>CM028138.1:219387500-220605000 GCA_016271365.2 Neoceratodus forsteri | reverse complement strand
GCCCAGTGCCACCTTCTGAGTTCCTGGACCAGGTCCCACCTCAACTACCCGAGGGGGACTCTTCCTCGGCAGTGGAAGGACATCTGACTCAGTTCTACCATCAGTGGAAATCTACAGTGTCAGACAAATGGGTCCTCAGGATAATACGCGAGGGGTACTCTCTCAATTTGTTGGAACCCCCCCCGATCATCCTCCCAAGCGACAGCCCAGACTGTCTGTGGCACAGTCAGACCTTCTTGCTTCAGAGGTACAAGGCCTTCTTAACAACAGAGCAGTAGAAGTAGTTTTGCTGGATTAATGAAACACAGGTTTCTACTCCCATTACTTTCTGGTTCCAAAGAAAACTAGTGGCATGCACCCTATTCTGGATCTCAGAAAATTAAACAAATTGCTTCACAACGAAAAATTCAAGATGATATCACTTGGTACCCTGCTATCTTTGATTCATCAGCATAATTGGCTAGCCTCCCTGGACATGCAGGACGCCTACCAGCACATTCTCAAACACCTAAATCACCACAAATACCTAAGGTTTGTAGCATTGGGTCAGCACTATCAATTCAGAGTTCTGCCCTTTGGGTTATCCTCGGCGCCTCGAGTCTTTACAAAGTGCTGTGCGGTTCTCATGGAGCACCTAAGGAAAATCAGAATCCAAGTATCTCATATCTGGATGACTGGCTTCTATCAAGCCTCTGCAAGCAAGAGACTCTGTAGGCCGTTGCCACAGCCTCAGACTTCCTCATGTCCATGGGAGTCCTGCTGAATCTCAAAAAAGTCACAGTTGCAGCCCTCCCAGAAACTCCTTTTTATAGGAACCCTTCTGGACACTTCCTGTGTGAAAGCCTTTCTTCCGGAGGAGAGAAGGAATGATATTCTGCAGATGACCTGATTCATTAGAGAACACGGCTCGGTACAAGCTCTCTCGATGCAAAGGATGCTGGGTCTCATGGCATCCTCGGTGTTCACTGTACCTTTAGCTTGTCTCTACATGAGAACCTCTCAGTGGATGCTCAGTACTCAGTGAACACCAACCACTCACCCTCAGTCCTTTCTCATCAAGGTGACGGAACCTCTGAAGAGATCACTCACTTAGTGGTCTCGGGAGGACAATCTTCTGAAAGGATATCCCTTCGCCCCCTCTGGATCATCAGATCACCATTACCACAGATACGTCCTTGATGGGTTGGGGAGCTCACTGCTGGGATCTCCATACCCAGGGTACATAGATTCAGGATGAGTCTCAACCTCAAATAAATGTGCTGGAGATGAGAGCCATCCTCTATGCAGTCAGGGCTTTGAAGGACATACTCTGTCACAAGAACAGTCTCCTTCAAATGGACAAGGCAGTGATGTATTACATCAACAAACACTCACTCTTACTCATTATGCAGGGAAGCAATGAGAGTGTGGGAATGGTACCTAGAGCACAAGGCTCTGATTCAGGTGGTTTACCTGCCAGGAGTACAAAACAAGCTGGCAGACAGCCTCAGCAGAATGGAGACAGATCCTCATGAGTGGTCTCTTGACTTAACTGTCATTCAGTCACTGTTTAAAGAGTGGGGAACTCCAGATATGGACCTTTTTGTGTCCTCACTCAATGAAAACTGCCTCTCTTCTGCTCCAGAAATCCAGGACCTGGCGTTTTTTGTCAGGATACATTCAGGCTGCAGTGGACAAAACACTTTCTATACACATTTCCTCCTCGTCCCCTAATTCAGAGGGTACTGCTCAAACTGGAGGCATGGGGGGGCAGAATGATTCTCATTGCCCTGTTCTGGCCTCATCAGATCTGGTTTCCTCTAATCAACAGACTATCAAAAACCTCCCCAAAATCACTTCCCCTTCAGATGAACCTTCTGACCCAGGGTTCTGTAGTCCATCCCAACATGAGGTCGCTTCACCTTCATGCTTGGCTCCTGAGGAGATAGAGGTGAATAGGTTTAATGTTTCTCGTAGAGTTTTAGACATTCTTTTGGCTGCACGCAAGCTGGCCACCAGTAAAAACTACACAGCTAAATGGAAGTGTTTATCTGGTGTGCAAAATCCTCTTGGAATCCTTTTTTCTGCCCACCAAATAAGGTCTTGGAGTATCTCTTAGACCTCTCAAACACGGGTCTGTAATACTCCACAGTCAAAGTTCATCTTTGAGCAATCTCAGCATATCATGAGCCAGTACTGTCTATGTTGTTGGCTCAACTTCCTGTGGTTAAGAGGTCAATAGGTAGTTAAATTGTTTGATTTTGAATATGTGCCATGTTTGTTTGGGAGAGGGTGTGCACTGGATGCCACACACCAGCAGAACCCTTCACCAGACATGTGAATTGCATTTTGTGAGCAATGCAAAGGTTTTGAGCGTGCTTTTTGGGTGTCATTCTGCATACCAGACCTTTATTAGATGTCCAGTTGCAGCCTGGAACATTAACCTTGTGCTAGATATGCTCACTCGTTAACCTTTTGAGCCTCTAGCTACTTGCGAGTTGAAATTCCTCACTTGGAAGATGGTCTTCCTGGTGGCCATTACTTCTGCTCGTGGGGTATCACAAATGCACGTCTTGGTCACAGACCCCCTGTATACTGTATTTCACAAGGACAGAGTAGTTCTTAGGACTCATCCTAAGTTCCCTCCTAAGGTCGTCTCAGAATTCCATCTGAATCAACCCTTAGTCCTTCCTACCTACTTTGCAGACTTCCAGAATGAAGGAGAGTGTACCCTTCATTCCTTAGATGTGAAAAGAGCCTTGCGGTTTTATCTGGATGGAACAAAGGAAATTTGCAAAGCTCAACAACTGTTTGTTTCCTTCAGTACGACCCGGCTGGGTCAATCTGTTGCTATCAGATGCATTTCAGTGCAGCTGGTGGCATGCCTTCACCACTGCTATTCAATGGTACAGGTCAAGCTGGAAGGCAGAGTGTACGCTCACTCTAGCAGAGCAGTCGTGGCATCTCTGGTGGAAATCCGTAATGTCCCCATTGCAGATATTTGCAATGTAGCTACCTGGAGCTCCATGCATACGTTTGTTAAGCACTTTGCCTTGGATGTCCATGCCAGACGACATCAGTCATTTGGCAGGACAATTCTTAATGGACTTCTGTCCTAAAAAGTGAGCTCCATTCTCTCCTGTTGCCTGTCTTGGGGGATTATTTAGCTCAGTACTCTCCCAACAGTGTGAATGAGTGGTGGAGACTTTATGTCAAGGAAGATATGGAAATTATGTACCTATCGTATTCCTTGATCTTCTTGGACGAAGTCTCCAGCACTCATTCACATGACCACTCACCATCTCCCGAGCTCACTTCTCTGTTTCTGGTCTTCACTCCCTCAATGGCTAGGCTGTGAAGACTTTGTTGTTGACTCTTCTTACATGGGTAATTCGGACTATCTTATGTCCGTTTTTTAGGTTAATCCTCTCTAGGTTAGTTACCCTGCACCTCCTTGGAAAAAAAGGTACTGAGGCGGTTGGAGGGTTAAATCCGAGATAGTCTATACTGCACACGCCTGGCTCGCAGTGCTGCTTCCTTGTGGCTCCATCTTGGCGCCGGCCCTCCTGAAAAAGTTTGCTCCCGCTGGGTCCTAGCACCTCCGGCGTACTCCCATCAGTGTGAATGAGTGGTGGAGACTTCGTTCCAAGAAGATCAAGAATTACGGTAGGTACGTAATTTCCATTTGCTGCCACAGAACACTTTGTCTTGTTGCTAAGTAATTCAGCAAAATAGAGCTTCTCTTTTTGGAACGAAATGAAAGCACGATTCTGTGGAATACAATAAAATACAAGAAATACAGTCATTAAATATATATCTCCAAATTTCACATCATAATATGCACAACAGTTCTAGAGATTCTAAGAATTATGACCAGCCTCAACTTCAGATATAACCCTGTACTACATTGTACTGGGTTTAACCAAAAATTACTCATTCTGTCCAGCTTTGAAGTGTAGGTTCGGGGGTTGGGGAGAGTAATAGAAATTTAAACACGTTATTTCTGTTTTCAGTGTCCTAGAAAGGCTTAAGGTCCAAAATGTCATTCAGTCCTTTTGGTTTTAAACTTTTCAACTTCCAAATCCACCTTGCTTCTGCCTGTTCCAATTTAGTTTTCAATAATAACCATTTCATTTTGTTATTTCTGACACATTCCGAACCGACAAATTGCAATCCCATAGGGTCCACCCATGATATTCACTAAAATGAACTCCCACAGGACTGTTGTACACTGTACACTCTGACACTGCAGAGTGATTTGCATCCTTCTAGGTCCCTCTCTAGGCCAGAATCCCAGTTTCCTTCTATAGTAATGCTTTGCGTGGCTGCACACAAAACACTTCTAGGATGAAAAACTGGAATTTGGGCCCAGTGGTGAAATTAGGAGGGTAAGGATCATCACACAGCCTGGAACCTGATAAAAATACAACTGCATCAAATAAGATGACTCCAAGAGGCTCTCAGGCAGAGTAGGGAGGTGGTGGGGCTGAGCTGGGGCAAACAAATAGGCAGGGGCTGTTCCAAAATGCTTTTCGGAAATTTCTTTTAAGCTCCGCTGAATTCTGAAAAGCATTCTGCAGAATTTAATATAAACCACAGAAAGTTTTCTGAGGTTTCTATGATCCAAGGAATAATCTGCCTCATTTTACATTTTCGTCAAAGTACACTGCAGATTTGTTTTACACAATTTGATAGTGTCCATTCAGTGTAAACTGCAAAAAGATATTCTGCTGTTAATAAAAAATGCAGAATCATGTTCTACAGTTATGTGAATTGCAGAAAACTATTCTGTGGTTTACATTAAGTTCTGTGGCATTCTCCATGGCCACAGAATTGGGGCCTTGATAGAGACTGATGATGATTTGGCAGCAACAGCCAATGCAGTACTTGAGGCTACAAAATGCCAGTTCCACATAGCTGGGGATGCCATTAACACAGCCTCCAGAGTAGTGGCACACTCAGTAGCCTTAAGAAGGTTTTTCCGTCCAAAGACAACACTACTCACCCAGGACACTTGGGGCAACGCCACTGATTTCCCCTTTGAATGGAGCTTCATTATTTGGTGACAAAACTGAAGCCTACATGAAAGAGGCATCGGTCAATGCCGGTGATATTTGACTGATTGTTTTTTTTAATGTGGGTGCTGCACCACAGCTTCAGTAAGTACTGGTGGTGCCCATGTTTGTAGGGGAGAATGGACAGGGAGAAAGCAGTACCACATTGCGGCTTCAGTTGTACTGATGCGGCCCAGTGATCTTGTGGTACCCAATATTACAAGGGGCAGGACAGGTTGTCAGCTGTTGCCAACATTTTGTCTTTTTAAAATGTATGTACCCTGGATAGTCCAGGAGTGCACTGAAGCAATAGGAGTTTAAAGCAGCAGTAAACGTTATTAATAACAATTTTGACCTATACTTTTCTGTTCTTTGTTTAGATTGACCCTTAAAATATCTCCTGTTGTGCAACATACCATTTTTTCCACATTTTGAATTTGTTTTAACATTTGAAACAGGAGCAATCCTTTAAATATGGCGAGCCACATCATTTCATTCACTGGCCTACGCAGCCAGTATAGTGTTATGCTTGTGCAACTGCGTTAGTTTGGTTTTGGCCATTTGCACACTCTATTCCAGAGGAATTACCACCCTGTAGGGGTACAAAGGCAAGGAACCCTTGGGGAGGGTTCCACCCCTAGAGGTGCAATGGGACAGTTCCTGTGGCTAAAGGAACCTTAGGAATCCCCCTAAGGAGCGAGTGCTGCCATTGGAGGGGGAGAGGAGGAGGATGGTGGAGCAAAGGAAAAATGCTTCACAGTGAGGCTTAGAGGAACTGCTTATATAGCTCAGGAAGTGGGAGTGGCTGGCTGCTTGGCCACCGAACTACAGGCAAGCCTTTCATTTCACTGGCCTATGCAGCCAGTATAGTGTTATGCTTGTGCAACTGTGTTAGTTTGGTTTTGGATGTTCACACATTGTATTCCAGAGGAATTACCACCCTGTAGGGGCATGAAGGTAAGGAACCTTCAGAGAGGGTTCCACCCCTAGAGGTGCAAGGGGATGGTTCCCGTGGCTAAAGGTACCTTAGGAATCAACCCCAAGAAATGTAGTATCATCCCAAAAAGGAGGCAACATGAAGCATATGAGCAAGCAGTAACTGAGACATAGGAGTAGTAACTGTAACGTAATAGTAGAGAAGTATAGGCAGTTCGATAATGCAGTGAGATGCTCAGTTGTTGTAATGACTGCCCAGGTCTACGTAGCAAAATACTGATGGTTTGCTTTGAGAGTAGGGGATCCCCTAAGGAAAGAGGGAACGGCAGGACATTCTCCACCTCCATTCAACAATGGAACTTACCTAAAGAAACTAGGGGAAACAACTAAACTAACTAAGTGTTATGACCTGAAGCAACGGAGGAGAGAAAAAGACCCCTATGAGGAGGAAATCTCTGGGGATCTAAGGCCTAGGTCGCCTTTCCTCCAGGCTTGGGATAGTTTATTTAGTGACGGCTCTGCAGCTGCAATTTGGAAAACCCAATTAAAGGGAGGTGGAAAATATTCCAGTTTGGAGGAAGGCTCTCACTCAAATCCTCTAGCGGGAACGCCGTGGAAGGCTGTGAGAAAACCCTGTAACAATACTTGCATCCAAGGCACAGGAGGAGAGCAACAATTGTTGAGGCACTCACCAGGCCAACCAATCAAACCAGGTGAACCAGAGGCATTCATAGGGAGTATGCGGTGAAGGTGCCTCGCTAGGGAAACACTATATAGTGGAACATTAGAGCCAAAGGAGATCGTCGTAACCACCCTTCACCGCTAGTCTTAAATTCTACACCAGGAGCTGCTGTTGCGTGGCAGGCAGCTAAAGCCAAGCCCGGGGTGAGGACATTCCCAGCTATGGGCCAGGTGAGAAGGATCCCACCCCAAGTTGACACTCTCGAGATGCGGACTTAAGCAGAGTGAGACCATCGGCTGCAGAAACCCTGCGCCAAAACAGAATGACCGGCATGCCCCAGAAATTGATTGAGAGCTGAAAAGCTGGTGAGCTGAATGAGCACAGTGTGCTGAGATCACAATGAGCATTGAGTGCTGAGACCTTGCAAGGTCGAATGCAGATTAAGCGCAGGAGAATCCCAGGCTGAAGCCAAGGGGATGGCAGTAGGCATGAAGCAATGGTTTGCATAAGCAAGGAACAATGGTTGAGTAAGCAAGTGTGGACCAGATAGGTCAGTAAGCAGTAGTAGTGATAGGTGGACCTGCATAACATACTGTATAGCAATAAACAGCACTGAATTGGGGCAAGCCAGCCAAACAGTTCAAAGCCAAATTAAGGTGACAAACTCTGAGGATTTTCGGTGGCGAAAACAAGATTTAGAACAAAATTAATTAGACACAGAGGCCACGACCCCCCCAAACACCTCCCAGTCCCCGCTGTAGGACAAACAAGGAAGTTATGGAAGGGCCGAGAACCACATGCAGATATAAAGCTAATTTAATAGCCTCAGCAGGAGTGTCAGCTAACCTCAGAGTAACACGATGTACAATAGCAATGGGAGTAAACAAGCAGTAGCAGGAAGCAATCAGGCCTGTGCAGCAGTAGTGAAAACAAATGAGTACACCAAGTTGTAACTGCAATAAATAAAAGGAGACATAATGCTCTTAAAGCACTGTAACCAGGCAGTGCAAAAAGACTGCTTCAATGAGGTAATTAGAAGAAGCATGAGTGAGCTGTAGAGCTAGGTTGTAAAACTGAGTCAGGTGAAAGTAATAGAGTATGCCATGGAATAGCTAGTTGAGCTGAAACACACACAAATCAGGTTTGCAGTTGCAGTGCAAGTAATTTGAGAGTTGTGAGTAACTGAAGCAAGCTGTATGAGCTCTGAACAGCAGCAAGCTTGGAGCTGAGAAAAGCCCCCCTCCCCCAAAAAAAGAAGGAAGCACACACAGACGAAGGGAAATACAAACCAAAAGCAGGAAAATAAACACAGAAGCCCTGCAGAGACAAGCAGGATGGGGGGGGTGGCAGGCCCTAGCCAGGGAGGCCCAACCAGCTCAGAGGACAAACCGGCAGAGCCTTCGGCTGCAAAGAAAAAATGCTTCACAGTGAAGCTTAGAGGAACTGTTTGTATAGCTCAGGAAGTGGGAGTGGCTGGCTGCTTGGCCACCGAACTACAGGCAAGCCTTTCATTTAGTGTTATCTGCTGTTTTCCAACACCCATGTTTTTACATCACTTTTCTTATGACTTAATTAAACTACAGTAGCATACAGCAGACAGAGATCTCTGACTTCATGGGACAGCAGGGGTACAGAATCAGCCATGAATAATGATGAAACCCTGGGAATAGTCATATTAAAAGTTGTGCTTCTTTTAATTTTTTTCAAATGTAGCAAAAGTGCTAAAGCAGATCAACATCGTGGGGGAAGTGTTTCTTACAGGATACAGGAGATAACGGGCAGGTAAACTGAAATCGAATAAAACAGTTTAGGGGAAAATTGTCACCGTAAGTTAATGTTAGTAAGTGTCTAATTTCCAGTGGGATTCTGCTTCTACCCACAGTCTGAACAGCAGCAGCAGCAAATGATACAGATATCTAGAGCACGAGCAGCAGTCCCTTCCATTTAGCCGAAACACTGACCACCAATACTTTCCTATCACAAAGCAAAACCAAATCAATTATTTTAAAATACAAACTTCATGGTATGATTTTTTTTTTATTTCTTTTTATTAAAAAAAAGACATAAAGTTACACATTTTAGCTTGTCATTTTTGCAATATTACATATATGGCTTTACAATTTTCATAACTAAACCATCAATAACTTTTTTATGATCCATTCCACATTCCTATCAATCACACCTCTCTGCCTTCATACATCCCCTTTAGTTCTGTTTGCTCTTTTCTGTCTCCCCCCCAGGCAGCCGGCTAATCACTCCCCCCATCCTTAATTAGCATCATGAAGATACCTTCCCTCCCCTAACCCCACTCCCTTTAGTAAGCAACCCAAAGAGAGAGGATAGCAAACTAAATACACAAGGCTACTCACATGAGGTTATTTTATTTAGGGTACAACATCTGGGTCTTTTGAGGATACTGTATATGGAGCACCCATTTGCGCCATTTTATCTCAAAAGAAGGTAGGCTGTTGTGTAATCTGGCGGTCAGGTGTTCCATTTGATATATTTCTATTATTATTTGTCACCATTCTTCTATGGTTGGTATTAATTTAGTTATCCAGCTTCTAGTTATATCCTTTCTGGCTGCGAAAATGTACATGGGAAGCAATGTACTATGCCACCATGGTCTATGAGGGGGGTTAATGGATAGGATCACTATTTCTGTTGTCAATTCAGTATTCTCTGCTAATCATTTCCCCAGTTCAATTTGTAGGGCACATCAAAAGGGTGTTGACCTGGGCCAAAACTAGAAAATGTGGCCTAGATCAGCCAAAGCACGATTACACCCCCTCCAACATACACCGTATGAGGCCGGAAGATATTTGGCAAGTACTGCTGGGGAACGAAAATATCTGGATTGGGGATTTCCAAGCAAATTCCCTCTCCATATGTTAGAGGAAGTGATTGTAATAGCTTTCAATGTAGTCTATTTCCATAAAGAAAAGGGGATCTCCAAATCCAGGTCTTTGTTCCAGGCCTCTAATATAGACACTGAAGTATCTCCCGAAAATCCTCTCAGTGTTCTATATAGATTGACAGTTAGTGTCCCCCATTTATTACCATCGAAAGTATCCTTTAGCAATTTCCAGAACATTGGAAGAGGTGAGGGTAAACCAGCTGTAATCTCCCTCTGCCTTAATATGTAATTTCTCACCTGGGTATAACGGAACATCTCCCTTTCTGACAGGGAATAGGTATTTTGTAATATTGAAAAAGAGCAAATTCCAGAGTAGTTGAGAAATTGATAATAGCAGCTAAGGCCCAATCTTCTCCATAGATTAAAGGTGATGTCAGAACGGGCTGGAAAAAATTTTCATCGGCCGATATAAGTGTGAAGGGAAAAACTATATGCCAGAAAGCTTTTTTTTGTTTAACCTTTTGCCATATTCTCAAAACTTGGGAGGTAAATTTAGTGAGACTCCTCAGAGGAGAAGTAAATGTCGTAGTAGCGAAGATTATCTTTTCGATGTCGTAAAGATCATTGATTAAGAATTCAACATCCTTCCAATCTCAGTGAGTTATCACAGATAGCCAAATTAACAAGATTTTTAAAAAGGCGGCCATTGCATAAAATCTCAGATTAGGCAAATTGACCCCTTCCTGATCTAAGGAAAGACTCAATAAAGAGAACCATACCCTCGGTCTTTAACCATCCCAGAGAAAAGAAGAGATGTATTTGTTCCAGGATCTAAAGAAATAGTCTGCTGGGAAGACGGGGAAATTCTAGAAAAGTATTATAGTCTAGGAAGGATATTCATACGTACTGTTTCTATGCTCTGGAAAAAGTAAGTTTTAGATGTCCCCATCTCCTCAGGTCCTCTTGAATTTGAATGGATATAGGTTCATAATTGATTAATTCTAGGTTTACCATATTAATGGGGATGTTTATTCCCAGATATTTAATCTTGGTACTATACCATTTCAAAGGAAGGGAGCTTTTTAAAACATTGGAAGGCTGATAATATAGCATAAGTGCTTCAATTTTAGAGGTATTTATTTTAAAATTAGATAATCTTTCATATTTTTTAAGAATTACCCATGTCACGGGTATAGAAGATTCCGGAGAGAGAAAACTGAGAAGAAAATCATCTGTGAATAGGGAAACTTTATACATATTTTTGTCCCAAGGGAATCCTCTCAACCTGAGGGTCTGAACATAGGGCAGCTGCTAAAGGTTCTATATATAGCGAAAACAGGGATGGAGAAAGAGGGCATCCCTGTCTAGTGCCCTGTTGTAAGGAGGTAGAAGGAGAGAAAGTTCCATTAACTCTGATATATGCCCTGGGTTGAGAACATAGATTCTGAAGTCCAGTAATGAAGGATTCAGGAAAAGAGAAGGCCTCCAAAGTACCCCAAAGAAAATCCTATACGACCTGATCAAATGCCTTTTTAGCATGCAAACTGATAAGTGCAAGGGGAATTTGTCTTGAATATACACATTCTAAAATTAACATAGTCTGATATTGTCTATAGTATTCCATTTTTTAATGAAGCCTGATTGATCTGGATGCATAATGTTCTGGAGGATTTTTTCTAACCTCAAAACCCAGATTGCCGTGTATACTTTATAATCTACATTTAAAATGGAAATAGGGTGATAAGATGTTTCTGTTATGTCCTTGTTTGGTTTGAGGATGAGGGTCAAGACTGCATAGCTCCGGGGGGGGGGGAGACTCCCCCTCCACTATAGCTCTGTAAGTCAGTAAAAGAGAAGGAAGAAGGGATCCCGAGAACTTTTTGTACCATTTGGCTGTATAGCTGTCTGTACCCAGGAATTTGGTGGGTTTAAGAGCCCTACTATGAGTCAGGATCTCATCCCGACTAATGGGAGCATCCAGAGATAGTTTTTGTGAATCCAACAATTTGGGAAGAGAAAGCTATGAGAGAAAAGATTTCCTTTCTTCTGAGTGTGGTGAGATGGTAGGAGAGGTTTAAAGAGACCGGCAGTAGGAGAGGAAAGATGATAAAATATGGTCGTCTGTATGTGCAAGATTTTTTGTGACTGGATGTTTGATTTTATGTATGGTTGCTGCCTATTTCCTAGCTCTGGGTTTCCAGCCAAGTAAACGAGAGCCCCTGGCTCCACCCTCATAATTTGAAAGTTTAAGGTGTGTAAAAGTCTGCATCACCTTTAAGTCCATAATTTTCTGTATTTCTTGTTTAGTCTCCCTAAATTTCCTTTGTAGTATCTTATCTCCCTTCCTGTATAATAGTTGATAAGATTGCAATTGTTCAACTAAAAAGTTGTAAGATGCCTCTATTTTTCGTCTCATTCTGGATGAGAATTCTATAGTCTCTCCCCTAATTACAGTTTTTAAAGTGTCCCATTTTATAGGGTTTGTCACCTCTCCAGTGTCATTTTCTCTTAGACCCTGAGGGATTTTTGTATTTATAAAGTCTATATATTCTGGATCCCTAAGCAAAGTTGGGTTAAACCACCATATTTTTGATTTAGGGGAGTTCCCCAAGTCTACCTTTAAAGTCAAAAAGTGATGGTCCGATAAGATACGCGGTCCCACTATTAAATCCTGAATGAGAGACAAGTGTTCACAAGAGACAAAGAAATAATCCAATCGGGAAGAAGATTGAAAGCGTGGAGAAAAATATGTAAAACCCAAAGTTGTAGTGAAAAGCCTCCTCCATACGTCCTCTAGTCTATACCCAGCTGAGAAAGTGTCACCTTCAAATACTTAAGTGCGCAGGGGACCTGTGGGAACGTGAGGAAGAGGAGTCCAATTGGGGAGAGAGGGCCATATTAAATTCCTGGTATGATTTTGATCATACCAACTCTGCAGATTTTTGGATGATAAAAGTATAATAGAAATTTATATATTTTTGAGTTTTTATATCTATGTACTGTAAATGTATATTATACAAATATCTAATTGTAACTAACCAAGGGTTAAGGGATTAATTAAGGGAGGTATAGAAAGTACTCCAAATATAACAGAACTTCATATATAAGGTAGGACTTTATGTATAATTTATGTATTTATTTATGTGGATTTTGTTTGCTGGGAAGGCTGACTGTGACTAAAAGTCTTTTATCATAGAACCAGTATGGAGATGAGGTACACTGGGGATGTAGTCAGTCATGGGGGATGTGGGTGCTCTTCTCTGGGATTATGCTCTGGAGGAGGGCACTGCCCCATGTGCAGGACCTTTGCAGAGCTCCATGTTCCCCTGACAGCAGCAAGAGATGAGATAGCTCAGCTGAGGAACTGGCTCAGCTGGGGTCCACCCCCCCCACACCCCTACTCCCCCAGAGGTCCACTGGCCCAGGGGGATGGAGGATGGTGGAGAAGGGTAGTGGGAAGGGTGGCAGGGGCAGCCACAAGGGGTTCAACCAGTCTCACACCATTCAGACAGCAAACTGCTTTGCACCCCTGGAGGAGGCTTATGTACTTGACTCTGTTGTGGGGGAGTCTAAATGGACTGTAAGTCTGTTGAGGGAGATAGGCAGGATTACTTGGTGGCATCCGAGGAAGTCAGCAAGGATGGTCTAAGTGACTGGGAACTTGATGAATAGGGGAGTAGAGAGGGTGGCAGGGGAGTGAATTATCAGATGCCTTCCTGGTGCATCAGCCATCAGGGATATAAATAGGATATGGAGGATGGTGGAGAAGGGGGAAGGGGGTCTGGTGATGCTGGTACACTCAGGTACCAATGATCTAGTGAAGCAGCCTGTGGAGGCAGTGAAGAGGAACTCTTTTTTTTTTTATCATGTTCTTATTTTTGCACCCGCAGCAGCGCCTACCGGCAGTAGCATTCAGTCACCGGACCTGCCCTCTGGGAGAGCAGCAGGCTCACTCGCATGATGGGGGGTCCAGCACAGCCATGGCTGACCCGCTGGAGGGCTCCCCTGTCCCTGCCACCCGGACGGGCGCCGAGACCCCCCAGTGTGATTCCATGACAGTTCTCCCGGCGAGGCAGGGTGCGTCCATCAAGAGGCAGAGTCACGACCATCCCTTTTCCCCTTTTTTGCCCAATGGGAGCACGGACGTGCAATGACGTCCATGCACAAACGTCCGGACATCCGCCATGCTCCCCCCAGACACCCGCACATCTGCAGTACCACAGGGCATCCCCAGAGCATGGTGTGGATCCCACCCTTTTCCCCAGGACTAGGAGAGCTGTCATCGGACACTCGATCCTAGTCCTCCTCTGCCGACCCCCAATGACCCAGGCTCATTCCTGAACCTGGGTTGCTGGCGTGGAGTGAGATGTGGTGTCCAGCACCTCAACCCTCACTGCCACTGGGCCGGGCATGAAAAGGAACTCTTAAGAGGCTGGGGGACAGACTGAAGGCACATTCTGATTCCCTAGCCTTTTCTGAGGTTCTCCCTGTGTGGAATAAGGGGCATGGGTGTGATAGAGTAAGGAAGGAAAAGACTGAGGAGTTTAAATGGCAGTTGAGAGGATGGTATCAGGAGGAGGGGTACCACTTTGTGGGGAACTGGGTGTGGCTTCTCAGACAGGAGAACTTCAAGAGCAATGGCCTTCACCTAATGAGAGAGGGGGACAAGTGCGCTGGGACAGAAGTTTGATATTTACATTGGACAGTTAAACTGACTATGAGGGAGACAGAGGCTAGGCGAACCATTGAAAAGGAAGAACAGGTAGAGAACCTAGATAGGACTCTCCCTGAATGGGGACTAGTAGCAGCAAGGTGGGTAACAGTAAGGCTGAAGTTCAAATTAAGTTATAGGAAGAGGCCAATGAGGGAGGGCTGACAAAGCCTACATTCAGCATGAAAATAAAAAAAATTAAGGAGACCAGGGAAGAATAAGGGAGAAGGAATAGGAAAAAGTAACAGGGGATCAGGAGAAAAAATGGAAAGGAGGTCTGTCTTAATGCCAGGGGTCTGGAAAATAGAATTAGTGAGCCCCAGGCATGGTGGCAGACACTGAGATGGATCTAGTAGCCCTCACAGAAACTTGGGCCGCAGTGAACAATGACTGGGACCTGGCAGTCCCAGGCTATACATGTTTAGATGGGATAGAGGAAAAGGTAAAGGAGGAGGCAGAGCCCTATGTTTCAGAAGGGGTATAGAGGCAGTGGAGGATAGAAATATCAGTGGAAGTAATGGGAAACAGAATCACTTTGAGTTCAGCTCATGGCATCCCCAGGCAAGAAACTACAAATGAGGGTGATCTATAGACCTCCAGGACAGGGGAAAGAGAAAGATAAGGAGCTAGGTGAAGAACTAGAAAGGGGGTGGTGGTGGAAGATTTAGAACTGACAGATATTGATTGGGTCATTCTAGTAACCAGGAGCGCCAGAAAGCAAGCCCTACTGGATACATTGCAAGGAACCCACTAGGCAGGGTACGGTCCTTGATGTGGTGCTCACCAGCTTGTAACTGGTAGGAGAAGTGAGGGTAGGGGAACCACTAGGGTCCAGAGACCATAACTCTATATGCTTTGACTGGCCTTTGGGACAAGTAAGCTCTCGTCAGAGGCTGAAGTCCTAGATTTCAAAAGGGCAGACTTCAACTGGATGTGGAAGCTGGTCCAGTACAAAGTAGTTTGAGTGCACAGCATCAAGGATGTGGAGGAAGGATGGGGGACAATCAGGGGGGCCATTCTGAAGGCAACAGAGTCTTGCATAAGAACAGTAATTAAAAGAAACAGGTACATGAGACCAATATAGTTCTCTGGAAAGTTTAGGGAAGCATTGAGAGCCAAAAAGAAGGCCTTCACCGGGTACAAGAAAAAACAAGAGAAGGAAGAATGGGGACAGTACCTAATTTTATTTTTATTTATTTCGTTTTTGTTGACCAGGTAAGTACACTAGGCAAATTCTGCCTATTTTCAAGCATGGCCTGGGGGAGGGGGATACAGATGAATGCCAACTGACCTTGATCCAGATTAAGCTGTTGGTGGTATTTTTAGTGAATGGAAGGAAATTTGGCCAGGTCACTTGGGAAATTCCCCTACTCTGCTGTAGGGGGAGCTGCTGTCCATTTCCAGGATGGCCACTCGGAGTGAACCTCCGACGAGTATGGACATGGTAGAGGTGGGAGAGCAGGTCTCCTCTCCTACCTTGAATCTGTCAGAGGCCAAGAAAGTGATTGCTGCTGAGTGTAGCAATGGAGATTCTGAGGAGGATATTGTGGATGTCTTGAGCAAACTTGAGCAAAAATAACTTCTCTGAGGAAATGGTAACATGAGCACCTGAAGTTACCGAGTTGGAGCAGGAGCTGATATGCATGATACAGTGTGAGAAAGAACGGCACTTGAAAGAAAGTGAACGCCTAGCAGCACAATTAGCCAGGTTGCAACCTGACACTTCCCCTGTCAAACCTGAAAGCCGGCCTGTCAAAGGCTTGGGTGACGCAGCAGCATCAAAGGCCCCTGTGGGGCCGAGTGAATGATTTCCCATAAATGTTTTGACTTCATTGCCAACCAAATGCTCCGTTTCGAAAGCTGGCAGTACAAGCACAGTTCCTAGTGCATGCCCACAGCCTGATAAACAAAAAGATATTTTGCAGGGGGAAGGTTGTAGTAGAAATCCGTAAAAGGGACATACCTGATACACCTAACAAACAGGAAAATAAAAGTGAAGGGCTGGATGGAGAACCCACAACACCTATCACACTCTCAAAAACTGCTGGGTTTGTGTTCAAACAACCCACGCTGCTACATCATCCCGGGACTATAACTGAACCTATAAAATACCAAACAAATAATAATGTTTAAGAAGGCCTTACTTGTTTTTCCTTCACTGCAAAAGGAGCAAACAAAAAGCAGGGAAAACAGACAAAGTAAATGCTGTAACCCTAGTGAACAGAAATCTCTCTGTAGTAAACCAGCACCTTGATTCTGCTGATGGAAATCTAAACAAAACAAGCATTTGTCAATGACGAATGTTGCTTGCTTGTATATGCTGTTTAGGTATTTGGAAATGATAGTTCCATGCCTTCCTCCCAAGACATCCACTGTGTCTTTCCGTTCAGTATTCAGAGAAGAGTGGTGGGGGCAAGGGCCACAGCAGAACAGCAGTTGCCAAGGGGGTGAAGAGGTGGACAACAGAGTCCATTCAAAGGCAAAAGAGTCCTGCAGGAGCTCACTAAATTGAAGGTGGACAAAGCAATGGAACCAGATGGCATACGCCCAAGGATATTAAGAGAACTGTGAAGGGAGATAGCAGTACCTCTGGCAGCCATGTTCACCAAGTCATTCGACATGAGTGAATTGGAGGAGGGCACATGTGGTCCCTCTACACAAGTCCAGCAGCAGGAAGGAGGCAGGGAACAATAGGCCGTTCAGCCTCACCTCAGTAGTGGGAAGATCATGGAGACATTGCTTAAAGAAAGGATAGTGGGGCATACGAACATCAAATTTGCCACCAGATAAAGGCCTAGAGGTCTATCAAGTCTGCTCGAATGTGCAGCTAGCACCCTTATTCTGCAGCTGCCCTCCCTTCCACCCCTTCCCCTTCATTAACCCTCCCTTGTCCTGTCCCATCCTCGCTTGAAGCAGTCCACTGTTCTACTGCATACCACTTCAGCAGGTAACATTCCACCCAGCCACCACCCTCTCTGTAAAAAGTGTCTCCTCAGTTCCTTCCTGAACCTTCCTCGCCCAGTCTCATATCATGGCCCCTGGTGGCCCTCCCCTTACTTTGAACAGCCCCTCTGTACCCGTCTTGTTTATTCCTTTCATATATTAAAGGTTTCAATCATGTCACCCTGTCTCTCCCTCTCCTCCAGTGAGTACATGTTCAACTCCTTCAACCTCCTCTTGTATGATAAGTCCCCCAGCCCCTTGATCATCTTTTGTTGCTCTGCCTGCACCCTCCAGTAATCTTAGTGTCCCTCAGAGATGGGACACTGGGCATTGCACGCAGTACTCCCAGGTGTGGTCTAACTAATGACCCATACTGGGCAGAATCACTCCTCCCTCCTCGAGGATATACCCCTTGCAATACAACCCAGCATTTTGTTGGCCTTTGCAGCTGCCTTCCTACATTGTGCGAGTTGTTCATTGACCCGTAATGAGCACACCCAGATCCTTCTCCCCTCCTCTGTCTGCTAGCTGCACTCCCTAGCTGGTAATCCTCCTTAATTCTTCATCCCAAATGTAGCACCTGCACTTTTTGGCATTAAAACCAGTTGCCAGGTGTCTGACCAGGTTCAAGCTTTGCCAGATCATCCTGCAACCCCTGCCATCCCCTAGGTCATCCACCACCGCGCTACTTGGTATCATCAGCAAACAGACTGATCTTGCTCTTGATGTTCCATGATATGTCTGCAATGAATATCCCAAACAACACTGGTCTCAACACTGAGCCCTGTGGAACACCGCTCGTCACTGCCCTTGGGTGTGAGAGCTCCCCACCCACCACCACCCTATTGACTTCCTGCAGCCAGTTTCCTACCCATCTCACCAGCTTTGCACCTGCCCTGTGCCTACTAACTTCCTTCCCAGCCTTCCATGTGGCACTGGAGTCGAATGCCTTACTGAAGTCCAGATACAGGACATCCACTGCATGGCCCTGTCCAGTTGCCTAGTTACCCAGTCATAGAACTTGACCAGGTTGGTTTGGCAGGATCTGCCACGTATGAAGCCATGCTGTCTGCTGTCCTGTAATCCTTGGCCTCTAGGAGGGCCACCAGCCTCTCCTTCAGGATAGTCTCCATTAGCTTACCCACGATGGATGTGAGGCTCACTGGTCTGTAGTTTCCCAGTTCATCCTTGGGGCCACTCTTGTGGAGGGCACCACATGAGCCATCCTCCAGTCCTGAGGTACACACCCTGAATGTAGTGAGGCATTAAATAGGTCTGCCAAGGTCCTGCAAGGACCTCTGCCAGCTCCTTCAGTACCCTGGGTGGATGCCATCTGGGCCTGGCGCTTGTCCACCCTCAGTGCCTTCAAACCCTCTTGAACTCTGCTCTCCATGATTTCCCCATCTGTCACCACTTCCCTCCTGCTTCTGCCATTTCTCCCACCTTGGGTGTCACCCCCCTCTTCCCTTTAGTAAATACTGAGCAGAAGTACTCATTTAGTGCTCCCGCCTTATCGCACCCTGCTTCCACCCAACCCCCCTCCTTCCTAATCCTTACTATGTGGTCCTTACAGCTCCTTTTCTCCCTGATGTACTTAAAGAAGTCCTTCTCCTTCTTAATGCCTTGTGCCAGCCTGAGTTCCAGATGCTTTGCCCTTTACGTCTCTTGTCACCTCCTTCGATTCTGTCAAGTACCTCCTGTCCTCCCTCCCTGTTTTCTTGTACTTCCTAAAGGCAGCTTTTCCTCCTTACCTTTCCACGACCTCCTTGCTCAACCAGATCGGTTTCTTAGCCCCAGCCTTCTTGCTCTGGGCTTTGCAGCAGGTTTTGGCTGCCTCCACTATCCCCATCTTTATGAGCTCCCCCTCTGGTTAGTGTCCATACTAGATTGAATTCTGGCCAGGTACCCTTTTACACTTCCCCATCCTCCTAAAGTTGGCCCTCCTGAAGTCCAGCACTATTGTGCCAGATTCCACTCCTTCCCTTGCCCATATCAATGTGAGCCATACTGA
The DNA here is from genome assembly GCA_016271365.2 of Neoceratodus forsteri. Lineage (NCBI taxonomy): Eukaryota > Metazoa > Chordata > Ceratodontiformes > Ceratodontidae > Neoceratodus > Neoceratodus forsteri. The sequence goes on along the minus strand of CM028138.1, from coordinate 220,585,827 downwards.
GCGGTGGTCACTCCCCTGACAGTGTTCCTCCACTGTAAGTTCTCTCACAAAGTCCCCATTTGCCAGCACAAGGTCAAGGGTATTCCCTAACCTGGTTGGTTCACTGACCATTTGCAGCAGGAAGCTGTCCTGGAAGGCATCCAGCAGTACCTGCTCCCTTCTGTTCCTGGTTGTTGGGGTACTCCAGTCCACTCCTGGCATGTTGAAGTCCCCCACAATCACCACACTGCCCTTCTCGCAGGTCCTCCTGATCTGTCCCACTAGTTCCCTGTCTAACTCCTCCATCTGAGATGGTGGCCTGTACACCACTCCCATTCTAAGAATCCTATTCTTGGAATCCTGGATTTGCATCCAAAGTGACCGCATACCCTCCTCCCCTTCCTCCCTTACACACTTCAGTCCTTCCTTCACATATAGTGCCACCCCCTCCTTTCCCAATCACTCTGTCCCTATGAAATAATCTGTACCTCTGTACAGACAGGTCCCAGTCATTGTATTGGGTGGCCCATGTTTCCGTGATGACTGCAATGTCCACCTTTCCCTCTGCATGGAGAACCTGTAACTCTGCAGTTTTCCTCCCAAGGCTCCTAGCATTAAGGGCAACCACCTTCCACCCTCCCCCATCCTGCCGTCCTTTCCCTAGCATCACCAACAGTACTTGCCATTTGTCCTTTGTCACCGTTATGGGGTAAGCTCATATGGTTTCCCAACCTGTGGTCTCTGCATATCTCTTTCCCAACTGCCACACCTCCCCACTCTAGTTTAAATTCCCAACTTCCTCTATGTACTCCTCCATCCTCTGTTTCAACACTCTTTCCTCCTCACTCAAGTGTAGTCTGTCCTTGGCATAGAGACTACTGTCCTCCCAGGTCCCTCCTCACCCCCCCAACAGCCCATACCCTTTAGCACAATACCAGGTTCTTAGCCATCCGTTAAATTCCTCTATTCTCAGCTTTCTTGTTGTGCTTGCCTTTGGCACAGGAAGTATCTCTGAAAAAGTTACTGATCTTCCTGCCCCCTCACATAATTGTGCTAGTTCCTCAAACCTCCTCTGGACTGTATCTACTGTCTTGTCAAGCAGGTCATTTGTCCCAAGATGTATAATTAAATGAGGCTTGTCCCTAATCCTTCTAGCATATTTCAGAACAGACTGTCCCACCCTTTCCGCTGTCATTCCTGGCATGACCTCCACCCAAATGCGACTATGCCTCTCCCCCTTGCTACCCCACCTAACTCCTCTTAGTATTGAGTCCCCCAGCACTAAGATTCCACCCCTCTTACTCCCTGCTTGCTTCCATTCATCTCCCTCTCTCATTTCCAGCTCCTCTTCTTCCTCCTGCACATCATTTCCCTTTACCCCTGTTGCAATTCTCCCAGCAGAACTTCTCCCTCCAGTTTGGTCCAGGCATTTATCAATTACCCTCTAATTTCATCATTTCCCTCCTCCACCTTCTTCCTCTCTAGCAGTGTACAACTATTTTCTGAAGGCCTTTCACAAATGCCCGCTCCTCTCTTCATAGTAACCTGTTCTCTCCTTTCCACTCCATGACTTTTGCCACTTCTTCGCCTCCTCACAAGTCCCTATCTCCTCCTTCCATTTGTCTTTTGTCTCCTGACTTGGTTTCCTGGCAATTGTTCTTCCTGGCCTGGGCCTTTGTCTCTGCTTCCTTCTTCTGACCTCTCTCACCACTGTTGGCTAAATCGCCTCCCTCATCTCCCCTTCTTCCCTCTCCTATTGGGCTAAACCCACCCCCAATCTGCCTTGCCTGTCTTAGTTCCTCCTGCAGATCCTCAATCTCCTTTCTAAGTTCTTCTATGTGGTTGCACACTAAACAGCCTCCCACACTCCAGGCAATTTTAGAAAGATTGGTGCACGCAGTTGTTGCAGCCTACCACCCTACCCATTGCTGTCGTTGCCACCAGTGACCCCCACCTTTCCAGATGCAGGATACCAAACACTCCCCAAGTCTCCCTCTCCTCCTCTATCAGTGCAAAACATTTTCTTTATTTCCCTTACCTCCTTTGTTGCACACATTTAGATATATTGAGCAACTGCTTTTATATTCCTATCCTTCCTATCCACACTCAAAACAGACTTTAAGTAGCCATTGCACAACCTTCTTCAAACTCCTACTCCTCCTTTCCCCAATGCAATATCAATGTAAGAAGTAATAATGAAAGCTCTAGATTTGCATTTACTTCCCTTCCACTGAGAGAGCAGTCACCTCTTCACTTGCTGCTGTTCCTTTCCTGGATGTCTGCTTTTGCTATGACAGGTGCATATCCTTTGCCTGTTTAAGGAAGTGATGTCAGAACCCCTGGTATAAAGGAAATAATGGACCAAGGATGGGACCAGCCCAAGTCTTCCAGAAACAATCAGGTAGCTGAGGCCTCTGGTCAGACCATTAGCACCCTTCCCCACTCTGCACTCAAACTTTGCAGCTAGTGAAGCCAGCAACAATGAATCACAATTCTACTCAAAGCCCCTAAATAAGTTTGCTACATAAAGAAACAGGACTCCAATTCAAACAGCTTCACCAACAACACATCAAAATAGGCTTGGAATTAGAAGATATATGTTTCAATTCAAAGAAACAGACCCAGTTAAATCACACCAATTATTTTTAAAACAGAAGAAATAGGTCTCTACAAATGCAGCCTGCCACACAGTGAATCAAACAAATGAGCCCCTTACAGCTACCAAAACAGGTTTCAAAATTCCAACAGCCCCAAACAATACCCTACTAGCCCTTAGTAGTAAGAAAGAAAAAAATAACCTTCTACCAAGTAGAATCCACAAGAAACAATGTAAAACAACAAAAAGCTACTGTACTGTAGATCTGATCTTGTCCCCCTTCTAGTTCCTTCTGAGAAGCCAAAGCACTGAGTTCCAAACTCTGTGAATTCCCTTGTGCTGCTTTCAAAATCAGAGTTCCAAACTCTGTGATTTCCCTTGTGCTGCTTTCAAAATCAGAGTTCCAAACTCTTTGACTTCCCATGTGCTGCTTTCAAAATCAAACAGTTCCAAACTCTGTGACTTCCCTTGTGCTGCTTTCAAAATCAAACATTTCCAAACTCTGAGACTTCCCTTGTGCTGCTTTCAAAATCAAACATTTCCAAACTCTGAGACTTCCCTTGTGCTGCTTTCAAAATCAGACATTTCCAAATTCTGTGACTTCCCTTGTGCTGCTTTCAAAATCAGACAGTTCCAAACTCTGTGACTTCCCTTGTGCTGTTTTCAAAATCAGACAGTTCCAAACTCTGTGACTTCCCTTGTGCTGCTTTCAAAATTAGACAGTTCCAAACTCTGTGACTTCCCTTGTGCTGCTTTCAAAATCAGACAGTTCCAAACTCTATGATTTCCCTCGTGCTGCTTTCAAAATCAGACAGTTCCAAACTCTGTGATTTCCCTTGCATCTAGAAGCCATCAGAGCCCAGGACCACAGACAACATGGATTCACAGTGGGGACATCATGTCAGACAAATCTGGTTGATTTCTTTGACTGGGTGACAAAGGAAGTGAATCAGGGTGGGGCAGTGGACAACGCTTACCTTGATTTCAGCAAAGCCTTTGACACATCCCATATAGGAGGCTGATAAACTAGCTGGGTAGGCTGAGCATGGGGAAAGGGTGGTAAACTGGGTTAGAAACTGGCTAACAGACTGGAGGCAGAGAGTGGTGGTAAATAGTGTACAGTCTAGGGAGAGGGGGTGACCAGTGGGGTGCTGCAGGGATCGGTCCTGGGGCCAGTCCTGTTCAATGTCTTCATTAGTAACATTGCAGAATGTCTGAAGGGAATTTTTTCACCAAATTTTCAACATAGCCATTTTAAGACCTCTGCTCATGAACAGTGTCACTGTGATTTCCTTAATCTGTCCCAGACATTGATTGCGCACACCGAATGCGCCATTGTGCACTACATGGGCTGAAACATGTTTTGGGCGAGATGTGAAAAATGACAGCTGTACTGCTCATAAGGAGGTGTAGTAAAATGGCAATGTTGAAAATCTGGATTGAAAATATTGAAACTTTGCAAACTTACGGGCGTGCATAGATAAGCGCAACAAATGTTCATAAATCAGTCATTTTGGGGAATTTTTTAACCAATTTTTTAACATAGCCATTTTAACACTTCTGCTCATGAACAGTGTGGCTGTGATTTTCTTAATCTGTCCCGAACATTGATTTTGCACACCGACTGCGCCATTGTGCGCTACATGCGCAGAAACACATTATGGGCAAGATGTGAAAAATGACAGCTGTACTGCTCATAAGGAGATGTGGTAAAATGGCAATGCTGAAAATCCAGAGTGCAAATATTAAAAATGCATGAACTTACGAGTGTGTTGGGGAACTGCGCATAGCATAGATCGTAAAACAGTCATTTTAGGAATTTTCACAAATTTGCAACATAGGCTTTTTGAGAGCCCACCTTATGAACACTGGCAATGTCATGGAGTTAATTGGTCCCGAAAGGTGATTTCACGCAGTGACCGTGAAATCAACTTTCCGGCCCGATTAACTCCATGACAGTGACAGAATTCATGAGGAAGGGTCCCAAAACCCCAAGTTGAAAATTTGGTGCCAAAAGTCAAAAATGCCTGAGATATGCATCAAAGTTGCAAAACCCTATCTATCCCATTATACAGTTTACCGGCATTTCCCCAGTTGCGAGTCGCCTTTGAAGAGTGCAGAGTGTGTTCCCGGTCCACGAAGATCATCGCGCTGAGTCGGAGGTAAGTATGGGGTGAGGGGGTGTGGGAGGCTGGAGTGCGTAGTGGGTGGGTGCGGGTTGTGGGAGGGACTGGGAGGCGCGCCACAGGACGTTTTTCTTTACAGGTAAAAACAAAAACAATGGACGTGGGGCGTTTGCCACGCTGGGTGGGCCCCAGCGTGGCAGAAGATGGCTGGGGGCCGAGAGCCGACGGGATTGGGCACCCCGTCGTGCAACCACGCTGGGGGCTGAAAGACGATGGGGATTGGGCACCCCTGGCCAGCAAAACAAAGCGGATGTTTGCCACACTAGGTGGGCTCCCCAGCATGGCAGCAGGATGGCTTGGGGCCGTGGAGCCGATGGGGATTGGGCACCCGTCGGCAAACAACGTTGCCACACTGGGGTGGGCTCCCAGCGTGGCACCAAAGCTTTGGGGAGGGCGCGGCGCGCACGGGGGCGCCGGACGCGAAGCGGCAGTGATCGCGGTGTCAGACATGGCAGCGGTGGTTTTCTTTGAAGCAGAAGACCACCGCTGTCATACAGAGCTCCCGCACCCATTGGTGCAGGACCGCCATGCCTGCTCAAGGGAGCAGTGCATTGGATGGGAGAGGCACACCTCCAAAGTGTGCTACTCTCCCAAAACGTTCCTTGCGCATGCGAGCAAGCGAACGCAAAAATAGGTGGAAACTTAATACTGCTATACTGGCAGAACCAAAAGTAATAAAATACATTATCTTCTTAAAGCTAGACTATCAGTACAATTCCTCTAAACAGACACAGGGGAATGGTGGCTTGACATAAAGCAAGATAGTAAAGACTGGTTTATGAAATATGGGAAGAGAGTGGGAAATGAAAAATTCCTGAAATATTTATCATTAAGAAAGCAACTGCAAAAATGTTATACCCTTGCAAACTCCTCAAAGGATGATTACACAGCTCAAATTAATGAAATGAAGGAGTTAATAAAATTATACCAGTACGATAGGGCAAAACAATTCAGTCAATGCTTTATAGTGGTACCCAGAAAACTCCAGTAGGTGACCCTTTCGAGGCCTGCAAAAAAATTTAAGAGGCAATGAACATCAACTTCTTAGTCTCTCAAGAAGGGCAGAGGGTAGATACAATAGAAGGGATAGAAGAATTAATTAAGCAACATTCTGAGTCCCTTAGACCACAGACACTCATTAAGACACAAGACATAAAAGGGTTTCTTCAAGATGTGACTGTGCTATATTTCCCAGAAGAGATCTCAAAACTACAAGCCCCAATAACTGTAAAAAAAATACTGACAGCAATTAAGGCTCTTAAAAATGAAACATCACCCGGTTTAGACGGCCTTCCAAATAAATTTTATAAAGGGTTTTATCAGGAATTAGCTTTATGTTTAGAAAAAGTTTACACAAATTTTTTCTCTACAAACTTCATGTATTCCTCCTTTTCAGAATGACTGCTGATTTATCTGTTTAAAACAGGAGAAAACTCTAGCATTCATAATTGGAGGCCAACTGTGTTATTAAACACCGATTATAAAATTTTAGCCCACATCTTGAACCACCGCCTTAAGCAGTATGCTACCCTGGTAATTTCACCACAACAATTTTGTGGACTCCCTGATATAAAAATTCAACATGCACTAATGATTATTAGAGATGTAATTGAACACCTAACTCTTCTAAGAGCCACAGGATGTATTGTGTCAGCCAACCAGGAAAAAGCCTTTGATAGAGCGTACCACTGTTTTTTATTTGCAGTGCTTGAATTATATAACATACCTTCAGTAATAATAGACCAACTTAAATTACTTTATTCTTCCTTTAAAGTCCACCCATTTATTAAAGCAGAAGAATATGAACTCTCCACAGGGGTAAGGCAGGGATTCCCTTTAAGACCCCTTTTATGTCTTTTTTTTCTCTAGATCCTTTTCTAAATTTGATTACAAAATAACCTAAATAGGAAGGGCTGACTGGGCCAGGGATACAACATAGACTTTGGGCCAGATATTCAGAAATGCGCCACAGGTTGGCGCAAGTCCGGCGCAGCACAACTCTGATGCACCATGGCGCAATGAGTGTGATATGCAAAGACTGCACATGAAACTCTCGACTGTCAGGCAGCCTCGTATCCGGCGAGGTAGAGAATTCCACAGGGCGGGGGCAGCGTAAGACGGTGTAGGCTGCTGCTGACACTGACAGACATGTCCATGTCCATAGGTAGCACAATGTTGGAACGCGATGAGGCAAAGAAGCGTGGGCCTGCACGCAAATGCAGGCCCAACTTCACCAAGGTGGAGGCTGACGCCCTGTTCGAAGCCTACCTGGACAGGGAGCCACAGCTGAGTGGTGCCAAAGACAAACCACAGGCCAGGGCTGCGGCCTGGATGGAGGTGGCGGCAAGTGGGAACCAGCAGGGCAGCCACCAGCGGTTGGTACAGGAGTGCCGGAAGAAGGTGGGTGCCGATAAACACCGCATTAAGGAAAAGGTGGCAGCCATACATGTGGCCCAGACAGCCACTGAAGGGAAGCCTGCTGATATGGCACAGCTCACATCCCAGAAGGAGCTGGTGACAGCCACCGTGCGACATAGCATGGTCAATGGCGTGCCAGGTTCTAGACTGGTGGAAGCCCATCACTGCATGATATGTATGATGGGGACACACAGCATGCAATGGGAGGGGTGGGGTTGGGTCTGGGGACATGCATCACTGACACTTCTGTTTTCTCTTTCAGTAACAGCACACCAGCATGCAGTGGTAGGGGTGCCAGCAGTGACCGTGGAAGTGGGCTCAGCCCTGGAGGTCCAGCCATTCACCTCCATGGGCATCTGGAGGACTGATCAGCTACAGCACACCACCATGGTCCAGCCGGATGTCCTGGGCATGGGGTCAGATGAGGCCTTGTCTGTGTTCCAGCAGGACGCCAGCCATGGTGTCCTCTGCATGGAGACACAGATTGGGGCTGGGTCAGACACCAATGACAACATGACCATGAGTCTGGACAGCAGTGGTGGTGTCGTGGGGGAGACACTCATATCAAGTACCACCTCAGGCAGCATCCCCAGTGGTCTGCCAGCAGTGGGACAGCTGCCTGCTGCCACTGCAGGTGCTGTCATGTGCACTGCCATGGCAGTGCCTTGTGGTGGTGTGGATGTGCAGCCACTGGGCAGCGTACAGGGGCCTGAGGGGCAGCAGGGGACAGAGGGCAGCTAGACACAGTGTCCACCGCCAGGGTGTCAGACAGGTACCAACCACAGGCGGATCCCACTGTGCAGTGTCCACCTGAGCAGGGGGCTGCACTGCACAGTCGTACCCCACCAGTGGATCGACAGCTAGCCCAGGTTCCCCTGGTCGCCAACCTGTTGTCAGAGCACACCCAATTGCTGCAGGCCTCTGTGGAGCAATAGGTGCTGCTGGTAGCTAGGGTGCATGCACTGCACGCGGAGGTACGCGAGGTGGCCAAGCAGCATGAGAGAGGCACTGCACAGCTCCTGGAGGCTATTCAGTGCTTGCGGGAGGACATGACCACATCCCAGGACTGCACTGCCAATGCGATCAATGATGACCTTCCACCACTGGCCACCACTGGGTGTGGCTGGCCACCTCACACACTGTGTAGTGCACTGTCCACCCCACGGACCCGGTGTCATGTGACACCCTCCTTGTCGATGCTGGGCTCTGCTGTCGGCATCCCAGGCACGCCTGGGTGGACTTGTTTGGGTGCCTACACACACTTGTGTGGATCCGGTCGTGGTCCCATGGGTCAACCCCTGGGGGGCTGTTGCAGACACCCCCTGTGTCCAATGTGCAGCCCATGGCTGCCGATTGCCCCCAGCTCGGCCGCCTCTGTGGCCGTGGTGGCCAAGGTTCTGTGCAGTGGACCTGAGGTGCATGTGGCCCTGCCGGCACTCTGCTGCCGCTGCCCTGTGCATGCATGGGTGATGTGTGTGGGTGCATACCACAGGTGTGGCTCCTGTGTGTCACACCGCACACTGCCTGTATCGATGCTTGCCCGGCCACTGGCCCATGTGGCATGGGCATGATGAGGGCGGATCAGTGCCGATTGCGCCTGTGCACTGCATCTGATCCCTGCTGCTTGCCAGTGCCTGGGCACTTGTGTGTGTTGCCAGTCCTTGCCGTTTGCTGCTGTGTGTGGCTATATGGCACTAACACACCCACCCCTGCTCCACACACTTGTGTGTGCATGCCCATTGCCATGCATGCTCCTGCCTGTGTGCTGTCCCTGTGTGTGTGTGGCCAGTGCGTGGGTGTGGTGCAACTTACCTGCCTGCACCAAAGTGCTCCCATGTGATGGTATCTCTGTGCTGGCGTGCCATGTGCTGGAGCCAGGGGTCCCTACACCCGGGTGGGGATGCCCACCTCCCTCCAGCCCATTGCCCACACCCTGGTCCCTGATATGGTTGTTGGGGGTATCCCCAGCAGGAAATTCACCCAAGACCTGGAGGTTTCAGTGGGAAGTGTGATGCAGTGGGGGCTCCCTAGAAGTAAGAAGCCTGACAGATTTAATAATTTCAACACTATTTGTTTAAGTGCAATACAGCTGAAATCATTGGCTGGATTTCATTCCGGCATGACTACGAATCAAAATCCATACTCTTTGCAGCACATTCCTTGACAAGTCTTTGGTTTGACTGGACAGAGAGAAGGCACCCATGAGGGAGGTGTCAGTCTGCAGCATGTGCCTAACATCAGCTGTCTTGATCTGGCCTTGTGTAAGGTGGCTTGCAAATGCAGATTTGATTGCCAGTTGCTGTTGTTTAGTAAAGGATTGCTGGCAATGTGGGGACCTTACAGGTGGAGTGTGTGCCCCCATCATAGCTTGGCTTCTGCGGATGTCCTATGAGCTAAGTCCCCTTCTTGTTCTTGTTGCAATGCAGGTACCTGGTGAAAGAGACAACCCTTTTCCTGGTTCATCCATGGTGATTGAACTGCTCTCCAGAGTCTGTCATGGAGCACCTGCATGTGGGCTGATGGTGGTGCATGGGGCCTTTGTGGTTAACTGGCATATCTGTTGGCTCACTCTAACACTCTCCTCTTTGCTGCCCATTAGGCGATAGTACGCATCTGCTGTTGTGGCTCGGTGGCTCATGTGTGACGCAAGCTCATGTCTACCCTCGGGGTGAATGCTGTGAAACTGTTGAAAGAAAGAAAGTAAGATACATACTTTGGGCACATGGGTAACAACTAAGCCAATGGAAGTCTCCAACTTGGGGGGGGGCATCAGGGAGGTCAGTGCCATCACCCCTGTGAGTTTGGGACTCCTAGCCTATAGAGAAATGGCCAGAACAGATCCTGGAAGTTTTAGGGGGAGATGCCAGCAGGTGTCCCCAGGCTTGGAAGCACCTTCCCCGGGTAAGACATATGTTTTGGGTCCCTGGGTAACAACTAAGCCTGTGGAAGTCCCTGCCCTAGCAGGGCATCAGAGAGATGAGGGCCATTACCCTTCTGTGTCTGGGAGTGCTAGCCCAAGGGAAGTGTTAACAGCAGGCCCTGGAAGATTTATGGGGTGGGGGTATCATTCTTCCTCCACCAGAGAGCACTTTCCCTGGGTAAGAGATATGCTTGGGTACCCTGGGTAACAATTAAGCCTGTGGAAGTCTCTGCCCTGGCAGGCCATCAGGGAGGTGAGGGCCAGTACATCTGGGTATCTGGGAGTGCTAGACCCAAGGGAAGTGTTAACAGCAGGCCCTGGAAGTTTCAGGATGCATGCCAGCAGGTGTCCCCAGGCTGACAGCACTGAGTACTGGGGAATCCTGGTGGGAGCTGAAGTCCCTGGAAGAAAGTGTAGCCAGTTATCCCTGAGTTATGGTGGGACAAGATGTCCCTGAGATGGTATGACTAAATGGCCCTGATTGCTAGTGAGACCAGATGTCGTTGAGAGCTAGTAGGAATAGATGGCCCTGAGACCTAGTGGGACCAGATAGCCCTGGGAGCAAGTGGGACAAGATAGCCCCACCTGTTGATGTCTGGGATTTCTCTAAATAACTGGTCAGGCTTAATAGTCACTGTAGGGGGAGTTTGCTGAAAGCCTAGCTAGACTGTGATGCCAGTTGCTGGGCATGGCTTGATGCTGAGCCTGGCAGGCTAATTCTGGAAGTCACCAGGGTACATGCCAGCAGTTCTCCCCAGCCAGAGAGCACTTTCCCTAGGTAAGAGATATGCTTTGGTACCCTGGGTAACAACCAAGCCTGTGGAAGTCCCTCCCCTGGCAGGACATCAGGGAGGTGAGGGCCATTACCCCTGGGTGTCTGGGAGGGCTAGACCCAAGGGAAGTGTAAAGGGCGGGACCTGGAAGTTTTAGGGGGTGGGGGTACCATGCCTACCCAACCAGAGAGCACTTTCCCTGGGTAAGAGATATGTTTTGGGACCCTGGGTAACAACCAAACCTGTGGAAGTCCCTGACCTGGCAGGCCATCAGGGAGGTGAGGGTCATTACCCCTGGGTGTCTGGGAGGGCTAGACCCAAGGGAAGTGTGAACCGTAGGCCCTGGAAGTTTTAGAGGGTTGGGTATCATTCCTCTCCAGCCAGAGAGCACTTTTCCTGGGTAAGAGATATGCGTTGGTACCCTGGGTAACAACCAAGCCTGTGAAAGTCCCTGCCCTGGCAGGCCATCAGGGAGGTGAGGGCCATTAACTCTGGTAGTGTGGGGCTGTTAGACCCAAGGGAAGTGTAAGAAGCAGGACCTGGAAGTTTTAATGGGGTGAGTGTGCCATGTCTGCCAAGCCGGAAAGCACTTTCCCTGGGTAAGGGATATGCTTTGGGACCCTGGGTAACAACCAAGCTTGTGGAAGTCCCTGCCCTGGCAGGGCATCAGGGAGGTGAGGGACATTTCCCCTGGGTGTCTAGGAGTGCTAGACCCAAGGGAAGTGTAAAGAGCAGGACCTGGATGTTTGAGGGGGTTGGGGTACTATGCCTGCCCAACCGGAGAGCACTTTCCCTGGGTAAGAGCTATGTTTTGGGACCCTGGGTAACAACCAAACCTGTGGAAGTCCCTGCCCTGGCAGGCCATCAGGGAGGTGAGGGTCATTACTCCTGGGCGTTTGGGAGTGCTAGACCCAAGGGAAGTGTTAGCAGGCCCTGGAGGTTTTAGGGATGGGGGTACCAAGCCTCCACAGCCAGATAGCATTGTCCCTGGGTAAGACATATGCTTTGGGTCCCTGGGTAACAACTAAGCCTGTGGAAGTCTCTGCCCTGGCAGGCCATCAGGGAGGTGAGGGCCAGTACCCCTGGGTGTCTGGGAGTGCTAGACCCAAGGGAAGTGTTAATAGCAGGCCCTGGAAGCTTCAGTATGCATGCCAGCAGGTGTCCCCAGGCTGACAGCACTGAGTACTGGGGAATCCTGGTGGGAGCTGAAGTCCCTGGGAGAAAGTGTGACCAGATATCCCTGAGTCCTGGTGGGATGACATGTCCCTGAGAGATGGTATGACTAGATGGCCCTGATGGCTAGTGGGACCAGATGTCACTGAGGGCTAGTAGGACTAGATGGCCCTGAGACCTAGTGGGAGCAGACAGCCTTGGGAGCAAGTGGGACCAGATAACCCCAGCTGTTGCCGGCTGGGATTTCTCTAAGTAACTGTGGTCAGGCTTATTAATCACAGTAGGGGAGTTTGTTGAAATCCTAGCCAGGCTGTGATGCCAGTTGCTGGGCATGACTTGATGCTGAGCCTGGCAGGCTGATTCTGGAAGTCACCAGGGTACATGCCAGCAGTTTTCCCCAGCTAGAGAGCACTTTCCCTGGGTAAGAGATATGCTTTGGGACCATGGGTAACAACCAAGCCTGTGGAAGTCCCTGCCCTGGCAGGCCATCAGGGAGGTGATGGCCATTAACCCTGGGAGTGTGGGACTGCTAGACCCAAGGGAAGTGTAAAGAGCAGGACCTGGAACTTTTAGGGGGTGGGGTACTAGGCCTCCCCAGCCAGATAGCACCTTCCCTGTGTAAGAGATATGCTTTGGGACCCAGGGTAACAACCAAGCCTGTGGAAGTCCCTGCATTGGCAGGGCTTCAGGGAGGTGAGAACCATTACCCCTGGGTGTCTGGGAGTGCTAGACCCAAGGGAAGTGTTAACAACAAGCCCTGGAAGTTTTGGGGGGTGGGGGTACCATGTCTACCCCTCCAAAGAGCACTTTCCGTGGGTAAGAGATATGTGTTGGAACCCTGGGGAACAACAATGCCTGTGGAAGTCCCTGCCCTGGCAGGCCATCAGGGAGGTGAGGGCCCTTAACCTTAGGAGTGTGGGACTGTTAGACCCAAGGGAAGTGTGAACAGCAGGTCCTGGAAGTTTTAGGGGGTTGGGGTACCATGCCTGCCCAGCCAGAGAGCACTTTCCCTGGGAAAGAGATATGCTTTGGTACCCTGGGTAACAACCAAGTCTGTGGAAGTCTCTGCCCTGGCAGGGCATCAGGGAGGTGAGGGCCATTACACCTGGGTGTATGGGAGTGCTAGACCCAATGGAAGTGTTAACAGCAGGCCCTGGAAGTTTTAGGGGGTGGGGTATCATTCCTCCTCCCCAGCCAGAGAGCACTTTCCCTAGGAAAGAGGCATGCTTTGGGACCCTGTGTAACAACCAAGCCTGTGGAAGTCCCTGCCTGGCAGGTCATCAGGGAGGTGAGGGCCATTACACCTGGGTGTCTGGGAGTGCTAGACCCAAGGAAGTGTTAACAGCAGGTCCTGGAAGTTTTAGGGGGTGGGGGTACCATGCCTGCCCAGCCAGAGAGCACTTTCCCTGGGTAAGAGATATGCTTTGGTACCCTGGGTAACAACCAAGCCTGTGGAAGTCTGTGCCCTGGCAAAGCATCAGGGAAGTGAGTGCCATTACCCCTGGGTGTCTGGGATTGCCAGACCCAAGGGAAGTGTTAAAAGCAGGTCCTGGAAGTTTCAGGTGGTGGGGGTATCATTCCTCCCCAGCCAGACAGCACTTTCCCTAGGTAAGAGATATGCTTTGGTACCCTGGGTAACAAACAAGCCTGTGGAAGTCCCTGCCCTGGCAGGCCATCAGGGAGGTGAGGTCCATTAATCCTGGGTGTCTGGGAGTGCTAGACCCAAGGAAAGTGTTAACAGCAGGCCCTGGAAGTTTTAGGGGGCGGGGATATCATTCCTCCGCAGCCAGAGAGCACTTTCCCTGTGTAAGAGACATGCTTTGGTACCCTGGGTAACAACTAAGCCTGTGGAAGTCCCTTCCCTGTGAGATCATCTTGGAGGTCAGAGCCATCACCCCTGTGATGTTGGAATTCCTAGCCCTTAGTTAAATTTTAAAAGCAGGCCATGGAAGTTTTAGGGGATGGGGGTTGCAGGTCTTCCCAGGCTCAGTGCATTGGGCCTGCATAAGTTACATGCTTTGGCACCCAGCGTAACTACTTCACCTGTGGAAATCTCTACCTTGGGACAGCATCATGCAAGGTAAAACTGCCTGTTGTGGTTTGCTGTGTACATAGTATTTCATGCCGACTGTGTAGCAAGTTAAGTATTTGGTTTCCAGAAAAACATCCAGCGTCTGTGTTACTGTGCTGCTCTACTGCCGGTGCAGAGAACGTCAGCTGCTGTTCCATGAGGCCCTAGTCTTGCAGCTGCTGATTCTGTGACTGTTTTATACCTGGGTGGCCAGGAAGGGAAGGGACGATCCACCATCTCTTCCCAGGCTCAGTGCACTGACTACTGGGTAAACAGTGAACGTCATCCCCCAATGGCAGTATCATTGAAGTCAGGGCTATCCTCCTTGTGAGATTGTTACTACTAGCCCCTAGGAAGTGGTTTATCCTATAGCCTGGAAGTCAGAGGGGCTCTGGAAAAAATGGTTCCAATAGAGGTGACCTAGACTGTGGGTGCCAGTGTCTCTGAATTAGGTACCCAGAGAGGACAGCCTTCTTGGGACCCCATGTCCTTGTATCATAGTCTATGCACCTGTGGCAAAGAACATCTATCCAGGTTTTTCACTTTAAAAAGGGGCGCCAAGTACTTTTATTTTGTGTCCAAGATTTTGAGGACCCTGGCCCTCATCGTCCCCACTACTGTCCCCCTCCTCAGCCTCTACTACTATCCCATGGTCAATGGCCATGTTGTGCAGTATGCAACAGGCCAGGAATGGGCCACAGGCTTTCGAGGGGCTGTACTGTAGGGCACCGCCAGATCTGTCTAGGCAATGGAAACGTGCCTTCAGCATCTCAAACACATGTTCAATGATGTTCTGTGTGCTGGCATGTACCTCACTGTACCATTCTTCTGCTGGGGACAACGGGTGACTGCAGGGGGTAAGCAGCCATGACCTAGGTGGATAGCCATCTGTGTGGAGAATGACATGGTTAGCCCTGTGTTGCTGAGCCTCTTGCCCATCCCTGGAACACTCGCCACCGCATCCACCCTGCGTTCCACCATCCCATGCACTGCCTGAATCCCCTGCCTGTCCCATACTCACCCACTAGATGGCCTGTGGAGATATCCCCACGCTTGAACCCCTGGCACAGCACACTGCTCATTGGCTCCTGTTGAATATCACTCCTTGGCACATTTCTGTCCTTGCGCCGGCGCAAAACAGTTGAGCCATGCACAACTGTTCTGAATATCCTGGCCTTTGCATACAAGCATATGCAGATTACATTTGTGTCGTTTTTCTTGATTATAATCAGATAGGGTGTTTCTTTTTAAGAATTAAACAGATATGGGCAAGTTTCTAACTCCAAATTAAACTATAAAAATAGTAAGGGTCTTTTTTTAGGGACAGGTGATACAGCTTCGGTCCAAATAGAAGTGCTCAAAATATCACCAGAACCTATATCAATTTTAGGAATAATCTTCGGGCCACAGAATCTTACAGTTGAACACTGGGAGAATTCTGTTTAAAAGTGGAATCAAAAATCCAAAGATGGGAACAGTGGAAGTTATCAAAACTTAAACGGATAACAATCATCCAACAATTTATAATAGCAACCCTGCAATATGTAGCAATGATTTTTCCCTTACCTACACAACTGGAGACAAAACAATATAGTCTATTCTTTCAAATGTTATGGGGTAACAAACTGAATCCTGTGAAAAGAAGTTATACCTATTTAGATAACAATAGGGGAGCTTTGGGAATGATAGACCGAGTTGTATTTTTTCATGCATTATTTTTTATTCAGACAGTTCAAAGTAGTTTGGTAGTTACAGGAACGACCCAAAATGACTGGATAAGACTAACATTAGGGCAATATTTAAAAGTATGGAACAATGTAGCACCTAAACTCAGTAATTATATACACATACCAGCTTATTTCAAACCAGCAGCACAAAAGATGTACAAATGGAACATTACGAAATCTTCCATCCAAAATGGCACAGATAAAGCAATTTACCAAGAAGTGATGGCTCGGATATATCCTTTAGAGCCTAGTTTTAAAAACTGTCCTTCAGCAGATAACCCTTCGATCTTTAAACAACTTACTCAGAATTCCCTCACAAATGTAGGAACATGTGTGGCTGACGGTGTATGGGAGATTAAACTTGAGGGGGAATGCTAAACATGAAGCCAAAGAAGAGCGAAATTGCTCTTATATGGAATGTATAAATAAGATAGAAACTATGGAGCATTTTTTATTAGAATGTTCATATGCAAAGCTATTTTGGAGGTTTTTGGCCTTGAAGTGGACTACAGGGTGGCTCCAGCATCTGACGTATGACATACTAGTAAGAGAGAAATATCACCAAGGGTTATCAGACTTTCATCAGGATACATTTAAGCAATAAGCCACGAGGGGGTGTGGGTTATCAGGGGATTTACCATGGCTGGAGTGGTTTGCCCATGAGGCGCAGCCAAGTGGGTAAATCATTGCCAGCAGTGGTAAATCCCTCAATAACCCACATCCTCCGAGTGGCTTATTGCGATTATACCAAGGTTCATTTTTTTTCACTATAATAAAATACAAACATTAAAGAGGTTGCTTTTTTTTATTTTTATTGTATTTATTCCTGTGCTGTACATACATTGGATTATAGTCTCAGCAGCCGTTGGTTATCAGAGGATTTACACAAGTGGTAAACTGCCAGTCTGACAATATCATTGGCTGTTCACTTATGTCCATGGTATAATATTGGTTTTCTTTTGTTGCCTCAGGTATTATTTATGGCAGGCCAGAAGTCAATGGGTTTTCTATCAAAGGAAAATGACTTATGAAGGCCTAAGCCTCTTAGTTTCACAGATAATGGAGAAAGTGTATAATACAAATGTAACATTGTATTCTTCTCAAAAGGTGTTAAGATGGTGGAAGGGTTTCAGTTTCTTTATTAAACATAAATAATATAAAATACGTAAATTCTGACATAAAGGAAAGTAAATTAAAAACTGGGATATTACAAGGTTTTTTAACAAGTAAGAAAATATTGTACAGACTGGAATGATTAAAATATGTATTTTATTTTCCCCTTTTTCTTCTTTCTCATTTATGGAAATTGTATAAACCAGTTTGATGCAATGTAACTGCAGAAGGTATTATATGTGAATTGTCAATAAAAACTCCCCTATTCTTTTTGAGAAGTGCCATGGGATCTTTAACATCCACCTGAACTACTACCAGAACAGGCAGATGGGATCTCTGTTTAAAGTCTCATCCAAAAGATGGCACCTCAGGAGTGCAGCACCCCACTCATGCTGCACTACGGTGTCAGTATTGGGATAATAACCTAAGTGCCTAGTGTGGAGATAGAACCCACAGCCTTCTGATCTCACGGCCTCAGAGGCGAGTGGGCTACCTGCTGAGCCATTGACACTGAACAAGGGAAACCAAAAGGGTGGCCAGAGCAAAGGCACACAGAGCTGTGTATTGTTATAAGGGGGTAAGGGGGGGAAATGCAGTTAGAGGAGGATTTGTTTTGTTAGGCTGATCGAGGGAGGTAGAGTGACTGAGGGGGATGGGCATCAAGTAGCCATTCTTAGCAACTACTTTTGCTCTGTATTTCCCAAGGGAAGACAAAGGGCCTGTCAGAGAGTGTCAGTGAGGCAGCTGAAAAAGGGATCCCTGAGATGAGACAGCAAGTATTTACCAGTGAAAGGGTTTGGAATGAGCTTGCAGCCCTTAAGACAGCTAAGGCTCTGGGGCCAGATGGAATGCATCCGAGAGTGTTCAAGGAATTGGCAATGGAACTAATCGAACCCCTGGTGAGGCTATTCAACTCAGTTCAGACAGGGTAGTTCAAAAAGACTGGAGGATAGTAGACCTAGTCCCACTCCATAAGTGGGGGGACAAGGAGCAACCAAGTAACTACAGACCTTTCAGTCTTACCTCTGTTGTAGGTAAACTTATGGAGACACGAGTCAAAGAAGACCTTGTAAAAAACTACCTGGAAAGCAGTGGACTCCAAGGATAATAAACAGCAAGGGTCTGTGGCAGGAAGGTCTTATCAGACCAACCTGACAATATTCTTTGATTTGGTAACGAGGGTAGTGGCTAAGGGTCATGCTGTGTATTTACTCTACTTTGATTTCAGCAAGGCTTTCCCCTTGGTGCCTCTCAGAAGGTTGCTGAAGAAGCTAGAGGGTACAGTAAAAGACACATTTAGATGGATGAGAAACTGGTTAGAAGTGAGACAGCAGAGGGTTGTGGTTAACAGTGTCAAGTCAGAAGAGATGGCGGTCACCAGTGGGGTGCCGCAAGGATCAGTCCTGGGTCCAGTCCTTTTCAATGTATTCATTAGCTACATGGGAGAAGGAATTCAGGGCAAGATATGTCTCTTTGCAGATGACACTAAACTTTGTGGCAGGGTAGGCAGAGAGGAGGGGTTTAGTGATATGCTAACAGAGTTACAAAAACTAGAGAGGTGGTCAAAGGTTTGGCAGTTGAAATTCAGTGCCAAAAAGTGCAAGGTGATGCACACATGGAAAAAGATTCTAATCACAGGGTACTGGAAGGGGTGGGTAAACCTGTCCACAACCTCTGATGAAAGAGACCTGTGGTCATCATCAGTGACCCCCTTAAAACAATCAAACCAATGTAACAAGGCCTACAGTAAGGCAAACAGGATTCTGAAGTGTATAGGAAGGGATATAGACAGCAGAAGGAAGGAGGTATTGTTACCTCCCTATAGATCACTGGTGAGGCCCCACTTGGAGTACTGTGCCCAGTTCTGGAGTCCTCATCTAAGGAAGGATAAGGACAGGCTGGAGACAGTGCAACATAATAGAAACACAGAAACATATAATTTGATGGCAGATAAGGACCGCTTGGCCCACCCAGTCTACCCATTTCCCTACCTAATGGGTAAGCTGCAGATCCTAGTTAACCAGCAGCCTACTTCTTCCTACACCCACCCCTAGAATTGCCTCATGACTGTCCCATGCATGCTTGAATTCCACCAGTTTTGACTCCACAACCTCCTCGGAAGGCCATTCCATGCATCCACGACCTCTCTGAAAAAATACTCTTAAATTACCTCTGAGCTGCCCCCCATCTTCAAATTGTGCCCTTTGTTCTTGCACACCTCTTTTTTTGAAAGATGCTACCCTCTTGGACTTTGTTGATTCCCTTGAGGTACTTGAAAGTTTCTATCATGTCCCCCTCTCCCTCCTTTCCTCAAGGCTATACATATTAAGCTCCTTAAGTCTCTCTTCATATGTCTTCCGGTGCAGACCCTGCACCATTTTAGTTGCCTTCCTCTGGACAGCTTCCATCCTGTCTATGTCTGCGGAGATTGGGTCTCCAGAACTGCACGCAGTACTCCAGATGGGGTCTCACCAGCTGTCTGTACAGAGGGATAATAACTTCCTGTTTTCTACTGGTGATGCCTCTCCCTATGCATCCCAGTATCCCCCCAGCCCTCCTTGCTGCCCTCTCACATTGCTTGCCCACCTTTAGGTCATCTGATATGACTACCCCCAGGTCCCTTTCCATTTTCGTTGTTGATTAGTATCTCACCCCCATTGTGTACTCTTCCCTGGGTTTTGTTTCCAGGTGCATTACCTTGCACTTCTTAGCATTGAATCTAAGTTGCCATACATTTGACCATTCCTCTAACCTTGCAAGTCCCTTCTCATCCTTTCCACCCCACCTTGTGCATCAACTCTGTTGCAGATCTTTGTGTCATCTGCAAAGAGACATACTTTTCCTTCCAGTCCCTCTGCAATGTCACTTATAAAGACACTGAAGAGGACCGGTCCTAATACTGAACCCTGCGGTACCCCACTAGTAACCCTCCTTTCTTCAGAGTGGACTCCATTTACTATTACTCTCTGAGCAAAGGGTGAGTTGTCAGGTGAGCAAAATGATTCAGGGCCAGTACGGCCAATCTTACGTGTATCAGCTCAAGGCACTGAGCATGTAGTCACTGTAGTTCGGATGAGAGAGGGTAGATATGACAGAGACCTTCAGGTTTATGAAAGAAATGAACAAGGTAAACTGAGGGGAACTATTTCGCATAAGTATCAGATCAAGAACATGGGGAGATGAGTGGAAACTGACAGGGAGGAGATTCAAGTGGGAAGTGAGAATGTTTTATTTTACAGAAAGGGTGGTGGTGCCATGGAACAATCTGACAGCTGATTTGGTGGGTGCCAAAACTATCACTGGTTTCAAACATGGCTGGGACAGACTGAAGGCTTAGTGATTGCTCAGGGTAACAGCAGTAGGGTGGGGTGCATGGCGGTGGATAGTTAGAACCCTGTATGAATAATAGGTCCTGCGTTTGTCAAGGTTTATGGGCAGACTGGATGCACCAGTGGTCTTTTTATTCTGTCATGTCTATGTTTCCATGTACTTTGGTACCAGTCCTCGACCTTCTTAATCAGCTACCAGTGTGGCCAGTTGGCCATTTAAAAACCAAAATTAGCAGCCAACACCTGAGTTGGGCTTCTGGTTTTGGCATGGAAAAAAATTAAAAGCCAACACCAGAGATGGGCTTCTGGTGTTGGCACTAAAATAAAATAAATGCTAACACCAGGAGACAGGCTTCTGGTATTGGCTTACAAAAAAATCGTAAGTGCTAGTACAAGAGGTGGACTTCTAGTGTCAACATTAAAAAACAAGTGAAAGGTGACTCAAGGGATGAGTCCTAGTGTTGGCATCCCAAAAATTAAAGCTGACTCCATTAGCAAAATTAATATGCACTGTAGGTTGTGTACCTGTGCGCGGGAGAGCCTGAGATGGAGTCTTGGGCCAATATTTAGTCATACATGTAAAATAATAACAGTGATGGGATCACAAAGGATCCATAGTTCTTTAGGGAGAAAATAGGACAAATAGGGTAGGTTAAAGATAAAACAATACTTATCTGATAGGCAGGGATATGGCATCCTGTCAGACCGTAGAAATAAAGAGAAAAATTGTTTAATATGGGGAAAAAATAGTAATAGGAGTAGAGACAGAGTAGTGGAGAGATACAAGAGGTACAGAATGAGTAAGCAGAAGGTATTGTAGAGGAAAAGGACAGTTTAAGGTGAAAGTGAGAAGAATGAAAATAGAGAATTGGCATGACTGAGCCAAGGAAGATGGCGACTGTTTCCAGCACAGAGTGAGCCCAGGTCCATGCAGAGCCCTAGGGACATTGCTGACAGACTTCTCATGGGACCTGAGCTCCACAGGGAGCCTTACTGTCACTGCTTGTAGACACTGAATTTCAGAAATTGACAAGATTATGAAGCAAGCAGAAGAGGAGGCACATACAGGTATGTGGACTACAGCTGCTCTCAAAGCAGAACCATTTTATGTGCCAGAGGTCTATAGTCAAACATTAAATATCCTAAAGATGGCGAATTCTGACAGCTGAGAGAAGACAGATTTAGATCAGTGACTGGAGCCATTTTTGAGTTGCAAATAACGCAAGGCATTATAGGTGTTGTTTAATTTCAAAGCATTGTGACGCACAACGAGATCATTTGTAAATATGCTGTTTTGCTGTTTTAATCTCAAGAAGCACAAACTGAATTTCTTTATGTGCAGAATCTTTATTACTGCGCGAAACATTTGTATTTTGATATTCTTTGCAAACAAATTCGTTAATGAACCAGTTAGGGTAACAGTGCCACAAAGGAGGGAAATGTGGCATTAGGGCTTCTAACACTAACTCCCCATCCCCACCTCTCAAGTACCAAAAGGGAAAAACATTAGGGTTTGGGGTTTCCGGAGTCTTGGTGAGTCAGTGGGGGGGTGTTCCCTGAGGTTGTCAACCCTAATGCTCTCCCCTCTCCCCCAGCCTATAGCCTCTAGTCCGAAGCACAAGGCATAACTCCAAGCCAGGACCTCATAATGATACAGTCTTCAAAAGAAGAGAAATACGTCTCACCACATGCTGCCAACATAGTGTGTTGTAGCTTTCTTCACACAGGGCCCAGGATCATGTCTGATGTTGCTTGCTTATGGGATAGGGTGGGCATTAGGGTTGACAACCCCAAGGAAGACCCCAGCACTGATTTGCCATGACTACTGAAACCTGAAACTCTAATGTTTTTTCCTTTTGCTACTTGGTGGGGGTTGGGGGTGGGGAGTTAGGGTTGGAAACCATAACGTCTCATTTTCCTACTTTTGTGGCATGGTGTCAGGTTATCCTAAGTGGTGCATTTGTGAATTTTTTTGCAAAGAATTTCCTTGTATGTTTGCTTACCCGCATGCGCAAGAAACAATATGTGACAGCTTAGGAGAGATGCGGGATGTGGAGGCGCAGCAGTGTTACAGCCAAGGGAGGCACTGCATTTGGGGGCTTGGCACTGGTGGACCAATGGAGGCACAGTGTGCCGATGACACTGGTCTCCAAAAAGTGTACCAAGTTGTAATGCTTTCGCCACAGCAGTCAGGGGCCACCTCGTCATTGCAGCATCAGGCACTGTACTGCAATGAGGGAGTGACCCGTCATTGCAGGGCAGAACGTTAACTAGCCTGATACTGTGTGTGAACATGGCGGGCAGCTTGCCGCCGCATTCATAAACAATATTAGGCAGTCTCCCATGCCGAGGGGGTGCCCAATCCCCCTCGGCAGCATGTGCCCCACCCCAAATAGTCTTTGCTGGCCGACGGGGGCCACAATCACTGCCGGCTTCAGTGCTCACAATGTTTATTTAGCCGACGGGAGCCCACTCCCTGTCGGCAAAATGTAACCCCCACCCGCTTATTGTTCTGCCGACGGGGGTCCACTCTCCATCAGCATGATGTAACCCCCAGTTTGGTTGCCTGCTGACGGGTGCCCAATCCCCATCGGCATTATGTCCCCCCCTGTTTTCTTGTGTGCCAACGGGATGCCCAATCAGCATCGGCTACAGCTGCTCCCCCCAAAAAAAAGAGTCCCTTGGCACACTGAGTGCCCACCCAGCGTGCCATATGTCCCTGTAAAATTGGAAACCATCCCGCGCTGTCTTTTTATTTTTTTTCCCTGTACAGAAAAAACAATCCCTCGCAGTCTGCCAGACCCCCCTCCCGCAACCCGCGCCCACCCACTATGCACCCTACCTCCCCACCCCACCCCATACTTACCTCCGGAGTCCAGCTCAACGATCTACAGTGGACCGGGAACAAGTCTGCACTCTTCAAAGCCGACCGCGAACTGAGGAAATGCCGGTAAGCTGTATAATGTAATAAATATGTTTTTTTCAACTTTGCTGCTTATCTCAGGCATTTTTTTAAATTTTGGCACGAAATTTTCAACATGGGTTTTTTGGGAACCCTCCTCATGAATTCTGTCACTGTCATGGCGTTAATCAGGCCCGAAGGGTGGTTTCGCGGTCACTGCACGAAATCACCTTTTGCGTCCGATTAACGAAATGACAGTGCCAGTGCTCATATACTGGGCTCTAAAAAAGTCTATGTTGCAAATTTGGTGAAAAAATTCCTAAAAATGACTGTTTTACAAGCATGCGTTGTGTAATTTCTACACACACTCGTAAGTTTGTGAATTTGTAACATTTTTCACTCCAGATTTTCAACATTGCCATTTTATCACACCTACTTATAAGCAGTACAGCTGTCATTTTTCACATCTCACCCAAAATGTGTTTCCGCACAATGGCGCAGTCGGTGTGCAAAATCAATGTTAGGGACAGATTAAGAAAATCACAGTGACACTGTTCATGAACAGAGATCTTACAATGGCTATGTTAAAAATTTTGTAAAAAAATTCCTTAAAATGACTGTTTTACGAGCGTGCGTTGTGCAGTTCCTATGCACGCTCGTAAGTTTGAGAATTTATAACATTTCTACTCCAGATTTTGAACATTGCCATTTTATCACACCTACTCATGAGTAGTACAGCTTTCATTTTTCACATCTTGTCCAAAATGTAACGCACTATGGCGCAGTTGGTGTTTGAAATCAATGTTTGGGACAGATTAAGAAAACAACAGTGACACTGTTCATGAGCAGAGGTCTTAAAATGGCTATGTTGAAAATCTGGTGAAAAATTCCTAAAAATGACTGGTTTACTAGCTGCGTTGCGCAGTTCATACGCACGGTCGTAAGTGCATGAATTTTTAATATTTGCAGTCCAGAATTTCAACAACACCATTTTACCACACCTACTTATGAGCAGTGCAGCTTTAATTTTGTACATCTCGCCCAAAATGTGTTTCTGTGCATGTAGCGCACAATGGCGCATTTGATGTGCAAAATCAATGTTTGGGACAGATTAAGAAAAAAATCACAGTGACACTGTTCATTAGCAGAGGTCTTAAAATGTCTATGTTGAAAATTTGGTGAGAAAAGTTCATAAAAAATGACTGTGTTATGAGCGTGCATTGCGCAGTTTCTACGCACGCTCGTACCTTCACACATTTGCAATATTTTCACTCCAGATTGCCAACACTGTCATTTTCCAGCACCTCCTTATGAACAGTACAACTGTCATTTTTCACATCCCAACCCAAATGTGTTTTTGCACTTCTGGCTCAGACAAGCGCAGTCGTTGTGGGAAATCCGTGTTTGGGACATATTAGGAAAATCACACTGACACTGTTCACTGGCAGAGGTCCTAAAATGGCTATGTTGAAAATTTGGTGACAAAAGTCCATAAACTAACTGTGTTACGAGCGTGCATTGCGCAGTTTCCATGCACGCTCGTTACTTTGCACATTTGCAATATTTTCACGCCATATTTTCAACATTGCCATTTTTCCGCACCTCCTTAAGAACAGTATAGCTGTCATTTTTCAGTCCTCGCCGAAATGTGTTTTTGCACTTCTGGCACAGAATAGTGCGGTCGCTGTGGGAAATCACTGTTTAGGATACATTACAAAAATCACAGTGACACTGTTCATTAGCAGAGGTCCTAAAATGCCTTTGTTGAACATTTGGTGATGAAAGTCCATAAAATGACTGTGTTATGAGTGTGCGTTGTGCAGTTTCCACGCACGCTTATAACTTTGCACATTTGTAATATTTTCACTCCAGATTTTCAACATCACCATTTTCCCACACCTCCTTATGAACAGTACAGCTGTCATTTTTCACATCCTGGTTGAAATGTGTTTTTGCAGTTCTGGTGTAGAATACCGTGGTTTCTGTGGGAAATCAGTGTTCAGGACACAGTAACAAAATCACAGTGACACTGTTCATGACCACAGGTCGTTAAATGCCTATGTTGAAAATCTGGTGATGAAACTCCATAAAATGACTGTGTTATGCGCATGCATTGCGCGGTTTCCATGTATGCTTGGAAGTGCAAGCATTTTTAATATTCCCAATACAGATTTTCAACATTGCCATCTCTTCATACCTCTCTATGGATGGTACAGCTGTCATTCTTCACATCCTGCCCAATCTGTGTTTTCGTACATGTGGTGCAGAATGGCACTATCATTGTTGGAAGTCAGTTTTCAGGACACATTGACAAAATCACACTGCCACTGTTCATGACAAGAGGTCCCAAATGCTTTCATGAGGTGCAGTCAAAAAAAGGCCATGTTCAAAATTTGTACTGTGAATACCAACAAATGCCTGAGGCATTACGGTTTCTAACCATAATGTCCTACCCTGTACAGACAGACAGGCATCGGGGCGTGCCTTTGGATTGCCAACTGTACTGCTCATGCCATCCCATCCCCCACCCACTGACAGGCATTGAGCTGTACCTTGGACTCTTTGTCCCAAGACTTCACTTCATTCTCCTATGCTGCACCCATTTCAACGTATGTCCTTATGGAATGGGGTGACTGTAAAGCCAAACACCCTAAGGCACAGCTCAACACGTGTCAGTGTTTGCAGAATAGGGTGAGGTGACATGGTTTGACCATCATGGGTGATGACCCAAAACCTTACCCCAAATCCTGTCCATCTCTACAGGATGGAGGTGGGGTTCTTGTGAAGTTCAGTACTTCACTGCCATTCCTATTCTGCATCTGTCTAACTTCTGCATTTCTAATGCTAATACCAGCAAGCAAACATTCGGCATTGACAAATGCTTGTTTTTTTTTGAGACAGTGAAATTGTATCCTCATTGGTGGAGATGCACAGGGAAGGGCCCTGTGTTATGGAAAGACTCCGTCTACCTACAGAAGTACAGGGCCTAGCACATTCCCCACCCAGGAATGGAAGTTAAAATTATCACAGTTATTAGCAAGCATTGAAAAATTTCAATGTACACTCATAATTTTGTCATTTTTACATATTTTGATCCCCATTTTTCAACACAGCCTTCTTATGACCCTACCTCATAAACAAAGCCAGTGGAAATTTTCAAATCTTGCCCAAAAGGTGATTTTACCAAGTGACTACAAAATCACCTTTCAGCCCTGATCTGCATAATTCCACCATCAGTGGTCATGAAGTGAGGTCCCAAAAAGTCTATGTTAAAAATGTGGGGTCAAAATATGCAAAAATGAGAAAGTCATGAATCAAAGTTCAAAACTACCATTGAAATACACTGAACCACACTTAGTTTACATAAAAGTACATGTAGCAAATTACATGTCACAAGTAACATGTCACAAATAAAATATTGTAAAGAACATGTCACAAGTAACATGTCGCAAATTTCTGAATGACAGGTAAAAATTATGAGTTATGAATGGTAATAGCAAGAAGTGGACAAAGGCAATCCCAATGCAGGAAGGTAGGCTTGGAGAGGTATTTTTTGAAATTCAGTACCAGAATTGAACTAAACAATTGCTGTTTTAGCAAAATACAGGCATTGGGGTTTGATTTTACCTTAATATTTCCTTCTTATACCATTCTGTAAACTGTAAAAAAAACCCCAAAAAAAAACAAGATGGTGGCCATCACGATTGGTATTTCTCTCCGCATGGCAAGTAAATAATGAAAATAAGCAGTTGTGAAAGTTTTTTTGGTTTTTTTTAATGGTCAAACTTGAACATCAAAAATCATTATAACTCTAAAACTGTATAATATTTTTTCACCAAACCTTTGAAAGACATACCCTTGGCATAGGTCGCTTCAAACCTGAAAATATGAAAAAATTCCATACCGTTTATGCTGCAGGTGAAAGCAAAAAATATGCAATCTTAAATATAGTTTTTTTTTTCCATTTTGTGGTGCTCCATGTCTTGAAAACTGTAGAAGTTAATGTCATGAAACTTTTCAGGTCTCAAGACTGACAGCCTGACCGCACATGCCAAATTTTGTGCTATTTTGCCAAAAGATGCCAAAGGTATTAAGGTACAAAAATTGGGGTTTAACACTGAACAGCAAATTCAACCCTAACTACAGGGGCACTACCATACCCCTATTATATACGGTTGCTGTACCTTTACATTGAAAGGTATACTGGTGTAAAACATTTTTTCCTAGTGGCTCTTTAGGCCACACACAGCTTGCAGACTGTCATAGAAACATAGAATTTGTCAGCAGATAAGGTCTGCTTGGATCACCCAGTCAGCCCAATTTTTCCCTGCCTATCCTGTCACTGTAGACCTTACCCGACCTCCAGCTACCTCTCTCTCTCTCTCTCTACCAAGATTCCTTTATACCCATCCCATGCATGCTTGAAGCCCATCACTGTTTTCACCCCACCATCTCCGCTGGAAGATTGTTCCAGGCATCCATCCACCACTGTTTCTGTGAAGAACGTCCTCATATCCCAACTCAGTTTCTCCCTTCCAGTTTTAATGCATGCCCCTTGTTCTTGTGCACCTTCTCCTTCGAAAAATATTCCCCTTCTGTACCCTACTCACTCTCATGAGGTACTTATAAGTCTCTATCATATCCCCCATCCTTGTCCCACTCTTGCCAGGGTGTACATATTAAGACCCTCAGCCCCCAGCGATTTTGATGCAGCTCCTACATCATTTTAGTTGCCCTCCTCTGGATAGCCTCTACCCTGTCTATGTCCTTCCTGAGATGTGGTCTCCAGAACTGGACACAGTGTTCTAGGTGAGGTCTCACCAATGATCTATAAAGAGGTAACACCAACTTCTTCCTTTTGTTTTAGACACCCCTCCCTATGCACCCCAGCATCCAGTTGGCCTACCTACTGCCTTCTCACATTGCCTCACCACCTTGACTTCATCCAGTAGGATTACCCCAAGGTCACTTTTCTGTTTAGTGACCTTCTATACCTCGTTCCCATTTTTTTATGTTTTTTGGTAACTGGGTAAGGCCCACTATGCACAAGTGCCTGTTTTCAGGGGTGACCCAAGAGCACTGGGTAGGTTAAGTGACTTGTTCAGAGTCTCACAGTATGCAAGTAGAGGTAATGAGAATCAAACCCAGGTGTGCTGGATGTGCCAAGCTCATTCACAGTATGTTAATTACTCTAACCTCTAGGCTATTCTGCCATTTTATACTCTGCCTCTTGGTTTCTGTGTGCTAGGTGCACGATTTTGCACTGTTTTGCATTGAAACCCTGCTGACATACACTTGATCACTCCTCAGGTTTTCTCAGGTCTCTGCATATTATCTCCAGTCCTTCTGGAGTGTCTACACTATTGCAGATTATGGCACTATCTGTAAAGTGGCATACTGTCCCTTCCAGCTCTTCGGCAATGTCACTTATGTAACCACCCAGTCCCTGGGGTTACTAGAATCCCATCAGGTTAGCCCTAGGAAGGTAGAAGGCTCATTAGGAGCTCTGTGTAGATGACATCATTGTTTACTCAGCTAGGCTGAGCAGAGAATGAATTATGTCATTTAGAATTCTCACAGCAGTGTAAGCCACTTTGGAATCATTTCCTCTGGGGAGGTTTAGAATGTTCAGACGGTAGTACAGTCGGTCTGTAGTAGAGTTAATGTTGAGTAGCACTACAGAGAGGAGCTCTGAGTGTGGGGGTTCCTGCCGGGTCTGCTGGTGGGAGACTGGGCGAAGGACCTCTGGCAGTATTTCTCACCCTAGTTAGTGAGACATCTTCAGTGCCATCTGAAGTGGTGGAAACTGTCAATTCCAGGACACCTGTGTGTCATTTTTCCTGTGAGATGGGAGAGTGGGACTGCAGTTCAGTGCGTCCAAGGAGCAATCCCCTGATGACCAAAGAGAAAGGCATCTGCCCTAGAGGAGACAGAGAGTATTTCCAGGTCTGAAAGCTATGGAGAGCTATGATGCAAGTATGAATTTCAGTCAGATGTCTGTATAGAAAAGTGCAACAAAGCTGTAAATACAGAGACACAGACTAAATGGAATGTGTTTTTCTGAGTTGCTGTCTGTTGGTTGTATGTGCCACAACTAAGGCTAAAGTACACCAGGAAGAGCCCCAGCCTCACCACAGATATGTGCTGAATGCTTTCTAATTTACTGTGGACACCTCTAGCACCCTGGTGAGGGTGGAGGGTCATTTTTGCATAATCCCAAAGGGATGGCAGAGGCTGGCTGGGGCTAGGGTGGGAGGAATGCCATTCGAAACTCCAGTTAGGGCTAACTGATCTTGGAAGGGTGCAAATTTTAAGCCTGTGGATGTTAACTAAGCCCATCAAAGTCAGGATATGTTTTGAGTGTTTGGCAATCCACCATGTAAGTAGACACTCATTGAGAAGAAATGTCCAGTATACCCCTAGAAAAGAGGGGTGGACGGTGCCAGTGTTAGAAAGAGTACAATGTCTAGATATCCTCGAACATAAGGGTGGGACAGTGTTCCAACTGTTGTGCTAACAGAAGAAAGTACAATTTTGCTTGTGTGTTCTGAGAAAAGAGTGTCAGCATCCCTCACCTGTGCAGTGACAAACTTGGGGGACCACCCTGTTCTGCATTTGTTTCCCAACTTGTTAGAATAAAGCCTTACTTCACAATCCCATTGTTCTGTTTGGACATTAGAACTTTGCTTCCCAAGTGAAATGTTATTGGGGCCTCTACTGATAGTTTTAGACTAAGCATATGACTAGCACCTCTCCCCAGAACTTGGAATAAATATAAATATTATTTTGTGCCATAAACCTCTGACCCCTTTAGACTGCCAAGCTGGGTATTCACCTCAGAACTAGAGGTGATGCCTTTTGTTTTGCCAACTGGTGGCCTGCTGCCTTGTCTGTGGCATGAGTTAGGGGGATCCCGGTCTGTGTCTGGCTGGGGCATGGGTTACACTTATAAAGACATTAAAGAGGACTGGTCCCAGTACTGAGCTCTGAGGTACCCCAGTGGTCACTGTCCTCTCCCCTGAGTGAGTGCTGTTTACCACCACCCTCTGCTGCCTATCCATCAATCAATTTCATACCTAAATTTACCGCCTTGGGACCCATCCCAAACTGCCCATTTTCCTGTATGCACCCTCTCCATGGAGTGTTTACTACAGTTATCCTTGCCTCCCATTTCCCTTGTTTGGTATGGTGGGCTAGGCTGCTCGCTGGTTGAGCAGGGCCAGCCAGCTGGGGGGGGGGTTATTTAATATCTGTTTTTTGGCCTTTGGGGGGAGGCTGATAGGAGATCTGGAAGTGCACCAGTTTGGGCCTTGGTGACTCAGCAAAAATAGTCTGCTCGGAGGTGGTTGGTGACTTAGGGTGTTATGGCATGCTGGGACTCGGCCTATGAGGAGCCGCAGCCTAGGGAGATAGGAGACCCACCTGAGTGTACCACTGCATCAGAGTAGGTGTTGGCCCAATGTCCTGGCATGAGGCTTGAA
This sequence comes from Neoceratodus forsteri, assembly GCA_016271365.2. NCBI lineage: Eukaryota > Metazoa > Chordata > Ceratodontiformes > Ceratodontidae > Neoceratodus > Neoceratodus forsteri. Next base: position 220,555,159 of record CM028138.1, on the reverse strand, counting down.
GATGGTAGGAACGGTGGGGGTGGTGCAGTGGTAGCAATCTGTGTTGTGGGGTGAGGTGGTGGTGGCAGCCCACCTGCCCTGTACCTGGTGGCACTCCATTTCTTTGTTGGACAGCCTGCAGGGAGAGAGAGTTTTCTCTGTTCTTTGCTGACAAAGTGTCCTGTATCAGATCCGATATCTCCTCCAGGGTTGCTAAACTGGCTTGAGGGGTCGAACCAGTGGTGAGGAGGGGGCACCCCTCTTGCATGGGGTGAGTCTGACCCAACTGAAGTGGATGAAGTAAGTGAGATAATCTCAAAGTTATGACCAACCTATTGGGAGCTAGACCCAGGTCCAACCCAACTTTTGGCCAGTTGTATTGACCTGATTGGACCTGTGGTTGCTGAGATCATCAGGTGTTCCACGAGGAGTGGGATCTTCCCAGTGGCCTTGAAAGAGGCCCTGGTGAGACCCCTATTGAAGAAACCATCATTGGACCTGGACTGCCTCACCAACTACAGAAAGGTCTCAAACTTCCCATTTCAGGGAAGGTTTTGGAGAATGTAGTGGCCGGTCAACTTGAGATTCATCTTCCTTCCGTCCTCTGCCATTTTTGTGTCATTCCAGTCTAGATTTAGACCTGGGCATAGCACCACAGAGGTCGGTAGGCATACGTAGTGTATGCTACTGCGTACAAAACATTATGTTAAGGGGTGCCATTTTGTGAGCCGCCAGCACCATTTCACATTGTTTTTCCTTCACTGTAGCTATTCCTTACCACCATTTCCAACCTGACTTATAATCGTTTTCCGGTCTGGCATCATACTACGGTTCATACTAAGGTTACTTAGAGAGCAAGAGAGCCAAAGGCCCTTAAGAGCTCCCATACTAATCAATTATAATATGATAACCTAGTATCAGATAATAAAAAGGAGTCCAATTTGGCTTTAAATTCAGTTTTATCTTTACTAACAATAACATAGAGGGGAAGTCTGTTCCATGGATTAATAGTTCTAAGGGTAAAGAAAAACTTCCTACATACATAATTATGTGATTTCCTAATTAGCCAAAGAGGATGACCTCTTGTGTCATATCTATGATCTTTAAACTCAAGTCCCAATTCGGTCATTAGTTCAGAGTCTTGAATTATGTCATATAAAAACAATATGTCCCCTTGTAACCAACGAGTTTCCAAAGAAAACAGATTAAGGGCCAGATATTCAAAACTGTGCCCCGGGGCTAAATTATCACTGTCTGGCAGGCAAACTTGCACAAAGCAAGCTATATTCAAAAGGAATAGCCTGGAGCAAACAGCTTCTGAATATAGCATGGGAATGAGGCCAGGCAAACTGGGCTGGGAGTGCAGGGCAAATGTAGCCCTGGAATAAGACAGCGCTGAATATAGCAACCAGGAAGTGCAAATCACAACAACAACACAGTGCACGGTGTTGTGAAACTAGGTAGAGATGAACTATGTGGCTAATGTGTGTGCCAGCAAATGCATGGACCCAGTACAGCTGTAGGCAGAAGCGTATGTAAAATAACAGTGTCCAAAACTGTATAATATTGCGCGAACCGTTAGCGCCACGCTAACATGTTTGTGTGGCATTAGTGCAGAGATCCGCAGTCTGCCCGGTGCTAAATTTTGCCATATTCAAAAGTGACATGCAAATGAGCCTACTTAGGTAGTCTCTGGGCAAACAACCAGATTAACATCTCATTATGCCCTGATTTGCATGCAGATTGCCCAGTGTTACTGCAGGGTCCCACAGCTCCACCTGTAGATCAGTCTGGAAGTATGGGGTCTGGCAAGGTCTGGCCGCAGCTCCACCTGTAGGTCAGTCTAACAGTGCATGATGGTTGCTGCAGGCTACATGTATGCAGTACAGCATAGCACTGTGTACCCCAGGGGGCAACACAGCATAGACACATGTAGTGGTGGTGATGCATGCAACTGTCACACTGTAGGGCATGCTACGGTGCACAGCAGACACCACAGTAGCAAGGGAACCAGTAATGTGAGGGACACAGCAATGCCTATGGTGTGTAGGGTACTGATGGCCACTGCACTGTACACAGTGACAATCCCACCTTGCAGATGTGTACTGCCAGTGGACATTACTGTCACACTATTTTGTGACCCACATATGCTGCACCTCTGGCATGGGATGCTCATAGTGACACAGACATGGTCAGCTGTGTGTGCTGTGGTGTATGTACAGCTGAGCGGTATGTGACTGGGGGGGCATGTACGATCAAACAGGCACACTGGTATTGGGGTATTCCCAATACTGGCCCATGTGCACTGCGTGCTGTGTCCAAGTTTTGTGGCCGCACTCTGTCTGTGGTGTGGCCTGGTCACCCGTACACCCTCCCCTCAGCACCCACCATGCCCACAGTGCTGCATGTGTGTGCTGGCACCTGTTGGTCACCACAGACATATGGTCTGCAGGTGTGTGCTGTATGGCCACACTACCATGGTGGCCCCCGAGGGCCGGATCACCACATACTGCCTGGCATGGCTGGGACTGGTGGCAGCAGTTGGCATCATTGTGGTGCCATCAGTGAGCAGCATGTTTCCTCCATGTCTGGCTTTTTCTCTGTGTCATAGTTATATGTTAGGATCGCGCAAGGCCACAATGTCATGCAAAGCTGTTTGCCCAACGTTAAGACCAGCTTTTCCTGGGCAGTAATTTGTACTGTGCAAAGGGTCGCGCTACATCACGCTAAACACCTTAGCATGGCACTAGTCGCTGAATATCTCATAGTGCCTGTATTCATGTTCAGTTTGCCCCTTGCATATAATTATGGTTTGCCCGGTGCTAATGTGGTTTGCGCATGCCATTTGGCCTTTTGAGTATAGCAGACCCACGCTAAACCCGTGCAAACGGTTTACGTACTGCGCAAAGCTTTGAATATCTAGGCCTAAGTCTGTTAAGTCTTTCATGATAAGACAGGTAATACATACTGTTAAGGTGTTCGGTATATCTCCTCTGTACTTTCTCTAAATGACAGATTTGGGACTTTTTATATGGCACGAGAGCTGTGATGCATACTCCAAATGTGGCCTTACATAGGCTCTAAACAAAGGCATCAGTACCCTAGGATCTCTGGACTTGATGTTACATTTAATGGACTAAATAATATTATTACTACTGCTAACTGCATTGTTAATATGATGTTCATAATCTAAATTATTGGAGACAGTGATGCCCAAGTCCTTCTCGTCCATTGTAGTGGTCAATGTACAATCACCTAAAGCATACACACTCTTAGGGTTCTTAAGGCTTAAATGCATAACCTTACATTTACTGCTATTCAACTTCATGCCCCATGTAACAACCGAAGCCGAGATAACATCCAAATCCTGCTGGATAATTCCTATCTCGTCTGGGCTCAAACAAGGACCTCCAATTTTAATATTGTCAGCATATTTGATAGATATTGATAAACAGTTAGTGGTAAGATCAGAAATAAAGGCCTGGAATAGACAGGGGCCCAAAAACAGAGCCCTGTGGTATGCCACTGGTCACATTACCAATGTCTGAGAGATATCCATTAATAATGACTTGTTGTGTGCGATTAGAAAGCCAATTATGGATCCAGTTTATGATGTACCTATTGATATGTAAATTTTGTAGTTTTAACCTTAAGGTTAAGTGGGGCATGATATCAAATGCCTTACTTAAGTCAATAAACACAATACTTCAGGGTATTTTCCGATCAATCAGTTGACTAATGTCTTCGTAAAAACTCGTAAGATTGGTCCAGCAGCCTCTCCCTTTCTTAAAACCATGTTGTTTCTTGTCTATCAAGTTTAAAGTAGGTTCTATTATATCTTTAATCAATCTTTCCATTGCTTTACATAGGGGTGAAGCTAGACTTATTGGGTGATTGTTTGACCAATCAGATTTAGTGCCTTTTTTGTGCATCGGTATAACATTGGCCCTTTTCCAGTCCTTAGGGATGAAGTTATGGACTAAACAAAACTCAAACAATAGTTTCAAAAGGACCACCAAGGAATCGGCCAACAGATATAGAAAATGTCCACTTAAACCGTCGGACCCATACTTATTTTGCCCTTTTGTGCTAATAATATATCTGCTATAGTTTCAAGCACAAAAATGATTGGAGCATCACCATTTATCCGAAGACTAGGGTCCATAGTAGTGGTGTCAGAAAATACCTTACAAAATTCAGAATTAAAAATGTTAGCCATAGCTGCTGGGTCTTGTATAGTATTATCAGCGACTAGGCTGGGTCCAATCTTGCACTGTTTTTTTTTTTTAAGGAATTAATATATGAAAAGAAGAACTTACTATTGAATTTGTTGGCGTTATTAGCCAAGTTAAAGTCTGACTTTCTTTTAGCTTTTTTAATACTTGATTTACATTTCTTTTGACAAGAGAGACCATTTACCCAGTTATGTACAGTTTTAGATTTTAAATATTTTGCATATTTCCTATTTTTTTAATTTAATAAGCCTTAAAATTGGCCTACTAAGCCATTTGGGATGGAGCTTTCCCTTGGTGTATTTTTCCTTTGTTGGAATATATCTGTTTTTTATATGTAATAGAGTACTATATAATAATTCCCAATATTTCTGTATAGATAATTCAGAATGTGCTCTTTTGCCAATCTATTTGGCTGATGGCGTGTACCATGCCTGGAATGTCTGCCCTATCATACATGTAAATCACAGTGGTATAAGTGTATAATGTATACAAACATATTAAATCAAAAGAGATACAGTTGTGATCACTATTGCCCAGTGGGGCTTCAATCTGTACATTACTAATGTTAAGAATATCACTGTGCAACACCAGATCCATGATATTACCATCTCTAGTGGGGGACACAACGCTTTGTTTTTAATTAAGCTGAGCACAAACAGTCATAAATTATCGACTAGCTGATGTTTTTGCAGAAAATCTAGTCCAGTCACTATCCCCAAAATGAAAGTCGCCCATCACCAGGACATTACCAAGTTCACATGCAGAGTCAAGCTCTTGAATCAAAGCATTTAAATATTCTCTGGAAGAGTTTGGAGGCCGATAACAAGTACCCACAATTAACAGTTGGGCCTTTGTAAAAGATATCTTAACTCATAAGGGTTCTGAATCAATATTATGTGATTTTATCTTGTCCATAATGTTTAGGCAATCCAAAGAGTCACAAAAGATCATAGCCACACCACCCCCTTTTTACCATCCCAGTTAAGTGAGAATGTGTTATAACCTTGTACATGAGGGTCCCAAGTGGATTTAGCATCCCACCAGGTTTCTGTAATAGCGACCATACTAGATTTTGCCATGGCCATTCTAGCTTTTAACTCCTCTACTTTATTAAGAAGACATCTGGCATTTAGACTTAGGACCTTGAGCTGACATTTGTCATTAGTTACAGTTCTACCAAGTTTAATGTTAAGCGAGGCCTCTCCCCATCTGTTAGTTTAAATTCAGATTGTTCACTTTGGAAATGTTCTTATCCAAGAGGGAATTGCTCCTTCTACTTAGATGGAGCCCATCACCACAAAACAACTCATGGTTGCCATCAAACTCTTCCCAATGAGTTATACAATGTATATCTTGTTTAATGCACCATTTTCTAAACCAATCATTAATATACTTAATTTTATTGACAGAATATGGGGTACCAGGGTGTGGAAGGATTTCTGACAGATGAACATCACATCCTCTTGACACCAATAAGTTAGTAAGGGCTATGAAATCTTCCTAAATAGTGCAGATGGAATTACCATAAATATCATTAGTGCCTACATGTATAATCACAGATGGATTTTTTCCAGAATTGTGCAGGATGTCCCTCATCATAAGTGTGATGTCTGCAATTTTAGCACCCTTGAAAGAGGAACATGTTCGATTCACCTTATCTTGATTACATATGGCTCTATCTAAAAGTTTGATCATAGAGTCCCCTAATACATATATCTGATGTTCTAAGGCAGGGGGATTAGTTTCCATAGCGGAGACAGTTTCTAAAACCCCCTTAACTAGCCCTAGGTCAACCTGAAGTAGGATCAGGCAAGACAAATGAAGGTAAAGTATTCTTAATTCCTGTAGACATACTTGTGCCTTTATCATGTAAGCTAGATATATCAGTTATATGTTGTGTGGTACCCTGTGCTTGGCCAACTAGGGAAACTAGGTGAGGAACATCAGTAATAGCGGGGTCATCTAAAAGGTCCAAGGAGTTATGTAAAGAAAGGGAAAACACTTCAGCCTTACGTCCCTTTTTAAGGGCCCTTAAATTTTGCACAGTTACCAAGGTTGCTCAGGGTTACTGGATTCAGATTCAGTCCTATTTCTTTTATTATATATTTTTTTTTATTTGACTACCAACAATGGCTGATCGACACACAGAAAGACCTGGAGTGGAGGGCAGCCTGTGGTATGTGTTTGCCAATCTGGGGGAATTGGGCATCCTACTAACAGATGGGGGGGTTGGCAGTCAAAACAAATTCTGGGATAATAAAGGTATCAGGCTGATGAGTTGCTGCAGTACTCTGAAAATGCTCCAGCACAGCCTTTTGTGTTCTGCTCTAACAGTGACATCCTTGTGTTAAACAAGGAGATCTCCATGAGAAGGTCAGCATTTTCATCACATTTCCTACATATGTATGGAGTTTTAGGGAAGGGAGCATATTCTATAGTATACCTATCACATGTAAAGCATCTAATACTCACATCCTCATCTACAGTATACTCATTATATGTTCAGACATGATCTACTGAATACCTGAGTACCTCAAAATGACTATACACAACCTACTACAAGTGTGGTTCTAAATTATATAAGACTGGGGTCACGTGACTGCTTAATGGCGTAGAGACGTGTCTCCTATGAGCTCTGACCCCAGTCCAATCTTAAATACAAATTTCGGCAGTAATCCGGCCGTTAACTAGCTGCTTTAAAGTTTGGCAGAATCGGCATGCGAGATGGACAAATACATCTTGGCACTGGGTGGCAAATCTCAGCAATCAGGCACTAAAAACAGTAAGAAGCAGCAGGTGATGCTCCCGAGTGGCGCAGTGGGCCTATTTCGCCTTTGGCCGCGGAAATGTCTGCTATCGGGCGGGAACTTAGGGAACAGCTTACAGAGGTCCTCACCCCACAACTAAACAGGGTGGAGGAGAAAATAGACCGCAGGCTAATGGTCATTGATGCCCAAATTGCCCAGCAGTAAGAGAGTGGAGGAGGCGGAGGGCCGTATTTCTGCCACTGAAGACCTTGTGGTCCCGCTCCCTCGGTGCATTGAGGTACTCGAGAAGGAGGTGGCTGAGCTACAGGAGGCCCTGGATTACCAGGAAAATTACCATAGGAGATCAAACCTTCATCTGAAGGGCCTCCCAGAGGGGAAAGAAGGTGCCAATATTTTAGACTTCTATGCGAGCACTCTGCCTGCCCTGAAGGGGCTAAAACCAAAAGGAAGATGGTATAAGCTTGAGCGTGCCCACCGTGCAGTGCTGCCACACGGTCAGCCACCATGTCAAGTTATCTTTCAATTCCACAATTTCCAAGATAGACAAGAAATGTGGAATAAATATCGTAGAATGCAAGAGCTACAGTACGAAGGGGTCAAGCTATACCTGGCCCAGGATCACTCGCCTCAGATCAGGAAGAAGAGGAGGGTCTTCAACGAGGTGATTGCAGAGTGTCAGCGGCTGAAATTAGAGTGGTTCATGATTTTCCCAGCTACGCTATGGATTAAATATGAGGGGGCTTCCTACAGCTTCTGGGAGGCAGATAAAGTGGCTGGATTTGTCGCTGACCTTAAGAAGAAAATGGGCTGAGTGTGGTGAGATGCCTGATGGTGTAGGAGTGAGCGGAGGATGTCCAGTCTGAACTGTCTCCCTTGACTGTGCGTTTTGGTCTGGGTTTGGGGACTTTTAGCGGCCGTTCCAGTGATATGCTTTGTAGAGGACTCCCCGAGGCGATCAGCGATATGAGGACAGGAGGATCTGCTGGGGCCTTAGCTCTACCCCTAGATGGTCTGGGACTTGTTGATAATAAACTGAGAACTGGAAGCCATGTAAATCGATGCAGGCCCTACAAGTTGGAGTGGAGTGAAGCTGGAGCCATGGCTGGAGTGTCCCTAGCTGGAATGGTTATGTGAGTAGTGGCATGCAAGAGGCCCGGGCATTGGATTTGATTCGCGGGGCCTCTCATGCTGCGCGGGGGGGAGTTATCTTTGTGCTTTTCCTTTCTCACACACTCACTGAAGGAGCTGGGACTGGTCTGAACGTTGCATGTTGGGGAGACTGTTGAGGGGGGTTTTCTTTTTTATAAGGGAAGCTGGGGGCATTGGGCTTAAGGGGAGGAGAAACCATCTGGCTCGAATGGTAATTAACATGGCCGTGGATGCTAATATGGGGATGGGTGCAGTTGAGGACCCAAGCTGCTGAAAGACAGGCTCAGTGGGTAGAGGGTGATGATTCAAAGTGCCGGATGGTAAATAACACATATATGAAAAAACCAAAAAGACATAGTATTAAAGGAAACGATGGCTAGGAGGAAATGGAGTGTTGGACTGGGGGACGGGCACGTGAGGTATAACGATATACTGTTTGGTGGGGTAGCATACTAATTCTATTTTGAGGATGTTGTATGCTTTGGGGGGGTCCGGGAAGCAATGTCCGTAAATAGTTTATGGAGTTGTTTTGGAGTCACGTGTTATGTTTATTATAGTTATTACTGCTGGTACCAAGGTCTGGAATATGCTGCAAGGAGGCGGGGACATGGAGGGAGGACTTCTGGGAGAGGAGAAAGCTGGATGGGAGTGGAAGGGTGCCGCTTAGGGGAATGACAGGCTGTTATAATGGATAGGGAAAGAGTGAATATCATATCATGGAACATTAGAGGTTTCTCCTCTCCCATCAAAAGAATGGCTGTTCTGACTGCATTACGTAGAGCTGGTGCGCAGGTAGCCTCAATACAGGAAACTCACCTGATGCCGTTAGAACACCAGAAGCTGGTTAAGGGTTGGGTGGGGGCCTGCTATGCTGCGTCATTTACATCCCACAAAAGGGGAGTTGCGGTGCTTGTGCACAAGAGATTGCCATTCAAGGTAACTAGAGTGGTCAGAGATGGAAGGGAGGGAAGATATATCTTTGTGGAGGGGACACTTTATGAGGAGCCCATCACCTCTGGAAGTGTGTATGCTCCAGCTGTTTTTGATCCAGCATTTTATCAGAATGTGTTGGACTTATTGGTTCAGGAACAGTTCCAAGGATTAGTGATGGGGGAGACTTCAACTGCACCCCAGACAGAAACCTGGACCACTCGGAGGGTAGGGTGGGGGGAGCTATATGCAGAAGTGGCGGGAGGGACTGAATGAGTCAGATGTTATAGATGCTTGGAGGGCAGCGAACCCCAAGGGAAAGGAATTCACCTTCTACTCCTGCCCACACAAAACTTGGTCTCGGTTAGACTATATATCTCGTGGGTGACTGGTATTCTAAATTGGCAGTTATTAAGCATGGCCCCATATATGTATCTGACCATGCAATAGTCATCTCATCCCTTGAAATGGCCTCCCAACAGGTGAGGACTAACATGTGGCATTTCCCGTCCTACCTGCTCAGTTCCCAGGAGTTTATGGAGTATCTTAAGGCACAGTGGGAATTGTATACTTCCATGAATGTGGCTTCTGCCTCATCTATGCAGGTATTTTGGGACGCTGGGAAGGCGTTCATGAGAGAAGCTGTCATTGGATATGTTAGTTAGATACAAAAAAAGTAAGCTCCAGAAGCAGGAAGAATTACGAAGTCGGGTGAGAAAGTTGAAGCGCCAGATGGCGAGGGGGGGGTGAGGACAGGAACTGTCCCGGCAGTTGGCAGTCAGCAGAGAAGCCCTGAGTAAGTCAGTAATGGACGAATTACATACACAACTCTTCTTCTGGAAGCATAAATTCTATGAGTGGGGCAATAAACCGGGGCCCTTGCTGCTCAATTTGATCAAAGGGAGGAGGAGGTGTAACAGGATCAATGAAGTAAAAGACAAGCAGGGAGTACTGCATAAGGATACTCAAGATATCTTGAAAAGCTTTGCCCGATTTTACCAAGAGCTGTACAAGTCAGACAGAGGGGACGTGACAGATAGAATGAGGCAGTTCTTGGAGGGTATGGTGGTGCCCAAAATATCTGAATCCTGGAGGGCTCGGATGGACAAAGAGATCTCAAGGGAGGAGATTGCCAGGGCCATTGCCTGTTTAAAGGCGGGCAAAGCATGTGGACCGGATGGTTTACCTGCTGAATTTTACAAGGTGATGGGGGAGGGGGTGTTGGAGCACTTCTGGGCCCTGTTCAAGGAAGTTAGGGAAGGGAGGCCACTACCTCTCTCTATGGGAGAGGTGACTATTTGTGTTATCCTGAAGCCTGGGAGGGACTTGAAAGATTGTGCCGCCTACAGACCCATATCTCTCCTTAATGTCGATGCGAAAATCTTTGCTAAGATTTTGGCGTCCAGGTTAGACGGACTCCTCCCAAGCCTGATACATGTAGACCAGATGGGGTTTATTAGAGGGAGGCGCTCGTATCACAATGTGAAAAAGGTGTTAAATGTGATACAGAGTGCCTCGAGAATAAGGGCTCCCATGGCGATCATATCTTTAGATGCTGAGAAGACTTTCAATCCCATTGAGTGGGAATACCTGTTTGAGATATTGGAGAGATATGGCTCTGGTGAGGAATTTAGGGGATGGTAAGGGCCTTGAATGCTTCTCCTCGGGCTTCGATACTAATAAACGGGGGTATGTCAGAATGGGTCTCCTGCATAGGGGAACGAGGCAGGGGTGCCCGTTATCACCCCTCCTCTTTGCTTCGGCAATTGAACTCCTTGCTATTGCAATCCAACAAAGCCCGGAGGTTAGAGGGGTTGGGGGAAGAAAGGCAGCATAAGTTGTCACGGTACGCAGACGATATGATCCTCTACCTGAGGTATCCAGAGGAATCCGTGCCGGACTTGTGGAGAATTGTTGCTGATTTTGCAGAGTTCTCAGGATACAGGATCAACATTGACAAGTCAGAATTGCTATTGGTGGGGGTGCCTGGGAATCAAGTGGGAGGAGGGGAGTGGGGCCTGCGGGTGGTGTCTTCCTCCTTTAAGTACCTGGTAGTAGTGATAGGGAACCACATAAAGGACCTGTATAGACTGAATTACACCCCCATGATTAGGGGGTTGCTGGAGGAGCTGAGGAGGTGGCGTGCCTTACCCCTCTCCTGGTTAGGATGCATTAACCTAATTAAAACGAATATCCTACCCTGCGTCCTTTACCTGCTTCAGATGCTCCCAGTGGGCCTTAATAACAGAGACATGAAGACTTTGGAAAGAGGGTTTGGGGAGTTTCTGTGGAGGGGGAAGCGGGCGTGGATGTCCTTGAAGAGGTTGAAGGCGTCCACCGAGGGAGGGGGTCTGAACTTCCCAGATCTGAAGCACTACTTTCTGGCAGCTCAGGTCAGGATCATTAAGGACTGGCTCACCGAGATGGATACGGCTAGCTGGTTTAATCTAAAAGAAAGGGGGGCGGGAGGACAGCTGACTGCCTATTTATCTGGCCGAGGTAGGAAGGTCTATGCTTCCTTGGGTCGTCTGAATCCCTTGGTGCTCTCGGTATTGGGACAGCTGGGATAATATAAAGGTTGCTCTGGACAGCAGTGAACAGGAGTCGTTATTGTTACCTATTGCTAGGAATCCCTTTTTCAGGCCTAGTTTGGAGGACAGTGGCTTCCAGGAATGGGAGAGGATGGGGGTGCAATGTTTAGGGGATTTGTGTAAAAGGGGTACCTTGCTCTCTTTTCAGGAGATGCAGGAGAGGCTAGGGATACCGGTCACTCACCTCTACAGATTCTTTCAGGTCAGGAATCTGACTAGAGAGGTGGGCAGGCAACGAGCAGAGCCCTCAGGGCTGGAACAGATGGAGGGGATAATAGCCGTGGCGAGAAGGGATCTCTCTGGGGTATTAAGGAAGGCTGTGCACCTCCTACGGCAGAGTGTGAAAGACTTGTCGGATAAGACAAGACAGCTGTGGGAAAGAGACTTGGGTTCGGTTATATCCCGGGACAACTGGGGGTTAGTATTGGAGTCACATGTAGGGCTTTTGACTTGCAACAAATATAAAGAAAGCACATACAAGTTTGTGCACAGACTCTACTGCCCACCAGTGGTGAATCACAGGATGCGTCCAGAAGCATCAGAGATGTGTGGGAGGTGCAAGATACACAGAGGCACCTATTTCCACTGTTTCTGGGAATGCCCCTCTCTGAAGGGATATTGGGGAAGTATAGGGCGGCAGCAGCGCCATGCTGGGTGCGGAGTTGTCGTCTTCTCCCCTTAGCTTACTTTTTGGCATCGAGGAGGGAGATGGAGAAAATTGGATGCCACATCAGAGGTGGCTCAGAATATTATTGGTGCAGGCTAGGCAGGTGATTCTAAATACCTGGGTGTCGGGAGAATCCCCCACAGTGGCACAATGGCGCCTCCTATCTATTCGGGCACTGGCCCTAGAGCAGAGATCATATCAACTGCAGAATAAGGTAGATAAATTTACTAATCAATGGATGCCTTTTATGGGAACACTTTCAGCTGATGAGCTCATGATAATGAATGCTGGATGGGGAAGAGGTGGCTGCAGAAGGGAAACTTGGGTGGTAGGCTCTACCCTCCAATATAGCTTAGGGATGGGGAGCCACATGAATTAGGTGATGGGGACGAATAAATTATTAGGTGGCATGTAAATGACCTTGGTATATATGTATATAGGTTAAGTAATTTGTATAGATTAGGATATATTTTCTTTTTACATTACAGTCTTTTTTTCTTTTATCCAGTTTTCCTCTCATCACCCTTTGTTCTTTGCTTTCTTTTCTTCTTCCTACTTTTTAAAAGATAGAATGTTAAAGATAGGTTGATGACTTAATTGCCTTAATTGACTATATCGATGCATGATTGATGATGTTTTTTATGTACTGGCTGTATGATGTTTTTGTATGCTGAGAAAGTTAATAAAAAAGTTAAACAAAAAAAAAAATTATATAAGACTTATCACCACATTACCTGTATTATTATCCGCCCTAACCGCTTGACACGCACTTTACAACGCTGCGATGTCTTAGTGCTATCACACGCACGGTGATGCGCTTGCCCTGCCTGAGTGCACCCTGTTTGCTGTAGGGCTTGTTAAAATACCCTGAAGTAACCTGTGTACCTGGGCAGTGGATGCCTGCAAGGGGAGGGGCATGAGGGAGGTGGTGACTTGCCGGCGTGAGGTTCCACAGGGTCGGTAGCGAATTGGTAGCTGCTATGGCAAAGAGGAATGCCTTATGATGTATGACCAACCTATGTGTCAGTGAGGAAGGAGTCCGAGGAACAGCACATTTCTGAAATAGACTTCTACCCAGGAAGTGGATAACTGAAAGGGGGGTTATATAAACTTTTGCATGTTACTGTGAATCCCCTTGGCTTTTTTTGGACTTCTGATTGCAGTTGGTCGGTGTGGCAACTCGGTAGATTGATCTGAGGAGACTGTGATCGTGTAAGCAGACAGAGAGTGAGCAGAGCAAACGGTCAGAGGCTGATCAGCAGACTTATTCAGAACTTAAAAAATTAAAACAAAACTGAACTATTCGATAAGTTTGTTTTGACTGTCCCAATCTGACTGCTCTCGCACACACTGCAGTAACACGATCTGAATAGATTGGAGTTGCTGCAGTGTGTGTGAGAGCAGTCAGATCGGGTCAGTCAAAACAAACTTATCGAAGAGTTTCATTTTTTTATTTTTTCATTTCAAGGTCTTTGAGCTTTAAGGTAAGAGCATCCCCAGCACTCCAGTTTTCATGCCAACAATTCAATATCAAATTATTGCCAGTCCGTGCTGAAATGGGAGATGTGCTGAATCAGGTGGGGGGGCAAGTGCAGCAGTAGGAACCTTCGCTAATTTACCAACCTCATGTACAGGTATGTTTGGGCTGAGCTTTGGGCACAGCCTTTACTTATATACGTGTTTTCAGTGTGATGAAGTTCATTGTAATTGCACCATTCAAAACAATTTCATAGTTTTTTTGCATGTTCTTAAAACTCAAATATCAACAGAACAGTCACAATACATACTCTGGAAGTATGTTATGTTGTTTTGTAAACCACAACAGAGCAGTCACAATACATACTGCGGAAGCATGTTATGTTATTCTCTAAACCACATTAGTTACAGTGCCACTATATTGGTTTCCTTCGTTATTGTTCCTTTTGCATTCTCAGCATTTCTTGTTCCATATTTTGAAAGCAGAATAATATTGATTTCCTGTCTCTGTATTCTAAACAGGGTTCAAACTCCATGTGAGTCACTTATGGATGCTGCTGCTGCATGTGGGCAGTTGGGTAACGCAAGGCAGGAGCCTTCTAACCCCCAACTCCCTCCAAAAAACACATTTTATGGAATGTTGTTACAGCTTTTTTGCTAAGCAAAAAATAAAGTTAGCTAATTTTTCCCTGTGCAAACGTTGTTGAATATATTTGCTTGCTGCATGTCACAATGGTGTTTTCCAAATTTAGCTTTACAGAAATATTTTATGTGCATCTTCCGTGCTGCAACTGAGGGTGGGGTGGGGGGATGTGATGAAACCTGGGAGGGGGGGCTGTGCTACCCTGTATTAAGAGCCACAAACTGCATTATGCTGACAACCTTGTACTCAGTGTGTGTGTGTGTGTGTGTGTGTATGAAAAGCACTACCATAAACAATTACCAGAACAGTGGATTAGGGGATATCTGTGTACTGAAGGCCTGGCTACAGTGCTACCAGTCACAAACAAGGATATGGTATCTGTGCCTGGGGTATGGGGTGTTATCTGTGCTGACAAACAAGGGTGTGGTATCTGTGCCCGGGGTATGGGGTGGTATCTGTAATGATAAACAAGGGTGTGGTATCAGTGGCTGGGGTATGGGGTGATATCTGTGCTAACAAACAAGGGTGTGGTATCTGTGGCTGGGGTATGGGGCAGTATCTGTGCTGAAAGCCTGCCAAATTAACATAACAGTTTCTTTCAGGATGTAAGCTGTATGGTGACTATGCTATAGCCTGTGAGATAGTGTGTCTGCAAAACTAGGGGACCACTGGCGAAAAGCAGTACCACTTCTTCAAAGTCCTCTCTTGTGGACACTGTTTGAAATAAAACAAAAAGGATGGTGAGACAGACATTCCAACTAATGGGTGGGGCTTTGAAGGGTGATATTTGTGTGCTGAAAACTTGCTGAAATGATGCCCTGCAGCCGCTGGGATGCAAGCTATTACTTCTTTATTTCTGTTTGTGTATCTAGTAGTTCAACAAATAGCTGGGCTAATGGTGTGGATCCATGGGGTATAGTTTGGTGGCAGAGCAGGGCAACAAGTGGGAGAATTAAGGACCTGTACTTGAAGGATAGGTTGCACCTCAGCAAGGAAGGTTTGCAGGTCCTTAAGCAGAAGTTGAAGGAGTTCATCCAAACAAACTACAATTTAAACTAGGAAAAGTGGGATGGGCAGCCACCAAGAGAGAGGGAGGGGGTCCTCTGGACCTCCCCCCACAGCTAGTCTGGAGCAGAAGTGGAATAGGATTTGGGATGGGGAAGGGTGCTGAGGGGATAGGATCACACTGGAGACTGGTCTCATTGAATGCTAGGAGCCTGGGTAACAAGACAGTGGAATTGCAGGCAAAAATGCAGGAAGGGGAGGGGAGGTGGACATAGCCACCATCACTGAGACATGGGCAACTCAATAACATGCCTGGGACATGCTGTAGCTATCCTTAAATTCAAGCTATAGCGCAGGGACAGCGAAAAGGGAAAGGGTGGGTGGCCATCTATGTTAGGGAAGGGATTGTGTAACGGGGGGGGGGGAGAATGCAGGGCAAAGGCCAACAGAATGCTGGGGTGCATCACAAAGAGCATCATCTCTCAGTGAGGAGAAGTTATCCTGACCCTGTACAAGTCCCTGGTGAGGTCACACTTGGAGTACACCGTGCAGTACTGGTGCCCCCCACTTGAAAAGGGACATCAAGCTATTGGAGGGTGTACAGCATAGGGCAAAGAAAATGATCCTGGGAATGAGTGATAAACCATAAGAGGAGAGACTGAGGGAGCTCAATATGTAATCCCTGTAGGATTGATGGGAGAGAGGGGATATGATTGAGACCGTCAAGTATCTAAAGGACGTAAACACTGAGAGTATGTTCAAGTCAAAAGGTAGTATGGAAACTAGGGGACACAGTCTGAAAATTGGAAGGAGGAAGATTCAGAAGGGAAATGAAGAGACACTTTTTCGCAGAGAGGGTGGTTACGGGATGGAATGTGCTGCCAGAAGAGGAGGTGACACCAATAAGGTCAGTGAGCAGCTTCAAGGCGGGGTGGGACAGGGTCAACAGGAGGGTTCAAACTGAGGATGTAGTGTGTGTGTGTGTGTGTGTATGTATGTGTGTGTGTGTGTGTGTGTGTGTGTGTGTGTGTGTGTGTGTGTGTGTGTGTGTGTGTGTGTGTGTGTGTGTGTGTGATGTGTGTGTGTGTGTAGTGTGTGTGTGTGTATGTGTGTGTGTGTGTGTGTGTGTGTGTGTGTGTGTGTGTGTGTGTGTGTGTGTGTGATGTGTGTGTGTGTGTGTATGTGTGTGTGTGTGTGTGTGTGTGTGTGTGTGTGTGTGTGTGTGTGTGTGTGTGTGTGTATGTGTGTGTGTGTGTGTGTGAAAGAAGAAGGAGGAAGTGCAGGGGAGGGGGGCAGCTGAAGTCTAAATGGCTGAAGTGCTGCACACTCAAGCAGACTAGATAGGCCTGTATCTGCTGGCAATTTTGTATGTTCGTATTTTTATGAAATGGGTAGAATGAAAGCTGGCTCCTGACTGGCCAAAAGGTACTTTCAGCCAGGTCCCCAGCACAGCAGTCTGGCTGAAAGTAAGTAGCTCAACAAAAATATATTTAAAAAACTGTATCAAATTTACTAAAAATGGACTCATTTCATAATCACAATAAGGTACTTCAGGGAATGTTTTATGGTGACTAATGCTACTTCTCGGGTGGTGGAAGCACTCGCTTCACCTTGTGCTTCAACCTGACTGATGTGGGCCATTACCCATCAGAATATACCACCTGTCATGTGTTATTGCTTAAATGTTCTGAATGGGTGTTTTCAGGTACTTAGGGCATGAGTGAGTGAGTAATACATGAATGGGTTATGGCTGGTGTGGGTGCCCAACTTTAGAATGTATGGGTCCATATTAATATGAGTGAGCAGGTAGTGTGTGAGCAAAAGTACTGGTGTGACTGGACCTCTGTGGGTCTGGCTACTTTGATGTTGTACAGATGCTCCTTACAGTGTAACACTATAACTAAAAGCAAGTCCTTCAGTCTGATGTTTTTGTTTAAAAGGTTGTCTTACTATATGAGTATATGTGCCTGGATATGTGGGTTACATATTTACCCCACTGATGCTGCAGTGTTGTAGCGCTGGACAGGCAATTGCGAGGTGGGGGGTAGCAGTGTGGGCAGCTTTGTGTACAATTTTGAAATTCTTGTTTACAGCCCTGCATAGCACAGAGACTGTCCTGGTAAAGGTTGTCGAATGATCTTCTTAGAGCGAGGGATACATGAGAGAGATGTATTCTTGTTCTTCTTGATCTCTCTGTGGCATTTGACACCATGGACAATGAGGTGTTGTTGGACCACCTGCAAAAATGGTGTGGACTGACAATTTCATCAGTTGGTTTAGGTACTATCTCACAGACAGGGTGCAAAGGGTGGTGATGGGGTTATCCTCATCTAGCCCGATGCCCCTGTGTTGTGGAAGTCTTCAGGGTTTGGTTTTGTTGCATCTTTTGTTCACGGTGTATATGCTGCCCTTAGAGGATGTTATCAGGCGGTATAGCTTGGGTTTTCATTGCTATGCCGATGACACCCAGCTATACCTGTCCTGTGTACCTGGGAGCCAGATTGCGGTTTGTGTTTAACACCTGCCTGGCCAAGATCCAGGACTGGATGAATCAAAACTGGTTATGACTCAGTCCAGACAAGACTGAGGTATTGTGGTGGAGCCAGGTCATCGGCGAGGTGGAGGGATGTTGGGGAATGACCTGGATCTTAGACTGAGGGGTTCATCCCGACCCCCTCCACATGGGTTAGGGATCTGGGTGTGGTACTTGACGATGGCCTGACAGTTGATGCTCAGGTGTTGGCCGTCGTTCAAAGTGGCTTTTACCACGTAAGGAACACTGCCTGGATCCATTCCCTGATACCACCTGATGACCTTGTCACCCTGCTACACGCCTTCATCATGTCCAGATTGGACTACTGCATTGCCTTGTACCTGGGGCTGTCGGGAGGCAATCTCCACCATCTGCAGCTGGTGCAGAACGCGGTGCCCAGGTTATTGGTGGGTGCACCTAGATTCAATCATATAACACCGGTACTCTGTAGGCTGCACTGGCTGCCGATGAGGTGGAGAATTGCCTTCAAGGTTGGGATACTGACCTATAAAGCCCTACATTGTCGGGAACCTGACTATCTGCAAGACCTCCTGGTTCATCACTGCCCGGCTCGCCCTCTTCAATCCTCTGAGGGTGGTTAGAGATGCAGTGAATTTAAATTTCACTGGCGAAGTGAACGCAAAGTGGGCACTTCACGTTGTCACTCCGCTTCGCAGAGTGGCCAGCATGAAATGCCCACTTCGGCTTGTTATTATTACTTCACATTGTCATTCCGCCTTAACATGAAGTAAGACGGAGTGACAACAACATTGGCAGCCCCCCCACACACAGTCACTAGAATTAATGTGCATCCCCAAAATGCTACTGTCGTCTTGTCTCCAGAAAATTCCCCAGGACTGATGAAGTGAAATGAGAGTGTAACAAGAAATGCAAAGTCTCCCAGTTATTAATGGCACACTCAGTCATCTGGGTAGTGGTCAGACATAGTCACCAGAATTAATGTTCATCCCCAAAATGCTACTATCTTGTGTCCAGAAAATTCCCTAGTGCTGACCAAGTGAAATGAGAGTGTAACAAGACATGCAAAGTCTCCCATCTTAGAGATGCAGCAAATTTAATTTCAGCCGGTGGAATGCCCATGAAGTGGGCACTTTGCATTGTCACTTCGCTATGCAGAGAGGCCAGCATGAAATGCCCACTTCCCTCGTTATTGTGATTGTGACTTCTCATTGTCATTCCACCTTAACCCAAAGTAAGGCAGAGTGACAACAATATTGGCAGCCCCCAGGCCCCCACACATCACATGGCTTACAGTACTGTAACTCACATGCTGTGCAGGAACATGAATGCCTACGGCTGTAGTTCCCCGATGGCAATGACTTGTATCACAAATAGAGACGCAGCGAATTTAAATTCCGCCGGCAAAGTGTCCGCAAAGTGGGCACTTCATGTTGTCGCTCTGTGGCCAGTGCAAAAAGGCTCACTTTGCCTAGTAACTATTACTTCATGTTGTCATTCCGCCTTAGCTCGAAGTAAGGTGAAGTGACAACAATATTTGGCAGCCCTTCACACACACAGTCACCAAATTTAATGTGCATCCCCAAAATGCTCATGTCTTATGTCCAGAAAACTCCCCAGTACTGAAGAAGTGTAATGAGAGCACAAGAAATGCAAAGTCTATTCTCCCAAAATGAATAGCGCACTCAGATGTCATGCATTCAGTAGTCACACACAGTCACCAAACTTAATGGGCACCCCCAAGATACTACTGTCTTGTGTCCAGAAAATTCCCCAGTGCTGACGAAGTGAAATGAGAGCGTAACATGAAATGCAAAGTCTCCCAGAATTAATGCTGCACTCCGTCATGTGTACAGTGTGCAGTGGTCACACACAGTCACCAAAATTAATGAGCATCCCAAAAAACGCTACTGTCTTATGTCCAGAAAGTTCTCCAGTGCTGGTGAAGTGAAATGAGAGCATAACAAGAAATGCGAAGTCTCCCAGAATTAATGGTGTACTACAAACGCACAGACAGATTAAGATTGTGCTACGCACTCATGACACAGATGCAAAGGCACAACAACATCTAACCAGTGCTCATAAGTCACAAATCCAAATCTGGAAAAGAATACCTTTTGCCGGTTTGGTGGGGAAGGGGGTAGTACACAGCAGTAACAGACAGTCCACTACCAGTAAAGGTACCACAAAGCAGTATAAAAAATTAATGCAGGTGCAGTGGATAGCAGGTTCACACTGCTGCAGTTACTCTGTGGCACAATAAAAGGTGTCTTATTTAATGGCACGCATCAGACACATACTCACACGCACAAGTAATGCGTAGTAAATTGAAAACCTTTAGCAATATAACCAAATGTTTTAAACAAACTGAAATTATATACTGCTGCACCAAAACAATCAGAGAAAAATGTCAAGAATTACTGAAAATATTACTGTGTGCACATTAACAGTTATACAAGAAAAATATAACCAAAACAGAAAGACTGCCTTTTTCTCCCAGTTAATCTACCTACACCACAGATACGCCTCTCCCCCAAAGCACACTTCACAGTACACAGACTGACTGTTTTAAATTAACATTCAAAATCCACACACAAACAATAAACACTCGATAGTATGAGCACAGGAGGGTTTCCTATAATCGATGTACTAAATTGTGAGCAAAGAAAATAGCTCAAAAATACTTTTTTAACAGCTTTTAGAGTACTTGAATTGCAGAGTTCTGAGGGAAACTGTCTCCATCTTCCACTACACACACACTGCACAGAACTGAGGCTGTGCAGAACAATCTAGAGCCCATGTGACCTGAAATCCCATAAAGCACTGCAAAATTCTCCTTTGGAGCTCAAGAACATGGCAAAGTGATTTCAATGTACTTCGCCTTAAAATTGGTGGAGAAGTGGCTTGGGGAAGGTGGAATAATGCAAAGTCATTGTTTCCAATGGACTTCACACGTAGACAGATCCTCTTGAACATTTATGTATATTTCCTTTATTATGAATATAGGCGCATATCCTCTACGGTTCACCAATATGTCATTGGCTTCCTCAGGAGACGCCTCTTAAACATTCCTTATTAAAAAAAAAAACATATAAATATATTTAAATGTCTATCTACATCACTCCTCTTATATATACATGAAAGCTAGTTTGTTAATTGGTCACTCACTTCTATTCCTATATACAGGCCAATGTTATTCACTTAGACATATTGCGGTCAATGTTGTTTCTAAAATGGAAACAGATGTTACATTAATATTACTATTCACTACTCCACAATATTATACTTTCTCTTTAAAAGTTCACAGTATCTTAAATATATTCTATACAATTCTATAACAAAAATCCACTAATGATTCTGTTAAAATTCAGAACCTATACTGTTTTTACCTTATTCAGCCTTTGGTATGTTCTGCACATCACAATTTTAGAAAACAGGTAGATAGCCCTCTTTAAAAAACTCTTTCTGCAATGACATTGTTTCCAATGGACTTCGCCTTCCCCATTATAACGCGAAGTACTCTGCTTTGCGTTGCGGAGCACTTCGCAGAGCGAATTTCTGCCACTTCGACCACCACTATTGGTGGTTCCCAGGGCACGGCTATGGCTTTCGGGAGACCATGCTTTTTCTGTGGCTGCACCTGGCCTGTGGAACTCTCTCCTGAGGTATCTTAGAGACGCCCCCTCAATTGAAGCCTTTAAGAAGGGACTCAAGACATTTCTTTTTGAAAAGTTGTTCAACCTGCTATAATATGACATTTTCCTGACTGTCATTTATTTATGATTATTGTGATTAGAACTGGATTTCTGTTTAAGCTCTATAATGTGGCTTGTATAAATGCCAAGATGTATGTTTTTTATTTGTTTTAGATTGAATGTATTGTACAACGCTCTGAGCCCCCGGGAAGGGGCAGTTTATAAATAACGTTTAACTAACTAACTAACTAGCATAACAGAGTCACTGTTCCATTTGCTGCATCTTTTTCTTTGCTTACACAAACCTCAGCACTAGGCAGAAAATGGTACTGGAATTTCATAAAGGTTAACAGCAAGAAACTATGTAATGCAACAGTGTAATTTTTGTTTTTTGTTTGTTGTCAAATAAAAAATTAAACTGTGATTTACCTGATGCAGCCTCTGCCCACCCAACCACCCCCATATTTTTTGGAAAAGGTTTGCGAACCTGGCATTTCTAAATAGCCGTAGAGCTGTATATTTTCACTGATGGGTTTTAAAAAAATACTGAGAGGAATGTACCTGCCTGTGAACCTGTCTATGCAAGTGCCCAGCCTGATGCCTTTTGTATCAGGGAGCAGTATGCATTTTGAATTGAACTGACAATAAAAGAAGCTTTGAGATTTCTATCATGAATGAAACTGTTTACCAAGCTGTTTCTTTGAACTTTGAGAGAAGGTGCTGACCCACTGCCGTCACTTACAGGTATCCATTTGTTTCTTGGCTTGCATAAACTCCCCTGGGTGAAAGTGAACTCCCTGCTTTGCTGAACCCCTAGCTTTGTGTTTTTGTTTAAACATTAAAATGTGATTCACCTGATGCAGCCTCCTCCCACCCAACCACCCCATTCCCGCATTTATTGAAAGAGGTTTGTCTGTAGACCAAAACAAATCTTGTATTAAATTTAATATACATGAAGCTCTGGGGCTCAGCATTGTTAAAATGCAGATGTATATGATTATCAAAGAGGGGTCCAGTCAACAGCAGAATATCTGGCCAACAGACAAAAAAAAAAAAAAAAAACACCCTGGAAAGCATGGCTGGTATTAGCAGGCCTAGGTAGCACAACACTCCAAAAAAGATGATTTTTTTTTTCCCTGTGACAGGGAGCTCCTGCCACTCGAGGACCGACCTTTTCTTAAATCTGTTGCAACAGTTCTTCTACGTCTTAGCCTAATCTATTCTTTATAATTTCTAGTCCATAAGGTTGGCCACCTATGGGCACCCTTCCCCTTTCTTGACAATGCTATAGTGTCCTCTTTAAATTTTCCTTTTCACTCTCAGGTCCTTGTACAGGGAGGTTATTGTTATGACCTCCAATGTGATATAAAACAACAGTTCCTCGTTGTTGGATTTAGTATGCAATGGTACTATGTCATAAAATACTTTAATGTATGTACCTTATGTGTACGAAACCTATAAATGTTGAAAATACCATGGCACTAGGTGTTTTTGATAAAGGTAAAAAGTTACTAGAGGACTGTATGATAAACATTAAGTTAGTTGTGCTATTTAAAATGCATGTAAATTGCTGAAAACTGAACTAGTCTGACATTTTATGGTGATTTGCTTATATCCCATGATGCTTTGCATTATGGAAGTATGTGTGATGCTGTGTTTCTTGGAAACATGGCTTATTATCAATGCCCTTTGGGGTAATCCCTGTTTCAGTGCTTCTTCACTGAGGTTCTTTATCTTTAGCTTGTTTTTTTATTTTTTTTTTTATTTGAGCCCCCACTACCCAAGCAAACAAGGCCCAAATAGCGGAGGCTAAATCTCAACAGATAAGTTAGATCAATAGATCAGTGAGTCAGTAGGTGCTAACAAGTGCAGAGGAAGGACATACATAGTCTGTTGCAACAAGCTGATGCATTGAAGAAGGAATATGATATTGCTGAAGGTTATCTCCTGTATTTTGAATAAACATCACGCAGAGATTGTGTGTTGAAATTGAAGTTTGGTATCTGGTCCATCTGTTATCCCACAACCCCATCACATTCCCCCTGCTACTGACTAGTCCCCTTGGTACTGCACTCCATCAGGCTGCTCCGGTGTCCCTGCCTCCCGGCTGAACTTCCCTCCTGTTCTCAGTCCCCCACCTTTAGGCTCCCTGAGGTCTACATTGCTCCTTTAGTTCCGGCTTACTCCTGCTTGGGAACCTGTCTGCTGCCAGCAGGGATGATGTGCTGTCACGTCTGGGGCAATGGTTGAGGGATTGGGGAGATCAGAGTGGTGCACTATGGGGTTGGGTGGCATGAGACAGGTAGCATGCAGACTGATATCCAGCACATCATAGGTGGACATTTCATGTGGTCTCCTCTCCAGTGCCCACCTCCCACTTTCAGGCACACATGCTGCAACATCTGGGGGGGGGGGTAGGTATACGGCAGTGCATGGTCATCCATGCCACCAAGGATACATCCAGTATGAGCCGATCTAGGAGCAGTGCGTTCCCATCCCTCCCTTCAGGGAGGAGGCCATCCACATTGACACTCCTCCCTCTCCCAGCTGGACTTTGCTCCAGTGGCTCAAGATATGGGGAATGAGTGCCACATCACATATTGGCACAGTGGAGCTGGACATTCTTTTTTTTAACTGCTGTTTTTCCTCCTGACTCTGGTGGGTGCCCCCATCTGTCAGCATCCCCAGCCTTGTCACCCCACCACACCAGGGCCTCCATGCTCCAGTTGACCAATGACATATCCCCCATGGTGAGTCTGCAGGGGAGAAGGGCCAGAGCCCCCCCCCCCGTGGCTGCTTCTACAGTCAGAGCAGAACCTGGTCATTGGTTATGGGGTCTGCAGGATACCGGAACCATCCTGCATCATGGCGAGGTGTTTCCTCTGTGGTTTTCACCCTCCTCTGGAGCTGGCAGCAGCAATGCATGCACACAACAGGCATGTGCATACGTATGTCAACCGACCGACACCGACTTGCTGGTCGCAAGAACTGTATAACCTGTGCTACTGCAGGAGGTGCTTGTGCAGCCGCTCAGCTGTCTACCCTCCCCCTGAGAGGGCAAGTGTCCACTGGGATGCTCAAGTCTTTTCCCTCTCAGCTTACTCTCCAGCGATCCAGGCTAACTTCTGAACCCAGGCCAGTGGCATCATAACTGGTAATCCTACCACTGTGCCAGTTGGCCAGCTGTATGCAGCCAGAAAGGTTGAATTTTAATCTTTCCATTTTTTATGACTGAGATTATTTACATAACAGGAGCGCATGATCATGCCACGAGTGTGGAATTCCCAGCTGAGCCAAAGTAGGCTCTGTGCAGCCACCAAGCAACACCTGATGCCTCTGGAGAAGAATTCAGCATCTGCTACTATGTTACTGCCCCCTGGTGGCCTAATGGGAGAAGGCATCATATAGGATAGTACTGCCCCTCCAGGGCTCCACACCTCAGTGTCAGGTTGGGGTGCTGGCATGGGTGTATCACTACTTGAATATTGCTCCATTGGGAAAGATTCTGTCCAAACCTTATTAAGACAGAGAAATGACCTTAGAAGCAGCATGGTCTAGTGGCTATGAAACACAGGCTTAAGAACCAGGAGACCCAGGTTCAGATCCCTCCAGAGTCACTTACAGTATATTTTGTGTGACCTTGAAGTTGCCACTAACCTTTTAAAGCTTCAGTACCTCCCAGGTGTAGCAATGGGTAAAAAGCAGAACCCCACTGAAAACAAAATACTGCATTTCAGCTGGGCTGTCTCTGGTAAATAAAAAAAATTTGGCCATTGCACCAAGAGCATGGCAGTTTTCCCTAAGGGTCTTATTGTTCAACTCTGTATTGCTGAAACTGGATAAAACATATTCTAAGATAGGACACACAGAGCTCAAGAAGCTGCCTGGTTCTGGAGACAGACTGTCTTCCGCTATTCCTCACACAGTGAAGCAGCTTTATGCCATAGAATGTCTTGGGGGGAGGTATATGGTCAGCAGCTGGGTGTTCCTAGAGACATTTATTTTGAGCAATAACCTTTCTCTCTGCCTGAAGACAAAACAAACCTTGCCTCAGCTGTTCTTATCACATGCATACTTTATTGTGTTTAAGATATTTTCTTCTCTCAAAAGCTTCACCTTCTGTTCAAATGCACTGTCTGCGCATTCCAGGCTAGCAAACTCTGCAGAAGGGATGGGGAAACTTCTCTGGTTCTAAGTAGCCACCAAAAAGGTTCCAAGAGATTCCCTTTTTATGTTTGCTTGCACGCATGCGCAAGAAACATTATGTGGCAGCTTAGTAGAGAAGCAGGTTGTGGAGGTGCGGCAGTGTGGCCGCCAATGCCAGCACTACATTTGTGGGCTTGGCGGTGTGCACCCAATGCAGGCCCAGTGTCCTGGTGAATCTGGTTCTGCAGAAGTGCCACCAACGTGAAATGATTTGGCCGCTGCAATGAGGGGCCACCTCATCATTGCAGCATCAGCAATTCCACTGCAATGAGGGAGTGACCCAGCACTGTAGGGCCGTACCTTGCCTGATGTAACATTTCCCCCGGGCATTTCCTTAAATATGGCAGTGGCTTCCTCAGAGCCCCCTTAAAAGCTGACTGATAGGGTGCCCAGTCCCCCTGTTGGTATGACCCCGACCCATTTCATTTGCCGACGGAGAAGCCCACTCCCCGTCAGCATAATGTACTTCCCTCCCCCATCTGTTGTGTGCCGAGGGGGTGCCTAATCCCCCTTGGCATCATGCCCCCCAAAACAGTCTTTATTTACTGACGGGGGCCCAATTCCCATCGGCTTAAGTCCCCCGCCTTCCCCAAAACATGGGCGGCACACTGGGAGCTCACCCCAGTGTGCACAAATGAAGCCTGAAAAAAAAAAAATTCCCACAGCGTCCTTTTTATTATTTTTGCCCCTGAAATAAAGAAAATGGTCCCTTGTGGTCTTTTGTGCCCCCTCCCACAACCCACACCCACCCACTGTGTACCCTCCTCCCCACACCCTCCTCAACCCATACTTACCTCTGGATCCCAGCACAATGATCTTCGGTGGACTGGGAACACGACTGCACTCTTCAAAGCCGACCATGAACTGAAGAAATGCCGGTAAGCTGTATAATGGCATAAATAGGGTGTTTTCAACTTATGTGGATATCTCGCCCATTTTTTGGACTTTTGTCACCAAATTTTAAACATGGGGTTATTGTGATCCCCCCCTCATGAATACAGTCACTGTCATGGCGTTATTCAGTCCTGAAAGATGATTTCATGGTCAATGTGTGGATGTTGCAAATTTGGTGAAAAAAATCCCAAAAATGACTTATACGAGCGTGAGTTGCGCAGTTTCCACGAAGCTCATAACTTCACGAATCTGTAATATTTTCACTCCAGATTTTCAACACTGGTATTTTTTCAGACCTCCTTATGAACAGTACACCTGTCATTCTACACATCCTGGCTAAAATGTGTTTTCGCACTTCCGGCACAGAAGAGTGTAGTCACTGTGAGAAATCAGTGTTCTGGGACACATTATGAAAATCACAGTGACACTGTTCATGAGCAGAGGTCCTAAAATGCCTATGTTGAAAATTTGGTGACAAAAGTCCATAAAGTAACTGTGTTACGAGCATGCATTATGCAGTTTCCACGCACCCTTGTAACTTCACAAATTTGTAATATTTTCACTCCAGATTTTCAATTGTGGCATTTTTCCACACCTCCTAATGAACAGTACAGCTGTCATTTTTCACATCTTGGCCAAAATGTGTTTCACACTTTTGGCGCCAATAGCGTGGTCACGGTGGGAAGCAAATACTTGGGACAGATTAAGAAAATCACAGTGATCCTGTTTATGAGCAGAGGTCCTAAAATGCCTATGTTGAAAATTTGGTGACAAACGTTCATAAAATGATGGTTTTACGAGCTTGCACTGTGCAGTTTCCACGCACCCTCATAACTTCGCAAACTTGTAATATTTTCTCTCCAGATTGTCAGCATCGGCATTTTTCTACACCTCCTTGTGAACAGTACAGCTGTAATTTTTCACATCCTGGCCGAAATGTGTTTTCGCACTTCCGGCACACAATAGCGCGGTTGCTGTGGGAAGTCAGTGTTCGGGACAGATTAAGAAAATCACAGTGACGCTGTTCACGAGCAGAGGTGCTAAAATGCCTATGCTGAAAATTCAGTGACAAAAGTCCATGTGTTATGAGCGTACATTGTGCAGTTTCTATGCACCCTCGTAATTTTGTGCAACTGTAATATTTTCAATCTAGATTTTCAACATTGGCATTTTTTCACACCTCTTTATGAACAGCACAACTGTCATTTTTCATATCCTGCTCGAAATATGCATTTACATATCTGACGCAGAATAGTGTGGTCACTGAGGGAAATTAATGTTCCGGCCATATTAAGAAAATCATAGTGACAGTGTTCAAGAGCAGAGGTCACAAAATGCCTATGTTGAAAATCTGATGAAATAATTCCACTAAATGACGGTGTTATGCGCGTGCATTGCGAAATTTCCACATACGTTCATAACTTCGCAAATTTGCAATATTTTTACGCCAGATTTTCAACACTGGTATTTTTTCACACACCCCTTGTGAACATTACAGCTGTCATTTTTCGCATCCTGACCGAAATGTGTTTTTGCACTTCTGGCGTAGAATAGCATGGTCGCTGTGGGAAATCAGTGTTTGGAACAGATTAAGAATGAACAAGTGAGGGGGGGCCGGAGTGAGCTCAATGGAGCTCTGTCGGGACTGCTGCAAATTTGTTTGTCGGCAGAAAAAGCATAAGCCCAGTACAAAAAGGCAGCCTGCAGCGCCAGAAGAAACAGAACAAGTGAGTGAGAAAGGGGGAGCAAACGAGCTCAACGGAGCTCTGTCAGGACTGCTACACATTTCTTTGTGGGCAGAAAAAGGCGCCAATGCAGGCAGAAGCCCAGTACAAAAGGGCAGCTTGCAGCGCCGGGAGAAACAGAATGAGCGAGTGAGAGAGGGGAAATAAGCAAGCTCAACGGAGCTCTGTCGGGACTTTAGAGTTGCCCACCCAACTGCCCAGGGTCCTGTGTGGTCCTATATTACAGCAGAGTCTCTGGGGTGGAAACAAAGCAATGACTGGATACTTTTAGGATTGTTGTAATAATACAGATTTAGTTGTTCTGTTTATTTCTCTAACTGAGCTGAGTAATACTTGGAGTGCAATAGGATTTCTCACTGGGCTAAGTGAAACTATGAGGGTTGAGAACAAAAAGTATGGTAGCTGAGGGGTGAAAAACAGACAAGGAGGCTTTAGGATTGCTACAGTAATACAGTATCTAATGGATGAGATTAGAGACTGAATTAACCTTGTCTGCAAAGATGCAGT
Source organism: Neoceratodus forsteri (assembly GCA_016271365.2). Lineage (NCBI taxonomy): Eukaryota > Metazoa > Chordata > Ceratodontiformes > Ceratodontidae > Neoceratodus > Neoceratodus forsteri. The sequence goes on along the minus strand of CM028138.1, from coordinate 220,526,157 downwards.
AGGGGGACTAGTGTGGGTGGAACAGGGATTTGAGAAAACAGGGCCTAATAGTTGTAGTAGGGTACAGAAACCAGGAGTAAGAGCCCGTAACATAAGATGGGGGCCAAAATGGGGCAGGTGCCACATGTCAATAGGGCAGGCATCTTTAGAAGGGTGGTGGGGTGTACAGGGTGTGGGTCCACCATGATCCTGAACTGGGCTTGGAGGGGGTGAATGGTCTACAGACAACTGGCTAGTTTGAGGGAGGAACTGTGGAGGTTAGGGAGGAGTCTAAGTGGCAGGGTAGATGAGTATGGTAGGCATCCTGGATTGGGGGGTAGGGGATGGCAAGGGGAGACGGGGGAAGAACAACTAGGGATGGAAACTGACCCCAGTATCAGAGGCACTAGCAGAAAAGAGAGGAGAAGGGAGAGGGTGCTCAAGGTGGGGGGGGGGCCCTCCTGATGGAGGAGGAAGAGACCATGAGGAGTACCAGGGGAGAGAGCAGATTGCTGCAGGTAGTGAGGAACCAGGGTTGGGACTGGGGGGGCATGTAGGGGAACAAGTAGGAGGGGGAACCGATGAGGGGAAGAGATGTAGGAGGGTATCAGCTGGAATAGATTCGAGCCTCTGCTATCGGAGAGAGAGAGAAGGAGAGCAGGAACATACTGAAGGGGGGAGGACAAGCCGGGCATGAGAGGGATGGCAACAGGTAGGGGAAGAGATAGCGAGGACGAAAGGGTAGAAGGGGGCTAATAAGGAAGGAGGGGGTAACTGGAGGACAGAAGGCTACGGGAAGGGGGAAGGAAGGGAAGGGCATCACTATTGGGGTCAAAGGGAATGGGGGTTCTAAATCGACAACAACAGGGATAGGAGAGGGGTTAGAAATCAGCAGAGGAGGTCAACATGGGAAGCCCAGTAAGAAGTAGTCAGGCTGGGAGGAATAAGGCAGAGAAAAGAAGTGAGGCAGAAGTAGGCGGTGCAGATGCAGAAGTCACAGAGAGTGCAGCTGGCGGGGGTAAGGGGCAGGAAGAACGTATCACTGGGGTGGTGAAGGGGCATTAGAAGAGAAAGGGTAAGGAACAGGGGTACTCGTCCTGGGGATTCTATACTGAAAGGGGTGAGATGGGTGGGGTAGAAGGGGGGAAAAGGCACAGCCATATTTCATGGGTTGAAGCTATCCCCAGGTTGACTGCAGAAGGGGCAGGGCAGGCATTGATCAAATGTGCAGCGAGGGGGAGGAAGAAACCTCAGTTTAGTGTTGCACTTGGGTACAAATGACTGTGGAAGTAGTGAGGGGGAGGTTTGAGTAGTTGGGTAGGCAGTGTGAGGGGCTGGGGGAGTCGGTGGCATTCTTGGAGGTACTGCTGGTACCATGTGCAAGCATGGCGAGGAAGGGTAGGATTCAGGAATTCAACGAGTGGCTGAGGGATTGGTGCCACACCAAAAGCTATGGGTTTCTGACTAACTGGGGTAGGATCTGGGGCAACAGTGACTTGTACGCGAGGGACAAGCTACACTTGAGCAGGGAGGGGAGTATTAAAGGTGGGAATAGAGAGGTATATCTCTACTAAGATGGATTTAAACTAGTGGGGTTGGGGGCTGGCCAAAAGACTGAGGTTGGTAGAAAGGTCCAGACAGGGGAGCCTAATGAGCTCACCCCCTAGACGTAGGTAAAGGCGGAGGCGTAGTAAACCTGGGAGGGGGCAGGCAGAGTGGTCTGAGTGTAATACAGAAGGCACCACCACCCGGTAAGAATAATGAGGAGAAAGGGTGCAGACTACTGGGAGGAGGGACACAGGCCAAGGAGAAGAGTGAAAAGAAGGAGGGGTATGGGTGGAAGCTTTTTTTTTTTTTTTTATTTAGAAAGCCTTTACAGTTTTCAACAACAGCACTTGGTACAATGTAACAGGACTGTTACTAGGGTTACTGTATCCCCCCTTCCCCCTCCCTACTCCCCCCATTGGAGCGATCTGGTTGTCCCCTACAAACTACACGTATTCAAATGTTAGCACAATAAGCGTGATAAAAACTTTAAAAACATTCTAAATAAAATTTAAATACCACTAAAATAAATAAATAGGGAGCTCGTGAATGTTAATATTCTAGTTCAGATACAGAGCATACAACTTGTCCCATCTATTGTCAAAGATAGTTGGCTTATTTCGGAGACTGGCAATCATTTTTTCAGCCCTAAGGTAAAAGGACATATCATGGAGCCATTCTGTATAAGATATGATAGACTGGTCCAGCCAGTGCTTGAGAACCATTTTTTTCACCGACATGGCGATAAGGGAGATATGAAATTTTCTTTCTTTGACCCGAATTGGGAATAAGTCGCCCAGTATACAAATATTCGGGGTGAAAAGCGAATCCAGGCCCAGTAAAGGGTCCATTCGCAATTTAATTTTAGACCACACTGGTGAAACCTTCTCACAGGACCAAAAAACATGTAATGCTGTTCTATCCCCTTTGCCACATCTAACACAAATAGGTGATTGCTCCCGTCTCATTTTTGCTAACTTACTTGGAGTATAATACGTATTATTTAAAATCTGATACTGGGTAATTCTTAATCTGTCCTGTGTAATATATATATATATATATGCAAATCTCTCCAGATATCAGACCAATTAACCCTGTGATTAGGGATTAAAGAATCCCATATTTTAGAGCCTGATAACGTAGTAGGGAAAAAGGTAGAAAGAAGCTCATTGTAAATGAGCGAAATACTGTGCGGTTGTACCACTAACATTTTGATTTGTTCCAGCAGCTTATCTAACCTTGAGGGTATATTAACTCCCCCCAATTTATGTAGAAGAAGGTGCCGTAACTGATGAATCTTGAAAACGGCACTTGTAGGAGACTGGAGTCTAACAAGCATTTCACTGGGTAACATAAGACCATTTGGTCGATAAAAATCATATACACACGCATATCTCGCAAATAAGGAATCCAGTCTCTGCCAATAATGGACCCTCCAATTCTCAAATTAGGGTTCTCTACTATGTACTGCATTGTATCCTCACATGGGTGTATGTGTAGGGAGGCACATATCTGAAAAAAGATTTTAATAGACGTGCCCATCACTGACTGTTGAATAGTTTCTGGTAATATCCTAAGAGGTGTACATAGTGCTGTAACTGGGGTCAGATTGGTTGTGCAAAAAATGTCTGATTCAATTTGAAGCCATATGGGAGTATAAATGTTTTCATTACCATTAGTGGATACGGACAGCCACCTTCCTATTTTGTCTAATTGGCTAGCCCAGTAATAGTATAATAAATTAGGCAACTTGAGACCACCTTTATCTTTAGTTAAAGTGAGCTTGTTATATGCTCTTCTGGGGGTCTTATTTAACCATAAAAATTCTGAAATGCTAGAATGTATTTTACGGAAAAAGGAGAGAGGCAGCCAGATATCGCTCATATTAAGGGGAAAAAACAGCCTAGGGAGCACATTCATTTTGAAGAGATTAATCCTTCCCCAAAGAGAAATCGGTAGCGCTTTCCATCTGGAAAGATCTAGTTGTATAGTCTGGATCAGGTCTTCCAAGTTAAGTTTTTTTATACAGTGAGGGATCCGTAGTTAAATGGAGACTCAGATATTTCATTGATCAGAAGGACCAATTCATCCCGTATTTACTGAAATCTTGACGAAAAGTATAGTGATTAAGTGGAAGAATTTCAGTCTTATTCTGATTCAACTTATAATTCGAGAACTTACTAAAGTTCCCTATAATGGCTTTTACCTCATCCAGTGAAGTTAAGGGATCTGCAAGATGAAGTAAGATATCATCTGCATAAACAGAGAGTTTTAAATTGTGTATGCTTATGGTAATCCCCCTGTACATTAATTGAGGAAATAATTTGTCTTATCAAGGGTTCTAGATACAGGTTGAAAAGAAATGGTGAGAGAGGGCAGCCTTGCCCGGGTACCTGAGTGTAAAGAAAAGCCAGAAAAGAGCACTTTGTTGCAAAATATCCTAGCGGTAGGGGATAAATAAATCTTTTGGAGCCATTGGATAAATACCGGGGGTATGTTCATCCATCCGAGGGTAAGCCATAAGAACTCCCAATCCACCCTATCAAATGCTTTTTCCACGTCCAGCAATATTAAGGCCATAGGGTGTGGGGTGGATTGAGCCACGTGGAATATGTGTCCCAGTTTACGAAAGTGGTCTGACGCTGACCTGCCTGGGACAAATCCCACCTGCTCAGGGCTAAACAAAGGAAGCCACACTTTTTGAATTCTGTTCGCTAAAATTTCAGTGAGAATTTTAAGATCGCAATTCAGCAATGATATAGGCCCGATAACTGGAAGGCTGCTCTGGTGTCTTATCGGCTTTTAACAGTAAAATAATAATTGCTTCCAAGATAGAGTGATCCATAGTGTCATTATGCAAAATATAATAGTAAAGCTTTGACAACATTGGGGATATTTCCTTGTCAAAAACTTCAAAAAAATTTGAAGGAAAGCCAACTGGCCCTGGGGCTTTGTCTGAAGCCATAGCTTTTATGGCCTGGGAAATTTCGGTTAGTGTAATAGGAGCTGTCAGTATTGGCCCGTCCGTATCTATGATTTTAGGGAGTGGAATGCTGGCCAAATATGCTTCTATTTCAGCTTTTGATGGGGAATTAGGATGCTTACCATGAAGAGTTGCATAAAATCTTTCAAACACTAAAGCTATATCCCTGGGCAGGGTTTTAAGGGTCCCATCTACATCCTAGATTGCCTAAATAGTTCTTGAGCTTTCCGGTTGTCTCATACGCAGAGCCAAAAGGCGACCGGCTTTTTCCCCCTGATCTATATAAGTTGCCTTTGTTCTGAGAATAGCAAATTTGGCTTTCTCCTTAAGGAGATCCAAGTACGCATTCCTGAGTGACAATAGCTCGGTAAGTGCGCTCTGAAGGGAAGTAGAAGTGACATTTAGTTCAAGAGCTCTGATCTGCTCCAATAATTTTTGGGCTTGAGCCTCTCTGACCTTTTTCCGTTTTGACACTAGTCTAATAAATTCCCCTCTTAGGTAACATTTTAATGCACATCAAACTTGATCCATCCTAGGAACAGTCTCTAAATTCTCTACCAGAAACTGCCCAATAAGAGTACGAATCCTAGATACTATGAATTTGTCTTTGAGTAACTGCGTGTTTAGTTTCCATAAGGTATCCTTCTGTGATTCAATAGTTGGAGTGATATTAAGCCATACCACCGCATGATCGGATATCACAATAGGTTCTATCCCCTCTCCCAGAGTTCCCGATAATAGGGTCAAACTAATGAGAAAGTAGTCCAGCCTAGATGCCGTCCAGTGCACCTGTGAATAAAATGTTAAAACCCTAGTGGTCGGGTTTAATATCCTCCAGGGATCACATAGCCCAAGGAGGTCCATCATTTCAGTGAAAGCACTCTGTGATGCAGACGGAGCCCTGGGGGTCGGATTGGATTTATCTAGTAATTGGGATTGGATGAGATTCCAGTCTCCTCCCAATATTATAGGGATTGAAGTAAATGGGGCAACTTTATCTGCCAGACCCATGAAAAAATCTGGCCCCCCCCCAACAGACCATATATACAGCCTAAGACCAACGGTTTCCTATCCAACTGCCCTCTAACCAAGACGAATCTACCCTGCGGGTCCAAAACGGTAGTTTCAGGATGAAAAGAAACCGTTCTCATAATAAGAATTCCTACCCCTCCTCTGTTAGTGGAACTCCCCGCAGCGAAAACCTACCGTACCCCTTGTCTTTTAAAACCAACTGCCTCATGTGCAAAAAGGTGTGTCTCCTGTAAGAAGATTATGTTAGCTTGTAGTAAAGATGTATGTTTGAGAATTGCAATCCGTTTAGCTTGGTCATGAACTCCCCTTACATTCCAAGAAATAACCTTAATATTAACGTTAACCATGTTGTATAACTTTCAAAACAAACCAAACTCTGAGCTCTATCGTTATGATCGCTCCAATCCGTCCCCCAAATCTCCCCTCCACAATACCCAAATCCCGGTTTATATAACCCAAAACCACCCTAATCTCTCCCCTACCCAAACCTATAAAACTATTTACAAAGGCTCCCCATTTTGAAATGAGACCTTTAGATTTAAACATATTAAGGTATAGGAGAGCCATACCCCATTGAACCCCCTCGGAATATGCCCATTTAATTAATGAGCAATAATCAATATTGCTTGTATTCACCACAACTCTGTCTGTCCCAGATACTAATAACCAGAAGAATCCAAGGAGGTCTACCACCCTACTATCTGGGTGGTGATACAGCCCTCTATTAGCACTCTGAGGCTGCTCCTTCCTTCCTCTATCAAATCCAGATAACCCAGGAACAAAGGATGTCTCCCACTATTAATATAATTTGACTACTGCTGCATAATAGAGCCCCCTCCCTGATAAACATTAATATCTTCAACAGGATATCCAAAAAAGAACAAGGATATAAAGTCATGCCCTATTACCGTAAGTGCCCCCTTGGAACTTCATCCCAATTATAATGTGACAGAAAAGATGCTTGCACAACCAGGACTACATATTTATAGATCGATACCCGAGGATTCATCTTGTTTCTCTAGGGAGCCTAAATCAGGTGCACTGTTCTTCCCCAAATTGGTCCCCCTGGAACACTTCCCCAGCATGAAAGGTCCCCCTTCCTTCAAGGGAAAGCGCCCTTCCCGTTTATGTAACTGCCAGACCAAACCGCGGTCGGGGTGTAGACTTCTCCCGCCTCCACAGACCTCAACAGGAGCCAGCTGATTCCACGAATCCCCCACTCAACTGAAACCTAGCCTTTCCTGTACCGATCAGGAACTCCCAGGTTAGTGGTACAGAAAAACATTTTAAAAATGCTTCAAACTCTGCAAAAGTATGAAAACAACCCCCTTTGAACCAGTCCAGCCAGGTCCCTTGGATTTCTAGCCTTTATGGAATAGATTGGGGAGTTTAACAGCCAGGTCTTCTAGTGCCTTCGAAGGGGTATCGTAGGAGTTACAGCTGTCTGCTATGTTGACTTGCAGACGAGAAGGATACAGCATTTTAAAGTGAATGCCTGCTGCAATCAGTTTATTGATGATGGGGTGAAAGGCAGCACTCTTTTCCCTTGTCTCATATGGTAGATCTTGTGTCAGTCGAATCTTGACCCCTTCCCATAGTATGGCTTGGGATTCTCTCGCCTTGTTCAAAACGTATTGCTTCTCCACAAAACTTAGAAATTTTATTATGAGGGTCTAGGAGGAGCACCCGATTGAGGCCGGGGTCGCAGAGAACGGTGTGCCCGCTCAATTTGGTATGAGGTTCCCATCGGGGATGGGCCGGCCAATTTACACAGGAATCTCTGGAGGAAAGCTTGGACATTCTGCCCTTCCTCAGCCTCAGGCAGCCCAATAATTAAGATGTTGTTCCTGCGGCTCCTTCCCTCCAGGTCCTCGGTTTTTAATTGTAGTTTCTGTATTTGCTGCCTCAGTCCCACCAACTCTGGTTCTAGCTTTTCCCTCCACCTCTCAATAGAGGTAGTGCAGGCCTCGGAATCTGTCACTCTCCTTGACAAATCTGAGAGATCTCCCCTCAAGGATTTCAGCTCAGAGGCAATCTCGCCCAGCATTTCTTTAAAAGGCTGCAACTCCTGTAAAAAACGGTCTTCAGTTAAAGGAATTGGAGCAGATGTCTGCAAGGCCTTTTTGTCTGGATTAACGCTTTGGGCCTTTGGTTTCTAGGTTTTTTTTTCCAGTGTGGCCGGCGGGGTATGGCGCATGGAGGTTGCACGCACCTCGGTCTCCATCCTGGCTCCGTGAGCCCGTTTGCGATCCAAACCAGTCGCTTTAGTGGCCCGTCGGATAGTCTTCTAGCCTTAGGTGTGTTGACAAAATTTAAGATAGGCTGAAATTAGCTAAATAAAAATGGATTGAAGGTCGGAGCTCAGCGCCTCTGCTGCTAACAGCTCGCTTGCATCACGTGACCCCGGGTACGGGTGGAAGCTGATCTTTCTCAACGCAAGAAGCCTGGGGAACAAAACTGCAGAGCTTCAGGTGCCCTTTCAGAGGGGAAGGTGGACACTGCTGCAGTGACAGAGACTTGGGCCACAGAGTACCATGACTGGACTTGGCAATCCCAGGATACAGGATATACAGGAGGGACAGGGAGGTTGGAAGGGGGGGTTGCACTCTATGTGAAGGAAGGGATCAAATGCATAAGGGACGAGGGAGAAGAGGAGAGGACAGAGGCACTTTGGGTGCAGCTCCTGGACTCCAAGAGCAGAAAGCTGAGGCTGGAAGTGGTGTATAGACCACCAGCCCAACCCAGGGAACTGGATGGGGAGTTGGCAGAGCAGATAAGGAGGGTGTGTAGAAGGGGAAGTGTGGTGATAGTGGGGGATTTTAACCTACCAGGGGTTGACTAGAGCACCCCGGCCACTAGCAGTGCCAAGGAGCAGGTGCTCCTTGATGCATTCCAGGATCGCCTTCTGACACAACTGGTAAGTGGGCCTACAAGGCTTGGTAGCACTCTGGACCTAGTACTGGCAAATGGGGAGGTGGTGAGGGAGGTAAGGGTGGAGGACCCAGTAGCGGGTAGTGACCACCAAACAGTGTGGCTCATTCTCGCGCTGGGCAGGAAGACAGGAGGCATGGGCACTAAGGTGGTGAACTTTAGTAGGGTGGAGTTTGGGAGGATGGGAGCAATACTACAAGGGAGACTCCAGGATATAAGGCCGGGGATGGAAGCAGAACAAAAGTGGGGAGTCATAAAGACTGAGCTAACAGAGGCCACAGTAGCCTGCACCAGGGCCATGAGTAAGAAAAGCAGACCCTCAGTGAAGTCTGAATACTATCTTTTTGTCTTTTTTGTTAGTATTGCAATAGTAATTTCATGATAATTTTGGGTAGTATTCAGTAGTAGTAAAGTAGTCTGCCCACGAGCCGAAAAATTTAAATGAGCTATCTAAGACCAACTTAGTAATATTTAAATATTCGGTTAGTAGTCCGGTAGCCTTATATGCAAATTTAAGCAAATTAAGGCAATGCTGTGAAAATTAGATGATTACTTAAATGATTACTTCTGAATTGCATAACATTACCAATGAAGACTCATGAAGGCTAGTTGAATACTTTTTAATAGTGGTAAAGTAGTAGTACTGTAGTACTCAATTAGTATTTATATAGTGCCATATATGTAATTTGTGCAACATAGGCCACACGCGGTTCTCCAGCTGTGCTTGCAGCTAACCCAGCTGCAGGTGCTGCTCACAGGGACTGGTTTTGAGCAGCAGCATGCATATAGCCTGTGCACAATGGCCAGTACATGGGGCAGGCTAGCTAGCCTGCCCCCGTGCAGTGGCACTGTATACAGGCCATATGCATGCTGGTCCTTACTCAAAACCCATCCCCGTGAGCTGCACCTACAGCTGGGCTGGCAAGCACTGCTGCTGTAGAGCACGCAGCCTACATGCCTGCAGGCTATCCTGCTGTATGTGCCCCTCAAAGCATAGGATGTATCATGGCTTGAGGGTATCCCACTCCTGTTATCCCCACCACTTCACTAGTGTAAAAGAAACAAATTTAAAGTGTGTGTGTCTGAACACTGCAGGTGTGACTATACTGTATCCCTCTGTAGCACGCAGTCTGTATGCTGCTTTTGTAATCTTCATGTGGCCAGGGTTTCATGCTGAGTGACAGCTTTGGGCTGTACCAATACCCAAGTGTTGCTCAAAATGCCCCCATGAGCACATTGGCAGTGTAAAGCAATACAGAAATGCTGTTGCCTACACCCTCATTTTTCTGATGTATCTACCTCTGTTAGTGCTCCAATATGTACTGGCACTTTAACACGCTTTACTGTAAAATGTACTGGCATTTTTATACACATTTCCTTAATGTAATGGTACACCAGTACCCACAATCCCCTACTCTTCATGGTTCAGGAGATCTGGTCTGCTGGCAGAATGGGAATCCAACTGGATGCCCGCTGGCATCTTCCACTCCACTTGCATCTGGCTCCCTGTCCCCAACACACTTCTACATGCATAAGTGGGGAAGGGCAAGATAGGCAATATTTTATGGCACATAAAAAGATGTTTGTCCAGCTTCTTTAACTCCCAAAATAAAAGTCTCTATCTATAAAAATAAACTTATCTTTGCTGACATTCGACCAGTTTGAAGAAGAATACACCCAATGGAGGGTCCTAATCGTTTGCTATGCAGAACCACCTAAAGCGAAAAAATAATTATTGAAGCTACATAGGCATGTTACTTTATGACCAAAATGAGTGATGAATAAACTTGAACATTAAAACAGTTATATAATACATTTTTTTTGTTCATTAGAAAAAAACTGCAGTAGATGTACACTTTTTCTAAATCCAATTGAAATCATGCTTATAGGCCTAATAGTATTTGAGTACATTTAATGATGCATGTCTGCACTTACACCTTAAAGCCGACAATTATGATGCTCTCCACCCACTACAGTTACAGATCAGTAAGCAAGTTATTACTGGATACACACAGATACAAATATGTTGTCAGCAGATAAGGGCCTTGTGGCCCATCCAGTCTGCCCTATCCCTCCTTCTAATGCTTAAGGTACCCTAGATGCTATAAGGCCCTTCACCCTAGCTTGATAATTCCCATGTGTCTATCACACGCATTCTTGAATCCCTGCACTGTGGCCACCCCCACCACTTCCTGTGGGAGACTGTTCCCTCTTTCCACCACCCTGTCAGTGAAGTAGAATTTCCTCAAGTGCCCTCTAGGTTTTCCCTCTTTAGTCTCATGCTGTGCCCCCTTGTTCTGCTATTTCTTATTTATTTATTAGGAGGCAGTATAGTGCAGTGGTCTAAGGCTCTAAGCTGCAAATCTGGTGACATCCAGCAGACCAGACCAGGGTTTGAATCCCACATCTTCCAGTTGCATACTTTGTGACCCTGAGCAAGTCACTTAACCTCCTTGTACTCCCATGTCGCTTCTGTAAAAAAGCTTTCAGCTTAGTGTGCTATACCTGGTTAAACAACTAAATAATTTCTCTTCATCTGAAAGATGCTCCCCTCGTATCCTGTTGATTCCTTTAAATATTTGAAAGTCTCCATCATGCCCCCCCTTTCCTCCAGGGAGTACATACTTAGAGCTCTGAGTCCCTCCTTATGCCACATGCCCAACACCATATTTGTTGCTCTCCTCTGCACAGTCTCCATCCTGTCTTTTTGGAGATGGGGCCTCCAGAACTGAACATAGTACTCCAGATGAGGCCATACTAGAGAGTAGTACATCGGTACCACCACTTCCCTCCTTCTACTTGTTATACTCCACTCTATGCACCCTAGCATTCTGTCACTCTTTCCAACTGCTTTGTCGCGCTGTTTTAGCCACTCTGATGTTGTCTTCTATGACTACCCCAGATTCCTTTCCGCTGTGGTGGCCTCCAGTGTTACCCCATCTAGTTCATACTCAGCCCTAGAATGCCCCCTCCCTAAGTGCATAGTCTTGCACTTTTTTGCATTGAAACCCAACTGCCATTCCTTGGACCAATTTTCTAGCCTCTTCAGATCCATCCTCATTTTTATGTTGATTGCGCGCATGCGCAAGAAACATATTGTGGCAGCTTTCTCCAGAAGCAGGTTGTGGAGGTGTGGCACTGTTGTGGCCAATGCCCCCACAGCCTTTAAGGATTGTCCCGCTTCCCAATGCTGTGACATGCTGCTGCTGACACTAGTTCAGCCAGCGTGCCACAACTTTGTAAATTGCTTAGCTACACAATCAGAAACCGCCTGGTCTCAGCGGCGTCAGCCATTCGCTGCAATGAGGGAGCTACCAGTCATTGCAGGGCGGAACCTTGAAACACTGATATTGTTTATGAACATGGCAGTGTCTTGCCACCGTGTTCACAAACAATATTACCATCCTGCCAAGGGGGTACCCAATCCCCCTTGGCAGCATGTGTCCCCTCACCGTGTTTGTTTGCCAATGGGGGCCCCAATCCCTGTTGGCTTCAGTGGCACAAGGTTTATGTTGCAACAGGGAGCCTACCCCTGTCAGCATTGTGTAACCTCCGCTTATTGTTCGCCGACGGGTACCCAATCCCCATCGCATAATGTCACCCCTTTTGTTGTGTGCCGACAGGTGCCCAATCCCCATCGACTACAGCTGCCCCCCACAAAAAGACTCCATTGGCACACTGGGAGCCCACCCTAGCATGCCACATGCTCCTATAAAATCAAAAACAGTCCCGTAATGTCTTTTTTTTTAACCTGTAAAACAAGAAATGGCCCCTCGGCGGTCTCCCTGCTTCCCTCCCACAACCTGCACCCACACACTACGCACCCTGCCTCCCCACACCTCCCTCACCCATACTTACTGGAGTCCAGCGCGATGATCTTCGGTGGACCGGGAACACATCTGCACTCTTCAAAGCCGACCGCGAACTGAGGAAATGCCGGTAAGCTGTATAATGGAATAAATAGGGTTTTTTCAACTTTGATGCATATCTCAGGCATTTTTTGGAATTTTGGCACCACATTTTCAACATGGGATTTTTGGGACCCCCCCTCATAAATTCTGGCACTGTCATGGCGTTATTCAGTCCCAAACAGTGATTTCACAGTCACTGCGCGGAACCCCCTTTCGGGACTGATTAACAAAATGACAGTGCCAGTGTTCATGAGGTGGGCTCTCAAAAAGCCTATTCTGCAAATTTGGTGGGAAAAATCCTCAAAATGACTGTTTTGAGAGCATGAGTTGCGCAGTTTGCACGCACGCTCGTAACTTCACAAATTAACAATAGTTTCATTCCAGATTTTCAACATTGCCATTCTTCTGCACCTCCTTATGAACAGTACAGCTGTCATTTTTTCACATCCTGGCCAAAATGTGTTTTCGCTGTTCCGGCGTAGAATAGCGTGGTCGCTGTGGGAAATCTGTGTTTGGGACACATTATGAAAATGACAGTGACACTGTTCATGAGCAGATGTCCAAAAATGCCTATGTTGAAAATTTTGTGATGAAAGTCCATAAAATGAGTGTGTTATGAATGTGCATTGTGCAGTTTCCACACACGCTCACACCTTTGCAATATTTTTACTCCATATTTTCAGAATTGCCATTTTGCCACACCTCCTTATGAACAGTGCAGCTGTCATTTTTCACATACTGGCCAAAATGTGTTTTCGCTCTTCCAGTGCAGAATAGCGTGGTCGCTGTGGGAAATCAGTGTTCGGGACATATTAAGAAAAACACACTGATACTGTTCATAAGCAGAGGTCCTAAAATGCCTATGTTGAAAATGTTGTGATGAAACTCCATAAAATGACAGTGTTTCGAGCGTGTGTTGTGCAGGTTCCATGCACCCTTGTAAGTCTGCAGATTAGTAATATTTTCACGCCAGATTTTCAACACTGGCATTTGTTCACAGCTGCTTATGAACAGTACAGCTGTCATTTTTCACATCCTGGCTGAAATATATTTCTGCGCTTCCTGCGCAGAATACCGCAGTCACTATTGGAAATCAGTGTTTGGGACAGATTAGGATTGAGCGACTTGGGGAGTGACAGAGCTCAACTGAACTCTGTCGGGACTGCTGCAGATTTCTTTGTGGGCAGGAATAGACAGCAGTGCATGCAGGGGCTGAGTACAAAAGGGCAGCCTGCAGCGGTGGGAAAAACAGAATGAGCGAGTGAGAGAGCGGGAGTGATCGAGCTCAACGGAGCTGTATTGTGACTGCTGCGGATTTCTTTTTGGGCAGAAAAGGGTGGCAACACAGGCAGGAGCCCAGTACAAAAGGGCAACCTGCAGCACTGGCAGAAAAGGAACAAGCGAGTGAGACAGGGGGAGTGAGTGAGGCCAACAGAGCTCTGTTGGAACTGATGCAGATTCCTTTGTGGGCAGAAAAAGATGCCGACAGAGGCAGGAGCCCAGTACAGAAGGGTAGCCTGCAGTGCCAGGAGAAACAGAATGAGTGAGTGAGACAGGGGGAGTGAGCGACCTCAACGGAGCTCTGTCGGGACAGCTACGGATTTGTTTGTGGGCAGAAAAAGGTGCCAATGCAGGCAGGAGCCCAGTACAAAAGGGCAGCCTGCAGCGCTGGAAGAAACAGAACGAGCGAGTGAGAGGGGTAGTGAACGAGCTCAGTGGAGCTGTGTTGGGACTGCTGCAGATGTCTGTGGGCAGAAAAAGCCACCAACGCAGGCAGGAACCCAGTGCAAAAGGGCAGCCTGCAGCAGCGGGAGACACAGAATGAGCGACTGAGGGAGGGGGAGTGAGTGAGCTCAGCGGAGCTCTGTTGGGACTGCTGCAGATTTCTTTGTGGGCAGAAAAAGGCAGCAATGCATGCAGGGTCCCAGTACAAAAGGGCAGCCTGCAGCGGTGGGAGAAACAGAATGAACGAGTGAGAGAGGGGGAGTGAGCAAACTCAACGGAGTTGTATCGGGACTGCTGCAGATTTCTTTGTGACCAGAAGAAGGCGGCAACGCAGGCAGGAGACCAGTACAAAAGGGCAGCCTGCAGCACCAACAGAAAAGGAATGAGCGAGTGAGAGAGGGGGAGAAAGCAAACCCAACGGAACTCTGTCGGGACTGCTGCAGATTTCTTTGTGGGCAGAAAAAAGCACCAACAGAGGCAGGAGACCAATACAAAACAGCAGCCTGCGCACCAGGAGAAACAGAATGAGGGAGTAAGACAAGCGGAGTGAGCGACCTCAACACAGCTCTGTTGGGACAGCTGCAGATTTCTTTGTGGGCAGAAAAAGCTGCCAATGCAGGCAGAAGCCCAGTACAAAAGGTCAGCCTGCAGCGCCAGGAGAAACAGAACGAGCGAGTGAGAGAGGGGGAGTGAGCGAGCTCAACAGAGCTGTATCATAACTGCTATGGATTTCTTTGTGGGCAGAAAAGGGTGGCAATGCAGGCAGGAGCCTAGTACAGAAGGGTAGCCTGCAGCACCGGCAGAAACAGAACAAGTGAGTGAGATAGGGGGAGTGAGTGAGGCCAATAGAGCTCTGTCGGAACTGCTGCAGGTTTGTTTGTGGGCAGAATAAAATGCTAACAGAGGCAGAAGCCCAGTACAAAAGGACAGCCTGCAGTGCCAGGAAAAACAGAATGAGCGAGTGAGACGGGGGAGTGAGTGACCTCAACGGAGCTCTGTTGGAACAGCTGCGGATTTCTTTGTGGGCAGAAAAAGGTGCCAATGCAGGCAGGAACCTAGTACAGAAGGACAACCTGCAGCGCTGGGAGAAACAGAATGTGCGAGTGAAAGAGGTGGAGTGAGCGAGGTCTATCGTGACTGCTGCAGATTTCTTTGTGGGCAGGAAAAGGCAGCAACACAGGCAGAAGCCCAGTACAAAAGGCCAGCCTTCAGCCCTGGCAGAAACGGAACGAGCGAGTGAGAGAGGGGGAGTGAGCAACCTCAACGGAGCTGTTTCGGGACTGCTGCACATGTCTTTGTGGGCAGGCAAAGCAGGCAGGAACACAGTACAAAAGGGCAGTCTGCAGCAGTGGGAGACACAGAATGAGCGAGTGAGCGAGAGGGAGTGAGTGGGCTTAACGGAGCTCTGTTGAGACTGCTGTGGATTTCTTTGTGGGCAGAAAAAGGCAGTAATGCATGCAGGGGCCCAGTAAAAAAGGGCAGCCTGCAGCGGTGGGAGAAACAAAACAAACGAGTGTGAGAGGGGTAGTGAGTGAGCTCAACGGAGCTGTATTGTGACTGCTGCAGATTTCTTTGTGGCCAGAAGAAGGCGGCAACGCAGGTAGGAGCCCAGTACAAAAGGGCAGCCTGCAGTGCCGACAGAAACGGAATGAGCGAGTAAGAGAGGAGGAGTGAGTGAGCTCAATGGAGCTTTGTCGGAACTGCTGCAGATTCCTTTGTGGGCAGAAAAAGATGCCGACAGAGGCAGGAGCCCAGTACAGAAGGGTAGCCTGCAGTGCCAGGAGAAACAGAATGAGTGAGTGAGACAGGGGGAGTGAGCGACCTCAACGGAGCTCTGTCGGGACAGCTACGGATTTGTTTGTGGGCAGAAAAAGGTGCCAATGCAGGCAGGAGCCCAGTACAAAAGGGCAGCCTGCAGCGCTGGAAGAAACAGAACGAGCGAGTGAGAGGGGTAGTGAATGAGCTCAGTGGAGCTGTGTTGGGACTGCTGCAGATGTCTGTGGGCAGAAAAAGCCACCAACGCAGGCAGGAACCCAGTGCAAAAGGGCAGCCTGCAGCAGCGGAAGACACAGAATGAGCGACTGAGGGAGGGGGAGTGAGTGAGCTCAGCGGAGCTCTGTTGGGACTGCTGCAGATTTCTTTGTGGGCAGAAAAAGGCAGCAATGCATGCAGGGTCCCAGTACAAAAGGGCAGCCTGCAGCGGTGGGAGAAACAGAATTAACGAGTGAGAGAGGGAGAGGGAGCAAACTCAACGGAGCTGTATCGGGACTGCTGCAGATTTCTTTGTGACCAGAAGAAGGCGGCAACGCAGGCAGGAGACCAGTACAAAAGGGCAGCCTGCAGCACCAACAGAAAAGGAATGAGCGAGTGAGAGAGGGGGAGAAAGCAAACCCAACGGAACTCTGTCGGGACTGCTGCAGATTTCTTTGTGGGCAGAAAAAAGCACCAACAGAGGCAGGAGACCAATACAAAACAGCAGCCTGCGCACCAGGAGAAACAGAATGAGGGAGTAAGACAAGCGGAGTGAGCGACCTCAACACAGCTCTGTTGGGACAGCTGCAGATTTCTTTGTGGGCAGAAAAAGCTGCCAATGCAGGCAGAAGCCCAGTACAAAAGGTCAGCCTGCAGCGCCAGGAGAAACAGAACGAGCGAGTGAGAGAGGGGAGTGAGGGAGTGAGCGAGCTCAACAGAGCTGTATCATAACTGCTATGGATTTCTTTGTGGGCAGAAAAGGGTGGCAATGCAGGCAGGAGCCTAGTACAGAAGGGTAGCCTGCAGCACCGGCAGAAACAGAACAAGTGAGTGAGACAGGGGGAGTGAGTGAGGCCAATAGAGCTCTGTCGGAACTGCTGCAGGTTTGTTTGTGGGCAGAATAAAATGCTAACAAAGGCAGAAGCCCAGTACAAAAGGACAGCCTGCAGTGCCAGGAAAAACAGAATGAGCGAGTGAGACGGGGGAGTGAGTGACCTCAACGGAGCTCTGTTGGGACAGCTGCGGATTTCTTTGTGGGCAGAAAAAGGTGCCAATGCAGGCAGAAACCTAGTACAGAAGGACAACCTGCAGCGCTGGGAGAAACAGAATGTGCGAGTGAAAGAGGGAGAGTGAGCGAGGTCTATCGTGACTGCTGCAGATTTCTTTGTGGGCAGGAAAAGGCAGCAACACAGGCAGCAGCCCAGTACAAAAGGCCAGCCTTCAGCCCTGGCAGAAACGGAACGAGCGAGTGAGAGAGGGGAGTGAGCAACCTCAATGGAGCTGTTTCGGGACTGCTGCACGTCTTTGTGGGCAGGCAAAGCAGGCAGGAACACAGTACAAAAGGGCAGTCTGCAGCAGTGGGAGACACAGAATGAGCGAGTGAGCGAGAGGGAGTGAGTGGGCTGCAGACTCTGTTGAGACTGCTGTGGATTTCTTTGTGGGCAGAAAAGGCAGTAATGCATGCAGGGGCCCAGTAAAAAAGGGCAGCCTGCAGCGGTGGGAGAAACAAAACGAACGAGTGAGAGAGGGGTAGTGAGTGAGCTCAACGGAGCTGTATTGTGACTGCTGCAGATTTCTTTGTGGCCAGAAGAAGGCGGCAACGCAGGTAGGAGCCCAGTACAAAAGGGCAGCCTGCAGTGCCGACAGAAACGGAATGAGCGAGTGAGAAAGGAGGAGTGAGTGAGCTCAATGGAGCTTTGTCGGAACTGCTGCAGATTTCTCTGTGGGCAGAAAAAGGTGCCAACAAAGGCAGGAGATCAATACAAAATGGCAGCCTGCAGTGCCAGGAGAAACAGAATGAGTGAGTGAGACAGGCGGAGTGAGCGACCTCAACAGAGCTCTGTTGGGACAGCTGCAGATTTATTTGTGGGCAGAAAAAGCTGCCAATGCAGGCAGAAGCCCAGTACAAAAGCACAGCCTGCAGCGCCAGGAGAAACACAACGAGCGAGTGAGAGAGGGGGAGTGAGCGAGCTCAATAGACATCTATCGTGACTGCTGCGGATTGCTTTGTGGGCAGAAAAAGGTGGCAACACAGGAAGGAGCCCAGTACAAAAGGCCAGCCTGCAGCGCCAGCAGAAACAGAATGAGCAAGAGAGGGGGAGTGAGCTAGCTCAACAGACCTGTGTCAGGACTGGTGCAGATTTCTTAGTGAGCAGAAAAAGCCACCAACAGAGGCGGCAGCCCAGTACAAAAGGGCAGCCTGCAGCGCCAGCAGAAACAGAATGAGTGAGTGAGACAGGGGGAGTGAGTGACCTCAACGGAGCTCTGTCAGGACAGCTGTGGATTTCTTTGTGGGCAGAAAAAGGCGCCAATGCAGGCAGAAGCCCAGTATAGAAGGGCAACCTGCAGAGGTGGGAGAAACAGAACGAGCGAGTGAGAGAGGGAGAGTGAGCGAGCTCAACAGAGGTCTATCATGACTGCTGCGGATTTCTTTGTGGGCAGAAAAAGGTGGCAACACAGGCAGGAGCCCAGTACAAAAGGGCAGCCTGCAGTGCCAGCAGAAACAGAATGAGCGAGTGAGAGAGGGGGAGTGACCCACCTCAACAGAGCTCTGTTGGGACAGCTGCAGATTTCTTTGTGGGCAGAAAAACATGCCAACGTAGGCAGGAGCCCGGTACAAAAGAGTAGCCTGCAGCACCGGGAGAAACAGAACAAGCGAGTGACACAGTGGCAGTGAGTGAGCTCAACAGACCAATGCAATCAACTTTCGGCATTGACAAATGCTTGTTTCTATACCTTTCTGTGAATCTACCCAGTTACATAGCTGTGTATCATCCACAAGCAAGCTAACCCTTCCTTCTAGACCCTCTACAACATTGCTTATGAAGACATTGAAGAGCACTGATCCCTGAGGTACACCACTTGTTACCGTTCCCTCCTGTGAGCTAACCATATTTACCACCACTCTTTGTGTTCTGTTACTCAACCAGTTTTTAATCGATGTGAGCCACCTCTGTCCCCACACCCAGATTTGCCAGCTTGTGGATTAGTCTCCTGTGTGGAAATGAGTCGAAAGCCTTCCTAAAGTCTAGATAGGTCACATCTACCACTCTGCCCTGGTCTATTTCCTTTGTCACCCACTCTAAGAAATTAAGTTGGTCTGGCATGATCTCCCTGCCATGGGTCCAGCAGCTCCCTTGTCTCTAGGTAGTCCACCAATCTTTTCTTAGGTAGGGTTTCTATCATTTTACCTATTATCAAAGTCAAACTGACTGGGTGGTAATTTCCTGCCTCTTCCTTGCTACCACTTTTTTGCAGGGTTACCACTTGTGCCCTCCTCCAGAACCATGCCTGTCCAGAACCATGACTGTTTCTAGTAATCCACTGAACAGCTTAGCCAGAGGTTTAGCCAGTTCCCCCCAAGAGCTCCTTTTGGATCCTCAGGAATATCCCATTGGGTCCCGTAGCTTTATCCACCCTAAGCTGTTCGAGTGCTCTTTTTACTCTGTCCTCTGAAAAAGATCTAATGTCCACCCCTCCTACCCGTTTGCCCTTCTCAATTAATGAGGGACCATCCCCATTGTCGTCTTCTGTGAATACAGAGCAGTATTTGTTGAGGACAGTCACATTATAGGAACATATGAATGTGCTAGCAGAAACTGACTACCTGGTCTATCCAAGTCTGCTCGAGTGTGCAGCTAGCACTTCTAGTTTACAGCTGCCCCACCCCCTCCCCTTTGTCATCCCACAGCCGCTGCCCACCTACCCCACCCTCACTGTCCCCTGTTCCCTGCCCTGTGCCCTTTTGAAGCTGTTCACAGATTTATATGATACCACCCATTCTGGTAGTACAGTATGTTCCATTTTGCTATCAACCTCTCCATGAAATAGTGTCTCCTCATTTCCCTCCTAAATCTTCCCCCCTCTGTTCTTAGCCTGTGCCCACTGGTGTCCCTCCTTAGCTTAAAGACCCCATCTTCCCCATCCTTACTGATTCTTCTAAGATACTAGAATTTCTCTATCATGTCCCCCCTGTCCTGTCTATCCTTCAGGGTGTACATATTCAGGACTCCCAGCCTGCTCTCATAGTGTCTCCCCTCCATTCCACATATCATCGTTGTCCTCCTCTGCACCCCCTCCAATAGCCTAATATCATGCTTCAGGTATGGCCTCCTAAACTACACACAGTACTTCAAGTGCAGCCTTACCAGCGACTTGTAGACAGGCAAGATCACTTCCTTTGCCTGGACGAAAACACCCTGGCTATACACCCCAGCATTTTGTTCACTTTTGCAGCCACTCTCCTGCACTGGAAGTGTTGGTCATGGCCCTTGTTAAGATTACCCCTAGGTCCTTCTCCTCCTCCTCCTCAGTGATCCCCAGTTTAACCCCTCTAAGTCAGTATTCTCTCTTTGGGTTCTTCACCCTGAAGTGCATAATCTTACACTTCTTTGCACTGAACCACAGCTGCCATTTCTCTGACCACTCCTCTAGTTTGCTTAGGTCCCCCTCCAGCTGCTTCCATCTCTCCTCTCCATTCACCACTGCTTCCATTTTGGTGTCATCTGTGAACAGACTTACCTTGCTCACCACCCCATGCACACTGTCTGATATGAAGAGCCCAAATAACATTGGTCCCAATCCAGAGCCCTGTGGCACCACGTTCATCACTGGCGTTGGAGTTGAGAGCTCCCATCCTGTTGCAGCCTCCCAATCAGCCAACTTGTAATCCAGTTCATCATTTTTGCCCCTACCCCTACAGAAGTCAGCTTCCCCCCAAGCCACCCATAAGGCATCAAATCGAGCCTTGCTGAAATCCAAGTAAGGAACAACACCCACATGACCCTTATCCAGCTCACCTGTCACCTGGTCATAATATTGTATCAGGTTGGTATGACAAAACTTCCCCGAAATGAACCAATGCTGCCTCACATCCTGGAGGCCATTGTCCTCCAGGTACAACACCAGTCTTTCCTTTTGTATCATTTCCATGAGTTTGCACACTATGGAGGTGAGACTTACCGGGCGATAATCACCCGGTTCATCCCTTGGTCTGCTCTTGTGTAATGGCACTACATGTGCCATCCTCCAGGCTAGTGACACACATCCCAACTCCAGTGAGGTGCTGTACAGATCTGCCAGCAGCTCTGCCAACTCCTCCACCATCTCTCAGCACCCTGGGGTGGATACCATCTGGCCCTGGTGCCTTGTCTACCCTCAGTCCCTCTAGGACTCTGCCTCCCTCAATTCTTCCATCTGTCGCCCCCGGTTCCCACCCTTCCAGACCATGGTGGTAGCGCTCCCCCCCCTTTCTTCCGAGAACACTGAGCAAATGTATTCATTCAGTGATTCTGCATGCTCCACACCACTTTCTGTGCACTCCTCACCCCTTTTTCATCCTCACTATTGTTTCCTTGCACTTCCTTTTCTCCCTGGTGTATCTGAAAAAGTCTTTGCCCCCCCCATTAATTCCCTGCACTAATCTCGGCTCACTCTGGGCCTTGGCTTCTCTCACTTTTCTGGTCACCTCCCTGGACCATCTTGCATACTCCTACCTGTCCCCTTCCTTCTCCATCCTCCTATATCTTTGCTGCACCTCTTGTTTTGCCCTCGCTGCCTCCTCGCTGTTCAACCAGTATGGTTTCCTTGCTCTGCTCCTGTTACTCTGTGTCTTGGTGCAGACTTCCAATGCCTCTGTAATCCTGTTTAATAATATCCCATTTCTGCTCTGTGTCCATCTCCTGCCTTATGCGTTTCCAGTTTTCCTTTCAGTACTACCCGTATCCTCACAAAGTCCGCTCCCCTGAAGTTTACCACCTGGGTTACTAATTTCTCTGGCTCTACTTCACATCGTGATATTAAACCACACCGTTTGGTGATCACTGTCGGCTAGTAGGTCTTCCACCCTTATTTTCCTTACTGCCTCCCCATTAGTCAAATCCAGATCCAAAGTTTTCTGTAGCCTAATAGGTGCACTGACCAACTGTGTCAGGAGTACCTCCTGGACTGCATCCAGGAGCACTTGTTCCCTAGCACTGGAGGTGACCGGAATGCTCTAGTCAACCCCCGGCAAGTTGAAATCCCCCACGATGACAACCTTCCTTTTTTCTACATACCTTTCTGATTTGTCTCACTAATTCCTGGTCAAGCTCTTGAGACTGGGACAGCGGCTTGTATATCACCCCAATCCTCAGTTTCCTACCCCTTGAGTAAGAGCTGCAACCAGATTGCTCCTGTTCTCCTTTCTTCACCCTCGTTTCTTGTGCATTTGATCCCATCCCTCACATAGACTGCCACCCCACCCCTCCCTCCTTATGGTCCTTCCTGTATAATTTGTATCCTGGTATTGCCAGATCCCAGTCCCAATGCTCACTTGCCCACATTTCCATGACAGCTGCAATATCCACCCTCCACACTGCCAAGAGTGCCTGTAGCTCAGCTGATATGTTGCCCAAGCTTCTTGCATTCAGCAAGACCGCCCTCCATTGTGCCCATTTACCTTCATCGCCCTCCATCTCTTCCCTTCTACTCCCTCCCTTTTCGGCTGCCCCAAGTCCTTCCCTGCTAACTTGAGGGGCAGGCTGTGACTCCACTCTATCAGATCCCTGCCTACCTGCTGTCCACTTGCCACTCCTCCCAGTTTAAATCCACCTTTATCACAATATACCTCTCCAGTCTTTGGTTTAATACCTCCTTCCCCTCCTCACTCTGGTGCAGCCTATCTCTTGCAAACAGTTTGTTATTATCCCAGGTACCGCTCCAACCACCCACGACCCCATACCCCTTAGTTCGACACCATTCCACCAACTATGCATTCAACTCCCTAATCCTCTCCTTTCTCACTGTGCTTGCGCAGGGTACAGGGAGCACCTCTGAGAAGGCCACAGACTCCCCTGCCTCCTCACACAACCTTCCCACTTTCTCAGACCTCTCCCTTGTTACCTCAACTGTGTCCCCAGCTAGGTCATTTGTCCCCACATATACTACAATGTGCGTTTTCCTCCTACCCCTCCTTGTGCACCTTAGAATTGCCTTTCCTGCCTTGTTTGCTTTTAATCCCGATATGGACTCCACCCATATCGGACTGTGCCTCTCCCCCCTTGCTGCCCCATCTGATCCCCTTGAGTATAGAGTCCCCAACAACAGTACACCCCCTTCTTTCCTTGTGCCCGTCAGCCACCCATTCCTGGGCTACCAAGATAGTGCTTTTACCACTTGCCCCGTGCTTCCCCGCCCCTCCAATTGAGACCCTCCTCCTCCTGTTTGACTGCCAACCTCCCTCCCTTCTCTCCTCTCCAAGTATTATCCTCCCTGCCACACATGCTCAGTCTCTCCACTAGAAATGCCCTCACCCTCCTCTTCGTGAGTACTATCCCTTGAACAATCTCCTCCCAATGCCCCTTCCCATGTGTCGGTAGTATAGCAAACGTTTTCCCTACTCTCTTTGCCTTAGTATGTGTTTTTGCCTCCCTCCTGCTGCTCCTCTTTTGCTAGGCTCTACTAGAGTCCACCCTTCATCAACTGGCTTCTTGTCTAGTTTGCCCCCTCCATTGACCCACTGTTCATTCTCTGTTGTGCCCTCCCATACTCTCAGATGTCAACCCTGCTACCAAAGCAACCCTTCCCCCTCAACCTTCCTAGCTCCCTGCCAAGCTACTGAACCTCTTCCTTGAGCCTCCTTAGCCTGTGGCATATTGGGCACCCTCCCAGCCCCCACAGTATGTTCATCCACACTGCTGCCCCTCAACCACTGCACCCCACAATCCTAACCATGGTTCACATTACCTATACAGGACAGTGGAATGCAGTCTCTCTACACTGACTGCAGTTGTTTACAAACCCAAGCACCAACCCACCAATAGCATTCCCAAGTCTCACAAACACATACAGTCCAGTTTGTGTCCAGTCCACCTAACAGTGTGTGTGTGTATGCAGACATCACTTATCATACAATGTCACACACTACCAGTATAAAAGATGTAATGTGCTAGGGGTGAGTAAGGAAGGTTGGGTCCCTCCTGAGTATTAGAGACAATCAGCTACCCCAGCAGACACTCACTGAGACAACTGCACCAGCAAAATCCCTTAAACAGGTACCTTTCCAACTTAAATCACAAAGCCCCCTGGTACTACACTGTCAATGTCTTTCTCCACTACCCTGCCTCCCTCTGCCCCAAGTCTCACAATCCCTCCCCTGTCTTCCTTCTCTTGCTAATATAACCAAAGAATGCTTTCCCTCCTTCCTTCACCGATTTAGCTAGCTTTTCTTTGGTTTTGGCCTTTGCTGCCCTTACTGCCTTGTTTGCTTCCTTCCATTTTTCCAAGTATTCTTGCATGTCCTCCTTGCTTTGTGTTGCCTTGTACTTCAGAAATGTCATCTTTTTTCCTCTTACTAGCTCTGCTACTCCCCTCAAGAACCACAGTGGTTTCCTCTTTCTTTTGCTCTTGCTGCAGGGCCTGGCACAGTGGTTTGCTACCAGGTGCAGGGCTTCCCTTATCTTATCCCACTGTTCCACTACTCGCCTTATGTCATCATATCTCTGCATAACCTCCCTGAATTAGTCCTTCATCTCGATGAAGTCTGTCCTGCCTAAATCCAAGTGACAGAGATAGAGAGAGATATATTTGAAATTTGCTTGTTCAAAGTAGACTTTACAGCAAAGAAACATGACCAATGTGCACCTTAATTTCTCAGAAACTAGAAAGTATGGAAGAAGACTAGGCGGTACTGTATACAAAATCTGCCAGCAGAATCAGGCCTTATGGTTTATTAAGTTAATCTACTCAAATGCTCAGCTAGCACCCTTATACTGCAGCTGCCCCACCCTCCTCTTCCCCCCCACTATTGTTAAAATAATCTGTAAATATATACAACCATTACGTGGGTGGATAGTGGCCCCCCCACCCCACCTCCAATCCCTGCAAAAGGTATCGGCTCCCCCTGCTACAGGCAACCCACGCCAACCTGCCTCACCTCCAGCTCCCATAGCCCTGCTGCAGGACAACACAAGCTTCCTCCTGCCTTAGCACTAGGCTACCCTGGCCCACCTTGGTGCTCTGCATTCCAATGGACCTTCATCTGGACCACACCAGCTCCCCTTGTCCCAGGCTTACCTGTCCCCTCCAGGCTAGCATGGCTCTGCCCCATTCCAGCACCAACCTCTCCTGACCCATGCTGTCCTCTTGGGTCACCCCAATTCCCTTGGTCCTGCCTGCGGACAACCCCAGCTCCTCTGCTATGCCCGAGCCACCACCCTTCCTCCCTCAGCCCTAGTCCACCCATTGGCTCCCACCTATACCAGCTTCACCCTGCACTATCCCTAGGATGTCCTGGTTGGCCCCCAGTTTCCATGGCCCTGCCCCTAGACCACTACATTCCACCTTGCACTAGCCACCATCTGCCCTGGTTCTATCCATAGTCCACCCCTGCTCCCTCTGCCTCTTACTTCCCTGGTCTACTTTGCTCCCTAGCTCCCATAGCCCTGCCCCAGGACAACCCCAGGTCCGGGCTGCTCTGGCCCACCCCAGTTCTGTTCCCATAGCCATACCCCTTAACTACTCTAGACCTCTCTGCCTTGGACTAATGTGGCTCACTAGCTTCCATAGCCTTGTCTCTGTTCCATTGCAGCTTCCCCCCTCCCAAGCAAGGCTCTGCAATCCCTCCACTGGGAGAAGATCAGTCCTTTGGAAGTTCGAGCCTCCTCGGCCCACAATGACCCTCCAACAAACAGAGTTTGCCAGTGTCAGAATGCTACCACTGTAATGGAGGGGGGGCCAAGCGGTATGTAAGTAATAATACCCGACAGGTTGGGCATTATTGGGATATAATGGACCGCCCAGGGTTGTAATGAGGCCTAACACCACAGGCAGAGGGCCTTATAGCCCCTGGAAGGTCTGTTATATCCCATAACGCCCACCCTGGAGAATATTATTACACTTAGAAAATGGACATGTGTGTAAATTTCAAGTAATCAAATAGTAGAGGAACTACCTCTGAAAACTCAAAAAGTGTGACCAGTTTTTTTTTTGGTAAAGTAGTCCCTGTGTTTGTGTGCTGTTCCATTTACTGTTGCTCCCCTCGTAACTGAGTCAATCTGTCTAGTGTCCACCTCCAGCAGTAAAACAAGAGCATGAGTGTTGTATCATGAACTGTGTGTTAATCTGTTTGTACTAAGTCCCAAAGAAGAAAAAAAAACAAGTCCATTTACTTCTGTGGTGATCCTGCATGGCTTCTTTTTGGGTGGAACTGGACAGGCACGCGAGTGTGCGCAACTTAGAAGGGCGGTCAGGAACATTACTTGGATGAAGATCGAGGGAGCCGGCAGCATTACAGGAAAGTAAACTGTAAAGAGAAACAGTGTGTTTTATTCATTGAGGAGTGCACAAGGTTAATTTATTGTAGCACTGTGCTGGTGATAAAAATGTAACATGAGCGGGACTGGAAGGAAGGTCAGGCACTTCCACTTTCAGTGAGGTCTAGCAAGCCGACACTGGGGAAAAAAAGTAAGCATGCAAATCAGGATGTATTTCTTTTTTTCTGTGAGGAGTCATGGAGGAACAGAAGCAGCATCGCGCTGGGAGTTACAGTAATTACTTTTTTGTAGAGAGTGGTGTCATGGTAGGAGGCTGGTGAGTCAGTAAGCGAGGCAAAACAATGGCAGCTGCTTGGTGTGACAATTCGGGGTGCCCAATAATATCGTGAGTAATGGAGCACCCCGAATTGGTACTTGTTTTTTTATTGGGCCTTGCTAAAAAATAACACCTGTGGCAAGGGGCCTTGGCCAATCAGCGTGCAGGTTTTATGAGACCCGTTTTCTAAATGTCATTCATGAAATGCAGAAATTAATCTTTCCTAACATTATCAATGAGACTTGTCACTCAAGGCACTCCCTCTCACTCGGTGCTTTCCTGCTATATTGTGCAGCTGACAGATCGAGCAGGTGGCCATGCTCTGGGTTATGGAGGGAGGGGTGCAATTGAGCCATCCTGGATATCAGTTCAAAGCCAGCTTCTGCAGTGGTTTCTAAACTCAGTAATCCACCTTTTAGAATGCTCAGAGAAATAATTCACCATTTAGAACATGAATTATTTCTCTGAACAGCTGTGCAGTCATATTACGCTCCAGCAAACCAAATGCAGGGCCTGGAGCACAATCTGATGAGGACAGGAAAACCCCTTCACAAGCACCAATTTCAAAATAGCACCCAGAAAAAAACAGTACCGGGTGCTGTTTTAAATTCAGCACTTATGGGGGTTTTGCCTGTCACTTGTATGTTCTGGAAACTCCCTGCTCATATCATTATGTATAATGAACTCACGTCATTGCAGAATGCACTGGTAACCTTACAATTTGTGAGGTCAGCGACACCTGAGGGCACTCAAGCTTTGCTCTCATGCCCATTATGTCACTAACCTCAGTCAATGTGGCTTGTTCTGCATGGTAGGGGGTTCATTATTCTCTGTATGTGCCTGCAGTCTTCTATCAAATCTCATAAGCAAAGTCGGGACTGGTGAGGAGACCTCCAACAAATGCTAGGTAGGTTCGAGTCTGAAAATAGCTCTCATTTCCAGGCCAAAATAAATAAATATTCCCCATGTCCTTTAACTGTTGCTCAGGCTAAACAGTTCCTCGTAGTTCACCTTGTGTATTCCTTTCAAGGGATTCCCTAGTGAGGGGGACAGTGAAGGAAGTAGGTCCAACA
The DNA here is from genome assembly GCA_016271365.2 of Neoceratodus forsteri. Lineage (NCBI taxonomy): Eukaryota > Metazoa > Chordata > Ceratodontiformes > Ceratodontidae > Neoceratodus > Neoceratodus forsteri. The sequence goes on along the minus strand of CM028138.1, from coordinate 220,498,438 downwards.
CCACATAACCAAGAGGTGGCAAGTTGCATCCCAGGGGTGGAGGCTTTTAAACAGGGTCTGTAAACTTTATTCACTCATGCTTTTGGTGTTTATTCATCCCCACAGTGTTATTTACCCAACATGAGCCCCCCTTCCTCCAAAGCATCCGAAACTATGCTACCTGCCTCCACAGTATCCAATACTAGCCTCCTCTCTCCATGGCTCCAGACACTAGCTCCCTCCCTCTACAGCACCCAACACCAGCACACCTGACTTCTCAGTACCCTACACCAGCTCACCTTCATCAACAGCACCCAACACCAGCCACATGTGTCCACAGCACCCAATACCAGCCACCACTGTCCACAGCACCCAACACCTGCCACCTCCCTCCACAGTCTCCACGATACTAGCCCCCTCTCTCCACAGCACCTGACACTAGCATGTTTTCCCTACAGCCCCCCATGACAGAAGCCCCTATGACTGTACACCTTACACAGCCCCAACACTACCCTGGCTCCCTCTATCGCCCCAGACACCAACCCCCTGCCTCTACATCCCAACTCAACCCCCACACACCACCCCTCCTTCTCTTTCACCACAGTCTCTTTGAACACCCTTTCCTCTCTAGGCATCCCACATTTCTAAACCCATGGATACCACCTCCCTCCCTGCTGGGCCCCCCGGACTTCCAGAAACCACACCCCTTCCTCCTCACCCATTTGAGAATCATATATACACTTGTTACCCACCTGCTGTACAAGGCCCCTTCTGGACACCACCTCCTCAGACACCTGAGGCACACATACACCCTCCTCTACTCTCTCCCTCCACTCTGAAAGTAGCCCCCTTCCTCCTTCCACAACTCCCAATCCTAGCTGACCTATCTTCCAAAGCCCAAGACACTAGCATCCCGCTTCTCCAGACACTAGCCCTCCCAGCCCCCGATAATAGCCCCACTTCCTTCCTTGGCACATGACACTAGCCCTACCTCCTTCACTGGCATCAAAATTGTCACTGTCCCACTAGCTAAATGTAGCAGACTTTGTATCTAGTTAGTAAGTCTTTTCCCTTAGTTACCCCTGTGGACTTGTACAGGAGAAGTTAACACTTCACTAAGTACACCAGCAGGGCCAGTGGAGAGGTCTGTGAGGATTTTTACCTGGTTACCAAACAAGAAAATCAATTTTCCCAGTCACTAGCCCTGCTGGCAAGTGGCTGCAAAACCAAATGTTGACCCCTAAATTAAATATGACTTACCAGCTCTGTTCGAATCACAGTGTCCAGGGTTGTATTGACACGGGTTTGGGGTATTCTGGTAGTATCTAAAAGGAAAGCACAAAGAAGGATGTGGAGACGAAAGTGTCAAGAGGTTCTGGAGGAGAGATTAGGGGTTAGAATTAAACAAGATAAGATACTAATTTGAAAGGTAGACAGTCAGCATCTGGCCAGATCTGTTAAAATAAAGGTAACTAGCATTTGTCAATGCCAAATGTTGTCTCACTGGCATTAGCATTGGTAGTGCAGGAGTTAGAGATGCATAATAGGAATGGCAGTGAAGTATTGAACTGATGCCAACCCCACCCCCACCCTACAGAGACTGACAGGCATTGGGGTGTGCCTTTGGGTCGTCAGCTATAACGCTCATGCCATTGTACCTCACCCCACCCTGTAGACACTGACAAGTGTTGCGGTGTGCTTTGGGGTCTTTGGGCGTTATACTTACCCCATTCCATAAGGAAATACGCTGAGGTGGGTGCAGTACAGGAGAATGGGGTGAACTTTGTGGCCAAACAGTGCAAGGCACATCACGATGCTTGTCACTGGCTGCAGGGTGGGGGTGGGGGTGGAACGGCGTGAGCATTACAGCCGATGATCCCAAGTCACACCCCCGATGTCTGTCAGTCTCTACAGGGTGGGGTGTTATAGTTGGAGACCCTAACACCGTAGGCGTGTGTTGGTATTTTCACTCCAAATTTTCAACATGGGCTGTTTGTGAGCCCACCTCATGAAAAACAGCACTATCAGTTTGTTAGCTGAAAGGTGGTTTTGCATAGCGACTATGCCATTTGGTGACACAGGGACGAAAACACATTTTGGGCAGGATATGGAAAATGACATCTGTATTGTTCATGAGGAGGCGTAAAAAAATTGCAACGTTGAAAATCTGGAGTGAAAATATTAAAAATTGGTGAAGCCATGAGCATACATAGAAACTGTGCAACACATGTCCGTAATCCAATTATTTTTGGGAGTTTTTAGCCTCATTTTCAACACAGGCATTCTGGGACCTCTCCTCATGAACAGTGGTGCTGTGATTTTGTTAATCAGTCCCAAAAGTTGATTTCCCACAGCGACCATGCCATTGTGCGCCACAGGTGTGGAAACATATTTTGGGCAGGCTCTGAAAAATGAAAGCTGTACTGTTGATAAGGTGGTGTGAAAAAATACCAGTGTTGAAAATCTGGCATGAAAATATTGCAAATTGGTGAAGTTATAAGGGTATGTGGAAACTGCGTAATACACACTTGTAACACAGTCATTTTATTTACTTTCGGCCCCAAATTTTGAACATAGGCATTTTAGGACCTCTGCTTATGAATAGTGTCACCGTCATTTTCTCAAATTGTCCTGAAAACTGATTTCGCACAGTGACTGCGCTGTTCTGCGCTGGAAGTGCGAAAACACATTTCGGCCAGGATATGTAAAATGACAGCTGTACTGTTCATAAGGAGGTGTGGAAAAATGGCAATGCTGAAAATCTGGAGTGAAAGTATTACAAATTCACGAAGTTATGAGCATGCATGGAAACAGCACAATGCATGCTCGTAAAACAGTAATTTATTTGGATTTTTTTCACCAAATTTGCAACATAGGCTTTTTGAGAGACCCCTCATGATCAGCGGCACTGTCATTTCATTACTTGGTCCTGAAAGGTGATTCCATGCAGTGACCGCGAAATCACCTTTTGGGACAGAAAAACACCATGACAGTGACAGAATTCATGTGGAGGGGTCCCAATAACCCCATGTTGAAAATTTGGTGCAAAAATTCCAAACAATGGCCGAGATATGCACCAAAGTTGAAAAAAACTATATTTTTGCCATTATATAGCTTACCGACATTTCTTCGTTCACGGTCGGCTTTGAAGAGTGCAGGCGTGTTCCGGTCCACGAAGATTGTCGCTCCAGACTCGGAGGTAAGTATGGGGTGAGGTGTGTGGGGAGGCAGAGTGCAGAGGGTGGGGTACTGGTTGTTGGAGGGCAGGGAGACATCGAGGAGGGCGTTTTCTTCTTTCACAGGGTGAAAAAAATAAAAAATTGCAGGATGGTTTTCTTTTCGGGGGGATTTGGCATGCTGGGGTGGGCTCCCAGCGTGCCACCATGTTTTTGGGGGATGCTGTAGCTGGCGGGGATTGGGCACCCCATTGGCACACAATGAAAGCGGGGGCAAGAGTCGAGGGATTGGGTATCCCCTGGCACATAACAAATGAGGAGTGCATGATGCCGACAGGGGAGTGAGCTCCCCCTCAGCACATACATTGGGTCAGGGCATGCTGACAGGGGGAGTGGGCACCCCCGTAGTCGGCATTATGGCAGGCAGTGTGCCACCATGCTTAATTTACTTTTTCACCAGGGCAAGCACGTCGGGAGGTGCCGATGCGTATAACAAGCTTTGCTCGTATTGCAACGGACCTTTCATTAGATGTGCTTGCCACATTGTGTATTCATGGTGTGGTGCCAGCATGTAGGCTTATTGGGGAATGAGGGACGCACCTACTGATGTGTGCCCTGCATTCGCCCTACAGTGACCGCGCCTCCAAATCTACTACTACCGCAATATGTTGGCTGCACATGCATGAGCCAACATAAAAATAAAGAATGTATAGTAGCTTGAGCAGAGAGATACAAATAGTAATACAATACAGGAGTAAAGAAAGCAGAGTTCTAGTGGAAAAGACAGCGTTAAAGAGAAACTACTGTATCATAAGAGTTAAAAAACACTTGATTTTTGCTAATTGTATTTTAACTTTATTGTCTCTAGCTATTTTTTTTTTAACTTTCCCATGCTGTTGATCTACTAAATATTGTAGGTAATGCAACATTTATTTCATTAAGTCTTTCAAAACCTAGAGTTCCTTCCAACTTTAAATTAGTGTCATTATGTAATTATATACCCACACAACCCGTTACACCCAAATCAAACTGTACTTATCTAACAGGTAAGGCATTATGTACCTCATATTCAAAGCCAGCCAGCTGCACGTGCATACGAGGGTGCCACATGAAAAAAATGGGGACAACTGGCTCCAACACCATATTCAAATGAATAGTACGATCTGAACTGACTGCACTATTCATTTGAATATCAACTCATAGTAGCATGGTATCCAGGCAGTGTTCACCATGCTTTGTGCTGCTACAGGGTATGGGCTAAAGACCAACCCATAGGATGTCAAGCACACACTGGTTAGTTCTGCACCCCATGGGCGAATATTCAAACAAAGATGCAGAAGAACCCACTGCACTCCAAGGTAATTTGTATGCCCATTATGGACTCCATTACTCGCTGCCGCAGTGGTTCAGTGTGCTGGAACATGTCCCTCTACCATGCCGATTCCCATCCTTGTTTAAAAAACAATACACTCCCTTGTGGTCCAGCAGTCTTTCACCAGCCCTGATCCCTACCCTTGTTTGGAAAATTAAAGAATTCACTGGTAGTCCAGTGGTTCCCCCTCCCGGACCCCTACCTGCCCGTAGCAGATAAACCCTCTCCCTAGTAGTTTCCCACTCTGGCAGGTACTGTCCTATCACCCCACAGGCCCCCTCGACCCAGCACTGAGAGCCAGCGACTGGCACAGCCTTCTGATCACTTCCACATCAGGTCTTATACCTAGTTCTCCTGGCACCCGTACTGTACAGTGCACCTTACGAATGCAGTACAAAGCTCCCCTCTTCCTGCAGAAATTTACTTTGGAAAAAATGTAGTGGACAGGCAGTCATGGCATTCATTGTATTCCCATCCCCCATACTATTTCCGTCCGCTGTGATACCTGGGTCACAAACTGTAGTCACTCCAAGAAAACTATAAAATTCACAGTAAATAAAACAGAAAATCTATGTCAGATATTAGTGACATAGTCTAGTTTTCTTTCACAAAATACTATGCCAGAACAATTTCTCCAGCTAATATTAAATATTTTGTTAAGCCAGCTGTTCCTTTTTTTTTTTTACCCCTTATTCCAAAAAACAAACAAAAAAAAACAAACTATTTCCTCAGCTTAAATGGCACTGGGTTAAGAAGTAAATTGCCTAGTAACATTCCTTGGCTTACATACTAACATACTAAAATGCCAGCAGAATAGGCCTAACGGTCTTTCACGTCTGCTCGTTTGGTCAGCCCAAATGAGTTTGCAACATAGGCTTGCAACATACTACAATATATAAACACAACAGCATTACAAATACCACATTTGAATTCAAAGTCTTGAGGAGAAAGCCTTCTCTTACCACACACAAAAACATATACATTCAAATAACAGCAACTGTTTACGTTTCTTAGTCTAGTAGTCCAGTTTCTTTATGACAAAACTTTAAAAATGCAGTAACAACAAAGAAAGCACTAATTAAACATATGCAGCAAGTCAAGATTTCATTTGCAATTTGATCCACCACAGCATTTGGAAACTTTGCAAAACTGAACTGTATTTAAGCTAAGAGACTCTCTAGAACTATTCTATATTAAAAAAACACCTTTCTGAGTTAAAGTTTTTACAAAACTGTAGAAAACAAATATGTGAAAAAGACTCTGCATATCTTTTCTCACAGATAAGCTACACTGCCAGGACTGTTAGGGAACTAGGAAGTGCTTCTCTCTGGCAGTATCACATCCTGCCAAAAAGCAAAAGAATCACGGGAAATTAAGTCTTTGCTGAGTAGATTTTTAAAGCAACATGCAAGCGTAAGCTGTCAGTATTGCAAGATGTTCCAAATTATTTATATAAAAAATGAGAGTTATAAGAACAATTACACAAGGTTGTATCTTAAAGGACAGGCTTTATTTAACATTTACTTACCTAGGGTTGTCAAAAATGAAGGATATCTTTTTCAGTGAAGTCCTGCTTTTCTGCATAAGTCTTCATAATTGAACAGAGTCTTGGGAGACCAAATATGGTCATAGCTGATTCTGAACAAGAAGTTACTGCGGCAGGCTAGAACGATTTAAGCAATAAGGAATGACCAGGAGTTGCATTAACCATACGTAAATCACATCCTTGTGAGGTAATGTGGCATAAGGTGAAGCTGAGTGCCTTGCCCCAATCGTGTGATTAAATTATTTGCAGCCCCTGTGAATACCTTTTTTTTTAGCAATGTGAATAAAAAAAAATTCTTCAAACTAGCTGTTTACATTTTTTTTATTAATTGTACCTGATTTTATATTCAAACAGTCCTTCCACCATCTGGTCATCAGTCCATCCACAGTCTGTTTATGTTCCAGTTCAGCTTGCAGATGTTTATAGGACATATGTGCTTCAGCAGAGCTGTAGAGCACATCAAGAACATCTGCACAGTTGCAAAACAGTATGTCAGATTCTGACATCATGCAGATGTCAGCATTGGCTAGCCAGCCAGTTTGTCTGACTAGAAAAATGAAAAAGAAATGCCAGTTTACTGTGAATCTATGAATTTTAAATTTATTTATTGAATTGTTTCACCAGCAAAGGCACACTGATCAAAAAGATGCTCATCTCCCGGTGTGACCTGAGGGGAAGGTTACAGTGGGAGGATAACACTCAGGTTCTCAGGCAACAACATAGAGCAGGTATACAGTGGAATGAGGTACGTTTGGTTATACATTGGCTAACAGTCAATCACAGAGGCATACATACATAGGGTACAGCTAACTGAGGCAAAGTTAAAACTTAACTGGTTCTGGACAGGACAGTAGAGAACAGGATTTGCCAGGTAAGTGCTGTGGTTGTTAATATAAGCCAGCTTCCAAGCATAGGAAGGTGCCGCTGGTCAGGCAAGGGAATTTGGATGGGGGGACTTGGGGATCAAGTGCAGGAACAATTTTACTGAGAGGTAATTTTCCAGAGTGGTAGATAGGGAGTGGGTGGTGGAGGAGTGGCGAATTTGAGGGGGCAGATCATTCCAGAGTTTCAAGAAGCAGTGTGAGAAGGCTGTTTGGCTTGGGTTAATGGCTTAGGTGCCAGTCTTGAGCTGTAAACAAACAAACAAAAAAAAATCACACTGTTACCACGGCAACACTGACTGACTAATCATGTCATCACAGAGGGGAGATTCAGGTCAAGAGCATAGCACAAGAACGATGACAACATTGTTTCCATGATGGTTGTCATGGCAACAACCAATGGGGTTTAGTGAGTTCTTTTGCACTCTGCATGCTCTACATAGAAACATAGAAACGTAGAATTTGACAGCAGATAAGGACCGCTTGGCCCATGTAGTCTGCCCATTTCCAAACCTGATAGATAAGCTGCAGAATCTAGTTAACCAACAGCTTACTTCCTCCTACCCCCCCACTAGAATTGCTTTATGTCTGTTCCATGCATTCTTGAATTTTCCCACTGTTCTTTTTTTTTTTCAACTTTATTTCACTCCGGTCGCAGCCCCATGGAACTCTCTCAGGCATCTGAGTCCTTATCCTGCCCACCAGAGGCCCCCCGAACTGAACCTTCTCTCTTCCCCACCTCCCTGCAGCCAGCACCCCTGGTCTAACCCTTCCAGGGTGGGTCGCCCTCCGCCTCTTGGGCGCTCTTAGATTCAGACTCCAGCTGCAGGGCAGGACTGAGGTGAAGGACCTGAAAGGTCAGAAGGGGATAGCCCAGCGAAGGGCATGGGGGACTTGGTGCCGTCGCCTGTCCATGGCGCTGTTGTTTTCCACTTTTTCTTTGAACTCCCCCCAGAGCTCAGAAGTGCAATGACATCCAGCTCGGCTGATGCCTGCTCCCGCACATCCCCAAAAGACGTCCGCCGAGACGCTGATCCCCAGCATTTCACAGCTGAGTACTGTAGTGCCTCCAACCTCCACTAGAGGTCAGCAGTACATCGGCTGGTGAAATCCCCCCCTCCCCAGGGAAGGAGAGCAGTCCAAGGGATGCTCAATCCTTCACCTTCCCAGCCGACCCCCAGCTCCCTGGGCTCATTCTCAAGCCGAAGTCGCCGGGTTGGGCGTGAGTGTGGCGTCAGTGCCTCAACCCTCCAGTGCCACGGGCGGTCTCTCCATTGTTCTTGATTCCACAACCCCATCAGGAAGGCTGTTCCGTGCATCCACAACCCTCTCAGTGAAAAAATACTTTCTAACATTACTTCTGAGCCATCCTCCCCTCTGTCTTCAAATTGTGCCCCCTTGTTCTTGCACATCTCTTTTTCTGAAAGATGCTACCCTCTTGGACTTTGTTAATTCCCTTGATGTACTTGAAAGTTTCTATCATGTCCCCCCTCTCTCTCCTTTCTTCAAGGGTATACATATTAAGCTGCTTTAGTATCTCTTTATATGTCTTTTGGTGCAGACTCTGCATCATTTTGGTTGCCCTCCTCTGAACAGCCTCCACTCTGTCTATGTCTTTGCGGAGATGGGGTCTCCAGAACTGCACGCAGTACTCCAGATGGGGTCTCAACAACTGTCTGTACAGAGGGATAACAACTTCCTGTTTTCTACTGTTGATGCCTCTCCCTATGCATTCCAGTATCCCCCAGCCTTCCTTACTGCCTTCTCACATTGCTTGCCCACCTTAAGGTCATCTGATATAATTACTCCCTGGTCCCTTTCGATTTTTGTTATTTCTACCCCCCCCACAACACTGGCCTCCCTGTCTTAGCCAACTGTCATCACCTGGAGTAGCATCCTAACCACCCTGTCTGTAGCTGAATAAACACCCTACACCTCAACCACCCTCCACCCCCCAAAACTCCCTGCAACCAGACCCACCCCAAGTTCACCATCCCCCCCCAGCTGACCACACTCTGTAACTGGAACCTTTCCTCCTGGCTGACTACACTTCACACCACTGCAGTCTCATTCCAGATCCCTGACCGGACTTCCCACTCAAACCTCTCTCAGTCAGTATCACTGGTGGCAAATTGCGTGCTGGTGGTAGAGGGGGCGGGAGACTGTGGAGACAGCAAATGTGTTGGGGTAACTATGGGGTTATGGGTCCTGGAAGAAGGAAGTGGTAAGGGGACTCAGAGTTGGGTTGTAGATGGAACGGTTACTGTGGAGGGAGCTGTGGGGGGGGGATGTTGAGGGAAGGCAGGCAGTGTTGGGGGCCATGGAAGGAGATAAGGCTAGTGTCTGGGGCTGTGTAAGAAGACTTAGCTAGTGTCATACAACAAAGGGAAGGGAAGGGAAGGGACTAGTGTCTGGGGCTGTGCAGGCCTGTGGAGGAAAAGTACCTTGACAGTCTGTAAGGGGTGGGTGGGTGTTTAATTGGTCTGGGAGGTGTCAGTGGGGGGTCATGCAGGGAGGCAATGAGTCAAGAGTATGAGTGGGTCTCAGCTGACCAGAGAGGGGCAGGAATGTTAAGGTTGCTGCAGCTGACAGGTGTTACTGGTTAGAAGAGGGGCAGGAGGGAGTACTCGGGGTCTGTGAAAGGAGTGCAAAGGGCATGACATAGGATTTCATGATCTGTAAAGCGAGGGGACATCAAGTGGTGGGGATAATTGGCCAGTCTACCCCCACAGCTGGAATCCCTTCACACAGACCAGCCAGCCCCAGAAGCTGGGCCCACTGAAGAACATACTGGCTGTGTGTCTCCATCCCACATCTTGACCCCCCTTTTTCACTGAGGGGGCTTGGTGGAGTGTAAAGGGAGTTTATGTCAAGGGTTAGGGGGCAGTGGACTAGCAGTTCCTAGCATCTATTGGGTAACAACTTTCTCCTCTCATTCCATGTAAATTAAGTCATTGGCATCCGGTGGTACCTCTTCACTCTCCCCATCCCATATTAAAAAGGCAGTCTTTGATGTCTAGGTGTTCCTCGTACCCCTGCTGTGTCACTGTACAAAGGCAACTAGTAAAGCTCTCCAACCCACATCTTCAGCTGGATGGTGTTTAATGTGGGCCTTTAACCAACACTGATTACTGTGATTACAGAAATGCATGCATCACAATCAAAATTTTCACACAGTGAGCTGAGTAGTATGCATTTATGTAATTGCCATTTGCGACAATGACCCATGGTAGTGGTAGACAATACTTCTCAACTATCTTCCATTGGAATGAGGGACACAGACACTCTGAATTCTTGCTCTTTCTTCCTCCCCCTGTGACTTGCACATACCCCAGATGGGAGAGAGAGGGATTTCCAAGGACATTGCTCAGTGGGGGAGGCTGGTTGTGGGGCTGATAGCATTCCTGATTCATAAAGAATGGTCATGCGGGGGAGGTAGATTTGGAGGATGCAGATTCAATGGTTGCTGAGATGCCATCCTTCAGATGAGATGTTAAACCAAGGTCCTTTTTGCCCATCTCTGGTCTCCAGCCAGGTGGAAGTAAAAGTTCATATGGCTAATTTAAAAAAAAAAGAGCCACAGAGGTTCCCAGTGCTGTGGCTAACAAAGGTATCAGTGTAGGAAAAATCATGCGCAAGAAAGCTTATATTCACAGAAATGTACAAAACAAGAACTTTAAGGTGGCTTACACCTTGGGTGCATGTGACAAGATGAACATAAGTATAGTATAAGTGAGACTAAAACACCCAATCCAGAAGAAGTAGGGTCACTCCACCGATCCAGGAGAAGTGAGGGCACCCTCTGAGCCAGAAGAAGTAGGGTCATACCTGCCCCCCATGCCAGAAGATGCAAGGCCAAACTCCTGAGCCAGGAGAAGCAGGGCCATCCAACCATGAGCCAGGAGAAGTAGAGCCATCCCACCCCTTTCCAGCAGCTATCAACCTCCCAAGTTGGTCCCTATGGATTGCTCACCCACAGTGGCAGGGCCAGGAGATAGAGGCCAATGCACTCTCTCCCTTGAGTCCCTCCACACCCTACAGTACAAGTACATTTTCAAATAAATACAGCCATGTACCTCAACAAAAAGGCACAAGAAGTCAGGACCCCATCTCTTTAGTTCTGCAGGCAGCTTCTCTCTTGGTTACTGTTGCTATTGTGTGGAATTCTACCTGAGGAACTGACTCTGTGCTGCAGCAACTGGATTGGCAGTGTGGCTAGCTGCTGCTACTCTATCCTGTTACCGACTAGACCACACTCTAGTTCTTTGAAACAGAAGTACAGTAGAGTCAGTATAGCTCTTTTAAGGTTGGCTTTACTGCTGGGTCATGGGGGGGTCTATTCTGGCTATTCTGCAACACAAACTTATGGGAGAGCAACTGGCTAGACTCGGCTGAAGAAGGGCCCATTGGACTGGTCATGAGTACTAGAAGGATCCACCGGGCAGGGCTTGGGTGCAAAAGAGCCTACTGGGTTGTGTGTGGGTCCAGGTGAGGACACACTGAGCTGACTTGGGTACATGAGAGGGACTCAGTGGGCTGGGCATATGTGCAGGTGAGGAACCCAGCAGACTGGGCTTGGGTGCAGTAGGAGTTTGGTGGGCTGTGATGGGAGAAAGATAAGGATTCTCCACCAACACCAACAATGAGCTGTGAGGTATGGAGAGTTTTACTGAGATTGTTGCAAAACAGATAAAAACAGTTACGTGCCTCTTTTGTTATCAAGAAATAATTATTTATTGTGAAGTTTTCTAACTTAGCTGCTGCATGCATGTCAAGCATGCTATATGCGAACCTGATACACTCTACCAGGTTTGCTTAGGTTCACTTGGTGTGTGCGATCCACCTGCAGTCACTGAACAATTTTGTGTGTGGCATTCATTCTGTACGCATAGTGCACACTTTTATTTCTGTAAGGGACTGGAGAAATCAGGAGCCTGCCAACATGGCTGTGTGGGCTGAGATGCCTGAGGCTGGGGATGAAACTCGAAAGCTTTCTGCCAGGGCTAAGAAAGGGTGGAAAATAGAGCATGCCACCATGGGGACTGTGTGGTTTGTGTGTGCCAAATGCAGGTATTGGTAGCAGTGCATACCTGGAGTAGATTTACCATAAACAAGTTATATGTATGAAGCTAATATGACAGTAACATTAACTGTGAGATAGTGAAAAGATAAAAAAAATTAGTTTTAATTGAACTAATCTAAAGAAATATGCATGAGGGAAATTAATGCTCAAGCTCTGTTAGTGAAACCAGAACAACAAAAGCAATTTGAACATTTACAAGGTATTTCCATTATGTTGCCAATTTATTTTATTTTTTTTTTTATTTTATTTTTTTTATTTTATTTTAGCTTGTGTTGACCGGGTAAGTACACTAGACAAGTAATATGCCTATTTTCAGGAACGACCCGGGAGAGTACAACATTAGGATACAGACAAAATTGTGGAGTACAACATTAGAATACCGACAATTGTATACAGTAGCGAGTAAGTACAGCTTGACAGGATAAGTGAGATAGTAACATAGTCCAGGGGGTTTGGACGGACATAGTACAACTTATATCCGCTAAGGTAGCGAACCCCCGGGATGGGTAGGTCGCATACAAATTTACAACAGAAAGCAATTGCACATTTCACGTAAGAGACAAATTGAGGAAGGCAATGTCCATGGAACCATGGCGTGGACAGAATACCCGGGGTAAGGTGCCCGGGTGTAGTGGCAGAGACGAGGAGTGCAGCAGGGGTTATCGGGTAGTGTCAGAGGGAGGCAAGCTTTGAAGCTGGGAGAGCATCCGTAAAGGGGTGTACTCTAGATAGGCTTGGGACAGTCACACGCAGATTCGAGTTTCAGGAAACCATGGAGGAGTTCGAAGCGCAGGTGGGAGGATCGACAACCGGCCGTGGCTCTGGAAGGGAGTTCCAGAGCCTGGCAAACACAGTAACATCCCGCCTCCCATGAGGGTGCGGAGGGGACCTGAGCAACCCTAGACCCTGGACCTTAGGTGTAGGTGGGGTGTCAGATGGCGGTAGGAGCAGGGCCAGCCCGGGGGGTGCAGTTCTGACCACTTTGTCGGTGAGACAGCCCACCCTGAAGTCCAGGTACCTTGCAGGGGAGAGCCATCCTAGTTTGTCATATAACTCACATCGATGGGTGAGGCGGGGGACAGCAAGTGCAAAGCGACAGATGTTGTTGTATGTCGTGTGCCACCGTGCGAGGTGAGTCTGGGGAGAGCGAGCGAATAAGTGCAGCCCATAGCTAAGGGAGGGGAGAAGCATGCCTTTCGCAATGGCTAGTCGAGCCGCAGGTGTGAGGTTGAACTTGGCCCTGTAGGCCAGGCCCAGCTTACAGTTAACTGCCCTGCAGATGTTTAGGAGGTGACTACCCATGTCTAGTTGGGAGTCGAGGTGACCCCAGGTATTTGGCAGAGTTCACTACGGGAGGAGGGATCCATCAGGACAGGAAATCTTAGCAGGGCTGACGAGGTTTTGAGCTTGGCTGTGGAGCCAAGAGCATGGCCTGAGTTTTTCAGATTCAGGACCAGTTTGTTATTAGTGATCCAGGTTTGAACATTGCAGAAGCCTTGGACAAAGCCCTGTTTAGAGTTGCAACGCCCCGGGCGTGGAGCCAGGATCACCAGGTCGCCAGCATAGAGGGTGGCACTGCAGGTGGAGGTCACCGCGGGAAGCTGGTTGATAAAGAGGGAAAAGAGGAGAAGGCCCAATACCGAGCCCTGAGGGACACCGGAGGTCACTGGATGGGACTCAGAGAGGACTTTATTGAAACTGGTCCGCTGAGTTCTGCCATGCAGGTAGCCCGAGAGCCAGTTCATGGCGAGAGGGGAAAAACCGAGAGACCACAGTTGTGCGCAGAGCAGCGTGTGATCGACAAGGTCAAAGGCTTTGGACAGGTCAATGAATATGGCTCCGGAGAGATTGCCCCGATCCAGGGCTGATCTTATTCTAGATGTGACCGAGATTAGGGCAGTGGTGGTACTATGACCCTTGCGAAACCCATGCTGAGCCGGGGACAGCAGCTCCTGGGACTGGATGTGCTCCGAGATCTGTTCGGCCACCACCTTTTCCAGGAGCTTACTGAGGGATGCGAGTATGGCAATCGGGCGATAGTTATCCGGAAGTTTTGGATTGCCTTGTTTCAATAACAGGACAATCCTGGCCTCTTTCCAGATATTGGGGAAGGTACCACTTCCAAGGGATAGATTGAAGATGTGGGTACTGGGTGGGCAAGGTGAGTAGCACCAAGATTGAGGAGCTTTGGTTCAAGGTTATCTGGGCCAGGACGGGAGTGCTGGGAGAGGCCAGCCAGGAGCCTCTGGGTGTCCAGTGCAGTCACTTCCCTGAGGTTAAACGATGCCCGAGGGGGGTGACCCTCCCACCAAGCCGAGGGGGGAAGGGAGGGGGGCCAGGTAGTGTGAGACGAGAGGGGAGCCGTGATGGCGGGGAGATCGGTGAAATGGGTATTGAGGGAGTTGGCAATGGTGTGGGGGTTCGTGCAGGAGACCCCGTTGATAAGCATGTCAGATGCTCCAGGATGGGAGGGTCCATTGACAAGAGATTTTATGTTCTTCCAGAAACTTCTGGGGTTGCTGGCAGAGCAGAGAAGAGCGGACTTGCAGAAGTCACTTTTTGCAGCCCTGATGGCCTTTTTGCAGGAGTTTCTCAGTTGTCTGTATTTTTAGGGAGGAGGGATCACTAGAACATTTGAAGTGATCCCAGCACTTGTCTCTCTCCCGCATTTGGGCCAGGAGATTCCCGTGTAGCCAGTGGGTGGTGGACCCCCTCACCCTGCGGGTGACCATGGGGGCGTGCTTATCTTGCAGGATCCCGAAGATGGTGATGAAGGAGGAGGTGGCCACTGAGGGGTCAGTGGCCTCATACACAGCGGACCAGTCATTAACTGTAATGTGGGGGAAAAGTGTGTGGGAATTATTTAAAAATGTGCACTAAGTGTGTGCAGTGCTACTACAGCGTGCATCTAAAAATATCAAAAATAATGCAGTGATAAAGGAGTGTAACAGAAAGTCAATACAGTGTAGTTTTATAGTGCAGTTAATAGCAGCAATGATACATGTTGGCACTGAAATGGGACCCTAGACTGTAGTGTGCACTCAGCTTCCCTCTGGGTTATCTCTTTAGTTTTATGCTTCCCCGTATATAATGGAAAATTGCCTTATACACTTGCTTCAGCCTGTCAGCTCTTCTTAGACCCACCCTGGATTTTTCTTCACCCAACCATTGATTTAACTTAATATTAATTGAGAAAAAGCAGTAAACTGAAGTAACCACAATAAAAACAAGCATTTGTCAATGCCGAATGTTGATTGCTTTGCTCCGTTGAGCTTGCTCACTCCCCCTCTCTCACTCACTCGTTCTGTTTCTCCTGGCACTGCAGGCTGCCCTTTTGTACTGGGCTCCTGCCTGCATTGGCACCTTCTCTGCCCACAAAGAAATCTGCAGCAATCCCGACAGAGCTCCACTGAGCTCGCTAAAATCCCCCTCTCTCACTCGCTCATTCCGTTTCTGCTAGAGCTGCAGGCTGCCCTTTTGTACTGGGCTCCTGCCTGCATTGCTGCCTTCTTCTGCCCACAAAGAAATCCACAGCAGTCACAATAGAGCTCTATTGAGCTCGCTCACTCCCCCTCACTCAGTTGCTCATTCTGTTTCTCCCATCGCTGCAGGCTGCCTTTCTGTACTGGGCCCCAGCCTGCATTGCTGCCTTTTTCTGCCCACAAAGAAATCTGCAGCAGTCCCAACAGAGCTCCGTTGAGCTCACTCACTCCCCCTCCCTCACCCACTCATTCTGTTTCTCCCAGCGCTACAGGCTGCCCTTTTGTACTGGACTCCTGCCTGTGTTGGCACCTTTTTCTGCCCACAAAGAAATCTGCAGCAGTCCTGACAGAACTCAGTTGATCTCGGTCACTCCCCCTCTCTTACTCGCTCGATCCTAATCTGTCCCAAACACTGATTTTTGGAAGTGACTGTGGTATTCTGAGATGGGAACACAAAAACACATTTCGGCTAGGATGTGAAAAATGACAGCTGTACTGTTCATAACGAGGTGTGAAAAAATGCAGTGTTGAAAATCTGGCGTGAAAATATTACTAATTTGCAAAGTTACAAGGGTGCATGGAAACTGCACAATGCACGCTCATAACATAGTCATTTTATGGAGTTTCATCACAAAATTTTTAACATGGACATTTTTGGAACTCTACTCCTGAACAGTGTCACTGTGGTTTTCGTAATGCATCCCGAACACTGATTTCCCACAGCGCCCGCTCTATTCTGCGCCAGAAGTGCGAAAACACATTTCAGCCAGGATGTGAAAAATGACAGCTGCACAGTTCATAAAGAGGTGTGAAGAAATGGCAATGTTGAAAATCTGGAGTGAAAATATTGCAAAGTTGCAAAGTTACGAGAGTGCATGGAACCTGCACAATGCACTCTCGTAACACACTTATTTTATGTACTTTCATCACAAAATTTTCAACATAGGCATTTGAGGACCTTTGCTCATGAACAGTGTCACTGTGATTTTCTTAATGTGTCCTGAACACTGATTTCCCACAGCGACAGTGCTATTCTGTGCCAGAACTGCGAAAACACATTTTGGCCAGGATGTGAAAAATGATAGCTATACTGTCCATATGGAGGGCCAGAAAGATTGTAATGTTGAAAATCTGGAATGAAAATATTGCAAATTGTCGAAGTTACGAGTGTGCGTAGAAACTGCACAACGTACACTCGTAACACAGTCATTTAATTGACTTTTGTCACCAAATTTTCAACATAGGCATTTTAGGACCTCTGCTAATGAACAGTATCACTGTGTTTTTCATAATGTGTACCAAACACTGATTTCCCACAGCGACTGTGCTATTCTGCGCCGGAAGTGTAAAAACACATTTCGGCCAGGATGTGGAAAATGACAGTTGTACTGTTCATAAGGAGGCATGGGAAAATGGCAATGCTGAAAATCTGGAGTGAAAATATTGCAAATTTACAAAGTTATGAGTGTGCATAGCAACTGTGCAACCCACGCTCGTAAAACAGTAATTTCTTGGATTTTTTCCACCAAATGTGCAACATAGACTTTTTGAGAGCCCACCTCATGAGCACTGTGTGATGGTCTAGAGGTGCTCTGTGAAGTACCCTACTCTAGAGGTGGTGAAAAGAGATGAGTGAGGCACCAAGGTCTGAATTATGTGGATAGGATAACCGTTACCCAGACAAGGAGAGGCAGGAGTCAACCTAGTGCTTCAATGCCCACAGGGTGTTTATTTTGTACTAAGGGTAGAGAGACACAGTCACAAGAGGAAGGAAGGGTTGCCCGAGAACAATAGGGCAATAAACAGAGAAATACTTTATCTATGACTACTAAGATTATTACCACAAGAATAGACTTTAGGCCTACTGCCACTCTTATTCTGAAATTATTCTACACTTCGATACTCTTAGATGAGGATCAGGTGACATAAGCCACTCAGAACTGTACTAGGGTAATTATCACCACACATTTCCATCAGAGTCTAGATATTACAAGAGTCCAGGGATCCGGCATCTTCGTGTACACCGTCGTTCTTCGTTGGTAGCTACAAGGGAAGTAAAACAGAACTGTAGAACCCTAATCACAATTCCCAGCAAGGACCTAGTTAAGGCCGCTGGGGTGGTGAGAGGTTTGGTAAACAGACCATATGTTTCTTCGGCAAAAGCCCACTCTCTCCAAGGCTGCCGGAATGAAGAACCAGAGCAACTGGTTCCTGAAATAACCCACTGAAAACAAAGGGTTCCTCGGCCAAAACCCACTTCCAGGGTTGCCAAGGATGAAGAGAGAGATCAGGATCTGCGTGGCGACGAATCCAATGGAGGACTACCACGACCTGACTGATGCTGCGGCACTCCAAGGGCCAGCTAAACTCAGAAGGAACTCTGACAGGACCAGGAACCAGAAGAATCTGAAGAGATGATGGTTGATTCTGCAATCCTAGGATCAGGAACTAACACAAAAATAAAGAAATGGTGGATGCGTCCCATACTGGGCTACGACGGACTCAACTTTCGGCGGACGACCAGGAAGGGTGCAGATCAGGTTCTCCAGGATGAGCACACTCTTCTGTAGAGGGTGACCAACTTTGGGACATCTAGAACAGGAACCATACAGAACAACACTGGCACGGCTGTCATGATGCATTTCAGCGGACGTACCTTCGAGCTGTGAAAAACAAGAAATGGCGGGTACGACTTGTATGCCTGGCGACGGACTCAACTTCGGCAGACGACACAGACGGACATGATGAGCTGATGGATGATCCCACAGGAGTGAAGAATGCTGAGAAGACGTCTTCTTCTGAGTAGAGACTGATTCTGAGTATGTAGTATTATAGACCACACTATGGGACTGCAGTATGGTAGAAGATTGAGACTGTCTTCATATAGTAGTAACCATATAACTGATAGATGCCGAGAGAACTGTAGAATGATACAATAATTTGCTGGGGGAAGGGCAAATTATGAATTTAGGGGTAATTATTACTGGTGCGGGCCAATGTCCAGGTGCTTAGGGCAATAGTTCTGATGCTTAGGGCAGTAGTTCAGGTACTTAGAGCAACATTTCAGACAACCAGGGGCATAGTTCAGATACTTAGAGCACTAGTTCAGGTACTTAGGGCAATAGTTCAGATGCTTAGGGCAATAGTTCAGGTACTTAGAGCAATAGTTCAGATACTTACAGCAATAGTTCAGGTACTTAGGGCAATAGTTCAGGTACTTAGGGCAATAGTTCAGATACTTAGGGATAGATAGCCACAATCCAATACAACACAGTCTTGGTGCTTCCTAGCAAGTTCACAGTCTTTCAGGTATTTTAGCAGTAACCATTGGATAAGCAGTACAGTTGCTACAGTAGCTTCACAGTATAGGTGAACTGAGCACTCTTGGATAAACCCCTTTCCCTAAATGTAGGGTCTTCCTGAACAGGATCTGGCTACCCCTGAACGTTTTGGCTAAGGAAGCCTTTAGTACCACTAGGCAGCTTGCCCTATTGCACTAGGCCGGGGCCTCCTTTAGTACCACTAGGCTGGCTTGCCCTATTACACTAGGCTGGGGCCTCCCTTTAATACCACTAGACTGGCTTGTCCTATTACACTAGGCCGAGGCCTCCCTTTAATACCACTAGGCTGGGGCCTCCTACAAACCCTGCTTTACCTCGGGCCTGACGCCCTACCAAGACTTGGGCCGGATGCCCTAAATACAGTGGGCCTGGATTGCCCCATTTTATATTGGGCCTGGTGCCCCACTTTATATTAGGCCTGATGCCCCACTTTATATTGGGCCTGGTGCCCTCCCTGAAATGGGCCTAGTGGCCTTCCCTGAAATGGACCTGGTGCCCTTTCTGAAACTGGGCCTGAATTGCCCTTTTAAATCTAGAAATGGCCAAGAGTGGCAGGGCCTCTTTAATTTCTCAGGCTCCCTGAGAGCTGCTGTTCCTCATTCGGCAGGTTGTCACCTTTAATCCCACCCCCAATGAATATTTATAGGCCTTTGCTTGGCCTTGAGACCCTGGCCCCTCCCCTGGGCATCGCTATGCTCCGCCTCCCCTCTGCATAAATAATTTCGGGTCCTGATGACCCACTTTCCCAGCTGCTCTTCTAAGCGCCTTCCGTGCGCTTCTTAAATAAAAACAATCTCCCTTTACAGTCGGTCAGCACGCTTCAAGTGCTGCCGCCGACTCACCACTCCGCCGTCCTCTGGAGGGTTGCTGTGCTGTCAGGAGGCGGGAGGGATGCTGGCAGTGGGAGAGAATGTGCAGGCAGCTAGGGGGATGACTGGGGACCTAAGATGGCCGACAGGATGAGCGGCGTGATGAGGCTGGCAGTGCTGCCGACGGGGGACGAAATTAAACTAATAACACACACGAGGGGTTAAAACAATAAACCAACGGGGCTACACAGCCCAAACCGCGGCAAACAGCCGGTCACTTTCTTCTGGTGCCCCGATGGCACCGCGGACCAAAATGGAGCTCTTGAGGAATCTTCACTGGCTGGAGCCAGAGCAGGCACACAGACTGGCCCTCAGGGAACAGCTTCAACCACCAGGTAAGCTCTCTACTGGTTCTCCTTAACCATCTGCATCCTCTTTGCTCCACAGCCAGCAGGAACTTCTGAAAAACTGTTAAACTCTTTTTTAAAAACAAACCCTAAGGTTCCAGAGTGTTGGGACTGGAATGCTGTGCATGAGCAGCTCAGCACAGCATTCCATCCAAGCCGTTGTGACATGTGCTGCAATTAACTCTGCTTTTTGACCAGATTTTTAGTGCACAAGGCACTTTTCTATATTATTTTACAGTTTTCCTTTATAAGGAGGGAATTCTTTACTTTTAGGGGCCCCTTATCATTGTACCCTGCTGCCTACACCTACAGCAGGCACCCTGAGCACCTGTAAACCTCTAGTTTATTTATTGATTCTAGTTTTTCTGGGATGCCCCAACTTTGGGGCATTACAACTGTCACTGTTGTTTTGTTAATTAGTCCCGGAAGGTTATTCCTTGCAGTGACTGCGAAATCACCTTTCGGGGCAGAATAACACAATGACAGTGGCTGAATTCCTGAGGAGGGGTCCTGAAAACCCCATATTAAAAATTTGGTGCCAAAATTCCAAAAAATGCCTGAGATATGCATCAAAGTTGAAAAAACCCTATTTATGCTATTATACAGCTTACTGGCATTTCCTCAGTTCGCAGTCAGCTTTGAAGAGTGCAGATGTGTTCCTGGTCCACCGAAGATCATTGCGCTGGGCTCTTTAGGTAAGTATGGGGTGAGGGAGGTGTGTGGAGGGGGGATGTGCAGAGGGTGGGCGCAGGTTGGGGAGGGGATGCCGGACTCGGCGAGGGAACGTTTTTTGCTTTACAGGTACCAAAAAAAAATTTCAGGAATTTTTTTTTTAACAGGGACATTTATGGACATTTGGCATGCTGGGCCAACCTACTGTTGTGTGGGGGAGGTGACTGTAGCCGATAGGGGATTGGGCACCCCCGTTGGCATATACGGGAGGGGTGCAATAGCCGATGGAGATTGGGTACCCCCCCGGCACACACCTATGTTTCTTCACGAGGGGGACATGACGCCGATGGGGAGTGGGCTCCCCTGTTGGCAAATCAAACTGGGAGGGGGGAAATTATGCCAATGGGGAGTGGGCTCCCCCATTGGCAACCTGAACGCGCCCATGGGACTGAAGCCGACAGGGATTGGGGCCCCCATTGGCAAACAACCATTGTTGTGGGGGTGGCATATGCTGCCGAGGGGGATTGGGCACCCCCTTGGCACTAATGTGCAAGCCGGCACCATGTTCACAAATAATATCACAGTAGCAAGGTTCTGCCCAGCAATGACGGGTCGCTCCCTCATTGCAGCGGAATGACTTATGCTGCAATAATGAGGCAGCCCCTGATTGCAGTGGCTGAAACCTTACAAGGTTGTGGCACACTGGCTGAACTAGTGTCAGCAGCAGCGTGCCACCCCATTGTGAAAGGTGGGCCAAGCCTCCAAAGGCTGTGGGGGTATTGGCCACAACAGTGCTGCACCTCCACAACCTGCTTCTGCAGCATGCTGCCACAATATGTTTCTTGTACATGTGCGCAATCAACATAAAAAAAAGAAAACACATGTGATCGTTAAAATAATTTAACTGCTGCAAGATGGGTCATTTGAAGGGTATTTGAATGGATACTGGGTGCAGTTTTGATAATGAAAGACAAAAAATGGAAAATGAATGGTTCAGAATAATACAAAATGGAAAATTAACTGTTCAGAAGTAAACTGCTCAAAATATGTGTCAGCTGAGGAGTATTTGAAGGGATATCAGGAGCAAAACAAGAAGGGTAAAGATAAAAAATGAAAATGAAAGGTTGAATGGTACAAATACTGTGAAACAAAGGGACTTTGAGAATAGAACAACTGTAAATTCACCCTTCTTTTTCTGTATGGGCTCCTTCTTTCTAGAAGTGATCCCTCTGGCAATGCACCCCAGCATCCTGTTTGCCCTTGCTGCAGCCCCTCCATATTGTGTTGATACCTTCATGTCCCCTGTGATTAGTGCCCACATTCTGTGACTGCTATCTGCATTCCCCCCAGTCAATGTTTGGTTCTTGGATTTCTGGCTCCAAGGTGCATGGCCTTGTACTTTTTCGCATTAAACCCCATCTGCCACTCCTTAGACCAGTGTTCAAGTTTAACTAGATACTCCCTGCATGCCAGCCTCCCTTTTCACTGTCCACTTTTGCACTAATCTTAGTATCATCAGCGAACAGGCTGATCTTATTTTTCAGTGAAGACACTGAACAAAACAGGGCCCTGCACTGAACCCTGCCACACGCCACTAGCTACTGGCCTTGGCATGGATGACCCCCCTCCACACAACCACCCTATGTTGTCTGCCCTGTAGCCAGCTCTCAACCAACCCCACCAGTTTCTGCCACACAACCAGGTCCCTCAGCTTGCTCAGTAACCTCCCATGTGGCACCACATCAAAGGCCTTGCTGAAATCCAGATACAGGACATGTATATCTTGGTCTTTGTCAGTCACCCTAGGGACCCAGTCAAAGAAGTCAATTAAGTTAGTTTGGCATGATCTTCCTGAGACAAACCCATGCTTTCTCTCATCTAGTAGACCATTCACTGTGCGGGAATAATGTTTATGAATTGTGCTTGGTGCCACTTGTTTGTACATTTATTTGGTTTGCCCTTACTCATCCCATCTTGAGTATGAGCTGATAGTTGAAGGCTCTATAGATGGGAAGAGCATCGGAGAAGGAGGAGGGGAGGGTGGAGGTAACAGAGAACGCTAAGCAGAGAGGTCTGGGCATGTTGGTATTTTATAGGAATCCCCAACCCTTGAATTATGGGCTGGCCCTATAATTCACTGTGCGGGGAATAATGTTTATGAATTGTGCTTGGCACCACTTGTTTGTACATTTATTTGTTTTGGCCTTACTCGTTCCCATCTTGAGTATGAGCTGATAGTTGAAGGCCCAAAGAATAGAATAGAATCCACCTCCTCCAACTCAGAAAGAGTATACCTGGCAGCACTCAGGAGAGGAAAAAAAACCTTTAACAGAGGAAACCTCTGAGGAACCATGGCTACTAAGTTGCCTTCCTTCTAGGCATACTATGAGGAGATGGAAATAAAGGCTGAACGTATTTCTGCTTCGGGATTAGGAATGTAGGTCTCAAAGCAAGACGATGTCCATCTTCCTAGATGTTTAATGATGTAGGCCGGAACTTTATTTTGAGATGTGAAGGTAGCAGCACCGATTCTCAATGAATGTCTAGAGTAAGCGAAAGGATCAAGTCCCAGGCATTGAAATAGTGATCGAATGGAATCCACAAATTCTTCGGTGGTTAGAGGAGCATTATTATGAGAAGTAAGTAGGGGAGAATCAGGACTGGATTGACTATGAAGGTTGCATAGCTGGTTCAGGAAGTAGACGGGGCACCAAGCCGTATTAGTAGGAAAATATCAAATGTCTACACCCTCTCAAAGTCTGTCCGTCTTTGATGCCAGTAGATGAAGAATATAGTAGTCAGCTTGCTTGGTAAGATGTTTAACGTTGAGAAAAAATATTGCAGAATTTGATGAGACTATGAATTCTCCAGGGCATAGAAATTCGTAAAATGCCAATGATATAGCTGCAAGTAGAATGGTGGAGTGTGAAGTAGGAGGTTCGAACTTCAGTAAAGTAATTAGCTGTTTGAATATAATACTGTCGATGGGCAAGCGAGTAGGCATCTTTTTGAATGAAAGTTTTTGGATTGCTGAAAGGAGGGGCTTAACTGCAGGACAAGATGTCAAGGAGCCAGATGATGGATCTTGTAAGCAGAAATGAAATTGAATGCCAGCTAAGTATTGACAAATGGTAGAATAGGATAATTTACTGGTTGAATGGCAATAGGTCGTGAAAGCTAATATGGTAGGTAAGGAAATCGGGAATGCAGAGGAGGCTGAAGAATGAGTTGTATTTTCTCCAGGCTGTGCGGTAAGCTGATTGTGTGCTGACAGATAATGCTGACCACATGAGGTTTTGTGCTGAAGCCAGGTAACTGCTCATGGCATGACTAGATCCTTGAAACGATGAGCTGGAGTTGGTAGAGGATCTGCCTTAGGAAGGAGAATACAGAATTTCTGAAATTGAAAACAGGAAAGCTGCTGTGTTGAGATGACCAGGAATATGAAGACACTGAATACAAAAATTATGAATCAGAGAAAGCCATGTTAATCTCTGCAAGAATAGCATGATTGTAGAAGATGATCTGCCTTTGTTAATAATATCTACTGTTATTTGATTGTCTGTATAAATTAATACTGTAGACAAAGACCAGCAATGACCCATAGTGGCAGCTGCTGCAACTACCGGATATATCTCAAATAACGGAGAAGAAGTCGTTGCCATGGGTAAGTGTAGAAATTCATGAGGCCATGTTGAAGAGATCCAGGATTGATGGAAAATAGCAGCAAATCTGTGAGTAGGTGA
Source organism: Neoceratodus forsteri (assembly GCA_016271365.2). NCBI lineage: Eukaryota > Metazoa > Chordata > Ceratodontiformes > Ceratodontidae > Neoceratodus > Neoceratodus forsteri. Next base: position 220,473,944 of record CM028138.1, on the reverse strand, counting down.
AGCATCTGTGAAGACTTTAGGAGAAAGCGCTTGAGAAATGTCTTTGTAAAACACAGAGTGACCATTCCATTGGTTTAGGAAGAGGGACCACATGGCAAGGTCGGATTTTGCAGTGGCTGGGAAATATGATGGTGGAGGGCTGAAGCTGAAGGGAGCGATTCTAGCAAATATGCAATGAATGTATGTCCTTGAGGAATTACCCGTGTAGTGAAGGAGAGATAACCTAGCAAAGACAGGAGTTTGTGTTTTGTACAAGATAAGCGATTGGAGAATGATAGGACCAGAGTCTTGATTCTGCATAACTTGTCCATAGGGAGTCTGGCTTCCACGCGAACGGAGTCGAGAATGATGCCCAAAAATTCAAGGGAAGTAGCAGGACCAGAAGTCTTTTCCTCCAAAACAGGCACAGCCAATTGATGAAATAAATGACGTAAGGCAGAAAGGACTGCCGCTGGAGGCACAGAAGGAGGCTCGATAAGAAGAAAATCATCAAGCACATGAATCACTGAGGTCACCTGACAACGATTCAACAACAAGCAACAAAGTATTGAAGAAAATATATCAAACAGTTTCAGACTTCTTTTGCAACTGAAGACTACTCGCACAGCAAAGTAGTAGGAATCTTCCCATTTAATGCCATAGAGATGCCAAAGGGATGCATGAATAGGAAGGAGTTTAAACGCATCGGCAATGTCAGCTTTGGAAAGCCATGCGCCTCTGCCCATCTGTTTGATAGTCAATATGGCATCATCAATCTTGGCATATGCCAGAGAAAAATCCTGAGAAGGGATAAGAGAGTTGATACTAGGAATGCAAATGGCATGTGGAGCGGATAAATCGAATATAAGGCGCTGCTTTCCAGAGAATTTGCGAATAGCAATACCAATAGGGCTGACACGAATGAGAGGAAATGGAGGATGGAGGAATGGTCCGATGATATAGCCTTTATCCAGTTCCATCTGTAAGAGGGAGGAGACCAAGTCCAGTTGAGAGAGAGAGCTGTTTGCTAATTAGGAGATTCGTAGGAGTCCTGAGGAAGAGAACATATGCCAGTATGGAATCCAAAAGTGAATCCGGAGATGAGAAATTGCACCAAGGAGCGAGATGGATGATCAGCGAGGAAATGGGCCAACATGGTGACATTAATAGGAGTAGAGAGATGACTGAATAGTCAGGTTCTGCTTCTGAGGTTAGGGCAGATTGATTTTGCATGAGCTTCATCACAATGACTGCAAACATGGGGATGAAGGGAGCAACCCATATAATTGAAATTATTACAGACAGATCTACCAGCCATGAAAGTAACTGGATGACCATGTTTGTCATAGGACAAATGGGGCATAGCAATATGATTACGTATAGTCCTGGTAATAGTGGAGCCTAAAGAGGAAATACGGGAAGCAGATGAATCCGGAATCGATAAAGGGCAGAAAGAAGCGACTTGGGAAAAGGAGCCACAGATCTGGCAAGTGAGAGCCTGCTGGCCAGCGAAATGGCAGCAAAACAATTAATTGTTGAGAGAACCCCAGTGAAGGTGGACATTCAGGTGAGATAAAGCAGCAGCTGCCTTAGCCGAAAAAGATTTATGGTAGTCGTAAAAGTGAGTACCACCATAGCGGACACCGAGGTCGACTACGAGATATAAATAGGTATCCAGCTCCTCCCTTCAAGACAGAAAGGCAGAACACAGAATGTCTCTGAACAGACTAAATGCCAGGACAAATTCAGGAATAGTCAATTTCTTGGAAAGCCTAGGGTCCTTAGAACGCAGAACAACGAAGTCACCACAAGATCTGACTCTGTTCTCAATAGTATCATGAGAAGAAATAACCAAGGAGATGAGGTTGACATCCTTCCCTTCGATGATATCCTTGCAGAGATGAGTGAGAACCAAATGAACAGGGGAGATGGCAGGCATAGAGGAATTGGAAGCCAAATTACCTGAGTTGGAAGCAATGGCAGGCACTGAAGGAGAGGGCTGAGGCATCAGGGCTGGAGCAGGCAGAGGGGCAGGCAGAGTCTGCAGAAGCGGAGAGGAAGACTGGCGATATTCTACAACATCCAGGCGACTGGAAATATCAATCACAGAGGAAGCCAGATGAGAAATCAAATCTTTTAGTTCAGTAACAGCATCAGGAGCAGGGACAGCAGGGCAGGCTGGCCCTGGGCAAGGAATGCGATCTTGATTTTCAAGTCATAAATCATACAGTTCCTGCTTTTCAGCACCAGCAGGAACAGGAACCCCAATAACCTTTAGTTCAGCAAGGAGACGAGGAACAGTCCAGTTCTTTAGGAAATGGTGAGACTTATTTTTTTCTGAGGAGCGGGGGGGGAGTCCTTCAGGTGGAGCAGGAGGATCCATGAATGCAATCACGAGCTGAACACCAGGAATGAATAGCAAAAGCAAAAAACAGCAAATATGTCCAATGTAGTAGTCCAGATATCCAGGAGGTAGTGACCAAGAAATCCAGGACAAGCAGGAGGCCACAAAATTACAAATAAAAGAGTAAACGAACCGCCAGAAAAGCAGAATGAAAAAGAAAAATCTGGGGGCAGGTGGGACCAAAAAACGGCCGAACCTGCAGCAGAAAGCACTCCGGAGGAGCCGAGGATGGGCCGGGCGCGTAGCAGGAGAAGGAGAGAGCGAGAATCGGGCTATCCAGCACCCGAAACCATGGAGGTAAAAGAGAAGGGAGAGAAAGCAAGGAGGAGAGAGCAGCCAGAGGCACTGAAAGAATGCCACAAGCGGCAAAAAGCTGGAAGAAACAAGGCAACAGGTAAGCCCAGCGAGGACAGAACCACACGCCCGGCCCGGCGTTCAAACTGAGAATGCTAAGCAGAGAGGGCTGGGCATGTCGGTATTTTATAGGAATCCCCGCGCCCCTTGAATTACAGGCTGGCCCTACAATTACTAACAAGAAAAGTTATCAACCTCTCCTTCAGAATGGTCTCCATTAACTTCCCCACTACAGAGGTCTAGCTCACCGGTCTGTAATTGCCCGGTTCATCCTTGGATCCACTCTTGTGGAGGGGCACCACATAAGCCATCCTCCAGTAACTGGGTACATTTCCTATATCCAAAGAGGTGTTAAACAGGTCTGTCAGAGGGCCTGCCAACCCCTCTGCCAGTTCCTTCAAGACCCTTGAGTGTACACCATCCAGTCCTTATGCTTTGTCCACCGTAAGGTTTTAAGGCCCTTCAGGATGCTATCCTCCTGGATTAACCCATCAGTTATCTCTGTGCCCCCTCCACCCCTGCCCCCTTTACCATGTGGTATTGGACTATCCCTTTCTTTCGTGAACACTGAGCAGAAGTACTCGCTGAGTTCCTCTGCCTAGTCTTCACCCTTTTTCTGCCCATCTACCCTCCCTTTTGATTCTAACAATGTCATTATGTGACGCAACCATTATGAAAATGGGGTCCATACTCCATTAAAATACCTCATTGTGTACCTGACAAAGTACAGGAACATGTTTTGTAATTTTCTGTTTGATTCTTTTCAACCATGGGAGCTAATCTTGTCACCCCTACTGAGGGAATGACCCCTGAATAGCTAAATTATTTGAGATGTTAAAAGCACATAAAGGGCTCAGGAAGTAACTGTATAAAACTCTTCAACTGAGATTGTGTGTATGCATGTGTGTATCTATGTATTTGACAGAGCAGTATCAATGTCTTTCTTAGCATTCTTAATAGAGCAAATCTTACTGTAAAAGAAGTGATCAGTTTGAAAATTAACAAACTTGCATATAGCACAAACAGAAGTATTGAAAATCTTCATTTATCATTCGAAAGTATTCAAAAATGTGTACTTTTAAAATACGTGTATAATATTAATTTAGTAATAATTTACCCTTAAAAAACAATCACAGTGGAATATTTCTTAGAATTAGTATTCCTACAGGCAGTATTCTTCTGATGATTACAGAAGATTAAAGATTACTAAACTTAGTCTTAAAAGACAAATTAATTACTGCTTTAAGACTTAATTTAGTACTCCACTTCGGTGAGGTGAGCCAAGAACCATGTTGGCTGAACAAGGAAGTGCTGCAAGGTGTGGGGGCAAAGAGGGCTGCATATCAAAAGTACAGGAGAACAGGGAAGGGAGAGGATAAGGAGGCTTACGGGAGTTGGTCAAGGGAGGTGACCAAGAGGGTGAAAAAAGCTAAGGCCTCCAGGGAATTAAGGTTAGCACAGGGCATAAAGGGAGGAGAAAAGGACTTTTTTAGGTATGTCTGGAAAAGAGGAACTGCAAAGAACATATTGTCAGGATAAAGCGAGGAGCGGATTGGGTGGAAAAGGGGGAGGAGCAAGCGGAAATTCTAAGTGAGTACTTCTGCTCCGTTTTCACTAAGGAGAGGGATGATACACTACCAGCATGGGCTGGGGGTGGGGAAAGAGGGGGAGGAGGTGATGAACAAAGTGATCACAGGGAGTAGGGTGCTAGAGGGGCTGAGGGCACTAAGGGTGGACAAGCACCAGGTCCTGATTGCATCCACCCCAGGGTGCTAAGGGAGATGGCAGAGCTGTTGGTTGAGCCACTGTCAGATCTGTTTAACACCTCCCTGGAAATGGGGTGTGTGCCCCAGGACTGGAGGGTGGCCCATGTGGTGACCATACACAAGAGCGGGCCTAGGGAGGAGCCAGGAAATTATCGGACAGTCAGTCTCATGTCCTTAATGGGTAAGCTTATGGAGGTGATATTGAAGCAGAGACTGGTGGCATTCCTAGAGAGTAATGGCCTCCAAGATGGCCAGTAACATGGGTTCGTCTCAGGGAGGTCTTGTCAAACCAACCTAATAGAGTATTATGACCAGGTGACAAGGGAGTTGGACAGGGGCCATGTGGTACATGTCCTGTACTTGGACTACAGTAAGGCCTTTGACACAGTGCCTCATGGGAGACTGGGAGGAAGATGATGGCAGTGGAAGTGGGAAAAAGCTGACTAAATGGATAGAGAACTGGTTACATGGGAGGGTGCAGAGGGTGGTAGTGGTGGGGGGGAAGCTCTTGGCACCTACAGCAGTGACAAGCAGGGTGTCACAGGGGTCAGTGCTTGGCCCAGTGCTATTTGGGCTCTTTATCTCTGTTATAGCACATGGAGTGGGAGCAGGGTTGGTCTGTTTGCAGATGATACCAAATTGGGGGCGGTGGTGGATGAAGAGGATGGATGGGAAGAACTGCAGGGGGACCTAACCAAACTAGAGACATGGTTGGTGGAGTGGCAGCTAGGATTCAATGCAAAGAAGTGTAAGGTGATACACTTCGGGGCTAAGAGCCAGAAGAGGGACTACTGTTTGGGGTGGTAAGGATGGGGATCACAAAGGAGAAGGACCTGGGGTGTTGGTAACTGGGAGCATGAGCAACTTGGCCCAGTGCAGGAGAGCAGCAGCGAAGGCAAACAGGATGCTGGGGTGCATCGCAAGGGGTTTTCATCCATTCACACGGATGTGATCCTATATCTCTACAAATCATTGGTCAGACCGCACCTGGAGTACTGTGTGCAATACTGGAGGCTATACCTGAGGAGAGATATGAAGTTACTGGAGGGGGTGCAAAGGAGGGCAACAAAAATGTTAAAGGGGATGGTAGTAAAGGAATATGAAGTTAGGCTGAAGGAGCTGAACTTGTACATATTGGAGGAGAGGAGGGATAGGGGGATATGATTGAAGTGTTTAAATACTTGAGGGGGGTAAATAAACCTAGCACTGAGGAAGTGTTTAAACTGAGGAATGGAAGAGAGGCAGGGGCACCGGACTAAGGTTGGAAGGGGATGTTTCAAGGGGGAAATCAGGAGGCACTACTTCACTGAGAGGGTGGTGTCTAGTTGGAATGCACTGCCAGAGGGGGTGGTAACATGTAGGACAGTCAATAGCTTTAAGAAGGAGAGGGATAAAGCAAGAGGAAGAGTCAGGGGGGCCAGGACTGGGACAAGCGGGGGAGGAACTGACGGGAAGGATGCTAGGGCAGCTGCATTCTAGGGTGCTAGCTGCACACTTGGGCAGACTTAGATAGACCGATTGGTCTGTTCTGCTGGCAGATTCATATGTTGGTATGCATGCTCATATGTAAAATCACAGTGACTCTGTTCATGAGCAGAAGTCATAAAATGCCTATGTTGAAAATTTGGTGACAAACGTCCATAAAATAACTGTATTATAAGCATGTGTTGTGCAGTTTCCACGCACCCTCATAACTTCACAAATTTGTAGTACTTTTACTCCAGATTTTCAACATTGCCATATTTTCAGACCTCCTTATGAACAGTACAGCTGTCATTTTTCACATCCTGCCCGAAATATGCGTTCACACATCTGGCGCAGAACAGCATGGTTGCTGAGGGAAATCAAGGTTCGTGACAGATTAAGAAACTCATAGTGACACTGTTCATGAGCAGAGGTCACAAAATGCCTATGTTGAAAATTTGGTGAAATAATTCCACTAAATGACTGTGTTACACGCATGCGTTGTGCAGTTTCCAAGTACGCTCGGAAGTTTGAGCATTTTTAATATTTTCACTACAGATTTTCAACATTGCCATCTCTTCACACCTCCCTATGAATGGTGCAGCTGTCTTCATTCACATCCTGCCCGATCTGTGTTTTCATACATCTGGCGCACACAATGGCATGGTCGCTGTGGGAACTCAAAGTTCGGGACACATTGACAACATCACAACGCCACTGTTCATGAGATGAGGTACTAAATGCTTTCATGAGGTGGGGGTCACAAAAAGGCCATGTTGAAAATTTGTAGTGCAAATACCAACAAACGCCCAGGGCATTAGGATTTCTAACCATAACATCCCACCCTGTACAGACTGACAGGCATCAGGGGTGTGCCTTTGGATTTGCCAACTGTAATGCTCAAGCTGTTCCACCCCCCCATCCTGCAGCCAGTGACAGGCATTGAGGTGTGCCTTGGACTCTTTGGCTCCAGAGTTCACCCCACACTCCTATATTGCACCCATTTCAGCGTATGTCCTTATGGAGTGGGGTGATTGTGAAGCCAAACACCCTGGGGCACACCTCAACACTTGTCGGTGTCTGTAGGACAGGGTGAGGTGAAATGGCATGAACGTTATTGGCGACAACTGAAACACGTACCCCAATGTCTGTCTGTCTCTGCAGGTTGGAGGTGGGGTTGGCATGAAGTTCAATGTTTCACTGTCATTCTTACTCTGCATCTGTCTTACTCCTGCATTTCCAATGCTAATACCAGCAAGCAAACATTCAGCATTGACACATGCTTGTTAAATCTGGGGCCTGATTCATCCCTCCACATATATAGAGTGCTCATCAGTAACCACAAACCTCCCACACAACTGTTCAAGTTCCCCCAGCTAAGCCAACTCCACCACAAAAGTACGTGGGCAGTTGGGGAGGGTGGTGCTGCACTGCATGCATCCAGGAAGCTAGAGTGTGTCTGGTGTTGCTCTCTGACAGAGTGCGGAAGTTAAATGGGGAGACTTTTGAGGTAACATTGCCGTATCCACCTGTCCTGGCTGCTAATGCTTCTTATGTTCTGGTCCCAACAGGCCTCTTCTAACATAATGCCAGCTCTCCTAGATAGCTGTAAAGGGCTAGTATGAGAATTAAGTCTGTTTTATTTTCCAATGTGATATTCTGAAAGGGTACTCATTTTCTACTCCTCACTAGCTGGCCAACTCCAGCTTAAAATGGGCAAGATAAGGATGCCCCCTCTTCCAAGAAGGGCACGCAGAATTGCCAGTGAACTGCAGCTCATGTAAAGAGCCCCCTCTCTTGAGGAGGGCAGATAGTATAATTGGTGAGCTGCAGTTTCTGTAAAGATGCCCTCTCTTCAGAGGGAGTGGGCAGAATTGCTGGTGAGCCGCTACTTATATAAGGATACCCCCATTCTCTAAGTGGACAATGAAGATCGCTGGAAAGCCATGTCTCATGCAAAGATGCCCCCTCTCTGGAAGGGGGTGGGCAAGATTGCTGACAAGCCGCAGGTCATGTAAGGATGCCCTCCTCTCCAGAGGAGGCAGACAGGATTACCAGTGAGCCACAGAATGTATAAAGATGCTGCCCTCTCACACAGGGAGTGGGCAGGATTACTATGGAGCCTGTGGGAGACCTGGATGGCTTGATTGTGGAATTGGCAGGGAGGTTTCCTAAGCTGGGAGCAGGGGGTTGCTGTATTAAAAAAAAACTCATACAGCAGCAAGGTTTTCTTCTGAGCTTGTAATGGAAAGGATTGCCGCTGAGCTGAAAACATGGGACAGGAAGTGGCGTCTGGCTGGAGAGGGAAGGGAGTGAGACAGGGGGTGTTGGCTGCACAGCATCATCAAAATAGCACAAGTGAGCACACTCACTGGAGCACTGAAACTCCTTTGAAAAGTGTTCTGTATGGTAGACAAGTATGTCATCAGCCAGGTCAGCCACCATTGGCTAAAGTCTGATTTCTAGCCATATTACTGTTATTTAACCCCACACATATCCTGACCCTGCATTTCTCCACAAGGCTGTATCAATATTTTGCATTCTGCCATCAGTCATAAAAAATGGATGAGCAGAAATCCACTTATCAAAATTTGACTAAAACAGAAAAGGTTTCCACCTGCTACAGACCCTATAGAAGGGGAAGCAAGAGCAAGGTTACTACCGGAGAACCTGCTATAGCTATGAATACCAACCACAGAGGGGTATAAGCATTGGTGAGGACAGAAGGGATGCAAGCATGATACAATACAAGCCCCCAAGCCACAGCCTAAACAAAACCCCTGACAATTTTGCCCAGGTCACCTGCCAACCATTGACAGTGGGGGACGGAATGGCTCACTACCCCCAGGAGTGGGAAAAAATTACCACAGACAAGTGGGTCCAGAAAGTAGTGTGTCAGGGCCTGCCCCTGCAGTTCCAAAAATTTCCAAGGCTGCAAAAACCAAGAAACTTTCCAGCTCACACACCAGAGGAAAAACTCCTGGAACTGGAAATCAAAAAACTTCAACAGGTAAAAGTCGTGGAAAAGAATACTGTCATCCAATGTGGAATGGCCTTTTCTCCAGATATTTCCTAACCCACAAGAACAATGGGGAATGATGACCTATTTTGGCCCTGAGGTTCCTAAACAGGTACATCTAAAAAGAGAAATTCAAAAAGGAGACACTGGGCAGTGATCCCATCTCTGCAGACAGCAGACTGGTTATGGTCTTAGGATCTAAAAATGGTATACTTTCATGTTCCAGTAAGGCCTTGTCACAAAAAGTACTAGAGGTTCAGGCTAGGAAGTTGCCAGTACTGCTCACAGCCTTGGCCTCGTCTAATTTTAGCAACAAAGGTATTCACTAAGTGTCTACATAGAGTGGCAGCACATTGGAGGAGGCAAGGGACAATGGTTTTCCCTTACCTGGATGACTAGTTTCGTTCAGGGAATACAAAGGTAGGTAACATCAAGCTCCATCACACTAGTAAGGAGCACACTTGAAAAGCTAAGTTTCTTCTTAAACTTGCAGAAGTCACAGCTAGAGTTTAGTCAGGTACTGGAGCTCTGTGGTGTGGAACTGAGCACTCTGCAAAAGAAGGCAATTCTTCCACTAAACAGGGTAGATGACTGATTTCATGTGCAGATTCATTCCAAACAGGTCAAACAAAACCTGCAAGGGATTGTTTACAGCTTTTAGGCCACATTGCATCAGAAACAGCTGTAGTGTCCCTGACTCACTTCCAAATGAGGGATGTGCAGTAACATTCAAAGAGGTACTGGTGCCAAAGAATGGATCCCTTACACCATACAGAGCTGTCTCAAAGAACTTGATGGGAGCACTGGAATAAAAACTCAGAGAAGGTATTCCCAGCCTTCATCTGTCTCCTTGTCAAGTGTTCACAACCGATGCCTCACTCCTAGGGTAGGGAGGGAGGCCATTTAGGAGACAGCACTGTGAATGAGATGTAGAAGTCACAAGAGCACATATAGCACACGAACCCGCTAGAATTCAGGACAGTGCTCCTAGTAATGCAATCCTTTTCTTCCCTGTTGCAAGGTTAAACAGTCCAGATAGGGACAGACTACACCACCACAATGTATAACGTAAACAAACAGGGAGGTAATAGATCCTCAAAACTGTGCATAGAGGCAATGAGGATTTGGGATCTAGCAACTCACCAGATGGCAAAATATCTGCAGTTCATCTGCCAGGCAAAGACAATGAACTGGCAGATTCCCTGAGCAGGATGGGTCAAGGCAGTCATGAATGTTCCCCCAATCAGCAAGTGCTGACGTCCGTATTCAGGAGATGGGGCACTTCTGTCTCATGGTAGAACAAAAAACTCCCCAAGTTCTGTTGCTGGCTCCCTTAAAGTGGAGTAGTGCCAGAGGATGCACTTTCCGTTTCCTGGATGGCAAAGTTATGTTAACTATGTAACCCATATGTTGTAATCTAAAGTCTGTTATGTACAGTATGTGTCCTCAATGTGACGAGGTACCTTTGGAAATGAGCCTCTGGCTCAAAGGTTGTAAACCGATGTGCATATAGATAAAATAAAGTTCCTGTATGCCTTCCATTCCTTCACCTCATTCAGAGATTCAGAGGGTATTGGCAAAGCTGAGGAGGTAACCAGCAACAGTGAAACTGGTAGTTCCAGACTGGGCCAGGCAGACATGCCATTCACAGCTGCAGTCACTAGCATGCAAGACCCCCATCTCACTGCTGCAAGCCACAATCTGCGCACACTGTCATAGGGCAGGGTGACCTATGCGGATCTCAGAACACTGTACCTGAGGGCTTGGTTCATGAAGAGCTCACGTTTTCTGGGTTAAACATCTCTGACAAAGTATTAGATGTAAAGGTATACAGAAAACCAGCTATGAGGAAAGCATATGCCTCCAAATGAAGATTTTCTCTCTGGTGTGATTCTCAGAAAATGTCTCCTATACAGGTAGGCTTGTCTGCATTTCTGGAATACAGACTCCACTTACAGTTTCCAGGCCTCAGGCCATCCACCCTGAAAGTCCATCTGGCAGCTGTCTCAGATAATATTTCAGCAGTCCCTGGCTTCACGTTTTCAAAAGATATTTCAAAGGCCTGACTCACTTGCACCCCCCCTTCCCGTGAGGAAACCTGTCCTTCATGGGACTTGACCAGTGGGTGGAGTCTCCCTTTGAGCCAAGGGCCACTGTGAACATTAAGTGTGTCACTTAGAAAACAGTTCTCCTCATTGCCATGACATCTGCGTTAGGAGTCAATGAGCTACAAGCTCTTTGCACGGATCCTAGTTATGTTATTTTCCATAAGAACATGGTAGTCCTTAGAACAAATAGGAAGTACCTGCATAAGGTGTTGTCAGAGTTTCATCAGAACCAAATAGTTGCCTTACCTGTTCTTTTCTCCAGTTTTTCCTGCACAGGTGAGCAGAAGCTGTATTGCCTTGATGTTAAAAGGGCACTGAGTTACTATCTGGACAGAACAAAATGCACAAGGACTAATAGCACACATTTGTTTGTCACTAATGGAGTGGCCAGTAAAGGTAAACCAGCAGCCAGAAAGACTATTTCTTAAGGCGCTTTTACACACAGGTTTTTAAAACGGAATCAGCGTTACCTGTGTGGCGCTGTTGTACTCTGTTGCATTCTGGTTCCTTTCTACACGCTGCCAGTACTCCGTCAACCCCCACCTCCATTTGTTTCAGCTCCCCCAGAGTTTGATGCTCTATAATGTTGTTTTCTGCCTTTCTACTGGAATGGCTGTTTTACACAACCCGACAAAACAGAACACAATGGTGCAAACCGCAAAAAGCAGAGATTGCGGTTTGGACGAATGTTCGCCTAGGGAACGAAACAGATGCACTTTACACACAAGGGATGTAACGGAATACTGTTTCCATAACAGTTATTCCGTTACATAAACCTGTGTGTAAAAGCGCCTTTATTGGATGTTCTCCTGTATCATGTTTCTCGCCTCTCCACCTAACACCTACCTACTATTGTTACTGCAAACAGTCCTAAATTCTTCATGCGCTTTACCTCTGCATTTTGCATAACCACTGTTTTCTATTAAATCAAGTGTTCACCCATGTACCTACCTGTTATATCCTGTATATACCTTTCTGCACATATGCCAGTGTTTTTATATACTTCAAGTGTATGCTTCCTGTATACCTATATGTACTATTGTCCTGTAACTACCAATTGCTTATTTATTTTCTGTTTATATGTTTGTATTATGTATTATTAATGTATTCTGTGTGTAATTCACTTTTGTCCCTGCCCCTGTGTCACTCCTGGAAACGAGCCTCAGCTCAGTGTGCCTTTCCCAGTTACCAAATGTTTAAATAAAAAATACATAAATCCAATTTTTGTATGAGAAAGCTGGTAAGCAGCATCCGAGAGGCCTAAGGGTGCAGTCTATGAGAGCTACTTCTGTCTCTGTGGCAGCTAGAAAGGGTATTCCTCTTTAAGAAATTTGAAAAGAAGCTACCTGGAAAACAGTCCACATGTTAAGGTACTACTGTTTGGATATACAATCCAGGAGGGATGCCAGGTTTGGGACTGCTGTCTTGCAGAACCTTTTTCCCTAAATAGGTTCTAGATTCAGCCTCTCAAGGCACTGCAGTGAGTCTGCAATTTGTATGACATAATTAATGGATTCCTGTTATTTGAAGAAATAATCGCTCACTGTATCAATGTTCTGCCTTCTAAGGGATCCTGCAATAAGTTATACAATCCCTTACCCTCCCTCCCCTTCTAGAACCTGAAAAGCATGGGAATGTGAGTCATTTATGTAGCATATTCTTGCCGAACATTATACTTGGGCCCCCAAATATTCAGGTATTAATTATTCTTTATTCATATGGTGTAAGAAAAAAGATAAAGAAACAGCCCCCACCCTCCTCCTGACCCAGTCCTTAAATACGCAGCCCTCATCCCCCCACCTTCTGCTGCAATGTCAATTTCCCCTCCTCCCTAGCACCCAAAATTCCATATGTAATGAAGTATTAAAAAAAAAAAAAAAAAAAACATCTACCACAATGGGTGACTGGTATAATGCACCTACCTCCACAATCACCTGCCTTCTTTAACACTTTTTTTTAAATTGGTATTACCCACCCCCCAGCAGCACCCTCCATCCAGCCTCATCTACCCAGCACCCAATTTGTCCTTAAATTAGTGTGGTTAGCATGGACAAAGGTGACTGAGACACCCTGCCCTCCTTTATGGCCAGCCTCCTACTGAATGAAAGCGCTCCTATATTTGCTTACATAGTAAAAAGCAGCTGATCACAAGATAAGCTGGTTTTACTGTGTGGAAGCGTGGGGTGTGGGTGGGGTTAGATACTGATTGAAAAAAAACAAGCCCTAAAGATGGTGGCTGACTATAGAAGTAGGGGTTGTGCCAGTCGCCCAATTTTTTAAATACTTCACCTAATATGAAATTTTGAGTGTGGGGAGAGGAGGGTAGGATTGGGATTGTAGCAAAGGATGGGGGATGGGGTTGTAAATTTAAGGATTTGGCTGGGGAGAAGGAATGGCACTTTTTCATTTTTAAAAATAGTATTTCCCAAATAGGAATAGGCACAGTTAGTGCATTATTCATGGTATTCAGGAAATACTGTTCGGTACTTGCACAGCCCTAGTTCTCACAAGAATTGGTCTGATAGCTTTTCTTTTGTGCGTGAACATTTCTTGTTTAAACTGTTTTGTTTTGTCACAAATCTTTAGTATCAGTTATTAGTTGTCTTTAAAAACAACATATCATGTCTACCATTTTTAATTAACTGTAGTGTTACTTTATTTTTAGAATAGATTAGCTGTCAGTGGTCATTGCTGCCCTTGTGTAACAGGAAGAAATCTGACATTATTCCAGCAAGAGGCACGTGACCACAATGAACAGTCTAAAAAGAATTCTAAAGTCCACAATTAGTATTCAGTTCTGTCTCCATGGCAACACGTCTGGATGGAGATGATGCAGATTTCTATAACTTACTGTGTTGAATCCCTTAGAAGAAAGAACATTATTACGGTGACTAATTATTTTATTTCACCCGACATTTTCATCATAGCCATTTTTTACTCTACTTCTTGTAACAGAACAGGTGTCATTTTTTCAACTTCTGTTCAAAATGTCTTTTCACACTCATATTCCAAAATGAATTTGACCAGGATTTCATAAATGACACCTGCCATGCTCATAATGTGATGTCATAAAAACAGTATGTTGAAAATGTGGCCTCAGTATCTTAAAAAACAAACAACTAACAAACAACAAAGGTATGAGAAAAGTTGACATTTTTCTTTTTTTTTTTTTTTTTTTTTATATAGATTTTTATCCTGGTTTCCGGGAGCTAGCAGGCAGGGCTCCAGCCCCCTTCCCCAGGAGGCCTGCATCCAGCCCAGTCTATGTCCCAGTCATCGGGTTTGCAGCCGGACCCATCATGGAGCCTGCCAGCTTTGTTTTAGAAACATAGACTTTGACTGCAGAGGCCCACCTAGTCTGCCCATTTCCCTACCTAGTGGATAAGCTGCAGATCCTAGTTAACCAACCGTCTATTTGTTCCTACCCCCCACAAGTATTGGCTTATGTTTGTCCCATGCATTCTTGAACTCTCCCACTGTTTTAGACCCCACAACCTCCTCAGGAAGGCTGTTCCATGCATCCACCACCCTTTCGGTGAAAAAAATACTTCCTCACATTGCTCCTGAGCCGTCCCCCCCATTATCTTCAAAATTCGTCCCCTTTTTCTTGCGCATCTCTTTTTCTGAAAGATGCTACCCTCTTGGACTTTGTTGATTCCACTGAGGTACTTAAGTTTGTCATGTCCCGCCTCTCCCTCCTTTCCTCAAGGGTATACATATTAAGCTCCTTTAGTCTCTAATCGTATGGCTTCTTTTGCAGACCCTGCACCATTTTAGTTTCCCTCCTCTGGACTGCCTCCATCCTGTCTATGTCCTTGCAGAGATGGGGTCTCCAGAACTGGATGCAGTACTTCAGATGGGGTCTCATCAACTGTCTGTACAGAGGGATAACAACTTCTTGTTTTCTGCTGGTGATGCCTCTCCCTATACATCCCAATATCCTCCCAGCCTCTCTCTGCTCTTGTTGTGGACACACGCGCACATAGAGGTGCACACATGCTGCACTTCCTCAACACCCTCCTTTCGTACCGCCCGTCATCTGACACTGCCACTGAGCCTCCACCTGGTGGCAGTCATATGGTGGGGGTGGCAATGTCCCTTCCCAGGAGGGGAGAGCTGCCTTGCAGCTGTTCAATCCTGTTCCCACCCTCCCCCCTAGCCGACACCCAATGACCCAGGCCCATTCCCGAACTCCAGGTTGATGGTGTGGCACGAGGTGTGGTGTCCAGCACCTTGGCCCTCAGTGCCACTGGGCTAGCCAAGTTGACATTTTTCAATGTTTACTCATAGCACTGCAATTTTATGACTTTTTGAACCCACATTTTCAACATAGTCATTTTTTACCCCTACTATCTAGAATACACATAGATTAATTGACACTGTCAGCAGATAAGGGACTATGGCTCACCCAGTCTGCCCATTTAAGCTCGTAAGTTCACTTTGTTTTTCTAGATGTCTGTTACCCCTTACCCCGACCTCCAGGATTCCCTTATGCCTATCCCATGCATTCTTAAATCCCATGATTGTTTCAGCCCTCACCACTTCCTCAGGCAGGGTGTTCCACTTGTCCACCACCCTTTCTGTGAAGAAATTCTTCCTCATGTTTTCTTTGAATTGCTCTCCCTCCAACTTCATCCCATGCCCTCTAGTCCTGGAGCATCTTTTTCAGTGGAAAATAGTGTTTTCCTGCACCCTGTTCCTCCCTGTGAGGTACTTGTATGTCTCTATCATATCCCCCCCTCTCCATTCTCTCCTCCAGGGAGTACATATGCAAGTCCTTCAGCCTGTCCTCATATGGCTTGTGATGCAATCCCTGTACCATCTTTGTTGCCCTCCTCCGCACCTTCTTCACTCTGTCTATGTCCTGATGTAGGTAAAGTCTTCAGAACTGGACACTGTACTCCAGCTGGGGCCTCACTAGTGTCTTGTATAGTCGAATTGTGACTTCCCTTTTCCTGCTGGTGATGCCCCTGCCTATGCATCCCAGCATCCTATTTACTTTACTTGCCGCCTTGTTGCACTGTTACCCTACCTTGAGGTCATCAGAGATGATAACCCCAAGGTCCCTTTCCTGCTTAATGCATGCTATATCCTTACCCCCAACTGATATGTTGTTCCAGGATTTTTGTGCCCCATATGCATTATTTTGCATGTTTTTGCATTAAATATCAACTGCCAAACCCTTGCCCATTCTTCAAGCTTCTGCACATCCCTCCTCATTCTATCTACATCCTCTGGTGTGTCCATTCTGTTACAGAGCTTCATGTCATCAGCGAACAGGGAAATTCTGCCTTCTAGGTCCTGCGCAATGTCACCAATGAAGATGTTGAATAGGACTGGTCCCAGCGCTGATCCCTGTGGCACCCCACTGGTCACTCCTCCCTCTGTGGAGTGACAGCCATTTACCACCACCACCCTCTGCGTCCTGCCACCCAGCCAATTATCCACCCACTGCACTACTGTCCTGCCTACTCCCGTATTCCCCAGTTTAACAGCCTTCTATGTGGCACAGTGTCAAAGGCCTTGCTGAAGTCCAGATAGCCCATGTCCACTGCCCTCCCCTGATCCACCTCCCTAGTCATCCTGTCAAAAAATTCAACGAGGTTGGTCTGGCATGACCTCCCCCCAGTGAAGCCATGCTGCCTTGGGTCCTGTAGTCCATTGGCAACCAGATGTTCCACCAATCTCTCCTTCAGCAGTGCTTCCATGATCTTACCCACTACCAAGGTTAGGCTGACTGGTCTGTAGTTTTCTGCTTCCTCTTTGTTCCCATTTTTGTATAACGGGACTATAGCTGCTGTCCTCCAGTCTTTGGGTACCTCCCCTTTTTCCAGTGATTGTCTAAACAGGATTGCTGGAGGTTTAGCCACCACCTCTCTTAGTTACTGTAGGACCCTGGGGTGCACCCCATCCAGCCCCATTGCTTTACTGACTCATTATTCCTTCCAGTTCCTTTAGGATACTTTCTTATGTAAAGGGACTTGTGTCCATTTCCTTGCCCTTCCCACCCCTTGTACTCCCTTCAGGCTCATTACCCTCCTCTTCCTTTGTAAAGACTGTGCAGAAATATCTGTTCAGTATATCAGCTTTACTGTTGTCATCATCCACGCTGCCCCTGTCCTTCCCCTTCAGTCTCACTATCCCTCCCTTCACTCTTCTTTTTTCACTTATGTGCCTGTAAAATGCTTTGTCCCCTCTAACCACTGATTTTGCAATGCGCTCTTCTGTCTGAGCTTTGGCTTCCCTTACTAATCTCCCTGCCTTCCTTTGCTTCTCCTAGTACTTTTCCCTATCCCCTTCTGCCTGTGTCTTTTTGTATTGTCTGAATGTGATCTTTTTGGCTTTCACTTTCTCCGCTACTTCTTTGGAAAACCATAATGGCCTCCTCTTCCTTTTCCCCTTGCTAACCTGCTTAGCGTATAATTGTGTTGCTCTTGCAATCCCTGATTTAAATATTGGCCACTGTTTCTCCACCCTCAATTCCCTCCCCATTCCTATTAATGCCTCTTTCAAGCGTGTCCCCATTTTCTCAAAATCTGCCCTCCTAAAATCCAGGATACGTGTTTTTGTGCAATTGGGTTCTGCTCCTTCAGTGATTTCAAACCACAGTGACTGGTGATCACTGTTCCCCAGGTGCTCTCCCACTGTTACCCCTGTCACACTGACCCCATTAGTGAGCATGAGGCCCAGTATTGCCTTCTGCCGAGTTGGTTCCGTGACCAGTTGCTTAAGGAAGGCACCCTGAAGGGAGTCCAGGATAAATCTGCTCCTAGTTGATGCTGCTGCTGGGAGGCTCCGGTTCACATCTGGAATATTGAAGTCTTCAACCAGTACCACCTCCCCCTTGTCCGCCATAACTCCCTATCTGTCTTTTCCTCCTGGACTGGTGGTCTGTAGACCACCCCTGTGTAGCTGCTTGACCCCATTTTCCTTTCTAGCTTAACCCACAGTATCCCCCCCCCATCTTGTTCCTCCTGGATCTCTGTGGCCTTTATGCCATCTTTCACATAAAGTGCCACTCCTCCTCCCTTCCTGCCTGTCCTGTGTCTTCTGAATATGTTGTAGCTGGGTATGGCCATCTCCTAGTCGTGGTTATAATTACAACAGGTCTCTGTGATGCCCACAATGTCTAGGTCCGACTGAGCCATAGCAGCCTCCAGATCCTCCATAGATACATAGATACATAGACAGTGTCAGGAGATAAGGGCCTACGGCCCACCCTGTCTGCCCATTTGAGCTTATAAGTTCACTTTATATTTTCCTAGAAGTCTGTTGCCCCTCACCCCTGACCTCCAGAATTCCTTTATGTCTATTCCATGTATTCTTAAATCCCGTGATTGTTTTAGCCCCCACCACTTCCTCTGGCAGGGTGTTCCACTTGTCCACCACCCGTTCTGTAAAGAAATTCTTCCTCAGATTTTCTCTGAATCGTCCTCCCTCCAACTTCATCCCATGTCCTCTAGTCCTGGAACATCTTTTTTGCTTAAAAAAAGTGTATTCTTGCACCCTATTCCTCCCTGTAAGATACTTGTATGTATCTATCATATCCTCTCTCTCCTCCCTCCCTCCCTCCCTCCCCTCCTCTCCTCTCCTCTCCTCTCCTCTCCTCGCCTCCAGGGAGTACATATTCAAGTCCTTCAACCTGTCCTCATAGGATTTGTGTTGCAATCCATGTACCATCTTTGTTGCCCTCTTCTGTACCTTCTCTGCCCTGTCCATGTCCTTACGTAGGTAAGGTCTCCAGAACTGTACACTGTACTCCAGGTGGGGCGTCACTAGTGTCTTGTATAGTGGAATTATGGCCTCCTTTTCCTGCTGGTGTTGCCCCTGCCTATGCATTCCAGCATCCTATTTGCTTTACCTGCTGCCTTGTTGCACTGTTTCCCTACCTTGAGGTGATCAGAGATGATAACCCCGAGATCCCTTTCCTGCTTGGTGCATGCTATATCCTCACCCCCCAACTGATATATTGCACTGGGGTTTTTGTGCCCCATATGCATTATCTTGCACTTCTTTGCATTGAACTTCAACTGCCAAACCTCTGACCATTCTTCAAGTTTCTGCAGGCCCCTTCTCATTCTGTCTACACCCTCTGGTGTGTCTACTCTGTTACAGAGCTTTGTGTCATCAGCAAACAGGGCAATACTGGCTTCTAGGTTCTGCACAATGTCATTGATGAAAATGTTGAATAGGACCGGTCCCAGCACTGATCCCTGTGGTACCACACTGGTCACTCTTCCCTCTGTGGAGTGACAGCCATTTACCACCACCCTCTGTGTCCTGCCGCCCAGCCAGTTACCTACCCACCACACTGCTGTCCTGCCCACACTCATATTCCCCAGTTTGTGCAATAGTCTTCTATGTGGCACAGTGTCAAAGGCCTTGCTGAAGCCCAGATAGGCCACGTTCACTTTGTTCCCCTGATCCACCTCCCTACTCACCCAGTTGAACAATTTAATGAGGTTGGTCTGACATGACCTCTCCCTGGTGAAACCATGCTGCCTTAGGTCCTGTAGTCCACTGACAACCAGATGTTCCACCACTCTCTTCAGTAGTGCTTCCATAATCTTCCCCACTACCGAGGTGAGGCTGACTGGTCTGTTTATTTATTTTTTATTTTATTTATTTGTATTTTGGATGACACCTTTGAGCCGAGGGCTTTTACAAAGGTCCCATGTCTGTAGTTCCTCTATTCCTCTTTGTTCCCACTTTTGTATAAGGGGACTACATCTGATGTCCTCCAGTCTTTGGGTACCTCCCCTGTTTCCAGTGATCGGCTAGGCTAAACAGGATTGCCAGAGGTTCAGCCACCACCTCTTTTAGTTCTTTAAGGACCCTGGGGTGCACCCCATCTGGCCCCATTGCTTTATCAACTCTTATTCCTTTCAGTTCCTTCAGGAGCCTTTGCCGTGTAAAGGGACTCGTGTCCATTTCTTCATCATTTCCACCCCTTGTACTCCCTTCAGGTCCATTGCCCTCCTCTTCCTCAGTAAAGACTGAGCAGAAATACCTGTTCAATATGTCAGCTTTACTGTTGTCATCCTCCACGTGGCCCCCATCTTCCCCCTTCTGTCTCAGTATCCCTCCCTTTGCCTTTCTTTTTTCACTTATGTACCTGTAAAAGGTTTTGTTCCCTCTACCCACTGATTTTGCAATGTGCTCTTCTGTCTGAGCTTTGGCTTCCCTTACTGACCTCCCTTTGTGTCTCCTGGCACTTCTCCCTATCCCTTTCTGCCTGTGTCTTTTTGTTTTGCCTGAATGCAATCTTTTTGGCTTTCACTTTCTCCACTACCTCCTTGGAAAACCATAATGGCCTCCTCTTCTTTTTCCCCTTGCTAACCAGCTTAATGCATAATTCTGTTGCTCTTGTAATCCCCATTTTATATACTGCCCACTTTTTCTCAACCCCTGATTCCTGCCCCATTCCCCTTAATGCCTCTTTCAAGCATCTCCCCATTTTCCCAAAGTCTGCCCTCCTAAAATCCAGGATACGTGTTTTTGTGTGGTTTGGTTGTGCTCCTTCTGTGATTTCAAACTACAATGACTGGTGGTCACTGTTCCCCAGGTACTCCCCCACTGTTACCCCTATCACACTGTCCCTGTTTGTGAACATGAAGTCCAGTATTGCCTTCTGACAAATTGGTTCCATGACCAGTTGCTTGAAGAAGGCAACTTGAAGGGAGTCCAGGATAAATCTGCTCCTGGTTGATGCTGCTGCTGGGATGCTCCAGTCCACGTCTGGAATATTGAGGTCTCCAACCAGCACTACCTCACCCTTGTCTGCCATCCTTTCGATGGCTAGCATTAGCTCCCAATCTGTTTCTTCTTCCTGGGCTAGTGGTCTATAGACCACACCTGTGCGGATGGCTGGCCCCATTTTCCTTTCCAGCTTAACCCACAGTATCTCTCCCCCAATTTGTTCCTCCTGGATCTCTGTGGCCTTTGTCATCTTTCATATAAAGTGCCACTCCTTCTCCTTCCTTCCTACCTGCCCTGTCTCTTCTGAATATGTTGTAGCCAGGTATGGTATCTCCTAGTCGTGGTTATCATTACACCAGGTTTCTGTGATGGCCACAATGTCCAGGTCCGACTGCACCAGAACAGCGTCCAGATCCTCCATCTTGTTGCTAAGGCTCCTGGCATTGGCACACATGACTTTTCATGATTTAAACTCCCTAGACTGTTTAGCTGTTCTACTCTATCCCCTTCTCTGGTTGTCCTTTATCCCTGGTTCTCCCTGCTGTCTGCTCTTCTGTTGAATTTTGTCCCTTTTCTGCCTAGCCACCTCTTGGTCGCTTGTCTCCATCTTTTGCACACTGCTTTGTAGAGATATCCACTCCTCCTGTTCACTGGCACCCCTGCTAGCTGTGGGGGTGGGCAAATAGGTACCCTCCTTGTTGGCCTGCCACCCCCCTTTGCTAGTTTAAATGCTTGTCAATGTAGCATTTAAACTTATCATTGAGTGCTTGGATTCCCCTCCAGGATGGATGCAGGCTGTCAGGCTTGAACAAGCCTCCATCCCTCCAGGTGGGTCCCCAGTCATCAATGAATCCAAACCCTTCCTCACAGCACCAGTTCTTCAACCATGAGTTAAAGTTCCTGGTGCATACGCCCCATGCTCTCCCATGCCTCTCACAGGTAGTACTTCCGAGAAAGTGACAGAAGTAGCTACTTGCTTGAGACCCCTCACCAATTTCCTAAACTCTTCTTGAACTTCCTTTGGCTCCCCATTTGCCAGGTCATTAGTACCTAGGTGGATAATGACATCCTGCTCACCCTTCCGTCTTGCCTTCCCAGCAATCCCCAGGATCTTCCTCTCATTTCTCCATGCCGTGGCACCTGGTGGGCACCTCACCTCCCTGTCCTTCCTCTCCTGTGTCCCTAGCTGTATCCCTCTTATGAAGGAGTCCCCCACCAGGATTCGCTTCCTTCTCCTCCTCCTCCTCCTCTGGGGTCCACTGCTCTTCCCACTGAGGTCACCTCCTTGGCTGACCTCCACATCCTTCCCTTCCACTTCTCTGGGTACCTCTATTTGGTTGTCCCCATTTGCCTGTGTGGCATATGAGTTCTGGAGTATAATAGGATCTGGGATGTGCCTCTGCCTGACCTCCCTAACCCTCCCCTTGCCCACTGTCATCCAAGTGCTCCTCATTCTTGGCATCCTTTGAGGCAGCAGCATTGGACTGGGTGGTCTCTGGATAGGGGTGATGGCACTCCTGACCCAGTTTACTTCCACTCTGAGTCTAGCTACCTCATCCCACAGTCCAGAGAGATGCATGCAGATAGGGCAGCACCTCAGCGTCCATAAGGTCTGCCTGAATATGGTTTCATCTTGTTTCTAAGACTCCTGGCTTTGACACACATGGCTTTTCATGATGTGACCTCCCTAGTCTATTTTGCTATTCTTCTCCAGTCCCCTCCCTGGTTTATCTTTATCCCTGGTTCTCCCTGCTGTCTGCCATTCTGTTGTATTTTGTCCTTATTCTGTCTGTCTATCTACCCTTTGAGTGCCTATTTTCATCTTTTGCACGTTGCTTTGTAGTGATATCTCCTCCTTCTATTCTCTGGTTCCACTGCTAGCTATGGGGGTTGGTCTATTAGGTACCCTCCTGACTGATCTGCCCCCAGCTAGTTTAAATGCTTGTCCATGTAGCATTTAAACTTTTCATTGAGTGCTTGGATTCCCCTCCAGGATAGATGCAAGCCATCGAGCTTGAACAAGCCCCAAGCCCTCCAGTTGGGTCCCCAGTCACCAATTAATCTGAACCCTTCCTTACAGCACCAGTTCTTCAACCATGTGTTAAAGTTCCTGGTGGATATGCCTCTATGCTCTCCCATGCCTCTCACAGGTAGTACTTCCGAGAAGGTGACAGATGTAGCTGCTTGATTGAGACCCTTCCCCAATTTTCTAAACTCTTCCTGAACTTTCTTAGGATCCCCGTTTGCCAGGTCATTAGTTTCTAGGTGGATAATGACATCCAGCTCTTCCTCCCATCTTGCCTTCCCATTGATCCCCAGGATTTTCCTCCCATCCCTCCATGCCATGGTACCTGGTAGGTACCTCAACTCTCTGTTCCTAGCTTAATCCCCCATTAGATAGAGTGCTCTGCCAGGATTTGCTTCCTCCTCTGTGGTCCACTGCTTCCCCCACTGAGGTCACCTCCTCGGTTGACCTCCACATCATTCCCTTCCACTTCTCCGGGTGCCTCTGTCTGGTTCATTTACCAGTGCAGCATATGAGTTCTGGAATGGATAGGATTTGGGATATGCCTCTGCCTGACCATCCTAATCCTCCCCGAGTCCACCATTGTCCAAGTGCTTCTCATTCTTGGCATCCTTTGAGGCAGCAGCATTGGACTGAGTGGTCTCTGGATGGGGGCAAAGGTACTCCTGACCCAGTTTACCTCCACTCTGAGTCTGGCTACCTCATCCCACAGTCCAGAGAGATGCCTGGAGATAGGGTAGCACCTGAGCGTCCATAAGGTCTGCCTGAACACAGCTGCCCCGCATCCACTGCATTGCATCACTCCCCACATTATTTTGTACTTATACAGCTATTACACTATTTATGTAATTACACCATTACACTATTTGTCTGTTAGCTATTACACTAGTTGTCTGTGTCTGAAGCCCTCCTTCAAGTTCCCCCTAGACGTGTAGCTCTCCTCCTAGGTCCCTGTGTTTGTTTTTTGTAAGTATTTTTACTTGATGCCATTTTTTTTAATTTGTGCTACAGTAGCCCCCGAGTTGACTGCACTTCTATGTTACTGCAACTTGTTGTGCCGAAGGTGAGCTTACTTCCCCTTATGCCCCTCCTACTCCACAGACCATGCTATTCTCTGTGCTTGGCTCCTGTCAATCAGATTTAACAGGGCATTTAATTAACAGTGAGTGCAGGGGTGGGAGAGTGTACAACATTTGCAGCAAGTAAAAACAGAAAGGAAATAATAGCCCCAATTAAACCACACCAAAATTGGTTTCAAATTTCAACAGCAAATACAACAGCAAGGAAATAACAGCCCCACTTAAATCACACAAAAATAGGTTTCAAATTTTCAACAGCCCCAAAACAACTGCCTATTAGCTCCTTGTAAGAAGTCAAAAAATCAACCTGCTACCAAGAGAAATCAACAGTACGCAGTTAAAGAAGCAATAAAAGCAGCAATGAGCAGTTACTTCACTAAAAAAATATTCAGATCATAGTCTAATAAAATAAGTGTGATGTGTGACCCTCTTCATTTCCAAAGCATGACAATTTTACTTCTATAACTCATGTTATTCGGTTGGTAAATTTAACTGCTGTGCTATCTATGTCCAACAATGCACTAAAAATGGGGCGTAGCCATGTCAGTGACGTGGTGAATACCTGAGTGAGTGGCTTTCCCCATGGCACAGACAATCCGCTCAATATTGCAAGCATCGATCTAGATCAAGCAACCAAAACTGATGCTCAAGATAAAGCAGATGTGCAACACAAAAAGCCAAAAAAAAAATAAATAAACCCTCACCCTGCTCATGACTGGAGGAGCAGTTGTGTAGAAAACTGGGCCACCAGCAAAAACGAGGGCCCAATACAACACCATGGCTCCAAGATTGGGATTGTAGGAGCAGGCAACTTAAACTCTCACTTGGTGGTGTTGATCACCAGCACAAGGACCAAGATGAAAGTGGGCTTCATTTATGTAAATATTCAGATGTTCCACTTGCAAGAGATCATTGAAGGCCTGAGCAAAACTACCGCTTCCCACACCACAAGAATTACAGAGGTCAAGGAGTGAGCCAGTACAGTGAAAGACTTGCAGGCTGACTGGAGTAGGGAGCAGGGCTCCATTGAAAGACACTGTCTGACAGCTGCATGATTGAATTGATGACAAAGAAAACAGGGACCAATGATCAAATATTTGGGCTACTGGAGGAACTGGAGGGCTGAGATCTTGACTGATTCCTAAGAAGGTGGCTACAGGAGCAACTGGATTTGTGACTTGGGCAAAACATTTGAAACTGAATGAGTGCATTGCGGTCCTGCCAGCCTTCCCAGGATGGATGACATACCCCCAGCACTTTCTGGCCAAATTCCTGAAATATCAGGATGAGGAGATGGTCCTTAGATCTGTGAGGGCCCAAGGGCCTACATAATCATGGGTGAAGGGAAAGTTTTCATTTTCCCAGACTTCAGCCAGGACATGCAGTGGGAATGATAAAAATTTGAAGAGCAGCTGACAACTTCAGGAGAGCTTTAACAGAACATAATATTTAGATAAAATTCAGCTTGTATTTCACATTAGTTCTTTATTCCTCTTCCCCATTATTTATTGCTGAGGTCAATTGCATGAAAACAGGATTTTTGCTCTTGAAGAGTTCATCTATTTCTGTTGCTGTCTCCCGACCTGAGGTCATAATATACTGCTTGTGACCTCACAATTACTCTCATGGCAACAGATTGTGATGTCACAGCAGAACATTATGACTTGAAGTAGGGAGTAAGGTATAGAGACAGATTAACTTTAAAGTAACTGTAAGAGATGACAGTCATGTATTCATGTACATTTCCTCAGTAATAGATAATGGAGAGGGGAAATCTAGAATATATATGGAATACAAGCAGAATTTTACCTACTTATTATGTTTTTCAAAGTTTTCTTTCAGGCGTCAGTAGCTCTTTAATAAAGTCAAGGCCCGACTGAGATGCCATGACCAAAGATGGCAATATCAGCATCTTTACCCCTCCAGTTCAGGAGGTAGACTACATTAATGTAGAAGAAGCAGCTACTGAAGGATGCTCAGTACAGAGCGGGATGGCATTAGCCAAGTGAACTGAAGTGGGCACCACTGCCAGTGCCATAATCACAGGTTATGTTTTGAATACTTGGAAGTCCAGTGAGTTGCTCCCCAAGGTCCCTTTCACCTTATTCTCCTCATCAGCCACAGGCTCTGGGTAGGCTGCGAGCAATGCTTTTGTGCTAGGCCTCTTTGATGCAGTAGTGCAACCACGTGGAGATATGGCCGAGATAACATTGATGGCTCATCTCCAAAATACAGCTGGCACATGGAACTGTACCTGACTGTGTCTTCCTGGTAACAGAGCCCATAACAGAAGGGACATTATCTTAACTATACTTTCATTGTGATGTGGCTGATGGGGAGGGGGTAGCACCGGCTATGGAGAGGGAGCAAGACTCACTGACACTGTTGGAAACGTGTTGGTTGTATTGTTGCCGATTGCGTGTTGTGCCTTTTCCTGATGAGTTGAAGTTTGAGAGGTGTACTTCTAACCAGCAGGGAGGACAGACCTGTACTTGTTGGAGCAGGAGACTTAAGCAGGGGGTGTCTGGTTGCAGAATGACATAACAGTTTCAGAATATGGAACTTTTCAAAGCACCCTAAATAAGACTTTACAGAGCTCAAACCCAGGCTGCATTTATGATGCAGTGTCTCCTTGAGGACTGAAAGTGCTCTGGCACATAAACCCTTATGTGCAGTTATGGATATGTTCTGTATTTTAAATGTTTTACAGGCTGTTTTAGTCAATATTTATGTGCTGTGCTGCTGTTGCAGAAAGCGTTGTTATTTTGCAATGTTCCTTGGTATTATTCTGGCTTATAAGGCGAAGGGTAGTTGCAATGTATGGGTGGGGTATTTAGGGTAGGTCATGTATCCCCATGCGAAGGGGGGGGGCTTGATTTTTGTTATGCCAGACTGGAAAGGTGAGAGACAGCTGGGGCCCCCAACTGGGGGGAGGCTCTCATCCTACCCACAGATGGATCCCAAACCTCATTTAACTTTTCGTTGCTTGCAGAATTTAAAATATTGGAAAACTGGATTGTACTAATATGGGGTGGAGTGCCTATTATCTATTTGTTGCAATTCACCAAAGCTGGGGAGCAATAGGTGGCAAGTTGGGGACCAGCTCATGTTTGCCAGGGAGGAGGGGGAACAGGGGAAGTAAAGAGAGGGATTAGGAAGTCTCAATTCAGGTTGCGACAGGGGGGGACTCAGGTACAAGGTACAAGGGTTTCTGGTTTGTTGCAGAGATGAAAAGTAGAATAGTAAGACAGACAAGCTCACCTCACTGGTAACCTTTAAAATGGGACTAAAAATCAGAAGCATCAGTAGTCGTGGCTGAAAAACTCTGGGTATGGACATGGAACATTACTGTCTCAAACTGGCTAGCAAATGAAAATGTGTTTTTATAGCATGGATTAAATGTATGTAACCTGATGTAGTGTGTCTGCAAGAAACTCACCCAACAGAGCAGGAACTTTTACACTTACAGAAGAACTGGGGGTATATCTAGTGTACTTACCCGGTTAATAAAAACTAAATAAATAAATAAAATAAATGTGAGTGGGAGCATCCTTCAATCTGCAAACCAGGGGAACTGCAGTATGGGTAAGGGTGCATGTCAAGGCCAAATGCTGCAAAACTGTTACCCACCATGGGGGTAGAGATAAACATTAATACAGATCCAGCTACCCCCAGGTATAGTGTATGCCACTGGATCTTTCTACAGACTAATTATGACACAGCTGATTTTTATTCTAAGCTTCCTATAGAAATGTCACAACAGCAAGCAGTGAGGGTCCTGTTGGGAGATGCAAAGTGTGTGTTAGGTGAGGTGCTGGACTGTTCTTCCAGGGCACCCCTCAATCTTACTAAAAGCTCCATTGTCCTCTAGGGATGACACAAGACCACCAGCTAGTGGATGTGTGGCAACACACCCACCCAGCTGGGTGATATTACTGCATTCTCATACCAGTGACCCGGTTTGGGAGTAGACTCAGGTGCTGGCACTGGCAGCCGGGAAGGCTAGGGCAGTTCTGCCAAGTGGCAGCACTCCTAGCTTGGGAAGGGAGAATGTGAGGTTCTGCAGTCACAGCAACCCAGCAATGGACTGGGGAGCTAGCTCTCTTGCAGTGGGATGCTGTGTGTGTGTGTGTGTGTGTGTGTGTGTGTGTGTGTGTGTGTGTGCGCGCATATGCAGCCATCAGAGACACTTGTATGCCATACTATGGGAGATGGGGGGAAGAAAATGGGGATAAAAATTAAGTGTGCTGAGCCATCTTAATACCCTACTGGCATTCTCGGGCCCTGCCCTTTATAGATCCCTGTTGGCACAGACTATGGAGGCAGTGGATAGGGTTGGGAAGTCACTGCCCAAAGACCGTTATTGTAGGAGCAGGCAGCAGTTCAGAGGTCAGACAGCTGTATATATAAAAAAAAAAGAAAAGAATAGACTACAGTGCGAAGGTAAACACTCTTGACACGTAAGTATTATGAGCAAATGGAAAAAGAAAGAACTAGAGCCAGTGGCTTCTCAAGACTTTAGCAGCACCAAGCATCTTGTGTTTTAACCTGGCCCTGCTTTACTAGATATAGAGGTACTGTATCTAAGCAGAGGCATTGTGATTGGAAGCTAAGGCCCATGACTGAGATCCTGAGACCCAGGAAAGGAATTTAGTTTTATGTAGCACCTATCATACAAACTGTAACTCCAGTTAATTTACAGTCCATGAGAGAGAAGGGAGAAAATGTTGCTGCCTTTTGAGACACTCAGGGAGATTTAAACAGCACAAAGATAGATGTGAGAGAGAGAGACAAAGTTGTTGTTTCAGCAGCCTCTAACTGAAATATACAGTATGTGTGACAGACTCAGCAGTCAACCCAGCAGCACAGAGGGTATCCCTTTGCATGGAGATGTAGACATTACCGTAAACTTTGATGTAGTTGCTGATGCTCTTTTATCAGTCATGTTTCCTTCCGGGCCTGAATTATTTTTATGCATTCAAGCCCAACAGCATCAGTTCCCCCTGAACTGGTTGCATAAAGCACTTCCCAATACCAAAAGCTCAAGCAGGCTGTGGCAGAAGCAGGAAGCCAAGCCAAAACCAGAAGACTCATTTCATGACAGGAAGATCTATGCTAACTGACAACTGGGGAGGTTCATGTTCTGAGCCACTTGGACAGTGGTTTAACAGTGTTGCCATGGCTGCAAATTCACATCCATTTGAGCAGAATGTATCACCTTCACTACCTGAGACTTGGGGAGAGAGGTTGTGAAATGAGGACTACACCCTCCTCATTTGGGACGAAGGATTTCTTGAGCTGTAAAATGTGGAGTGTTCCTCTAGTGAAAGCAAAGAGGGACAACTGTCCTCACTTTCGTGCAGGCCAATGTGAGAGGTTCACTTGACAGGATAGTGTGTAGCTTGGCTCTCCTTTAAAAGGAGGGAGTCACTGTGGAAGACAAGAAAGACATCGGTTGGGGGGGCTGGACTGTGCCAAAGATTCCATCTGGGTGGAGCTTGTGGAAAAGGTGGGTAAAGAGTCACCCTGGAGGTGTGCTACATGCCCCAAACAACTCAGTAAAGCATGATGCCTTCCTAATCAGGAAAATTATGAGAACAGCCAAATTGGATGTGTTGGGTGTCCTAGGGGGATATCAGTGTTCACAACATCAGACTGGTGTCTTAAGAGGGCTAATGGCAAGGATAAGACCAAGTCCCTATTCGCCTTCAAGGACTTCTTAGAGCAGAATGTCAAACAAGGGATTACTTTACTTTATTCAGTTTATTGTTTTGTTTAAAAATCTTTACAATCTTTTACATACAAATCATTTGTAACCCCTAGGTGGCGCTATTCCAAGGGCTACTACTCCTGCCTGCCTGCCTTCCTAACAACAGGTTGAGGGGCCTGGGTTCCAAATTAGCAAGTATCGGGGTAGTCCTGCCTTCAGTAAACACAATGGATTGGTGCCTCCACCCAGAGTATACTTGCGTGGGTATCTAGACTGGTACAGCCCTCTGGGAAACTATAACCACCCAAAATCCCACCTAGTAACCTTCCAGTGGAAAATCCCCAATTACAACCTTCGACCTCTACAATATGTCTCTGCACACACATTAATGATATGCTTACGGATGTCCCACTTACCAGCAGGGTCTCTGCTCCTGGCGTACGCCCTGCAACCCCATGTAAAGACAGTTTTGCAATACAGCATGTACTTTCAACACATTCAGTAAGGAACTTACCACTTTAAGCCAGATAATAATATGCTCACAAGCCAGGTTCAAAGTAACACAGTAAATCAGGCTTATTCAGGAGACATGAACAAGGAGGGGACATAAATTTGAGCAAATGATTACTGATCTGGTTTATGCCTGGTTACTTGGCATGCAGTTAATTTAGTCCCTTTGTTAAACAGCCTTGCGACTACTGGGTATCCAGAATTGGTACCCAGAGTTGCCGGCATTGTAGATGTTGTTGGGGCCCTTGATGGAAACATACAATCACCACTGACAGTGCAAAACAGATTAAATTATTTGTATCCACAACCAGTTGGCTTAGTCTATTGAAACACGTGAACACTGGCTGAATACAATCAGGTGGTACCATTTACTGTATAATCAAACACATTTGTTGCAGGTGGCTAGCCTGGATTTACTCACTGTTCCCAATGAATTGATGAAGGCCTGATGAAATAAAGACCGATGGTTTGGAGTTGCCTGGCATGGGGAAACTGGGCCAACATGGCTCACCTCTGCTTCACGGCCTTTCCCAGTAGGTGGACGCAACCTGCATTGATCTGCTGCGCAGGGGCTAAATCCCTAGGTTGGGTCTCGCACCAGAAAAACTGTCTATGGAACAGGAACATGCAGCATGGGCTGAGTTGGCAAGGGCCCACATGTAGGAAAATGTCTCTAGAAGGGTACAATTCTTCTGCTGGTGACACCTCCAGCTGGTAGGCAAATTGGTGGCTGTGTGGGGCTGGATCCTTTTTTTTGGCAAACAGGAGTCCCTGGTTAACAGTTTCCTCACACACAGCAGGCCTCAGCTATTTATCTGAAGAATCACTAGACTCTCTATTTTTTCTCTTGCAGTTCTTTGCCTGGTTGCAATCTTAGCCATCTTGCTGTGCAACCCTCTTAGTCTGCAGAAAGACAGTATTCTTGAATCCGATCCCCTCTTGAGATTGAAGAGGATCTCAGGAGATGACTGCAGGCCTATAATATGTAGATCTCCACAGAGCTTAGATGCTCCTCTCTGCTCGAATGCTTGAGCTGTACTGGACACTGTTTGAAAGCAGTTCTCGGACTAGTCCAGTTTTCCTGCAATCCATTTGGCTGACGGAGCTGTCAATCACAGTTTTATGTTCCCATTGGTTTCTTTAGGTGCCAAAACACCAAAGTTGACAGTTTCTCCCACAAGGCACCTGAGCTAAGGACTCCTCGAGGTCCCCGTGTCCCAACTGGTCTAAACCTGGGACGTCCCAGACCAAAACATGGCGGCTCCCATTGGGAAATGCATGCTGCAAAGAAGGTAGGTTAAACAACTTACTAGATCTCTAAAACAGTAAAGAATTTAAAGTAAATATCTGCAGTACCATGTAAGACTCCCTCTGCTTTGTTAGCGACAGCAGAGTGGGGCAGATTAGGGAAATGCCTGGCTGGTTGCGAGCTTCAGAACACTCGGCCCCAGCCCAGGCTATTTACAGTATACACACCAGCTGTGGCACTTAAAGGGACAGGGCAGAGACACATCATGGCACTCTCACGCCGATCAGTAGAAGAACACCAACAACCCTGAATTTATCATCTCTGCAGAACATCTGCCTGGCAGTGGGCATCAGTGGAGTAGTGCACTCAAGGAAATCACTGACAGAGCATATAATTCAAAGTTTTTACTTAGAAATGCTCACAGATCAATATAACAGTTTAGTGGCAGCTTCCGAAAACTTCCTGGTCGTAGCTTCCACTAGTGCCTCGACTCTCACGAGTCTTCAGTGGGGGTGTGGCTAAGACTGTCAGATGAATATTTTATACACTGATAACATTTATTAATTATTCATGTTTGTATGACATCACAATGCTACATAATTTGTAAATAAAGGAATACAAACAGGTTACTTTAAAAAAAAATTCTTATTTTTTGCCTAGTATACAGATCTAAATTAAGTTTTGTTAGCTTTTTTACAAGACCAGGTAGCATGAAGGCCGTATCTCTTAATATAATCTGTGTAAAGTACCTTGCATGTGTAATTTATATAAAAAACAGAAATATATGAAAGTCAGTATGATAAAACTTGAACCATATTGGAACATTTAAATGATTTGTTATTTGGAAAAAGCAAATTAAAGCTAGGTCACTTAGAAATTATCTAGAATTATTCAAAATTATTTAAAATGTCTCACTTCTTGCCTTCTCGTTTGCTTCTAGGTTCTATCTGCCACTCACTACAAAAACACAGTTCCTGGAAACTCCGCCTACCCAGAGAGAATCTCTCAAAAGGAGTTTAGGCTGAATGTGTGATGAAATCAATCTGACCAGGACACTATGTGCTACCTCTATTTTTTCTTTTGCCTTTAAGCTAGATATCTGGAATACATTGCTGAAATGTATGATGAATTAATTTTCCATAGAGTCTAGAATTATCAATAATATAATATTTTCTAAGAAAGTTTTTGGTATATTGTAATATTACTTTGAAAGTAACCTGTTCATATTCATTTATTTACAAATTATGTATCATTGTGACTTCATACAAACATGAATAATTAATGAATTTTACCAGTGTATAAAACATTCAGCTATCTTAGCCGCACCCCCACTGAAGACTCATGAGAGCTGAGGCACTAGGGGAAGCTACAACCAGGAAGTTTTTGAAAACTGCCATTAAACTGCTGTATTGAACTGTGAGCATTTCTAACTAAAAACTTGGAGTTATATGCCCTGTTATTGATTTTCTTGAGTGCACTACTGTTCTATAGTGTATGTTGGAACGTTGTTATGGATGGAAATCCATCCCTTCACAAACGTTGTTATGCTACACTAGCTACGTCAGCTAGTTTGTGATGCTGTGCTAGCTACGTAGCTAGTGCAGCATAACAACTTAGAACGTGATCGCACATGCCCAGTGCGCGATCTTCCCCCTACTCGGCAGCAGCCATGGCGACAAGAGCAAGCCTGTCCAAAAGAAAAAAAAGCCAAAGTAAGCGGCAATCATTTTACCATGGCTCTTTTCTTATTTATTTGCAACATACATTATAAAAAACAATGGATAACTAACGATTGGTAACAAGCCACATTAGTACATCTTGAGGTTCCCATGGCAACCAAACCTCTCAAGCCGTGTTCTCGAGGTTCAAATGGTCGCCATAGGAACCTCTCAATGAACTAACCGGCTTGTTACTGATAGTTAGTCATCCATTATTGTCTCTGATTTGGATGTTGTCATTGTGGAGGTAAGCTACCTTAGTTTGTAGTGCAGCACAGATTGGAGTTTGCTGCTCGTGGGGCTTTCTTCTGGACTCTGGCATCAGTGGAGCCCAGGGAGACACTTAAGATAAGCCCCCGATTTGGGGGGGGTTATACATTTTTTCCTGTCTTCTCTTGTTTATTCTATCTCCTGTATTCCTTTTTTATGATGTTTATTTATTCCTGTTTTATGCAGGTAGAGAACCAAACATACCAGACAGTAATGTACCAGAGCTGTTGCATAGTTTTTAAGACCACGTACATATGGTTGATGAACAGTGGAGCGTAAGAAAATATAAAACATATGAGTCAATCTATAGTATGACTCTAATCTAAAAGACATACACAGCATCCTTGCTTCAAATAACAAGCCCAGATAGGTCCCCCAGTACAGTTTAAAGAACAATATCAACAGTATGCGACATGATGTTTACCCACCCATCTCCGCCACAGAAGTTCAAATTTAGGAATGGTTGGGTTGATTCTGGCTGTTAATGTTTCCATTCAGTGTACATCATTCAGTAATTTCCACCATAAACGCAGAGTAGATAGGATAGGAGACACAGTTTTTAGTAATGGCTTTCGTAGCAGTGACAGATTTTGACTAATTTCTTGGTGGAGGGATGCCTGTAATCTCGAGGCACATCCTGAAATAATATGTAACCCCGGAGCCACGTACCAACAGGCTACTAGCCCTGCCTGCTGACCAGAATACAGGTTGAGGGGCCTGGGCTCTGTTTCAGATGGTTCGTTACCAGAAGATAGATAAATAGTGCAGTGCCTCTGCCCAGAGTAAAGTACAAGTGGGTCTGATGATAAGCTAATAAAACCCTTTGAGATGCTATACCTACCCACTGCCCCAACCAGCAGTCCCACTCATGGGTTAGCATACAACAATTCAACCTGCATTAATACTATGCAATTATTGGTGATAGCTAATACTATGCTCACACTTGCTACACTTACCAACAGGTTCTGGATATTGCTAATACCCTTTGGCTTCCTTCAAGGAATAGTTAAAGGCAACAGTAATGCACTTTACAGTTAGACACAGGAAATTAGCACTCTGTAATAATATGCTCCCAGACAGTGTTAACATGAACAATAAACCTAATTTATTAGGGGGATAAACAGGTGGTAGGGGATGCAAATTAAAGGCTGTGTAATTGAGTAGGCTTTGCATTGGTAATGGCATTTAAGGCAGAAATTAATAGTCCAAATGGACAATCCAAGTTACCTTCACTGGGTACCCAGAATGAATCGTTGCAGGTCTGGCATGTTGCAGCTGGTCAGCTGACATTGGTACACTTAAACAAATAGCTGACTTTATCTCTGTAACCATGCAAAGACCGCTGAACATTTAAGAACAATTAGATGAACTTTAAACAGTCTGGAAATTGTAATCCCAAGCCCGATGGTCTACACAGATACTTTAAGGTCAAACTTGAAACAAGGGCAGCTCAGACCCTTTGCTGCAGCACTAGCCCTAAAATTACTGTTCCGCAAAACTTCCGTTTCTGGATTGAAGTCGGGCTGTATTCCTGGAGTGGGCTTGAACCTCTGGGCTCAGATTCACTTCTGGCTTCAGAAGCAATGACCAGCAGAAAGGACCAGGGCTGGCATGACTCACCCCACATCTAGGCATGCCCCCTGAGGTGGCCACAAACGCTGACTGTTGCACTAATAGCTGACTCCCCACGCTGGTCTGGATGCAGCGTTGACTTAGGATACAGTCTTTGCCACTTTTGTTTGGAATGTCTCTGTATGAACCTGCTTCAGAAAGCTCTCTCTCTCTCTCTCTCTCTGGCTGCTCTGGCAGGTGTTGCTCTGGACAACAGTTCTCTGGATTGGGAAACCACTTGTAGCAAGCTCAGTTCCCAATTTTAACTCTGGCAGCTCGAGCCACAGTAATTCAGCTTTGCTGTCACAATTCCTGACACAGTTGAAGCAAACCAACAGAGTCAAATTACAGAGGAAAACTCCCTCTCTACTCAGAAGCTTCTACTAATAGCTGCAGATACTGGAGTTCTAGCAGACCACACTGGGCTATTCGATGTGGAAGCCTAGACAGGCCTCCAGCTTTCCTGCAAGGCACACAGTCTGAGCCTCCTCACTCTCTGGAGGCTCCCACAGAACTGCACTGTCCAACGGTCCCTCTCTAACTGAAGAAAAACACAATATTGTAATCCAATTGGTAGAGGAGGCTATCAGTCATAGTTCTGGCTGTCCGATTGGCTACTCGGAGGGCACCAAACACAGAGTACTCAGATCTCTCCCAGCAGCCACAGCTGAAGGACCCCATAGGACCTCCTGAGTTCCAATTAGCTGAAAGCAAAGGTCAAAGTGAGTAGATTGCTGCTGGATGGCAGATAGCAGTTCAACATTAAAGTCCATTTTTATAAACTAACAGTTCAGTTTTAAATTCAAACATTTATCTCATTCAGTAGGGCTCCCTCTCCACTATTATCTGGTGCATGAGTGGAGTTGATAGGAGCGTTTCCCAGCCGGTCTTGAGCTCCGGACTACTTGGACCAGCACACTGTATACAGATACTGAACTTTTAAAGCTACAGCATGATGGCGCCAGCTCACACAGTCACACAGAAATTATGGACAAAGCATTATTTTACATAGATTCAAACTTACAATGCTAGACAATAGCCTAGGTACAAAAGGGCAGAACACAGGTCTGGAGCATGGTCAGATGGAGGGCAGGGGGTGCCTGGGGAGACAACTCAAGGTAAGCCCCATCTCGGGGGGGGGGGATCACAAATAGGGTAGTGGCTTGTAGGTTAAATGAGTCATCAAATATTTCCTTCAGTGCTAATGAGAACTGGTCCCAAAAGGGTTTCAACAGAAGGCACAGGAAAAGACGTGGGTATGTGCTTCAAGCAGCTTGCCACAAGCTCTACAGCATTGTGCTCTCCTCTGTGGGAGATATTTTGTTTGTTAACTGGTCGTACAGGAAAAGTGTACTGTTGTTTTCCAGCTGAATTCTTTCCAAATGTGGGAAGAAGAGGTGTGACATATGGGGGCTGTATAAATGTCCCATTGCTGAGATGTTACAGGAAAATTGAGGCCATCCTGCCAGGTGCTTATAAGGAACTGTATTGTTTTTGCAACTGATGTTCTTTAGTTTGTCTCTCTGCGTTTGAATAATCACTTTGCTGCATGTTTGTATTTTTGCATTTTTGTTTTAAATGTTCCCTTATCCCATTTCCATACATGTGTCTTTTTACCGGAATTCATGTTTTGTTTACCATCGCCACCCCACCACTGTACGAAGTACTGGAGGTGTTATATGGG
Source organism: Neoceratodus forsteri (assembly GCA_016271365.2). Taxonomy (NCBI): domain Eukaryota; kingdom Metazoa; phylum Chordata; order Ceratodontiformes; family Ceratodontidae; genus Neoceratodus; species Neoceratodus forsteri. The sequence goes on along the minus strand of CM028138.1, from coordinate 220,437,294 downwards.
ATATAGGTGTATAGATGAAATTGGTGTTTGCATCTTTAATTGTTATGCTTATGTAAGCCCCCCTCTCCCCACCTCTAGGGGTATGATGGTGAAAAATTCAAGGTAGGGGGCACTATACAGCAGAAACACATACCTTGTCAGGCTGGCTTACCAGACCTGATGAAGCTGGGGTGCCCCATTCTTCCGGGTGCAGAGCTGGATGACAGGAGGGCTGAAGATGCTGCTCTTCACCTGCCTGGCCTTGCTGTCTTCATCTCAGAGGCCTTTGTGGGCAGGCCTCACCAGGCAGGAATCTTGTCTTCCTCCTTGGTCCACTAGTTCTCCTGATGACACCCTGGAACTCACACTAGGAGCCTGGCTGTGGAGGCAAACTTCTTGTTAGCAGAAACCAGTCCCTCCAAACAAATGAGGCAAACACTAGAACTGCAGAAACAAAGGGATCCCATTTAATGAACAGTTAAAAGAACAGGAACAGTCACTCCATGGAGCAGCCAAACACAAGCAAGTTTCTCTGGACCGTTAGTTCACATCTGAAGTGAGTTGGTGCTCTGCACCGGGAAGATCATTTCAGAGCACAGAGTGCAGGTGGCTACCTATTTGGCAAACCAGCCACAGTCCTTACCAAGTGGCCAAATCAGGCCTCCATACAGTAAGCAGCATCACTTAATCTTCAGCCTGAAACTCGAACAGTCTCTATGATGGGAGTCTCCACGGAACCAGGGGAGGTGTCTCTGAATCCCCTGGCTCCCAACTGACCCCACTCACAGTCCCGCCATGATTTTTGTACAGATGTGCAGTCTTTGGGACCAGGGACTTTGCTAGAACCCCTGGATCCCTTCACGTCTCAGGTGCCATCTCCTTCCTCTGCTGTGGGTCCCACTCTGACATGGTCCCAAGGGCCAATATAAATCAGCCTACTCCATGCTGCATGTTTTTTGTGAGCTTCTCTCCTTCTCCCTGGTGCCTTCTCAGTGATGCCCAACCTGGGCACCAAAATTAATGTCCATCACCACATCCCTAAGAGTCCCCGAGTATACTGTTCACACAAGTTAAAAACAAACTGGGACCCCTATGGGTGAGCATGCAATCACTCCACTTCAAACTCTCTCACTTCCCTCTGAGATCCTTCCATAAGGCACCAAAACAGCTCCTTTTATTCCTTTCTCCCAGGGTGACAAAAAACACCTGCCAATTAGAGGTTAAATTCTGGACCTCCACCTGGGTGCCAAACCAGCCCTTTCCCCAGTGCCCCATGGGACCCGTAGTCCCATTTAATAATTATTTACAGTTTGCCTCCCATGGCACCAGCCAACTCCGGACTACTGGAGCAACTGCTCTGTCCAAATGTCCCCCCAAGGCAGCTACGCATGCTCCCCAGCACAGACTGCCCAAAACTATTTATAAAATGTTTCTCCCTCTCTCTCTCTCTCTCTCTCTCTCTCTGCCTCTCTCTCTCTCTCTCTCTCTCTCTCACCTCCCTCCCCCCGACTGCAGTCATGGCCCAGCTGACACCAGAAACAACCAGACCCAGGACCGGAGCAGCTGCTCACTGACTCCTTCTTCCCCGGCAGCCATGCATGTGCAATGTGTGGGCTGCAAACTATTTACAGCACTTTTTTTTCTCCTTCTGCCACCATCTCCCTTGTGGTCCCAGGCCCAACCAACCCCGAAACACCAGAACCAGGACACAATCCAGCAAATCACTGGCTCTCCCCAGAGCCTTGGTACATTGTTTGGCCACCATTAGGTCATCTGAGATGATTATTCCCAAATCCCTTTCTACCTTGGTGACCGTTAATACCTCCCCCCCCATCCAGGAGCTTTCCCCAGGATTCCTTCGCCCCAGGTGCATGACTTTGCACTTCTTCGCATTGAATCTTATTTGCCACACTTCAGATAATTTCTCCAGCTTTCCTAGGTTGCTCTTCATTTTCTCCACCCCAGCTGGAGTGTCTACCCTGTTGCAGATCTTGGTGTCATTTGCAAATAGGCAAACTTTTGCCTCCAACCCTTCTGCAATGTCACTGATGAAGACATTGAAAAGGACTGGCCCAGGACTGATCCTTGTGATATCCCACCTGTCACCCCCCTTCTTCTCAGATTGGACCCCATTTTCACCACCCTCTGCTTTCTGTCCATCAACCAATTTCTAACCCAGTTTACCACCTTGTGTTCCACTCTCTGGCTCCCCTCCCAGCTTATTTACCAGTCTTTTATGCAGAATGGTGTTGAAGGCCTTGCTGAAATCAAGGTAGGCACTATCCACCGCTCCTCCCTGATCCACCTCCTTTATCACTCAGTCAAAGAAATCTATCAGATTTGTTTGACATGACCTTCCTGTTGTGAATCCATGCTTCTTCAGGTTCTGTACTCCACTGGATTCCAAGTGTTCCGCAGTCTTTTCTTTAAACAGTGCTTCCTTAATTTCCCCCACTACAAAGGTGAGGTTGACTGATCTGTTGTTACCAGCCTCTACCCCGCTTCCACTGTTGTGAAAAGGGGCTGCATGTGCTCTCCTCCAGCCCTCTGGAACCACTCCTGTATTGAGCGACTCACTAAACAGGACTGCCAGTGGTGCTGCCAGCACCACCTGTAGTTCTTTGAATACCCTAGTACGTATGCCATCTGGCTCCATTGCTTTGTCCACCTTCAGTTTTGTGAGTTCCTCTAAGACTGTCTCTCTCTTCTGTAAATGGACTGGTATTCACCTCCCTCCCACCTTTGTTTCTGATGCCTAGTTGTTTCATCTCTCTCTCCCCTTCTTTTGTGAATACTGAACAGAAGTATTTGTTCAGTACTGCTGCTTTTTCTAGGTCTCCCTTCCCACACTGCCCCCTTCCCATCTGAGCCTTACAATCCTGCCCCTGGTTTTTTATGTTTGCTTGCATGCATGTGCAAGAAACATAGTGCCATCATCAGAGATTTCGGAGGTGTGTCACCTCCTCCTCCAATTCAGTCAGTGTGTTGGCAGGTGCAGCCCCTGTAAGCCAATGCATTCTGGAGCTGTCTATGACAAGCTCCAAAATGCAGTGGCATACAGTTCAAAGGGGGAGCTACGTTTGAGTGAGCAGCGATAAGATATCGCTTGCTCATGCAGGCAGCCCCCCCACACACACACACAGATGCCATGCAGGCGTCGCCCTTCGCACGCACACACACTGAATAACCGACGGGGCTCCCAATCCCCGCCGGCTGTGCTGCTTCCCCACCTCCCCCAAGTTTTCTCGAAAATGCCACGAGGGTGCCCACCCCAGTGTGGCAAGTATGATATAGCCGACGGGGTGCCCAACTCCCGCCGGCTCCACTGTCCTCACCCTCCCCGAGTACTAAGTGCCACGCTGGGAGCCCACCCCAGTGTGGCAATCCATACTGACAGCCGGCGAGGTGCCCAATCCCTATCGGCTGAGACCAGCCCCCCATCCCAGCCTTGCCACGCTGAGGAGCCCACCCAAGCGTGGCAAGCAATCCCGCATCATTCTTTTTTTTTTTTACCTGTAAAGAAAAAACGGTCCCACGTAGTCTCCCTGGCCCCCTACTGCCTTCTCACATTGCTGGCCCACCTTTAGGTCATCTGATATGACTACCCCCAGGTCCTTTTCCATTTTTGTTGTTGTCAGTATCTCATCCCCCATTGTGTACTCTTCCCCTGGGTTTTTGTTTCCCAGGTGCATTACTTTACACTTCTTTGCATTGAATCTAAGCTGCCATACATTTGATCATTCCTCCAACCTTGCCAAATCCCTTTTCATCCTTCCCATCCCACCTTGTGTATCAACCCTGTTGCAGATCTTTGTGTCATCTGCAAAGAGACATACTTTTCCTTCCAGTCCCTCTGCAATGTTACTTATAAAGCCCCAGTGCTGAACCCTGCGGTACCCCACTAGTAACCCCCCTTTCTTCACTGTGGACTCCATTTACTATTACCCGCTGTGTCCTGTTGTCCAGCCAGTGTTTTACCCAGGCTACCATCCTGGGACCCACTCCCAGGCCGGCTAATTTGTTTATTAATCTTTTGTGCGGGGCTGTGTCAAATGCCTTGCTAAAGTCTATGTAGATGCATAGGGAGAGGCATCACCAGTAGAAAACAGGAAGTTGTTGGCCCTCTGTACAGGCAGTTGGTAAGACCACATCTGGAGTACTGTGTACAGTTCTGGAGACCCCATCTCCGCAAAGACATAGACAGGGTGGAGGCTATCCAGAGGAGGGCAACATAAATGGTGCAGGGTATGCACCAGAAGACATATGAAGAAAGACTAAAGGAACTTAAGATGTATAGCCTCGAGGAAAGGGGGGACATGATGGAAACTTTCAAATACCTCAAGGGAATCAACAATGTCCAAGAGGGTAGCATCTTTCAGAAAAAGAGATGTGCAAGAACAAGGGGCACAATTTGAAGATAGAGAGGGGATGGCTCAGAGGTAATGTGCAGACGTATTTCTTCACAGAGAGGGTTGTAGATGCATGGAACTGCCTTCTTGAGGAGGTTGTAGAGTCAAAAACAGTGGGGGAATTCAAGAATGCATGGGACAGGCATAAGGCAGTTCTAGTGGGGGGTAGGAGGAAGTAGGCTGTTGGTTAACTAGGATCTGCAGCTTATCCATTAGGTAGGGAAATGGGCAGACTAGATGGGCCAAGCGGTCCTCATCTGCCATCAGATTCTATGTTTCTATGTTCTCTCGGGGTGCAAAATCAATAGTTCAAAAATGGAGGTTCTTAATTTTTCATTCACTCCTTCTAGACTGTTAAAGATAGAGTTCCCGTTCCACTGGAGCAGGGTAGAAATGAAATACTTGGGTATCAAAATCCCTTCCAACCTGATATACCTAGAACTAGTTAACTTGGAACCAATTACCTTACAAATAGTTGCAGACTTATCTAAATGGACACAACTGTTCTTGGGTCTGATTAACAGATCTGAGTCCATACAACAAAATGTCCTGCCTCATATTCTTTTTTTCCTTCAAACCTTGCCCATTTTTCTTTTGGAAGCATATTTTAGGTCTTGGGATAAACTAATATCCAGATTTATCTGGGGAGGGAAGATACCCCGAATAAAATACACATTATTGCAACTTCCCAGAACACAAGGGGGGGCTTGGCTTGCTAAATCTGAAAAATTATGCACAGGCAACTCAGACTCGCTCTGACCTTTTACTTCTGACTTCTTGGTATCATTCATACTGGAAAGAGATAGAGGTGACACTTCATGGGCTGGAACACCTTCCTCCATATCTTTTGGGAAATCCCCCGCAATGCCTCCCCTGACCAGATTCCCTCAATTTACAAGGGTATTCTTTAAAACTTGGTTATATGTAATTAAATATATTCTCTCCACTTCTGAGAGGCATTAACTGACAGTTATTGCCTATGATTCAAATCTGTGCCCAATAGAGTTGACACACAAGCTTCAAGCCTGGGAAGCATACTCAATCTATTTTATTTTTCAACTTGTGGACTCTCAAGGTATTTATCCCTTCCTCTATCTGCAATCCATATATAAATTACCTTCAAGCCAATATCAAACTTATGTATCTCTTAAGAATAAGCTCTGCTCATTGGAGGAATCACTAATTGGAATAGCCAAAGCTCCCTCTGGCTTGGTGTCAATAACTATGCATCATTTAAAAGGTGGAGTTATGTAACATATTATTAATAACCTATACAAGACACTAAGAGTGTACAGTAGGGAAAACCTTGATATGGTCAAAGGGAGATGGGCTAAGGAATTAAATACGCAAGTACCTGAAGAAATCTGGCAAAAGTCACTTTTACCTTACTCTAAAATTACCTCCACTACATGTTGAAGAGAATTTGTATGGAAAGCAAGGATTCATTTCTTTAGAACCCCGGACATTACATACAAATTAGGAGGGGTAGAAAGAGATTATTGTTGGAGAGGCTGTGGGTTTTCCCTAGCAACTCATGAACATATATTTTGGTCTTGTCCATATCTACAGGGATTATGGAGGGAGCTTATGTCAGAACTTAACATATACCAGACTTGCTCACACCAGCTTTTATCCTGATGGTGACACCACCTACTGGTATACAAGTTAACTGGGTGCAGTACCAGCTAGTAACATTTTTAGTAGTGATAGCCAAAAAAGTAATCACTAGAATTTGGCTTACAGATACAATTCCAGTTAAAGAATCTTGGAGAAACTTAACATATGAAGTCTATCATTTGGAATGTATCTCGGCCAAATTAAGTAATAGAAGCCGTAGTTTTACTAACAGATGGGGATGATGGATTTTATATCATTTGGAGCACTATTCCGATTTTATACCATGACAGTACCTGACAAACTAATCTGCATCCTAGGAATATTAAGGGTTCAAAGCTTTTCATTCATATGGAGAACCGGGGGTGACTTCAGGTTGAGGACAGAATGAGGATGGGGGATGTAAAAGAACTGATACTCCTATTATGGATTTGAATCAGTTATTCATCTTGAAGATGTGGATCTTTAAGACTGATCTTATTATTATTTTTATTGAAGTTGTGACTTGGAAAAGGATAGAAATATTCTACAGCTGAAATAATCTGTGCACTATGAATATGTACAGTATTCCATAATGTCTGAGTTTACTTATGGTAAAAATTAAAATTTCTCAATTAAAAAAAAAATAGAAGAACATACCCAGATGTGGGTAATTAGAGGCCTGATAATAAACCGTCATGACTAACCGTACTCTAGACACTGCATTAATATCAATGATTAGCCTGTTACATTTAGAATATGAATCAATAGTAGAAGAGTTCCCTCAATGAAAGAAGCTTACCTATTGCTATAGTACGCCAATAAATTGTGAATAATTGCTTACATGATGTAAATATCGCTATGCACTGTTCTTATTTGTTTTGTTTTGCTTTATATATTTGGTCCTTGTACTATGGTGTTATAATGCTGTTAGCATTGTATCTGCAATTAGCTTGACCTCGGCCAGGAATATACACATTGTTATTTGTATGTACTGATTGATGGACAGTTTAATAAGCTTTTAATTACATAAAAAAAAAAATCTTCCTAGAGAAATACTTGGAGAAGGGCTGGTGACTCAGATGGTTATTTATTGAAAATTTCAGAGAATACTTTTGAGTACAAGTGCTCTTTTTACAAAGGTTCCCCGTCAATAACAGAGACTACAAAGCAACATAACAAATACAATACATGTGCTCCAGTGGAACTAAATCAAGCAAGCACAAATAAACAGGCTGGATCAACTGCATACAATTTTATGATAAGTCCTGTAACATAATCAGTGAAGAACAAGCATATTAATGGTACATAACCACCGAGCCAGCCTGACACAGTTCAAAGGGTATACTAGGAGGCACTCAGAGGATTCCAAGGAACAACAAGAAACAGTGATAAATTTATCAAGTATTTCCTTAATAGAATCACATGTTCAGCTTCTCTGTAGAGGGTTTTCCTTTGTCCCCAGTCCAGCAACAAACATTTTCAATGTCAAGGCTGATGTCTACAAATTTGTAAGGAAGCTTAAAGTAAAGTACTGTTTTGCAACCAAAAAAAGGTCAACCACATGGCAACATGGGTTACTTGTCAGAGTGGACATCACTGCATACTGGAACTTTACTAACTCAACCAGTTGTAGCTGGTAATATTGGAATGGACTCATATGGACAGGGAAATATGTGAGACATTCAGGAACCACTCGCTGGCCTTGAACCAATTACACCATTGGGCCCACAGATAGAAGCTGATGGAATTCTTACCCCATCTGGGGTGAACCTCATTGGTATGGTGGACCATCTGGCTTAGACACAGTAATAATCAGAAAGAGAAGTGAAAGGTTTAACCACAGGTCTGTATTCAATCCAAAGTTAAACAATGCTGCCATTAATGCATTTAAAAATTGGCACTTGCTGAGACAGATTAACTGTTTGGTAAACATTACAGTAATACGTTTGGTAACCTTCCCTTGCCCAAACAGAAAGCCCTAGAATAACTGGAAAAAAATCAAAAATATATTAATTAAACCTTTAGACAATGGTGGTAATACAGTGATTATGAATAAGGCTGACTACACAAAGAAAGTATCTGACCTTACCTTGGACAGGGACAACTATGAAAAATTGTCAGGGAATCATACTCCAAAGTTTAAAATATAGCTGTTTAGTTTGGTGGAGGGGCACTGGACCATGGGTGGTTCACAGAAGAGGAGGCAGCATTTGTGAATACAGATCTTCCAGTGACAAGCATGATCTATATACTCTCCAATAGCCACAAAAATCCAGTTGATCCCCCGAGTAGCCTCATTGTGCCTGGCATGAGTTCTTTGATTCAGAATTTGTCTAAATGTATTAATTTATTTTCTATAACCATATGTTCTGAGTCTTGGGTCACATGTCAGGGACACTATGGATCTCCTAAATACATTATATAATTTTGTCTGGGATAAGGACCTCATCTGAGTCACGACTGATGTTATCTGCTTGTATACAAGCATCATACACCATGATGGCTTGGAAGCTGTGGAGTTCTTCCTCCAGAGGCCTCAGATGGGTGACACAGTACCCACAACCTTTTACTGCAGCCCTTCAAGTATATCTTGGACAGGTACTATTTTATGTTCAATGGGGAATACTACAGACAGAAGTGTGGCACAGAGATGGTGGCCTCTGTGGGCCCTTTGTATGCCAACCTATTCATAGGATACTGGGAGGAAAGAGTTATATGTGATACCAATCACAACAAATTTTCAGGGAATGTCCAAGGCTGGTATTGTTATATTGATGACATAATCTGTATCTGGTGTAGCACTGAGGAAGATCAGTTCACAGACTACTTGAATTCAAGTAGCACCAGTGTCAAATTTACTTATAAACTGAGTATATCTAAAATAAATATTTTGAATGCCCTTCTTGAAGTCATGCCAGGTCAGACTGTGTCAACATAAGGTTACAGAAAGCCCACAGCAGCCAGTTCAGCCCTGTAAGCTGATAGCTCTCATCCAAAGAAACTGATGGATTCCATCCCTTTTGGACAACTAATAAGGGTTTGAAGGAACTGTGCCCATTATGCAGTATTTGAAGAGCAAACAAAGGAATCAATACAGTGATTCACAAAGTGTCTCTGGGGAAGAGAATTTGAAGGAATCTCTAGAAAGAGTCAAATTGACAGAAGGACTCTTCTCTCACCAAGGGTAAGAACAGAGGTGGAACTGCAGTCATTAACATTTGTTACCGAATACAACAGCCTAGTGGGGAGGGTAGGAAGTTTGATACAAAAATACTGGCCTATCATACATGGGGATTTAGTACTTCAGGTTGAAATGGGAGCCAAACCAAGGGTCACCTTTAGAAAAGCTAACAATTTAGCTGATATACAGACTGCTAGCCATTTTGGAGCTACTTAGAAGGAATACCTTATAGAAACTTGCTTCCAGCCAAGCCTCTGGGCTTTTACTGCTGTGCAAATTGCAGTGTGTAGAGGTATCCAAATGGGAGCAAGGAATATGTCCAGCATTATGGGAATAGAAAAATTGAGATCAGGCAGTTAATTTCCTGTGTCACAACATTTGTTGCTTACATGATTTGGAGCGCTTGTTTTAAGCATTATGTGGGATGTACTACACGGCCACTGAAAATGTGTATTCAGGAACACATGCAGGCTACTATCAACAAAAGTGAACATAGTGCACCAGAAGTACACTTACAGGTGGCCCACAACTCAGATATGACCCATATTTGCTTTACGGACCTTGAGCATGTGTCATCCAAAAAGGGGAGGATATAGGCTCAATAACCCCCTTCAGACAGAAACAAGGTAGATGGTATCATTGAATACCTTTCTTACACAGGTCTTAATGAAGAGAGAGATTTTGTGCCTTTTTTGAAACAGTAATTGGAAATCATGAAATGTAATCTGTACTTTGTTATAACTAATACAATGTTACCTCAGTGGTGACTTGTGACTTGGTTCTGTTCTTTCTTGCAGATTGCCTCCTCATGTATGTCCAGTATGGATTTGGTGGCAATACCAGTATGCTTAAGTTATTCAATTAACAGAAAATGTACTCCAGGTAACCTGTAACATTAATTAATGTAGCTGGATAATGAAAATGAAATTATTTGCTATAATTGCTATGCAGTACGGTATGTGCCAGGTACCTATAAGGAACTGTACCTTTGCTATGACTGCTATGCGATATGAAATACGCCAAGTACCTATAAGGAACTATACTGTTTCTGTAATTAATATTCTTTAGTTTGGCTGCTTGCATTAGATGATCACTTTGTTACACTTTTGTATTTTTGCATTTATGTTTAAAATGTTCTCATCACATTTCCCATACATGTCATTTTCCTGAAATTTGTTTATTTACTTATTTCAGTTTGTTAACTGGGTAGACCCACTTGGCCCAAGATGTCCCTTTTTTCAGGGGCAACACAGAATTAATTACACAGAAACCTGTTGGATATAGAATATTTCTGTGAGACAAGACAATTTTAGACACAATGATGGCCATCCAAAATGTCTTACATTTTAGAGTAGCATACCTAGACATTTTATAATCACATATGACTATACAGGAGGTGAGTTCCAACAACGACAAACTGTTAATACAATTTATCAGGTAACAGACATCAAACCACCCCCCACCCCCACCGTACGAAGTGGTGGAGGTGTTACAAGGGATATCAGTGCATAGATTAAATTGTTGTTTGAATCTCACATTGTTATTCTTAAAAATCAGGATGTACAGTTTAAAGGCCACACCTCCTGATGAAGACCAGCACTGGTCAAAGCGCCAGGCATTGTAATCCTCTGGCAGCCTTGCAATAGATGTCTTTTTGCAGCATGACAGCCTGATTTGGCGTTTCTTACTGGTTCTGAGTGCAGATTGTGTGCTTCTCATCCTGCCACTTCTGCCTTATATAATCTATAGTATGTGAGGCAAGGTTAGATAGGGTGATATATAATGAAAGGTCAGTGTGGGCAACCTCCCCCCCTGGACATATAGTAAGTAACACATGGACTGCCTGCACTGCCAGGCACTCTCTAAACATAACCTTTATATATTGAGTAACTTGTAAGTATTGGAATTGGTCAGCGTCTTGGAGCCTGAATGCATTTAGTAACGTATGAAAATCTTGCGGTGTTCTGTCCTAAAGGAATTGGCATGGTAGGAATAACCCCAGTCTTTCCCAGGACTTGTAGGTATGACCCAGTCTGGGAGGCATAAATTCTGTACTACAAGGAAGAGACCATATCATCTGGATCCCCATTGAAAATGGACATTGATGCCCTTGGGTTCTTACCCAGTTAATACATTATATTAAAAAAAGATACTGTAAGGTTTTAATGTCTCATTTGTGTGAGCCTTGAACCAGTGTGCAAGTGTGACTTTTGTGAATTTGTTGGGATGGCTAGGGCTCTGAGGATCTCCTCAGAAATTAAAAATGGATTTGGCGGGAGGTCCCGTGATGGCTGCCTGAACAGTCACATACTCCCTAGCTCCCGCTCCACGATCGGGTAAAATAAAATTTAAAATCAAATCCAAGGACTTTAGCATTTAAAACTGGCTTACTCTATTTTTAAGAAGCCACAAGGAGTATCGTGGCAGTGAATCCCCCCTAAAATGGATGAGTAGATGCGAGACAACTTACCCCGCCATACACCACCAACAACACCGATGCGGGATAAGACAGCGAAGCGCTTGAAGGTAGCTCCAGCAGGGGCAGCGGCTGAAGCTAATCCCCAGGTCGCACTCACGGAGGAAAAATTCTGGGAGGGAATATCCCCTCTGAAAGAATCCCTGGAGTCACTAACGGTCTCAATTCAGAGCATTACCTTCTCCCAGGCTTCACTAACGCAGCGCACAGCAGATAACGAATTGAGGATTTCCTGTCTTGATGACTGGAGGGGGAGAGTTGAACCGGAGCTGTCTCAATTGTGGCATTGAATTAAAGCAATGGAAATCAAAGTAGAAGACCTGGAAGGAAGATCAAGAAGAAATAATCTTTTAATTTTGGGGCTGCCCAAAAGTGAAGAGGGCACGTCGTCTGTGCCATTCGTGCAGAAGTTATGCAGTAATCTGGCAGGCCCCTCTCCTAATGGCCTGGAGTATGTGATCGAGCGGGCACATCGGTCTCTAAGACCGGTCCCTCCAGCAGGGGCCCCTCCACGTCCCATAATTTTCAGATTGTTGAATTTTAGGGACAAGCAGCATATCCTTGGTAAAATTTGGGATATCAGTGAACTGCTTTGGGAAGGCAAAAGAATACGGATGACTCAGGACCTGCCAAAGTCTGTGAGGCAAAAAAGGAAGGAGTTTCACCCGATAGTCATGAAGCTTATTGCGGCTGGAATCCGCTTTAAAATGAAATATCCTGCTACACTGCAGGTGTGCCATATGGCGGAATGGCATAGTTTCGAATCGCATGTTCAAGTCACTGAAAAGTTGCAGAAGCTATACCCGGATCTGCTTAAATGAGAATGTGAAGTAATAGTGTTCACTTGGACATTGAGATGACTGTTGGGCTATATTATGATGAGGACAGACATCAACAATCTGAGAGAAAATGTATCAGAGAAGATGTAACAGTGTATAGGCACTTAAGAGTTTGTAGTTCGTGTTATGTTACCATTATTTTGGAAGCAGTCATGCTAGATTTATTTTTAGGTAGCTCTCTGAGATTGGCAAGCTTCCAGAGTGGAATATGGTATACAGGGGAGCAATTTTTAACACGTCTACCAGAACCTGACTTTTACCTCTAATGTTACTAAAGCCTGACAGATTTACTGGGGAATTATAAGTTTTGAGCTCCTGGTCTTTACGAGTTAATTATTTTTTTACAGTACTCAGGGATAGCCAATTCAAGGGCTAGTTTAGAAGCTTTTTTTTTTCAGTTATCTATGTTTCCTTTTATGTTACTAATGGGGGTATTTGGTAAGATAGGCGAACGAGGTATAATTAATCACTAAACCAGTACCAAGGTATAATAAAAGGATTTAGGTGCTTTTGAAGTAGTTTAGCCTGATTATGGACTGTAAGGTCCAAGAATAGCCAGTAACATTGTATAAGTGAAGTAGGAGTTAATATTTACCTTAATGTTTACTACCTAATTGATGTAAGTGGGGCGAGGCGGGGATTTATGGGGTTGTTTAGGGAAGGATACATCACAACCTGGACTTGAATAACGTTCTTGTGAATAAACCAGAATGGTAAGAGAACAAAGTTTTAATTTTTTGTTACTGTGGGGGAAAGGGTTTAAGGATAAGACAGTGTTGGGTTTTGTTTTTCTGTTTCGTGGGGGCACAAGGGAGGATAAGATACCTAGTCGAGGGGTCAAATGGGTTGCGTTAGTCCTGGAAGACCTGGGGATACTCTGCAAAAGGCAAATACAGGATGAAATATGTTTCATGGAACGTAAAAGGATTTCGTGCAAGTATTAAAAGGCACCAGGTATTAAGTCACTTGCAGACATTATAATGTCAGATAGCCTTTCTCCAAGAGGCCCATCTCTTGACTTCAGAGAATCTCTTTCTTAGACGTCTATGGGTGGGACAAAGTTATACAGGGGGAAATTCCACTAATCAGCGAGGAGTGGCTATTCTCCTTTTAAGGGGACTAAATTTTCAGCTAAATACAGCTATTGTGGATCCGGAGGGCTGATATATTTTTTTGCATGGGGTTCTGGATCAGATAGAACTACTTATGGGATGTGTTTACGGGCCAACTATCCCATCCCCTAATTTTTTTACTGAGTTAGTGAAAGTGATATCCAGATTTATATACCTTCCCTTAATTTTTGCAGGGGATTGGACTGTCACTATAACTTCTAATTTAGACAAATCGAATAGTAGGGTCACTAGACCATCCTCGACACAACAAGCTCTCCAAGAATTCATAACTATGGGTGGTCTCTGTGATCCTTGGAGAACCTTCTATCCAACTACCCGGAAGTATACCTTTTATTCTTCAGTACATAAATCCCTATCTAGGATTGATTATTTTTTAGTTAGTGTTGATGCCCTACCCCATACTTCAGATGTTGGTATAGCTCCTAGAGTACTGTCGGATCATTTGCTGGTATGGATCCTATATAATCCAAACCGGAATATTAAGCAGGATAAAATATGGAAATTAAATACACAACTTCTTAAAGACCCGTGGGTCATAGAGAAATTGCAAGCTCTTATCCGAAGTTTTTGGCAATCGAACTTAGGATCTATTGCTAACGTGGATAAAATATGGGGGGCATTAAAATGTGTCCTTCGGGGGGGGAGTATATTCGGATCGCTTCGACCCGCCAGAGAAAGTGAGAGGCTTCCTTACATGCCCTGTTAGTGCAGATAGAAGCACTTGAACACAGCCCAACTCTGGAATCCTCTGAACGAGAGCAAGTCGAATTAACCAAATTAAGGCATCAATATGCGGATTTACTAAGGGAAAAGTTTGAATATGCATTGTTCAAGATGCGGTCGAGATATATAGACCAAGGAGATAAGGCAGGGCATTTGTTGGCTATGCAACTTAAAGAACAAGAAGCCTCCCATTGGGTTAAAGCTATCTCCTCTCAATTTGATGGTACCCTTAAAACCTCCCCAGAAGAGATTACCCAAGAATTTGATAGGTTTTATTCACAACTATACTCTCCTCCCTCAAATGTCCTTTCAAATAAGGAGGTTCAGGATTATTTAGAGAGGATTCCACTCCCACAATTATCCCAAGCTCAACAAACTCTTTTAACACGGCCTATATCCCAGACCAAAATGTTAACTGCCATTCAGGCTTTGGCATCGGACAAATCTCCAGGGCCGGATGGATTTCCCGCTAATTTATACAAAGCCCTGGCAACTGACTTAACTCCCATTCTTGCCCAGGTCTTCTCCTTCCTTTGTGAAAGGGGTATATCTGATTTCTCACTTCTACAGGCCCTTATAGGAGTTTTACCCAAACCCAATAGACCCCCCGATAAAGTTACCAATTATCGGCCCATATCTCTCATGAATTGTGATATTAAAATCCTAGCAAAAATTTTGGTTGCTAGAGTAATGCAAGTTTGGGAGGGACTTATAGGACCTGAACAGGTAGGGTTTATGAGGGGGAGATCCTCTCTGGACCATTTGAGGAAGCTAGAACATATTTTCTCTGTATCCAGTGAGTCTCGGGACCCAATGGTCTTGGTATCCCTGGATGCGGAGAAAGCTTTCAACAAGGTATATTGGGATTTTGTCTTTTTGACAATGGAAAGATTTGGTTTCCCTATTAGGTTTATTGAATGGGTGAAGATTTTATACACCAGCCCGAATGCAAAAGTCTATTGTAATGGCATTCTGTCAAAAGGCTTTTCTCTTTACTCCGAGACTCGTCAGGGTTGCCCACTATCCCCATTTTTGTTTAATATTTACCTAGATCCCTTAATCAGACTCCTGAATTCATCCCAAGTGCATGGCATCATATTGGGCCCTCTGGAAGTTAAAATTTCAGCTTATGCTGATGATCTTTTACTGCATATTTCACATCCGGCCACCTCACTGCCAGTTGCACTACAAATTATTTCTCAATTTGGACTGGTTTCGAATTATAAGTTAAATTTGGATAAAACTACCCTATTGCCATTAAATAATTGTGTATGTCCCACGGATTATATACATTTAGGGCTGAGGGAGTCAACTAAACTCGTATATTTGGGAATAACTCTTGCGAAGAGTGTAGCTTTGAGGAGAAGGTTGAACCTGGAGAATTTGATGGTAACTATTGCAAGGGACTTAAACAGATGAGGGACACTCCCGATGTCAATGCAGGCTAGAATCAGTGTTGTTAAAATGAATATTCTCCCCCGTATCTTTTATCCCAGTCATATGCTTAATTTGTTTATCCCATTGGCGTGGTTTAAAAAACTTCATGCATTAATATCCCACTTTATTTGGCAAAAGAAATGCCCTCATCATTCCTATATTAAGCTGGGTGCTCCAAAATCTTTGGGGGGACTTAGGTTGCCAAATATTTATTTATATTATTTAGCCAGTCATATATCAAAATATGCCCAATGGATCATAGATCCAGGGTCTGTGTATCCCTCAGAGTATACGCCCATTTGGTTACAAGTGGAAAGATATTTGATCAGGGCAATGGGAATATCTTTAGAGGCTATGTATTTTGTATCGGTAAATAGATTACCTCTACAATTAAGACACACAGTTATTGGTATATCGGTTAAAGTACATACTCAGCTTTGTAAGTCTATGAAATACGAAAATATGAAAGATATTTCCCAACCAATATGTGGAAACCCTAATTTTAAACTTCAGGGGGCATTTATTTGTATCCCAGAAATACCAGAGAAATGTATTTCGGATCTTATACAAGAGGGAAGAATATTTGAAAGCCCCAAACTACTCCAGGAACTGGGACTTCTGAGATCACAAATCTTTAAGGTGTACCAGATCCGCCATATGCTGTTGGACTGGTTTGGCATGCGAAAATGGGATACTAATCAAAGGGAGTTTCTCTACCACGTGCAATACCTTGCCCGATCGCCCCACTCGGTTTCATGCTTAGTGAACTTTATATTTCCCTATATGTATCCCACAATATCTGGGGAATCCCAATACTGGAGCGCGGCATTACCCAGGCTACCCAAAGAATGGGATTGCATTCGGTTAGATCTCCACCAATACTCCGCAAATGATAGGTTGCGCTTTACCCAATTCTATATTCTCCATAACATATATTTTACCCCAAGGCATTTGCTTAAAATGGGAAAACTTCCTACGGCAACATGCTCTAGATGTTCTTCTGCAGATGGTACGTTGTTTCACATTCTATGGGAGTGCAATAAAGTAGTCTCATTATGGGAGAGAATCAAGACAACAATTAGTCCCCTATTAGGTTTAACGGACCTTTTCTCCCCTGAAATATGTATTGTAGGGGCTCGCTCATTGATCCCTGTCAGGGAAAGAAGGTTCCATATCTCCTTAGTATCCTTAGTGGTAAAGAGACTGGTACTATGTCACTGGCTAGATCAGGAAGAAATCTCTTACTCGGAATGGCTAAAGGAAATTTTGTATAATTTAAGGATTGAGAACACATTTGCCACTCTTAGGGACCGTCCTCAAAGATATGACAAGAGATGGGGCAAATTGGAGACGTTGTTAATGGTGTAAACATTTCCTATAAATGTTAAGTGAATATATAAGGATATACACCATGGCTTTTAAGTCTGAATGGTAAAGATGAAGGTCATTTGATAGTTCCTATAAGTTTACTGTATACCCATGAGATAGAATCCCCTCAATTCTCTTTATTTACTGATTTTAGCCTTTTGTCAGTCTAGGTATCTTAGGGGAGGGAGGGTTAATAAGGGAGGGGGGTATATGTATTGCTTGTGCAACCAATTCTAAGATGTGTGGTCTTTACATACTATGTAATGTACAATGTAACTGTACAAGTTTGATAACAATAAAGCTTATTAAGTTTAAAAAAAAAATGGATTTGGCCAGGAGGTATTGCTAACCTTCCAGTAGTTCCATTGATTTCCAATGAGCTAAGTAGGGTGGTGACATCCAGTAGAGGACAATCCAACACTGTGCCGAAAAGTGATAACGTTCCAGGTTTGGCAGTGCCAAGCATCCTCACTGCTTTGGGAGCTGTAAAGTGGAGAATTTAATGTGAAGTCAATCCCCTGCTCATATAAAATGAGGTATCCATTTACTCTATTGTTGAAACTGCCCCCTTGTAGGGTTAACTGGCAAGTTTTGAGCCAAATATAAAAATCGGGGGTGAATATCACTGTGAAAATAGTCAACACATTGGAGCAAGGACAGCGGCAGTGCTCCTCAGGGTTTCAGATAATTTCTTAGTTTTATACCAGCAGGCTGTAGTTCAAAGGGAGGATCTGAGACAAATTAGAGGGCAAAATTACCCCTAAATATTTTAGGGCAGACATGTTCCATTTAAAGGTATACTGCTGTGTCTCTAGATTAGGTGCATAATTTACTTTAAGTGCTTCTGTCTTTGAATTATTTATCTTATAACCCATAATATTACTAAACCTTGTAAGAAGGTCCCAAAGTGTTGGAAGGCAGGAATCTGGGTTAGTCATATAAAATAACAGATCATCTGCATATACTGCTAATTTCTGTTACCTACCACCCAGCTGTGGGCTCTGTATATCAGGATTCAAGCAGACAGCTTGAGCCAGTGGTTCCACATAAAGGGCAAACAGAAGGGGAGATGGGGCAACCCTCTCTGATCCCCTGCAGGATTGGATGGACGACTGACTGTTAATGTTTATATAGGTTTGTGGATTATCTTGCAGTGGAAGGCTGGTACACAAGAAGGGTAGAGGAAACTGCATGTGCACCATTGCAGCAAATAACAATAGTTGGCTAAAGTCAACAACGGCTGCCTCAGAATTGTTTTGATTTGTAAGATTTTATTTTTTATTTTGTTGTATTATTGTGATGCAAGTGTCATATTAGCTGTATGGAACTGAGAGGTAGTATGAGTGTCATAACCAGCAGTAATGCTGTCTTGCACTTTTCTACAAGATATTCCTCCAACACTTCCATTACAATAGTACAACAAAATACTACAAATTAAGTTAGTACAGAAAGTATTACCCCTGGGGAACATCATTAGATGTTACAGGGATGTTTTTCACTGTTATGCAGATGATATCAGTCTGTATATGTCCTTTGCACAAGGGAGACAGGCTGTGGTCTCTGTGCTGAATTTCTGTCTGGCCAAGATCCAAGACTTTTAGCCCACTGAATGACCTGCCCTCCCTAGTATACGCTTTGTGACATCCAGACTTGATTAATGCAATGTCCTTTACTTCAAGCTGAATGTAGGGACCCTACGTCACCTACAGCTGGTGAAGAATGCTGTAGCCAGGTTGTTGGCAGGCCTTCCTAGGTCCTGTCATATGAACATACGAATTTGCCAGCAGATAAAGGCCTTATGGTCTATCGAGTCTGCTCAAGTGTGCAGTTGGCAACCGTTGTACTGCAGCTGCCCTCCCTCCCTCCTGACCCTCCCTCTTACCCTATCCATCCCTTTGAAGCAGTCCACTGTTCTACAGGATACCACTTCTGCAGGCAACACGTTCCACCCAGACACCACTCTCTCCGTAAAAAAGTGTCTTCTCATTTCCCTCCTGAACCTCCCCCCCTCCGATCTGAGATCGTGACCTTGAGTATCCCTATTCCCCTTAACTTGAATAGTCCCTCTGTGCCTGTCTTGTTTATTTCCTTTATGTACTTGAAGGTTTCAATCATATCCTCCCTGTCTCTTCTCTCCTCCAGGGAGTACATGTTCAACTCCCTCAGCCTGCTCACGTAGGGTATGTCCCCTAGTCCCTGGATCACCTTTGTTGCTCTGCACCGCATCTCCTCCAGTAACTTAATGTCCCTCTTCAGGTATGGGTGCCAGTACTGCATGCAGTACTGCAGGTGTGGCCTAACCAGTGACCTATACAATGGCACTATCACCTCCCCTCTCCTTGAAGATATACCCTGGCAATACAACCCAACATTTTGTTAGCCTTTGCAGCTGCCTTCCTGCATTGTGCTGAGTTGTTCATTGAGCCCGTTATAATCACCCCCAGATCCTTCTCCTCCTCTGTCATGGCTAGCTGAATCCTCCCTCAACTGGTAGCTCCTTCTTGTTTTTTGCCCTGAAATGTAGCACCTTGTACTTTTTGGCATTGAACCCCAGCTGCCAGGTGTCCGACCAGGTCTCCAATTTTGACAGATCATCCTACAAACCATGCCACCCTCCTAGGTCATCCACTACTACTCCCATCTTGGTCTCATTGGCAAACAAACTGATCTTGCTCTTGATGTCCATTGAGATGTCTGATATGAACAACCCAAACACCGGTTTCAGCACTGAATCCTGCGGTACTCTGCTTGTCACTGCCCTCGGAGATGAGAGCTCCCCTCCCACTACCACCATCTGCTGCCTTGCCTGTAACCAGTTTAATACCCATCCCATCATTTTCTCCCCTGCATCTCTACCTGCCAGCTTACTACCCAGTCTCCTATGTGGCACCGAGTTGAATGCCTTACTGAAGTCCAGAAACAGGACATCCACTGCATGGTCCTAGTCCAACCGTCTAGTTACCCAGTCATAGTAATCCACCAGGTTGGTCTGACAGGATCTGCCTGTGACAAACCCATGCCACTAATGTCCTGCAGCCCATTAGTCTCCAAAAGGGTCACCAGCCTCTCTTTCAGGATTGCCTCCATCAGTTCTCCCATGATGGATGTGAGGCTTAACGGCCTGTAGTTTCCCAGTTCATCTTTGGGACTGCTCTTTTGGAGGGGTACCATGTGAGCCATCCTTCAGTCCTGAGGTACAGTTCCTGAGACCAAGGAGGCATTGAACAGGTCTGCCAAGGGCCTTGCCAGGATTTCTGCCCGCTCTCTCAGTACCCTGGGGTGAATGCCATCTGGCCCTGGTGCCTTGTCCACCCTCAGTGCCCTCAGGCCCTCCAGTACCCTGCCCTCTGTGATTCCCCCATCTGTCACCTCCACCCCCTGAGCCTGACCTCCCACCCTCCCTTGGTAGTGCACCTCCTTTCTCCTTAGTAAACACTGAGTGGAACTATACATTAAGCACTTCTGCCTGCTCTGCCCCAGTTTCCACCCACCCCCATCCCTTTTAATCCTTACTATTTTGTCCCTACAACTCCTTTTCTCCCTGATGTACCTGAAGAATTTCTTCTCCCCTTCTTGATGCCTTGTGCCAGCCTCAGCTCCTTAGATGCCTTGGCTGCCCTTACTGCCTATGTCACCTCCTTCGATTCCTTCAGGTAATCCTCTCTGTCCTTCCCTCTCCCTGTTTTTTTAACCTCCTGAAGGCGGCTCTTTTATTTCTTACTTCCTCCATGACCACCTTGCTTAACCAGCTGGGTTTCTTGGCCCTAGCTCTCTTACTCTGGACCCTGATGCAGGTTTTGGTTGCCTCCTCAATACCCAGTTTTATGACCTCCCACCTCTGGTTAGTGTCCATATTAGTTTGGATTCTGGCTAGATACCCTTTAACTACCTTCCCAATCCTCCTGAAGTTGGCCCTCCTGAAGTCCAACACTCTTGTACCTGTTTCTAGTCCCTCCTTACCCATTTTTAACGTGAACCACATTGAGTGGTGGTCGCTCCCTGCCAGTAGTTCTTCCACCCCCAGCTCCCTTACAAACTCCCCATTTGCCAGCACAAGGTCTAGGGTGTTCCCTAACCTGGTTGGCTCACTGACCATTTGCATTAGGTAGCTATCCTGGAAAGTGTCCAGAAGTATCTGCTCCCTTCTATTCATACTGGCTGGGGTACTCCAATCCACTCCGGCAGGTTGAAGTCCCCCACAATCACCATGCTACCCTTTCTGCAGGCCCTTCTGTTCTGTCCCATTAGTTTCCTGTCTAACTCCTCTGTCTGAGATGGTGGCCTGTACACTACTCCCATCCTGAGAGTCCTATTCTTGGAATCCTGGATTTGCATCCATAATGACGCTGTACTACCCTCCTCACCCTCCTCAAGAACACACTTCAGTCCTTCTCTTACATACAGTACTGCCCCCCCACCCTTTCCATTTACCCTATCTCTGCAGAATATCTTATACCGTGGTACCACCAGATCCTAGTTCTGGTAATGTGTGGCCCATGTTTTGGTGATGATTGCCATGTCCACCTTCCCTTCTGCCATAAGAGCCTGTAGCTCTGCTCTTTTGTTCCTGAGGCTTCTAGCATTCAGGGTGACCACCCTCCACCCTTTTCCTTCCCCTCTCTCCCTCCTGCTCTCCCTTCCTAGCATCCCCTCTAGTACTCCCATTTTTTCCATTGCTTCTAGCATGAGGGGTAAGCTCATTCGGCTTCCCTTCCAGTGGATTCTGCATGCCTCCTGCCCACATGCCATCCCCATTCCTAGTTTAAATGCCCTTCTTTTGCTATGTAATCCCCCCATCGTCTGCTTCAATATCTTCTTGCCCTCCTCACTTAAATAACCTATTATACCCATTAGCACCATATGGCGTCAGAACCATCCATTGCTTAACCTGACCCAAAATGGCAATATCAGATAGAATGAGTCAAGTGAAGCCTATCCTTACTGTAGAGATCACTGTCCTCCCAGGTCCCTTCCCACTCACCCACCAACCCATAACCTTTGGATTGGCACCAGGTTCTTAGCCATTTGTTAAATTCCTCTATCCTCAATTTCCTTGCAGTGCCAGCCCTGGTCTTGCGCAATCTGTACTGGCTGCCGGTGAGGTGGCAGATTTCCTTCGAGGTCAGTTTTTTGATCTATAAAGCCATTCCCGGACTGGGCCCTAGCTACCTGCTGGACCTTTTGTTGCCTCATCAGACCGCCTGCCCTCTCTGTTCCATGGAGGGGGCCCTCCTTGTGGTTCCCAGGGTTCAGTTGAAATCTTTGGATGAGAGGGTCTTTGATGTAGCTGACCCAACCCTGTGGAACTCACTTCCAAGGTCATTGAGGGAGGGTCTCCTCACTGGAAACCTTTAAGAGTGGTCTGAAGTCCAATCTTTTAATGGCAGCTTTTGACTTACTTTAGTTTACAGTCTGTTTATATTTATAATTATTTTGACTGACTTTATTTATTATTTATGTAATTTAGTTTTAAATCTTAATATTGTAATCATTCTGTATCTTATTTTCTTGTTTTGCTTATAATGTTATGGCATTTTATGATGTACAGTATCCAGAGCCTATGCGATTTGATGCTTTATAAATAAAAGTTTGCTTGCTTGCATTTTTTTCTGAACTGAATTTTTATTGAGTTTTAAAGAGTTGTACAAAACAAAATGCAGAAACTAGAATGAACAAATGAATGAATGAATGAACGAATAAATAAATCAATAAATAAATACACTCTAAATAGAATCTAAAGCATACTGGGGAAGAAAGGTGATTTCACGCCACAAGTGCAAAAATGCATTTTGGCCAGGATTTGAAAATAGGTAGCTGTGATATTCATTAGGTGGTGTGAAAAATGGCTGTGTTGAAAATGTAGGGTCAAAATATTGAAAATTACAAAAGTTATGAGTGTGTGTTGAAAAAGTACACTCATAACTTTTTGATTTTAAATATTTTTTATCCCAAATTTTCAACATAGCCTTCTTTTGACCCCACCTCATGAGCAAGGGTGGCGAAAACTTTCTGCCCGATCAGCAATTTCATGATACAAGTGCAAAAGCACTTTTTTGCTAGGATTTAATTAATGGCAGCTGTCACATTCATGAGGTGGTCTGAAAAAATGGCCATGTTTAAAATTTGGTGTAAAAATATTGAAAAATATCAAAGTTATGAGAGTGTGTTGAAAATTTTCAACGTATGCTCATAACTTTGTTGCTTTTTAATATCTTTACCCAAAATTTTCAACATAACATTCTAATGACCTCACCTCATGAACAAGGGAGGAAAAAGTTTTGAAATCCTACCTGAAAGGTGATTTCTTGCCACAAGTGGGAAACACATTTTGGCCAGGATTTGAAAAATGACAGCTGTCACATTCATGTGGTGGTATGAATAAATGGCTATGTTAAAAATTGTGGGTTAAAAAATTGAAAATTACCAAAGTTACAAGCATGCATTGAAACGTTTCAACATATGCTTATAACTTTTTTTTGCAGCCACTACTATTCATGCTCCTACATCTCTGGAAGGCCCTCTAGTACTTGGCTGCCCCAGGCCCATCACCCTGGCATTCCCCCAGGACTTACCCTTATGTCTGAAGTTCCCCCAGAGCTTAACCACCTTTGTTAGGGGTGGTGGAGACTGCCTCAAACTCCGCCACAGAATGGATCTGGTCTTGTGGAGGTAGTGCCTGGGTAGCCAGGTGCAAGGTCGGTGAGCTGCCAGCATCATCCTATCAGCCAGGGTTTTTCCACTTGTATTTCCCATCCTCAAGGACACCGATGGCAAGGGTGCACAAGCATGTACACATGCAAGTGTGTGCAGTGCAGCACCAGCTGACATCCTCCCATCCATAAGCCGTGCCAGACTGCAGTGCCACTCATGGTCACCTAAGTGGCAGTATTGTAGTAGAACTGGCTGCCATCTCTCCTTGGAGGAGAGTGTCTCCTGGGATGCTTGATTCTCCCCTTCCCTGAATGGCCCCTGACAACCCAAACATGTTCCAGAAGTTTGGTCACCAGCATTGCTAGCTGTAGTGCAACCGCTGTGCTGATGGGCTGGCTAACTTTGTTGTTTTTTAATATTTTTGCACCAAATTTTCAACATAGTCTTCTTATGGTCCCACATAGCGTTCTTATGACCCCACCTCATGAAGAAGATTAGAGGAAATTTTTAAATTCTGCCCCAAAAGTGTGAAAACAAATTAGGACAGGATTTAAAACTCACAGTTGTCACATTCATGAGGGGGTGTGAAAAAATTGCTAAGTTAAAAATTTCGGGTCAAAACACTAAAAATTACCAACTTTATGAGCCTGCATTGAAAAATGACAATGTATGCTCATAACTTTGGTGTTTTTAAATATTTTTACACTAGATTTTCAAAATGGTCTTCTTATGACCCCACCTCATGAACAAGAGCAGAGAACATTTTCAAATCCTGTCTGAAAGGGGATTTCATGTAGCAACTGCAAAATCACCTTATGGTGCATATTTGCATAATTTCACCACCATAGTTCATGAGATGGGGCTACAAAAAGGCCACATTGAAAGCTTGGGGAGAAAAATCTTTAAAAATTACAACCTACTGTATAAAGTTCTAGATAAACACAAATAATGTTTCCACTACACGTCATGTAGTATATAACAAGCATTTGTCAATGCCGAATGTTTGCTTGCTGGCATTGGCACTGGTAGTGTAGGAGTTATAGAGCTGCATAATAGGAATGGCAGTGAAGTATTGAACTGAAGCCAACCCCACCACCACCCTGCAGAGAGTGACAGGCATTGGGGTGTGCCTTTGGGTCGTCAGGCATAACGGCCATGCCATTTCACCACACCTACCTGCAGACACCGACGGTGTCACGGTGCTGTGGTCTTGGCCCTTATGTTGACCCATTCTATTAGGAAATATGGTGAGATGGGTGCAGTATAGGAGAATGGGGTGAACTTTGAGGCCGAAGAGTCCAAGGCACAACTCGATGCCTCTCACTGGCTGCAGGGTGTGGGTGGGGGTGGAATGGTATGAGCATTACATGCGACAATCCCAAGTCACACCCCTGATGCCTGTCAGTCTCTACAGGGAACGCCTCAGAAGTTCATTGGTATTTTCACTCCAAATTTTCAACATTGTTTTTTTGTGACCCCCACCTTATGAACAGTGGCAATATCAGTTCGTTAGCTGAAAGCTGATTTTGCACAGTGACTACGCCATTTGGCGCCACAGTTGTGAAAACACATTTCAAACAGCATGTGAAAAATGACAGCTGTACTGTTCATAAGGGAATGTGGAAAAATGCCAGTGGTGGAAATCTGGGCTGAAAATATTACAAATTCATGAACTTATGAGGGTGCATGGAAACTGCGCAATGCTCGCTCGTAATACAGTCATTTTATGAACTTTTGTCACCAAATTTTTAACATAGCCATTTTAAGACCTCTGTTCATGAACAGTGTCACTGTGATTTTCTTAATCTGTCCCAAACATTGATTTCACACACCAACTGCGCCATTGTGTGCTACATGCGTGGATACACATTTTGGGCGAGATATGAAAAATGACAACTAAAATAGTCTCTGTTCATTTGTGTGCTGTGGAGGAGCTGCCAACCATTGAATCATGTAGAGCAGACACTTGGTAAAAAGGTATGAGGGAATTATTGTGAAACTATTTACAGGATATTTAAAAAAAATTCCCCTTTTAAAACAGCAATTAAAAGCAGGTGAATTCAGGTAGCTGCTGTACTGTTGCTGTCTTTTGACATGACAACAATGCCTTCACATGTGCGCGCTGATTTCATATATCCTGCATTATCCTAAGTTATTTAATTGCTGTTTTTTTCAAGTTCAGTGGCATAGTTGAAACCATTTTCGCACAGGCTAGAACATCCCTTGTAAGTTTACTCATGTAAGCTTCAGAAGAAGACCTTGTTGGGTCAAACACTTAGACACTTTGGCCCGGATATTCAAAAGGGTTGCACCATGCGCAAGTCCCAAAATGCGCCATTTAGCGATATTCAGAAGGAGGCAGTTGCGCACCCGAAAACATGCTGAGCAACAGCGCAATGAAAATGAAGGCATGCACAATTGAAGGGGGTGGATCCATGCACAAAGAACGCTGATGCGATATTCAAACACGGCGCTGATGCAATAGCGGCACAGCCGGAAATTAAGACTAGTGAAAATGAGCCAAAATAAAAAGGCTCAAGGAAGCGGCGCAAGAACGCTACAAGGCTGCCAAGTGGGGGAGAGAGAGAGAGAGACAGACAGACAGACAGACAGACAGACAACAGACAGGCTAGGGCAGGCAAGGAAAGCGTGGGCCATAGGCTGTAGAGGCCAGTGGGGGTTGCCCGGTGCAGTGGAAGTAGCAGTGAGGACAGCGGGGGTAACACAGCAACACCTGCGGGGGCAGAAGCCAGGGAGATGGACAGTGCCAGCTTCCACATGGAAGCTGTAATGAGGGGGGTGAGAATGCATGCTGCAGGGGGACGTGGCCGTGGAAGGGCCCGTTGGCAGTATGCCCCCAACAGGCAGTACGTGCCTGCATCAGCTTTGAGCTGTACACAGATGTAGAGATTGTGGGCCGGTACCGCCTGAACAGGGCAATACTGAGACGGCTCTGTGAGCTGTGCAGTGATGTGATGCAGGCACCCTCACGACGGAGTCACGCTCTGTCGGTGGAGACCACGGTGACAGCCTGCATGTGCCTGCTCACCACGGGCACCTTCCAGAGGCCGACAGGGGACACCACAGGCATCACACAGTCGGCCACGTCACGCATCCTCACCCAATTCCTCAGCGCACTGCTGCCACATGCTGCAGAGTACATCCATTTCCCCAGCACCGTGGCAGAGCATACAGCAAACATGCAGGAGTTCCACAGGGTAGCACATATGCCTGGCATGCTAGTGGCCATAGACTGCACTCATGTGGCCATTCGCACGCCACCTGGCCCCGATGGGCTCGCATATCGGAACAGAAAGGGATTCTCTAGAGTCAACTGCCAGGTGGTGTGTGATGCCACTGGGCACATAATCAATGTCTGTGCCACACACCCTGGCGGAGCACATGATGCCTTCATATGGTATCAGTCTGCACTGTGCCATCGATTCGAGAGTGGGGACATCCCCACAGGCCATCTAGTGGGTGAGTACACATGTATGGAATGCAAACTCGGGGCAAGGGTGGGAATGCCCACAGGTGCCATGGTAGTGGCATACAGGGATATGGGCAATATGGACCTGAACATGAGACTGATCTCCACTATCTCCACACAGGTGACAGCGGATACCCACTCCGTCCCTGGCTGCTCACACCGTACCGGCGCCCCATGACCCCATCGCAGCAACGCTATAATGAGGCACATGTTTCCACATGCAACATCATAGAAGCGGGTGTTTGGGATGCTCAAGGCACGCTTCTGATGCCTAGACACCTCCGGCGGTGCCCTACAGTACAGCCCCCAAAAGGCCTGTGGGATATTCCTGGCCTGTTGCATCCTGCACAACATGGCCAAAGACTATGGGATAGCCGTACAGGTTGAAGAGGGGGACAGCGATGGGGATGCCAGTGGTGCCGGTGTTGATGGTGATGAGCAGCCCCCCCAGGACGGTGGGACCCCTGACTGATCCAGCAGGCCCAGCTGCACCGGGACACCATCACAGAGGAGCACTATGCAGAACACAGGTAAGTCAAGGGGTCATGTGCAACCAACACTGTCCATGCACAAACCACAGGCACACAGGGGAACACACCAGGGGTGCATGATGGTCAGGGGAGTGGAAGGGTCCAGGCATACAAACACACCATCAGGGAAGGGTGAGCACTCATATGGACACACACAAACCAGGCACAGAGTGTACATGGGCAGATGCACAGCACAGCAGAACCGACATTGCTAACACACAGCACCACCGACCCCCCCCACCTGTACTGTCCAAGTATGTGTGTCAGATGCTGGGCACCCTTGCACCTTGGTGTACAGTACAATGCAGGCATCATCATGCACACACACCTGTGGACAGCAGTTGGGAGGGTGTGCAGGTAGTCTGTGTGTCGGCGTGGTGAGCAGAGCACCCAGCAGTGCACTGCCCACCATGAAACACATTGCACACATGGCAGCACCAGACAGGGCCTGCACTGGGAGACAGCTCAGTCATGTAGCACTGTCCCACGGCCACCGCGGATGTGTGGGCAGCCCCGCCGTGACCCAACAGCACTGGTAGGCTGAGCAGGGGCCACATGGGGTGGCACTGTTGCACCACCAGGGGTCCCACTGTGAATGCGACCTTGCCCGCACAGGGGTCTGCAGCATGCCGAACACACCTGCACCAGGGGTGCTCGGGATGGCCACAGCAGAACCCGGCATTGACAGGCCTGGTGTCGCATGACGCTGGGAACGGGGAGTGGAGAGTGAACTGTGTGGGGTGTGCGGTACAGGGGCACCTGACTGTGTGCCCAATGCATCCACGACAGAGACCACTGCCTGGGTCAGCCTGTCAATGGTGGCGGTCACATCCGTCTGCATACGAACCAGCTCGGCACGGTCCAGAGCACACTCCCTGCTGTACTGCTCCACAGACACAGACAGTGCCTCCACGGACATTGCAACCCGCCTCTGCAGATGTACTGATTCCTGCAGCAGGCGGGTGTGCTCCTCCAATGGGTACTGTGCCCCAACGGCATCCTGTCCCCCAGGGTGTGGAAGGTCCTGATGCACAACACCCCTTGAGGGTGGGCACTGTTCGCCAGGACCAGGAATGGGCGGATCAAGGCGGCGGACATGTGCCACCGCTTGACACTGTACCCCAGACCTGGTGGGTGACTGCTGCTGCCGCCTCCAACCGCTGTGCCCCAGGGTCCACTTGTTCCACCGCTGTGCTGGCAGCAGTGCCAGACACCTGCACAGCCACGGTGCTGCCCACCAGTGCTGACAGGCACAGCCTGGGCCTGTGCCAGCATGCTGGTACACAAGTTGGAACCAGAAGGCCCAGGGCATGTGCTGGCCTGCTGTCGTCCGTCATGGGACACACACCTATCACTGCCCATTGCAGTCCTTGCATCATCAATGGTGCAGGTCGTGCTACAGCCATAGTCACAGTGTGCTGGCATGCTTGCATGCCAGACTGCTGAGACACAGGCTGTGCACCCCCGCACCAGATCACCGACACCAGAGTTGGCGGCCCAGCGTGCATGCTGCTGCAGTACCTGCTGGCTGGTGATAGAGGTGGATGGACCCTCCTCCATGTCCAGCAGGTCATCACCCCTGCCTGGACCCACCACCACTGTCTCCTGAAGATGAACAGGATCTGTAACAGAAGAGAGTACATGTGAGTGCATGTGAACAACCTTCCCCAACCCCCAACACCACCACCATGTCATACCGTGCAGTGATGGGCTTCCACCTGTCTGGAATCCACCTCCTGGTACGCCCTCAATAGTGCTCCACTGCATTGATGCGACCAGTGTCTCCTCAGTCGGGGTCAGCTCCAACACCACTGGCGGGCCCCCGCCAGTGCCAGCACGTGCCGCCCTGAAGGTTGCCACCTTCTCCTTCAACCTCCTGTGGTCTGTCCCCATTTTCTTCTTGCATTCCTGCACAGAGCACTGGTGGCTTCCATGCAGGTTAATGGCCCGAGCTACCCCGTCCCATGCAGCCGCATGGGACTGAGGGGTGCCCCTCCGTCCACTCAGTACTGGCTCCTCATCCAGTTAGGCCTGGAAGAGGGCCTCTGTCTCTGCTGCTGTAAAGTTGGGCCTCCTCCTACGCCCACCATCCTCACCCTCACCTTGGCTCTGCTCGGTCATGGCGATCTGTATGGAGGGGAAGTGGACACCTGTCATTGTGCAGTCTACAGCATTGTCCCATGACCATTGTCCAGAACATCACACAGCATGCAACTCACCTCTCACCTGCAGTAACTGAATCTGGCCAGCGCAGCCCAATGTTGCACATTTATAGCGCAATGCATGCAAATTAGGAGTGGAGCAACTATAATGACATGCAAATAGCGCCACTGCACCTTTGAATGGCTTATCAGATGATTTGCATGTGGCGGCTGAATATCGCGAATCTGCGCTTTGCGCAATACGGTTGAGTCGGCTGAGCCAATGGCACAGATCTGTGACTGTGCGGTACACTGCATTGCGCATGCCCAGATAGCTTATGCAGGCATCTGCCATGCTGCTGATGTGCTGTGCGCGATCGGCAATTCAGGCCATGGCCACCATTGTGCCAGTGGCGCTACAGCAATGGGCACTATATGGTGCTGTGGTACTACTGCGCAATAGTCCACTGTGGCACTGGTACGCAGCTGGTCAGTCGCGCAGGATGCCCATACGTCAGATGGGCTGTCGTGGCCTTGCATCATGGCCCATGAGCTGTGTCCGACCTTTGCCCTGGCGCGTTCGCCCTGCACGTGTACGGCCCTATTGCGCTGTCTGGTGACAGCGCTATGTGAAGTGACGGCGCTGTTCGAACAGCGCGATTGGAGCATGTGGTGGTCTATTGCGCAACATCTCCACGTGGGGTTACGGCGCAGAGGGGTGCCATATTGCCTGCTGTAAAGTTGGTACCATGGCTAGGAGAAGAGCTGTTCCCTGGAGCCAATTTGGAACTGACCAACTTGGTGGCCCTAGTAGAGCCCCACTATGGGGCACTTTATAGTGAGGCGCCCCTCATCATTGCCCGCACACAGGTGTGGCATCAAGTGGCCACTGACCTGGTGGGGGTCACTGGACGGTGCTGGTCTGATGAGCAGTGCTGGCACTGGTACAGTGACCTCTGCCGGAGGGATACGGACCTTTTGGAGAGGCTGCGGTCACGTGCCAGGCGGGGTGTGGTGCCTAGGCCAGGTGGGTGTACCATCTATGCACCTGTATTCTCTGTAGGGGTGTGAGTGTGTTTTGGTGGCTGTGCATAGGTGATGGCTCTGCCATGGTTGGCTGTGTCAGTGTGTGCAGCTGTGAGATGAATGGGTCTGGCTGTGTGGGCAGGCACTCTCACTGGGGCAGGGGGGCAGTCTGCTTTGGAGTCACACTGATGTTTGTCTCAACATATGTCTCCCACAGGCTGGGATGTGAGGATGCAGGCCCGGGTTGAGGAGGGCCGTGCCAGGGCCCCAGTGCCAGCGGGAGTTGCACCGCAGCAGCAGCAGCAGCGGCAGACACAGCTGCTTGAGCAGTGTGAGTATCATGACTTCATGGATGCTATTGCATGCTGGGGGGGGGGAAGACCACTAGCCCTGCACAATACAACCATGCAGGAAAGGGGAGGTCATAATTCCACTATACAAGACACTAGTGAGGCCCCACCTGGAGTACAGTGTACAGTTCTGCAGACCATACCTACGTAAGGACATAGACTGGGCAGAGAAGGTTCAGAGGAGGGCAACAAAGATGGTGCATGGCTTGCATCACAAGCCCTATGAAGACAGGTTGAAGGAACTGAACATGTACTCCCTGGAGGAGAGGAGGGAGAGAGGGGATATGATACAGACATACAAGTATCTTACAGGGAGGAACAGGGTGCAGGAAAACACTATTTTTAAGTGAAAAAGATGTTCCAGGACTAGAGGGCATGGGATGAAGTTGGAGGGAGGACGATTCAGAGGAAACATGGAAAAGAATTTCTTCACAGAATGGGTGGTGGACAAGTGGAACACCCTGCCAGAGGAAGTGGTGCAGGCTGAAACAATCACGGGATTTCAGAATGCACGGGATAGACATAAAGGAATTCTGGAGGTCAGAGGTAAGGGGCAACAGACTTATAGGAAAACAAAGTGAACTTAGAAGCTCAAATGGACAGACTGGGTGGGCCATAGGCCCTTATCTGCCGACACTGTCTATGTATCTATGTATGTATGCACAACACAGGTGACATGCATCACTGTCCAGTATCACAGTACGTCTGTGTATGCGTCACTGGTGGTCCATGCATGCACTGGGCACATAGCTGTGTAACTGGCATCGCACCGCGTTGCCACGTCATTGACAGCCTTGTTTGTGCTGTGATGGACATGGGCAGTGTGTGTGTGTGCAGTGGTGCGCATAGCTGGTGCCGCCTGTTTGTGATGGCCATGTGCATGTTCACTGTGGGTGGGTGCATGCCATCACAGGTGCGGGACATTGGGCTATATGGCTTGCAGGTTGGGTGGTGTTCAGGGTTGTGGTCAGTCACAGCCATTGACTGTGTTCCCATTTTCCTAGTCCTCGAGGTTCTCAGGAGGATTAGGCAGGATATTGGGGCCTCACACAAGTGTCGATGGAGAACCAGGCAATCCTCCAGTCCATCAGGCCATGGCCGGAGGAGGCGCACAGGAGCGGTGCGGAACCAGGAAGAGGATGAGCAGCTGGCTGGGCCGTAGCTGATGATACTCTTCCCACTTCTCCCATCCCTACCACCCTGCCTTCCCTCTCCAAGTTGTTCATCCCTACCCCTTGAACACCCCTACCTTGGACCCGTCCCCCCCCTTGTAAATAGTTGTTATTGTTTTGGTTCTTTACTATTTGGATATTTAAATATACATTTCTATTTTGATATGAATACTGTGTTGGTCTCTGATTTGCAGCTGGCTATGGGTGCTCAGTTGCAGGGGTGTACATGCCATCTGGGGTGGTATGGTCCTGGGTATATATGTGTGTGTGTGTGTGTGTGTGTGCATGTGTGTGCATGGGGAAGTATCTCCAGCATCGCAGTGACTTTCTGTTGGTCTTGCCGTCTGCTGCCACCCACTGCTGGGTGCACAGGGTGTGTCTGGCTTGTATGCTTCTGTGCTGCGCGGGGTTGACATGTGCTGGGGGGGATGCATGGTTTCCTGCAGTGCCAGTCACTGCACATAGGTGGTGTCTTGGGGTCACAGTGCAGGGTGTGCTGTGCGTATGGGGGGCTGATGTGCACTGTGGTTGTCAACCCCCTGTGTGTGGCACTCTCAGCCTGCCGGTGGTTGTGCTGGGGTGTCATGGCTCTGCTATGCTTTGTTGGCTTGTCCCCATGGGCCAGTAGATCATCCGTCACACCCCCAGTGATGCTGTGCTTGGGGTGTGCAGGTGTGGTGTTGGTTCTGCAGAGTGTTCCTGTGCCCACGTGTGGCATGGCTGGCGGTGGGCCCCAGCCTGCCTCCCTGGATGTGCAGTTCCATTGCTCTGGGGGGGGCTCTGCTTGCGCTATGGCACCTCTGGACTGCTCAGCTGGGCTGCCCTGGTTGCACCATAGCACAACATTTCTGCTCAGCTTCTCCTTCCTGGTTGCGCTATGGCGCAGTATGTGTGATATTCAGACGTTGGTTGCTTGTGCAATTTGTTCTGCTCCATGTTTGAATATCGCACCTGTTGTGCATATGCGCAATTGGTTTGTGCTTGCTCCTGCTGTTGCGCTCATTTTGGGCGTAATTTGAATATCTGGCCCTTTGTTCTTTTTGTAACATCCATGTATGTTGGTTCAGTAAAAGGCAACAAACCATTTGCTTCAGTATAATTTTTTTGAATGCACTGCATTAAAATAAGAATTATATTGTAAGACCCTGGCAGACTACATACAGCAGGACTCCCAGATCTACAGGGAGTCATTTACAGGGAAATTGTTCCCATTGACTTGCATTGGTTACTGGGGCATCAGACATAAGCCCTTTTACTCAGGATTTCATGACAAGTTGAATTCCTTTGGGGAACAGTTGCAGTGACTGAAGTGAATATAGGTTGACTAGGAGGTGAGGTGTGTGTGTGTGTGTGTGTGTGTGTGTGTGTGTGTGTGTGTGTCTGTGGGAGAGGAGAGAGAGAGAGAGAGAAGAGAAGGGAAAAAAAGGGGGGGGTGAGAGAGAGAGACAACATCTCCTTAAAGCTATGTATCTCCCCCACCCACATTATAGTGATGTGGGGTGGGTTAGGGCGTATTGTTTGTATGAAGAGGAGGAGAGAAATTACATTTTTATCTCTTTTTCAGATTCCTTAGACACTTGTGGTACATCAAGTTGTTACATTCTCAGTGTGTATTGACATCAGTACATATCAGGCTACATGGTCTTAATTCCTTGAGGTTCCTCGACTAGAGTTTTTTGTTTGACACTAATATTATCAATTTATATTTAAATTATCATTTATATAGTCCTGAGGTTTTTGAAATTTCTTGGGCCTTATATCTAGCTGGAGAGTACAGCTGGGTGACAGGTCCAGCTAGGTTTCACATCACACAGTGTGCACTTATGTCTTTAAGACAACTTTACTGGTAAATTCTTGTCTATAATGCAGACATTGAAACTTCATGAGCCCCATAACAATCTTAGTTTGTCTTTAATCTGGGTGGGGTTGCCTTTCAGTAATCACATCCTTATACTAACTGTGACACTCATAGCTTGATTTAGGAGTTATCTGCTTCAGCAGTGTTATCTTATGTCAATTAAATTTATATGCAGTAGGATTCTTTGTATGTGTGTTCCACCAAGCACACTTAACCCAAGGCTGCTTCTGGCTGAAGGCAGTATAGTACTGTTAAACTTCTCTGACATCATCTTCTGTTTTTTTTTTTAAATGAGTATTTTAAACCAATGGGGATTTATTTCTGTTTTTCTCTGCATTATCTAGCTGTTATAAGTATTGTATTTTCTGAACAACTGCCATGAGCTTGTGAAGAAGGACTGGTTGGTCCGAAAGCTAGAGCACTTTGTTCTTGTTGTTACATCTATGTTGGTCCATTAAAAGGTATCAAATCATTTGCTTCAGGGGCATCAGAGCAATTCTGCTTCATGTGAAATAATGAAATGTACTGGGGGGAGGAAAATTTGCACTAGAGTTACAGGAAAATGCAAAATCAATGTGATAGCACTGCTACTGTGTCTTCTAAAGTCCATTATTTGTTTTTTGGTTTTATGTTTGCTTGCGCGCATGTGCAAGGAACGTCTTGGGAGAATGGGACACTTTGGAGGAGTGCCTGCCCTGTGCAGTCCCCTGCTCCGTTGAGCAGGCATGGCGGTCCTGCACCAATCACTGCGGTGCTGTGTATGACAGCGGTGGTCTTCTCTTCGAAAACCACCGCTGTGTCTTCTGATCGTCCGCCCCCAGATCTTTGCTGCCAGCTGGAGACCACCCAGCGTGGCAAGCGTCCTCGTCGTCTGCAGATGGGGTGCCCAATCCCCGTTGGCTCTACCTCCCCCCAAACAACTTTCTCTGCTGGCTCCCAGCGTGGCAAACATCCCGCGTCATCTGCCGACAGGGGTGCCCAATCCCCCGTCAGCTCCATGGTCCCCCCAGCCATCCTTCTGCCATGCTGGGAGCCCACCCCAGCGTGGAAAACGTCCTGCATTGTCAATTATAGAAAAAAAAACCCTGTAAATTAAAAACGGTCCCACGCAGTCTCCCCACCCTCCTCCCACAACCCGCACCCACCCACTGCGCACCCTGCCTCCCCACCCCCCTCACCCCATACTTACCTCCTGAGCTCGGTGCGACGATCATCGCTGGACCGGGAACACGTCTGCACTCTTCAAAGCCGACCACGAACTGAGGAAATGCCGGTAAGCTGTATAATGGGCTAGATGGGTTTTTTTCAACTTTGTTGCATATCTTAGGAATTATTTGGAATTTTTGCACCAAATTTTCAACATGGGGTTTTTGGGACCCCTTCTCATGAATTCTGTCACTGTCATGGCGTTATTCAGGCCCAAAGGGTGATTTCGCAGTCACTGTGTGAAATCACCTTTTGGGCCCGATTAACGAAACAACAGTGCCAGCGTTCATAAGGTGGGCTCTCAAAAAGCCTATTTTGAAAATTTGTGGAAAATTCCTAAAATGACTGCTGTATGAGTTTATGCTATGCAGTTCCTAATGCAGGCTCGTAAGTTTGTGGAATTTTCAATATTTTCACTCCAGATTTTCAACACTGCCATTTTACCACACCTTCTCATGAGCAGTACAGCTGTCATTTTCACATCCTGCCCAAAGCGTGTTTCCGCCCTATGGGCACAATGGTGCAGTGGGTGTGTGAACTCAATGTATGGGACACATTAAGAAAATCACAGTGACACTGTTCATGAGCAGAGGTCTTAAAATGGCTGTGTTGAAAATTTGCGGAAAATTCAAAATGACTGTTTTACGAGCGTATGCTATGCAGTTCCTACATACTGTAGTTTTCATGGTAATGTTCAATATTTTCCACTCCAGATTTTCAACATTGCCATTTTACCACACCTCCTTATGAGCAGTACAGCTGTCATTTTTCACATCCTGCCCAAAACTTGTTTCCGCCCATGTAGCGCACAGTGGCGCAGTCAGTGTGCGAACTCAATGTATGGGACACAGTAAGAAAATCACAGTGACACTGTTCATGAGCAGAGGTCTTAAAATGGCTATGTTGAAAATTTGGTGAAAAAATTCCTAAAAATGACTGTTTTACGAGCTTGCATTGCGCAGTTCCTACGCACGCTCGTAAGTTTGCGAATTTTCAATATTTGCACTCCACTGACTTCCAAATACCTGAACAGCACATAGAAGCAAGCAACATTCAGCATTGACAAATGCTTGTACTTCTTTGTCACTGATTTTTTTAAGCCATGTCCAAGTGCCAAATACCACTGCAAATACCTGCAAGCGAACGTTCGGCATTGACGAATGCTTGTTTTCGTAGTGTAATAGACTGACAACATGCCTTTCCCTGATTTGAAAAGAAGTGTGAATTATTAAGTATCTGAATATGCTAGTGTGAACTAGCCTTCATGCTTTGCCCAAGAGAAGTGGGGGTGGAGGGTTGAAACAAAGGGAGTGGATGAGGCAATGTGCAGTGTATCTGGCACAGCTTCTGAAATCTATGTAACTCTTCTCAATTCAGTAAGCACCAGTGGCTTTGTTTGAGAGGTGTGAGGGGGATGAGTGTGGGAATGCAGACACATGGCTGACATATAGCATCGTGTTTCTGCAGTCACATAAAAATGCCAGCTCATGGCAATTCAGAGAAAAAAAAATATTTTGAAGCTGCATTACCAGACTGTGTGTGCAGTTTAGTGAATTACCACACAGGGGTGTGTATGTGACAGCACTAAAAGGCGCATTAAAGTGCTTCAGTCATGAAAACCTCCCCCACTGGCTGCTGCTGAAATGCATAGCAGTATGTTCTCCTTTGTGCATTCTGGCTGTTCTTTACTTCAGCTGCAGGTAGTACAGTACGCTCAAGTTCGTTTGCATAGGTTTTAGCAGCGGGGAGTTCACATTGACAGAGTCTAGTAAGAGAAAACGCTTGGAATTACACATACAACGAAGTCTGAGTTTTCACATCAAATGCTGAGATATTTTTTTTCTGGAGGATTAGAACCCATGGAGTCCATGAAGGTGTGCTTTGGAGAACTGGCGTGTGTAAGGACTGTTAGGCACCCACACATTTTGGTGGTCCTGCTGTGGCAGGGAACAGTTTATTGAAGTAATGATGTGTGACTTGTCTCTCTAAGCTAGACAAGACTACACATCCTATCAGGTAACCAACACAGTTGATCTGTGTGTGTGGGGGGGGGAGGAGCTGCTCACTGAAGCGTAGCTCCCTCTTTCAACTGTATGCCACTGCATTTTCAACTGCTGTCATAGACAGCTCCAGCAGTGATTGGAGAACTGTGACCATGCCTGCAAACACACTGACTGAATTGGAAAATGCTGACACACCTCTGAAAAACTCAGATGATGGCACTATGTTTCTTGCACATGCGTGCAAGCAAACATAAAAATAGATTTTATTTTTCCCTGTACAGTATAACTAATTACTAATAACTTGCATAGATTTAAAACATTGTAAACATTATGAAAAGCAGCATAAATACAAAACAACAAAGGTTTCAGAAAACAAACAAAACAAAAACACACAGCTTGCAGTTTTGGTATCTTTTGCAAACAGTAAACTTGTTCTTACATAAAGATTTCAAATAGCTTTGTCTTATTGGTATTTTAAAACTTCTTTTTTGTAACTTATTCAAATACTTTTTCTCATGCAAAAATGTTTGCATATTATTACTTAGATTTAAGCTTTGACTATGTACCCAACACTCTAGTATCTAAGAAGTTGAGTTTTCTCATGCAACCTCCCAGCTAAGCCTGATTAGAATATTATAAGAAATTTAAAATAATACTCAAGACATCTGGTTAGCTGTAGAGTCTGGATTTTCTTCTTGATTTCAGAATCTTGGTGAGTTCTTCTTCCCTGGATGGCAAAATTCCTTGTTAGTGGCTGGATCTTGTTGTTTCTGTTTTTGTTCTTGCTCACACTTGAACCCTGGACTTTGGGCTCATCCTTTGTCAACACAGCACTGCAAACTTGCTTCTGGGCTGATAGACATCAATACGCAGCCTCTGTCCTTTTGTTCTGGTTTTGGTGGGAACTTCAAAAACAGTACTTAACAGCAAAAATGTCCATTCAACGAGAACAGGACTTCTCAGCATCTTAGTTGGAAGCAGACTGACCAGCCCCTTCTAGGAACTGGCTTTTATTACCTGTGGTCCAGAGTGTCATCGCTGTCTTGCTCTGACGTCATTGCATTCATTTTGATTTTTCTTTTATTTATTTAGAGCTAGGATTACAATTACCTTTGAGCCAAGGCTCTTTTACAGATGTTTCATGTCAGGAGAGTACATACATGTTAAACAAAGGCATACAACATTAAAAAGGGCATACAACAATATTCATCAGTTCAGATATGACATCACAGTAAATAGTATACATGTATATCACATACAAGGAATCATTTCAGAAACCTAGAAGAGATCAGGGAGGGAGGAAGGTGAGAGGATAGGGGAGTGGCAGCCAAGTAAGAGACTAGAGCAGCTCACAGCATTGTCAAAGAACATCAGAGAGGGGTGGTTGATCTCAATGGGGAAGGGGGAAGTTAGGGGTGGCAGTCACAAGAGCTGAAGGCCATGAGATGATGGAGGCTTGATTTGAATATGCCCAGTGAGGAGGTGGAGGTGATGTGAGTGCTAAGGACATTCATCCAGCTGGGTGCACGGTGTGCAAAGGATCTTTGGCCAAGAGTGATGTGGCATCAGGGGACCTGTAGAAGCTGATGTTCAGACCCTCTGGTGTTATGAGGATTAGAGTTTGGGCACAGGAGGGCTTGGACACTAGGTAGAGTAAGGCCCAGAGTAGTTTTTTTCGCCATCAAGCACATAAGGTACTTTATGCGGTTA
The DNA here is from genome assembly GCA_016271365.2 of Neoceratodus forsteri. NCBI lineage: Eukaryota > Metazoa > Chordata > Ceratodontiformes > Ceratodontidae > Neoceratodus > Neoceratodus forsteri. Next base: position 220,398,016 of record CM028138.1, on the reverse strand, counting down.
GCGAGTTGAAGTCATCCCATTTGATTGTAAAGCTCACATGTATGTGTGAGTCAGTGGACTCCAGTAAGCAGTCGACAGGCCTTGTTTAGGGAAGTCATTATGCACCTGAGGGTGGTAGTAGAGGCAGAGCCATAGATTATGAGGCCGTAGTCTATGACAGAGACCACAGAGCTCTGGATAGCAATCTTCAGTGCTGCCCTGGTAAGATGCTGTCTATTTCGGTAGAGGATTCCAATGCGTGAGTTTACAACTCTGGCAACACTGTCAATGTGGGTCCCATAAGATAGGCAACGGTTGAGTGAGATTCCAAGATATTTAAAAGATGACACTTGTTTGAGGGTATTTCCAGCGCTTGTTTTGATATAAAGCGGATATCACCTTTTTTTGTTTTACAAGCTGCAGAAAAGCATAGATTTAGTATTTTTGTGGTTTAGAACCAGTTTATGTTTTGTGAACCAGTTTTTAACAGTGGAGAACGCAAGCTGTAGGTTGTGAAGTAAGGGTTGTGGGTCCTTATTGGGGGGGTGAGAAGCACAGCATCATCGGCATAGAGGATAATTTGTTTTGGGCAGGATAGTGGAAGGGAGTTCAGGAAAAGGCTGAAAAGTAGTGGGCCCAGTATGGATCCCTGAGGGACGCCTGATTGGACAGGTTTGGAGTCAGAAAGTACTCCTGAGATTTTTACTTTTTGAGAGCGCTGGTCTAGGTAACTATTAAACCATGCTGCAGTAGAGTTCTGAGAGAGCCCGGTATTCAGCAGCTGTTTGGTAAGCAGGCCATGGTGAACAGTGTCAAGTGCCTTAGTCAAGTTGATGAATACAGCTCCAGTTTGATGACCTTTGTCCAATGAGTTGTGAAGGACTCCAGTGAATTCCAGGAGGGCTGTTGATGTGCTGTGCCCTTGCCTGAACCCGTGTTGCTGTGTACATAGGATGTTATATTTGTTCAGGTAGTCTGTAAGCTGGTCAGCAACAATGCACTCAAGGGCCTTGGAGGGCGGGTAATATAGAGATCAGCCTGTAGTTCCCCTGCATGGATTTGTCATCGCTTTTAAAGACCAGAGTGCCAATAGCAGATTTCCATTTGCTTGGGAACTGACTGAAGCTGAGGGAGAGGTTGAAGATTTTGGTAAGCGGGTGCAGTACCTCTTCAAGGGTGAGGAATAGCAGTATAAGGTCCAGTGAATCACCACTGGCTCTGAACTTGGAGATAGCCTTTGTTATGTATTTGCAGACATCATTCGCCGTGACTCTTTTGAAGTGGAAAGGCAGATGATTTGAGGTGGTAGGTAGGGAATTTGGAGTAGGGGAGTCAGTTTCGGGGAAAAAGTCTGGGGGGAGAACACCACTGAGGTTGGTGAAGGCTGCATTGAAAGTATTGGCAATGACCATCAGGTCAAGGGTGGTGGCTCCATCAACAGTCAGTAGGGTTGGGGAGGATTTAGACTGCTTCCTTGTGACTTCCCTAATATTGTCCCAAAAAGCTCTCCCATCTCCCCAAGTGTTGGTGAGGGCTTCCTTGTAGTAGGTGCTCTTCATCAGTCATATTTGTTTTGTGCAGTTGATCCTTGCAAGCAAGGCGAGGCTGGCTAGTTACTCCCTCTTAATAATAATACTAAAATTTATTTAATAAAGCACCTTTCAAAATTCCAAGGCGCTGTACAGTAGTAATTCAAATAAAACATATACAAATACATATCATATAAAATCATAATAAAACTGTAAATGTCTTTCCCCATAAAAAAGTCTTTAGTGCCTGCTTAAAACTCCCCACCTTTGCAAGAATTTAAAATTAGTTTTCCTTCTAACGTTTGAATTCACCAAGATACAGTCTTCAAACAAACACTTCTGGATCCAGCTCATTAAAAGCAGAAATGTCTCAGTTTTGTGGGACAAATATTTTCTGAGATACTCTAATAATGACTATAACTTCAGTTCTCAACAAAGACTTTTGAAAAACAAATAATACTTCTGTTCTCTATGTCTCAAGCTTCAGAATAAGGTAGGTTTCTTTCAGAAAACTTTTTTTGGAAAGTTCTCAAAAACATGGAATTCCATTATAGGTAAATTGGTCTTTGTTCTTCTAAGGAAACCCATCCATCAACTTGTCAAACTTGTTTACTTCTTAACTCTTTAAGATGGTTTATTTCTGTTTAACACCAAGTTGCACACACAAAAAATTATATCTTTGAACTTGTCATGATGCCAGCTATCCTTTAAGACCAAGTACCAATGTGCCAGTCCTTATACTTTTCATACAGGATATTCTCACAAATAACCCACATTCTCCATAAGTTGCAAATCTCAAACTTGGTTAGTCAATAGATCAAGATGTTTTTATTGACTGTGTAAATTTCATGCTGGCAGCATGTTGCATTCTTTAGTATCGAACAAAAAATTATTTCAATCATAAAAACACATTAAAGCCTCTTTTTTTTCTTGGCGATAGCTGCTTCTGGGGTAAAGCAGTTAAGTCATAAATTTGGACTGACAGTGTGGTATGCAGTTATGCAGTCTTATCAGTAAGGCTCTCTTCATTCAAGTGAAGAGTCAAGAAGTCTCTTAATATTGCTGTGTTAGAGAGGCCCAGTTTAAGGGAACCTTCATTTTAAATTGAGAGTCATAGATGCCATGTCCCCTAAGTTCCATTTAGGCGGGATTTTTTTAAACCCCTTCTCAGAGACGGTTCTTCTTCTTGCTTAGAGAGCTCATGTAGACAAAAAATTAAATTAGTTGTCTTGGTAAAGAATCCTCCCAATTATCCACAATAGTTTAATAGTATAAGTAAAAGTATAATAATAATAATACTGCATAATAATAATATTATTAAAACATATTTTTACAAATTAGGTTTTGTTCCCACATTTATATAACAAAAATGGCTATGAGGGATGGCTTTCTTTATTTCAGGTACTGACACTGGGACTAGGCATTCCAGTGTCAGTGTATGTTCTGCAGCACCAGTGGTGGGCTCCCTGATGTCACACACTGAAAATGGGTGGGGGGGGGTAGTACCAACCCAGTGCGAAGTATCTGTTAAACATAGCTTTGTTTTTTATAGGGGGTCTGAGAAGCAGCCATTGATCACAGCTTTAGCGAGAGAACACTGTACTACTTTTTATGTGGATGAATCCATGTTGCTACCATGGTTACTGTGAGGTCACATCATAGTAATCATGGTAGGAGCATGGGTTATCTGCCTCATCTGGATTCTGAAAGACTGATTATAGTAATTCCAAGAAGTCTGTTCTGACTACATCAAGCAGACTTAAAAAGGGCCACGCCACCCAAACACTTTTTTTCAATTTAATAAACTTTATTAAGATTTAAGAAAACAACAACATACAAACCATATCAGAACAATGCGAAGACATACATGAAACCAGAACAATCATGGTCAAAACAAAACAAGATCACCCCTCTCCCTGTACCCCCCCCACTCAACCTAACTCCCTACACCCCCTCAGAGCACGACTAAGAAAAAAAAAAGAACAAAAGGAAATCAACGAGAGTGTATTCCTGGAACAGGTTAAGTCCATAATTAATTATAACAACCATCACATTCATCTTAAGAATCAGATGAGGGGGTACTAAGGCCAACAGGGATGCCCAGCAAGACATGAAAGAATCATATCTGTCTTGCCATCGAGCTATATGCTTCTCAGTTTCTAGGCCTTGCAAGAGTTCCATACGCCATTCTCAGAGGGAGGGCACAGTGTCATCAACCCAGTGTCCCACAATAATCATTTTAGCAGTTATACTGTAGATATCAAGACCATGTGAGCCCTCCGAGAGCCAATAAATTCCACAGGGAAGTGACCCACCAGGCAGACCTGCAGTGTAAAAAAGTAATCCAAGCCCGGAAAGGGGTCTAATGAACTATGAATAGCCTGCCAAAGGGGGTCATTTTGGGGCAGTCCCATAAAATGTGTTTTAAAGTCCCCTCTGCCAGACCACAAGAGGTACAGAAGGGAGACTGAGAGCTACCCATTCTGTATAATCTGAGAGGGGTGAAATATAGGTTATGCAGAATATGAAATTGCAGAATCTGGTAACGGTCCTACTTTATATGTTTGTACATACCCCTCCAAATTGACTGCCAAACCTTCACATCCAGATCCAAACCAAGAACTTGCAGCCAAGAGAAACAGGACCCATTCAGGCTCCTAGGATCTAGTCTCTGGAGCTGAGCGTAATATCTTGAAATAGAATGGGGTTGCTCCACAATAGCCAACAAATCCTGGAATACCAGATTAGGTTGCTGAAGCCAAGGGGAGGGGCCCAAAAAAGAGGTCACAGCTCCAGAGATTTGTAGGTGTTTAAAGGGATATGTGGGAATGGCTAGGTGGTCCTGGAGGAGTCAAACACTTTTTCTGCATCTATACTTTATAAAAGAAAGGTGATGTGTGATCAGGTACTGTGGTATAAAATGTGAAAGGTGCATTTTATATACTGTCTTGAGTCTAATGGGATCGTACAAATCTTGTCTGCTCTCTATCAGGGACAGCAACAATTGATCAAGTCTCCATGCAAGCACTGCTAAAAAGAATTGTATAATCGATACTTAAAACTAATAACAGATGGTACGAAGAGCACCAAGTTTTATCTTTTTGTAGTTTTGGAACCACTGATATGGGCACATATTTCCAGGTCAGTGGTGGGCATTATTTTGAGTACCTCACAGCAGACCTACAGGACATTGGTAAGTAGGAGTTCCTGGAACTTCTTAAAAAACTCAGTTAGTCAGCAATTGGTTTGTTGATAATGGTTTGATATTGAATTAAAAAAAAAGCAAATCTATGCTTTTTGGAATGCCTCACATGTTACAATCTAATCCTAAATTTTTGATTTGTGATGCTTCAGGTGTTTTGTTAGATCAGGTATTCAAGTTTAAATATTTAGGTTTTTTACTTGATCCTTGCCTGTCTTTTTCTTTACAGGTTTTGGTTACCAGTCGCATCATAAATCAAAAATTGGACTTACTTTGTAAAGTTAATCGTTACTTTTCCTCTGATATCCGACAGTTGATTGCCCAGGGCTCATTGATGCCTCATCATGATTATTGTGCTAGTATGTATTTTAATATTGGTTTGAGGGAACGTAATATTCTAACTGTAGCTTACAGTAGCATTTGTTGATTTATCCTAGATTCTCCATTTCGAACTTACCATTGTTTGTTATATTTACAGTTGCATTGGCTATCCCCTAAATCCAAACTTGCTTATTACTTTGGGTGTGGAAAGCTAGTCTCAGAAATAATTTTGTTAGTCCAATAAAAGGTATCACCCACTATATATTTTTTTTCTCTATGGTATCAAATTTACAAATCCATTTTTTCAACTTCAAAATTTCTTTTAGTAAATTTGGTCTCTATTTGTTATTCTCCTGCTTTCTTATGCTCTTTGCAGGGTACAGTCTTACAAATAGTTGTTCATAAATCTAAGGCAGGTTCAGGATCATTCGCAGTTTCAGCACTTATATTCTGGAATAATTAACTGATAATCTTCGTGCTGCTCCTTCACTGTAACATTTTAAAGTTAATTTGAAATAATATTTAATGTCTATGAATAGTTGTGACTGTGTTTTGTAATTTGACAAGTTATGTCTTGTTTTGTATTTGCATGTATTTCTTTGTAGGGCTGGGCCTGAAAATGGACTTGTCCCAGTGCTCTATCCCAGTTATCAAAATAAAAATGAAAATAAATGAAAAAACTCCCCATCAACCCATCTGGGCCAAGGCTTTTACCATTTTTCAACCCACTGAGGATGTCCTCAGTTTCTATTGCAGAAATCAGACCAGAGAACGACATCTGCTGTTCAGGGGTTAGAGTTGGGAGAGGGATTGAGTTTAAATATGTTGTTAAAATTTTTAGAGAAGTTTTTACATGTTGTATTTAACAATGTTATTGGGCTGTAGTTACCTGGTGATGTCTTAGCTTCTTTTTGTGAATTGGAACAACGATGCTTCCTTTCCAGAAATGTGCAATAAGTTATTTTTAATACAAGGATTAAACATTTTTGTCACTACATCGGCACATTTTCCAATACTGACTCTAAATATTTCAATTGGGATTTTATCAGCCATGGTTTTTTTCTGCTTTTAAATGATTGTATAGTTTCAATAACTTCCTCTCTATAGATAATGGCTGGTATATCAATAAGGTTTAATTCTGTACTAATAGTTGAATATGACACTGCTTTTTCATTGTAGACAATACCTTTAAAGTATTTTAACCATTCCATTGCTGCAATATGCAAATCCATTTTATTAGAAAATGAGGAGGTATGTTTCACTACCATTGACCAGAAATGTGTTACATTGATAGCATTAATAATTTTCATATTTGCTTCCAAATATTCTTATAGTAGATACCCTCCTGTTCTTTAAGGAAAGCATTCTATTTTTTTATTTGATTATTAAGATTTTTTTAATTCTCTTTTGATAGATTTTTTTCTTTAAATATATAATTATTTGATTTAACTTTCCTTTTACCTCTTAACATTGCCTGTTAAACCAAGCATTTGCTTTTTCAGGCCCTTAAGCGTTGTTACATATAAAAATGGTAAACAATCTTAACATTTTGTTTAATTGACCAATCAACTTTCTCTGGATTTGTTTTCATTTGAATGCCCTATATTATTCCCTCACATTCATCTCCATTCAGGACTTCAGCAGTTGCATTGCTTATATGCCCTGTCCATTTTACCCTTTTATTGACTATCTTAATGTTGGTGCTATTTTTACCATTCTCAACGTCTGCATTTACAATTTCTGTTTCTATCTCTATCTCTAGAAACACAGGAAGAAAAAACTACTTACCATAGTAATATTGTTTCTTACAAGGAATCCCCCACTACGCTTACTAATGTAATCAGCCTGCAGGTCTCAGCTGCCCCAGAGAGTGGAATTTTATGTAAATTAGGGAACAATGGAATGAAATTAAAATCTCTGCTGCATGCTCGTGCTCCACCTTGCCATCCGGTATCAGACTTATTTTGATAGCCAGGGGAGAAGTGGTCACTAAGCTCACTAACCTAAACCTAAGGAAAAAATATAAGGAAAACATGGAAAACTCCAGAAGATTGGTCCTACAGGGCAAGCTATGGCAGACTAAAGTTATGCATCAAAAACAGCCGAAACTGACTGTAGGCAATCTAAAAAAAAATGCTCAAGCAAAACTGTAGACTGAAACAATAACTTATTCTTGGAGAACCTTTTCCAGGTTCTGGAAGGAGAGGTAACGTGGGTGTGTTAAGCATAGTGAGAGATCCCTTGGAAGAAACAACATTACTATGGTAAGTAATTTTTTTCTTCAAACCCCAGGAATCTTTCACCGTGCTTACTGTTGTGGACTATAAAGCAGTACCTTGGGAGGCTAGGTACAGAACCTATTTAGGGAAAAGGTTCTGCAAGACAGCAGTGCCAAACATGGCATCCCTTCTGGACTGCACATCCAGACAATAATGTTTTGTAAAGGTGTGTACTGTTTTTCAGGTGGCTACTTTACAAATTTCTAGTAAGGGGACATCCCTTGCAGCTGCCACAGAGGCAGAGACACCGCATGTGGAGTGTGCCTGAGGCCTTGTGGTGGTAGTTTGACAGCTTTGCTGTTAACAGAACTGTATGCAGGAAACTATCCAGTGAGCAATAGTTCTCTTGGAGGCTGGTCTACCCTTTCCTGTTTCACCATATGTGAGGAACAGTTGTGAGTGGGAGGATCTAAGATCTTTAGTGCGATCCAAGTAGTTACTAACATAGAAATACAGAAACACAGAAGTTGTCGGTAGAAAATGACATTTTGGCCCACCTAGCCTGCCCTAAAGTCCCTACTTACTGTACTACCATAGACCCTAAGTGATCTCCAGCCTTACCCCCCGGCCCTGTTAATAAGGCCCCCTGTGTCTATATCATGCATGTTTAAAACCTGTTGCTGTTTTGGTACCCACCACCTCTGCTGGGAGGCTGTTTCAGGTGTTCAGCACCCTTTCTGTGAAGAAATAGTTCCTCACACCCCCTTTAAGTCTCCCCCCTTCCAGCTTCATATCATGTCCCCTCGTCCTTGAGCATCTCTGCATCTCTTCCTGTGCAATATGCCACCTTTCTGTACCTTACTGATACCTTTGAGATATTTGAACGTTTATATCATGGCTCCCCTTTCTCTCCTTTCCTCCAGTGAGTACATATTTAATTCACTGAGTCATTCCTCATAGGGCTTCTGATGCAGACCATGCACTTCTTCTCTCATGAACGTGGCACAGAATCACACAGACAAAGTAGAAATGCCTTTATGGTTTTTATTCCACAACAAACCATATAATGTAGGCAGCTTCTTTTTAATGGTACAAATTAGTGCAAAAAACAGTGCAAAAATACACAAGTAGGTATTAATAAAATTTGAAAATTCAGTTAATTTCTTGTCATTCTACTTTCCAAGAATCACCTTGTTCATTTTAGTAGATTCATTGTAGAATCCCAAAATCTTCAGATGTCGTAACAAAAGTTTGAACAAATCTGCTGTGAATTAAAGTGCAGAGACAGTGGACAAAACACGATGCTTCGTGATCAACTCATCACTTCAACTGGGGTGGTGCACTATTAAGGGAACAATGCTTAAATCCCCCCACATTCCAATTAATTTAAATAAATTAGAATAGTTTAATTATTCAAGATCTATGTTCTTGAAGTGCCATTGTTCTATATTTGGCTACTGTACATTTTGTCATTCCAGTTTTTTACTCTTTTATCAGGACTAAGCTTATTATGATAGACATCAACAAGTGAAATTTATTTAACATTTAATTTAATTTCATTCTCATAAATTTAAAAACATTCTTTTAAGAATGTCATGGGCTACATATCACTTCTTTACTCTTATGTCTAAATATATATATGTATATATATATTGTTACACAAGGTCCCTGCACCCTAATTGGTACCCCCAGAGGTACACCGTAGACAGTTAACACTTAGGTATAGGTTATACTAATATTTAGGGCTAAGGGCATCTACCGTATAACAGTAGATGTCAGGATATGAATGCATATTGTTGTAATACACTTTGCTTGCTAATACACATATATTCTGCCATGTATTTTCTGTGTATTTCTTACTTGTCAGATGCCTAGACACCTGTGCCCTTGAAGTAATTATAATATGTAAGACGGCATTGCCATCTTTTGGTGATTTGTACAACTACACTGAGTTATGTAAGACTCTGTATAAGAACTCTTTTGTTCTCAAACTGATGACTTTACAGAATTGTATAATGTTATCTTGGACCGTGGAGCCACCTCTAATTTAGCCAATAGGGCTCATCTCTGTAACTAGAAATGTTTCTATCTTTTGGTAACCATAGTAATTATCATAGGTATATAATGTAATGCACAAGCTTTACACCTCGGAGACCCAAGAGACCCCAAGAAACAACAGAGAAACCTCGAGGTGTAGGGAACGCTTAGCACTGGCTCCCGGTTTGTATTGGTAAGAACTGCTTAGGGCAACTGTGATTTATCCCTTGATAGTAATAAACTTGTTTATTACTCTAATGCAACATGTCTGTGATTACTTGCATTCCCAATATCGTCAAGAATCTGAAAGTGAGGTTTAGACCTCTCAACATATATATAATATATGATGAATTGATCCTATCCTAGACTAGAGCCTGTGTGGCTGGCCATTTGTGTTTGTCTCTGTCAGTAGTTTAGTTTTTGTGGATTTTCATGTATTTCAGCTTGGAGAAACTGGACCATTCTTGGACATAACATCTATGAACATTTCCTGGACTAAGAAACTGCAAAACATCACCACCAAGTATTGGCATTCTCATCATAAATCAACTTTTTTGGAAGCCATCAAAGCCAAAAGTAAGGTCAGCAAATCTGTTATACAAGCACTGAGTTGTGGAGTGCTGCATTGAATCCACATTTCCGTCTGACTTGTTCTTAAAGGATGTGTACTTGTCTTTGAGGTCTATTCACAATCATTTTGGAGAACAAAGGGAATATACTAACAAAGGATTTTTACATCCTGCATATGCCCCAGGCCAATGTTCTTCACCTTCAGGAATTTAACCCCTTCAGGAATTTATCACATTCTGGGTCTTTGAGCTACAGTAACAGTTTTCTGGTCCCTGGTAGTTCACCATTTCCTGTGGATTTGATTACTTTTCATCAATCACGTGACACCTCTGAGAACATGGCTTTATATATTGTGCTTTGCAATATCACGGGGCAAATGCAGACCAGCAAGGCCAAGAGGACTAGGTGCCCTACAACAAAACTAGTTTGCAAAATGATTAAAGCGTACCTTCTTAGGATACTACTTATGCTACTTCTGATATCTGGAAATGTTCATCCTAACCTGGGGCCTACCGGCCTAGCACCCCATGCCAAAAAAGGCGGAAGGGGTCCCTCACATTAGCCTCAATCAATGTCTGCAGCCTCCTTAACAAACTTGACATCTTGCAAACCTGGGTCCAGCAACATAGCCCTGATGTACTCTCTGTTGTCGAAACATGGCTTAACCCCAAGATACCAGATGCTGCAGTCACCATCCCTGGATACTCTATATTCAAGCAGGACAGGGTTTCCAAATGAGGTGGGAGGCTGTGCCATCTACCAGAGGAATTCCTATCTGGGTCAAGTCTTCCCATTCTCAAACCCTAAATCACCCTCACAGGTTCTCGCTATTAAAGTTCTACTCGGGGTGCACAACAAGGAGCTCACCATTGTCTCTGTGTACCTACCCCCTAAAGATCAGCCCAATGGATTTATGAACATATTGGAAAGCCTACAGGGATTACACCATAACTCTGAACTCATAGTACTAGGTGACTTCAACATAAATTAGCTATCGCTGGAGGCCAGAAACTATAAGGATGCAGTCACGTCACAGAACCTCACCCAGCTTGTTACCACCCCCACCAGATGCAACTATAGCACAGGGTTGCACACACTTCTGGACTGGATCCTTACTAATCACTCTGAACAAATCTCAAAAGTCTCAGTGCTCCCTGATGGGATCAGTGATCACTCACCAGTCACATGTACCTGGACAAACAAATTCATTAAGCCCCCTCCTAAAATAATCCACACCAGAGTGTTAAAGCAGGAGTACCTCAAGCTACTAAAGATACGCCTAAGACACCTGGACTGGACACCAATCGACTCTGCCATTGATGTAAACCAAGCCTTAGACCTTTTCATCAGCCACTTCACTGCGGCCTGCAATATATTTGCACCTCTCAAAAAGCTGAAGGTCAGGAGCAGAGCTAACCCTTGGATAACCCCCGATCTAATCACTTTACTCAAACATAGGGATCATCTCTGGCACTGTGCCATGCAACATCCAAACCTAGGGATATTCATAAATATAAAGCTGCCAGAAATGAGTGCATGTGGGCAGTTAGGAGCGCCAAAAGCAAATACTTCAAGGAAGCGCTCTTCAACTCCTGGGGTGATGGAAAAATTTTTGGAGTAACTTTAAAGACCTTACAGGCAAGGACCCTAAGTCACCACCCACCATGCTCAACATAAATGGAACACCAACATCTAGCCTGTACACAATCACCAACACCTTTAACAATGCATTCTCCAACTTGGATAGTGTCCTCCCTTCTAATTTCTTTGATGCCCCCTCTGGTAGTAACCCTCCTGCAACTACTCTTCCTCTCCTACACCCTGCCCCACAATTCTACTTCAAGGAGATCCCAGTGCATGAAGCCAGAATCTATATTCGGAAGGCCATTCACAATGCAGGCTATGGCGGTGACTCCCTTGACCTGAAGTTGTTAGCACTTGTCCTTGAAGAAGTCCTTGAACCCCTGACAAAGGTCCTCAACCTATCACTAAGGATGTCCCAGTTCCCATCTCACTGAAAACAGGCGACCATCACACCGGTACACAAAAGTGGAGACAAATCACTGCACTCCAACAACAGACCTATCTCCATCCTCCCTCCATTGTCTAAGGCCCTGGTGCGCATCGCCTCAGACCAACTAGTCAAGTACCTGGAATAATATGACATCCAGTGTCCTGAGCTACATGGTTTCCAAAAAGGGCACAGTACCACCACTGCACTATTAGAATTCACGGGCTTCATCCATACCACGCTCGATCGAGGAAACTGTGTAGGGGCAGTATTCATCAACCTTACGAAAGCCTTTAATACTGTGAACCACCCACTCCTACTCAAGCAATTATCAAACATTGGGCTCTCCAATGAAGCACTGTTCTGGTTTTCAAGCTACCTTGGGGAGAGGGTCCAGCGGGTTAGGATTGCCAGTGTCACCTCGGAAGAAAAGTCAGTCCTTTCAAGGGTCCCATAGGGGTCCATCCTGGGGCCACTATTCTTCAGCCTCTTCCTCAATGACCTTCCCAGTGTCTGCCACCAGAAATTACTGTTGTACGCCGATGACGCAGTCATGTTCACCAACCACCAAAATGCAGAGCTTCTCGTGAAACAATTACAGCTTGAATTCATGCGCATCGAAGAATGGTTCAAGTCACACAAACTGGTCATGAACTACAGAAAAACAAAGGTTATAATCTTCTACAATGCCAGGAGCAAATACAAATCCCATGACCTCATGATCCTAAACCAAACAGGGACCTTACTTGAACACGTTCCTGATTTTAAAAACCTAGGTGTCACATTGGACAGCTCACTCTTCTACCATCGGCACATAGATTCTGTCACCAAAGCCACCAACATCCATATAGTCCTGCTCTACAGGCACAAACACTGCATGACTCCTGACACTCTCTGGTTGGCTATCAACAGCTCTGTCACCTCCATCATCAATTATGAGCTAGCAATGTATGGCTCTGCCTCTGCCTCTTCCTCCCGTAGAATTACAGTTGCACTCAACAAAGCATGCAGGCTGCTAACTGGGGCTGACCAACTTACACACACTTGTGACCTGTACACTGGGGCAGGATGGCTTCCTCTCATCAGCCAGATACAGTATCAAACCTGTCTCTTAGCCAAAAAAGTCCTCCTCGGGGTCATGCCCCCAGGCATTGAAATGCTCTTCATTGACCACCACAGCACCCAGTGAACTAGAAGTTCACAACAACTAACCTTCCTTCTCCCCAGATGCCGGACTACCATGGGCCAGAGGGCCTTTGCCCACAGAGCACCACAGTGGTACAATACTCTCAACAAAGAAGCTCTTACTGCTGCTGCTCTTGGCCCTTTTAAGAGACAACTCCAACTTCATCTAATTTCAACTAGTCATTGTGACTGCCTTGCCTACTCAGGGGCCCACTGCTCACTGCCCTCCACTTCAGTATTGACAGCTACCTCTCCCTGCCTTGCCCCCTTCTACCTGCCTACCCCCTTGCCCCCTCTCCCTTTCCTCCCCCCAGGCATTTCCTGACTTTTATCCCTCCCCTCCCTCCCTTTAGAGCTCTTATTCTCACCTCTACCCTTTGACAATGGCCTTCCTGCCTGCATACCCCCTTCCCTCTCACCTGCAGTACTTATTTCTAAGATTGCCCTTTGCTGGTATGTCATGCTAACTAACATTTGGCACATTTTGAATTACTGGAATTTCCTAAGCCTCAGTCTCTTACTTCTTTTTATTGTGTAACTATGTATTATTATGTTGACCTTTGTATGTATGTATACCCCCATTCCTTCAATGTGGAACCTTTGTAAATGAGCAGTTTCTGCTCAAAGGTATTTGTAATCCTAGGCTTCAATAAAATAAAAAAATATATATATACACATATATATATATATTCTTTGCAAAAAACTACATTAATGCATCATTTAGGGTTAAAGCACAAAAAGTCAGGAAATGAGACCTTTAGGGTTGGCCCAACCCTCCCCCCATATCATGTAACCCCCCCATCCTCCACAGACTGACAGATGCCAGGGTGTGTCACTGGGGTTGTGAGGCCCAAAGCTCACCCCATTCCAGGTGTAAGCATGTTGACATGCCATAGTAAAGAAGAGTAGGGTGAGAATGCAGAACACTATCTACAAAACATAAAGTGTGTCATGCAATATCTCTGCAACAAACACATTTTCTGACACCTAAAGACCATAATATACATCTACAGGAAATCCCCTCAACACCCTCCAGATTTCAAGTTAAAACACTAAACCGTTTCCGAGATATTTAATTTTAAAGTTTTTGCACATTTAAAAATTCTTTGATCATGAGAATCGTTCGTAATCTCGTGATGAAAGATAATCTTTGATCATGAGGGGACATCTGGTCATGAAATCTGGGCTATCTGGTCCCTCCCAGAGACATCTGGTCAAGCAAAAATCTGGCTGTCTTGTCCCGCTATCACGAATGAAGCTCGCAATCAAAGAATTCTCATGATCAAAGAATTTGCAGGCTCACAATCAAAGATCTTAATAACAGTGAAACTCCATTTTTTGACACAACTACATTAAACCACAGGCATAGCTTGATAGAGGGAAGCCCCCTGAGCAAACCCATCCTAGTTTTACTTCAGAAGTCACCCCTGGGCTGAGATATTTGTTTTTTTCTAACCCAAAAATCTGGCCATCTCATCCCTCCCTCACGAATGAAGATCGCAATCAAAGAATCTCACGATCAAAGAATTTTCAGGCTCGCGATCAAAGATCATTAGCAAGCCATAACCAAAGAATTTAAAATGAATAAAACTCCATTTTTTGACAGAAGTTCATTAAACTACAGGCATGGCTCAATAGAAGGAAGCCCCCTGAGCAAACCCATCCAAGTTTCACTTCAGAAGTCACCCCTAGGTTGAGATATTTGTTTTTTTCCAACCCAAAACTGAAAACAAGATGGCGGCCGTCGTGATCAATAAATTTCTCACGATCAAAGAATCTTTGATCGCAAGCTTGCAAATTCTTTGATCGTGAGGAGTTACCAGATGACCAAAACCCCATTCTTCTTTCGCAAAATAACCACATAAATATTTCCATAGACTTATAATGGGAGCTAAAAAGTTTAATAACTTTTGAATGGATTAATATGTTTTCACCAAACAAAAAGTGGCATGTTCCTTGACCCAAGCTCTTTCTATGTGCCAAGTTACAGATCAGCACACAACATAGTGGCCATGCAATGCCATGGACAAAATCTGAAAAACTGCCCTCAAAACTGGTGAAAAGTGCATTTTTCAGCGATTCACTGCGCAAAAACCGTAAGTTTGACCAAAACGCAATTTGAGTTTAACATAGAAGTGCCTTCATAACTCTAAATATAGGGGCACGACCACACCTATAATATATATATATATATATATATATATATATATATATATATATACACATATACACACACATATCTCTCACAATCACAATAACCACTTTCAAAAATGCAGTATAAGCAGTTTAATTATTCAAACCCCGTGGGGTCAATGAATTTAATACATATATCCAATGTGCTTCCAGTTGTTCAAGTCCCCCCCAAATTATCTCCTCTTGCCAGTGACTGTACCCCATCAAACAAAACATATCTAAATGATGACATATCCCCCTTATGTGTATCGCTGAGGATCTATGTGATTACGGCAATCGCAGTATAACGATCTCCGTTAGGGCAAATGGAAATGGCTGAAAAAACATTCTGGTGATGCAGTCCCTGGTGCACAGCAAAAGGGCACCAGGGACTTAGGATTTTACATTTAAATGTGGGGGGCTGGGTCCCCTGCACCCCCCTACTTAAGGATTCTCAACTCTGGGGGGGGGTGCAAAACCACACCAAAAAATATGTGGGCCAGGCACAACAAAAGGCACCTGCACCCAGACCAGAACCCAGCACCTTTCACACCCCAGCCCTGAACTCATGCACCATGCCACAGGAGCAGCTCATCAGCTCACTGCAGCACCACCCCTCACAATCCCTCCCTCCCATCCCACTCCACACTCAATGTGCTTGCTTCCCCCCCGCATGTATACGTGTAGTGACAGGATGTCGCTATATTCACGCACCCCCCCATCCAGTCTCCCTCCCTCATTGTTGTTGTGTTCGGTGCTGCGATTGAGTTGCCGTTTTGGTAGGTGCCCAATCGCAGTCACCGAACTCACAGGATACCTATCACTGAAGTGCTGGCCCATCAGATTTTATTTGGTTTAAGTGCTCAGAACGTTTTGTTTTACCCTTCCTGACTGTTTTTCCAATGTACACTTTCTTTGGGTAAGGTTATTGAGAAGGTAGTCGCGTTGCAGCTTGAGATCTTTCTTACCACCCATGAAGTCTATGATCCTCTCCAGTCTGGTTTCAGGAAGAGGCACAGTACTGAGACAGCGTTAGTTCGGGTGATGAATGATCTCCTAATAGTGAGGGATCGGAGGAGTCGTTCAATCTTGGTCCTCCTTGATCTCTCTGCATCATTTGACACCGTCGATCATGGGGTGTTGTTGGAACACCTGTGGATAATCTGTGGATTGTTGGGGAGAGTCCTCAGTTGGTTCCATTCTTTTCTCATGGGCAGGTCTTAGAGGGTGGTGTCAGGAATTATTTCCTTGGACCCCTTTGCCCTGCCTTGTGAGGTTCTGCAGAGTTCCGTACTGTCCCCCATGCTGTTCACAGTGTATATGCTGCCGTTGAGAGACATTATAAGGCAGTATGGGCTATGTTTTCAGTGCTATGCAGATGATACTCAGCTCTACATGTCCTTTGAACCCGAACAGAGTAGTGCGGTCTCGGTATTTAACAACTGCCTTACTGAGACTCAAGATTGGATGAGTGCTAACTGGTTGAAACTAAATCTGGGTAAGACTGAAGTGTTGGTGGTGGACCCAGGTCACCAGGTAGAGAAGTTGACTCCTGGGCAACCGTCTGGCCTGGTGCTGGGGGGTGACCAGTTGAGACCTTCTGAAAGGGTGCGGAATCTAGGGGTTGTGCTTGACAACAAACTGACGCTTAAAGCACAAGTGTCAGCAGTTGTCCAGTCCTCGTTTTTCCATCTGAGGAACATCACCCAGATAAAGCACCTTGTTCCACCTAATGACCTTCCTGTATTAGTTCATGTCTTTGTGTCCTCTCATCTTGACTACTGCAATGCTCTGTACCTAGGGTTACCGGGGGCGGATCTCCATCACTTGCAGCTGGTACAAAATGCAGCGACCAGGCTGTTGTCAGGGCAGTCAAGATCTTGCTATGTCATGCCAGTGCTGCATGAATTGTGCTGGCTGCCAGTGCAGTGGAGGATCACCTTCAAGGTCGCGTTGCTGACCTATTATACCCTACACAGATAGGGACCGGGTTACTTGCAAGACCCCCTTCGGTCTTACTGCCCCATCCATCCTCTCTGCTCCACCAACGAGGAATTGCTAGAGGTTCCCAGGGTCCATCTTCAGACATCAGATGCTAGGGCTTTTACTTTTGTAGTCTCAACCCTGTGAAACTCTCTACCTCTTTGGATTAGAGAGTGCCTGTCCACTGAGATGTTTAAATCCTCTTTAAAAACATATTTATTTGGCCTAGCATTTGGGGAGGATGTTTAGTCTTATTTCTGCTGCCTTTTAATTCTGTGTGTTTTAACTGTTTATTGGTTGTTTTAATATTGTATATGTGCTTTGATTTCATAAAAACACTTTAAAAATAAAATATGATTTGATATATATAATTTGATATACTGTATATATGACTTGATTTGATTTCTTACAACTACACCAGATTGCATAAATGATGTAATTACTTTTACAGTTAAATAAACTTCTAATATTCACTGTTCTGTTAGTAGCTGGATGTACAAACTGTTTTGACCTCATAGCATATTTACATGCAGCACATGAGCCACAACTGAAAAATCCCTTTACACCCTTAGTAGTTTCCTTCTGTTTTGCCTCTAAAAAGTAGCCAAGTGTCAAAGTGTCAGCCAGATTCTTTCCCCTAATGTAGGCTACTATTGGTTTCTCTTCAACAGTAGTCCTCAGTATATCATCAATTTGCAAAATTTTTCAATTACAGCATACAATTCCAGCCACTATACTTGACATGTGATTGTGTTCCATCATGAGCAAAATCCCATCCTTCCTCTTCTGTTTTTTAGTTTTTGTTTTTACTTGAACTAGTTCTTCCCTGTTTGAGTTAGCTGCTTTCTCATATGCTGTCTGCAATATGTGTGGGCTATACCCCCTACTTTGAAATCATAACATTAATTCTTTCGATTCCACTTCAAATTTTACCATCTTACTGCAGAGGGAGGGATTCCCTGCAGAGGGAGGGCCTCAAAACATGGTGGATTCCCTGCAGAGGGAGGGCCTTAAACAACTGGTACAATAACCCACAAGAGACAGGGCTATCCTAGATCTAGTACTGACTAACAGGGAAGGGATCACAGATCTCCAGGTAGAAGGTCACCTGGGGCCCAGTGACCATCACATGGTATGGTTCAATTGGCCACTACATCTAAATCATCAATTCTAAGGCAAAATATGAGACTTCAGAGGAGCTGACTTTGATAAGATGGCCAACAGAGTTAAGCTAGCCCTGGCAAAAAGAAACACAGGTGAGGGGTGCAGGCAAAGTGGGCAAGCATTAAGGATGCAATACTTGAAGCAACATCCCACTGTGTTAGACAGAAAGGAAGTGCAAAGAAGAAGGAAACCACTTTGGTTCTTAAATACAGTAGCAGAAAAGGTCAGAACCAAAGGCTGGTCTTCAGGAAATATAAGGAACACAGCAGGATGAAGATAGGAGGCATACCAAACTGCTCTAGGGAAGCAGGAAGGCAGTAAGGCAGGCAAAGTCCCAAACTGAGGAAATACTAGCACAAACAGTAAAAGAAGGTGACAAGACTTTCTATAGATACATTAGTGAAGAAGAAAGTCCAGAGGGGTATTGCTAAGCTCAAAGGGAAAAGGGGCATGTGAGGAGGAGGACCCTGTAAAAGCATCTATCCTAAATAGATACTTTTGCTCAGTATTTACTGAAGAGAGAAGGTAGGGCAGGGCCCACAGCTCAGCACCATGGACACAGGGGGGAGGGAGATGAGCACTACTCCCTTCACAAAAGAAAGGGTCCTACAAGAGCTCGCTAAGCTCAGGGTGGACAAGGCAATGGGACCTGATGGCATACATCCCAGAGTATTTAAGGAGCTAAGGGTGGAACTAGTAGAGCCATTAGCAGAACTGTTTAGTGAGTTTCTGAGCACAGGAGAGGTCCCAGAAGACTGGAGAAGGGCTCATGTGATCCTGCTCCACGAAAGTGGTAGCAGAGAGGAGGCAGGGAACTACAGACCAGTCAGTCTTACCTCAGTAGTGGGCAAGATTATGGAGGCACTCCTTAAGGAAAGGATAGTGAAACACCTGGAATCCATAGGGGCACAGGATCATAGACAGCATGGGTTTACAAAAGGAAGGTCCTGTCGCACTAATCTCATAGATTTCTTTGACTGGGTAACCAGAGTGGTGGACCAAGGGGGAGCAGTTGATGTCACCTACCTTGACTTCAGCAAGGTTTTCGACACTGTTCCACATAGAAGATTGATAAATAAGCTGGGTAGACTCGGGGTGGGTCGGAATTTGGTCAACTGGGTGGCAAACTGGTTGACGGATAGAAAACAGAGGGTGGTGGTAAATGGTATACAGTCAGAAGAGATGCAAGTCACAAGTGGGGTACCTCAGGGCTCAGTTCTAGGGCCAGTCCTCTTCAATATCTTCATTAGTGACATTGCAGGTGGACTAGAGGGTAAGGCTTGTCTGTTTGCAGATGACACCAAGATCTGTAACAGAGTAGATGATCCAGATGGGGTGGGCAGAATGAGAAGAGATCTGGATAAACTAGCAAAATGGTCAGAAGAGTGGCAACTGGGATTTAATGCAAAGAAGTGCAAGATCATGCACATAGGGAAGAGAAACCCTGAAGCCACCTATAGGCTGGGAGGGGAGTTGCTAGCAGTCACAAAGGAAGAAAGAGACTTGGGCATCATCATCACCGATGACCTGAAATCATCAAGCAGACCTCTAAAGCAGTAGGTAAGGCTAGGGGGATGTTAGGGTGTATTAGTAGGGGTATCACAAGTCTAAGAGGGAGGTAATAATCCTCTTTACAAGACACTGGTTAGGCTCCCATCTGGAGTACTGCATGCAGTACTGGAGGCCGCCTTCACAAGGACATTAACCAAATTGAGGCAGTCCAGAGAGGCAACAAAATGGTGCAGGGACTGCATCAGAAGACATATGAGGACAGATTAACGGAGCTCAATGTGTACCCTTGAGCAAAGGAGGGAGAGGGTGATATGATCGAAACATTCAAACACCTTAAGGGCATTAACAAGGAGAAAGAGTCTAACATGTTTAAATATAAGAAAAGTAGCAGGACAAGAGGACACAGCATGAGATTAGAGGGAGGCCGATTAAGGGGGAATGTGAGGAAATTCTTTTTCACAGAAAGAGTGGTGGATGCATGGAACAGCCTACCTCAGGAAGTGGTGGCTATGAATACAGTGCAGGGCTTCAAACAGGCATGGGATAGGCATAAGGGAGCAATACAGAGGAATATGAATAGATAGGCCACTAACAGAGCAACGGCCGATGACATATTTATAAGGTAGAAAAAGAAATGGGCAGACTGGATGGGCCTTGCGGTCCTTATCTGCCATCAGCCTCTATGTTTCTATGTTTACTGCAGTTCTGTTTCAAATGTAAGAATGGGCTATACGGGATGGTTTCTACAGTTTTCCTGGAGTGAGCACTGCTGGCTAGGAGCAACAAATTATCTGTGGTAGGTTTATGAAATCCATGAGTTTCAATCTTCCCTTCAGATGAACCTATTAGATAGAGGTCTAAAAATTCAATTTGCTTTGAATTAACGTTAAAACTAAACTTCAGACCCCATGCATTGTCATTTAGCCAGTTGACAAATTCCAAAGCCTCTGCATGTGTCCCATCCCAAATAACAATAATGTCATCCAAATACCGGAACCACTTAAACACATTGTTTCAGTATGGATTTTTCTCATTTAAAGCAGCAGTACTAGGTAATCAGGAAGTGATCATCAAAATTCTGTATTTTGGCTGGAAGCATGCAGCCATAGTTCGGGTTTCCATATCTGTAAAGATTTTTTTCTAGCAATCTTTAGTTTTTTAGATATTTAAAATGTATTTCCATTGTTGTGGATCTACAGTAATTATGGCTGCTACCTAATTTGCAGCTGAACTCCCCTCATGTTGCATCACATCTTTTGTTTACTTCCATGGGACCCTGTGCTGCACATTCCCGCTGTCCCTGTGTAGTGCTACGAGTCATGTGCATGTGCGGTTCGCAGCAGAGGGTTCAAATTCAACATGGCGGGTGGGAGAAATGTAAACAAAAACCAAGAAAAATGGAGCAAATTATGGGGTGACAGTACAGTGAAAACAAGAAAGATTACCAGGTAAGTGCTCAACAGAGCACAGGAAACAAACTGTTGCAAAAGATTAAATTTTTTGTATCTAGTACTGCTGCTTTAAAACAAATACCTGTTCTATCCAAGCCATTACTAAATTAGCATAAGATGGAGCAAGCACTGTAACCATCACAGTACCACTGCTTTGGTAATAGTATTTTCTATCAAAAACAAAATAGTTGTGCTTTAGAACAAATTCTGTTCCTAAAATAAAATATTCAGCATCAATAACTGTATCCTAATTTACCCCAACAGCATTTGCTCCAATGCATGCAGTCCAAAATCATGATTAATAGACATATATAAGCTTTCAATGTCTATAGTAAGACACAGAAAATAATTTTTCCATTGTACATCTTTAAATTTACATAGGACGTCAGTAGTGTGTCGGATATAGGATGCAGATTTATTTGCTATATTCTTTAAAAAGAAATCCAAAAATTTGGATAATTTTTCCATTACGCATCCTATACCCAAGACAATTGGGCATTCAGGATGGTTTTCAATGTTTTTATGCAATTTAGGTAAAATATAGGAAATGCGTTGGTTAAATAAGCTTTTTCATCCAGGCTAATCCAGCCATTGTCAAGTGCAGTTTCCAATAAGTCATTAGCTGCTCCCCCCCCACTCCTTCAGTGCTAAGCCCTGCCCCCTTGCAGGGTTTCTCATTATCCTGAAAACCCACCTCCCCTCTCACCTCTACCCCTCTCTACTCTCGTCCCCCACCTACACCTTCCTCCCCTACCTCTCCTCCCTCTTCCTTACAATCTGGGCCCTGTCCCTTGTAGGGTTCACCACATCCTGAAGAGTTCAGTTCCTGGATTGCCCCCTCTTCCCTCAAGCCCCTTCCCCCTACCTCTACTCCCTTTCTGCAGATCCCCCCATGGGGTTTCAGCATCCTGAAAGAGTTCGCTCCTGGCTCCCCCCACCCTTCCTTCACTGCCTCCATGCTATCACTCCCATCCTCAAAATCCTTTATCACTTAGCAACTTTTGGATCTGGATCTGCACTTACTGCCTGTATTTGACTGTTTAGTATTTGTATTGCATTGTACTAGTACAGCACTGTTTGTATTGAATTGCACTGTATGTAATTGCTTGTTTTGTTCTTGTTCGATCCTCCCATTTATGTACCCCCTTCCCCAGGACACTTCGGGAAATGAGCTGCTTGCAGCTCATGTTGTCTTTCCTAGTAAAACCTTTTCAAATAAATAAATAAAATTAACAGTTGGATCTGTATTTAATCTAGTATAGAATCTGTTATCACTTAATTGTCTACCAACGTCAGTGAGATACATTTCTTTACTCAATAATAACCACATTGCCTCCCTTGTCTGATTTCTTTACAGTAACATCAGTCACTTTTTTATTTCTTCAAGTGCTTCGCTTTTACCTCTCAATATGTTTGAATAATATGGATTCCATCTTGTCCTAAATAATGCTTCAAATTCTTGACGGACTGTTTTTTTTTCAAATATTTCAATAGCTGATGACTTCTTTCCTTCAAAGGTAGATTGAACTTTAAAAAGTTTCTTTCTTGCAACTTAAAAGTCCATATTTACATAGTATTCCTGGTTCATCAAGTTGATTGCCTTATCCATTAAAAATTTGCTGTAATTGGGACATTCATTTCTTCATTATTCACATCTATAACATTCGAGGCAACATGGCTGTTGACTGTGGTGTTTAGTGGCTCAGATGTTCTATTCGAGGCAAAATGGTATTTAAGTCTTATTTTTCTAAAAAGCTTATAAAGTTCCACCTCCAGATTAAATTTGTTATCTTTAGGTGTTGGTACAAAGTTGCGTTCTTTGCTGAGTACTTTCAGTTGACATTCAGTCACTTCTTTATCAGTTAAGTTTACGGCTTGTTGTTTTTGCCATATTTCCTGTTCCTGAAATTCCAGTCTTTTTTGTTGTTTGCCCCTCCTGCGTCTACCTCGCCTTGCTTTACATTGGCGTTTTTTGACTTATCAGTTGATTTGTTGATTGAGTTACTGGGTCTTCTCTCCTGTGCAGATCTTTCATCGCGATCATTAACTGGATCAATTAACTCAACATGTTTCTGTGTTGGAGGAGTCGATTTATTTCTATTATTAGATCTCCCATGTGTATGACTTTGATTTCTGCCTCTTGATTTTACTTTAGGCAAATCAAACACTTTATTGGCATAATCAGCCTCATTTCGGATTAATTTGCATGTTTTTCTTTCTTTTAATTCTTCGTCATATTTAGTTAATTTTAACTCCAGTTTTTCATGCATTTCTTTTTAGATATCACTGTTTTGGAATCTTTTAAGGTCAACTTGTGTGATGTTCAAGTCATCAGTTATCTTTTTATACCTCAGTTCATTTTTCTTAATTGCACATGCTAATAGGCACTCAGAGCAATCAGTTAAAATATTCATCCATTCATCTTTCAATTTAAAGTTCTCTATCCCGACTGTAGGCAATTTCATAATTCTCAAACCTCTTGGGACCCAACTTTTATCTTTATACTTATTCAGATTGTCCTGATTGGATTGTATCAAATATTCATTTCTTTTGTTCTGACTGTCTCTAATTTGTGAAATAAAGACATAAGTTCATTCTTGGAGTGGTCATTAGCAGCACTTATGTCCAACATCACTTGTCAGCATCTTACCACTGTCTCTGCATTCATAAGGCAAAATGGGACATCATTTCCTATCTCTGTATCTACATTATTGCTTGGTACATTCAATGTATTTGATGAATTTCCATCTTCTCCCATTTTAATCAAGGCCTTATAACACTTTTAGGTTACTATGACGGTACCATATCAGAAGCAATAAACTGTGTAGTTACTCCCTCTCAGTGCCCAGCTAGGGTGGATGCAGTGCTAGTGATAAAACTTGAAAGAATCAACTCATCACTTTCTTCCACCAAAGAAATCACTTAACAGCACTTGAAATGAGAACTTCCTCCGTTCAACGTCCAATCCATTTCTTCTCTTGGGCCATGCACCATTTTGGTTGCCCTTCTCTGTATTGCCCCCACCAGATCTATGCCCTTTCTGAGATGGGGCCTCCAGAACTGGACACAGTACTCCAGATGTGGCCTTACCATTGATCTATACAGGGGTAGCACTACCTCCCATTTTCTGCTGGTGATGCCCCTTCCTATGCACCCCATCATCCTACTAGCCTTTCCCACTGCCTTATCACACTGCTTTGCTACCTTCAGGTCATCAGATATGATGATCCCCTGATCCCTTTCCTGTTTTGTTGTTGTTAACACCTCCTCCCCTAAATGATATGTTGCCCTTGGGTTTCTGTGCCGCATGTGCATAATTTTAAATTTGTTAATGTTGAAGCCCAGTTGCCAAACCCTTGACCAGTCTTCCATTTTTTTTAGATCTTCCTTCATTTTCTCCAACCCCCTGGTGTGGCCACTCTGTTGCAGATTTTTGTGTCATTCATGAATAGGCATACCTTTCCTTCCAGCCCCTCTGTGATGTCACTAATAAAGACATTGAAGAGGACCAGTCCCAGTACTGATCCTTGTGGCACCCTGCTGGTTACCTTACCTTCCTCCGCATAAACTCAATTTACCACCACTCCCTCTGAGTTCTGTTACTTAGCCAACCGTGTACCCATTTTACTATCTTTGGATCTTCTCCCATTCTGCCTAGTTTGTTTACCAGTCTTCTGTGTGGAATGGTGTTGAAGGCCTTACTGAAATCCAGGTAGGCCACTTCAAATGCTCCTCCCTGATCCACCTCCCTGGTCACCCAGTCAAAAAACTCTATTGGGTTTGTTTGCCAAGTTCTACCACCTGTGAACCATGCTTCCTTGGATCCTGCAACCCACTGGTGTTTAAGTATTCCCCAATCCTTTCTTTAAGTAGAGTTTCCATAACCTTTCCCACCACTGAAGTCAGGCTTACAGGTTGGTAGTTTCCTGCCTCCTCCCTATTCCCACTTTTGTGTAGTGGGACCACATCTGCTCTCCTCCAGTCCTCAGGAACTTCCCCCATATCCAGTGATAGATTGCACAGGGCTGTCAGAGGTGTATACAGTTCTCTTTTAGTTCCTTCAGTATCGTAGTGTGAACCCCGTCTGGCCCCATAGCCTTGTCTACTTTTAGTTTTCTAGTTCCCTAAGGACCCTGTCATCAACAAAAGGGTTAGTGTCCATCTCTCTTCCCTTAATGCCCTTCTCCACTAATGGTGGCATCTTCCTTTGTGAATGCTGAACAAAAATGCTTATTCAGTATGTCAACTTTCTTCTAGTCCTCTTCCACACTTCCCTACCTTCCCCTTTTAAGTGGCACTAAATGCCCTCTTAACATCCAGGCTGTGAACTCTCTGCACTCCAGAGCTGGATTTTACTGTAACGTACACTGAAAGGGTGATGGACTGGTTCAGGTGAAACTCGGACACCACCATAGGGAGAAATTTTCTGTTAGTCCTTAGGACTACCTTGTCCCTGTGAAAGATGACCTGCTTCAGATCTGTGCAGAGGGCTTGCAACTCACACACCCTTCTGGCAGAAGTTATGGAAACCAGCAACACTGTCTTCCAGGTAACATACTTCTAAATCAGCAGTAGCCATGGGCTCAAAAGGGGAGTCCATAAACTTTGCTATGAATAGGCTCAAATTCCAAGGGGCACTGCGTTCCTAACCAGGGGATGCAGATATAGAAGCCCTTTAAAGAACCTACTGAAAATGGGGTGTGAAGCTATCATTTTATCTTTACCTGCCGAGACATAGGCAGATGCAGCAGCTGGGTGTACCTTAAGGGTTGAAGGCCTGAGAGCCAAGGACTGAAGGTGAACCAAGTAGTCCAGGAGTGTGGGCAGGTCTGCCTGTAATGGCACACCACAGAGAGAACCTTTTCCATTTTCAAACATAGTTTTTTCTAGCAGCTGGCTACCTGGAGACCCTGAGGACTTTCAGGACTTCCTCAGAGAGGTGAAAGTCAGAATACTGTAGCTCTTCAAGAACCATGCCTTGAGGTGTAGTGACCTAAGATTTGGAAAAGTGACTCTGCCCTGGGACATGATCAGTAGATTGTGCCTCAATGGAAGGCATAGTGGCTGCTTGTTGAAGAGGGCCAAGAAGAGACAGTATCATACTTG
Source organism: Neoceratodus forsteri (assembly GCA_016271365.2). Lineage (NCBI taxonomy): Eukaryota > Metazoa > Chordata > Ceratodontiformes > Ceratodontidae > Neoceratodus > Neoceratodus forsteri. The sequence goes on along the minus strand of CM028138.1, from coordinate 220,371,575 downwards.
TCTGGCCTAATCTGGAGCCAACAGTATCATGGTGATATACTGGCTCCTCAGTTTCAATAAACCACTCAGTGAAAGAGGGAAGGGAGGAAAGGCATACAGGAATCTCTCATACCAGTCTAGAGTCAGGCATCCACTGGGACTGAGCCCACTGCTGGAGGCATGCAACAAAACAGGGGGAGCTGGTGGTTCTCCTTGGGAGTATAACCCCTAGGCGGTGCTATTTCTAAGGTTACAACCCCTGATTATACATCTGACCACAGGATTCGGTATTATGGTGCCTCCACCGACAGTAATAATAGTGGAGGTATCTACCTAACCTGGTATAGCCCTCTGGGAAGCTATAACCACCCACAAACCCACCTAGTGACCAAATACCTTGTAATAAGAGATAACCCTTTGCAGTAGTTGCCACACAGTTAACAATGAGCATTAATGATATGCACACACCCCTTGCACTTACCACCAGGGACTGGTCTTCAGCAACTCCCCTGGAACCCCCTTGAAAGACAATGTTAGCAAGGCAAGCATGCACTCTCAGTACTGTACACCAACTAAGAATATGCTCCTAGGCCAGTTTAAACGTAAAACAGCAAATCAGGTTTATTAAGGGGACATGAACAAGGATGGGGGCGTGAATCTAGAAGAATGATTACTTTACTGATTTGATTCAGGTTACTATGTATGCATGCACTCTAGTCCCTCAGTCTGACAACACTGGGTACCCAGATTGTTATGCTGGCCAGAATTGGTGCCCAAGGGTGGCCGGCACTGCAGCTGTTGTCGGGGGCCTTGATGGAAAGAAAAGGCAGTTAAACATGCATAAACAAGGCTTTGGTTATTTGTATCTGGGGCCAGTTGGCCCAGTCCTCTGTAACCCTGAAATGCACTGGAGCAATCAGATGGTACCACAGAAAAACTCAAAAAAAAGTTGCAGGGAGCTACCATGAGTTTACTCACGACACCAGATGGTTGAAGAAGGTCTGTCGATATGAAGATCTGCTGCTGGAAACTGAAGAGCATGGGGAAGCAGTGCCTGCATGACTCACCTCCACTTCCCAGCCTTTCCCTCCAGGTGGCCGCAACCTGTGATTTCTTGCTGCTCAGGGGCTGGATCCACAATCTGGTCTCTCGCAGAGAAAACAGTCACTGGTGCAGAAATAGATGGCTGGGGCTGAGTTTGGCATAGGCCCAAGGCTGGATGAACACTTCTGGCAAAGTTCAGTTTATTTGCTGATGAAAACCTCCAGCTGGCAGACAGTTCGGTCACTGGTAAAGAAGGCTCCTCTCTGGCAAGTGTGAGTCCCTGAACAGTAGGCCTTGACACACAATAAACATTCAGCACATTTAATGAGAACAGCATTCACTTCTTTACCTCTTCAATTCTGTTTCGGGCCAGTTCACTATTTCAGTTGATTCACTGAGCAAACCTCTCAATTCGCAAAACAGTTTCTCACACCACTCTTGGGCCGAACTCTTCACAGGAGCTTGTCTCGGTCCAATATCTCAAGCTACACTTCTCAGAGTCTCAGCCAAACTGCCACAGTTCAAAGATTAGCTCCGGATTAGTCTGATTACTGCTATCAAGCAGTCCCATACTGGAAAATGTATTTATTGTAAATGTTTCACCAGGAAAGGCACGCTGAGCAACATGATGCTTGTCTCACGGTACAACCTAGGCGGGGGGGGGGTTACAGAGGAGAAGTTACACAACATTGATACATGTTACATAGTATAGTGATTTACAAGGAGTCAGTTTCAATTCCAGGTAAGTTAAGTACATACATGATGTTCACTACATCAGGGTGATACAACTTGAATACAGGTTACATTGTACATGGAATTCAGTGAGTCAATTTCAATTGTGGGTACATTATGTTACATACATGATGGTATCCTCAAACAAGGAGGTGCAGCATGGATTTGGAAATAGGACAATTCTGTGTTTGGCAGCCAATGAACATTATAGATAACACATTAGACAGAGAGACAAGGCTAGAAGTGCAGTACGGGTAAGTGCGAATGTTGTTAGATATATGTCAGTATGCATAGCAATAGCTAAGGCCACTGGTCTGGCCTCATGGGGTAGGAGTGGGTAGGAGAGGTAACCAGTGAAAGGGGAGATGGGGGTAGGGTGAGCGGGGGTAGGGGAGTCAGGTACATGAGCAGTTTACAGCATAGTAGTTAGACAGGGCAGAGGATAGAGAATTCCTAGAGAAGAAGTGACAGATTTGGACCGGTATGTCATTCCACGGTTTAGGGAAGTGGTAGAAGAAGGCAGATTGGCCCACTGTGGTCCAATGGTGAGGGATTACCAACTGCCGGGAGTCTGTAGACCAAAGGGCGTGAGTGGGGGTAGGTGGATATGATAGAGAGGAGGCAAGGTAGGGTGGGAGGGACCCGAGCCAGAAGTTGGAAGTGAATTTGACACTGTGAAGAAGTCGTTGGCTGTCAAGGGAGGGGAAGGCCAGAGAATGGTATAAGTCACAGTGATTGGTGCAGGGGGTATCAAGGGCAAAGCTGCAGAAAGCATTGAAAAGGGGGGCCAGTCTGGATAGGATAGACTTGGGAGCAGAACTGTAGACTACATCACAGTAGTCGAAGGTAAGTAGGATAATTTTCTGCACAATTTCACGTCTCGCAGGTAGTGGGAGGCTGCTGCAGTTTCTGTAAAGCGCACTGAGCTTGGAGCGCAGTTTTTTTCAGGATTGCGTCCATGTGGGTAGAAAAGGATAGGTGTTGGTCAAGCCAGACACCTAGTTACTTAAAAGTTGTTGTGTCCTCAAGGATTGTCCCATCAAGGGTGTGGAAGCTTGGGAGAGAGTTAAACCAGGATAGTCTCTGTCTGGTGTCGAAGGTCATGGAGACTGTTTTTTTGGCATTGAGGAAGAGTTGGTGGGAGCTAAGCCAAAGCTGAACTTTACTGAAATCAGCCTAAAGGTTTGTAGCAACCTCTTCAGTGGTCTGGCCAGAGGTGAATAGGACTGTGTCATCTGCATACACGTGAATGGAGAAAAATGAACAGATTAGTGGCAGGTCATTGAGCAGGATGGAAAATAGAATGGGGCTGAGTACAGATCCTTGTGGCACACCAGTGTCTATAGGAAGCAGAGGGAAGGTGGATTCAGCAATTTTTACTGACTAAGTTCTGCCTAGCAGGTAAGCATTGAACCAGCTTCTGGCAGACTCAGACAGACCAGCTGAAGAGAGGCAGAATATCAACAGGGGGTGGGAAATGGTGTTAAAAGATTTGGCTAAGTCAACAAAAATGGCCGAGCTGATTAGACCTTTGTCCATCCCTGAGAGGATGGAGTCAGAGAGTCTTAGTAGGGAAGTGGCGGTAGAGTGGTTCTTCCTGAACCCAGACTGGTAAGGAGTGAAGAATTTGGATTCAGAGAGGAAGTTGAAGACTTGAGAGAGTATGAGGTGCTCCTGGAGTTTCGCGAGGGCTGGGAGGGGAGTGATAGGCTGGTAGTTTTCCGCAGTGGTGGGTCACCTTCTTTTGGCAGAGGTAGGACAGTTGCATGTTTCCAATTCATGGAAATGGTTGCAGGGGAAAATGAAAGGTTTAGAAGTGGAGATGCAATGGCCGAGGCAGATAAGTAGAGGAGTTTGGTGTCCAGCCCATCGGGGAACTTGCCCTTGGCTGGGTTGAGGGCAAGTAAGGCATCTAAGGCTTCAGTGGGAGTGATGCTTCTGAAGTGGAAGGTGGCCAGGCTGGAGGGGTTAGTTGGTTCAGTGAAAACAATGGCAGGAAGGCAAATCAAGCCTTTCCCTGCCAAATCTTCCCAGCACCTTTTCTGGAGCTGCCTCTCGATGGCTCGAGCTGCTCACTTTCTCAGCTCTAACAGCAACTGAACCTTTCTTTCTAACAGTTCTTGAACTATTCAAGTTTTCTAGCAATCCAGTTGGCTAGGGGAGCTGTCAATCACAGTTCTGGTGCTCCCATTAGTCAGTTTAGGCACCAACCTGTAAAACTACAAGAACTACAGTTTTCCTTCTTATGAGGCACTTGAACTAAGGACCCCTCAAGGTCCCCTGTGTCCCAATTGGTTCAAATACATGGAAGACCTGGACCAAACATGGTGGTTCCCATTCAGATGCATAAGTTGCAATAAGGCAGGTTAAAGCAAACGCTCTAATTCAAATATAACAACAGACTGGAAATAAACATTTACAGTAATAGCTAGAGCTCCTTCTGCTTCACTATTGACTGCAGAGTGGAGCAAATTAGAGTGGTGCCTGGCTGGTTGCAAGCTTTGAAACACTCAGATCCAGCCCAGACCATTTACTGCATAAACACCATCTACAGTCTTTTTTTTTTCTTCATCATATCATATCATTATTTCTCTCTCTCCTGGTTTGAGTGATCCCTCACTGACCCCCGGCCACTGGCACCTGCACCCCTGGAGTCAGTCTTGGCATGCAAATTTATATGCCCCATCACACACTCTGGCCTATAGCAGCATTCCCCCCCAGGGACCTTCGGAAACTGAGCTCTCGAAGACACCTCTTGACTCTGGGGGTGCAGGGCTGGCCATCAGCCACTGAGGTTGCCCCACTGATTTTCCACCAGTAGTTTTGTCCCACTGAGGAGCCGGTCATGCAATGGCATCACACAGATGTGCAGACGCCCACCACGCTCCTCCCCTCGAGTATACCCTGATGTCCAAGTGCACCTAGCCTTCACTAGGTGTCACTGTGGCACAGTGCATGGCCCTCACTCACCCTGAAGGAAGGAGAGCTGTCACAGGATGCTCAATCCTTCCTTCCCCCTGCCAGCCTCCAGCTGCCTGAGTCTGTTCCCTAACCCGGGTCGCCGGCACGGTGTGAGGTGTGGTGTCCAGCGCCTCAACCCTTAGCACCAGGTGAAGCTACATCTGGCTGGAAGCTGCAACACTGGACTTAGTATTTGCAAGAAAATGATTTGTGCTCACAACAGAGGGAGGTGAACCTTACAATTTACAATTGTCTTTGGTTTGAAGCAGATTCCTTAGGAAAGTTAATATTCTTCAGGTGGAGGATGCTTCTAGCTGAAGAGTGAAATAAAGAACTTAGAATTATTAGAAAAGGCAGTCTTTCAATCAACAGAGGGAGGTGGACCTTGCTTTACTTTTGTTACAATTGTTAAGATTTTCAGTGCAGGAAGAGTTTAAACCCACAGGGACTGAATACTGTTTACTGTGTCTGTCCTTGTGCACAGCTGACGTGTTTTGGGGCTGACTGCTTTCAGAGCACAAGTCATCAGGCTGTGTTGGGACTGGGGAGGTTTACCTGTGTCTGACTTGGATGTTTGGATTTTTCTCTGTTTGATTAGCAGGGTATTTTCTCTGTCAAATTGTCGTGTAGGGCATCTTGCTGACAGGAAGGCACTCATCGCAGTGGTAGGTCAGAGCTTTTAGCTGATTGTTTCATGAGGGCACAGTTTAGGCCCAAACCCTTCCCACCCTCACCCCACCCACCCTGGAAATAGTTCCTTTATACCTGGGTTCTGACATCATTTCCTCAAGAGGGCAAGGTGCATATCACTGTCGTATCCTCTCTAGCACACTGCATTGACAATATAAGCATATACATTATATAATATATATATTTCTATATAACAAGCCAATCACACACACACACAGACACACACACACACACACGCACACACACACACACAAATAAACAAGGCAGACAGACATGTGGGGAGTAGTGCAATGTAATGGCTGTGGGGCAGCAGTCTTCCGGGAGTCTTTCTGGAGGCTGAGATGCTGCCCTGTTTGCAGACAACTCTCTACCCTGAGGGAGGAAGCTGCCTATCTTCAGGCTGCACTGGACAGTAGTAAGGGAACCTCCCCATCCAGGGAGCACCAGAGCCACCACCACTACCGCAGAGGTTGGGAAGAAAGCACAGCAGTTGGACCACAGTGGGCTCAGGGAGGGTTAGGGTGGTGGAACAGAGGCACACCCAGTCAGTTGTTCCACTCCACAATCCATACACCATTCTGGGAGAGCATAGTTCTCCTATAGATGCACCCACAGAGGAGACTAAGGAGGTTGCAGACAACTGTCACAAGGCAGGCCCTCAGGAAGGAGGCAGAGGGCACCACAGGGAAAGGAAGAAGCTCCTGGTGGGGACTCAATATTAGTGGGATAGAACTGGGGGGAGCAGGGAAAACTGAAGTAAGGTGCCTGCCTGGTGCCATGGCTTGGAGGGACAAGAAGCGCATCCTTAGGATCACGAGAACAGTTGCACGGGAGTCTGAGCTGGACATCATTGTCCACTTAGGGACAAATGACTTGGCTCATCATGAGATTAGAGCAGTGAAGAAGGACTTTGTAGAGTTGGGGAGGGGCCTAAGACAAGTAGCACACACAGTATCCTTCTCAGAGGTGCTGCCTGTCAGTGGCATGGGTGAGGCCAGGGTACTTTGCACCATGCAGTTTAATGAATGGTTGAAAAAATGGTGTGGAGCACAGGGGTTTGACTTCATTGGGGACTGGGGTTCCACCTGAGGACACCAAGCCTATACTGGCAGGATGGTCTGCATCTGTCCAGGAAGGAGCAAGTCTTTTGGGCAATTGGTTTAAATGCTTCATTGGCAAGCTTTTAAACTAGTCAAGGGGGGAGGCACTGATAAGCAGCAGGAAAATCCCAGCCTCCCCCTACAGAACAGGGTACTAAATGAGAAAAAGATCAAGGTAGAAAGGTCAGTGGGGGATGCTGCTACAGAAGGTAAAGCCATCAAAAAATGGAGAGCAATGAGTACCAATGCCCGTAGTCTGGGTAACAAGCTTCCTGAATTAGTGGCCTTGATGGAGGAGGAACATCTGGATATCGTGGCAGTCACAGAAACATGGTACACTCAGAACCATGACTGGGATGTAAACATACCAGGATACACTATCTACAGGAGGGACAGGGAAGGTAAAAGAGGAGGAGGAGTAGCTCTTTACAAAAGGGAAGGAATCAAAGCAACAGAACAAAAGGGTAAACAGGGAGGAGGAGAAGAAGCACAGTGGGTCAATTTGGAGGCAGGCAATGGCACCACAATCCGCACAGGGGTTGTATACAGACCCCAGGGGGAGGAAATGGACAAGGAAATGATAGAAAGTATACTTAGAATGGCAGATAAAGGGGAGATATTGCTGATGGGTGATCTGAATATGCCAGATGTTAACTGGAGTGCAGTTGCAGCAGCCACTTCTAAGAGTTGGGTTATTCAAGATGCCCTACAGGGGGCATGCCTTAGACAACTAGTATTGGAACCCACTCGAGAGGGAGCAATATTAGACCTGGTTCTCTCAAATGGAGATGGAGAGAGGATCACAGATGTAGAAGTGGGTAGCCATCTGGGTACTAGCGACCATCAAACAGTATGGTTCACAATAAACACAGCAATAGAGTTAACACACAGAGGCAAAAGTACTGGACTCCAGGAGGTTGACTTTGCAAAATGGGTGAGTGCCTAAGGAATGCACTAGCAAATGGGCAGGAAGGAGGGATGAAAGAACAATGAGAATAATAAAACTGCCATCACAGAGGTAACAAGCCTTTGTGAAGCAAATAGACAAAACAAAACGATGTAAGAAACCACTATGGTTCTCAAAGGAGGTGGCAGGAAGGTTCAAGAAAAAGAACATTCAGAAAGTACAAGGAATTACAGAAGGAGCAGGACGGAGAATTGTATCAGTTAAAGCAAGGAAGCTGGAAGGCAGTCAGAGCAGCAAAGGCCCAAACTGAGAAAAGATAGCCAACTCAGTTAAGAAGGGATAAAACCTTTATAGGTACATCAGGAGTGAAGGAAGACTAAGGAGGGGATAGTGAGGCTTAATAAAGGGAGGGGTTGGCAGAGGGTGACGGTGAAAAGGCAGAGACACTAAACAAATATTTTTGCTCAGTATTTACAAATGAAGAGGGGGAGGTACCTAAAACAAACAATAGAAACACTCTGGATACAGAAGTTGATACCAGCCCATTTACAGAAGAAAGGGTTGTGAAAGAACTCTTAAAACTGAAGGTGGACAAAGCAATGGGGCCTGATGGGATTCATCTCAGAGTTCTAAAAGAACTAAGGGTAGAACTAGTGACACCACTGACTACCCTCTTTAACAAATCATGGGAGGATGGGGTGGTACCTGAGGACTGGAGGAGGGCAGATATGATTCCCCTTCACACAAGTGGGAGCAGAGCAGAAGCAGGAAACTACAGACCTGTTAGTTTAACCTCAGTGATAGGGAAAATGATGGAATCACTTCTGAAGGAAAGAATTGTCGAGTACCTAGAGGCCAGAGGGGCACAGGACCCAAGGCAGCATGGATTCACAGCGGGAAGGTCATGCCAGATGAATTTAATAGATTTCTTTGACTGGGTGACCAAAGTAGTAGATCAGGGAGGGACTGCGGACATGGCCTACCTAGACTTTAGCAAGGCATTTGACTCAGTCCCACACAAAAGATTAATATACAAGTTAGCCAGCCTGGGAGTGGGTCTCAAGATGATAGCCTGGGTAAAGAATTGGATGGAGAATAGGACACTGAGGGTAATAGTAAATGGAGTCCACTCTGAAGAAAGGGGGGTTACTAGTGGGGTACCGCAGGGTTCAGTATTAGGACCAGTCCTCTTCAATGTCTTTATAAGCGACATTGCAGAGGGACTGGAAGGAAAAGTAAGTCTCTTTGCAGATGACACAAAGATCTGCAACAGAGTTGATGCACAAGGTGGGGTGGAAAGGATGAGAAGGGACTTGACAAGGTTAGAGGAATGGTCAAATGTATGGCAGCTTAGATTCAGTGCTAAGAAGTGTAAGATAATGCACCTGGGAAACAAAAACCCAGGGGAAGAGTACACAATGGGGGGTGAGATACTAACAACAACAAAAATGGAAAGGGACCTGGGGTTAGTCATATCAGATGACTTAAAGGTGGGCAAGCAATGTGAGAGGCAGTAAGGAGTGCTGGGAGATACTGGGATGCATAGGGAGGCATCACCAGTAGAAAACAGAAAGTTGTTATCCTTTGTACAGACAGCTGGTGAGACCCTTCTGGAGTACTGCATGCAGTTCTGGAGACCCAATCTCCACGAGGACATAGACAGATGAAGCTGTCCAGAGGAGGGCATCTAAATGGTGCAGGGTCTGCACCAGAAGACATATGAAGAGAGACCAAAGAGCTATTCATATGTATAGCCTCGAGGAAAGGAGGGAGAGGGGGGACATGATAGAAACTTTCAAGTACCTCAAGGGAATCAACAAAATCCAAGAGGGTAGCATCTTTCAAAAAAAGAGGTGTGCAAGAACAAGGGGACACAATTTGAAGATGGGGGGGCAGTTCAGAGGTAATGTAAGGAAGTATTTTTTGACAGAGAGGGTTGTGTATGCATGGAATGACCTTCTGAAAGAGGTTGTGGAGTTAAAAACAGTGGTTGAATTCAAGCATGCATGGGACAGTCATAAGGCAATTCTAGGGGGTTGGGGTAGAAAGAAGTAGGCTGCTGGTTAACTAGGATCTGCAGCTTATCCATTAGGTAGGGAAATGGGCAGACTGGGTGGGCCAAGCAGTCCTTATCTGCCGTCAAATTCTATGTTTCTATGTTTCACCACTGGGCTGATACACTGTCTATAGTCTTAAAGGAACAGGCGCGGAGGCACATACTGGCACTCTTACACAAATCAACAGGATCAAACAAATAACCATGGATTAACTACCTCTGCAGGACATCTGCCTTGCAGTGGACATGGCTGGAGCCCGGGAAGACACTTAAGGTAAGCCCCAAATTGGTGGGGGGGTTACACTCTTCCCTGCCTAGGAAAACTTGGCATTCTCGACAAGTCTATGCACCATAAACAATTTTAATTAGTGAAATACTGCTTTTTCTATGTACAGGTTGCAACCATTGCACACTATAGGCAGGATTCACAAAGCAGTTGCATCCGGCACATCTCAGATGCACTGGGGAAAATGAGATGCACCATACCCAAACAGTGGTATTCACAAAAGGATGCACCACAAGATGCACCTTGCGGATCCCCACTGTGAATACCACTGAAGAGTCATGGCACAACCTGAGTTGCCCCGGCACAACTAGGATGCGCAGGAGCACCATGGACCACAAAACAATGAATCATGAGCAAGTCAGCAGGGGACATAGCAGCAACAGGAGAAGACTGTAGTGGCATAAAGGGACTGCACACAGGGCAAAAAGGCTGGAGAGTGGCCCCACAGCAGATAAGGAGCACAGACAGAGCACGTATGGTGACATCTGGAAGCACACCTAACACAGGGGATCAACAGGCACAGTCATCATGCACAGGGGTGAATGTCAAGGCATGGCACAGCAGCAGAGGTGCACCAGTTAGCATGGCAGAGGCAGCCACGTATGTTCAAGTGCACAGGAACACATCAGGGTGGATGTGGGAGCTGCAACACAGGTGCACACAGGGGGACAGGCAGAATGGCACACAGGCCAAAGGCTGTGGCCCGCACAGGAGGAACATGCCCACAGGCACTGTGGATCGCAAGCAGAGCATCACAGCAGTAGGGGACCACCAGAATAAAACAACACGTACCACATACAGAACAGTGGCACTGTGCAAGCCAGCACATGAGAAGGCCACACAACAGTCCCTACACAACATAGAGGGCACACACTATAGTGTACATAAAAGGTGGACATGGCGCATGGCTGCGCAGTACCACAGGGGCACATGTGCAAATGGGAACAAAGGTACTGTGTAATCTAGGAAGCACAACAGGGCACTAGCGTAAGATAAAATGAATGACCACAGACACCGGCAACAATATCAAAATATTAACTGAAGCAGGTAAAATAACACGAACAGCAACATAAACAACCAAATAAATAATCAACAACAGGGAAAGGGAGGTGTGGGACTTAACATAAGAACAATAAACAGATTAAATCAGGAATGTGTCAGTGGGGGGGGCGCAGGGGAAGATTACAAGAAAAGGGTATTGGCCTGGAGGGTAGGGGGACAGGGAACAAAGGGGCTATATACAAAAGTTCCAGTGGCATACTGGCCAAGACAGGGCACAGTCCTGCACCATCCTTGCCAGCCCCCTGCCTGAGTGTCCGCACAAGCAAGGTTATGGCCCTGAGCAACTGCCCCTGCCTTCTGCATAGTGGTGCCATGGTCCTCCACAGTGCTGTCTGGAGCTTCATCCCTGCTGGACTGAAGGTGATCCACCCTCTCCTCCTCACCACTGCAGCAGAATGCGCAAGCTGTGGACCTACAGTGGGGGCACAGACAACAAGAACTCAGTGCCATGGTCCACACCTTGCCCCCGACCACCATGTGATCATGATGGAGGCAGCCCCCATGGCAATGGCCGACAGCCTGCCATGCACACCACACACCAGTAACAGGCTGGCACACACAGCCACACAGTGACTGTGTAATGATACTGAGACAGCACAAGGGCATTATGTGCATGCAGAGGGGCATGCAGCCATGTCCCCAACAGCATATGCAGATGCCAACTGGGTGTACGACCGTGCAGGCCCCGTCTGACCACCAATGGAGCAAAACAGTGTGCCCATGACCCTGAGCAGATGCGGACATGGTGGATGGGCACACAGGGGCCATGTACACAGTGGCCCAAGTACACAGTGCCAAGGTGACACCCAAGGTGTGTCGGCAATGTGCAGCACATGGACATGTACATGTGGCAGGCAATGGCCCACTGTGGGCAATCCTCCAACCCCCCTGATGAACACACAGTGGAAGCACATGCAGTACACTCACCTGCACCCACACAGCCAGACCCTCATCCACCACCACTTGCCCTAGCTTCCCTGGCCTCCACCAGCGCCGAGGCCCTCCACCTGGCTGCCGGTCCTGCAATGGAAACACAAGCAAAGAGCACTATGAGGTGACAGTAGGTATATAAAAAAAAACCTCCCACCCCATGACCCACAGCAACATCACTGTTGCCAGCATGCAGTGATGGACCCACCCCTTCACTGACCCACTGTAACAGCACACTGGGCAGCAGGTGGTAACAGACACCACCACAGACCGTGCCTCACTATGTCAGTGTGCAGATGGATGTGTGCTGTTCCACTATCAACACCACAATGTGCCTGCCACAGTGCCAGTGCAATCCCTCCTGTTGTGCACCATGGCGCACACGTCAATGACAGTGTACATGGCTGCACTACACAAGCATCATCAGCAGGGCATACCACGTGTGTGTGTTTGTGTGTGTGTGCCAGTGCACAGGGCCTCCCCATGACATGCATAGCCTCTAACTAGGGTGGATGTAGGTTGTAGTGACTTACCTGGGTGTGGCACCACACCCCTTTGTGCCTGGTCCTGAAGGCTGCGAAGCTGGTCCAGGCCCCTCCACTGCAGGTTACCATAGCGGTGCCTGAACCGCTCCCCCATGCATTCCACTCCAGTCCTGCGCACTAGACACTCTGCCACCCTCACCCACACAGCAGGGCATTGCTCGTGGAGGTTCTGGGAGCCAAAGAGTTGCCCCTTCAGTGGCATGATCAGTGCCACCAGGTTGGCCAACTCAACCCCCCCAGTTCATTGCTCTAGGTCCAGTTGACCGAGCACGTGGCATGTTGCTTCTGAGGTATGTGATAGCAGGTGTGCACACCAGAAGCATCAGGACTGGTCTGGCCTACTTGCTCCCATGCATGATAGGCTGTCAAACAATGTGCCGCACATTGGAGGGATGCGGCATGGCAATGCACGGTAGCCACCAATTGTGCAGCACCGCACACTTGCAGTGTGCACAGTATGGGCAGGAGACCAGGGTTAGGGATCATGACCAGGTTGTGCATGCATGGATCGCATGGAACCATCATATTGTGAATGGCACAATGTGCAACTCACTAGGCAATGTGGATGGTGCATGCAAACAGATATGTGCTGTGATCAGCAGTGGCGCAATACCACAACATCACACAGATGTGCCATACACTCACAACATGAAAAATGCTACACAGATCCAATAGCGCATGTTGTCTGACATGAGCTGCTGACTGCAATCGTGCTACCGCTACCACTGCACATGATGCGCTATGCATGGCATGCCCATGATGATGCATCATGCATGCATGGGGATGTGCCGTGAGACTTGTGCCACATTCAGGAAATTCCTCCAAAGCAATCACGCATGCATGGGAATGCGCCATAGGGGGATGCGCCCAATGCCCCATTTGCACAATGTTGATTGAGAAGAGCTGGGGGCAATTATGTAATTCACAGACATTGCACTCCATTCAGCTCATTGCCAGATTCAGGGGCATCTCACCAGCTTTGCATCTCATTACTGTTGCTCAAAACCTCATTTGCATGCACTGTGCCATAAATGCTCTTGAATGCGCTTCCCTAATCCACAGGTGACCGACAGGCATTGCAACCTTGAAGGTAGATCTGTTTACATTCTATTCTGTACAGCTTGACAGCAATAGCTGACAATGGGGTTTTGAAGACATCCAGGGGGCTGTGACTGTGCTGCTTCCTGCCAAATTGCTGGCAACAATCCACAATAGCCTGAACTGTGCTGATGCCTGCACCTTTCCACCCACAGGAGCCAGAATGTCCAATCAAGACAATGCCTCAGGATGGAGATGTCCTAACTTCACTTCAGATGAGGACAGGGCATTGCTGGAGCCCTACTTCCCTAGGTAGAATATCCTGACTGGCTGGGGTGGCAGCCGTCAGTGCAGGAACGACACCTGGGAGGAGGTTGCCCACCATGTGAACACCCATGTCATATACAACAGGACCCCCAAGAAATGTTGCAGGCAGTTCCATGAAGAGAAGCGGAGGGCCACGGATAAGATGGCCACCATCCAGGCCTCCCAGGGGGTGACAGGGGGTGGGCCGCTGACAGCGGTGTGCCTCATCCCGAATGAGGAGCGCCTGGTTGCCAGCATGGGCCAGACTATGGTGATGGGTGTTCCAGGTGGTGGCTTCCAGACTTGGGGTAGTCCATTACATCACTGTGAGTATCCATATGTCACTAACTGTGGAGGACTGTGTGTGCATGCCACAGTTGCCATGACATGCCCCACCATGCCCCATTACATGTCCATGTGCAGTAATGGGGGTAGAGGGGGTTTCTGGGGTGGGTGGGAGAGGACTGGCTGCTTGGGAGGTTGTTCCTGTGGGTAGTGAGCTTGGGGGTGTGGGGCCACCACTCACAGTGGTGTGCTGTCCCACACATGTCCCCGAGTGGCTGAACCAGTCACAGTGCATGGATGCCTACGCTGGTGCTTGTGCATGGTGGTGTCTGCTATGGGTGGCACTCACCTGTGTGGCAGGTCTTGCACACCAATGGTACATGTGCATGGCTCCATGTTCATACCTGTTTGAACACACCATTGACACATGTCACTAACCATATTGCCCTTCTCTCTCTTTCGGCTCTATCACACCTCACAGGTGCTGCAGGATCCGAAGTACACCCCGACAACCTGGCAGGGGAGGTGCCTGGACTATCACATTGTGCCATGACCAGGGCTGTGGCAGAGCCCATGCCAGATATGTCCAACACCTCTGCAGCCTTGGACGTGGCCAAGGATGATGCAGGTCCATCCAACCCCTCTACAGCCAGTGCCACAGCTGGTGGCCATGGTAACACATGGCTGCTCAACATACCAGGTCTTGCTGACGAGGACAGGGTCGACATTGCAGATGACCTGCTGGTGCTGCAACCAGAATGGAAGGGCGTATGATGACAGTGATGTTGACACCACACAGATATGGGGGACATGGGCAGCACTGGCCAGGCTGTGGCATGTGTGCAGGCACAGGTGGCATGTGTGCAGGCACAGGTGGCACCATGCAGCGTTGGTGGTCCTGTGGCCCCATGTGACCCACAGGGCCACCACAACTGCCCACAGTGGCAAACGTTGATGGCCAGGTCTCTGGTAACACCATGGGGATAGGGACTGCTGACATTGTTCAGCAGGGTGTTGTGAAGCAGCAGCAGGTGGCAGGGGATCATGATGCTGGCATTTCTGGATGTGCAGAGGTTGCCTGTGCCCAGTCTCCACCCATACAGTGGTCTGCTTTGTGGCATCCACCTATGGTGGATGTGGCGCAGCAGGCCAGAACCCCATCTGCTTGTCGGTGCTGCCCCCCTGTTGCATCCCCACTGACGAGGTGCAGGGCTATGCATGCCTCCTGTAGGACCCCATGGAGGGGCAGGCATCCCTCAGAGCAGAGCTGAGGGGCATTCAGACGCAGCTGGTCATGGAGCATGAGTCGTCATCTGTGTGGCAAACACAGATGCTGGCTGAGGTTTGCCTAATGCAGGTGGGCATGACCGCTGCACTGGAGTGGATGGCACTTGCTATCTATGTGGTGAGTGCTCACAGTGCACCACGTGGATGCCGGGTTCCAGCCACACCCCCAGGTCACAGCATCAGGTGAACCCATTGCTGGTGATGCTGTCACCATGCCTAGCCATCCCTAACACCCCCAGATCCAACCTGGGTCTTGGGAGCGACACACCGGCTTGCACCCATTCATGGTCTCACTTCGGTTCTGCACCAGAGGGGATGGACACCCCCCCTGCGGCCAGTGGCACTGACTCAGTGACCCCCAGTTGAGGGCATGGCCACCCACATGTCCGTGGTGGCAGTGGTGACTCCCACTGACACCTGAGTTGCCTGCTTCTATGGCCTCTGTATCCTGCACCCATTGCAGCCCACACACCAGGCTGACAGTGCCTGGAGTGGCATGATGTGGCACACGTCTGCCCTGGGACAATACCTGTGTGGGACACCTGTGTAGTGCACTGTGCATGGCCAGGGCCACCGGTGTTGTGCTGTGTGGCATGGGCATGATGAGTGCAGCCCTGTGTCCGCTATGCAAGTGTGCTGGCAGATGTACACTGATCCATGCCATACCCAACACTGACACAGTGTACTCCCTTGTCCATGTCTGGCCTGCTGTGTGTGTCTGTGCATGGCTGTCACCCCTTTCGAGTGAGCTTTGCACCCGCTGTGTGGTAGTCGTCTATACATGTGTGTGTTATTCTTCACCCCTCCTGTGGTGTGTGCGTGTGGGTATGGGGGGCTGCTGTGTGTTGCCCATCTGTGATACTCATCTTCAGTCCTAAAAAAAAAATGCTTCTCCACTATGGTGTCCCTGTGCTGCTGGGACCTGGTGACCAGACGTGGGTCCCTGCATCCCAGGGGCGAATGCCCACCACCACCATGGGGCCACTACTCTGCATCCTCCTCCTCCTCCTCCCCAGAACTGTTGCCCTCCTCAGTCTGGACAGCTATTCCATGGCCAATGGCCATGTTGTGCAGCATACAACAGGCCAGAAATATGCCACAGGCTTTCTCTGGGCTGTATTGTAGGGTACCATCAGACCTATCCAAGCACTTGCAGTTCATCTTCAGCATGTCAAAGACACTCTCGATGATGGTGCATGTAGCGATGTCTGCCTCATTGTGCTGCTACTCTGCCTTGTTGCCTGGACAGAGGTAGGGTGTGAGCAGCCAGGGGCAGAGAGGATATGCTGCATCACCTGTTGGGGGAAAAGGCAGTCTGTTAGTACCCTGCATGCATTCGCATTGCGATCCACTGCCCCACCTCCCATCACTGCACATGGGTGCAACTGCTGCCTGCCCACTTCTGTACCTGTGGTACACCTCCCAGTGCAACTGTATACCACCATGGTGGAACACCACATCTGTGCCCTCCCCAACACCTGCAGTGTCCTGGCTGCCCTCTTCTGCCCTGCACCTGACCATGCCTGCATCCGGGGCTGACTGCTCCTGTCCAGTCCAACATAGCCCTCCATTGCCCTGCAGTTGCCCATGATTGGGTGAGTGTAGCACCTTCTGCCCTGCTGCACATGCCTGCTGTTCTGCATCACCATGTTGCATTGTGCTGCTACGCTGCCCCCCCTTTTTGTGTGTGCCATCCCTACAGCATGCCCACCTTCACTGTCCTGGCCTTGCACAATCCCTGTCACTGCCACCACATCCATGCAGTCCCTCCCAACATCTGTAGTGCCACAGTGCACATTTTGTGGGCATGTATTCATGCTCCACTCACCAACTAGATAGCCACTGGGGATATCCCTGTCTCAAAATGGTGGCACAGGGCTGACTGATGCCATATAAATGCATCATGTGTACTCCCAGGGTGTGTGGCTCAGACATTGTTGATGCATCCAGTGGCATTGCACACCACCTGGCAGCTGATGGAGTGGAACCCCTTGTGGTTCATGTATGGTATGGCCTTATCACCAGGTGGTGCATGAATTGCCACATGGGTGCAATCAATGGCCCCTCTCATACCTGGCATGTGTACCACCCTGTGGAATTGCTGCATAGCTTCTGCCCACTCTGCCTGAGTGCTTGGGAATTGAATGAACTCTGAAGCATGTGGGAGCAGTGCGGTAAGGAACTGTGTGAGGATCTGGGATGTGGATGGCTGAGATATGCCAGTGATGTCTCCACCTGGCCTCTGGAAGGTGCCCATGGCGAGCAGGCACAATGCTGTTGTCACCTTGGTTTCCACAGATATGGCATGACCCCTTCCATTAGGTGCCTGCATTTCATCATGGCAGAGCTCACAGAGCTGCCTCAGAATTGCCCTGTTCAGACAGTATTAGCCGACTGTTTCTGTGTCTGTCAGCTGTTCAAGTGTGACTCTGGCATGATACCGCTGTGGGCAGGCTGCCTATGGTGCCTTCCATCGCCATGTTGTTGGTTTGCCCATCTCTTCATCCCTATTAACATGCTCACCATCATGAATGGTGCACCATCCATTTCTGTGGCCTCTCCGGTGCTGCTGCTGGTGCTGCTATTCTGCCGGCTGCCTGCTGGGGGCTTGCACTTAAGTCTACTCCTTTAATACTTATCTCCTTAATGCAAATATGGGTGGATGCGCTGTGTATGTGCTGTGTTTGTGCATTCATTTTACTTTGTGAATGGGGATGCACTGCGTATGCAGCTACACACCCCCTACAGATGCGTGCATATCATTATGTTTGGTCTCCGGCTCATCCTTGGTAGCGCGGCACATCTGGGATGCGCTGGAGCATCTCTGCCCTTTGTGAATCACACCAGTGTGCATCTCTGAGATGCGCCATGTGCATCTCTTTTGAGAATTCTGCCCTTTATATATCACTGTGCAGTTTCATCATTGATATCTGTTGTGACGTGGACAGCCAGTTCTGAGTGCTGTATGATTTTTTGTAAAATAAAAAAATATGTTATGAACTGTCTCCCAGGAGAAATGCTGAAACAGCATGTGAGATCACACACACACACACACAGGTTTTAGAGACAAGGTGTTATATGGTAGGCAAGAAGCTAATTACAGGCTAGAAGATACCTAACTGCCAAGATAGATCATAAACTTGTATAACGCTTAGAGGAAGAAGAGCAGGGTATGATGTTTTAGTGCGAAGTCATAAAAGATGCTTTGAAGTCCTGGAAGGGGGAAGCTTATCATAAGATCAAAGAGAGTCATTTGAAGAACATGAGTTATGTTGAGGTTGCAGAATTTAATACTTGGAAAAGACATCCTGTTTTTATATAGCTATATTTTTTTTACATATTCTGACAGGGAGGAGCTAGGTGACCTCATGCAAATAGGTGGGGAAAAACAGCTTTTAAACATTATTCTGTTTTCCTTCAATGACACTTCTATCTAGACTCTGACAAAGAAACATCTGTGAGCACTTTAAGCAGGTATTTAGAGAGAGAGAGACAAATCTAAGTACTGTAGTAGGAATTGCACTGTTAAAAACTGTTTTGTTTAAGAGATTTGTATGTCGTGTGATATAGTAGTTCTGTATTTCATGTGTTGCATATTTTTTATCTATTGTAGTAAAACTCTATTTTTAGAGCTTACTTTGTTTGTCTTTGATTTCTTTCCTTTGCAAGTAGAGTATAAATGGTTAAAGCAGACACTGTGCATAAGCTTGAATGGTGTTACCAAACTGGAAACAGGTAAGCATTTTAAATCTGAGGTCTTTTATTACAGTTTTTAAGGGTTCATTTCTGTACACCTAGTTAGGTGCCCGTAGGCAAAGATATCTGGTCCCCCGAAGACAGAATTATCTGAGCCTGTGCATTGGGTACGCTAGCAAGAGGTTCACAGTTTGAATCCCTCCAAGACTTGAGACCAAAGGTTGATTCAAATCCACAAAAACAGACAAGAGGGTTACCTTGTTCTGTCAATTGTTCACAAGACTGCGCTCAGAGGTTGGCACTTTGGAAGTAGAGGGCTGACCTGCTGAGTGGGTTTGTGGCAGATTGGATGGCAGCGGTGAGGATAATTTTGGTATCACAAGCTTGTATTGTTCAATGTGTCAGCTGAGTCCATAAGCTCACTTGCAAAGAAAGAAAAAGGCAGTGATTTATTTTTGTTTGTTTGTTTGTTGAATTTTGTTGACCCGGTAAGTCCACTGGGCCTAGAAGTCCCTTTTTCAGGGGTGACCGGGGGGGAGGGGGGATACAGATGATAAGCAACTGAAATTGAACCAGATTACACTGTTGGTGGTATTTTCAGTGAATGAGGGAAATTTGGCCAGGACACCGGGGACATTCCCCTACTCTTTTCGATAAGTGCCTTGTGATCTTTAACATCCACCTGAACTACCACCAATCCAGGCAGATGGGACCTCGGTTTAACGTCTCATCCAAAAGATGGCATCTCAGAAGAGCAGCACCCCTCTCATGCTACACTACAGTGTCAGTACTGGGATATTAACCTAAGTGCCAGATGTGGGAACTGAACCCACAGCCCCCTGATCTCCCGGCCTCAGAGGCGAGTGTGCTACCTACTGAGCCACTGACACTGCTAAAAAGGAAACAAGACTATATCACTTGGTGTACAGTCAAGTTCCTACCTTTTTAATTTTTTTTTCTAAAGTGCAAGTCAGAGTAACAGTAGTGAGGGAAGAAGATTGGCTTCTGACTACAGCAGACACACTGTAGACTCCTTAAAGCAGTTGTGCGGGGACAGAGGAGTCCCATTTGCTGTGAAAGCCAGCAAGCAGAACGTCATAGATGCCCTGATGGTAGCAGATACCCAGAGCAGCGAGTCACAGACCATGACTGAAAAGGACCAAACCTCGAGTGTGGCAGGGCTAGCGGCCAGTACAGTGTCCAGATCTGATGAGGAGGACAACAGGGCCACTGTTAGTGAAGGGCCACAGCAGCAGGGGAAGGTCATCAGTATCCTGAATCCAGAAGTACACAGACTGCAAATTGAGTTGCACAGGATGGAGCTGGAGTTCCAGGAGAAGAGGGAGCGAGAGAAGCGAGAGGTGGGCCGTGAGGCAGAGCGAGAACGCGGAGAGGCAGAGCAGGAACAGCAGGAGGCAGACCATTAGGAGCATGAGTGCCAGTGAGCTGCAGAGGAGAAGAGAGATGAACGCCAGAGGCAACACGAACTAGAGAACTACGACTCCAACCAGCAGCACCAGAGCAGGTAAGTGGCTTGGGTTTAACTGGGACTGCAGGACTAGGTTACAAATTGAATTCCAAATTAATAGCCGAGTTTAAAGAGGGGGAGGATATGGATGCTTTTTTAAACTCTTTTGAAAAAGTTTGTATTCAGGCTAAAATTCCTAGAGTCCTGGAGCTTCCAGCTATCCCCGCTACTTACCGGGAAAGCTTGGGATGCATTGAGTCAAATGGACAACGAGGACAGTAATGATTACAGCAAGCTAAAAGCTGCACTGTTAAAAAAGTTTGAATTAACTGCTGAATCATACAGAGCTAAATTCTGTAAGCTCAGGAGAAGCCCTGATATGAGCTACGAGGAGCTAGCCACAAAACGTCAGTTTTTAAAACATTGGTGGGAAGGAATTAAGGCAAACTCTGTTAATAAAATTGAAAAAAAAAGCAGAGCTGAAAACCTGGCTGGAGGACCGAAATCCCAAAACAGTGCAAGAGGCTGCTGAACTCTCTATGCCAAGAGCAGACCTGCTCTGAGAGCAAATGGGGAGGGCGTGGCAGTGCAGAAAGGGAAAAGCGCTCCTTCAGGCAGCTAAAACCTTCACTGCCTCCACCAAAACCAGTTAGCCCCAGGTTTCAGAGAAAAGATTTCTCTGAGAGAAGAAATGAATGCTGGTTGTGTAAAGAAACTGGGCATATTGCCAGACAGCATCCCAAAAAGGCAAGCAATAATACACAACCGGATGCTAGAAAAGAAGTGGGTTGTTTGTGTGTCCCTGGAAGCATGCCAGTGAACATGAGGGAACACATGCACCCAGTCATGGTGAATGGTGTACAGACGCAGGGGTTAAGGGACACAGGGGCATCCCTGATCTTGGTAAAGGGGGATCTGGTAGACTCTGGTCAGCTTATACCCAATCAATACGTCATTATACAGGACTTCACTGGTGAGGCAAAAACATTGCCCCTCGCTAGTGTTCTCCTAGACTGGGGTGAAACAGGGGGAACTGTGCAAGAGGTAGCTGTAGCCCAAACCTTAGCAGTGGATGTGATCCTGGGCAACAATCTCAAACAAGAGGTGGTGTGTGCCGCTACCCATAGCCAAGCGGCAAGGGAAAATTGTAGTTCCCTGAACCCCACTGACACCACTGTGGAAACCACTGAGAGGATGGTCCCCCAGCCTATGTCTCCTGATATGGAGATTAACGAAAAGGGGGTAGAAATTTCCCCAGTAGCAAGTAACCACACAGCTACAGAGGGTTACTCTGAAGAGGGAGGGGTGACCCATTGTCAGAGGGTTGGGATTGACAGTGATCCTGAGTGCCCTGACGCTAGTGCTAGGGACCCTAGTTTAGTGACTGAAGGAGACCTGTCCCATGCCTTGGGAATGTGTGAGGGGTTTGCAGCTGCTCAGAGGAGTGACCCTAGTTTAAAGAAGCTGAGGGCTTGGGCAGACTCTGACAGAGCACAGGGAGGTGACGGCAGACATAAGGTTTATTGGGAAAATGGACCTATGTATACTCAGGCAGTACAGACAGAGGGAGGGATGCTAGGCAGGCAGCTTGCCGTTCCTCAGGGGTATCATGAGCAGTTGCTCAAAATTGCACATGATATTCCCTTGTCTGGTTATCTGGGAATCGCGCACACTATGCAGCAGTTAGCCCAGAATTTCTAATGGCCTAACTTCACCCAGCAGGTGAAGGAGTATTGCAGGTCTTGTCACTGGTGCCAAGAAATAGGCAGAGGTCAGCCTTCAACACTCCGATAGGCTTATTTGAGTTTAAAGTAATGCCTTTCGGGATGAAGAACACCCCGGCCACTTTCCAAAGGTTGGTGAACCAGGTGTTAAATGGTGCTGAGGAGTACGCTGTGGCGTACCTGGATGACATTGCCATCTGTAGTACCAGCTGGGAGGAACACCTGTCCTACCTTAGGGAAGTGCTGGGCAGGATACAGAGGGCCGGGCTCACTGTCAAAACAGAGAAGTGCCAGGTGGCCATGGGAGAAGTGGCATACCTCAGGCATGTGGTAGGCTGGGGACAGCTCTGTCCTAACCAAATAAAGATAGAGGTAATCCAGGCATGGCCCAGACCAGAAACACAGAAGCAGGTCAGGAGATTTCTAGGAACAGCAGAGTACTACAGAAAATTTGTACCCAGTTACAGTGCCTTGGCTGCTCCCCTGTCTGACCTGACAAAGAAAAGGATGCCCAAGAAAATTGCCTGGGGTCCAGCCTGTGAGGAAGCCTTTTCCAAACTAAAGGAGGCACTGTGTAGTGCTCCTGTTTTGACAAGTCCTGACTATAGCAAAACCTTTATAGTTCAGACTGACGCCTCAGACGTGGGTATTGGGGCAGTACTGAGTCAGACATCCAGCCATGGGACAGATCACCCAGTAGTGTACCTGAGTAGGAAGGTACTTCCAAGAGAACAAGCATACTCCAATGTGGAAAAGGAGTGTCTTGCCATAGTGTGGGCCCTAAAGAAATTAGAGCCATACTTATATGGGCAGCATTTTGTGGTGCAGACTGACCACAACCCCCTGGTTTGGCGGACGCAGATGGGAAAGAACAATGGTAGATTGCTAAGGTGGATTCTTGCTTTGCAAGGGTATGATATGACAATATTACATAGAGCTGGAGTCAGGAACCAGAACTCAGATGGCCTGTCTCGTCTCTTTGAGGAGTGAACTGATTTGGGAAGCTCATCCCATGCAGGGGATAGAGCCCCAAAATTCAGTCTAGGTGGGGAGGATTGTGACGTGGACAGCCAGTTCTGAGTGCTGTATGATTTTTTGCAAAATAAAAAAAAATTATGAACTGTCTCCCATGAGAAATGCTGAAACAACATGTGAGATCACACACACAGGTTTTAGAGACAAGGTGTTACATGGAAGGCAAGAAGCTAATTACAGGCTAGAAGATACCTAACTGCCAAGATAGATCATAAACTTGTATACCGCTTAGAGGAGGAAGAGCAGGGTATGACATTTTAGTGCAAAGTCATAAAAGATGCTTTGAAGTCCTGGAAGGGGGAAGCTTATCATAAGATCAAAGAGAGTCATTTGAAGAACATAAGTTATGCTGAGGTTGCAGAATTTAATACTTGGAAAAGACATCCTGCTTTTATATAGATATATTTTTTTTATATATTCTGACAGGGAGGAGCTAGGTGACCTCATGCAAATAGGTGGGGAAAACAGCTTTTAAACATTATTCTGTTTACCTTCAACGACACTTCTATCTAGAGTCTGACAAAAAAATCTGTGAGCACTTTAAGCAGGTATTTAGAGAAAGAGACAAATCTAAGTACTGTAGTAAGAGTTGCACTGTTAAAAACTGTTTTGTTTAAGAGATTTGTATGTCTTGTGATATAATAGTTCTGTATTTTACGTGTTACATATTTTTTATCTATTGTAGTAAAACTCTATTTTTAGAGCTTACTTTGTTTGTCTTTGATTTCTTTCCTTTGCAAGTAGAGTATAAATGGTTAAAGCAGACACTGTGCATAAGCTTGAATGGTGATACCAAACTGGAAACAGGTAAGCATTTTAAATCTGAGGTCTTTTATTACAGTTTATAAGGGTTCATTTCTGTACACCTAGTTAGGTGCCTGTAGGCAAAGATATCTGGTCCCCCGAAGACAGAATTATCTGAGTCTGTGCATTGGGTACACTAGCAAGAGGTTCAGTTTGAATCCTTCCAACACTTGAGACCAAAGGTTGATTCGAATACACAAAAACAGACAAGAGGGTTACTTTGTTCTGTTAACTGTTCACAAGACTGCACTTGGAGGTAGGCACTTTGGGAGTAGAGGGCTGACCTGCTGAGTGGGTTTGTGACATCTATCATAATAATGACCATGCTTTACTCATAACTAATATTTTCCATACACAATGGTATTACTTAGACATTATACATTTCCACCTTAAGCATTCTGTTTGTCAGTTGCATACAAGCTCAGCTATGTAGTTATATGCATTACTCTTGTCTGTACCACTATTTGTACACTAACCCACATGGATGGTAACCTGAAATCAGCTAACTAGGGGCTTTTCACCAAATGACCCTCGGGATACTGATTGGAGGGTTTTATCACTAACTTAGAGGCTGCAGTGTAACCAATTTTAGGAAGGGAGTTGGCAGTGATAGATGCACCTTTAGGGGTCACATTCATAGGAAGGTCTACAGGCTTTCCTGGAAAATGATACGTGAGGTGCTCTACAGGTTTAACAGCTCTTCCAGATCTTCTGGGCATAGTTGGCAGTGGCACAGGCTCAGTCCTTTCAGCATCTGCATTTGGGTTGACCAGTCCCAGCTTATTGTCCAACAACAAGTCAGCTTCTGATGAAAGGGGCACCTCTGCACTCTGTGGTTGTTCAAAACTGGAACTAGTACTTGCATTTGTAGTAGCATTTGCACTTGCTTGTTCTGTAGACTCTGGGTCATCATTAAGTGGTACTTCAACAAAATTAGAACTATCTAGTACACTGTTAGCACTTTCCACATTAGCATTACTGGTTAACATGAGTTCAGGTTCACTAGGCCCAGATATTTCAGCATTAACTGAAGATTCATCATTGTGCTCCTCACTTTCTGGATCGGGACTAACTATTTCAGTTTCGGACAGTTCCACAAGACATAGTGCATCAGCTACTTCTGAAGTTACACTGTGTATCTTGCTATCAGGTGGCACAGGGGTAGTTCAGTGGGGTGGATGGCCAGACAGTTCTGAGGGTTCAGCATCATCTCCCATGTTACACAAAGGGTTGCCTTGGAATAACTGAGCTAATTCGAAAGAAGGATAATACGTAGCTTCATACTCACTGCCATTGGTCTCAGAATGGTTGTCATCTATAACTGCAGCAGGATGTGATGGAGTCTCTGGTGGGGGAGCAGCAGAAGGCTGATTTGATTGTTGTTTTCGATCGAGAAGCAGATCTGATGGCATGCCCACTAGGAACATTGGCTGGAGGTGCAGAGTCTATAATAATTTGTCCAATGGGCAAAGTATAATTCCGATGTACTGTCTTTACAGCTTGTGGATCATTTTCTAGATGCACTTTGTAGACTGGCAGATCATCCAGCTTACTGATAAAAATGTATGGGGTGTGACCCCACCAGTCAGCTATTTTGTGTTTCCCTTGAAAGCCCAAATTTCTCAGTAATACATGGTCTCTGGGTTGTAACTCTTGAGTTTTAATACGTTTGTCATGTCTCTCTTTGTTGGCTAAGTTTTTATCGGCAGCCATTGTATGAGCAAGCTGATAGGCATGATTAAGCTGGGCTTTGAGTACATACCGGAGATAATTATCTGCTTGGATTCCATCAGGTGATACTCCAAAACAAATATATATAGGTAGACGTACTTCCTGATCAAACATTAATTTATATGGGGAAAACCCGGTTGCATCATTATGAGTACAATTGTAACCGTGCACCAAAGTACTTATTTGCTGACTGCAACTCGGCTTGTCCTTGGGATGAAGTGTGCCCAGCATGTCCAACAATGTTCTATTAAATCTTTTGGGCTGCGGATCTCCTTGTGGACGATATGGAGTGATTCTTGACTTTCTTACACCCCAGAGTGAGAGCATTTCTTTGATCAAACGGCTTTCAAAATCCTCTGCCCTGCTCGGAATGGATCTGTTGTGGGGCACCGTAGTGCCCAAAAAATTTTCAACAAGCACTTTGGCTATGGTGGCTGCTTTCTGGTCCTTTGTTGGATAGGCCTGGGCATAACGGGTGAAGTGGTCGGTTACGACAAGCACATTGCCAATGTTTTTCTCATCGGGCTCCAAGCTTAAAATTCAGTACATACAAGCTCCATGGGTGCACTAGTGGCGATGTTAACCAGGGGTGCCACTCTTTGTGGCTGGGATTTTCTTTGGAGGCATCTGCTACAGGTTTTAATATACTGCTCTACATCTGCATTCATTCTAGGCCAGTAGAGCTTGGCTGAAGCTAAGTCAGCTGTCCTTTCACTACCCAAATGGCCCATTTGGTAATGGAGTGCTCGTAGGACTACACGTTTAAAAGTAGAAGACAACACTAATTGCTGTTTAATGACTGTCTTCTCCATCGGTAATCTCTCTGTACAGCAGTTTGTTTCACAGTTTGAGCTTAGTCCCTCTCTGAACAGCAAGGCAGTTCTCTGATCTTTTGACCGTAGCTTAGAAACATTTTTCCCTTATGTATGGCCTCCAGCACAGGTTTGATCATAGGGTCATGATAATGCTCCCTTTGGATGTCTGCTGGAGTGAGTTAGGGCAGAGTGCTCAGATCTGAGGCTGAAAAGTTACAGTAGGCTACAGGAACACAGGTTTCAGGAGGCCCAGACAATCGACTAGGCAATCTATGATTTCAGAAGACGGGTGCTCATCTTTGTCAAACTTTTGGCATAGAGCCTTCACAGATTGTTCTGACATTCTCACCCACTCAGAATTTGATACAGGCCTTCTAGACAGGGCATCGGCATCAATGTGATTGAGGCCTGGACGGTACTCCACCGAATAATCATACGTTGAAAAAGCAGACAGCCACCTGTGCCCGGTGGCATCCAACTTGACTGAGGTTTGGACATACATGAGGGAATTATTGTCTGTTTTTAACAGAATTTTGGCACCATTTAGATATTCATGAAACTGGTCGACTATTGTCCATTTCAAAGCGAGAAATTCAAGTTTATGTCAGGATAGTCTTTCTCAGACGGGGTGAAGCTTCTACTGGCAAATGCCACTGGGCATAATCCTTCCTCATACTCCTGATCAAGTACAGCTCCAAGTCCACTCAGACTGGCATCAGTATGGAGTACATACGGTTTAGTTGGATCTGCATCGGTGAGGACTGGCGCATGTGTGAGCTGGTGAATGATGTCATAAACATCTGTGTCACAATCAGGGGTCCTTCTGGCTCCAAAATGTTCACTGGCCTTGAAGCAGACTCTATCACCTTCTTTGGCAGCACTCCTTTTGTACTTTCAATTGGTAGGTGGATACCCTTGGGTCAGATTTAGCAGTGGGTGAATGTCTTTGGTGCAATCTTTTACAAAGCGTCGATAGTATCCACAGAAACCTAGGAATCTATGCAGTTCTTTAAGGTTGTTAGGCTGTGGCCAGGTGGTTAAGGCTTCTACTTTGCTCGGGTCAGTTTGGATGCCTTCAGAAGATACAATGTGGCCCACATACTTTACAGATTGCTGAAAAAACTGGCACTTGTCAATTGACAATTTTAATCCAAATTCGTCCAACCGGTCAAGGACCTTGAACAAACGAGCCTCATGCTCTTCAAGCATTTTACCAAACATGATGGCATCATCCAAGTAAACCAGATATTCAAGGAGGTTCATGTCTCCTACAGTTCGCTCCATTAATCTTTGGAAGGCAGCTGGTGCTCCAGACATGCCCCAGGGCATGTGCAACAATTTGTAGAAGCCCAGGGGACAGATAAATGCCATTTTCTCTCTATCCTCTGGTGCCACCAGGATTTGGTAGTACCCACTTCTGAGATCTAAGATGGAAAACCACTGACTTCCATTAAGACAATGAAGGGCATCCTTTAATATGAGGCATCGTATACTGATCCGGTATGGACTTCGGTTAAAGTGTCCTGTAGTCCACACACATTCACACTGAACCATTTTTCTTCTGAACCACCACAATTGGGGATGCATAAGGGCTGCATGATTCCTGGATGATGCCAGCTGTTAACATCTCTTAGAGGTGGCGTCAAACATCATCAATGTTGGCAGGTGCCAATCTGCATGATCTCTGTCGAATATGGCCTCTCGTTGTGGAGCCTGATATGGTATTCAGCACTGGTGATGCATCCGACATCTCATTCTTTTAATGAAAACACTTTACTCCACTGTGCAAGCTTACAACTAACTTTATCCTTCCACTCTTCAGGAATGGGGGACTCTCCAAAATCGAATATGTCAGGAGTTACTTCACCATTTTCTTCGGTATGGTGCTTGCTTGGTAACACAGCGGCATCTGTGCAATATGCTGTAGCCAGGATACAGCCTTGGTTGACTTTAATATCCCGGTCAGACACATTTTGGATTTGGAACACCACCCTCCAGGCATATGCTTGAGCACAGGCAGGCAGTATACTCGGTTTAACTAGGACCCCATCTGGCAGCTTTCCTTCCTCTGGAGCATCCAGCATAAGGATCTGGTTGGTTATATCCTTTTTCACCGCTGACATCACTCTGCACATTAGGTGGCAAAACAAAAGGCGCTGGGTCTTTTTTCCACACAACTCCCACGGATTCATCCTTGTCAGCCTCCTTAGCCTGCATCTGTATTTCATATGCTCTTTGCACCATGGCATGGATGTGTACAGCTTGTCCAGTCTTTTGGGTTTGTCTCTCTTGACACAGCTGAGCTAAGTGGCCAAACATATGAGTGTTAGTGCCGATTAGTAAAGAGATTCCATCATATACGAACATACGAATGTGCCAGCAGAAACAGACCACCCAGTCTATTTAAGTCTGCTCGATTGTGCAGCTAGCACCCCTAGTTTGCAGCTGCCCCATCTCCACAGGCTCATCCACACCAGCAACAGCAGAAGGAAAAGCTAGCCATATCCATAAGTAACCAAGGTAAGGGTAAGATTTATCACTTAAACCTGATACATACAGTCCTTCAAGGGGTTGTAGCAGGTGATCAGACATGTGTTGGTCATACCAGTTTTTAAATATTATAGAGACCTGAGATCCACTGTCCAATATGGCTCTGGCCGGGATACTGTTAATGTACACCGTGGTCTCCATAGAGGGGCCCACCACCTCTGACCAGTCTGGAGGAGCAGTCTTAGCAGGTTTTTTCACAGTGGCCTTAGAGGAAAAAGACTTGTGTGATGGCCCATACTGTGGCTTTATGTTGCTTTGTCGAACCTGATTGAGCAGTTTGGAAGTTACTCAGCGCAGGTCCTCAGGAGCATGGCAAGATTTTTGGTATGTCCATCTTCCCCACACCGGTAACAAAACCCTTGAATTTTAGGTTCAGGAGGATGAGCAGAATCTTCTCTGGGTTTATGGTTGTCAGGAGGTGGGGACCGGTACTCTTCCTTTGGCCTAGACTCAGACTCAACTCCACCATAGTTTTTCCATGGTACAGGCTGTCGGGACATGTAAATGAGGTCTCACACCATAGCTCACAGCTCCCTCATCTCCTCAGCTACATCACTGCCAGATTTGGGTTCAATAGCATGGGCACTGGTCCCCTTTACGGCAGGTGGAGTCTCGCAAGCAGCCTCAGCACCAGAAGTGCAGGGGCTTGGGTTTTCACATTTTCTGCAGTGTTCTGGTTGCTGGCTGTCAGCTCTTTCAGTTCTTTTAAAAGCTCACTGATTTGCTGAGACTCAAGGGTATTCTCCCTCTCACTGGATTTCTCAGGGGTAATTTGGGCAACATCAGCATACGGGTCCCACAATCATCTTCAGTCTCGGCTTCTTGAATTTCTTTCAGCAATCAGCAGTAGTCAGGGGGATTGTCCTTGTGATCCTGAAATTTTAACTTTAGCATAAGCACACTAGAGTAGCGAACAGATTTGAGAATGTGTTCTAACTTCACTTGATTCAATTCGCTAGCGGATATACCACCCTTGCAGTGCACGCTCTGAAGGGTTCTCTCTACTCAAGTCACAAAGGCTGATAAACGTTCATCCTTCCATTGCTTGGTGGATTTGAACTTCTACATTAAGTTCTCCCCTGACTCAGTACTATCAAACACTCCTTCTAAGGCACACAGGTATTCAATAGCAGAGGCTTCTGGGTTTGTGGACTGGAGGAACCTGATAGCTTCAAGTATAGGGCCCCTTAAACTCTCCATGAGTCTGTTACACATCTCACCTTCTGAGCATTGCCACTCTTGTACCAGAGGGGATGCATAGTCCATCCAAGTCTCTAAGTCATCTTCCCCCACAGGGGTAAGGACAATGCCTGAAAATAGTCTGAGTCTGTGGTAAGAATCCAGATTCACAGAGGGTACCTCTATGGGGGACACTGCAAGGGGAAATGGCATAGGCAGTGTTGTAGAGGCTGGGGAGGAATTCACCAGAGTAGCCCCCCCCAGGATTCTCTGTGGCCCTCTTCAAATCCTCAATGGTCTGCCCCTGAGCTGCGAACAGTTTTCCCAATCTCTCCCTTAACCCTTCCACTTAGGGTGACCCCCTCCAAGGGAAGATGCTTCACTGTGCATAGTGATAACTCTCCACCCCAACCCACCTGGGATCCCTCAGGCATTATAATAGGCGGGACAGTCTCTGGGTCGGTAGGAACACTGCATTCAATAAGAGCCATTAACATCTGAACAAACAGGTCAGCATTTTGCCCCCGCACTGTAGCTTTGCAGACACCTAACCTTACTCACTACCTCCTCTATAGTAGCTTTAGTGGTATCTAATGGGATATCCAGTAACAGTAAAGCATAGTGAGGAATAACATCTTCCACCTCGCTCCACCCCAACATATGGTGCACGGCCATTTTGTGGGGGAAATTTCAAGTTTAGCCATAGCGAGGTTCTCCATTTCGTATTTGGTGCCAAATTAACAATTAACTGCAATTTCATATTTTGGCCACTAGGGGGTTCTAATCCCAGCAGTGCCTCTAAGATGTAACCTCTAGGCAGCTCTATCTCTAAGGTTACAACCCCTGCCTATACTTCTGACCACAGATTGAGGGACCTGGATTCGGTATTATGGTGCTTCCACCCCAAGTAATAATAGTGGAGGTATCTACCTAACCTGGTATAGCCCTCTGGGAAGCTATAACCACCCACAAACCTGCCTAGTGACCAAATACCTTGTAATAAGAGATAACCCTTTACAGTAGTTGCCACACAGTTAACAATGAGCATTAATGATATACACACACCCCTTGCACTTACCACCAGGGACTGGTCTTCAGCCAACTCCTGGAACCCCCTGGAAAGACAGTGTTAGCAAGGTAAGCATAGACTTTCTTACTGTACACCAATTAAGAATATGCTCATAGGCCAGTTTAAATGTGAAACAGCA
Source organism: Neoceratodus forsteri (assembly GCA_016271365.2). NCBI lineage: Eukaryota > Metazoa > Chordata > Ceratodontiformes > Ceratodontidae > Neoceratodus > Neoceratodus forsteri. The sequence continues at coordinate 220,340,157 of CM028138.1, read as the reverse complement.
AATCAGATTTATTAAGGGGACGTGAACAAGGATGGGGGCGTGAATCTAGAAGAAGGATTACTTTACTGATTTGATTCAGGTTACTATGTATGCATCCACTCTAGTCCCTCAGTCTGACAACACTTGGTACCCAGATTGTTATGCTGGCTGGCAAGAATCGGTGCTTGGCATTGCAGCTGTTGTTGGGGCCCTTGATAGAAAGAAAAGGCAGTTAAACATGCATAAACAAGGCTTTGGTTATTTGTATCTGGGGCTGGTTGACCCAGTCCTCTGTAACCCTGAAACACACTGGAGCAATCAGATGGGACCATGGAAAGAGTCAAAGAAATGTTGCAGGGAGCTACCATGAGTTTACTCACGACACCAGTTTGTTGAAGAAAGTCTGGCGATGTGAAGACCTGCTGCTGGAAACTGAAGAGCATGGGGAAGCTGGGCCTGCATTACCCACCTCTGCTTCACAGCCTTTCCCTCCAGGTGGCTGCAACCTAAGATTTCTTGCAGTACAGTGACTGAATCACCAGTCTGGTCTGTCACCAAGAAAACAGTCACTGGTGCCCAAATAGATGGCTGGGGCTGAGTTTGGCATAGGCCCAAGGCTGGATAAGCACGTCCGGCAAAGTTCAGTTTATTTGCTGGTGAAAACCTCCAGCTGGCAGACAGTTTGGTCACTGGTAAAGAAGGCTCCTCTCTGGCAAGCAGGAGTCCCTGAACAGTAGGCTTTGACACACAATAAACATTCAGCACATTTAACGAGAACAGCATTTACTTCTTTACCTCTTCAATTCGGTTTCAGGCCAGTTCACTATTTCAGTTGATTCACTGAGAAAACCTCTCAATTCGCAAAACAGTTTCTCACACAACTCTTGGGCTGAACACGTCCAGGAGCTTCTCTCTGTCCAATATCTTAAGCTACACTTCTCAGAGTCTCAGGCAAACTGCCACAGTTCAAAGGTTAACTTCAGATTAGTCCGACTACTGGTATCAAGCAGTCCAATACTGGAAAACAATGGCAGGAAGGCAAATCAGGCCTTTCCCTGCCAAATCTTCCCAGCACCTTTTCTGGAGCTGCCTCTCAATGGCTCAAGCTGCTCACTCTCTCAGCTCTAACATCAACTGAATCTTTTTTTCTAACAGTTCTTAAACTAGTCCGGTTTTCTAGCAATCTGGTTGGCTAGGGGAGCTGTCAATCACAGTTCTGGTGCTCCCATTAGTCAGTTTAGGTGCTAACCTGTAAAACTACAAGAACTACTGTTTTCCTTACATAGATACATAGACAGTGTCGGCAGATAAGGGCCTATGGCCCAGAGCTTGTAAGTTCAGTTTATGTTTTCCTAGAAGTCTGTTGCCCCTTACCCCTGACCTCCAGAATTCCTTTACGTCTAACCCATGCATTCTTAAATCCCGTGATTGTTTCAGCCCCCACCACTTCCTCTGGCAGGGTGTTCAACTTGTCCACCACCTGTTCTGTGAAGAAATTCTTTCTCATGTTTCCTCTGAATCGTCCTACTTCAACTTCATCCCATGCCCTCTAGTCCTGGAACATCTTTTCGCTTAAAAATAGTGTATTCCTGCACCCTGTTCCTCCTGTAAGATACTTGTATGTCTCTATCATATCCCTCTCTCTCCTCTCCTCCAGGAGTACATGTTCAGTTCCTTCAACCTGTCCTCATAGGACTTGTGATGCAATCCATGCACCATTTTGTTGCCCTCCTCTGAACCTTCTCTACCCTGTCTATGTCTTCAGTAAGTAAGGTCCCCAGAACTATGACACTGTACTCAGGTGGGGCGCCTCACTAGTGTCTTGTATAGTGGAATTATGACCTCCCTTTTCCTGCTGGTGCGCCCCTGCCTATGCATCCCAGCATCCTATTTGCTTTACCTGCTGCTTGTCACACTGTTTCCCTACCTTGAGGACATCAGAGATGATAACCCCAAGATCCCTGTCCTGCTTGGTGCATGCTATATCTTCACCCCCAACTGATATATTGCATAGGGTTTTGTGCCCCATATGCATTATCTTGCACTTCTTTGCATTGAATTTCAACTGCCAAATCCCTGACCATTCTTCAAGTTTCTGCAGGTCCCTTCTCATTCTGTCTACACCCTCTGGTGTGTCTACTCTGTTACAGAGCTTTGTGTCATCAGCAAAGTGAAATTCTGCCTTCTAGGTCCTGCAATGTCACTGATGAAGATGTTAGATAGAACCGGTCCCAGCACTGATCCCTGTGGTACCCCACTGGTCACTCTTCCCTCTGTGAGTGACAGCCATTTACCACCACCCTCTGTGTCCTGCTGCCCAGCCAGTTACCTACCCACCACACTACTGTCCTGCCCACACCCATATTCCCCAGTTTGTGTAATAGTCTTCTATGTGGCACAGTGTCAAAGGCCTTGCTGAAGTCCAGATAGGCCATGTCCACTGCCTCCTGATCCACCTCCCTAGTCACCCAGTTAAAAATTCAACGAGGTTGGTCTGACATGACCCCCCTGGTGAAGCCATGCTGCCTTGGGTCCTGTAGTACATTGACAACCAGATGTTCCACCAATCTCTCCTTCAGTAGTGCTTCCATGATCTTCCCCACTACCGAGGTGAGGCTGACTGGTCTGTAGTTCCCCGCTTCCTCTTTGTTCCCACTTTTGTATAAGAGGACTACATCTCCTGTCCTAGTCTTTGGGTACCTCCCCTGTTTCCAGTGATCAGCTAAACAGGATAGCCAGAGTTCAGCCACCACCTCTCTTAGTTCTTTAAGGACCCGGTTGCACCCCATCTGGCCCCATTGCTTTATCAACTCTTGTTACTTCCAGTTCCTTCAGGACCCTTTCTCGTGTAAAGGGACTTGTGTCCATTTCTGCACCATTCTCACCCTTGTACTCCTTCAGATCCATTACCCTCCTCTTCCTCAGTAAAGACTGAGCAGAAATACCTGTTCAATATGTCAGCTTTACTGTTGTCATCCTCCACGCCCCCATCCTCCCCTTCAGTCTCACTATCCCTCCTTTGCCTTTCTTTTTCATTTATGTACCTGTAAAGGTTTTGTCCCCTCTACCCACTGATTTTGCAATGTGTTCTTCTGTCTGAGCTTTGGCTTCCCTTACTGACCTCCTGCTCTCTTTGCTTCTCCTGGTACTTCCCCTATCCCTTCTGCCTGTGTCATTTTGTATTGCCTGAATGCAATCTTTTGGCTTTCCTTTCTTTGCTACCTCTTTGGAAAACCATAATGGTCTCCTCTTCCTTTTCCTCTTGCTAACCTGCTTAATGCATAATTCTGTTGCTCTTCTAATCCTATTTTAAATACTGCCCACTGTTCCTCAACCCTGATTCCTGCCCTATTCCCTTAATGCCTCTTTCAAGTATCTCCCCATTTTCCCAAAGTCTGCCCCCTTAAATCCAGGATACGTGTTTTTGTGTGGTTTGGTTCTGCTGTTTCTGTGATTTCAAACCACAATGACTGGTGGTCACTGTTCGCCAGGTGCTCCCCCACTGTTACCTCCATCACCCTGTCCCTGTTTGTGAGCACAAGGTCCAGTATTGTCTTCTGCTGAGTTGGTTCCAGGACCAGTTGCTTGAGGAAGGCACCCTGAAGGGAGTCCAGGATAAATCTGCTCCTAGTTGATGCTGCTGCTGGGATGCTCCAGTCCACGTCTGGAATATTGAAGTCTCCAACCAGTACTATCTCCCCCTTGTCTGCCATCTTTTGGATGGCTAGCATCAGCTCCCTATCTGTTTCTTCCTCCTGGGCTGGTGGTCTATAGACCACACCGATGCGGATGGCTGGCCCCATTTTCCTTTCTAGCTTAAACCACAGTATCTCTCCCCCATTTTGTTCCTCCTGGATCTCTGTGGCCCTTATGTCATTTTTCACATACAATGCCACTCCTCCTCCCTTCCTGCCTGCCCTGTCTCTTCTGAATATGTTGTAGCCAGGTATGGCCATCTCCCAGTCATGGTTATCATTACACCAGATTTCAGTGATGGCCACAATGTCCAGGTCTGACTGCACCATGACAGCCTCCAGATCTTCCATCTTGTTGCTAAGGCTCCTGGCATTTGCACACATGGCTTTCCATGATTTGACCTGCCTAGACTGTTTCGCTGTTCTACTCCAGCCCCTTCCTTGGTTGTCGTTTATCCCTGGTTCTCCTTGCTGTCTGCCCTTCTGCTGAATTTTTCCCCTTTTCTGCCTATCCACCTCTTGGGTGCTAATCTCCATCTTTTGCACACTGCTTTGTAGAGATAGCCACTCCTCTGGTTCACTGGTTCCACTGCTAGCTGTGGGGGGTGAGCAAGTAGGTACCCTCCTTGCTGGCCTGCCACCCCACCTTTGCTAGTTTAAATGCTTGTCAATGTAACATTTAAACTTATCATTGAGTGCTTGGATTCCCCTCCAGGATGGATGCAGGCTGTCAGGCTTGAACAAACCTCGATCCCTCCAGGTGGGTCCCCAGTCACCAATGAATCCAAACCCTTCCTCACAACACCAGTTCTTCAACCATGAGTTAAAGTTCCTGGTGCATGCACCCCTATGCTCTCCCTTGCCTCTCGCAGGTAGTACTTCTGAGAAAGTGACAGAAGTAGCTACTTGCTTGAGACCCCTCCCCAATTTCCTAAACTCTTTCCGGACTTCCTTTGTCCCATTTTCCAGGTCATTAGTACCTGGGTGGATATTGACATCCAGCTCACCCTCCCGTCTTGCCTTCCCAGTGATCCCCAGGATCTTCCTTCCATCCCTCCATGCCGTGGCACCTGGTGACACCTCACCTCCCTATCCTCCCCTCCTGTGTTCCTAGCTGGATCCCTCTCATGATGGAGTCCCCCACCAGGATTCACTTCCTCCTCCTCTGGGGTCCACTGCTTTCCCCCTGAGGGTCACCTCCTTGGCTAACCTCCACATCCTTTCCTTCCACTTCTCTGGGTACCTCTATTTGGTTGTTCCGTTTGCCAGTGTGGCATATGAGGTTCTTGAGTGGAATAGGATCTGGGATGTGCCTCTGCCTGACCGTTCTAACCCTCCCTGAGCCCACTGTCATCCAAGTGCTCCTCGTTCTCGGCATCCTTTGAGGCAGTTGCATTGGACTGGGTGGTCTCTGGATAGGGGTGATGGTACTCCTGACCAGTTTACTTCCGCTCTGAGTCTGGCTACCTCATCCGCAGTCCAGAGATGCATGCAGATAGGGCAGCACCTCAGTGTCCAGAAGGTCTGCCTGATGTAGCTGCCCCACAGCCACTGCATTACCACTCCCCGCATTATACTGCAATTATACTGCTATTCCACTACTTGTCTGCTACTGAAGCTCTCCTAGTTCCCTTTTTATTAATTTGCTGTCCTAAAAATCCTGCCACTGATCCTCAGATACTTTTCTTTTTAAAAAAAGAAAATAAACCAATAAATAAATAAATGAGTCAAAACACTTGTCGTGCTGAGGGTGGGCTTCTTCCCCCTTATGCCCCTCCTACTCCACACCCCTTATTACACCCTGTATTTAGCTCCTGTCAATCAGATTTAACAGGCCTTCTCACGAGGCACTTAAACTAAGGACCACTCAAGGTCCCCTGTGTCCCAATTGGTCCAAATACCTGGAGGTCCTTGACCAAACATGGTGGTTCCCATTCAGATGCATAAACTGCAATAAGGCAGGTTAAAGCAAACACTCTAATTCAAATATAACAACAGACTGGAAATAAACATTTACAGTAATAGTTAAAGCTCCTTCTGCTTCACTATGGACCGCAGAGTAGAGCAAATTAGAGTGGCGCCTGGCTGGTTGCGAGCTTTGAAACACTCGGACCCAGCCCAGACCACTGTCTAATGTCTTAAAGAGACAGGTGCAGAGGCACATCATGGCACTCTTTTGCAAATCAACAAGATCAAACAAATAACTATGGGTTAACTACCTCTGCAGGACATCTGCCTGACAGTGGGCATGGCTGGAGCCCATGAAGACACTTAAGATAAGCCCCAAATTGGTGGGGGGGGGCTACAGAAGCAAACAGATCTATCTCTGGTGTCCCCACCCTCTGAGCACTTTGGCCAGTACCTGCTTGTTCAGGGTCCATTCATGATGTCCCTGGCTGATCCTGCTGAGGGAATCCACCAAGCCATTGTCTTTCTCTGACAGGTGGACTGTTGAAAGCTGCACCTCCAGGGAGTAAGCCAGTTTCCAGATCTTCATAGCTTCTGTGCACAACTTTGAGGATCTTGTGCCTCGCTGTTTGTTGATGTAATACATGGTAGTATTGTCTGTCCTGACCTGGACTGACTGACCCTTGGCCTTGGGAGCAAAAAACTGTAGAGCCAGGAAGACTGCCCTGATCTCCAGCAGGTTTATATGCTCCTGGGATTCCTGGGGGGACCATACTCTGCTTTGTGTCAGGTTGCCCAGGCAAGCTTATCAGCCTAGAAGGGAGGCATCTGTTGTTAGAACAACTGTGGGCAACCACTGCTGGAAGGGCACTCCCTACCTGAGGTTGCCCTCTTCTGTCCACCAGTCCAATGCTTTTAAGAAAGGCTTTGTCACCGGTACCAGCCTTGAGAGGGGGTCTCGGTTTTGGGTCCAGTGGGCCCTTAAGTGGTATTGCATGTCTCTCATTTGAAATCTGGCCCCTGCCACCACAGCTGTAGAGGAGACCATATGGACTTACAGCTGAAGGAAGTCTCTTGCTGGCCTGGGCTGACTCAGGGCAAATGACTTTGCCAGATTTATAAGACTTTCCACTCTGTCCTGGGGCAGAAAGGCCCTCCCTCAGAGGGCATTAAACTCTGCTCCTATGAAATCCAGCACTTGAACTGACTCTGTCTGGGACTTTTAGGCATTTTTGAGAAACTCCAAGCCCTCCAGGGTGCTCTGGGCATGGAGAGGAGAGACTGTGGTTTGCTGGTGTGATGTTCCTGTGACCCGTCAGTCCTCTAGGTAAGGGGAAAACCTGTACTCCCTGTCTTCTGAGGTGTGCTGCCACAATGGCTAAGCACTTTGTGAGCATCCTGGGAGCTGAGGAAAGACCAAAGGGGAGGGCTGAGAACTCACAGTGACCAGTTCCTACCCTGAACCTTAAATATTTCCTGTGGCTGGCTCTGACTGGAATATGAAAAAAGGCATCTTTCAGGTCCAGAGAACCCAGGCAGTCCACTTGTTGAAGGGATGGGATCACTGCAGCCAGCATTACCAAATAGCATTACCATCTTGAACTTTTCTCTTTTCAATTGTTTGGTCAGATATCTGAGATCAGGAACCCTAGACTCTGGGACTTCTTTAGCAGTCTTTTCCATCTGCTTACTACGGGAGGAAGGGCCCTCATCAGTGTGCATAGGTGACATAGAGATTGACTGAGAAGCCATTAAGTCTTCAAATTTTTTGACCCTTTTCTTAACAGTTGTAGGGCAAAATGTATCACAGAGCTCACAATATGGAAAAAATGATCAGGACCCAGGCAGCTTAAACGCAGCTTGTGGCAATCTGCCTTAGCCAGGAGGTTGTAGCAGTTAACACAGTTTTTAAAACCTGTAGGTCCTGTTTTCTATTTGGGCATGTCAGACATGCCAAACATGACAAGACCCATAGAAAACCAGTTCCCAACAGCAAATAACTAAGACTGCAGTGCGGCTTCTAAGAAAAAATTGAACCACTAAGAACAAGCATTTGTCAATGCCGAACATTCACTTGCAGGTATTTGCAGTGGTGTTTGGCACGTATGGTGCTTTACCCTAATGCCCTGTGCGATTGCTGGTATTTGCACAATAAATTTTCAGCATGACCTTTTTGTTACCCCCCTTGAGCGCTATATAGGTGGAAACACGTTTTGGGCAGGATGTGAAAAATGACAGCTGTACTGCTCATAAGGAAGTGTGATAAAATGGCAATGTTGAAAATCTGGAGTGGAAATATTGAAAATTCGCAAACCTATGAGCGTGCGTGGGAGCTGTGCAACGCACGCTCATAAAACAGTCATTGTTAGGAATTTTTTCAGCAAATTTTCAACATTGGCATTTTAAAACCTCTGCTAATGAACAGTGTCACTGTGATTTTCTTACTGTGTCCCATACATTGATTTCGCACACCGACTGCGCCATTGTGCACTACATGGGCGGAAACACATTTTGGGCAGGATGTGAAAAATGACAGCTGCACTGCTCATAAGGAGGTGTGGTAAAATGGCAATGTTGAAAATCTGGAGTGAAAATATTGAAAATTCGCAAACTTACAGGCGTGCGTGAACTGCGCCAATGCATGCTCGTAAAACAGTCATTTAGGTTTTTCACCAAATTTTCAACATAGCCTTTAAGACCTCTGCTCATGAACAGTGACACTGTGATTTTCTTAATGTGTCCCATACATTGAGTTACTTTCAACTGCACCATTGTGTACTACCTGAGTAGAAACATGTTTTGGGCAGGATGTGAAAAATGACAGGTGTACTGCTCATGAGAGGTGTGATAAATGGCAATGTTGAAAATCTGGAGTGAAAATATTGAAAATTCGCAAACTTACGAGCGTGCGTAGGAACTGCGCAATGCATGCTCGTAAAACAGTCATTTTTAGGAGTTTTTTCACCAAATTTTCAACATAGCCATTTTAAGACCTCTGCTAATGAACAGTGTCACCATGATTTTCTTAATGCATCCCATACATTGATTTTACACATCGACTGTGCCATTGTGCACTACATGGGCGGAAACACATTTTGGGCAGGATGTGAAAAATGACAGCTGTACTGCTCATAAGGAGGTGTAGTAAAATGGCAATGTTGAAAATCTGGAGTGAAAATATTGAAAATTCGCGAACTTACGAGCGTGCGTAGGAACTGCGTAATGCACGCTCGTAAAACAGTCATTTTTTTGAATTTTTGCAGCAAATTTTCAACATGGGGTTTTTGGGACCCCTTCTCATGAATGATGCCACTGTCATGGTGTTATTCAGGCCCGAAGGATGATTTCATGCAGTGACTGCGAAATCACCCTTCGGGCCAGAATAATGCCATGACATGCTTATCGTCGCGAAGAATCGCTATAAAATTTGTGCAAAAATTCAAAAAATGCCTGAGATATGCAATAAAGTTGAAACCCCTATCTAGCCCATTATACAGCTTACCGGCATTTCCTCAGTTCAGGGTCGGCTTTGAAGAGTGCAGGCGTGTTCGGTCCACGAAATCGTCGGCGTCAAGCTCCGGAGGTAAGTATGGGGTGAGGGTGTGTGGAGAGGTGGTGCGCAGTGGGTGGGTGCAGGTTGTGGGAGAGGGACTGGGAGAGAGTGCCGTGGGACCGTTTTGGTTTACAGGTTTTAAAAAAACAAAAAGACTATGTGGGACATTTGCCACGCTGGGGTGGGCTCCCAGCATGGCACAAAGGTTGGCTGGGGGGAGGCTGAGGAGCCGACGGGGGATTGGGCACCCCCGTCGGCAAACAGTGCCGGACGTTTGCCACGCTGGGGTTGGGCTCCCAGCGTGGCAGAATTTGGCTGGGGGGGCCGAGGAGCCGATGGGGGATTGGGCACCCCCGTCGGCAAACAACTCGGGACATTTGCCACGCTGCGGTGGGCTCCCAGCACCAAAGCTTTGGGGGGGCGGCGTGACGGGGGGGCGGCGTGACGTGCTCTGTATGACTGCGGTGGTTTTCTTTGAAGCGAAGACCACCGCTGTCATACACAGCTCCAGCACCCATTGGTGCAGGACCGCCATGCCTGCTCAACCGAGCAGCAGATTGAAAGGGAGAGGCACACCTCCAAAGTGTGCTACTCTCCCAAAACGTTCCTTGCAAATGCGCGCAAGCGAACGTAAAAACGTCTTAGTCTTGCTCTTTTATTTATTTATTTATTTTTTACAGTTTGAGAAACTCCAATGCGCCTCAGTTCCTGAAGGTAAAAAACTGCTACAAATCACTGAAAGACGCAACAAAAAGTAGTGGGTGTTAAAAAGGGAAAAGACTAAAAGTAGTTTGAGCAGTTAAAATAGGAGAAAAAAAATGCAAAGAAAAAGTGTTTTTCACTGGTTCCTGGGAACAGGTGGGGAACCAGAGAATACCGCTGAAAAATGACAAAACAAAGAAAACTAAGCTAAGTTAAGTTAATCTAAACTAGCAGAGATTTGAAGAAAGAAATAAAATACTAACAAAAATAAAGCAAAAAAAGTGAAAACTTCAAGCTACGTAGGGAGCTCTTCAGGGCAACTTCTTGCTCAGGTGGAGAAATAAATCTGACATTGGAGGGCAGGGTGGAGCATGACCATGAGGCAGAGATTTGAATTTTATTCCATCATTCCCTAATTTACATAAAAGTCCACTCTCCGGGGCAGCTCAGGTCTATAGGTTGTTTCTGTTTTTGTGATAGCCTTTAAGTCCTTAATCTTGACCATATCAATCCCCGAAACCAATACCAAATCTATTGTACCTGAAGTTTGCCCCTTCAGTACTTCCATTAATAACAATAAATTCAAATCTATCAAGAATTGAGATTGTTTCCTATTTGCATTCATTATCTTATTAATAGAGTGTCTTTCAATATTGTTGTGTCTATAATTTCTGTTACATCACATTTTGCATTGTCATAGTTTCCAAGATGAGAATTCAAATCTCTTGCTATTACTATAAATGCTGCAGGAAAATCCCGGAGCAAGTGAGTCCGACAGTAAATGAATGAATGCCAAATCATCAGATCCAAATATTTTACTGATGTTGAAGGGATAGATATACATAAACCAATATTAATTTTTGATTATGAATTTTCTAAAGAAATGCCTTGTAATATCTCACAACTGTAATTACTTTTTCTACAAAATAATTCCTTTGATACTATAACTGCCAAGCTACGTGTCAGTCTTCCCGATGCTAATTTCTTAACTGCATGTGAACACAGTTCTTTGTAACCATTTAAGACCTCTTTGCTACATGTTACTTGCAGCAGTACAATTTGAAACAGACACGGGGAATAACCAATCATGAGCTGCCATTTTAAGGACGACTCCAGAAATATTCCAGCTGAAATGCGTTACACATTTATCCTTCTTGGGACTATTGCGCAAAGAAAAAATATTCAGGGCTACAGAATCTACACAAGGTAGATTGTTATGTAGCCCACACCCTCCCCGGCGTCTAGGGGTATGAATGATGGTAAAGTCCATGGGGAGGGGGGATCATAGCAGAAACTGCACAAGATGGCTTATGCTTACCAGTTCTTCTGTAGCCAGGGTGACCATCTCTCACAGGTGTGCTGGTCTAGGACAGAACTGACGGTTAAGTGCAAAAATAGTCAATCAAAACTGAGGCAACACTTTATCTCAAAAATGGTGGGATCCCATTTAATGAAATATTACAGTACAACTCCAAGGAGATGATGAGTTAATAAACAGTTAAAATGGGGAACACTTGGCACATGGACCGGGACTGCCACATTAGTTCATGAGTCCAGAAATATCCATATAATATTAATGCACTGTTGAAGCACTCTCCAAACGCTTCACTTAGTGTCTATACCAAAGGGCACAATCCAGACAACCCCTAAAAATTAGGCAGCACACTTAACTATAGGCAGCATCCACTGCAGTCCCACAGGGTATACCTTCTTATAGCCCACCAGAAAACCTAATTCTTCTTTCTTCTCAGAACTTGCTAGCTGCTCAGCTTGGGGCAGCTGGTTCTCTTGTCTCTCAGCTCCCAGATCCCATGGCTCACTCCTGGGCAACTGCCCCTGGGACTACTGGCGATATGTCCCCACAGATAGCCCAGCTTGCCATCTAAGTCCTTGAACCCATAGCCCTACATATTCCTTTTGGGTCAGGGTCCCTCTGCACTTGGCCAGCATCTTCAAAGACCTTCATCTCTCAGCTCTGGTGCTCCGTTTCGGACGTTAGTCCATATCGATCTTGCTCCCTTGGATCTGCCTCTGGCCTTGCATCAAACTCCCTCCTCCCTCAGTGGTCACTCATGCATCCATGGCTAAGCGACAGACCCATTATCCCCCTTCAGGGGATTGCTTAGAATGGCCGCCGCCATGTCTACAGCCCGACCTTTTTTTTCCCTCTCCCCAAGAATCACATTCGGCCTCTTGAGCAGGCAATCACCTCCACTCTGGCACCAACCTTACCCTTCATCGCCAGCCCGCTCCCTCACCCATGAGCAAGGCCCACCTCCAAGGTATTCCGGTGGTCAGAGCAGTCCCCTGAGGCAGCGAAATGTTAACCCTTTCTGGGCCTGGGTTGAAATAACCCAAAATAAATCTCCATGGTGTATTCTCTGTACACTAACTGACACCCCAACCCGGGGGGGGGGGTTACAGTTAACTGACTTCAGGGCAGAACACAGAGAGTTGTGGTAGAAAGACACTACTCCAAGTGGAGAGGGATACTCAGTATCCCTCAGGGACTAGTGCTGGTGCCACTGCTGTTTAACATTTTCATCATCATTCTGGATATGGGTCTCCTGCAGGCTGCTTAAGTTCACAGATGACACTAAGCTGGTCACAATGGACTCACTTCAGGATGGGGGCAATAATCAGGAGGACCTGAGCAAGCTGGGCAAGTGGTCAAATGCCTGGAGTCTCAGATTCATTGTAGCTAAATGTAAGGTGCTACACTTGGGGAGGAAAAGCAGAATGTGGCCTGCACACTTTGTAGGGCTCCTCTTGCTGCAAGGTAGGAGGAAAAGGAGCTGAAATTCATCACAGACAAGAGCCTGAAGCATTACATGCAATGCATGTCCATTGTTAAGCGGGCCAGTAGAATGCTGGGGTATATCAAAAAGGGAAAGACCAGCACCGCAGAGGAAGTAATCCTGCCTCATTGCAATAGACCACAGTGGGAGAGTGCTAATGCCAATTGGGAAGGCCTGAAGCAAAATAAAACGGAGACAATTACTAGATTTATCCCCAAGTGCAACAAGAGCAAGGGGGCTAGACAGAGGACTCAGCAGTTCTCCATAGAAATTCCAAAACTAGGTGTATGATGAGTAGAAGGAGTCTAGCAACAATGTGATGGAAGTAGGGCATAGGCCATTACCTAAGGAAAGCAGGGCCAAGATTACCCAGGACAGGGCTGGTCTTGAAGATTGCACTGAACAGTGGATCAAAGGTAATAATACTTTCTTTTTCTAATGCATAGGGACAAAAGGAGCTGGGGGAAAAATGTATTGATGTTTTGGGGATGGGGAGGAACCACTAAGAAGCACAGAATTTGTCAGCAGAATAGGACGGCCTGACACACCCTGTCTGCCCAGATGGTCCCTTCCTAGTCTGCCTCCACAGACCCTCTGTTCTCCAGTGACCCTCCATCCTCCCTGCATATTCACTAATATTCCCTCATGTCTATCCCACGCATGCTTAAAGTGCCCTACAGATTTTGCCTCCAACATTTCCACTGGCAGTCTGTTCCACGTGTTTACCACTCATTCAGTGAAATAGTGCTTGCTCACATTCCTCTTTAAATTCCCTCCCTCCAGCTTCATCACATGCCTTCTTGTCCTAGTGTTGTTCCTCTTTTGGAAAAGACTATAATCCTGCACCCTGTTCACCCCGATGAGGTACCTGTAGGTCTCTATCATGTCCCCTCTCGCTCTTCTCTCTTCCATGGTTTATACGATGAGATCCATAAGTCTCTCCTCCTAGGGCTTCTCGTGCAACCCCTGCACCATTTTAGTTGCTCTCCTCTTGACTGCCTCCACCCTGTCTATGTCCTTTCTGAGATGCGGCCTCCAGAACTGGACACAATACTCCAGGTGGAGTCTCATCAGTGAGCAATACAGAGGCAACACCATCTCCCTCCTCCTGCTAGAGATGCCTCTCCTAATGCATCCCATATTGCACTGGCCCCTCCCACTGGTTTGTCACATTGTCCTGCCACTTCAAGATCATCAGATGTAATCTCAGTATCCCTTTCGTGCTTAGTGACTGATAGTGCCTCCACCCATCTAGGTGCATAAGTTTGCACTTTTTGTCATTAAACCTCAACTGTCATGTTTTTGACCACTCCTTGAGTTTCCCAAGATCTCTGTGCATTGAATGAACCAAAAATGAATCTAAATCCAGCACAGCCAACCTCGGATAAAAATGATAATATTTATCAGGGAGGAGCCAAGACTAATTCTGTGCTAAATGACCTCTACCAATTGTCATTAGAGGTCATTGAATGAACCAGTCAGGTCCTGGGACATGCTGGACCATCCATTATTGTGGGTTGTGCACCTGAGGGAGATTCAATATTCTGATAGTGGATTCCAGGGCAGGCAACTGCACTCACCGAAGGAAGGGGGCAGGGCAGTAGTGGGGGAGGGAGGGCATTGCTACAACTATAGTCAAGGGACATGTAAGTCAGACTCATGTAAATACAAAAATGAGTGCTTGGTGTGTGACCGCCAGGGGGCCACCCCCTCTTGGCCCTTTCAGAAATAGTAAAACAGGTATCCCAATAAAGGTGGATCACATAGATAGATGGCTAGACAATTACCTGAATAGATTGGCTGCTTGTGCCCTGGCGGATGGCTTTGGGAATTTTTTTTGATTCTGTACAAGGGTCCCCACCAAGCCTATGAGGCAGAGAACTTGAAGTCTGCCAGGAATTGACTGGATGTCATTTGGGCCAAGCTGAGCAAAGAGGTTGCAGCAGGTAGGGTTGAGGACTTTTGGAGGATATGTCAGTCCCAAGGGTATGGAATGTGTGGCCCATCCCAAAGAACCAGCTATGCTCATATGTCCTCCACATGAAATGAAAAGGGAGCACTCCAGGTGCAGTAGGGCAGCACCTTACGGGTATTTCATTATTTTTCAAGGTCACAGGCCAGTAGGATACCACACAGGCATATTGCCTTCACAAAATGTTGGAAGGGTGGGCCCACAGAGTCTCCAAGTGGCTGGATGGCATGTGGCTAATTTGCCTGGCCATGTTGGCATGAGTTTGGTATAAGCTACTGAGGGTGTTCTTGTCACCTTTGGAAGCACCTTTGCTCTGAACTTTTTTTTATGTTTTTTCTGGGACCTTTAAGGTATCCAGTTTGGTGCAGTCAAGCAAAGCGTCCAGTCTGCCAGTCACCTTGGGGGATGAGAACGTGGTGGTGACCTCAGAGGGGTGTTCATCCAACTGCACAGACACAAGATGGACAGGTTGGCCCGGGGGTGTTGGTGCAGCCTGAGATCACCCCCTGGGGTGCAGTGGGACATTGGGGCATGGGTGCAAGACTATGTATCCTGTTGGACCACCAGAGGGGTGGCTCATTTTTTCAACATGAAGATGGATCCGCTCTGACAGTGTTCAAATTCTGTCATGTTTTGGGGAAGGCCATGAAAGGGGTGGGGATGACTCGAAGGAGTTCAATACCCATTCCTTCCATAGTGGAGCTGCCTCATAGACTAGAACAGAAGGGCCTACAGATGGCCAGATTCAGACCCCTGGTTGTTGAAAGTCACAGGGTTTTGAAAGATATGTGAAACCTCATTTGCTTTAACCTCTGGTTTTGTTTTTTGGCAGCTGGTGGTTCCCAAGGCACCCAAGTGTGGATATGCAGGCGTTCATTTATCCATTTGGCAGCTGTTAGAGCAAAGCATTTCCAGGAAGTGAAGAACCTGTTTCTGGATCCCCAGCAGGCACCTGTGCACTGGATGGGATGATGGTTGATGAGATGGGGTGATCTGCTGCCATGGATCATGGCTAAAGCTCGGTGGTGGGGCCCACTCAGCAGCCTGTTGATGCACTTAGGAGGCAGTGATTTGGGGCAATAAAATCACTTGAACTGTTGCACCACATGAGAGAGGACTTGTTTTTTTTCAGTGCACCTGGCCCGAAGTGTGCATTATATGGTCTCACATTATACAAAGGAGGCATGGGCAGTATGCCTGGGATCCCAGAGCAATTGAAAAAGCCCGCAGATTGACCAACATGACTATGTGATTGTTTATGGACTCTGTTAGGGGGCTGTCCTAAGTTGCTATGACATGGTTATAAAAGTACCCCAATTTGATGCCCTTGATGGTGGTATCTGTCTGACCTAGGATATGATAGTTTTTAGCTAAGTAACAAAGTGCTGTAAAGAAAATAGTGGCATGGAGTGCTTGTGGGGGATAAGTATAAGAAGCCATTCTCATCTTGTGGTGGCAAAGCGATCTAGCAAGGTTTGTACAGATGGGTAACAGGGAATCATGCATTTTTGCAGGCTGATCACCCTCATGCTGGCAAGAGGTGAGGGCCCAGACAGCTGGAGATCCCCATTCAGGGGACAATTGGAAGGAAAACCTCTTCAGGCATTGCTGTGGTATTGCAGCACCCTGTGATGGGGGAGAGTGCATCTGCACCTGACCCAGAGCAATCCCTCATGCCTCAGAGGCTGGAATACGCTGTGAGGTTTGTACCCATTCTTTTGGCTCCCCTGAGGGGTTAGCGGATGGCCAGTATGATGATGATTTGATTTGAAGAATGACTTGCTATGGTTACCTTTCTGTGCACATCATGCTGACTTGGCTGTAACTTTTGTTACAAATTGTTTACTGAACACATAGCTGTAGACATATTTCTTCAACGCACACTGTCTCAGTCTATTCAGGTGGACGGAGGGGTGATGTGACCTATATGACAAATCCAGTATGTACTTTCCTAGGGGTTGAGCGGTCAGAGTGTACCAACTTGTCTTGTAAAGTCTGACTCTTCTTTGCTATAGTCTGTGGTAGGGTTGAGAAAACTCTCGCCCCATTTTTAGATGATTTCAAAATTCTCCAATTTTTTAAATTATATTTTTTATGTGGCGAAATGCTGTTGAAAATGAAGTGGAGAAGATAACTCTCTCTACAGGTTCTGGTTGACCATTTTTCTGTGAGCATAGTAAAGTCTCTCTAGTGCGTGGCTTTTTTCCTCTGAGTTCATTTCACAAGAAAAATTTCATAAGCATTTCCCCCATTTTCAGATCTCTCTGACAATAATTATACCTCCTTTTTTTTAAGTTTAGCTGCTCAAACTGTAAATTCCTAATACTGTTATGTATAGTATATATTTTATTTTATTTTGCTTTTGTTTACCAGGTAAGCACGCTAGACAGCCAAGTGCCTATTTTCAGGAGTGACCTGGGAGGTTACAAAGGTAACAGATATAAACATTACAGGGAACAGGACCATCAGCGACTAAGATTTCTACACTACATGAGAGTTTTAAAGTAGAGCTGTATTAAAGCTCAAGATTAGGCATGCAGTGGCACTAGAATTATGAGATTCACTATGTAACTGTTAGATACACATTAAGGCTGTTTTTTAACTTTTCTAATGTTATTTTACTCATTTGGGTGTATAAAACGAATGTGATTGAATGGGTATTCTGTTACCACGGTGACCAATAGTATAAAAGACCTATCAATGGAATGGAGGTATTAGCTCTGATGAAGATGTCATTCATTGGAAATGTCAGCTTGAATCTCGTGGTATTACCACACAGGTGATAAACAGGTGATAGTCTGAGACGGAAGCAGCATGAAAGAAGAAGAAGCAATGGCGCTAATTAAAATGTAGAACATACTGCCGGAATTTCTCCTTTGGTTCATCTGGTGAACAATGGGGTCCACAAACCATAAGGGATTAGGCAACTGAGCCAAGAAAATCATTTTGGACCGGTGGAATACGTAAAGTATTACTATCTTTATAATCGTCTTTTTGCCAACACCAAGCGAACTGTGTTAATGAACTGAGAAAGCACCAAACAAAAGGGCACTCTGAAATATGTCTGTGCTATAGTATTTTATATGGTTAAATGCAAATCTGTTCCCATTTCTTATATGGAGTGTGTTTTGTGGAACTGAATAAATCTCATATTAAGTTGAATATTAAGCTTTAGTGCTAATTCTCTGAGTTCACTTCAATCCATGTAAAAGCCTCGGCTGCACATGTTACTTACATTTCAAAATACTTGTTTATGAGTCACTTTATAAACATGCCATGTACAGTGTATAGTACATTGGACAAAATGTCATCTCGTATCAGACGTCTGAAAACACGTCTCTTCCAGGATTTAAAAAATTACATGTCACGTTTATGAGGTGGTGTGGAAAAAATGGCTATGCTGAAAGTTTGGAATCAAAATATGTAAAACCACTGAAGTTATAAGTGAATGATGAAACACTGCAATGTTCATTCAGAACCTGGGCATTTTACTATATTTGTACAACAAATTTTCAGCATAGCCTTCCTATTTCCCCGGCTCATGAACCTGGTAAGGTAACATTTTCAAATTCCCCACTGAAACATCTTTCCATGCCACTGAAACATCATTCCATGCCACAGGTGCAAAAACACATTTTGGCCAGGATTTGAAAAATGACAGCCGTCATGTTCATGAGGTGATGTGAAAAAATGGGCATGTTAAAAATCTAGGGTCAAAATACTTAAAATTACCTAAGTTACAAATGTAACTTTGCAATTTTTATATATTTTGACCCCAAATTTTCAACATAGATTTCTTATGACTCCACCTCATGAACAAGGGTGGTGAAAATGTTCAAATCCTGCCAGAAAGATGATTTTGCCAAGCGACTGCAAACTCAACTGTCAGGCCTGATTTACATAATTCCACCACCACTGATAATGAGGCGGGACCCCAAAAAGGCCATGTTGAAAATCTGGGGTCAAAATATGCAAAAATGAAAATATTATGTAACAAAGTTAAAAACCTCATTGAAATACATTGAACCATATTTACTTTAGTTTCTCATGCTGCAGTCTGTGGTTTCAGCAGCAAGCATGTCTTCAGTCAAAGAGTGTAATTAGTTTTGGTTTCCAAGACACAAGAATAATGCTTTGAGATCTCCAACAGCCTGTTTTCCAGAGTCTGCATCCTGTACAAGTAAGCAGATGTAAGGTGCTTACACTATTATTCTGAAAGAGGTACTCCCAACTTTGCCAGCTAGGCCCCATTCCATACAATGTTGACTTAGTTTCCTTAGTACAGAGTCTTTGCTAAAACATAAAGCAGTGGGTTTAAAGGTCACCCCTGCCAGGTCCCCTGTTGCAAGGGTATAGGATGCCCCAGTTGCCCATTAATAATAACAACAAACATTGTAGCCTCTGTGTAGAAAAGGTGACTCCATCTAATAAAGGTTTCCAGAATGCATACCTGCATAGGCAGCAAAGAAACAGTTTGGGACTGGCATCTCTACCCAAAGCTAAACAGTAGGACTCACCATCAAGCAATTTCTTAGTGAAATAATTCATTCTTTTATTCAAATCCAATACCTTTGAGAAAGCACGTGGTGCAAAATGCATCAGGTGATGTGGGGCGTACTAGCAAGTACACCATATTGTGAGGGAGTAGGGAGCTTGGATTTATTTTACCACCGCATTTTGGATTTAAATAAAAGAACAAATTATTTCACTAAGAAATTGCCTGATGGTGAGTCCTTGCTGCATTCTCTTTAAACTGTGGCTGAATATTAACAGAGTTTGCTGACATGACAAAAGTGTCCTCGTGTTTAGCCTTGGGCAGAGGTGCTGGTCCCGAACTGTTTCTTTTCTGTTTACCTTTTTGACCTGTGCATGGCCACTTCCTGGTGCGGTCATACCGAAAAACTTGCTATACCTGCATAAGGCAGAATAAATATATAGGTGAGAAACTCTATCAAATGGAAATGTATTTATTAAGGATAATCTGTTCAAGTTCTCAACATAAAAAAATCATAGCAAGTGAATCTCAGCAATAGTCATTCACCAAAAACAAAAACAAGTAGAGAAAAAGGAAGATTACAAAAAGAAAAGATAGCAAGCCACACGTACTTACACTATTGCACCAAATAAATTAATGACTCATGCAACTGTAGTTTGTTAGCTGTCTCCTTTGCAAACAATGACCTTCTGATATGTATATGAAAGAAAGGAAGCTGTAACTACAATATTTTATCAGTTCCAATTGAGAGGTGTGTTTCCATCATTATAAAGGTGATGTCTGGTTTATCTTCTTAAGGAGGATTTCCCCAGTGTCCTGACAACATTACTCTTGCCAATAAAACAGGTTCATACAGCCTACCTTCCAAACGTACACCTGAAAATAAGCTGTGACAGCTGAGTATGCCTCTTCTGCTCACAAATTTTAAATAAGCATAAATTATACATTTTCAGAAAAGCATGAGAGTGTCTGACTGATGACCCAGTAATAATATTTCTTGTTACCATTTGGCAACCTGAATTTTGAAATGAACCTGGGTCCTTCACAGTCAGGTGCCTAGGGTGAAGGAGTGTTGCCAGTCACAGAACTTCCACGACCAGGGACTGTGGTAACATGTTCTCTGAATGCATCAACCCCTGTGTTGGGCCAGGTAGCAGGTCACCCACATAGTGATAATCATATAAACGAATGCCTGATAGGATATCAATGTACTTACACCTGGCACCTGAAGGAGCAGGTGAAGGAGAAGAAATGTTACAGTAGTTAAACCACTCTACGGCCATGTGAATGATAACCATAGGTTACTCTTGGCCTGGAAGCCACAGAACCAAAGCTAAGCAATGGTATCAGAGCAGGGAGGTTGCAATAGTATAGAAGATAACATTGATGTAATAAGAATGTGAAAGCACATGCTAGATACATTTAATGAAAAAGAGCAACTGGAACTTGATTTGAAGTGTACTGTGCATAAAGAAATCATTGTAACAGGAGTGAAGAGGGAAGAAAAAAATACAGCCAGCTGCTACAGGTATATTCTGGTGATCCCACTGTTAAAAAACCATGAAAAGCAAACCAATAGGCCAGCATGTCATTGTGTGGTTCTCCCAGCAGCCAGACCTGACTTGGATTTGGGGGCCCAAGTGAGACTGGTCATGGGACCTTTACACAACCTGTCTCAGCAACATGTGTTTTTCTGCATCCATGTACATGCCACTCTATTTCGCTACATCTGGAGACATCATTAATTGGTGGGTCAAAATGTATAGATCTTCTTCAGGGGTATCTCAGTCATCAGGTGAAGCAGGATCCACACGGAAGATTTTCAGCAGTACAAATGGTGCCGCCCACACCAACATCATCTTCTGATGTCACCAACCCTATAAATGCATAAGTGGTCCCACTTCCTCTTCAGTTCTTTCCCGCTCTTTGACAATGATGGGATCGTTGTAAATGGCCCTCCCATCTAGGCCTGATGCTTCCTCACCATCAACACAGTCTTCTACTGTCGTCAACCTCAATGATATGTTGACCAAATTTACTATGGTTTTGGTCCACCAGTTAGGTGCATATAGGCCTACATTGTCTGCGCTGTTGACAGCGCCATCACTGTCGACTCCAACCCAGCCTTCGAGGGTTGCTCCCCCCATGGGCCATCACTGGTACCTTGGTAATTGGACCTGGAATTGGAACAGGTTGAAGTCAAAGAGGAGTACCAACTGGGTCTTATTCTTCCAGATGAAGAAGAGTGTGACTGAAAAAAGGCAGTGCACAGTCATCTCCTGGTAAAACTGAAAAAATGAAAAAATGAAACAGGAAGAACCTCTCTCCTCAGACAGGATCCACAGCTTCCTCAGTGAGTGAGGGCTCTGCCAAACACACCCCTAGGTCTCCTCCAGAAGACCCTACCTTCTTCAATATTATGAAGCAGTTGTCCTCAGCAATGAGCTTTCATACTGAGGAGGAGGATGCCACCAGAAAGGATCTGGTGAATTTTCTGGAGATCACAGAGTCTCCTCCTAAGATCATTCCTCCTATTTTGCGTGCTGTGAGGAATGCTACTTCTGCAGCATGACACAGGCCTGACATGGTGCCAGCCATGCCCTGCAGGACTGATAAACATTTTCATGCCCCTCAGGGTTTTCCACATTATGTTGCCAACCTGAAACAGATTCTGTGATAATAAAGGCAGCTCCTGACAGGTCTAAGGTGCATAAACACCTCAGCTGCCCCCCCGACAAAGAGTCACGCAGAATTGATCTCTGAGGCAAGAGGATTTATGCCTCTTGATTGCCAGATACCTTTCTGATATGGTTAAGTACCAAAATGCCAACTGGAAGAAGAGCAAGGCCGCTACCCAGACCCTTCTAGATGGTGCCCAGAAGCAGGAGATTCTTAAATGTTTGCAAACTGCTGAAGATGTTAGCAAGCACCTCTTGTGGGCCCTTTCTGATATCACAGATATTATTGCCAGGCCTGCTGCCGTCAGCATTTGCCTCCATAGGCACTCTTGGCTGAGGGTCTCAGGCTTTGCTGTGGATGTCCAGCAGAAGGTGTTGAATGCCCCCTTCAATAGCTCAAAACTATTTGGGTCAGATGTCCAGGTCATCATTAATGATTTGCAGGCATCTGGCAGGGGCTATTACATCTGTCCATTTGCTCTATCATATGCAACCAAAGAGAAGGCAGTGCCCTCTCTTCCATAAGGGACCCAACAGGCAGGGAGCAGTATCTTGGCCCCAAGGCAAATGCAGAGCCTCCAGCACCTTACCTGCCCCCTCCACTGCAGGGGCTGTGGCCAAGCACCCTAGAAGTGACATTCCAGCTCTGGTGGCTGGATCCACCTCCGCTTGACTCTTTTCCAGACTCCCTTTTTCTGGTCCCTGACCAAGAGGTCGTGGTCAGAGGTTGGTCCTCCCTCCATCTCAATTAATAGAGAACCATTATATCAGATGCCTGGATACTTCAAATCATAGAAAGGGGTCATACTCTGGAGCTCACCAAGCAACCCCCAGAGACTCATCCTCTGCCCTCCACCTACCCTCGTCCCACCTTTCTGTTCTCCAGGAGGAGGTACAGTCCCTCCTGCAGAAACTGGCCACTGAGTCAGTGCACAGGCACCAGAGGAACAAAGGGCTTTATTCCAGGTTCTTCCTGGTCCCCAAGAGAACCGGGGATCTGAGGTCCATCTTAGACCTCAAGGACCTCAATCTGTATGTCCAGTACAAAAAGTTCTAAATGGTAACTATGCCAGGCCTCATGCCCCTTCTCAAGCAGGGTGACTGGCTGTGTTCTGTGGACATGCAGGACATTTACTTGCACATCTCAGTATTTCCTCCCCACAGGAGGCTCCTCCAGTTTCTTTTTCAGGGTGAACACTACCAATTCAAAGTGCTGCCTGTTGGCTTGTTCTCTGTGCCGTGGGTTTTTACCAAGTGCCTAGCAGCAGTAGCTGCAGCTCTCAGAAGGGAGGGGCAGTACATTTTCCCTTATCTGGATAATTGTCTCCTAAAAACCCCATCCAGGGAACAGCTCCTGTGGACTCTTGAGAGAACTCTTCAGTTATTTCTCTCCCTGGGCATTACAGTCAATTTGCTCAAATCAGTCCTAGTCCCATCCCAAAGGCTGCAGTACATAGGGGCAGTTCTAGACTCAGCACAGGGGAAGGCCTTCCTGCCTCAGAACAGGGTGGAATGCCCAGGCTCAGGAGGTTGCTATGTCCCTGCAAGACTGTACTTGAGGCTGTTGGGGTTGATGTCTGTGGCTATCCCCACTATTCCACTAGCCAGGCTCCACATGTGCATTCTCCAGTGGACTCTCCGAGTACAATGGGACCAGCGCAGTGGTTGAATTAGATCAGTTAGTGCTGGTCTCCTCCCCAGTCTGCAAGGCACTTCAGTGGCAGATGGAACCCCTGAATCTGCTGCAAGGGATCCCCTTCCAGATCTCCTCCCCCAGCCAATTCTCACCACAGATGTTTCTGGTTTGGGCTGGGGGGCTCATCTGGGCCCCTTTCAAACTCAGGGCTGTTATTCCCAGATTGAAATCTCCCTGCACATTAATGTCCTGGAGATGTGGGCAGTCCTGTATGCCACGCAGGCCTTTCAGAATCATCTCCTCCCGGGCCAGCTGTTGATTCAGTTTGACAACCTTAGTGTCATGTTTTACATCAACGTTCATATTCCCTGTGCAGAGAGGCCTTGAGAATGTGGTACTGGGTGTCGGACCATGGTCTAACTCTCTCAGCAGTTCATGTCCCAGGAGTGCTAAACACTCTGGTGGACAGCTTTAGCTGGATGCAGTCCAGCATGCATGAGTGGGAGCTCCTCTCATCCATCACAGAAGATCTGTTCGACAGATGGGGTCATCAGAGCTGGACCTTTTTGTGTCCCAACTCAGCGCAAAACTGCCCAATTTCTGCTCACTAGATCCAGGGCCTGGAGTTTTCTGGTGAGATGCGCTGTCCTTCTCCTGGAGTGGGAGGTTCCCTTATGCCTTCCACCCATTTCCTCTGATTCAGAGGGTGCTAATCAAGTGTAGATTGAGGGGGCCAGCAGGATTCTAGTAGCTCTATTCTGCCGTTGTAAGATATGATTCCCATTACTACAGCAGCTGGTGGAGGAACTTCCAGTCCTTCTTCCTCTCTGCAGGAATCTTCTGACCCAGGCTCAGGGGTCCCTGGTCCATCCCAATCTCAGGTCACTCCATCTGCATGCCTGGCTCCTGAGAATGTAGCCATCGCCAGATTTGGGGTTTCCAACAGGGTAGCATTTGTTCTAGTGGCCACTTGAAAACCTTCAGCTTGAGCCATTTATGCCATGAAGTGGAAGAGGTTTACCATCTGGCCTGCTAAATATAATCTGGACCCTTTCACTTGTCAGTGAACCAGATTTTGGACTGCCTGTTATTGCTGTCAGATTCAGGTCTCCAATACTCCTCCCTCAAGGTGCACCTTTCAGCTATTTCAGCCTTTCATGAGCCAGTGGGTGACTGCACCATAGCTCAGCTGGATGTCTCCCATACTTTTCTGTGGGGCATCCTACATCTGAAACCCCCAATCCATTCCTCTGTCCCGGCATGGAATCTGAATTTTGTTTTGGAGAAGACGACTGTCTCATTTTGAACCAGCCACAACTTGTGAGCTACGCTTCCTTTCTTGGAAAGCGTTATTTTTGGTTTCTATTACCTCTGCTTGAGGGATTTCTGAGCTTCAGGCCCTCTGGTGCTTGGAGCCTTATTTCATTTTTCACAGAGATAGGGTGCCTTTGTTCACAAATCCTAAGTTTCTTCCTAAGGTGGATTCTGAGTTTACCCTGAACCAATCTATCCACCTTCCTGTTTATTTTCCTGAGTGTGCCAATCCAGCACTGCTCCATACGTTGGATGTGCACTGAACTTTGAAGTATTACCTGCTCCGGACTAAGGAATGCATAAAGTTGAAGCAGCTTTTTGTTTCTTTTGCCCCAGGTAGAGAGGGCATTCAGGTTTCTAAACAATATTTGCCTAAGTGATTGGCAAATTGCATTGTGTTCTGCTACAATAAATATGGCAAAGAGTTGCCAGGAGTGGTGAAAGCTCATTCCACAAGAGGCATGGCTACCTCTGTGGCCTGTTTCTGAGGGGTCTCAGCCACTGATATTTGCTTGGCTGCCACCTGGAGTACTGTCCATACTTTCACCAAGCACTACAGTCTGGACATTGCCTCAAGAGCCCATGCAGGATTTGGAAGGACTGTGCTACAGGGTCGTCTGTCTTAAGCTTACGGTTGCCCTTCTTCCCAGACTGTCTTGTTGCACCTGTAACTGCTTGGGACTTGTTCCTATGGTATATCCTGATGACTGAGATAACCCCAAAGAAGATAAAAGAGTTACGTAAAACTTACCATAACCGTAGATCTTTGAGGGGATAACAGTCATCAGGTCTGTCTTCCCTTCCACCATCCACCTTTTGGGGGGGCTGTCTAATGAAACTGATTATCTGGTGTATCCAGCCTTTCCAATGGGCCTGGGCACCTCCCTCTCTCTCTCTCTCTCTCTCTGTCTCTCCTCGGTCTCCCATGGCTTGGCCTATGCTCCCTTTGTCTCCAGGGGAAAGTACTGAAGAGGGAGCTCATGCCTTTATAGGATTGGTGAAGTCAAAAGATGACATTGGCGTGGGTGGCCCTAGTTGTACTGCTGAAGATCTTCCCTGTGGATCCTGCTTCACCTATGGTAAAATTCCAATGGTGTGACATGATGACTGATATCCTCTCAAAGAGCTACTGTTACAGTAAGTTCTTACATAACTGTTCTTAACTGTGGTCAGTCTAATCACATAAGTCATTGGTGTCCATTTCCTATTATTGACTTGGCATTATAGAAGGAGCCATGACAACACTGTAGCCTCATTGGTCGAAACACACCACATGACCATTGTTTATTTTCTAACAACTGCTTACCTCATCTGAACTACATATTTTTTCTAAAAATAATAAATCCCATTTTATAAGAGTAACAACACATTCCATGGTGTGCAGTCATATGGGAATAACACACTTCCATGTGATTGCAGCATTCAGCTATGCTCATGCTTAACCACCTCCCAAAGCATTAATTTTCCCCTAGTAACCACACACTCTGTCACTTGTTATCCTTTACTTATCCACAAATAATTTCCATTATTACCCTCAGCATGAAGATCTGTGAAACATGTAAGTGCCATTCAGTACTAATTTAGCAGACAATAATCAATAAAACAAAATCAATGTTGTATACTAATGAGTTATACTACCACTGGCTGCTTCATGGGTGTGCCACTGTTATGTAGAAGCTATGCAAGAGCCAAGCTTTCTAGATATTTCAGAGAATGAAAGTTAACTCCATGCCCCATAGACAATGTCAGGTGTCCTGACTGGTTGGTGGCATGGTGATAAAAAAGGGATGTTGCCATCAGGCCTCAGAAAATATGTGGTAAACTGGAACATTAAAAGTTCAAGGACAGTCCCTTGTATCTATGTGAAAAGTCAACTTCATAAGGTAAAACATCAGCATAATTAGCTATGACACCTCTGGAAAACTATGAAACAATGATTGTACATATTTTTACTTATATTTCACATACAGTATCTTCCATATTATCTTCCTCTCATTATCACTAAGCACAATTTTTTTATTTATTTATTTCAAATTTGGGTTAATATCTTTGAGCCACGGGCTTATTTACAAAGGCTCCAAGTCAACAAGGAATACAAGACATTTACAGGTGACGAAACGTTGCAGAACAGAAAGAACATCATCTGACAAGTAGTATTAGTGTGCAGTTACAACATTAAGCAGGGTACAACAAGTGAGGAGAAACAGGACCACACTTGCGGAGAAACATTAATGCAGCACTAATTAAGTGCGGTACAGTGTTTAGCAATCATGTTACAGTTCAGACTAGGCACTTCCAGTCTGCAGAAATGCAGTTTTAGCAGCCAAGGTGAAGCTTTGTCATGGGGAGGTAATAGGTGGTGGGAGATGGGGGGGAGGTGGGCAGATGTGGAATAGGAGGGTGAGAGAGGATAGTGCTTGGCGGGTGCAAGAACGGCTGTCAGAGGCCGTGGGTTAACAGAAACACTGGCAGTCGGATTTGTTGGCAAGAAGAGATCGAAGCCCATTTTTAAAGTAGCTAAATCTGGGGGAGTCAGCAAGGTCTGCAGGCAGACCATTGAACCATTTCGGCTCATAGTAGCAGAGGGATCTTTGGACAAGGGTGGTTCATTTGAAAGGAACAGTTAGAACAGCCCTGGAGGCACTCCTTGTGCATTTAGATGGTTGTGCAGGCTCAAAGAGGGCTGAAGTAGCACTAGACATGGACACCATCAGGGATGTTTTTGCAAGGAGGCAGGCCTGGTATTGGAGTCTGTGGTGGAGTGGGAGTCATCCAGTTTCCTTGTATAGGTCACAAGAGTGAATAATTTAGTGTACTCCCAGGACCAGATGATAGGCCTCGTTGAGGATGGCTTTGACCCTTTTAAGCACTGTGTCTGTGCCTGCCCCATATATGACAAAGCCATAATCCACAGATGAGAGAACTGATCTGCATAGAACAAGTTTCAGGGCAGCCAGTGTCACAGAGGTGTGGTATCTGTATAGGATGCCAAGCTTTATGTTGGTGAACTTTACCAGTTGTTCAGCATGGGCAATGAAGGTGAGGGTGTCATCAAGGTGAGTCCCTAAGTGCTTGAATGTGTTGACTTGGTCTAGTACTTCTCCTTTGCTACTAAGTATATGCAGTAAGGACCCCTGAATCTTGTTCTGTAGGGTGCCGAAGAGCATGCTCTTTCTCTTTCTCTTTTTGAAGTTGAGCAGCAGTTTATTTCTGCTCAATTGCTTGACCAACCCAAATCTATCAGACAGCAGCTGTCCCTAATGCCTTTTTTCAGGTGATGTCATAATCCACGTTTCATGAATCAGAATTGGTTGCCATGGAAGCAATTATTACATGACAAGAAGTAGAATATGGTGCTATCACTTAGAGACAACCAGCGGGAACACAGGAAGGCCAAAGGGCAAGGATACTGTTTCCAAACAAGTCTCATAAAGAGAAGGTAAAAACCGGAAATGTAAGTGTAACCCCCTTGTCACCCGGGGTTACTAGAATCCCACTTAGATCTAGTGGCAGGCAGGGAAAGGCAGCTTGTGAGACACCAGTTAAATGGGTTTCACACTGTCTCACTCTGTCCTCAGTCTCAGCTGAGCTGGAGGGATGACATCATATAGAATTCTCACAACAGCATAAGCCACAGTGGAATGTTGCAGCTGGGAGTTAGGTTAGAACGTTGGGGTTTTCAAAGTCAGTCGCGAGTAGTGTTGAGCAGTCTGTAGTGGAGGAAGGAGGTGCACTGCAGTTGGCAGTCCCTCAGAGCCCCCCAGCTCTCTTCAGAGCTACCACAGAAGAGGGTGTGTGTTCTCGCCCTAGAGAAGGACACAGAAGAATACTTGCTGAAGTGGTTGAGACCGTCCCCCAGTTGTTCCAGTGCCCCATCCCTGAGAGGGATGGGGGGGCAGACCAGTTCTTCAGGGGCAATCTCCTGGCCCTGCTGGAGGATGAAAAGCTGCCTGAGAAGATTTGTGCTGAGGCACCGAGAAGTATGTTTTATTTTTCCTGTGAGAGAAGCCCGTGGGCCCCTGCGAACCATGGTGAGTCTGCTCTGCCAGACAGCCTATGTTTTCACCGAGACTGTACTGTAAAGTATCTGCTACTGTGGGCCAGGAAAGGACAGCCAAGTACAGTGCTTTAAAGTTATGTGTATGGCTTGAAATGCATCTAATCAGTGGGGGTCTACAGGGATGGACATAGCCACTTAGAGAATGCTGCAAGTCAGGACTCCAGTTACCAAAGACAGTAGATTGTTAAATGTGATAAACATTTTTAGATAGCATTCTACAAACAGAGAGTTCAAAGGAAAGGTATTGACTCCAAATGAATGGCCGGGTATGGATTTGTGGACAAGAGGTGGAAGACCCCACCATCTGGAGTAACCAGATTTACCTCCACGGATTCACTTTGGGCACCTATAGCTTTCTCCCAGGCACTTGGACAGTGTCTGCAGAAAGTACCCAGATGTGGGATTAAGATGAGGGTTTTTCCTTTAGAGGTAGGAAGTGCTCATGGGTGGTAGAGGGAGCCACCAACAGAAATGTCCATGCCATATGGAAAAGTGTACCAGTGCTGGCCGAGGGCCATGCCAGGGAATCCAGGATAGAGAGAGAGTACCAGTTCGGGCTGAAAGCCCAGTGTGTTCAGAACCTGAGGTTAAAAGTTGTTGTGATGATAAAAAAGATGTGTTCTGACCTCTATAGTTCTGCATAACCAGTAAGTGTAGCCCTGTGGGGGTCCATCCTGCTTTGTATTCCTGTGTGTAAGTGAATAAAAGTCCCACTTTAGAATCCCACTCCTGGTTTGGACATTCACAGTTCTTGCTTCCTGTGTCTGGAATTATTTGGGTGCCCCTGTCCAGAAGTACAAACCTAGCCCTGATGAAAAGCGAATGTTTTCTCCCTGAACCCAGGCTCACCAGCTAATGGGTTATAAAAATGGAGGCACCAGGTGCTAAATAACATCAAAAAAACCTTTACACCGACACCTGGTTACAAATTGGAGGCACTGCTGAGGATTTGGGTTTGGAATCTTGGGAGAGAACAAGAAAAATTTGCTCAGATTAGGGCTAGCGCTTTGGCTGTCTGGCAGTAGGTAGCCCAAAAAGTATAAGCATTGCCACCCAAATGTCCTGATTTGTGCTGCTGTTCATGTGCTGCTGTAACTGTGCCACCAGTTTACCAAGGAGCAGTAAAGCCTAAGAGTGTATGCCCTTGTCATGCATCAAAGTTACAACGTTTGCCAGCTTTTTAAAGTAATGTGTGATAAGAAAAGTGTGGAAAACTGTGGGAAACAAACAGAGATTTGTGCCCTAGATGTTGGAAGTGCTTGTTGCGTGGACAGAGCAGCGAGTACGCTAAGTGAAATGCCATGAAAAATGGTTGAAATGGTGCTCCTGCTAATGAGCTACAGTTGAAAAAAAAAAGTGTGGTTTGCAGTTTAAATTTTGCCTGCTCAATGATCGCCATGGAAGAGAAGAGCACGAGAAGAAAGAGGCACATTTGCATGGCGTCGAGTGATTGGTGAGACTGCAGTTAGTCCCGCCCACAAGCCAGCTCTAGAGTGATTGCACGGTGTTTGAGAGGGAGAGAAAGTGTACGAACTGGCTGCCAGGAGGATCGTCACAGTGACTGAAAACGTTATAAAAGTAGTACAATCAAACTTTTCTGTTTAAAATCGGGCTCAACCCGCATTTTGATTTGTCTGGGAAGAGAGTGAGGTGTTCAAAGGGACAATCGGCAGAATTGCCAACCCGCTTCATTCCAGGGGCCTCCAAGACCGGCTTAGGCGGGAATTTTCCATTGCAAAAACCAGCTACTGATTAGCAGTACCAACTTAAAAGCAACTCAAACTGTGTGTGATGTCAGCTAAAGCCAGCTGAATCTATGGGTAGCAGTGCGATCATTTTGCAAAGAAAGACTGTGTCATAATTGTGGGTTCAGCAACAGTATAATTTTCAAAGCCATGTGAGAGACTGTGGGTTGTATGAAAGATGCAACAAGAAATGCAGGCAATCCTGTGCGATGAAAAACTGTGGCTTTAGGGATTTTAAGCAAGAGCAGTGAGTTACAGCAAGTAGAAGGTACAGTAAAAATCATATAAATGTGCTAGGAGAACAGACAGCGCAGTTCACCAGTTTGAGTGAACTTTATCAGTAGAGTGTGTAAATCAGATGCACAGAGGCTTGAGTCAGA
The DNA here is from genome assembly GCA_016271365.2 of Neoceratodus forsteri. Lineage (NCBI taxonomy): Eukaryota > Metazoa > Chordata > Ceratodontiformes > Ceratodontidae > Neoceratodus > Neoceratodus forsteri. The sequence goes on along the minus strand of CM028138.1, from coordinate 220,309,242 downwards.
AACAGAACGTTGATGCACAGGAGTACTGCTGCTGCCATTACCGGGTGGGGTAGTAAAGTAAACATAGCAGCAGGAGAGCCATTTTGTAAAGGTTTTTCCAAAAGAGTGGAACTTAAAATAGCAGTGAGCTTTTGTTTTTCTCTGCAGTCATGGCTTCGGGATCAGCTTGCTACCCAGATCATGCCCGGGCTATGATAGTAGAAGAAGTTAACAGATTGAAAGATATTGAGAGATGTTACTACGGGGGACGTTTGCCTCCTCATGTGGCGATTCCTGGATATCCAGTAAGAGTGTGCGTAATGAGCGTAAAGGCTGGAAGGAATGTCTTCATGATTCCTCACTGTTCTGGGTGCATAGAGAGACATGGCTTAACCAAAGCACCCAAGATTTGTTTGGCTCTCACAAGGACAAAGATTCAAGAACCTGCAGTTGGCAGCACACAGCACCAGGTAGAGTCTGCTGGAGGAGGCTCAGTAGAGTGTGGCACAAAGCAAGAGGGTGCAGAGCTACAGGCAGAACAAAGTACTGATGTATCCGAGTCTGGGTCACAGAGAGACATTGCGGAAGGAGCATCAGCAGATCCTTGGAGAGAGGGGCCTAGCCCAAGTCTCATAGGAGAAGATGAGATGAGGGAGACCCTTGAATGGGAGGTGTCGACCTCCATGCCCAGCGAGGAGTGGATAGTCTCAGGAGTGAGGATGACTGCTGACTCCTGGGCTCAGATCCTCAGCGAGGAAGAGGATGAGGGGGGAATCTATGTGTAATTGCCCAGAGACAGAAATTTGCTATTTTAATGACACTGCAGTACACACCCTACACCTAGCAGACTTCAGACTGTTTGCACTTTCCTCAAAGACTCTCCCCTTTGGGATTACAGTCCTACCAGAACTGTGTTTCACCGGGCTCTGGCTTAGGAGAGACTCTTTCTTGGACTTGCCTTTGGGCACTGTTGTCACTAGATGGGACTTTTAGGGCACTCCATCTCCAATAATGTGTACTGTAAATAATGTCATTTTTTTTTACTGTTTATACTGTTTTTTTTACTTTTCTAAAAAAATATTTTTGGGATTCTTCAGTGTTTTGATGGTAGGGGTTAGATACTACTGTGTTTGCAGAATAGAGGTTGTTTTTGTTTTTTCTCTTGCAGGTGATCCTGAAGAAGACAAGAAGAGAAGGCAAGAAGAGGAAGAGGGACTCAGTGGAGTCCTTAATGTGCTTTAAAAAGTAGTAGTGTTTAAAGTGCAGTGTTGTTTGCTGTGTTTAACTTTTCCTTCCACGGGTATGGTTGTGGGGGAGTGTGGGAGTAATAACTAGGGTATAGTATTAGCTCCTTGTGTTTGGTTGCAGGTGTCCAGGGTTTGGGGTGGTTCCCCAGTATTTACTTAGGTATGTCAGATAGGTTTTCCTAGGGGGCTGGGGGATAGACAGGCTGTGGTCCTGACCTGCAGGGGCCACAGTACTGATCTACTAGGGCATTGCTCTGGGCAATTCTACCAGGCCACTGGGTAACCATAGAAAGATCATAGAGTAGAGGCTGATGCATCAGCCGATGACCTCTGGGCCCTTAGTGTTGCCTGCCTGTGACTAGCACATGGTAGGAGAGGGCCTGATCACCCCCTCTCCGTGGGTAGCACAGAGGAGTAGGGATGGCCTAGGCCAGGTAAGAAGTATTACTGCGGACAGTCATTTTCCCGGCGGAGGTGAGTGTAACCCCTTGTCACCTGGGGTTGCTAAATCCCACTTAGATCTAGTGGCAGGCAGGAAAGGCAGCAGCCAGGACACCAGTTAAATGGATTTCACACTGTCTCACTCTGTTCTCAGTCTCAGCTGAGCTTGAGGGATGACATCATATGGAATTCTCACAGCAGCATAAGCCACAGTGGAATGTTGCAGCTGGGAGTTAGTTAGAACGTTGGGTTTTTCAAAGTCAGTCGCGAGTAGTGTTGAGCAGTCTGTAGTGGAGGGAGGAGGTGCACTGCAGTTGGGAGTCCCTCAGAGCCCCCAGTGCTCTTCAGAGCTACCACAGAAGAGGGTGTGTGTTCTCACCCTAGAGAAGGACTCAAAAGAACACTTGCTGAAGTGGTTGAGACCATCCCCCAGTTGTTCCAGTGTTCCATCCCTGAGAGAGATGGGGGAGAACCAGATCAGCTCTTCAGGGGCAATCCTCTGGCCCTGCTGGAGGAAGAAAAGCTGCCTGAGAAGATTTGTGCTGAGGCACTGAGAAGTATGTTTTATTTTTCCTGCGAGAGAAGCAAGTGGACACCTGTGAACCAGGGTGAGTCTGCTCTGCCAGAGAGCCTATGTTTTCACAGAGACTGTACTGTAAAGTATGTGCTACTGTGGGCCAGGAAAGGACAGCCAAGTACAGTGCTTTAAAGTTATGTGTATGGCTTGAAATGCATCTAATCAGTGGGGGTCTACAGGGATGGATATAGCCACTTAGAGAACGCTGCAAGTCAGGACTCCAGTTACCAAAGATAGTAGATTGTTAAATGTGATATACATTTCAAGATAGCATTCTACAGTACAAGCAGATAATCTTAAAGGAAAGGTGTTGCCTCCAAATGAATGGCTGGGTATGGATTTGGGAGCAAGAGGTGGTAGACTCCCCATCTGGGGTAACCAGATTTACCTCCACGGATTCACTTTGGGCACCTATAGCTTTCTCCCAGGCACTTGGACAGTGTCTGCAGAAAGTACCCAGATGTGGGGTTATGATGAGGTGTTTTTCCCTTAGAGCTAGGAAGTGCTCATGGGTGGTAGAGGGAGCCACCAACAGAAATGTCCATGCCATAGAAAAATGTACCAGTGCTGGCCGAGGGCCATGCCAGGGAATCCAGGATAGAGAGAGAGTACCAGTTCTTGCTGAGAGCCCAGTGTGTTCAGAACCTGAGGGTAAAAGTTGTTGTGATTATAAAAAAGATGTGTTCTGACCTCTATAGTTCTGCATAACCAGTGAGTGTAACCCTGTGGGGGTCCATCCTGCTTTGTATTGCTGTGTGTAAGTGAATAAAAGTCCCACTTTAGAATCCCACTCCTGGTTTGGACATTTACAGTTCTTGCTTCCTGTGTCCAGAATTATTTGGGTGCCTCTGTCCAGAAGTACAAACCTAGCCCTGATGAAAAGCGAATGTTTTCTCCCTGAACCCAGGCTCATCAGCTAATGGGTTATAAAAATGGAGGCACCGGGCGCTAAATAACATCAAAAAAACCTTTACACCGATGCCTGGTTACGAATTGGAGGCACTGCTGAGGATTTGGGTTTGGAATCTTGGGAGAAAACAAGAAAGATTTGCTCAGGTTAGGGCTAGCGCTTTGGCTGTCTGGCAGTAGGTAGCCCAAAAAGTATAAGCATTGCCACCCAAATGTCCTGCTGTGTGCTGCTGTTCATGTGCTGCTGTAATTGTGCCACCAGTTTACTAAGGAGCAGTAAAGCCTGAGAGTGTATGCCCTTTTCATGCATCAAAGTTACAACGTTTGCCAGCTTTTTAAAGTAATGTGTGATAAGAAAAGTGTGGAAAGCTGTGGGAAACAAACAGAGATTTGTGCCCTAGATGTTGGAAGTGCTTGTTGCGTGGACAGAATGAGTCGCTAAGTGAAATGCCATGAAAAATGGTCGAAATGGTGCTCCTGCTAATGAGCTACAGTTGAAAAAAAAAAGTGTGGTTTGCAGTTTAAATTTTGTCTGCTCAATGATTGCCATGGAAGAGAAGAGCACGAGAAGAAAGAGGCACATTTGCATGGCGTCGAGTGATTGGTGAGACTGCAGTTAGTCCCGCCCACAAGCCAGCTCTAGAGTGATTGCACGGTGTTTGAGAGGGAGAGAAAGTGTATGAACTGGCTGCCAGGAGGATCGTCGCAGTGACTAAAAACGTTATAAAAGTAGTACAATCAAACTTTTCTGTTTAAAATCGGGCTCAACCCGCATTTCGATTTGTCTGGGAAGAGAGTGAGGTGTTCAAAGGGACAATCGGCAGAATTGCCAACCCGCTTCATTCCAGAGGCCTCCAAGACCGGCTGTAGGCCGAATTTTTCCATTGCAAAAACCAGCTACTGATTAAGCGAGTACCAACTTAAAAGCAACTCAAACTGTGTGTGATGTCAGCTAAAGCCAGCTGAATCTATGGGTAGCAGTGCGATCATTTTGCAAAAAAAGACTGTGTCATAATTGTGGGTTCAGCAACAGTATAATTTTCAAAGCCTTGTGAGAGACTGTGGGTTGTATGAAAGATGCAACAAGAAATGCAGGCAATCCTGTGCGATGAAATACTATGGCTTTAGGGATTTTAAGCAAGAGCAGTGAGTTACAGCAAGTAGAAAGTACAGTAAAAATCATATAAATGTGCTAGGAGAACAGACAGCGCAGTTCACCAGTTTGAGTGAACTTTATCAGTAGAGTGTGTAAATCGGATGCACAGAGGCTTGAGTCAGAAACAGAACGTTGATGCACAGGAGTACTGCCGCTGCCATTACCGGGTGGGGTAGTAAAGTAAACATAGCAGCAGGGGAGCCATTTTGTAAAGGTTTTTCCAAAAGAGTGGAACTTAAAATAGCAGTGAGCTTTTGTTTTTCTCTGCAGTCATGGCTTCGGGATCAGCTTGCTACCCAGATCATGCCCGGGCTATGATAGTAGAAGAAGTTAACAGATTGAAAGATATTGAGAGATGTTACTACGGGGGACATTTGCCTCCTCATGTGGCGATTCCTGGATATCCAGTAAGAGTGTGCGTAATGTGCGTAAAGGCTGGAAGGAATGTCTTCATGATTCCTCACTGTTCTGGGTGCATAGAGAGACATGGCTTAACCAAAGCACCCAAGATTTGTTTGGCTCTCACAAGGACAAAGATTCAAGAACCTGCAGTTGGCAGCACACAGCACCAGGTAGAGTCTGCTGGAGGAGGCTCAGTAGAGTGTGGCACAAAGCAAAAGGGTGCAGAGCTACAGGCAGAACAAAGTACTGATGTATCCAAGTCTGGGTCACAGAGAGACATTGCGGAAGGAGCATCAGCAGATCCTTGGAGAGAGGGGCCTAGCCCAAGTCTCATAGGAGAAGATGAGATGAGGGAGACCCTTGAATGGGAGGTGTCAACCTCCATGCCCAGCGAGGAGTGGATAGTCTCAGGAGTGAGGATGACTGCTGACTCCTGGGCTCAGATCCTCAGTGAGGAAGAGGATGAGGGGGAATCTATGTGGCATTATGAAGAAGGAGTGGATCCACAGCCTCGGGCTCTTGCCTCGGAGGAGCGAATGGAAGGAGAGATTGGTGACTCCATAGTCCTGTCCCCACAAGGAGGAGTCAAAGATCCATTTTACGTAGCATTTAGTATGCGTAGCTGGCAGAACAAGGACTGGCCACCCCAAGCCATGCCAGAGGTCTCAAGTTGACCAAGTGTAGTAAAGAGGAAAGACTGGTTTGTAGGAAGGCGAATGAGATCTATGGTATATCCTTTCCTACCTTTCCTTGGAAAATCTGGGAGGAGATTGAAAGAAACAGGAAAGCCTGGATAGTGGAAGAGGCCACAAGATTTGTCCATCCTGGTGCAAGTCGGTATGTCCAAGACAGAGTGTTACAAGAGAAATTCAGACAATGGAAAGTAGGCAGAACACTATTCATTGACACTGTTCGGATCATGGATGCAGGGGGCATGAAACCTTCTTCAATGTGAATTATGAGTGCCCTGATGAGGTAATAATTCTTGCACCTGACCCATTGTGTTACTTCCCACAATGCAGACAACTTCCTGCGAATGTGCCCATGCCTGCCAAGTGGAAAGAAGAGTAGTGGTAGCCAGTGCTGCCATCCAGCCATTGCCGTACCTATGTTGTTCCACCAGTCTGGCATTCAAGGAACCTGGTGCCCCAGATTCATCAGCCTTGCAGTGTACTGGCTTTCTAGATTCCATCACCTGGCGTTCCTGATGACTTCATATCCAGACAGGACACCAGCCCAGCTGTATCCTGATTCATCGCCTGGGATTTCGGATGACTTCAGTCCAGCTGTTTCCTTGCCTGTCCCAAGGTTCCATCTCCTAGATGACATCAACCCAGCAGTTTCCAGATGTGCCATCCTGTCGTTGTCCGGAAGATGTCTTCCCAGCTGTATCAGAAGAATGCTGCCAGGGAGAGTCTTCGGCTGGAAATCCAGGTGTTGTATTAATTTCATTCTTCAACGGACTGGTAAGTCAGAAATTTTCTATTTTAATGACACTGCAGTACACACCCTACACCTAGCAGACTTCAGACTGTTTGCACTTTCCTCAAAGACTCTCCCCTTTGGGATTACAGTCCTACCAGAACTGTGTTTCACCGGGCTCTGGCTTAGGAGAGACTCTTTCTTGGACTTGCCTTTGGGCACTGTTGTCACTAGATGGGGCTTTTAGGGCACTCCATCTCCAATAATGTGTATTGTAAATAATGTCATTGTTTTTTTACTGTTTATACTGTTTTTTTTACTTTTCTAAAAAAATATTTTTGGGATTCTTCAGTGTTTAGATGGTAGGGGTTAGATACTACTGTGTTTGCAGAATAGAGGTTGTTTAGTTTTTTTCTCTTGCAGGTGATCATGAAGAAGACAAGAGAAGGCAAGAAGAGGAAGAGGGACTCAGTGGAGTCCTTAATGTGCTTTAAAAAGTAGTAGTGTTTAAAGTGCAGTGTTGTTTGCTGTGTTTAACTTTTCCTTCCACGGGTATGGTTGTGGGGGAGTGTGGGAGTAATAACTAGGGTATAGTATTAGCTCCTTCTGTTTGGTTGCAGGTGTCCAGGGTTTGAGGGTGGTTCCCCAGTATTTATTTGGGTATGTCAGATAGGTTTTCCCTAGGGCGCTGGGGGATAGACAGGCTGTGGTCCTGACCTGCAGTATGGGCCACAGTACTGATCTACTAGGGCATTGCTCTGGGCAATTCTACCAGGGCCACTGGGTAACCATAGAAAGATCATAGAGTAGAGGCTGATGCATCAGCTGATGACCTCTGGGCCCTCAGTGTTGCCTGCCTGTGACTAGCACATGGTAGGAGAGGGCCTGATCACCCCTCTCCGTAGGTAGCACAGAGGGTAGGATGGCCTAGGCCAGGTAAGAAATGACTGCGGACAGTCATTTTCCTGGTGGAGGGTGGGTGTAACCCCCTTGTCACCTGGGGTTACTAAAATCCCACTTAGATCTAGTGGCAGGCAGGGAAAGGCAGCTTGTGAGACACCAGTTAAATGGATTTCACACTGTCTCACTCTGTTCTCAGTCTCAGCTGAGCTTGAGGGATGACATCATATGGAATTCTCACAGCAGCATAAGCCACAGTGGAATGTTGCAGTTGGGAGTTAGTTAGAACGTTGGGTTTTTCAAAGTCAGTCGCGAGTAGTGTTGAGCAGTCTGTAGTGGAGGAGGAGTGCACTGCAGTTGGCAGTCCCTCAGAGCCCCAGTGCTCTTCAGAGCTACCACAGAAGAGGTGTGTGTTCTCACCTAGAGAAGGACTCAAAGAACACTTGCTGAGGTGGTTGAGACCATCCCCAGTTGTTCCAGTGCTCCATCCTCTGAGAGAGATGGGGGAACCAGATCAGCTCTTCAGGGGCAATCCTCTGGCCCTGCTGGAGGAAGAAAAGCTGCCTGAGAAGATTTGTGCTGAGGCACTGAGAAGTATGTTTTATTTTTCCTGCGAGAGAAGCAAGTGGGCACCTGTGAACCAGGGTGAGTCTGCTCTGCCAGAGAGCCTATGTTTTCACAGAGACTGTACTGTAAAGTATGTGCTACTGTGGGCCAGGAAAGGACAGCCAAGTACAGTGCTTTAAAGTTATGTGTATGGCTTGAAATGCATCTAATCAGTGGGGGTCTACAGGGATGGACATAGCCACTTAGAGAACGCTGCAAGTCAGGACTCCAGTTACCAAAGATATTAGATTGTTAAATGTGATATACATTTCAAGATAGCATTCTACAGTACAAGCAGATAATCTTAAAGGAAAGGTGTTGCCTCCAAATGAATGGCTGGGTATGGATTTGGGAGCAAGAGGTGGTAGACTCCCCATCTGGAGTAACCAGATTTACCTCCACGGATTCACTTTGGGCACCTATAGCTTTCTCCCAGGCACTTGGACAGTGTCTGCAGAAGGTACCCAGATGTGGGGTTATGATGAGTGTTTTTTCCTAAGAGCTAGGAATTGCTCATGGGTGGTAGAGGGAGCCACCAACAGAAATGTCCATGCCATAGAAAAATGTACCAGTGCTGGCCGAGGGCCATGCCAGGGAATCCAGGATAGAGAGAGAGTACCAGTTCTTGCTGAGAGCCCAGTGTGTTCAGAACCTGAGGGTAAAAGTTGTGATGATAAAAAAGATGTGTTCTGACCTCTATAGTTCTGCATAACCAGTGAGTGCAACCCTGTGGGGGTCCATCCTGCTTATATTGCTGTGTGTAAGTGAATAAAAGTCCCACTTCAGAATCCCACTCCTGGTTTGGACATTCACAGTTCTTGCTTCCTGTTTCCGGAATTATTTGGGTGCCCCTGTCCAGAAGTACAAACCTAGCCCTGATGAAAAGCGAATGTTTTCTCCCTGAACCCAGGCTCACCAGCTAATGGGTTATAAAAATGGAGGCACCGGGCGCTAAATAACATCAAAAAAACCTTTACACCGATTCCTGGTTACGAATCGGAGGCACTGCTGAGGATTTGGGTTTGGAATCTTGGGAGAAAACAAGAAAGATTTGCTCAGGTTAGGGCTAGCGCTTTGGCTGTCTGGCAGTAGGTAGCCCAAAAAGTATAAGCATTGCCACCCAAATGTCCTGCTGTGTGCTGCTGTTCATGTGCTGCTGTAATTATGCCACCAGTTTACCGAGGAGCAGTAAAGCCCGAGAGTGTATGTCCTTGTCCTGCATCAAAGCTACAACATTTGCCAGCTTTTTAAAGTAATGTGTGATAAGAAAAGTGTGGAAAACTGTGAGAAACAAACAGAGATTTGTGCCCTAGACGTTGGAAGTACTTGTTGCGTGGACAGAACTAGTCGCTAAGTGAAATGCCATGAAAAACGGTCGAAATGGTGCTCCTGCCAAGGAGCTACAGTTGAAAAAAAAAAGTGTGGTTAGCAGTTTAAATTTTGCCTGCTCAATGATCGCCATGGAGGAGAAGGGCACGAGAAGAAAGAGGCACATTTGCATGGTGTCGAGTGGTTAGTGAGACTGCATTTAGTCCCGCCCCCAAGCCAGCTCTAGAGTGATTGCACGGTGTTTGAGAGGGAGAGAGAGTGTACGAACTGGCTGCCAGAAGGATCGTCGCAGTGACTGAAAACGTTATAAAAGTAGTACAATCAAACTTTTCTGTTTAAAATCGGGCTCAACCCACATTTCGATTTGTCTGGGAAGAGAGCCAGGTGTTCAAAGGGACAATCGGCGGAATTGCCTGCCCCCTTCATTCCAGAGACCTCCAAGACCGGCTGTAGGCCGAATTTTTCCATTGCAGTAACTGGCTACTGATTAAGTGAGTACCAGCTTAAGAGCAACTCAAACTGTGTGTGATGTCAGCTAAAGCCAGCTGAATCTATGGGTAGCAGTGCGATCATTTTGCAAAGAAGGACTGTGTCATAATTGTGGGTTCAGCAACAGTATAATTTTCAAAGCCTTGTGAGAGACTGTGGGTTGTATGAAAGATGCAACAAAAAATGCAGGCAATCCTGTGCGATGAAATACTGGGGCTTTAGGGACTTTTAAGCAAGAGCAGTGAGTTACAGCAAGTAGAAAGTACAGTAAAAATCATATAAATGTGCTAGTAGAACAGACAGCGCAGTTGACCAGTTTGAGTGAACTTTATCAGTAGAGTGTGTAAATCAGATGCGCAGAGGCTTGAGTCAGAAACAGAACACTGATGCACAGGAGTACTGCCGCTGCCATTACCGGGTGGGGTAGTAAAGTAAACATAGCAGCAGGGGATCCATTTTGTAAAGGTTTTTCCAAAAGAGTGGAACTTGAGATAGCAGTGAGCTTTTGTTTCTCTCTGCAGTCATGGCTTCGGGATCAGCTTGCTACCCGGATCATTCCCGGGCTATGATAGTAGAAGAAGTTAACAGATTGAAAGATATTGAGAGATGTTACTATGGGGGACATTTACCTCCTCATGTGGCCATTCCTGGATATCCAGTAAGAGTGTGCATAATGTGCATCAAGGCTGGAAGGGATGTCTTCATGATTCTTCACTGTTCTGGGTGCATAGAGAGATATGGCTTAACCAAAGCACCCAAGATTCGTTTGGCTCCCACAAGGACAAAGATTCAAGAACCTGCAGTTGGCAGCACACAGCACCAGGTAGAGTCTGCTGGAGGAGGCTCAGTAGAGTATGGCACAAAGCAAGAGGATGCAGAGCTACAGGTAGAACAAAGTACTGATGTATCCGAGTCTGGGTCACAGAGAGACATTGCGGAGGGAGCATCAGCAGATCCTTGGAGAAAGGGGTCTAGCCCAAGTCTCATAGGAGAAGATGAGATGAGGGAGACCCTTGAATGGGAGGTGTCGACCTCCATGCCCAGCGAGGAGTGGATAGTCTCAGGAGTGAGGATGACTGCTCACTCCTGGGCTCAGATCCTCAGCGAGGAAGAGGATGAGGGGGAACCCATGTGGCCTTATGAAGAAGGAGTGGATCCACAGCCTCGGGCTCTTGCCTCGGAGGAGTGAATGGAAGGAGAGATTGGTGACTCCACAGCCCTGTCCCAACAAGGAGGAGTCAAAGATCCATTTTATGTAGCATTAAGTATGCATAGCTGGCAGAACCAGGACTGGCCATCCCACATCACGCCAGAGGTCTCAAGTTGACCAAGTGTAGTAAAGAGGAAAGTCTGGTTCGTAGGAAGATGAATGAGATCTATGGTATATCCTTTCCTACCTTTCCTCGGAGAATCTGGGAGGAGATTGAAAGAAACAGGAAAGCCTGGATAGTGGAAGAGGCCACAAGATTTGTCCATCCTGGTGCAAGTCGGTATGTCTAAGACAGAGTGTTACAAGAGAAATTCAGACAAAGGAAAGTAGGCAGAACACTATTCATAGACACTGTTCAGATCGTGGATGCAGAGGGGGCATGAAACCTTCTTCAACGTGAATTATGAGTGCCCTGATGAGGTAATAATTCTTGCACCTGACCCATTGTGTTACTTCCCACAATGCAGACAACTTCCCGCGAATGTGCCCATGCCTGCCAAGTGGAAAGAAGAGCAGTGGTAGCCAGTGCCGCCACCCAGCTGTTGCCATACCTATGTCGTTCTGCCAGTCTGGCATTCAAGGAACCAGATGCCTCAGATTCATCAGCCTTGCAGTGTACTGGCTTTCTAGATTCCATCACCTGGTGTTCCAGATGACTTCATATCCAGACAGGACACCAGCCCAGCTGTATCCTGATTCATCGCCTGGGATTTTGGATGACTTCAGATCAGCTGTTTCCTTTCCTGTTCCAAGGTTCCATCTCCTACATGACATCAGCCCAGCAGTTTCCAGATATGCCATCCTGTCGTTGTCCGGAAGATGTCTTCCCAGCTGTATCAGAAGAATGCTGCCAGGGAGAGTCTTCGACTGGAAATCCAGGTGTTGTATTGATTTCGTTCTTCAAGGGACTGGTAAGTCAGAACTTTTCTATTTTAATAACACTGCAGTACACACCCTACACCTAGCAGACTTCAGACTGTTTGCACTTTCCTCAAAGACTCTCCCCTTTGGGATTACAGTCCTACCAGAACTGCACTTCACCAGGCTCCGGCTTAGGAGAGACTCTTTCTTGGACTTGCCTTTGGGCACTGTTGTCACTAGATGGGACTTTTAGGGCACTCCATCTCCAATAATGAGTATTGTAAATAATGTCATTGTTTTTTTACTGTTTATACTGGTTTTTTTACTTTTCTAAAAAAATTTTTTTGGGATTCTTCAGTGTTTAGATGGTAGGGGTTAGATACTACTGTGTTTGCAGAATAGAGGTTGTTTAGTTTTTTCTCTTGCAGGTGATCCTGAAGAAGACAAGAAGAGAAGGCAAGAAGAGGAAGAGGGACTCAGTGGAGTCCTTAATGTGCTTTAAAAAGTAGTAGTGTTTAAAGTGCAGTGTTGTTTGCTGTATTTAACTTTTTCTTCCATGGGTATGGTTGTGGGGGAGTGTGGGAGTAATAACTAGGGTATAGTATTAGCTCCTTGTGTTTGGTTGCAGGTGTCCAGGGTTTGGGGGTGGTTCCCCAGTATTTATTTGGGTATGTCAGATAGGTTTTCCCTAGGGGGCTGGGGGATAGACAGGCTGTGGTCCTGACCTGCAGTAGGGGCCACAGTACTGATCTACTAGGGCATTGCTCTGGGCAATTCTACCAGGGCCACTGGGTAACCATAGAAAGATCATAGAGTAGAGGCTGATGCATCAGCCGATGACCTCTGGGCCCTTAGTGTTGTCTGCCTGTGACTAGCACATGGTAGGAGAGGGTCTGATCACCCCTCTCCGTAGGTAGCACAGAGGGTAGGATGGCCTAGGCCAGGTAAGAAATGACTGCGGACAGTCATTTTCCTGGCGGAGGATGGGTGTAACCCCCTTGTCACCTGGGGTTACTAAAATCCCACTTAGATCTAGTGGCAGGCAGGGAAAGGCAGCTTGTGAGACACCAGTTAAATGGGTTTCACACTGTCTCACTCTGTCCTCAGTCTCAGCTGAGCTTGAGGGATGACATCATATGGAATTCTCACAGCAGCATAAGCCACAGTGGAATGTTGCAGCTGGGAGTTAGTTAGAACGTTGGGTTTTTCAAAGTCAGTCAGGAGTAGTGTTGAGCAGTCTGTAGTGGGGGGAGGAGGTGCACTGCAGTTGGCAGTCCCTCAGAGCCCCCAGTGCTCTTCAGAGCTACCACAGAAGAGGGTGTGTGTTCTCACCCTAGAGAAGGACACAAAAGAACACTTGCTGAAGTGGTTGAGACCATCCCCCAGTTGTTCCAGTGTCCCATCCCTGAGAGGGATGGGGGGGAACCAGACCAGCTCTTCAGGGGTAATCCCCTGGCCCTGCTGGAGGAAGAAAAGCTGCCTGAGAAGATTTGTGCTGAGGCACCGAGAAGTATGTTTTGTTTTTCCTGTGAGAGAAGCCAGAGGGCACCTGCGAACCAGGGTGAGTCTGCTCTGCCAGAGAGCCTATGTTTTCACCGAGACTGTAGTGTAAAGTATCTGCTACTGTGGGTCAGGAAAGGACAGCCAAGTACAGTGCTTTAAAGTTATGTGTATGGCTTGAAATGCATCCAATCAGTGGGGGTCTACAGGGATCGACATAGCCACTTAGAGAACGCTGCAAGTCAGGACACCAGTTACCAAAGACAGTAGATTGTTAAATGTGATATACATTTCAAGATAGCATTCTACAGTACAAGCAGAGAATCTTAAAGGAAAGGTGTTGCCTCCAAATGAATGGCTGGGTATGGATTTGGGAACAAGAGGTGGGAGACCCCCCCCATCTGGAGTAACCAGATTTACCTCCATGGATTCACTTTGGCCACCTATAGCTTTCTCCCAGGCACTTGGACAGTGTCTGCAGAAAGTACCCAGATGTGGGATTATGATGAGTGTTCTTCCCATAGAGCTAGGAAGTGCTCATAGGTGGTAGAGGGAGCCACCAACTGAAATGTCCATGGCACATGGCAAAGTGTACCAGTGCTGTCGAGGGCCATGTCAGGGAATCCAGGATAGAGAGAGAGTACCAGTTCAGGATGAGAGCCCAGTGTGTTCAGAACCTGAGGGTAAAGGTTGTGATGATGAAAAAGATGTGTTCTGACTGCTATAGTTCTGCATAACCAGTAAGTGTAGCCCCGTGGGGTCCATCCTGCTTTGTAGTCCTGTGTGTAAGTGAATAAAAGCCCCACTTTAGAATCCTACTCCTGGTTTGGACATTCACAGTTCTTGCTTCCTGTGTCCGGAATTACTTGGGTGCCCCTGTCCAGAAGCAGAAACCTAGTCCTGATGCCAAGCGAATGTTTTCTCCCCGAACCCAGGCTCACCAGCTAATGGGTAATAAAAATGGAGACACCGGATGCTAAATAACATGAAAAAACCCTTTACACCGACACCTGGTTACATAAGACAAGCAACAACAAGCATTTGTCAATGCCGAATGTTGTCTCGCTGGCATTGGCATTGGTAGTGCAGGAGTCAGAGATGCATAATAGGAATGGCAGTGAAGTATCGAACTGACTCCAATCTCACCCCCACCCTGCAGAGACTGACAGGTGTTGGTATGTGCCTTTGGGTCGTCAGCTATAACGCTCATGCCATTTCACCTCACCCTACCCTGTAAACACTGAGAAGTGTTGTGGTGTGCTTTGGGGTCTTTGGGCCTTATACTTACTCCATTCCATAAGGAAATACACTGAGATGGGTGCAGTATATGAGAATGGGGTGAACTTTGGAGCCAAAAACTCTAAGGCACACCTCGATGCCTGTCACTGGCTGTAGGTTGGGGGGTGGGGGTGGAATGGCGTGAGCATTACAGCTGATGATCTGAAGTCACACCCTTAAAGCCTGTCAGTTTCTACAGGGTGGAGTATTACAGTTGGAAACCCTAATGCCATAGGCGTTTGTTGGTATTTGCGCTCCAAATTTTGAACATGGGCTTTTTGTGACCCCACCTCATGAAGAGCGGCACTATCAGTTTGTTAGCCAAAAGGTGATTTTGCACAGCGACTGCGCCGTTTGGCACCACAGGTAAGAAAACATGTTTTGGGCAGGATGTGAAAAATGACAACTATATTGTTCATGAGGAGGAGTAAAAAAATGGCAACGTTGTAAATCTGGAGTGGAAATATGAAAAACTGAAGTCATGAGCATGCATAGAAACTGTGCAACGCACATCCGTAACCCAATTATTTTGGGGATTTTTTTAACCACATTTTCAACATAGGCATTTTGGGACCTCCCCTCATGAACAGTGGCACTGTGATTTTGTTACTCTGTCCCAAAAGTTGATTTCCCACAGTGACCACGCCATTGTACGTCACAGGTACGAAAACACATTTTGGGCAGGATGTGAAAAATGAGAGCTATACTGTGCATAAGGAGGTGTGTAAAAATGTCAGTGTTGAAAATCTGGCATGAAAATATTTCAAATTTGAGAAGTTACAAGCGTGCGTGGAAACTACGCAACGCATGCTTGTAACACAGTCATTTTATGGACGTTCATCACCAAATTTTCAACGTAGGCATTTTAGGACCTCTGCTCATGAACAGTATCACTGTCATTTTCTTAATCTGTCCCTAAAACTGATTTCCCACAGCGACCGTGCTATTTTGCACCAGAAGTGCGAAAACACATTTCAGCCAGGATATGTAAAGTGACAGCTAAACTGTTCATAAGGAGGTGTGAAAAAATGACAATGTTGAAAATCTGGAGTGAAAATATTACAAATTCATGAAGTTATGAGCGTGCGTGGAAACTACGCAATGCATGCTCGTAAAACAGTCATTTTTTTTTTTCACCAAATTTGCAACATAGGCTTTTTGAGAGCCTGCCTCATGAACAGTGGCACTGTTGTTTTGTTAATCGGTCCCAAAAGGTGATTCCACGCAGTGACCACACAATCACCTTTTGTGACTGAATAATGCCATGACAGTGACTGAATTCATGAGGAGGGGAACCAATAACCCCATGTTGAAAATTTGGTGTCAAAATTCCCCAAAATGCCCGAGATATGCACCAAAGTTGAAAAAAACCCTATTTATGCCATTATACTGCTTACCGGCATTTCCTCAGTTCACAGACAGCTTTGAAGAGTGCAGACATGTTCCCGGTCCACCGAAGATCATCGCGCCATGCTCCGCAGGCAAGTATGGAGTAAGGAGGGTGTGGGAGGCAGGGTGCGCAGAGGTGGGACACAGGTGGGGAGAGGAACACCAGACTCGGCGAGGAATGTTTTCTGGTTTACAGGTTTAAACAAAAAAGAAAAACATCTGGATGGTTTTTTTTTACAGGAATTTAGTACATTATGGTGGGCCCCATCATGCCACCTGACTGTTTTTTTTAAGCAGCCGACGGGGACTGGGCATCCCCTGCCGGCACATAATGAGTAGTGGGAGGGCAAGAGCCAGGAGAATGGGCACCTCCCTCGGCACACAACAAATGGGAGGGGGAGACATTATATCAATGGGGAGTGGGCTCCTCCATCAGCAGATTGAACTGGGGACTGAAGCTGACAGGGATAGGACCCCCCATCGGCAAAGAAAGACTATTGGGGGGGAGCGCATGATGCCGAGTGGGATTGGGCACCCCCTCGGCACACAATTGAAATGGGGGCATTATGCTGACAGGGAGTGGGCATCCCTGTCAGCACATGATCTGGGTCAGGGGCATGGCAACAGGGGGATTGGGCACCCCTGAAGTTGACACTGTGGCAGGCGGCTGTGGCAGTCACTGCCGCCATGTTTATTCCACTGCTTCACCAGGAAGGGCATGTCGGGAGGCGTGTACTGTGCTGCTGCATGATGAGCTTGCCTCTCATTGCAGTGGCACTTTTGTTTGATCTGGTGGCCAGTTTACATATTGCTGGTTTCAGCGCCTCCATGCTTGCTTATTGGAGAATGAGGGATGCACCTACTGATGCATGCCCTGCATTTGCCCACAGTGATTGCACCTCCAAATCTGCTACTAATGCAATATGTTGGCTGGCATGCACACGCGAGCCAACATAAAAATGATGCACAATTTCAAATTTCTGAGATTATCACTGACTTTTACAATTGAAAAATATCTTGGGAGTTAGTGTGGTCTGGTACACAGAGCATCTGTCTGTGAATCAGGATATCATAGATTCATACCCCACCATAGTAAAATACTCACTGTCTAACCCTTAATAAGCCATCAACAGCAATGTTCCAGTTCACCCACTTATGGAAATGGGCCAAAGTAGGATCCAGTTGTAAAGAGATGATTCCTGTATGTTAGGCTCTTGGATAAATTGAAAAAAAAAAATAGTAAAGGAATATAATACAGACTTGCACTAAAGAGACAGCTTGGGTAAACTTTATTAGGAGTCCCCTTAACATTTTACTGTCCTGCCTGTGATTGGTTCGACTGTACCACCCAACCATTGTCTAGCAATACCCCTCATGGTCTGTTTCAACAGGGCACAGTATGAGGAAGATATACATTTACAGTGCTTAAAAAACAATCATAAACACTTATGACTTACACTTGCCTAGCCGCAAAGAGTGGAGGAGGTAGGTCAGCTCTAAAGGATTTGGTTGAAATACAAAAATGTGAAACCAAATCATACGAGCCTGATGGTTTATTGGATAAACTGGATTAATTGTGCAAGGGTCAGAGGGCTCCCAGAGCTACAGGGATTCCTGTGTTTTACAGGGAAATAGTAAATTCTTCAGGGAAATTGTTCCCATAGACTAGGACTGGTTATAGAGAAAAACAGAACAATTCAGCTTCCCTAGGAAGTTATGTAATCTACAGGGAAATACAGAAAATTTCCCAGAAGTGACAAAGAAAGTGTCTGCCCCCTCTTGGAGCCCTAGCAGGCAGTTTGTGGTAGGTAACCCAGTTCGATATTCTGCACATGAGGTGTTATCAAAGCTCGAAAACAGATACCTCACTTCTAGTGAAAGAGAGGGAAGGAGAAAACTGGACAGGTTAACAGAAAGTAAACACTACTGTTAACTGGTTTTCCTTTTACCCAATGCTTATATGTTCAGAGGATTTATTTTTGTTTGCTTGCTCGCATGTGCAGGAAACATAGTGCCACCATACAAGAATTCGTAGGTGTGCCTACCTACTTCCAATGCTCTGCTGCCTTTTGCAGACACAGCCCCACCAAGTCAATGAATGTAAGAGCTGTCTATGACAGCATTTGCAAATGCAGTGGTGTACAGTTGAAAGAACGAGCTGCAGCGTGTAGGCAATTTGCATTCTGCCGCCGTTGGCAGCATGCAAAGTGCCTCCCCATCAGCAATGCAGTGCAAGAGCTGCCATAGACAGCTCCTCCCTCCCAACAAGTAGCATGTTGGGAGCCCACCCCACCATGCTCACACGATCCCGCCCCCACACACACAGTATGGCCAATGGGGGTGCCCAATCACACGTCGGCTCCAGTGCCCTCCCAAAACAGCCTTCAAGGTGCCATGCTGGGAACCCACCCCAGCGTGGCAAAGCTCTCTATGGCTGACGGGGGTGCCCAATTCCCCGTCGGCTCTGCTGGCCCCCCCCAAAAAACTTCCAGCTGCCACGCTGGGAGCCCACCCCAGCATGGCAAATGTCCCACATCATTTTCCTACAAGAAAAAATAAATCTAGAAAGAAAGAATGGTCCCATGCTGACTGTCTTGACCCCCCTCTCCCACCTTCGCCCACCCTCTGTGCACCCTGCCTCCCCACAACTGCCCTACCCCATACTTACCTCCAGAGTCTGGCACGATGATCTTTGGTGGACCGGGAACACGTCTGCACTCTTCAAAGCCAACCACGAACTGAGGAAATGCTTGTAAGCTGTATAATGGAATAAATAGGGTTTTTTCAACTTTGATGCATATCTCAGGCATTTTTTGGAATTTTTTCATCAAATTTTCAACATGGAGTTTTTGGGACCCCACCTCATGAATGCTTGCACTGTCATTTTGTTATTCAGTCCCAAAAGGTGATTTTGTGGTCATTGCGCGAATCCACCTTTCAGGACCAATGTATGAAATAACAGTGTCACAGTTCATGAGGTTTGCACCCCAAAACCTAAAAAATTCTCAAACATGACTGTTTTACGAGCGTGCATTGAGCAGTTCCTATGCATGCTCGTAAGTTTGCAAAGTTTTAATATTTGCACTACAGATTTTCAACATTGCCATTTTACCACACCTCCTTATGAGCAGTACAGCTGTCATTTTTCACATCTCGCCCAAAATGTGTTTCTGCGCATGTAGTGCACAATGGCGCAGTCAGTGTGCAAAATCAATGTTTTGGACAGATTAAGAAAATCACAGTGACACTGTTCATGAGCAGAGGTCTTAAAATGGCTATGTTGAAAATTTGGCAAATAAATTCCCCAAATTTACTGTTTTACGAGTGTGCGTTGCGCAGTTCCAACGCACGCTCATAAGTTTGTAAATTTTTAGTATTTGCACCCCAGATTTTCAACATTGCCATTTTACCACACCTCCTTATGAGCAGTACAGCTGTCATTTTTCACATGTCCCTCAAAATGTGTTTCTGCACATGTAGCGCACAATGGCGCAGTCGGTGTACGTAATCAATGTTTGGTACAGATTAAGAAAATCACAGTGACACTGTTCATGAGCAGAGGTATTAAAACGGCTATGTTGAACATTTGGTGACAAAAATCCATAAAATGACTGTGTCACAAGTGAGCATTGCGCTGTTTCCACGCATCCTCGTAAGTTCATGAATTTGTAATATTTTCAGTCCAGATTTTCACCACTGGCATTTGTCCACACTTTCTTATGAACAGTACAGCTGTACTTTTTCATGACATGGCCGAAATGTGTTTTCACACTTTCTGCGCAGAAATGCATGATCGCTGTGGGAAATCACTGTTCGGGACAGATTAAGAAAATCACAGTGACACTGTTCATGAGCGGAGGTAGCAAAATGCCTGTGTTGACTATCTGCTGTAAAAAAAATCCCCAAACTAATTACATTAAGGGTGTGCATTGCACAGTTTCTACGCACGCTCGTGACTTCACCAGTTTTTTTACTATTTTCACTGCAGATTTTCAACATTGCCATTTTTTACACATCCCCATGAACAGTATAGCTGTCATTTTTCACATGCTGTTCGAAATGTGTTTTTACACCTGTGGTGCCAAATGCTGTAGTCACTTTGTAAAATCAGCTTTCCGCTAACAAACTGATATTGCCACTGTTCATAAGGTGGGGGTCACAAAAAACCCATGTTGAAAATTTGGAGTGAAAATACCAAAGAATGCCTGAGGTGCTAGGGTTTCTGACCATAACGCCCCACCCTGCAGAGACTGACAGGCATCAGGTGTGTGACTTGGGATTGTCGCCTGTAATGCTCATACCATTCCACTCCCACCCACACCCTGCAGCCAGTGAGAGACATCGAGGTGTGCCTTGGACTCTTCCACCCCAAAGTTCACCCCATTCTCCTATACTGCACCCATCTCATCGTATTTCCTGATGGAATGGGGTGAGCATAAGGGCCAAACACCCAAGGCACACCGTGACACTTGTCAGTGTCTGCAGGATAGGGTGTGGTGAAATGGCATGGTCGTTATGCCCGATGATCCAAAGGCACACCCCACCAATGCAAATACCAGCAAGCAAAGATTTGGCATTGACAAATGCTTGTTATTCTGTGTTTACAGGAAATCACAGAAGACCACATAAGTTATACATTTCATCATTTCTTTTATTATTAAATACTGTATATAGTCATGTTAGTGTTTTGTAAACACTGCTAACTGAATCAAATAACATATATATATACTTACCTTCATTACTTCAAAGAGGTAAAAAATGGAAGGGTGGCTCCCTAAACTCAAGTGATGACCTATGATGGATCAATGAATATTAATGGACAATGGATAAGCATACCTCTAAATCTCTTGTCACTGAAATGTGAGGCAAAGACTCCCAAAATCTGAGAACAGTATGTGACACTGGCCCTCAAAATGTGGTAAGTTATCATCAAACATGGATATGTAGGACATAAGTAGGATGCAGCAATCCTGAGTGGTAAAATGAGCGGCACCCATTGTAATATGGGACAGCTGAGAGGTTTGACCCAGGAAGCATATAGAAAAAACAGTAAACCGACGAGTGATATTGGACAGTGTACATTAGAAGACAGTACAACAATAAAAAGCCACGTTATAGAAGATACTCAAAGCATACTGAAAGAGTGGTGCAAGGAACACCCATAAGGGTTATTGTAATGCCCCATATTAAAATCATTTTTCATGTATCTTTTCATGAGTGGATTGCTCATGACATTCAGTGGCAATCATAAATGCAATGAAATCGAGTTTTCATAGCTTGTCTAGGTAAGGGTGGTGGCAATGTTTTTTTTGTTTGTTTCTAGGACGTGCTGGTAGCCCTATAAACATGATTACAGTGAACAATCATTGAAGAACGTTTCCCTATAGCTATCAATCTATCCATGAAAATTTGGTAAATCATAGAATGACTATGTAGCGAGGGAAATAGGTTTGATGAGACACCTTTAATTTTCACACATACCCCAATTTATGACCAGCTGCACCAGCAACGAGAGAAGAGAAGTTAAATAAGGTAATTGTTGGAGGGTAGGGAAGAGAAAGACTTCTTTATGCCACACAGTGAGTATGGCTCCAGTGTGATTCAAATACAAGCCTCAATTTTTACAGATGTGAGCTCTAACTGTAGAACTCTAACTTCTCAGTGTCAATCGGATGTTGTAATTTTGGAAGGCAAATAGGCCAACACAAATATAATTTGACAATTTATTTGTTTTACATGCTGTCCTCCTAGTGGTAAATGCCTAAGAAATGGTCAAATGAAAATAAAATTAATAAAAACAATGTTCAGAATTTAAAGGGGTATCTGTCTTGTACTGACGTAAGTTTTGATTTTATAAAACTTTATAACAGTGACAGATGTGTTAATTGTACTATTGTCTCAGCATACAAATTGCGTTTTTGTACACATAACTTCTGATAAATGCAACATGTGATCCAGTCTGTGTGAAGAGTACAAGAAGTATCAAGTTCCTCGGAATAAAATCGATTTACTGTTAGCTTGTCACCATTTCTGTCAAACATCCTTACACGATGTACGGAGTCCTCTTTTTCTGGTTAATCCTGAGTCTGCCATGTAAAAACAGATCATGTGAAATTTTACAGGAATACCTAGTCAAGTTAAAGCATGAGGTTAGGTTTAGCAGTGTTTAGACAGAAGGACTTACAAATGTAAGAATGAAGACATTCAAAAAATATTTTATAAATGAATCCACGATAATTGCCTTTCTATTCCTCCTAAATTAGCAGTGGGGCAGGAGAGATTAGGGAGAGAAAGAGAAATGGAGACGGGAGAGGGAGAAACAGATATTGGTTTTTGTATTGTGATTTTGAGTATTTTATCTCAGATTTAGAAATCCTATTTCAGGTCTCGCCCATGGTTTGCTTTACCAGTTGCCACAGACCTGTGGCTATAATAGCCAAGCAAACTGCTGAGCTGAACCATTACCAGAATAATACAGAGTTGGTTGGATGTACTGGTGCCTCCAGCAGCCAATGACCCAGATTACTAAAATGAGTTTACCTCCAGGTATCAGGTCACGAGGCCAGTGGATAAACAAAGCACCTTAAAGGTCATTAGCTTGAAAGCTGAGGACACCGCATATCTCTGTGCATCCAGTGAACACAGAGATTCAGGTTCATTGGCACCTATGTCAAAATTTAAAACTGGAACTGATTCAGAATGCAACCTCCCTGCCTCCTCTGATGAGATTTCAGTTTATGTTCATTTATTCCCTTATGTTGTCATGTCTTGATTTTTTTTTTGGGGGGTGGGGAGGAGGACAGTAAGAAGTTTCCATGTGCATCATGAGATTATTTGCAAAATAACAACTATTGACCTGCTATATCAACTCGCTTCAGATACTTTTCAAAAGTCGTAATAACACAATGTGACATCACACCCAGATATCACGGCTTTTGCAAGCTTGTGCTCCACTGTCTTGCTCACTTACTACAAGTGGGGGGGTCTTTTCCCTGGCGCCATGTCACAAGAGAACTTTTCAACTGTCTTAAGCAGTCCCAACTGCTCCCATCAACCGGTGTTCTCCAATGTTGCTCTCAATAAATTAAAAAAAGCAGTTCTGCTTTACGTTGCCTCCACTGTCACCCTCTCCAATCTTGTCCATGCATGGATTTGAAGATGGCACAATCAGGTAAGCAGATGGGAGTACAACGATGCTGCTTAGGGGCTTCTCTCTACCAGCTATATTGATTTAAATGTTTGAAAAAATAATCACCAATGCTATTTTGCTAGTGTCAACATCAAAGATTGGAGCCGCGACTTCAGTGATATAGCCAGGCACAGATGTTTGAAGTTATTCCACAGTAGCCCTCAGCTCCCTTAAGACGGAGAAAGCACCGGGGCCGGATAAATTACATCCCAGAGTGCTGAAGGAACTTGCAGATGTCCTGGCAAAACCCCTGGCAGAGCTTTTCACCATCTCTCTGAGGACAGGGTGGGTGCCCCAAGACTGGAAGGTGGCGCATATAGTGCCTATCCACAAGGGGGGATCAAGGGAGGTGGCAGGGAACTACAGGCCTGTCAGCCTGACTTGGTGGTGGGCAAGGTGATGGAGGGCATTGTCAAGGAGGAGGCTAGGGGGACCTGGACAAGTCAGGGTGCCTGGACGATAGACAGCATGGATTCATCCCGGGAAATCGTGTCAGACAAACCTGGTGGAGTTCTATGACTGGGTGACAAGTGCCTTGGACCTGGGTAGACCAGTGGATGTCCTCTTTCTGGACTTCAGCAAGGCATTTGACTCTGTTCCTCATGTGGGCCTGTTGGATAAGCTGGGAGAAATGGGGTGGGAACCAGATGATCAGATGGATGAGCAATTGGCTCAGGTCCGGACCCAGAGGGTCGTGGTTGGTGGGATAGTCTCATCCCAAGGAGGTCATTAGTGGGGTCCCACAGGATCAGTCCTTGGGCCCCTTCTGTTTCAACGCCTATGTATCTGACATAAGGACAGGAATCAGGAGTGAGATGAGTCTCTTTGCAGATGACTCAAAACTGGGAGGCGGTGGTGGATGGGGAGGAGGGAGGTGGCCCTACAGGGGGACCTGGAGGCTCTGGAAAGATGGTCTAGAAAGTGGAAGCTGAGGTTCAATGCAGGAAATGCAAGGTACTCCACCTGGGGCAGAAACCCAGGTCAAGTGTACACCCTGGGGAAATGCTACAAGTCTCGATGGCTGAGAGGACCTGGGGGTGGTGGTGGATGTCAAGATGAACAATTCTGAGACTTGTGGGAGGCAGCAGCCAAGGCCAACAGGATGCTGGGATGCATCGCTGGGGATCACCTCCAGAAGGAGGAAGTGATACTCCTCTGTATAACTTCTTGGTGAGGCCGCACCTTGAGTACTGCGTGCAGTTTTGGAGGCTACTTAAGCGGGACATTAACCTCCTGGAAGGGGTCAGAGGAGGGCAACCAAAATGATTTGGGGCTTGGGGACAGGACCTATGAGAGAGGCTCGAAGAGCTAAATATATGCGCATTGGAAGAGAGGAAGGGACTGGGGACATGATAGAGGTCTTTAGGTACATGAAGAGAGTAAATAGGGAGGAACAGCCGGGTGCTTGAAGGAAGGAGGAAGGGCCACTAGAGGGCATGGCTGGAAGCTGGAGGGGAAGATTCAGGGAGAAAGGAGGAGGTGCTACTTCACTGAGAGGGTGGTGGAGCCATGGAATGCACTGCCTAGGGGCTGGTGGAGGCAGAGACAGTGGAGGGGTTCAAGAGGGGGTGGGACAGGTACAGGGGAAGGGTTCTGGAAGCAAAATCCAATGCAGCAAGAATATCCGGAACTGGGAAGGGAGAAGCCAGAGAAGGCGAGGGGGACAGCAAGGTCAGCACCCAGGTTGGGGACTGACCAAACGAGCAGACATGAAAGACCGTTAGGCCTATTCTGCTGACATTTTAGTATGTTAGTAGTAGTATGACATTTGAAATTATAATTTTTTTTTAACCAGGTGAGACACACTAAGCTGAAGCTTGTTTACAGGTGTGACCTGGGAGCACAAGGAACTTAAATGACTTGCTCAGGGTCACACACTATGCAAGTGGGGGCTGTGGGATTCAAACCCAGGTTTGCAGCTCAGAGCCTTAAACCACTGTGCTATACTGTTGAGTAAAAGCCAAACACCCTGCACCAGTCATTATAAAAAATAAAACATATGCAGGTATGTGTCATAAGTTTTTTTTTACACCACCTCGGTGTGTAATAATCTCATAAACCTCTTGAGCTTTGATCTTGAGGTTTATGGGTTATCACACACCTCGGGTGTGAAAAAAAGGCTCACAACACACCTGCATATGCATTATTCTCTATATAATTTCCTCTATTTAGAGGCTCATCATTTTGTTTATTTAATATTTGATCACTGGGGTAGGTATGCTGAGTATGGCTAGACAGCAACAGCATGTACAAGCCCATGATTCACTTTATCTGCATGTCTGCACTAGCTTCGCTGGCCCCTTTTGAAAAATCAGGTAATTACATTTGTGGTTTATATATTGTAGATCACATTGCTTAGTTAGTATGAACAGCCTATCAACTGCCCCACACGATGAAGAATATTCTTAATTTTATCCATCCGAAGTGTTGCATTTCATATGAAAAGGTGTAATGCCACAAACGAAAGGGTTAAGTCTTACAATAACAATGCAAATGTAGAATTGAAAACACACATTTCATTATAATCTATGGTGTTAAATCAATATTAAATGTGAGCGCCTATCTCCATGTTAGAGTATCTGACATGCACTGTTTCAGTGTCAGTGTCCCATTCAGTAACACAATGCATAGAGGTGTGGTCAGTAACTAAACAATGAATGAAGGAACGAGCCAGTGAGCTAGGGAGTGAACGAAGGAATGAATGGAATAAGCAAATTACACAAATTATTGGTCAGTCTTCAGAATAGCATGTAAGATCATTCTCTGTTGCGCGGGGCACGCTGAGCCAAGAGAAAATAAACTGCTGGTACAGAACAGACCACCATATATTTTAATTACAAAGGGTAATTACTCAGCACACTAATACAGTCCAGTACAAGGTTGTATGTACAAAACAGATGACTCCAAATGGAGTCAGAATATAAAATATGGCCATTACACTAGCTCATTAAATGGAGCACTCCGCAAGTAGAACAGGATCAGTCGCTCACTCCTCTCACTTTAGCCAGCAGCACGAGTTCCAGCTGCGGCTACAGAAGTCAAGAAAGTCTTACTGTTTTTATACAGAGAGCATGGGTCAAGGGCTCCTCTCACTAAGCTGGGTGCCCAGAAAAGGTATTTTTGGCCCTCATTTCAAAAATACAGTACATCAGACTCAAGCTAGACTGGATCTGTTTAGCTGGGTTCTGTTTGTTTTTTAAATTGCCAGCATTTTTACCTATTTTCCATGCTTGTTATTTTGTGGAAGAAATCTACACGATGGTGGTTGTCATGGCGCAAAAAAAATGTTTGGTGTCCCACCAAACAAGTAGAGAGAACCCCTCAAAAAAAGCTGCTGCCATTTGATGAACAGAAAACACTAAACTTTAAAGCCTATAGCTCTGGAACAGTTTAATATTTTTTCACCAGACCTATCAAATGCACTACCTTAGGAGGTGACACACGTCCCCTGAAAGTTTGGGAAAAAAATTCCATTCTATGTAGGTTGTTGGGGAGAGCAAAAAAAAAAACATGTTAAGTATAGGAAAAAAGTTAGCCTTTGACAAAAAATGGTATATGCAGATCTCAAAAATCACACAAGCTGTCATCACAAAAATTTCCACAGATCAAGACCTTTCATCCTAGACAACATATGCAACATTTCAGCTCATTTCATTAAATGGTGCCAAATATGTTAATGTGCAAAGTTAGGGGTTTAACATTGAACACCCTATTCAATCCTAACTGTAGTGGTGCTACCACACCACTATAATATATATATATATATATATATATATATATATATCGGTAGTGCTACCATAGTTAGGGTTTAGTAGCCCTTTTAAGGTTAAATGGTGAAACTTTGCACCTTAATAACTTTGCCACTGTTCAATGGATTTGCCTAAAATTTGGCAGGCCTGGGACATAACCATACATCTTGGGACCTGGCAACTTTCATCCGGTTAGTTATATGGCTGCAGAGTTATTAAGCGACATCCGTGGGTGCAATTATATTTTTTTGCGCATTCTTTGCTTGCACCTACAGGCTGCATGGTTTGTGCGACCGGTCCAAAAACTTCAGGGAACATGCAGCCGGGGTCCCCGATATGCCTTTTGAAGATTTTGTGAAAAAATATTGAACGGTTCAAAAGTTATTTAAAAAAAAGTTGCCATTATAAGTCAATGGGAAAAGTTAACAAAAAGTTCAACAGTGTCTCAAATGCAGTTTTTAGTGTCACAAATGACCCTTGTAGTGTTGTGAGTCAGCCACTTTTTTTTCAGTTAGTGGTCACAGAAATGCTTGCCATTTAAATTTGGGACCCTCTAGGAACACAGTTATTTTTGTGTACACCTATTTGGACCCTGAGGATGCTAACCATGTCTTCTTTGGGGGGTTAAACACCCCAGAAATATGATTTTGAATTTTTTGGAAAAAGCAGTGTCACAAAGTAGTGTCGCACTCACGACACTTTTGTGATTTCATTTGCGAAAGTGTTGTGATTTGCAACACTATTTTGCAACACTATGCCCAAAATAACAGAAATTCTTTGCCACCTTGCTGCAAAAAATGGTTTGATCTTTTGGGCTGAAGTTTGGAGGGAAGAAAGCCAACATCGCACAGATGTGCCTTTTGGTGGTTTGGTGACAAACTATTGCACAGATGGAAAGTTACAGTGCTCCGAAGCTGACACTTTTTCCCATAGACTAACATTGCAGTGTCTGCCGCACCTTTCGGGGCCCGTATCTTGGAAATGGAACGAGATACGGACTTTTTGCCAGAAAAATGCTTACCCCCCCAAATGGGGCTAAGTACAAAACTAGTCAGGAAAGTCATAATTCATATGAAATTTTAATTTTTTTGCTACATCGTACGGTTCCTGAGATATAAGCAATTTAGTATTCCAACTCCTCATTTTCTGCTCAGAGCCCCATTATTATGCATACATTCTTTGTACTGACTGTGTTTCTCTATGCAGCTGTTGGGGAAAATCAGGGTGTGTGCTCCAGTCACTGGTACATGTAGCGTTTCCACTTGCGTTTCCATACCCGTTTGTACTAGTGTTCCTGTGTATGCCACCGTGTGCATTATCCTTTGCATTTCTGTTTGCATTTGCATTTGCATTACTCTTACCATTTATGTCTACAGTACTGTTTCTGTTTCACTTTGCGTCACCATGTGCATTACCATTTGTGTTTGCGGCCGCCCTTCCGTTTGTGTTTGTCTTTCGTTTTGCATCATCGTTGTTATTACTGTTACCATTTTCATTTCCAATTGTGGTACCGTGACCATGCGCATTACGGTTTGCATTTCTGTACGTGCTTGTGTTTGCATTTCTGTTTCCTTTGGTGTTATTGTTGCTGTTACCGTTACCATTAGCATTTACAATTGCGGTATCGTGATCATGCGCGTTACGGTGTGCATTTCCATATGTGCTTGCATTTGCGTTTCTGTTTCCTTTAGCGTTATTGTTGCTGTTACCGTTACCATTTGTGTTTCCAATTGTGGTACCGTGACTGTGCGCGTTATGGTTTGCGTTTCTGTATGCGCTTGTGTTTGCCTTTCTGTTTGTTTCCTTTGGCATTATTTTTGCTGTTACTGTTACCATTTGCATTTGCAATTGCAGTACCATGACCGTGCGCGTTAAGCTTTGTGTTTCCATACCCGCTTGCGTTTGCCTTTCTGTTTCTGTTCCCTTTGCCATTATTATTGCTGTAACAGTTAACATTTGCATTTACAATAGCAGTACCGTGACTGTTCATGTTACCAGTTGCGTTTCCGTATGTGCTTGCATCTCCATTCGCTTCACTTTGCACTTGCGTTTCTATTAATGTTTGCGTTACCATTTATGTTTGCATCACCATGTGCATAACTGTTAGTGCTTGCGTTTGCATTGCAGTTACCGTTACTATGTCACAAGACATAACGTGGTGGGAGCGCAGGGCACACCGCCTTCTATTCACTATTTATAGTCCTCCTTCTCAAAAAGAAGGAAAATTCATGGCAAAAAATTCCGTTTAATGCATCAGTTAGGGTTGTTCCACAGTGACAAAAGTGAGGAAATTTGGTGTTAGGGTTGAGAGCCCCCCTTGCATCCCCCCAGCCCGCCCCCAACTGGCATCGGGGTATGCGTTGGGGTCGTTGGTCATAACTCTCACCACATTCTCCTATACCTCAGCTTGTTTACACATGTGATGGAGTGAGAGTTAGGGCCAATGACTTCAGCGCACCCGATGCCAGCTGGGGGCTGGCTGGGGGTGCAAGGAGACTTTCAACTAACACTGAATTTCCTCACTTTTGGCCATGGAACAACCTAACTGATGCATTAAATGGGTTTTGCTGTGAAAAAAAAAAATATATATATATATATATATATATATATTTGACTCCAGAGCTTATTGCCATTCCATATTTTAATTGCCTCTCGGATCAATCCCTCCGCAAGTCTTCAGGATCCCATGAGGCCAGCACCAAGTCACTCCAACAGGCAAAAGTCAGTTACTTTGCCATGAACCTTCAGAGCAAGCTTAATTCTCCAAATCAGTTCCGGACAGTTATTGACTTCATTTTTAACCCCTTCCCACGTATCCATTCCCATCCTCAAGCTACCCTGCTATAGTAATTTCTGAGCCTCCCATGGTGGCTGCTGCTTTCAATACGCACTTCACCAACTGTGCCATTACTACTTTTGCCTTCGCCTCTGCCTGCTCTTTTACTGCTGCTCCTCAATCATCCTCATCTATGCATTCTTTCACTCCAGTCACTACCTCTGATGTCCTATCCACCCTTCTTTCTCTAAATCCTATCTAAGGGTCATAGTTCACATAGCCTTGACTCAAAACTCATTGCACTCTGTCTGCTTCTGCCTTTGCTGCCCCCTACCCCATTTCTGAACCACATCTTTTTGCTCTCTTACGTTCCTACATGCTGGAACTTGTTAAAGTCCTTCCCCTCCACACAGCGGATGCCACCTGCATGCCTGGGAACTATTGACCTATTCACCTCCTTTCCACTCTGGCTAAACTGCAGGAAAAGCTGTTTTTCACTTAGCTCTCCAACTTTCTTGACTCATCCTCCTTTCTGTCTCCCTTCCAATGTGGCTTCCATAAAGCCCATTCCATAATTTCTTCCCTGTTATGAGTTACTGATTCCATCCTGAAAGGGCTTGATCAGAGTAAAGTATTGACTACAGTCTTTGTTGACCCTGTTGCCTATCCTATGCTTCTTATTTCTGTGCCTTGCCCTGCACTCCCTGACCTCCCACTCCTTCTGGCTGCTCAATGGCCCTATCTACTCACCAGTCTCACCTTGCACTGCCGCTCTCTGCCGTCTGGCTTCCAGGCTGTTCCTTTGTCCTTGGAAGGTCTGGCTTATCCCTGCTGGGGAGACCTTCCCTGAGGTAGAGGAAGGGATTAGTATTCCTGGGGGTCTTCTGAGGTATCCATGGCTGGGGGGCAGGAGTGGTGTGCTAGGGGAACTGTGGCATGGGAGTACTAGGCAGCCATCATCTGGCAGGCTGAGATGGGCCTTAGTTTCAGTTTTCTGGGCCCCACTGCACACGCCAATGATGTGCACTACAACGAAGCTCTGGAGGCGGAGCCAGATGATGTGTGGTCACCCACACTGGCAAGGCTCCGAACAACACCAGGTGTGGTCTCCAAGTGGTGCTCCACAGCACCCTCCCCAGGAGGAAAGCATCTATGCAGACACTCTATCACCCTCTCTGCTGACTTTTGCTCCTGATGTTCCAGGCTCGGTGTTCAAATTCAGGTGACCAGCATGACAAGTGTGTGCCCCACCACTCAGCACCATGGAGCTGGCTACTATCCCTTACTTACTAAGGTGTATACTAAGGTGTCTGGGAGCAAAGTAGGTGGTAAGCCCATAAGAGCTCCTGTCCATTCGGCTGTAATAAGAGTATATTTCCTTGTAAGATGTAGGAGCCCAACTTGTTATGTTGGCTTGCACTTGCACACCAGCCAACATCTTGTGGTAGCAGCAGATTTGTAGGTGTGGTCACTGTGGGTGAATGCAGGGCATGCATCAGTAGGTGTGTCCCTCATTCCCCAATAAGCCAGCATGCAGGCGCTGACACCAGCAATACGTAAAGTGGCCACCACATCTAACAAAAGTGCAGCTGTAATGAGAGGCAAGCTCATCATGCAGCGGCACAATAACATGCCTCCCAACATGCCTTTTCTGGTGAAGTTCTCCGGTAAACATGGCGGCACTAAGTGCTGCCGCACAATGCCGACTTCAGAGGCACCCAATCCCCCCTGTTGGCATGCCCCGACCCACTTCATTGGCCGACAGAGGCCCACTCCATATCGGCATAATGCTTGTACCATTCCAGTTATGTGCCGGGTGCCCAATCCTCCTCGGCATCATCCCCCCCAACAGTCCTTCTTTGCCGATGGGGGGCCCAATCCCTGTCAGCTTCAGTCCCCCCTGCCCAGTTCAATTTGCTGACAAGGGAGCCCACTCCCCATCGACGTAATGTCCTCGCCCTCCTGATTTGTGCTGTGTGCCAAGGGGGTGCCCAATCCCCCTTGGCATCATGCACCCCCCCTTTCTGTGCCAATGGAGGGGTCCAATCCCCATCAGCTGTGGTCCCCCCCGTCGTGATGCAGGTGGTACACTGGGAGCCCACCCCAGTATACCAAACAACACCTGCAAAAAAGGAAAACAGACCCTTGTTGTCTTTTCCCTCCTTGTAAAACAAGAAAATGGTTCCTCACGGTCTCTCCTACCCTCTTCCCCCACCTGTGCCCACCATCTGTGTGCTCTGCCTCCCCACAGCCCCCTCACCCCATACTTACCTCTGGAGCCCAGTGCGATGATCTTCGGTGGACTGGGAACACGTCTGCATTCTTCAAAGTCGACCACGAACTGAAGAAATGCCGGCAAGCTGTATAATGGCATAAATAGGGTTTTTTCAACTTTGGTGCATATCTCGGTCATTTTTGGGAATTTTGGCATTTTCAACATGGAGTTATTGGGACCCCCTCCTCATCAATTCAGTCGCTATCATGATGTTATTCGGTCTCAGAAGGTGATTTTGTGGTCACTGTGTGGAATCACATTTCAGGACCGATTAATGAAATGACAGTGCCACTGTTCATGACGTGGGCTCTCAAAAAGCCTATGTTGCAAATTTGGTGAAAAAAATCCAAAAAATGACTGTTTTACAAGCGTGCGTTGCGCAGTTTCCACACACGCTCGTAACGTCATGAATTTGTAATATTTTCACTCCAGATTTTCAACATTGGCATTTTTCCACACCTCCTTATGAACAGTACAGCTGTCATTTCACATATCCTGGCCAAAATGTATTTCTGCACTTCCAGCACAGAATAGCACGGTCCTGCGGGAAATCAGTTTTAGGGACAGATTAAGAAAATAATAATGACACTGTTCATGAGCAGAGGCCCTAAAATGCCTATGTTGAAAATTTGGTGATGAAAGTCCATAAAATGATTGTGTTACAAGCATGTGTTGCGCATTTTCCAGGCACCCTTGTAACTTCCCAAATTTGCAATATTTTCATGCCAGATTTTCAACACTGGCATTTTTTCACACCTCCTTATGAACAGTGTGAACAGTACAGCTGTCATTTTTCACATCCTGCTCAAAATGTGTTTTTGCACTTGTGGCGCACAATGGCATTGTTGCTGTGGGAAATCAACTTTTGGGACAGTTTAACAAAATCACAGTGCTACTGTTCATGAGGGGAGGTCCCAAAATGCCTATCTTGAAAATGTGGTTAAAAGAATCCTCAAAATAATTGGGTTACTGACGTGTGTTGCGCAGTTTCTATGCATGCTCATGACTTCATCAATTTTTCATATTTTCACTCTAGATTTTCAACGTTGCCATTTTTTTATACCTTCTCATGAACAATACAGTTGTCATTTTTCACATCCTGCCCAAAATGTGCTTTCATGCCTGTGGCGCTAAATGTCACAGTCGCTGTGCAAAACCACTTTTTGGCTAACAAACTGATATGGACCGTCTTCATGAGGAAGAGTCACAAAAAGCCCATGTTGAAAATTTGGAGTGAGAATACCAACAAATGTCTATGGCATTAGGGTTTCCAACTGTAACATCCCACCCTGTAGAGACTGACAGGCATCAGAGGTGTGACTTGGGATCATTGGCTGCAATGCCCATGCCACTCCACCCCCAACCCCACCCTGCAGCCAGTGACAGGCATCGAGGTGTGCCTTGGAGTGTTCTACCCTAAAGTTCACCCCATTCTCCTATACTGCACCCATCTCAGCATATTTCCTTATGGAATGGGGTAAGTATGAGACCCAAAGACCCCAAAGACCACCATGATGCTTGTCTGTGTGTACAGGGTTGGGTGAGGTAAAATGGTATGAGCGTTATAGCTGACAACGCAGAGGCACACCCCAATGCCTGTCAGTCTCTGCAGGGTGGGGGTGGGGTTGCCGTCAGTTCAGTACTTCACTGCCATTCCTATTATGCATCTCTAACTCCTGCACTACCAATGCCAATGCCAGTGAGACAACATTCGGCATTGACAAATGCTTGTTATGTTGATTGCGCACATGCGCAAGAAACATGTTGAGGCTGCATTCTCCACAAGCAGGTTGTGGAGGCATGGCACTGTTGTGGCCAATGCCCCCACAGCCTGCAAAGGCTTGTCCCGCGTCTCCCAATGCCATGGCACACTGCTGCTGACACTAGTTCAGCCAGCATGCCACAACCTTCTAAAAAAAAAATCAGCCGCTGCAATTAGGGGCTGCCACATCATTGCAGCATCAGTCATCCGCTGCAAGGAGGGAGTGACTCGTCATTGCAGGGTGGGATTTAGGAACCCTGATATTGTTTGTGAACATGGTGGCAGCTTGCCGCCATATTCACAAACAGTATTACCCCCCACCATGTTTATTTGCTGACAGGGGAGCCCACTCCCCGTTGGCATAGTGTAACCCCCCAGTTTTACTGTCTACCAACCGGGTGCCCAATCCCTGTCAGCAGAAAGAATCCCCCTTTCTTGTTTGCTGATGGGGTGCCCAATGCCCATAGGCTACAGCTGCCACCCAAAGCAGAATCGGTGGCATGCTGGGAATATAGCGTGCCATGCCCTGTAAATAAAAATGGGTCACCAATGTCTTTTTTACCCTGTAAAAAAACTGCCCTCAGAGATCTCCGTGCCCGCCACCTGCAACCCACACCCACCCACTGTGCACCCTGCCTCCCTACACCCCTCCTCACCCCATACTTACCTCCAGAGTCCGGCGCGATGATCTTCGGAGGACTGGGAACACATCCGCACTCTTCAAAACCGACTGTGAACTGAGGAAATGCCGGTAAACTGTATAATGGAATTAATAGGGGTTTTTCAACTTTGATGGATATCTCAGGCATTTTTTGGAATTTTGGCACCAAATTTTCAACATGGGATTTTTGGGACCCCTCCTCATGAATTCTTGAACTGTCATGGCATTAATCTGCCCCAAAAGGTGATTTCATGGTCACTGCATGGACAACAGTGGCATTTTTTCACACCTCCTTATGAACACTACAGCTGTCATTTTTAACATCCTGACTAAAATATGTTTTTGCACTCCTGCCAAAGAATAGCACAGTCACTCTGGGATATCAGTGTTCGGGACAGATTAAGATCGACCAAGTGAGAGGGGGGAGTGACCGGGTTCAACTGAGCTCTGTCGGGACTGCTGCAGATTTGCTTGTGGGAAGACAAAGGTCCCAACACAAGAGCCCAGTACAAAAGGGCAGCCTGCAGCACTGGGAGAAACAGAACAAGAGCACAAGTGAGGGAGGGGGAGTGAGTGAACTCACTGAAGCACTGTCAGGACTGCTGCGGATTTCTTTGTGGGCAGACAAAGGTGCCAAAGCAGCCAGGTGCCCCATACAAAAGTGCAGTCTGCAGCGCCAAGAGAAACAGAATGAGTGAGTGACAGAGCGGTAGTGAGCAAGCTCAATGGAGCTCTGTTGTGACTGCTGCAGATTTCTTTGTGGGCAGAAAATGTGACAATGCAGGCAGGAGCCCAGTACAAAAGGCCAGCTTGAAGCGCCGGCAGAAACGGATTTCATGAGTGACAGAGGGGGAGTGAGCAAGCTCAATGGAGCTGTGTCGGGACTGCTTCAGATTTCTTTCTGGCCAGAAAAAGCCGCCAATGCAGGCAGGAGCCCAGTACAAAAGGACAGCCTGCAGCGCCAGGAGATACAGAATGAGTGAGTGAGGGAGGGGGAGTCAGTGAGCTCAATGGAGCTCTGTTGGGACTGCTGCAGATTTGTTTGTGGGCAGGAAAAGGCAGCAATGCACACAGGGGCCCAGTACAAAGGACAGCCTGCAGTGGCAGGAAAACCAGAATATGAGCGGTGAGCGAGCTCAATGGACTATATTGTAACTGCTGAAAATTTCTTTGTGGGCATAAGAAGGCAGCTGCGCAGGCAGGAGTCCAGTGAAAAGGGCAGCCTGCAGCGCTGGCAGAAACAGAATGAGCGAGTGAGAGAAGGGGAGTGAGCGACCTCAATGGAGCTTTGCTGGGACTGCTGCAGATTTCTTTGTGGGCAGAAAAAGGCGCCAACATAGGCAGGAGCCCAGTACAAAAGGGCAGCCTGCAGTACCAGGAGAACCAGAATGAGTGAGAGAGACAGAGGGAGCGAGCGACCTCAATGGAGCTCTGTCGGGACAGCTGTGGATTTCTTTGTGGGCAGAAAAAGCCACCAACACAGGCAGGAGCCCAGTACAAAAGGGTAGCCTGCAGCGCCAGGAGAAATAGAGTGAGCGGGTGAGAGAGTGGGAGTGAGCCACCTCAACGGAGCTCTGTCGGGACAGCTGCGGATTTCTTCCTGGGCAGAATAAGGTGCCAACGCAGGCACCAGCCCAGTACAAAAGAGCAGCCTGCAGCACCGGGACAAACAGACTGAGCCACTGACAGAGGGCCACTGAGCGAGCTCAACAGACCCACTCAATCAACATTCGGCATTGACAAATGCTTGTTTTTAAAGTCCTGCTTATCCTTACTAATTATTACTTCTAATGGAAGCTTATTCCAAGGTGTGATGAACTGCCCCTTTTGAGCTTTAACAGTCTTTAGAGAGTTGACTGTGTCTTTTTTCTCCTTGCTGCCACCACCTGGTTCCCCAGGATATTAGCTGTTCTCTGCACAGGGCTGGGAGGTCAGCACAGTTTAGATCTGGTAGGGTGCTGTTTGGCTGATGGATGCCATAGTTTTCCTTTTGCCAGTGAAAATAATGCTGTTACCATTGCAAATAAGTCATTTTTTCTATAAGAATAGATTTTTTACTGCAAAACTCAGGTTTTACAATACCAGGATATATACAGTACAAAAGAGAAACACATTTACAGGAAAACAAATAAATGGTCTTGAACAACAGATGTAAGAAAGGAAAATACTATAGTCTAATCTTCCCTAAGACAACATATTGCCTCACAGCTAAGCTCAGAGAGCATTTGATACCTGACTCTCTCTTAGCTCCCACACAAAGTTAGCTGGAATGCAGGCTCTGCTTTTACCACAAAGATTTCGGAAGACAAAAAGCTTCCATTGTAATTAAACTTCTGAATTCATAGCCTAAGGCTGAAGCCCTCAGAGGAGGTTATTTTCAAACCCACCAAACATTTTAAATGTTGTAACACGTTTGTGTTTAATTGCTCCAATCAGTTTAAAACCTATGTGTCTAACTGCATCCCTTTAAGGGGCTTCTACTATATATATATATACACACACACACACATATATATATATATATATGTGTGTGTGTGTGTGTGTGTGTGTGTGTATATCATATATATATATATATATATATAATATATATATATATATATATATATGTGTGTGTGTCCACCTCATGCATCTCTGAGATTTATTACCTGTGCAGAGGCATCGCCTGTTAGGATGCAGAGTTCTTAGTGTTTTTAGTTAGCATGCCAGGCAGAAACTCACAGACGTAAGCAATTAACTAATCAGTTCCCATTTCTGTCAGCATTCCTGTCACTTTTTTTTCTTAGTTTATGAAGGTGCCTCTTTTTTGGGCCACCCCCAGAGACATGACCATTTATGCAGAGGCTGGGAAGTGCGTAAAGTATTTAGCCATGCTGTTAGCCCTGCCTAGACAGCCCATTTTCATTGGCATTTTGTTTACTACTGGGGAGCTGCATGGTCATGTTATAGGCCTGCAGTACCAAGCTTTAGCACAGTAATTTTTTATTTTGCCCGCTTGACCTATGAATCCAGATTAGAGGATTATGATTTGTGACCACAGTACATTTTTTGCTCATACAAATAAGGCTGCAGCTTTTGAAGGGCCCGCACAATTTTTAAGCACTCCTTTTTAATCATGGCATATGCCTCCTTTTTGGGCAGCAGCCTCCTGCTCAGATACACTACAGGGTGCTCTTCCCCCTGCACAATAACCTGATTTAGCACAGCACCCAGCCCATGGTCTGAGGCATCCACATGAACAACAAACTTTAGACTGAGCTGGCCCAGTGGTGCTGAGGGTTGAGGTGCTGGACACCACACCTCGCGCCACGTCGGTGACCCCGGTTTGGAAGCGAGCTCGGGTTCTGGGGGTCAGCAGGGGAGGGAGTAGATCAAGCACCTGCTGGGCTGCTCTCTTCTCCCGGGAGGGAGGGTCGGGAGTTGTCTGGAGTTCCAGCTGCCCCCGGTGGTGATTGGAGGCACTGCAGTAACTCGGACTGCACGTAGCAGCGTGGCTGACTCCGGCAGGGTTGCCGTGCGCCATGGCGTCAGGGGTGCCCACACAGGTGGGAGGGAGAACGGGAATCAAAGGACTACTATAAGGGGGGAAAACCCTTTAGCCCCAGATTGGCAATGGCCTGCATGTCCGCCAGCCATGTGCCCAATGCTGGACCTCCGCCACTGCCCCTTCGATCTCCTGTGGGGCTTAATCCGGGGGGCTCCACAGGGTGCACTGTAATGACTTTGAGGTTGGCAGGGGCCACAGAGGGCGATAGAGTTGGGGATGTGTCATGGCCTGAGAGAGTTCCAGGTGTCTGAAGGAGATAAAAGAGAATTAAAAAAACAAAAAAAACTTTAGACTGTATTTGGGGCTAGCTAGCACAGCCAGCCCACTTAAGGCCTTTTTTTAGCTTTTGAAAGGCTGATTTACAGCCATTTGTGTATTGAATCTTTTTAGGCATTTGCTTTTTGTTAGGTCTATTAGTGGCCTGGCCATATTAGTATAGTGAGGGACAAACCTTTTGTAGTACCCGGCTGTTCCCAGAAATGCCCTTACCTGTTTTTTAGTGGTAGGAGTGGGCCAGGCCAGGATGGCATTGACCTTTTCAGGCTTTGGATGGATGCATCCACTGCCCACCTGGTGCCTGAGGTAGGACACTTTTGCCATAACTATTTTGTATTTTTTTGTCTTGACTGATAACCTTTCAGCCTTTATCTGGTGGAATACCTTCCGTACATGCTTTATGTGCTGCTTTTAGATGTTGCTGTAAATGGCTATATTATCCATGTATGTCAGTACAAAGTCACCTGCCCCAGACAGAATATGATCTACAAGCTGCTGAAAGGTTGCGGGTGCATTCTTTATCAAAAAGAGCATTACTTTAAACTCATACAAATCAAATGGGGTGACAAAAGCTTACCTTTTTCCGGCTGCAGGGGTCAGAGGTACCTGTCAGTAGCCCTTTGGTAAGTCTATTTGGTAAGTCTATTGTGGTCAGATGCTTGGCTCCCCCCCAGTTGCTTTAAGGTCTCATCTGTTTTGGGCATGGGGAAGGCATCTGACTTTGTGCAGTTGTTAAGCTTGTGGTAGTCAACACAAAACCGTGTGGTACCATTCTTTTTAGGGATCAGGAACACCGGCAAGGCTCAAGGGCTACTGGAATTCTGGATCACTCCAAGTTTTAGCATTTTGTTGAGCTCCTTCTTTATGGTCTGTTTAACCTGCTCTAGTACCCTGTAGGGTACTGTCTTAGTGGCACCTGAATGCCAGTATTCACGTGGTGCTCGGCCAGCATGGTGTACCCTGGTTTTTCTGTGAATATGTCCCCAAATTCTTTTAACACACCCTGGATTTATTTTTATACCTGGGGTGGTGCCAGCTGGTTTGAGAGGGCAAGGTTGTCCATGGAGGATTCTACTTGGGCCTCCCAGAGGAAGTCTACTAGTGGATCAGCCTCAGTTTTTTTGGGGGCTGCACACAGTGAGGACCATTTTCTCCCTATCACAGTAGGGCTTCATTATGTTAACATGACACACCTTTTGCCAGCACCTCCTGCCAGGTAGCTCTATCACGTAATTAACATTACTCACCTTTTGGACAATGGAGAATGGCCCTTCCCATGTTGCCTGCAATTTATTTTGTTGGACAGGGATGAGTACCATCACTCGCTGTTCCACCATGTACTCTTGGGCTCTGGCACCATGTTCATACCAGCCTTTTTGCTGCTCTTGTGCAATGGCTACATGTTCCTGAGCGAGCTCCATGAGTTCCATAAGCCGGGTCCTGAAGTTCATGACGTACTCCACAACAGACTCCCCTTGGGAAGCACGATCACCCTCCCATTCATTTTAAACTAAATCTAGGGGGGCCCCCTTCCCCTATGGCTGAACAGGAGTTCGAAGGGTGAGAACTCTGTGTACTCCTGGGGAACTTTCCTGTATGCA
This sequence comes from Neoceratodus forsteri, assembly GCA_016271365.2. Taxonomy (NCBI): domain Eukaryota; kingdom Metazoa; phylum Chordata; order Ceratodontiformes; family Ceratodontidae; genus Neoceratodus; species Neoceratodus forsteri. The sequence goes on along the minus strand of CM028138.1, from coordinate 220,269,714 downwards.
GCAAGAGATAAGGCAAGTATTTGTCCCACTCTCTCTTGTACTGGTCAGTGAATGTCCTTAACATGGTCTTAAGGGACGAATTAAAGAGCTCAACCAGACCATTAGTCTGGGTGATGGTATATGGAGGTTCTAAGCTGCTTTACCCCACACTTTTTTCACAAACTACTCATTAGCTCAGACATGAAGTTAGCGCCCTCTTCTGACAGTATCTTTTGGGGAAAGCCCACCCTGCTAAATATCCCCAACAGTTTGTCAGCCATCTTTTTTGCCTCAATGGATGAAAAGGACACTGCCTCCGGGTATGTCGTGTCATAATTGACGACCACCAGGATATACAGCTTGCCAATGTGAATTGGGGTGCTAAGTGGCCTCGCTATATCCATGGCTACCCTTTTAAAGAGTTCATTAACAATGGGCAGGAGCACCAAGGCTGCCTTGGCCTTGTAACCCTCCTTGTCCCCCCTCTGGCACTGTGAACAAGTCCGACAGTAATCTGCTACATCTTTCCCCATTCCAGACCAAAAGAAATTGTTGGCAAGCTGCTTTTTTGTGCACCTCACACCCAAGTGGCCTGAAAAAGGGATATCATGGGCCAGGGCCAAGATCTGCTAGCGGTAAACCTTGGAACTACCAGCAGCCGGCGAACCTTTTCATCTAGCCCCCCCCTCTGGTGTACACTCCTTGTACAACAGCCAATTTTTCAGTGGACTGATTCTGCGCTCCCCTGAGAGTGCTCAACCCTATCTGCTATTTCTTTTAGTTTCTGCAGGGCAGGATCAGCGAGCTGCGCTTTGCCCAGCTCCTCTCATCTGACTCTTCCCAGCTCCCCTTTAGAAGGAAATCCTGAGACCTCCTTTCTCTGCGACTGGGGCTCAGGGCTGCTACTCCTGTCTGGTTCTTTACCTTACTAGCCACATCCTCAGCTGCTAAGGGAGGGACTAGTACGGGCTGGGTCACCCCCTTTTTACCCTCAGAAGCTTGCCCTTTTGCCTGACTGTGGGTAGTAACACACATCAGAGATTTCCTGTGGTCAGAATAATTTCCCATGATCACATTTACAGGGAGATCAGGTACAACTCCCACCTCATTTACTCCATGGCCACCCTCCCATCTCAGGAAGACTTGAGCCATTGACAATTGGACCGCTGGACCTATGACTCTCCGAATCTTGGAGAATTGCCCTGGAAGAACCTACTTTGCCAGAATTAGATCCTGCCTTACCAGGGAGATGGATGTGCCCGTGTCCCTCAATCCATGTATTACTCTCCTATTAACTAAAATAGGGTGCATATGGTCAGAGGAGTCACACAGTACTGTAGTCTGCAGGCAACCCACCAACTGTTGGGTGCTATTTTGATTGCCCCCTCCCCAGTCCTTTGTCCCTTAATCATATTCTGAAGGCAGTCGTGCCTCAAATTCCCCACTTTCTTGCAAATGTAACATTTTTTGGCCCCTAGCTCTTGGTTCCCATTAGAACCAGTGGGTTCTGCTTTGGGCTCAAGTGCGGGCTGGTTAACTTTAGGCTGCCCCCCCTGGGACCGCTTAAAACCAGGTACTGGCCCCCATTAGAAACATAGAATCTAATGGCAGATAAGGACTGCTTGGTCCACCTAGTCTGCCCATTTCCCTACCTAACAGATAAGCTGCAGATCCTAGTTAACCAGCAGCCTATTTCCTCCTACCCCCCACTAGAATAACCTTATGTCTATCCCATGCATTCTTGAATTCCCCCACTGTTTTTGACTCTACGACCTTCTCAGGAAGGCTGTCCCATGCATCTACAACCCTGTCTGTGAAGAAATACTTCCTCACATTACCCCTGAGCCGACCCCCTCTATCTTCAAAATGTGCCCCCTTGTTTTTCACATCTCTTTTTCTGAAAGATGCTACCCTCTTGGACTTTGTTGATTCCTTTGAGGTATTTGAAAGTTTCTATCATGTCCCCCCTCTCCCTACTTTCCTCTAGGCTATACATTTTAAGCTCCTTTAGTCTTTCTTCATATAGCTTCTGGTGCAGACCCTGCACCATTTTGGTTGCCCTCCTCTGGACAGCCTCCACCCTGTCTATGTCTTTGCGGGAATAGGGTCTCCAGAACTGTACACAGTACTCCAGATGTGGTCTTACCAACTGTCTGTACAGATGGACAACAACTTCCTGTTTTCTACTGGTGATGCCTCTCCCTATGCAACACGGTATCCCCCCAGCCCTCCGTACTGCCTTCTCACATTGCTTGCCTACCTTATGCCATCTGATATGACTATCCCCAGGTCCCTTTCCATTTTTGTTGTTGTTAGTTACTCTTCCCCTGTGTTTTTGTTTCCCAGGTGCATTACTTTGCACTTCTTTGCATTAAATCTAAGCTGCCATACATTTAACCATTCCTCCAACTTTGCCAAGTCCTTTTTCATCCTTTTCACCCCATCTTGAGTATCAACCCTGTTGCAGATCTTTGTGTCATCTGCAAAGAGACATACTTTTCCTTCCAGTCCCTCTGCAATGTCACTTATATAGACGTTAAAAAGGACTGGCCCCAGTAGTGAACCCTGCAGTACCCCACTAGTAACCCTCCTTTCTTCACTGTGGACTTCATTTACTATTACCCTCTGTGTCCTGTTGTCAAACCAGTGTTTTACCCAGGCTACCATCCTGGGACCCACTCCCAGGCTGGCTAATTTGTTTATTAATCTTTTGTGCGGGACTGTGTCAAATGCCTTGCTAAAGTCTAGGTAGGTCATGTCCATAGCCCCTCCCTGCTCTACTTCTTTGGTCACCCAGGCAAAGAAATCCATTAGATTTGTCTGACATGATCTTCCCGCTGTGAACCCATGCTGCCTTGGGTCCTGTGCCCCGCTGGCCTCTAGGTAATCAACAATTCTTTCCTTCAGAAGGAAAGAATTGTTGAGTACCTAGAAGGTCTTACCCTGCATGTGTGGCCTGCAGGCCATGAGCAGGTCAGCACTTTCTGCTGCCTCCTTTGAGAAGCTATATGCCCTGTTGAGCAGCCATGCACACAGGTCCTTAGGTACAATGTTAAGTAATTGTTCCCTTACAAATAAATATTCTATTTGCTCCACGGTGTCTGCTTTTGCCCAATCCACCCAATGGTCAAGATAGGTATGCAGTTGAACATGCAATTTTTACCTTACTGTTTCCTGGACTTTTACTTAACTCCCTAACTTTCTTTCCGTGAGCCACAGGAGTTAACTCAAAATGTTTCAATAACATTATTTTAACCTTATCATAATGTCATAACCCACACAGTCTACATCATAAATTTTGGCAAATGCATGCAAAGCATGTCTCGTAAGTAAGGGTATGAGGTGGGTCATCCATGAAGCCATGTTCAATTGAAACTGCATGCACACCCTCTTAAATGACTTTAAAAATAGACCATCTCCCTCCTTATATTGAGGAAACAATTTAAAATTAATTTTGGCTTCATGGGGTGGATTCCCTCTCCATTACTTACAGTTTTCTGGTGCAGTGTCATTATTTCCTTTTTTGTGCTTGGTTTCTTTCTCTTTGTCCTCCAGCCTTTTTGTCTCTGCATCCAGCTTTTTTCACCTCCAGTTTCATTTCTTGTTGGTGAAGTTTTTTTTTCTCTGCCTGCAGTTATTTTGTCTCTGCCTCCAGTATTTTTGCTTCAAGTTCCTTGTCTTGCAGCATCAGTTGCCATCTCAGGATCTTGAGCTGAGTTGGAGAGTCTACTACCCCAGCCCCTGGCTCACCCTCAGTGACCTTTTGTCTTCAGTCATGCTCCTCCAGTGCTCCTTTGAGGTCCCTTATGGTCAGGCCATTATACTTGTCCCCCTTTTCTTGACACCTCTCATGAAGCTGTGACACAGAAAGTCTATCATATCCTGGGGAGCTTCCTCTCTACCTACACTACACTAAGCTTCAGAGAGTTGCCTACATCTTCTGTCTCCTTGCTGCCACCACCTGGTTCCCCAGGACATTAGTTCTTCCCTGCATTGGGCTGGGAGTTTAACACAGATCAGATCGGTAGGGTACTATTCGGCTGATGGATGCCAGATAGAGTTTCCTCTTTGCCAGTGACAGCAATGCAGTTACCTTTGCAAATAAGCCACAGTCTGTGATTCTATAAGTATAGATTTGTTACTGCAAAACTCAGGTTTTGCAATACCAGGATATACAGTACAAAAGAGAAAATACACACTTACAGAAAAAACAAATAAATGATCTTGAACAACAGATGTTAGAAAGGAAAATGCTATAGTCTAATCTTCCCTAAGACAATATATTGCCTCCCAACTAAGCTTACAGAGAATTAGATACCTGACTCTCTTCGCTCCCACACAAAGCTAGCTGGAATGCAGGCTCCTCTCTTACCATGAAGATTTCTGAAGGCAAAAGGCTCCTGTTGTAATTAAACCTCTGAATGTATAGCCTAAGGCTGAAAGCCTTTGACGAGGTTATTTTCAAACCCACCAAACATTTTAAATTTTGCAACAAGTTTGTGTTTAATTGCTTCAATCAACTTAAAACCTACATGTGTCCAACTAGGTCAGTTTTGCACCCAGTTTTTGTTCAAATGCTCCAATCACTTTAAAATCTCTGTGTGTGTGTGTGTGTGTGTGTGTGTCCACCTCATGCATCTCTGAGATGTATTACCCTGTGCAGAGGCATCTCCTGCTAGTGATGTAGAGTTCTTAGTGTTTTTAGTTAGCATGCCAGGCAAAAACACTTTGGTGAGAATATGAAAAACAGAAAATAGTTTCACAAACATAAACAATTAACTAATCAGTTCCCATTTCTGTCAGCATTCCTGTCACAAACGGATTAATTACTCTCTGGGTATAAAATGCCCTTCTTCTATTCATATTAAATTTATTGGGCCTTATTTGTAGTGGGTGGCCTTTAGTACTCTGCAGTTCATTTTTTAAATTCAAGTCCTAGTTCACTGAAAAGATAGTCAGCATGCATAATGTTGCAACACAGCATCAGATCTCCTCTCAGTCTTCTGGTCTCCAGGGACATGAGATTGAGTCTATTAAGTTGTTCACTGTAAGTCAAAACTTTATTGTCATAGATCAACTTCATGGCTTCTCTTTGAACCCTCTCTATTTTCTCAATATCACCTTTGTTAACTGGACCCCATACAGGGCTCCCATAGTCCAAGATCGGTCTGACATAGGTTCTGTGCAAGGGCATTATAACCTGGTCGCTCCTACTATTTAAATTCCTTTTTGTGGTCCATAGTAATGTTTTTGGCTTTTGCAACCTGAGTTGCACAATGGGATGAACAAGTGAAATTGTGATTTATACTTACCCCCAAGTCTCTTTCTTCATTTGACTCATTTGACAAATTAAAGGCTGCTGGTGTCTCAGTCCCTGCCCTTGAGTGGTTCTTCTGCTGCCTTTCTGGTTGGAGTCAGTTGGTCTAGTTTGGGTACTCCTTCTTGTCTCTCTCCCCATCACCTCCAGAGTGCCACAGGGCTGTTTTGGGCCTAATCCTCACTCAGTTTTCATAAATGGCCTCCCCATAGCCTATGTTTTAACTGACATTCATATATATGCCTAGACAGCAGATACCACCCCTGCATGCAAGTCCAGCTCCACAGCCCCTGAGGAGCATAAGGGTGGCACAAGGGCTCTCCCCTGCAATTTCCCAGATGGCGGATACCACCTCTACACTCAAGGGAACTGCTTCAACACAGATGGCATCTGGTGCCATCTTTGGCCTCCTCACTCCAACAATCCAGCCTGCTTACTCTGTGTCTGGTCGGAGCCGTGCTTCACATGGCACTGTATTGCATAAAGCCACCTTCCCTCCCCAGCCACCCCAACCCTAAACTAGTGCTATTCTTATACGCTTAGGTGCTGTTTGAAACAATCAGCCCACTTTTTCTCCCTACAGCTTAAGCTACATGGTATTAGCCTGCACCTCCCCCACCTTTAGTTCTTGGTCCCTCCCAACAAATCCCTCCCTTCCATCCAAGTCATGGGCCCTGCATCCACCACTTCATATTAGTCTACAGCTATGTCATCCCCCTGATCCAGCTAAAAATCATTCTCTACCCTGCCACTATGTCACCTTGCCACCAGCCATGCCATGTTACATCTACCATCTCCCCCTACCCCCACTACACCCTTTTCTCCCCTCTCCAGTGCTTATCAGCACCCACTCCCTCCTCTTCTTCTTCCTCCCTCCACTACCCCTCCATGGACCTTCTTACCCCTGGCCCCCTGGCACTTCTATCTTACCACTTTGCTGCCTTATAATTGCCCTAACCAGTCCCTTACTTATGGCCCCCCTTCCCATTAATTCCTGCTACCCTCCTTGGTCACGTAAAAAATGCATCTTCATAATTTCTCACTACCTGGTCATCCTGCTGTTATTACTTGCTGGCAACATCAAATTAAACCCTGGCCCTACTCCCTCTCTCTCCCCCAGTTGCCCCTGGGCTGTGAATTATACACCTAAACATCAGGAGTCTGCTGCCCAAAACTGATCACATCCATCCCCTAGTTCTGTCTCGCCAATCTGGCATCCTCATTTTATCTGAATCCTGGCTCAGCCCAAAAATACCAGATGAATGCATCTCTATCCATGGCTTCACCATCATTCACCAGGACAGAGCCAAAAGGGGAGGTGGGGTAGCCATATACCGACCATACACTTCACAACTATTCTGGCTTCCTTGACCCCCTCTATGTATGAACAGATACTAATAAAGATCTCACTGCCCTCCTCCCTACTGATCTTTATAGCAGGAGTTTACTGTTGTCCTGCTTCCCCCCACCTCCATCACTGACCTACTGGCATCCCTTTTGACTCATGCTTCCTTGGGTGTACTATTAATCCTGGGTGATTTCAACCTGAATTGGCTTGCCTCCACACACTCCTCCTCCCACTTAGAAATCACTGCCCTAAACCTATCCCAGCTTATTACTGAGTCTAAATGTCTCAACAACAAAACCCACAACCATTTCCTCATTGACTGGGTCCTGGCATCACATCCTCACTGCATCATAAATGCAGTGTCCAACCAGATGTGCTCAGCGATCACCACATCAGATACCGTGTACAGAAAATTTAGCACCCCTGAACCCCATCCAAATTCCTACAAATTCATTCTTTTAAATCTCTAGATCTCTGACCCCTACTTGGTGACCTGTCCAGGACAGACTGATCCCTCATCAACACTGCCACTTCAGTTGATAGGGCTCTTGACTATTTCAAATCTCTCTTCCTCAGCATCTGGAATGACCATGCCCCACTCTGACACACCAGAGTCTGCGACTCCCACCTCCCCTGGATTAAATCAGACCTGGATTGTCTAGGGATCTAGGATCAAGCTTGGAAAGACCAAAAATGGTCACCCTCCACCACAGCCTATGAAAGATACCGCCATCTCTGAAATATATGCACTAGGCTAGTCAGACAAGCCAAATCTGACAATGTTGCTAGCACCTTCCATGCAAATATAAACCACCCTTCTAAATTCTGGAAGGTGGTAAATGCTCTAGTCTCACCCCCAAATATCTCTCCTGCCCATTCACTTAGAGTGGCTGACTCCACCCTGTCAGACCCTCCCTCAGTAACCAAAGTGTTTAATACCCTTTTTACCTCCTGTGCTTCCTCTCTTCACTCCTCCCTCCCCTCTACACCTCCTCTCCCTCCTCAGCTCCCAGTGCCTCCTGTTCCACACTTCCTTTTCTCCCCTGTATCTCCCTTAAGGGCTCTTGAGGCACTCCTTACCCTAAACCCATCCAAAGGAAAAAGCCCTGATGACCTTGACGCTAAACTACTTTACCTATATGCTCATGCCATTTCATACTCTGTAGCTGAACTACTACACCTCTCATTTAAGCTAGCCTCTGTCCCAAGTGCTTAGAAGCATGCCACCATCATCCCTCTCCATAAAGGTAGTGACCAATCCGTAGCCGACAACTACTGTCCCATCTCCCTTCTTCCAATCCTTTCAAAACTGCAAGAACATGTAGTACTCTTACAGCTCTCTTCTTACCTTGACACTTCCTCCTTTTTCACCCCTTTCCAGTATGGCTTCCATAAGAAGCACTCCACATCCACCTCTCACCTCTGGCTTACTGATTCCATCTGTTACGGCATGGATTGGGGCCTTATCACATCCGCCATCTTTGTTGACCTTGCTAAGCCTTCTACTGGACAAACTGTCAGCCACTGGATTGTCTCCTACTGCCACCAGCTGGTTCAAATCCTACCTAGTGGTCAGATCACAATCATTAAGAATTGAGGACTCTCTTTCTCCACCCCTACCCATCCACACTGGTGTCCCATAAGGCTCAGTCCTTGGTCCAATTCTCTTCTACATTTTCCTTAATGATTTCCCATTGGTCTCTTCATCTGCATCCACTCACATATATGCAGATGACATAACTTTGCATGCTTCCGGTCCCTCCACTCCCATGGTAGCATCCACACTCCAGCAGGACTTTGAAAATGTCCAGCATTGGCTATGTGCCAACAAGCTGTTTTTAAACACCAAGAAGACTGTCTCCATGAACTCTGGCACAAGGCAGAGACTCCGTAGGCTCCCCTCCAGCCCCTTCTTCCACACTCTTGAGGGAACCATGTTGGAAGATACTGCCTCTTTCAGATACCTAGGGGTCTGGCTCAACAAACACCTCGACTTCACTGGTCACATGGATGCTATTCACAAGAAACTACTCCCTAAACTGGGTACATTATACCAGGATCATAAATGCATTCTCTTGCTGGCATTCAGAGAAATTCTGTTGAGAATGATCCTTTCAGCATTTAACTACAGTGATGTAGTCTACAGTGCCACCCCCAAAACCACCCTAGCCAGACTGGACGCACGCTTCCACTCCTTCTGTCACTTTGCTCCTGACCGCTCACCCTGCACTCACCACTGCTCCCTTTACCAATCCCTGGCACTCCCCTCCCTCTATGATCACTGCCTGGCTCACTGTACCAACTTCACTGGTAAGTTCTGGTTCAGAACGCCCCCTTCCTACCTCTCGTCTTCACTCTCCCTCCCACCCTCCTCCTCCTCTCGCTCCCTCAGGAACGGTGCTGCTCATACTCTGGCCATCCATTCCAGGTCCTTATCTGTTGGCCAGGCTTCCTTCTGCCACCGCTTTCCCAAGCTCTGGAACTCGCTCCCTTCTGACATACAAAATGCACCATTCATTTGTGCCCTATCCTGTCTCATGTGTTCATTCACAGCCCCTTAATGCAGCTGTTCCTAATTCCTCTTGCACCCCTCACCCCTATCTGCTTGACCCCACATTGATTCCCCCATACCTCTATCCCCATGACCCCATGCCTACTCCTCCCTGCCTTGCCCTGCTTTGATAGCCAGTTTACTACAGCATGCACTTACTGTGTACAATTGTTACTTCGTCAAGTAAATTTGTCTGTAGTCATTGTAATCACAGCTATCCCTGCTTGTATGTCATCAGGTTAACTCCCTGTATCCTAAAGTACTGTACTTTGAGATGTTGAAACTACTGTATTTAGGGGTTTGTCTGGTTTGAAAGAACCCCCTTTTGAAACTCCCCCTTTATTTTTCATTATTTGTAAACATTTTTCATCATTTCTGTTTATTTTTTTTACAGAGTGCTAATGCACACATGATGAACCCCAGCACTTTCTCTCTGCATGCGTCCCCTTCCCCATCTGCTGCCAATCAGCTCCCTCAGTACCAGTAATATGACTGGAGCTGCTTTGTGAGTATTTCTCCACACCCTCCCCCTATGACTAGCTGGCCAGTTAGAGCTCACATCAGCATCGTGAATGTGACCTCAATACAGCACAGCCACTGCCTACAATTCACGTTATCAGCTAGCACTGGAGGAAGATGAAGCATGGTGGCAGGCTCAGACATGATGTCACCAGGAGAGCAAAAAAGAAGTAGAGGACCTCAATTTACAATATTATCAGTCACTGGCAGGTAAATTTTGCTGGCCACTATTGCCGAAGATGTGTCCCTTAATAATTGTATATCAAGAGATAGGCTGTGCGGTTGGCCAAGGGAGCTTTTTGGGTTGGCAGGCTGAAAATTTAGAAATAAATTATTTAAATCCCCCTCTATACAAAAAGCAAAGTTGTCTTGTTTCATATGCCTGTTTTAACTTTTCATAAGAAAAGCAAAAGAGGTACCGCAGTGGAAAGGCATTGTAAGTGTTTGGAAGGGTCTGGCTGGGATCTACACTGCCACCTCACTAATTGTGCTGTTCAGAGAGGTCTTCACTCTGGTCCCATTTTCATTGTCATTCAGTTCCACTTTTGTCTGTGTCATCTGTGCCAGATGCCGTTAAATCAAATAAGTTGTAATGTGTTTTCTCCAGATGACCACATGTACCAGCAGAATGAAATTTGATGCTACAGTTCAGTGTTTTGAATATACCTACTGTACTTTTAGAAGCAAGGTGGGGTGGGGCTGGGGGTAGGCATTTGAGAGATGGTAACTTTGCACTGGAAATCCCCGCCACCATCAAATTACTTTTCCCCTCACTACCTTTGTCATACCTACCACATTGGAGACTAGAGTGGGGGCAACAATTGTAGTACTCAATACTGCACTAAAAATTATGTTACAGATTTTTTTTCCAAGCAGGATGCCTAGAATAGAAACATAGAAATATAGACAATGACGGCAGAAAAAGACCAGAGGTCCATCCAGTCTGCCCAAGTTCTCTATAATCCCCGGAACCTACAATTTCTCCTGGGTACTAACCCCCCCGTCCTCTCTCTATTCTCCTCCTTGGTTCTGTTGCCTCCAGTAACCACTATTTCCTTCATTATGTCCCAGCTCTGCTTGAATCCTCTGAATGTTTTTACACCCACCATTTCAGCAGACAGACTGTTCCAAAGTTCCACCACCTTTTCCATAAAATAGTACTTCCTCACATCTCCTGACCCTACCTCCTGTTCATTTCCATTCGTGTCCATGTGACTGCGAATTGGTACTCAGGCTAAATAGTACCCCGCAGTTCACTTTAATTCATTTCAGGAACTTGAGGATCTCTGTCACATCTCCCTTCTCCCTTCTGGTCTCCAATGAGTACATATTTAGTGCCTTGAGGCGCTCCTCATAGGATTTGCCCTGCTGTCCCTGAATCATTTTAGTTACTTTGCACTGCACTGTCTCCAGCCTATCCTTATCCTTTCTGAGGTGAGGACTCCAGAACTGGGCACAGTACTCTAGGTGAGGCCTCACCAGGGATCTATAGAGGGGAAGTATTACCTCCTTTCTTCTGCTATCAATACCCCTACCAATACATCTCAACATCCTGCTAGCCTTGCTATAGGCTATGTTGCACTGACTCAGTTACTTAAATGGTATATTGAGTTGTGGATGGTGGGGGTTACAGCAAGGGGTAGAGGGAGTTCAGATATGAGTTATTTAGACTTAAAATAAGCCACAAAAGTGCACCACTGAGCATACCATAGCCCATAGTTTCTGGGGCCTATCAGATCCAGACCGCTACCCTAGTAGCAAGCCAGCACTGCAGTAAGTTAGTAGCATACAATACCCACCCAAAACCAGCTGCAGACTCTGCACTGAGGTTCAGTACATTAGTATTTGCTCTCTCTCTCTCTCTCTCTCTATATATATATATATCTATATATGTAATAGATAACCTACTCTAAGGTGTGTGGTCATGCTCTGATATACGCATGCCTTGGTGTGTGTTGTTATACATGAGACTGCAAGCCGTGTGTGTCAACCACCCAAGGTGTGTGTGTATATCAGAGTGTGACAGCACATCCTAGAGTGGGTTATCTATCTTATAAAATGGCAAAATTGTTTTTGAAGGGGGTAAAAGTGCAGGTGTGTGGTCACGCTGTGATATATGCATGGTCATGTGATGTGTTTTATATAATCAGAATGCTGGATTTATTTACTTTGCTTCCCATTTTATAAATATACACACACATGCACATACACAATCTGAGCCACCTAGATAGTAATAATTGTCCTTAGAGCAGGAAGTGGAGGGGAGCTCACAGATGAGTTATTTTGGTTTAAAATAATACACAAAATTAGCCACAGAGCATCTAGTACCCCAAAGCTTCTGGGGCCAGGTAGCCCGCAGACCCCTTCTCTACACACCAGTAGATACAGCTGCAGGTATTAAAACTCATAACATAATATATCTGAGACAATGCCTTAGGTATATTACATTAACAGCATCTTGCTGCCCTCCGGTTCTGAATACATACATGTATTCACCCTGCAGCCAGCTAGATAATAATTTTGTTTAGAGCAAGGGGTGTAGGAGATCCCAGATATGACTTCTTTAGCTTCAAAATAAGCCACAAAATGCACCACAGAGCAATTCTAGGATCCCATGGCTTCTGGGGTACTGGTGGCCCTAAGACCCAAAGCTTTTTTTAAAAAGTCTCAGACTGCATAAAAAGAACCCCCCCCCTTGTGAAAATCCTGGCAATGGCCCTGCTTTGGTGTGGAATGTTAATTCCATGTAACCTATGATGTAGCACTTTTGCCTATTGTTTATCTGCTTATTCTACTGTAACCCCTTTCCCCTCTCCAGAACACATCTGGAAATGAGCAAATTGCTCAGTATGACTTCCTGGTGAAACTTTTAAATAAATAAATAAATAAATATGCTGATGACACTGTCCTTTTTGCCACCAGAACCTTCATCCCACTGCAGGAACAGTCCCTACAGTGTGACTTTGAAAATATTTAGCGCTGGTTCTATGCCAACCAGCTCTCCCTTCGTGCCAAAAAGACAGCCTCCATGCTATTTGGGACCCACCAACAGCTTAGTAGGCTTAGCTGGACCCCGTATTCAAAATCTATAATAGCACTCCCCTGGAAACTGTCTCCTGTTTCAAACACCTTGGTGTGTGGTTAGACAGTCATCTCGACTTTTCAGTCCACATTGATGCTATCATCAAAAAAATTATGCTCCAAACTAGGTGCTCTTTACAGGAAAAAAATCCTGTCCACCTCCTCTAGACTGGTGTGAGATTGTTCTCCAAATGATCTTCCTGCTGCTTGTTTACGCAGATGTGGCGTATAGAGGAGCTCCCAAATTTACGTTAGCTAGACTGGATCCTATCTTTCACTCTTTCTGGCCCCCTCCTTACTCATCATTGTTCCCTGTACCAACTCTTCTCTCTTCCCTCCTTATCTTCACATCTATTCCACTGGGCTTGCTTTCATTCCAAATTTGTTTTTTTATTCTTACCCCCTTCGTCTCTGACCTGATTTTTAGCACAGTGCCATCCACCTAGTCTCTTTGCTCTTCTACCACTTGTTTTTTCACTATTTCCCTCTGCTTGATATCCTCTGGCCAGGCTTGCTTCTCTGCTCATCTACCCTCTATCTAGAACTCTCTTCCCTCTGCTGTTAGACTAACCCATCCTACTGCTCCTTTAAGATGCTTCTGAGTGACTACTTTTCTCCTGCTTGTGCCTGTCCTCACTCTGCCAGTACCGGACTGTAGCCTGTTCTCCTCAACCAGTGATAGTCTTTATTGAATTTGTTGCTATTTTTATGATATTGGTTTTGCTGAATTGTTGTCTTATACAGTTGTGATTAGCAGCTCTCTGTTACCTACCATGCTTGACTGTATGTACCACTTACTGATTTGTTATCACAGTTGCTTGTACCATGTATTTTCTCTGTTTCCCTTCCCCTTGGTCACACTTGGAAGCAAGCTTTGGCTCAGTGCTCTTTTCCTGGTTACCAATTTTCAAATAAATAAAATAACTAACTAACTACATAAATAAATGTATATATTTTTGTTATTTCTGGAGTAAATCATATTTTGAAATAGACATGCAAAATTTCCAACATCTTCAAAGGGTTCCTAGGTCCAGTATCATGCTTGTGCAGTTAACAGAATAATAAGTGTCTGGATCAGGGCATCCTGACCCTCCCTCATGCCTAGGTATATTTAATGTTTCCCAGGCAATTCTGGGTTTGCTACCTCACCACAAAAATGTTTTAAAGTAGGATTTTACTTTCGGAAACTCTGACTTGGGAATTTCTTGAACAATTGCTTGACCCAAATACATAATGTGTGGGAGGTACATCATTTTTAAACACGCCCCATGAAGACAATGATAATTTCTGCCATCTTTGCAGCATATTTAAAACTTTGCTAAACACACTCACATTATTGACTCTGATTATCTCTTAAATAATCTGAGTCCCAGATACAGGTTGACTTTGCCAGCAGATAAAGGTCTACCAGCCCATCAAGTTTGCCCACTCTTCCTAACTAATGAGCTTTGGACCTAGTGGCTGTCCCGACCCATAATCTCTGTCCCTCCCTGCTGAAAAAGCCCAAGGCAATCACCCACTGGACCCTCTACAAATCTTCAAAGACTTTTGCCTTTTTACTGAACTGGATTGGTCTGGATATATCACTTTTGGCATATGGGGTTCCAGCTTGTTCACAGGCACTTTAGCAATAATCTATGTTCAACACAAAAACTGAGTGATAGTGGTCTGGTGTTATTATATTTTTAAACTGTACATTTTCATTCACAACTTTGTGCAAAGTTGTGAATAAAAGTGTACCATACACACTGCAAGCCCATTGGTAAACAATGTCCACCAATGGGATTACAGGAGTACAGTACACTATCATTCACTGACAGCTCAGTCAGCGGGCAGCCATGGCAGTGGGCAGGCAGGTTGTGCTGCCCACCAACTTGTTGGCCATGCTGGGATGGGGAAGTGGGATGGGGTTGGAGTTGCTCAGTTGGTGGGGGGTCCACTAGACCACCATGGAAGTCTGGGGATGGGTTTTCCATTTATGATTGGGGCTGGGAGTTGGGGGCCACTAGACCACCAGGGAAGATCAATGTATATTTAACATATGGACAGAAGTTGGGGATGGGAGGGGGAACCACTGGGCTACCAGGGTATTTCGGTGCATGATTATGCATTGGATTGGGTTTGGGGAAGGAAGGAGGGCCACTAGACTACCAGGGTGTTTCGTGAGATAAATAATAATCAGACAGGGTTCGGGGAAGGGGGGCCACTAGACTACCAGTTTTTTTTTTGTGGGATAAATAATAATTGGATGGGGTTCGGGGAAGGGAGGGGGGCCACTAGACTACTAGGGTGTTTTGTGGGATGCTTACGTGTGACACGGAAGTTGCAGGATACCCGGTGCATTCTGCTGGGTGCATCCCTACCACAGACATGCAAATGGGGCCATAATGACATGCAAATGGCCCTATTTTCCCCTTTGCATGCATAAAGGCTCCATTTGCATGTCACTGTCTGAATATCTGGAATGTGCACCTGGCGCATCCTGAAGATTCACTGCACATTCCCATTCCAGGTATTCAGACCATGCAGAGAGATGCACCATTGCATCTTCTGCAGTCCCCATTTGCGTCACCCACATCCTTTGCTATATTCAGACAGGATGCGCGTTGTGTATCTTGTTCAAATATAGCAGGCTTGTGCTCCAGAGCAACTCAGTTGTGCCGTGCACTCACTTGTGCCCATTCTGGGCGCAGTTTGAAAATCCTGGCCTCACAGTATTCTATAAATGTTTTAATTCATTTTTTATCTCAAGAAAAAAGATGGCCATCAGATTTGGCTTAGCAACCCCACTGTAAACCTGATAAGAATTAGGATTGAGAAAATAAAATATCTCATAGTGTGCAGCATAGGAGATAACTGAAAAAGTAGATCTGACCGGTATGCTAATATTTTTATTAACTGTAGCCAAAAGTAGCTCTTTTAGAGAAACATTTTTCACTGCACTGCTGCTATAAGAAAATTCTGGCTTATAGCCATTAATACCAGGGGACTTCCAATTAGACAAGCCTTCCGTTGCCTTTTCTATACCATGGGTATGAAACTGAAGACTATTTGGGAGAAATTCAAGAACAGGGAACTCTCTTAAATATTTCTGTATATGACATTTCTCAACCTGTGAAGGGACTTGATAGATATTCTGGAAATGTTCATGAACACATTCTCCCAATTTATTTTGGTTTGTAATCTGATTATTTTAATATTTTATTATAATATAGAAATGCCATTCTTTAGCTTTTTTTATGCAGGTATGCAATTATTGCCACTTTTATCCCTTGCAGGTAAAGATTTATTGTATGTTGTAATGCACTGTAATATATGGGTGTCATTTTTTTCCTATAGCGAATCAGTGACATCAAAAACTCATAATACCATTGCTCTGGCATCAGAAAGTCATAATACTAACATTCTGATACCAGATCAATTATAAAATGGAATATTTGGAGTGTTCCATATATTACAAAAAAAGACAGACAGGAAACCAGCAGTAACTAAGCTTCTTATTTCATCTCGGGATTCTGGTAACATCACAAATCAGTTAAGTTTTGTTCTCGTGGTTTATGATGGCACCCGAATCCCTTGATGGAATTTTTATTTTATTTTTGTTTTTGTTGATCAGGTAGGTGCACTAGACAAATTCTGCCTATTTTCAGGCATGATCTGGGGGATGGGGATACAGATGAATGCCAACTGACCTTGATCCAGATTAAGCTGTTGGTGGTATTTTTAGTGAATCGGGGGAAATTTGGCCAGGGCACCGGGGAAATTTCCCGACTGACCTGTAGGGGGAACCTCTGACCATGGCTGTGTCAGTCTCAGTGTAGACTGCGAAAGGAGGAGGACGTGTGCACGACAGTGGAGTTGGTCTCCCTCCCAGCTGTGGGAGGTGCGGAGACTAAAGTTTATTATGATGCAGCGGGACTCATGGAGCAAATTTTGGCACAAACTGAGGAACTGGTTATCTGAGGAATGCAGGATGAATTGCCAACTTCAGTTTCAGGTATCAAAGAAAAGTTACAACTTGAAGAAACTATTGATGCTTTACTTAAAGTTGAGGAAGAAAAATTCCTAAAGAAAAAAACAAGAATGAAGCACTGCTTTGGAAGAAGTGAAATCCGCAGCTGTAGAGGCTGAGAGCCATGGCAATCAGCCTGCAGCTGGTGGGAGTTGCTTGGAGGCAGCCCATAAGCAACAAAAGTGTACGGAGACTGTCGTTGGTCCTACTAGCCCAAGAATCAATTTTCAGCCAGACTCGGGAAATCAAGAGTCAGCTATGATCTTCTCTTTCACTGTACAAAAGAAACAGGAATGTACACACAGAAAAAAGCGATCCCTCCCAAAATGTCTTGGGCAGATCTGGGAGAAGATAATAATGAACCCTGGTCTGTAGAGAGTTAACTGCAAGTTGCTGGATGGGTCCACTCTCCAACATCAGGACAGTGTATATCAGGATTTGCACCCCTAAGGATTCCAGGGTTAAACTTATACCTGACTGCAAAAAATGTTATTGAACCTTTTAAACCCCGCTGTGACATCAATTACTGAACATAATCTAACAGAAGAATTGATAGAGAAAAATGTGGACCCCCTGACAATCCCACAAGAGCTTTCTCTTACACAAAACCCTACCTTACCTTTTAAAGATCTGGGAACTATGCAAGATAATGTTCAACAAAAGGAGCCTGAGCCTGAAGATACACCGAGTGAACTTTCAGAACTTTCAGAAATTCCTGACACGTCTTTTGATCATACTAAAAGAAATAGAAGTTGCCTGGCTGGCCAGGAGATAGGCAACAATTGCGACCTTATGCCTCATTCTTCCGGCAACTGGTGTAACCAGCTAAAAGGCATAACGTCATGAGGCTAGTCTATAAAGGAAGTTTAGAGGTATTCCCTGATAGGGTATATGTAAGTCGAGTATTGCTGAAAGAAAGTATGAAATTCAATGCTTCAAAAGTATATGCACTAGTCATGTGTCTGGGGAATTTTTCTTCGATGTCAGTTTTAAACTGAACAGTGGGTTAAAGCATTTTTGGACAAGGTACAACAAGGTTAAACACTCCCCATTATGGTCCCCTTTCAAAGTAATTCCCTTTACCAGACCTGCTCAAAAAACAGTTACGGTTTTATTTAGGAATGAGGGGATGAGTGTAACCGACCTTTTATTTTGGGTGAAACAAAGATGTACAGTGGTGGGTCACCTGGAGGCTATATTTGACTCCGAGAATATATGGCTGGGAGGGTGGAAGTTACGAGTCTTACTGCGTACACAAGAGGGAGAATTACAACACCTTCCAAACTCTTTTTTTTAAGGGGGGGACAGAGGAGTATTGTTTTACTCGAGGTAGCTGAAAACCTGTTACAAATGCAGCTCCCTGGGTCATATTAGCAATGCGTGTGACAGATTGCGATGTACTCTATGTGGAAATTTAGGTCACATGAACAATCAATGTAAAAGTGAAGCAGTATGCAACTTATGTGGGGAAAAAGGGCACTCATATGCTAAATGCCCTCAGGCTGCTCACTGTGCAGCAGGGCCTGGAGACCTGGAAGAGCTGCATCTCATGGTGGCACTAGCACAAAGAGAACAAGCTAAAAGTAGTCTTCCAAGACCTGAGAGTAATCAAAGTCACATTACTCTTTTAGAGAATGTCCCCGCAACACCCCCAGTGAATGAACAGAGGATAGAAGATATTTCTGAACAGATAGAGCCTACTGTTCTACCAGGACCAGAAGAAGAACCTGTTGGTATAGCTAACATTGATGTAGCAGACCTAATGAAAGTAAGGGCAGAAGCTCCCCTTTCTGATACAACCATCTTGCCCCCTTCCTTCCCAAGAGAGTGAACAAAAGAAAATAGTCACTAGGAGGAGACAGGCCTGGAAGCAACCAGCACCTAAAGTCCCAAAGATAACTGTTACTTCTACATCTAATAGGTATCAAGCGCTGGCTGATAACTTAGATATTTCAGGCAATGAATCTGAAGGTTCTTCAGGCTGGGCTGAAATCATGTCAGATTCAGACTTGAGTGATTTGGGAGACAGAAAAGAAAGCACTATAAAAGGGTGCAGTAAAGCTACAAGAAAGAAATTAGATACTTCTGCAAAAAGTAACAAAAATATGAAACCACATTGAGGAAGTTAATTAACTTTTGGCATGCAGCACCAGCTGAAATTCTTGTCTGTTAATGTTAACAGCATTACGAATGGAATTAACTGGGGAGGAGTCTTTTCACATCTCAGATCTAATAATATAGATATACTTTTTATACAATATACCAGGCTACATACAACAAGAGAAACTTCAAGAGCTGCAAAAGAATGGTTTTCTGGTGTATCTTATTGGTCATTAGGAGCAGGGGCCTGCTCTGGTGTGGGGATTCTCTTTACTATATCAGTCCAGGTTCTTAAAGTTTTGGATTTAGTACCTGGGAGGGCATTACTTTTAGATATAAAATATGAGGGATGCTATTATAGATTAATACATATCTATGACCCACAGAAAAAAGCTGAAAGGGTATCAGTTTTCAGCCAGATCAGCCCATATTTATATTCAGCTCAAAATATTATATGGGAAGGGGATTTTAATTGTGAACTTTCTAAGAAAGATAGGGGTAGTACAACCACTATGCAGAAAGTTTTCTGTGATATGCACTTTTTACAGAATACCATTCAAATGGCATCCTTAGTAGATGCCTATTTCAAAAAAGCCTCTAAAGCAGGTCTTACATTTCAGAAGGGCAATCTTACCCTGCGAATAGATTTTTTCTTTCTTAGTTAAGCACTCTTAATACATACAGTACATACTGAAGCTGTTGAGTATTCAGACCATGGCTGTATGTGATGATAGGTCCATCTCTTAATAGTCAAAATCTGGGTATATGGAAATTCAATTAATCACTTCTAAAATTAGATTTTATTAAGCAGCGAATTCTATATTTGGTCATTTGTAAAAAAACACTGTTGAAAATATATGACACTCCTCTGCAATGGTGGGAGCATTTCAAATTAGATCTTTGAACTTTGCTCATTTCACTCAGTAAAGGAAATAGAGACTGTAAAAAAATGCAATATCAAAAGCATAGCATAGACAGCAGCTACAACATCTAATAAGCCTAGCCCAGCATACCAAACATAATTATATAACACAGATTCAACTTATACAACAAAAGATGAAAGAATTCCATAATAAATGAACATTTTCTTTTACAATGCAACAAAAATATGGGACTCACAGAGAAATCAGATATTATATGTCCATTTTTAAGTTGTACGGAAAGAGTTAAAGAAAAACAGATGGAGGCAGTGTATGATGAAGAAAATAGGCTTTAAACATCCCAAATAGAAATTATAAGAAGTGTTTCAACCTACATGGAGAGTCTTTATAGTAACAGACAGAGAATATGGATGCCTTTTCATCATTATATAAATTAATCTCAGTCCCTGAATGCCCAGCTAAATCTTATGCTCATTCACATGTCCTATTAAGCCAGAGGAAGTGGAACAGGCTATCGCGCACTTCATATGGGTAAGGCACCAGAAAAAGATGGACTCACTGCATAAGTATTTAAATTCATAAGTCCTGAGCTCCTCAAAGAAATAGCAGAGGTATTTAATTATATACAGTACTTAAGGTAGAAAATATGCCACTTGATATGTCTACAGGAAGAGTGACTTTCTTGCACAAAAAAGGGGATAAGAATTGTTTAGACAAATGGAGGCCTATAAGCCTGCTAAACGTAGATTTTTAAATTACTGACTAAAATATTAAATACTAGATTATTGTTAGTAACTCCCTATGTAGTCTCTCAGGCACAGTCTTGTGCCATACCAGGGAGGTCTATGACTGATCAGTTGCTTTTGCTTAGAGAAATTGTGGAAGCAGATAATATGAAAGGACTAAAAGGCTACACGTTATCGCTAGAACAAACAAACTCTAGCCAGAGCCGATAGGGCTGTGAAGATCTACCATGTGACCAAAGTTACACATGTGCTTAGGAATTATTCAGCACCAGGGTGTAACATGGACGTTGTTTGGAGGTGTTGCACCAAATTTTCAACATGGACTTTTTGAGACCCCCCTCATGAAGAGTGCCAGTGTCATTTTGCTCACTTGTCCCGAAAGGTGATTTGCAGAATGAATGCACTATTCTGTGCCACAGGTACAAAAACACATTTTGGGCAGGTTGTAGAAAATGACAGCTGTGCTGTTTTGAAGGAGGTATGCAAAAATGACACTGTTGAAAATGTGGAGTGAAAATATTAAAAATTGGTGAAGTTAGGAGCGTGCGTAAAAACTGTGCAACGCATGGTAGTAACGCAGTCATTTTTGGGAACTTTTTCACCAAATTTGCAACATGGGCTTTTTGGGACCACACCTCATGAACAGTGGCACTGTCATTTCGTGAATCAGTACAGAAAGGTGATTCTGCACAGTGTCCGCAAAATCACCTTTCGCGACCGAGTAATAAAATGACAGTGACAGTTTTCATGAGGTAGGGTCTCAAGAACCCTATGTTGAAACTTTGGGGCAAAAATTCCCAAAAATGTTTGATTTATCATCATAAGTTAAGAACCCCATTTAATGGCATTATAGCGCACTTACCTTAGATTCTTCAGTTCACGGTTCTGCTTTGAAGAGTGCAGATGTGTCCTGGTCCAGAGAAGAAGACGGTGCCAACCTCTGGAGGTAAGTATGTGGTAAGGGGTGTGTGGGGAGGTAGGTGCTCAGTGAAAGGGTGGGAATGGGGGAGGGTGACTGCAGCGATGATGAGGGACCGTTTTCTTTTTTACAGGGAAAAAAAACACGAGTGGAGCAACGATGAGGAGCCATTTTCTTTTTTACAGGAAACAGAAAAAGAAAACATTTGGGCATACTGGGGTGGGCACAGAATTCTACAGAGCTGGCAACAGCAATGCAATTTGCGGTGAATGGCATTTTGTCATTCACAACATGATGGCACCAGCAGAACAGCATTTTGTCATTCACAACATGATGGCACCAGCAGAACTACTCATGCGCGTGCAGTTCATGCACCGGAATGTGGAAGTAACAGCCAAAATAGTGTGGCTGTTACTCTGTAGTAGCCAATTGTGGCAGAGGAGTTTAAGCTTCATTGGGCTTTTGGAAGGATACTTCCAAAAGTCCAATAGAAGGTTCCATGATCGGCCATTTTAGAGCTACCGAGTGATCCCAAAATGGCTGCAGGCCCCGCCCACAGCCCTAAAAGGAGCCTTTGACTCAGTGAGTCATAATTTTCTGTGGCATACGTTACTTTATTATGGAATACTTGCCACTTTTGTGTCCTGGGTTAAAACTCTATATAAAACTGCAGTAGTTATCCCACTAGTTAATGGGTTTTTGGGGACAATGGTTCCAGTGCATAGGGGAGTGAGGCAGGGCTGCCCACTTCATCTACTGCTGTATGTGCTTAGTCTAGACCTGTTATTAAGATTGTTAAATGATGTTTGTTTTTTTACTCTCATAAGTATGCCTCAGCAGAAACTTCCTTATACTGCCATTGCATATGCAAATGATCTGTGTTTGTTAGTTACAGATACACATGCTGCAGAAACAGCTGTTCATTTCTGCAGTTGTTATGATATGGCTTCTGGAGTGATTCTAAAAGTAAGGGTAGGAAGCTAGGTGAGTCCTCAGACTTTCACACACAGGTAGCAGAGATTTCACCCTGCTTGACTGGACACTCACAATCTACCCGCACTGCATCATTAAATCTGGTCTCCTCCCTGATGCCCTTATTTACCACAATCCCATTTTCATGGTACGTAAGGTTCATCGCCCCAAACCTCCCCCTAAAATCATACAGCTCTGGTCCTTTAAATCCTTAGACCTTACTCCAATCAGCTCTGCACTCGCTTCTGCTGACTGGGCCCCCCCCCACTGCCATTTCTGTTGACCAAGCACGTGACTATTTTAAGGATAAATTCATTGCCACCTGGAATTCCTTTGCTCCTTTTAGATGGACCAGAGTCCATGGGCTTCACCTCCCCTGGATCACCCCCGAACTACTGGCCTGCTTCAGGGAGTGTGATTAAGCCTGGAGAAAACACAAATCTACTAAACATCCAAATGACTACACCAAGTACAGAATGTTATGCAATTCATGTACCTAAGCTACTAGACTGGCTAAGTCTGATTGTTTCAAATCCTCATTCCTGACTAACACTAACTCTCCATCTAAATTCTGGAGGGTAGTTCATGCCCTATTGTCTCCCCCCTCTCACCTTCACCCTCCAGTTCTCAAAATAAATAACTCCCTAGTTTCCGACCCTGGCTCCGTGGCCAATGAATTTAATGCCTACTACACCTCATGTGCCACGTCTCTTCTAAATTCCCTCTCCACATTGCCACCTACAAACTTCAGCCCTTCGCCTCAGCCAGTGCCTACCCCTCCTCCATTTTTCTTTTCTACTATTTCCTCTGACGAAGCTCTTAATGCTCTCCTATCCCTCAACCCCTCTAAAGGTTCCTCACCAGATGAGTTTGATCCTAAACTTCTCTACCTATCTGCTCCTGCAATTGCTTATCCTATCTCCCTAATCCTTAACCTGTCCTTTATTGCTGCCCAAGTACCCGCATTCTGGAAACACACTGTAGTCCTTCATCTCCCTAAGGGTGGTGACACATCCACTCCTGACAACTATCGCCCCATTTCCCTCCTTCCTACCCTTGCCAAACTTCAAGAACATTTAGTTCTCACTCAACTATCACCCTTCCTCTCTGATTCCTCCTTCTTCACCCCTTCCAATCTGGTTTTCAGAAAAAATACTCAACATCCACCTCCCTCCTCAGGTTTACTGACTCTATCCTTTCAGGGATGGATGATGGCCTGATCACCTCGGCCATCTTTGTTGACCTAGCCAAAGCTTTCAACACTGTTTCCCATCCCCTGCTTCTTGATTCACTCTTCTTAGCTGGCCTTGCTCCATCAGCCACCAACTGGTTTAAATCCTACCTCATTGGCAGGATCTCTCAGTGAGAATCCTTGATTCCATCTCCCCTCCACTCCCCATCAACACTGGTGTCCCTCAGGGCTCAGTGCTTGGTCCCCTACTCTTCTCCATTTTCCTTAATGATCTTCCCACAGCCTGCTCATCCTCTTCTATCCACATGTACGCCGACAATACTGTTTTATACAGTTCCAACAAAAACCCTGCTGCTGTGCAAACCAGCTTACAGCATGACTTCAACCAAGTTCAGCTCTGGTTTGCTTCTCACCAGCTTTTTCTAAATGGCAAGAAGACAGCCTCAATGACCTTTGGAACCAGGCAGAGACTCTCTAGGCTCCTGGCCCTACTCACCTTCCACACCCTTGATGGGACCATCTTGGAGGACACCTCCTCATTTAGATATCTGGGAGTTTGGCTGGACCAGCACCTCAACTTCTCTGTGCATATCGATGCTATCCTGAAGAAACTGTGTCCCAAACTTGGTGCCTGTACAGGAATCATAGTTGCGTCTCACTGACTGCGAGGCACAAAATTGTCCAGAAGATGATACTCCTCATCTTTGACTACTGTGACATAATCTATGGCGCTCCTCCCAAATCTTCCCTGACCAAGTTGGACACTCTCTTTAACTCCTTCTGCTGCTCTGCTATCGACTCCCCTTTCCGCTCCCACCACCGTGAACTCTATCGCTCTCTAACCTTCCTTCCACTATCTCACAGACACATCTCTCACTGTGCCAAACTAACCTCCAAATTCTGGTTTGGGGGGGCTCCCCTCCTATCTCTCATCCTCTGTCTCAGCTCCACCTCCACCCACCCACTCTCTCAGACCAAATGATGCCCGCACCTTGACGGTCCCTCACCGCTCCACCATCATTGGTCAGACAGGTTTTGCCTATTGTTTCCCTAAAATCTGGAATTCACGCCCCCCTGAAATACAACATTCCTCCTCTAACTACTCCCTTACCTCTGCCCTACACAAGTACCTTTCCCTCAGCTGTTCCTGCTTTAACCCACCTTAATATTTATCCCCAGTTTCTGCCTTCCTACCATGATCCCCCCAGCAGGGTTCTCAACATCCTGAAGGGGGAAATCAAAAAATGGCTACCCCTTCTCCTCATATTCAGTTCTTGTCTCTCCTTCCTCTCTTCTCCACCTGCCCTTCTGGGTCACCAATGTGCACAACCTAACCCCATCCTTTTTACTCCAACAGCACTTGCATACTACCTCAAGCCTGCTCCTGGTACACTCATGCACTATAAATGGTTCTATCGCATTATTACTGTTTTGTACATTTATATGTTCATTTGTATGATTTTGGACATGTATTGTAATTTACCCAATGTTCCACTACTGTTTATTGTACAATACCTTGTGTTCCAACTGTTGCATAATCTTACAATGTTGTATTGTTTGTACTACCCATATACTATTGTAACTGTTCATCCTTCACAACCCTATGTAACCCCTCCCCCCAGGTTGCACCGTGAGATTAGCAACGTGTTGTTCAGTGTGCCCTCCTGGTGAAACATTTCAATAAATAAATTAATAGATTTCCATAAACAATGAACCCATTAGAATCATGGAAATAGAATATGGTACAGGTAGACTAGACCTGTTCAGCTGGGATAAAAAAATTCAGCAAGGCACAGAAATGGTTTTAGATGCAGCAAACAGTCTATGAGCAAGCTTAAAAGAGTATATTTAGTTAAAACATAACTACTCCCCCTCTTCTTGTTCATCAGCTCAGTTTTTCCTCCACCTAAGGAATGGGAAACTAGTATTTTAAGTATTTTTTCAGGCCATCTGGAATAGCAGGTTAAATCCAATTAAGAGAAACATATTTTATTTATTTGTGTGAAAGGGTGGGTTAAATATGGTAAATCTTATTTTGTTTTTGTTTTGTCATTTCTTATTTATTAATTTTAGACCAGTGTTTACCCAAGGAAAACAATATTGGACAAGCTTTTTGAAATACACAACATCAGATTGGTACCCTTGGTAGATAGCTAGTACACAAAAGGTTTTCAAGAAAGTAGAACATGCCCCTCAGTATTTCAAAGAAGTTTTGGTAAGGTTAAAACAATGGCACATCACCAGTCTAAATCTTACTACCAAAACAAACAAAAAAAATCTACCAGCAAGTACAGGGTTCCTTTTTCACAGAGCAAGAAACATTCCCAGCATGTCCAAGGGAATATGTTCAGAATCTACAGCCTTTAATTGCAGAGAAAGAGTGTGACGCTTGGCCAGCTAGTTATGATTAGTGTATGCTATTTGTAATACAAAAATATAGTATGTGATTGTCTCACATAAGACAGCCTGTGTGCTATGGGTGCCCCCACCCCCAGGTTTCAGTGAAGCTACATATATTACACTGACAGGAGATCTCTGTAATGTAATTAACGTCCTTGAGAAATTGCATTGTATGGCCATTTTATGACTTGTTGCTGCTTTGAAGCTGGAAAACTAAAATATACAATTTATGATTTCAGAAACAGGACATCATTAAGCTAATTCCTGCCATCTATCTCACACTTAGGTGAGGGATTGCAGGATTGTAAAACTTCAAGGGAACTGGTTGATCAAAGGCTCATAATTTGGGAAATGAGTTTTTGCTGATTTATTTATTTATTTATTGAAATTTGTTGACCGGGTAGGCCCACTGAGACAACCAAGTCCCTTTTTCATGGGCGACCTGGAATTAATTACAGATTACAGACACAAAAGCATACAGTAGACAAAGTAGTGCAATTAAATGCATAGGTACATACATAGGTGATATTACAGAACAAAACAAAGAACAGGTAGTAATTAGAAACAGGACAAAAGCTGGTCAAGTGTAAGGGACACCAGCCATTCTAGTGCAACAGCACTGATTGACTACCATTAAGTGAGATTTTAAGGCCGTTTTAAATGAGTGCAGAGTAGAACAGTTAGCCACAGCTGCAGGTAGCCTGTTCCAGAGTAACGGGGCAGAAATGGCAAAGGATCTGTCGCCAGCTTGGGTCCGAGTCCTAGGGACTTCCAGGGCAGGAAAGGCAGTGGACCTCAAGTCACGTTTGGCTGATTTGTATAGGAGAAGTCCATTTAGGCTAGGAGGAGCCGGGAGCTTGGCTGTTTTGAAGGTCAGGCAGAGTGTTGGGAATGCAAGCCTAGCCTCAAGTGAAGGCCAGCTCAAAGAGGTGAGAACATTGCAGTGGTGATCACAATGCTGGGCAGAAGCAGCAAAGCGGGCAATTTTATGATAGAGAACTCTGAGTTTGTTCTGATGTCACCTTATTTAATATACCTCCTGATAGGACATCCTGTTTTGTATTTTTTTTATATATTCTAAAAGGAGGAGCTAGATGACTGACAGAAGAGGTGTGGAGAGACACAGTTTAAACTACACTGTGTCTGAACTGTTGATATATTTCATCTTGGAACTGTAGAAAGACACACAGCTCTAATAAGCACTTAAAGAGATAATACATTAGAGAGAAAATATCTAAACTGTATGTTGGTAGGAGTTTGTCTGTAGTTTTCTTTGCTTTTCCTTTTAAGTGATTGTATGCTCTTTGATATATTGTTCTGTGTTTACATTTTTCATATTTTTATCATCTTTTAGTAAAATCTTTATTTGAAAGACTGCCTGGATTTCTGCCAGTTCTTTTTGCATGTGACGTATAGAGGGTTAAGACTGACAAAAACTGTTCAAAAGCTTGATGGTGTTACTAAACTGGGAAAAGGTAAGAATATACTGTACCTAAGGTCTTTTATAGAGTTTTAAGGGTTCATTTTGGAAGCCTGGCTTGGTGCCCCTGGAGAAAGATTGTACCATAATCCCCCAAAGAGGGTATGCATCTGAGCCTGTACATTTTGGGTATGCTAGCATAAGGGTCATAGTTTGAATCCCCCCAGAACTTGAGACTAAAGGTGATTCAGACCAAAAATCAGACAGGAGGGTTACCCTGTCTGTTACCTGTTTGCACTATTGTGAGACTGGCACTGCGGGAGCAGAGGGCCTGACCTGCTGAGTGCATTTGTGACAGATTTGGTTGGCAGCAGTGCGAATGTATTGGTAACACACACTTTAACTGTTCAGTGTATCAGCTTAATACTGTGCAGCTCACTTGCAAAATAAGGCAGTGATTTATATTTAAAAAAGGAAACAGAACTATATAATTTTGCTTACAGTCAAGTTCCTACCTGTTTTTGTTTCTAACGTGCAAGTTAGAGTTTAGTTTAGTTTATTGTTCTAGGAATTATTACCTTTGAGCCATGGCTCTTTTACAAAGGTTCCATGTTGTTAGTGTACAAACAAGTCAAAGTTACATAGGAAGACAAACAAATTATGAAGTGTCATAAACCAGTATAGTACAGTACAGTAATGTCAAACTTCAAACAAAAAATACTTTAGTATACACAATAATAGCTGATCGGAGGAATACTATAATGAAAGAACAATGGAGGGGGTAAGAGAAGAAAAGGGGAAGCAGACATAGAGAGATTAGAACTACTCAAATGCCTTTGTCAAGAAATGAAACAGGGGAGGGAGGCTAAAACAAGAGACAGACAAGGGGTAAAATTTAATCGAAGCAGTCAGAGGAGCTGGAGGCTGTTAGGTGAAATTGTAGCCTAGATTTGAAGACTCCTAGGAAGGTAGAGGAGGTGATGAGAGTGCTGAGGGCATTGTACCAGCTGAGGGCACGATAGGCAAAGGATCTTTGGTCCTGTGTGGTGCGGCATCAGGGGACCTGGAGAAGCTGATGTTCTGAACTTCTGGTGAAGCGGATGTTGGTATTCGGGCATAGTAGGTCTTGGATACACGGTGGAGTGAGGCCCATGGTAGATTTTTTTTCCATAAAGCAGGTAAGGTACTTTATGCGATTTGAGAGCTGTAACCATCCTGTTTCAGTGTAGAGCTCACATGTATGAGAGCTCCAGTGAGCAGTCAACAGGCCTTGTTAAGGGAGATTGTAATGCGCCTGAGTGCGGTAGTTGAGGCAGAGCCATAGATAATTAAGCCATAGTCTATGATAGAGATGACAGAGCTTTGGATAGCAATCCCCAGCACAGATTGGGTAAGGAACTGTCTGTTTCAGTACAGGATACCAATGCGTTGATTCACAGTTTTCGCTGTACTATCAATGTGGGTCGCAAAGGTTAGGCCGGGATCAAAGGTGATTCCAAGGTATTTAAATTATTTTTTTTTTTTGTTTAGTTGTTTAACCAGGTATAGCACACTAAGCTGAAAGCTTTTTTACAGGAGCGACCTGGGAGCACAAGAAGGTTAAGTGACTTGCTCAGGGTCACACAGTATGCAAGTGGAAGCTGTGGGATTCAAACCCAGGTCTGGTCTGCTGGATGTCACCAGATTTGCAGCTCAGAGCTTTAGACCACTGCGCTATACTGCCTCAACTTGTTCGAGGGTATTTTCTGGGTACGTATTGATAGCAAGTGGAATTTGCCTTTTCTTGTTTTGCAAGCTTGAGAAGAGCATGGATTTTGTTTTTTTTGTGGTTTAGGACCAGTTTGTGATCTAGGAACCATTTCTCAACCTTGGAGAAAGCAAGTTGCAGGCTATGGAGTAAGGGTTTTGGATCCTTATGAGAGGAGAGAATCACGGCACCATCAGCATAGAGGATTATTTGTTCTGGGCAAGATTGGAGGAGAGAGTTTAGGAACAGGTTGAAAAGAAGAGGGCCTAAGATGGATCCCTGGGGAACGCCTGAGAGAACTGGATTTGAGACTGAGAGAACTCCTGAGGTTTTTACTGTTTGAGAGCATTGGGCGAGGTAGCTTTTTAACCAGGCACTAGGGCCCTGAGAGAGCCCAATAGCCTGTAGCTGTTTGACAAGTAAGCCATGGTGAACAGTGTCAAATGCTTTTGTTAGGTCAATAACAACAGCTCTGGTTTGTTATCCTTTGTCCATAGCATTGTGGATTGCTCCTGAAAATTCCAGGAGGGCGGTCGATGTACTGTGTCCTTTCCTGAAACCGTGTTGCTGTGTGCAGAGGATGTTATACTTTTCCAGGTAGTCTGAAAGTTGGTCCGCCACAATACATTCAAGAGCCTTGGAGAGGGGCGGGAGTATTGATATAGGTCGATAGTTACCAGGTAGGGACTTGTCACCACTTTTGAACACCGGTGTGACTATTGCAGATTTCCATTTGCTGGGGAATTGACTGAGGCAGAGGGAGAGATGGAAAATTTTGGTGAGTGGGAGCAGCACCTCTTCCAGGGTAAGGGACAGTAGTTTAAGGTCAGTAGTATCGCTGCTTGCTCTGGACTTAGAAATAGCCTTTTTTATATATTTGCGGACTTCATGTGCCCTGACTTTTTTGAAATGGAAGGGTGGTTGGTTAGGAGAAACAGTAGGTGAAGTTAGTTTTGGGGAGTCAACTTCGGAGAAGAAGTCCGGGGGGAGGACCCCACTAAGGTCTGTAAAAGTTGCATTTAGGGTCTTTGCCATGACCATTGGATCGAGAGTAGTGGCTCCATCAACAGTCATTAGGGTAGGAGAGGATTTGGACTGCTTACCAGTGATATTTCTGATATTGTCTCAAAAGGATCTCCCGTCATCCCAGGTGTTGGTGAGGGCATCCTTGAAATAGGAGCTCTTCATCATTTGGATTTGTTTTGTGCAGTAGTTGCGAGACTGTTTATACTTTTGGATATCCGGCAGGGAGCCTGTGGTTCTAGCTATAGCCCAGAGGTGGTCCCTTGCTTTGAGTTGGGCCAATAGCTTGGCATGAGCAAGGGATTTGAGAGAGCTTTGATTTTGCACTTTTTTACTGGTGCGTAGGAGTCGCAGGCAGTGTTGAAAGTATTGATAAAGTAATCAAGGGCTGCGTCAACAACTTGTGTATTGTATATTAGGGACCAGTCTTGGTGCCTGAGACAGGCCTTGAGATGAGTCAGATTTCCATAAGGTAGTACTCTGCTTGAGATGGTTTTTGGAGGTGGCTTTCAGAACTTATTTGTCCTGGTACAGATAACAGGGGTGTGATCGCTGAGAGAGTCCGGGAGAATGAAGGTGTTATTTATGTGGGCTGGGTGGCTAGCAAGGATCCAGTCTAAGAGGGTGCTAGTCCCCGATTTGTAATTTTTCCTAGTAGGGGAGCTAACCATCTGTGTTAGGTTAGCTGACAGGATAGCATCCTTGTGGGACCCTACATCAGGTACGAGCCAGTTGATATTAAAGTCACCAAGGAGAAGGAGCTCAGTGTCAGGAGGTTGTGATCTTATGAATTTGAGGACAGTCTGAATGCCGGACCCTGGGTCTTCTGGTGGGATACAGACAGCAACAACAGTAAGGACTTTATTTTGGGCACCAAGGAGTAGCTTGACAGGAAGGAATTGCACTGAGGTGTTTGTGGAGGTAGTACAGACAGGGTGACTGGTGAGGTTGTCTTTTATGTAAATTGCACAACCCCCCCTTTTAGTAATCCTATCCGGTCTGAATATACTGTAGCCTTGTAATGAGATGGCATGGTCAGGAGTATTGGGTGTCAGCCAGGTTTCAACAATGGCTAGGATATCGGGGTTATGTTGGCTGGCAAAGATTTGAAGGGAGGCCAGTTTTGGAAGGAGGATGTAGATATTTAGGGTGGCAATGGTGAGACCCCCCTCTGTTTTGGCAAGATTTGTTGAACTGGAGTAAACAGGACCAGGATTCGGATGGACACTTTCTGACATCAGGAGGAGGAGAAGCAGGAGTTTTAGAGCCATCTGACGCTGGTCATAGTTTGTAAAATAACATCTCTGCTGCTTGTCTGGCTGAATGCAGCATATGCATCTAGGGTCCCAGTGCAGGGTAATGGCTAGAAGCAGAGGTCGGTTTGCCCATGTTTTCTCAGCGTGATTTGTCGTAAGCAGCCAGTCCTTTGCGGGGGGGGGGGTGCCTCAGGTGTGGGTATGGAGGATTTGCCATGGTGCCAAGTTGGTGGTAATGGGCGTGAATAACCAGAGTGTAGGGTGGAGAGGGGTAGCAGGTACTAGGAAGATGGCAGAGGGGAGGAATGAAGGAGAGGGCTAGAAGAGACAGGAAGAGGTGGCTGTAGAGAGGCATATCAGAAAGAGCAGAGATGTATTTTAGAAGGTGGTGAGGTGCAGAACAGGAAAATAGGAGAAAACAGGACAGTGCAGGGGGTTGTGAAGCAGGCTTAGTGCAACAGAGAAACTAGCAGGAAATGCAGGTGGCGGGGGAGTGGTATAGCTAGGGGACAGGATGGGAAGTAGGATCAGGGGTGGGTCCTGGGAGCAGGGGCCAGAGCGAAGAGACTATTTAATAAAGGTCAGGGGGTAGGGTGTAAAATTTCGGCACTGAGCAGTGCAAGTGAATGGGCACCGAGCCCAGCAAAGCAGTCTCAGAAACACCAATCAGTAGGCAGTGGCTGGAACCGGAGGTCAATCAGTGAGTGGCTCGGAGCGCGGTTGGCCAATAGCAGCTGATCACAGCTTCCCCAGCCCAGGGATGTCCTTACCCGGCTTTCCGGAGCCCAACGGCGGCAGGCGGAGGCAGCAGGGGTGGCATGGATTCATGGGCACTGAACCGTGCCTACGAGGCACACGGCTGGCCCATTCGGGACTCAAATCTGGAGTTGGGAGAGAGAAAAAAGACTGAAGTGAGTTGGCAATTAAGCAAGAAGGAAACAAAAGGTTGTAATGTAGTTTCATTTAACTAGGGATGGGGGAAAACACTGGAGAAAGGCAGCGAGAGGGGGAGATAGAAGAATTAAGTGATACAGGTGTAGATTGGAATGGTGGGGGGGCGGAGGTAGCAGCCAGAAATGATCGGACTCAACAATTGATCTGGCGCCAGCTGGGAGTGGTGGTAGGGGGCTGGGTAATTTTACCAGGAGCGAGAGAGAGGGAGGAGAGCAGAGAAAAAAAAATTAAAACAACGGGGGTAGATTTAGGAGCAGCTGATAGACCGAGCAAGCAGGCAGGGCAACGAGACGGACAGAGAGACAGAGTCAGCACAGCATGGCACAGTGTAGAGACAAACTCTAATTCAGGAGAGAAAAGCAGTAGAAATCACTGCACAGGATCAGTTACAGGGAAAGACAGAGCATTCAGGAGGCGAGTTAACAGCAGGCTTTACAGAACATTCAGGAGGAGAGCTGACAACAGACTTTACAGAGCATTCAGAAAGAGAGCTAACAAACAGGCTTTACAGAGCAGTGCAATATATCAGATTCGGCAGCTTAACTCAAAATAAACATATGCATTCAGTAAAACACTGTGGCTACAGGATAAAACAAAGCATATTTTTTTGAAAAAGAGAAAGAATTCAGGCAGCAAGTCCAGGAGTAAAATTTCCTCACTGAGCAGTGCAAGTGAATGGGCATCAAGCCCAGCAAAGCACAGTCTCAGAAACACCAATCAGTAGGCAGTGGCTGGAACCGGAGGCCAATCAGTGAGTGGCTCAGAGCGTGATCACCAGTAGTAGCCAATCACAGCTTCCCCAGCTCAGGGATGTCCTTACCCGGCTTTCTGGAGCCCAATGGCGGCAGGTGGAGGTGTCAGGGGTGGCGTGGATTCACAGGCACCGAACCGTGCCTGCGAGGCACACGGCTGGCCTGTTCTGGGCTCAAATCTGGAGTTGGGAGAGAGAAAAAAGACTGAAGTGAGTTGGCAATTAAGCAAGAAGGAAACAAAAGGTTGTGATGTAGTTTCGTTTAACTAGGGATGGGGAAAACGCCCGAGAGCAAGGCAGCGAGGGGGGAGACAGAAGAATTAAGGGATACAGTGTAGATTGGAATGGTGGGGGTGGGGGTTGGGGTAGCAGCCAGAAACAATTGAACTCAACAATTGATCTGGTGCCAGCTGGGAGTGGCGGTAGGGAGCTGGATAATTTTACTGGGAGTGAGCGAGAGAGAGGGAGGAGAGCAGAGAAAAAAACAAGAGTAGCCATAGTTAGGGAAGAAGATGGCTTCCAACTACATCGGGTTCACTGCAGACTACTTGAGGCAGTTGTGCCAGGACAGAGGAGTCCTGCACTAGGCGAGAGCCACCAAGCAGAACCTCATGGATGTCCTGATGGCAGCAGATGCCCAGAGCATCGAGTCACAGACTGTGACTGTAAAGAACCAAACCTTGTGAATGGAGGGGCCAGTGGCCAGTGCAGTGGCCAGATCCAGTGAGGAGGGCAGCAGGGCCAGAGCAAACCAAGGGCCACAGCAGCAGGGGAAGGTCATCAGCATTCTGGAGCCAGAAACAGTTAGGCTGCAGACTGAGTTGTGCAGAATGGAGCTGGAGTTCCAGAGAGACGCTGAGTGAGAGAAATGAGCCACAGAGGAGAAGAGGGAATGAGAACAGTGAGAAGCTGACTGGGAAAAGCGTGAGTGCCAGTGAGCCGCAGAGGTGAAGAGAGAGCAAGAACAGTGAGAGGCTGATCAGGAACAGTGGGAGGCTGACCGTGAAGAGCATGTGCACCAGAGGTGACATGAACTGGGGAAGCTACGACTCCAACCACCAGCACCAGAGCAGGTAAGTGGCTTGGATGTAACTGGAACTACAGGACTGGGTTACAAATGGATTGCTGAATTTAAAAAGGGGGAGGATATGGATGCCTTTTTAAATTCCTTTGAAAAGTTTATATTCAGGCAAACATTCCTAGAAGGTCCTGGAGCTTCCAGCTATCCCCGCTACTTACCGCGAAAGCTCGGGATGCATTGGGTCAAATGGACAATGAGGACAGTACTGATTACAGCAAACTTAAAGCTGCACTTTCAAAAGAAGTTTGATTTAACTGCAGAAACATACAGAGCTAAATTCCGTAAGCTCTGGAAAAGCCCTGACATGAGCTACGAGGAGCTAGCCATGAAACGACGTCAGTGTTTAAAACGTTGGTGGGAAGGATTTGAAGCAAACTCTGTAGATAAAATTGAAAATGCAATTTTGTTAGAACAGTTTTTTGGGGCATGCCCAACAGAGCTGGACACCTGGCTGGAGAACCAAGATCCCAAAACAGTGCAAGAGGCTGCTGAACTCTCAGACCGCTATGCCAAGAGCAGACCTGCTCTGAGAGCGAATGGGGTGGGCATGGCAGCGCAGAAAGGGAAAAGCGCACCTTCAGAGCAGCTAAAACCCTCACTGCCTCCACCGGAACCTGTTAGCCCCAGGTTTCAAAGAAAAAATTTCTCTGAGAAAAGAAATGAATGTTGGGTTTGTAAAGAAACTGGGCATATTGCCAGACAGTGTCCCAAAAGGACGAGCAATACACAGACTGGGGCTAGGAAAGAAATGGATTGTTTGTGTGTTCCTGGAAGCATGCCTGTGAACATGAGGGAACACTTGCACCCAGTCACGGTGAATGGTGTACAGACACAAGGGTTAAGGGACAAAGGGGCATCCCTGATGCTGGTAAAAGGGGATCTGGTAGAGCCTGGTCAGCTTATACCCAATGCATTTGTAACTGTTCAAGGGTTCACTGGTGAGAAGACCACATTGCCACTCACTAGTGTTCTCCTAGACTGGGGTGAAACAGGGGGAACTGTGCAACAGGTGGCTGTAGCCAAAACTTTAGCAGTTGATGTCATCCTTGGCAACAATCTCAAACAGGGGATGGTGTGTGCAGTTACCTGTAGCCAAGTGGCAAGGGAACATTTTAGTTCCTTGGACCCCACAGAAGCCATTGTGGAAACCACTGAGAGTCTGGTTCCCCAGCCTGTGTCTCCTGATGTGGAGACTAATGAAAAGGAGGTAGAAATTTCTCCAGTAGCAGTTAACCACACAGTTATGGAGGGTTACTCCGAAGAAGGAGGGGTGACCCATTGTCAGAGGGTTAGGGATGACAATGATCCTGAGTGCCCTGATGCTAGTTCTAGGGGCCCTAGTTTAGAGACTGAAAGGGAGCTGTTGCATGCCTTGGGAATGTGTAAGGAGTTTGCAGCTGCTCAGAAAAGTGATCCTAGTCTACAGAAGCTGAAGGCTTGGGCAGACTCTGACGGAGCACTGGGAGGTGACGATAAACATAAGGTTTATTGGGACAATGGACTGTTGTATACTCAGGCTATAAAGACGGGGGGGGGGTGATAGGCAGGCAGCTTGTCGTCCCCCAGGGATACCGTGAGCAGTTGCTCAAGATTGCACATGATATTCCCTTGTCTGGTCATCTGCAAATGACACACACTATGCAGTGGTTTGCCCAGAATTTCTATTGGCCCAACTTCACCCAACAGGTGAAGGAGTATTGCAGGTCTTGTCACTGGTGCCAACAAATAAGGAAGGCAGGTAAGAAAACCCAAGCCACCCTAATTCCATTGCTCATAGTGGAGGAGCCATTCTAGAGAGTGGGAATGGATATTGTGGGACCTTTAAATACCCCAAGCTCCTCCGGGAAGATGTTCATCCTGACTGTGGTGGATTATGCCACCTGTTACCCAGATGCAGCCACCCTATCCTCACTGAGGACAGACAAAGTGGCAGATGCCTTACTTGGGATTTTCTCCTGTGTTGGGTTTCCACTGATCGAGGGGATTCCTTCATGTCGGACCTGATGAAATGTTTGTGGGAGAAGTGTGGGGTGGTGCAGAGGGTTCAACACCTTATCACCCGCAAACTAATAGGCTTGTGGAAAGATTTAATGGTACCCTGAAGTCAATGCTCCAAGCGTTTGCTGAACACCATGGGAGGGACTGGGAGAAATACCTTCCCCACCTGTTGTTTGCATACAGGGAGGTGCTCCAAGAGTTGACAGGATTTTCCCCCTTTGAGCTCTTATATGGACACCAGGTACGTGGGCCCCTTGACTTGATCTGGGAGGACTGGGAAGGCAAGCACGCCACCCAGGGCACTCCCATACTGGATCATGTCCTTAGGTTTAGGGAAAGGCTGAAGGAGCTCATGGGGACAGCCCAGAGCAAACTGACAGCTGCCCAACAAAGACAAAAGCTGTGGTACGACTGCAGAGCCAGAGCTCACTCGTACACTGTGGGTCAGAAAGTCATGGTCCTAATCCCAGTCTGGAAAGACAAGCTGCAGGCTGAGTGGGCAGGACTGTACAAAGCAGTCAGACAGGAAAAATTATGTAAACTATATTATAGAGTTGTCTGACAGGAGATATACACAAAGAATGTACCATGTCAACATGATGAAGCCATTTGCTAATAGGGCTGACGTGGTGTTTGCAGTATGTAGTCCTGGGGAGGGGACGGACAAAGGAGACCCTCTTCTGGACTTACTGGAAAAAACATGGAAACCAAGGTGATCATCCACCTTGGCTCCCAGCAGCCCTCCAGTTTAAATGATAGACTTTTTTTCTACTAACAACTTTCAGCCACCCCTTGTTTTCCCTAAAGTCTGTCTGTATCTGTACACATTTAATTTATTTTTCATTTTTACCACGTCTCCATCTCTGTCTCCTTCCCCCACATTTGTCACCTTTCAGCCTTCTTATTAGGCCCTGTTAATTAGTCCCCACCTGGGGACTTCTCTAGCTCATTCACTCCTATTATGCTTTGTCTTTCCCATCATCACCTTTTTGTTTCACAGATTTTCTTAATCTTGTTATTTATCACTTCTTCTGAGCCTTCCCCGTTTTCTTTCCCCACATATAGTTCCCTTATTTTGCCTCCCCTCTACACCAACTTTGTTTTTTTTCTCTTTTAGATATTTCCTGAAGAAGACCTAAGGTTTAAACGTAGATTTTTAACTATTTTCTATTTTCAGCATACATTTAATTTAACCATTTTGTTTTGTAATTCTTTTAGTGTATCTTGGTCGGGTAATTTTTTTTTTTTGAATTTTTTTTCACATTATGTATAGTTTACATACTTGTTCTGTGCTGGAATGTACTTTGTTTTCTTATGTATCTCATACGTAAAACTTTAAATAAATGTATTAAAAAAGATACCATACTAGGTGCACAGATGAAATTATTACAAATGCTGCAGCTTTTTATACATGTTGAACAGAGCATTTTTGACAAAAATATAGCCTACTTGATCTTTTTAAATATGAAACTGTATGGATTAAATATCTTCTAAAAATATAATTTATAAGCATATAAAATTCTGTGAAAATCAAACTTGATTTTCAATTGACTTTCTCTGATTGAAACATTTTATTGTCTATTGAAAGTGTTTTAAAATGTAGTCATCAAATTTTGCTTTCTGTGAATGTATTTTATACAAAACTTTTTTTATTATTATGTCTGTACCCCTCTGTTGGTCACTGTGGGCAGGATTCACAAAGAAGTCTAAAAATCTCACAGCTGCAGGAAAAAAGCCTTCAGCACTGCGGATACGCAGTTTCTTGTTATTCAGAAAGAAAACTTGCGCAAGTGCGGAATTCCATAAAAATCCCCATAGTTGCGGAAATTCAGCAGCTGTGGAAATTGAGAAGGTGATGAATTTTTTGGTGCCCTGGAACTCCACGCCACCCCTGACGCCTCCTCCTGCCGCTGTTCAACTCCTGAAAGCCGGATTTGAGCCCTGAACGGGCCAGCCGTGTGCCTCGTAGGAACGGTTTTTGGTGCCCTGGAACTCCACACCACCCCTGACGCCTCCTCCTGCTGCTGTTCGACTCCCAAAAGCTGGGTAAGGACGTCCTCTGGGCTGGGGAAGCTGTGATTGGCTGCTATTGGCCGACCGCGCTCTGAGCTGAACACTGATTGGCCTCCGGTTCCAGACCCTGCCTACCGATTGGTGTTTCTGAATTTGTTGCTTTGCAGGGCTCGGTGCCCATTGACTTGCACTGCTCAGTGCCGAAATTTTACACCCACCCCCCCGACCTTTATTAAATAGTCTCCTCGTCTCTGCCCCCTACTCCTAGGACCCTTCCCTCATCTTGCCTCCTTTCCTGTCCCCCAGCTAAACCACTCCCTGTCCTCCTGCTTTTTTCCTGCTAGCTTCTCTGTTTGAAATAAGCTGGCTTCACAAACCCCTTTACTCTAGTTTTCTCTGATTTTTTCCTGCTCTTCACCCTGCCACCTCCAAAATTCACATCTCTGTTTTTCTCCTTCTCTGATATGCCTCTCTACAGACACCTCCACAGGAGCCCTATCCTTCTTTCCTCCTCTATGCTATCTTCCAAATTCCTCCTACCCCTCTCCACCCTACACTGCGACCATTCACGCCCACTACCTCTTATTTGGTATTATGGCAAATTCCCCCTACCCTCACCTGTGGCACCCTCTTGCAAAGGACTGGCTACTAATGACAAGTCACGCCGATGGAATGTGGGCAAATCGTCCTCTGCTTCTAGCCAATACCATGCACTGGGACCCTAGACTCCTGCACTGGATTCAACCACACAAGCTGCAGAGGTGTTATTCCATATACTATGAATTACGACAAATGACTCTCAAACTCCTGCTCCTCCTCCTCTTGATATCAGGAAGTGTCCATCCAAATCCTGGCCCTGTTTCCTCCAGTTCAACTAATCCTGCCAAAACGGAGGGGGGGTCTCACCATCGCCACCCTAAATATCTGCAGTCTCCTCCCAAAACTGGCCTCCCTTAAAATCTTTGCCAGCCAACACAACCCCGATATCCTAGCCATTATTGAAACCTGGCTGACACCTAACACTCCCGACCATGCCATCTCTCTACAAGGCTACAATATACTCAGACTGGATAGGATTACTAAAAGGGGAAGGGGTTGTGCAATTTACATAAAGGACAACCTCACCAGTCACCCTGTTAGTTATACCACCACAGAAACCTCAGTGCAACTCCTTCTTATCAAACTACTCCTTGGTGCCCAAAACAAAGTCCTCACTGTTGCTGCTGTCTATATCCCACCTAAAGACCCTGGGTCTGGCCTCCAGACTGTCCTTGAATTCATAAGATCACAACCTCCTGACACTGAGCTCCTTCTCCTTGGTGACTTTAATATCAATTGGCTTGCACCTGATGCAGAGTCACACAAGGATGCTATCCTAGCAGCAAACTTAATGCAGGTGGTTAGCTGCCCTACCAGGAAAAACTACAAATCTGGGACTAGCACCCTCATAGACTGGATCCTTACCAGCCACCCTGCCTGCATAAATAATGTAGTTGTTCTCCCGGACTCTCTCAGTGACCACTCCCCTGTAATATGTACCTGGACAAATAAGTTCCGAAAGCCGCCTCCAAAAACCATCTCAAGCAGAGTACTACCTTATGGCAACCTTACTCATCTCAAGGCCTGTCTCAGGCAGAAAGACTGGTCCCTAATATACAATATTCAAGATGTTGACTCAGCCCTTGATTACTTTATCACTACTTTCAGCGCTGCCTGCGACACCTACGCACCAGTAAAAAAGCGCAAAATCAAAGCGCTCTCAAATCCCTGGCTCACGGCAAAGCTATTGGCACAACTCAAAGGTAGGGACCACCTTTGGGCTATTGCAAGAGCCACAGGCTCTCTGACGGACATTCAAAAGTATAAACAGGCTCGCAACCACTGTACTAAACAAATCCGCTCGATGAAGAGCTCCTATTTCAAGAATGCCCTCTCCAACTCCTGGAGCGATGGGAAATCTTTCTGGGACAATATTAGAAATATCACGGGTAAGCAGTCCAAGTCCTCTCCTACAATAATGACCGTGGATGGAACCACTACCCTAGACCCAATGGTCATGGCAAAGACCCTAAATGAAACCTTCACAGACCTTAGTGGTGTCCTCCCTCCGGACTTCTTCTCTGATGCTGACTCTCCAAAATCAACGTCCTACTGCCTCTCCAAACAAACCGCCCTTCCATTTCAAAATAGTCAAGACACATGAAGTCTACAAATATATAAAGAAGGCTATTTCTAAGTCCCGAGCAAGTAGCGATACTATTGACCTCAAACTTCTGTCCCTTACTCTGGAAGAGGTGCTGCTCCCACTGACCAAAATCTTCAATCTCTCCCTCTGCCTCAATCAATTTCCCAGCAAATGGAAGTCTGCAATTGTCACCCTGGTGCACAAAAGTGGTGACAAGTCCCTACCTGGTAACTACTGACCCATATCAATACTCCCACCCCTCTCCAAGGCCCTTGAATGTATAGTGGCGGACCAACTCACAGACTACCTGCAAAAGTATGACATCCTCTGCACTCAGCAACATGGATTCAGGAAAGGGCACAGCACATCGACTGCCCTACTGGAATTCTCAGGAGCAATCCACAATGCTTTGGACAAAGGATACCAAACCAGAGATGTTTTCATTGACCTAACTAAGGCGTTTGATACTGTTCACCATGGCTTACTCATCAAACAACTACAGTCTCTTGGGCTCTCTCAGGGTCCTGGTGCCTGGGTAAAAAGTTCCCTCGCATAACGCTTTCAAGCTGTAAAAATTGCTGTAGTTCTCTCAGACTCAAAACTGGTTCTCTCAAGTGTTCCCCAGGGATCCATCTTAGGCCCTCTCCTTTTCAGCCTTTTCCTAAACTTCTCCCAAATCCTGCCCAGAACAAATAATCCTCTATGCTGATGATGCCATGATTCTTTCCTCTCATAAAGATCTGAAACCCTTACACCTTAGCCTGCAGCATGCTTTTTCCAAGGTTGAGATGTGGTTCCTAGAACACAAGCTGGTCCTAAACCACAAAAAAACAAAATCCATGCTCTTCTCCAGCCCGCAAAACAAGAAAAGGCAAATACCACTTACTATCAATACGTACCTGGGAAGTACCCTCGAACAAGTGACAACATTTGAATATCTTGGAATCACCTTTGATCAAGGCCTAACCTTTGTGACCCATATTGATAGTACAGCGAAAGTGGTAAATTTGCGCAGCGGGATCCTGTACCGGAACCGACAGTTCCTTACCAAATCTGCACTGAGGATTGCTATTCAAAGCTCTGTCATCTCAATCATTGACTATGGCTTAATTATCTATGGGTCTGCCTCAACCACCGCACTTAGGCACATTACAACCTCCTTAAACAAGGCCTGTTGACTGCTCACTGGTGCTCATAGATGTACTCACACATGTGAGCTCTACACAGAAACTGGTTGCAACTCTCAAACCATTTAAAGCATCTTACCTGCTTGATGGCGAAAAAATCCACCATGGGCCTCACTCCTCTGTGTATCCAAGACCTGTTATGCCCGAATACTAGCATCCGTTTCACCAGAAGATTGGAACATCAGTCTCTCCAGGTCCCCCAATGCCGGACCACTCAGGGTCAAAGATCATTTGCCTATCGTGCCCCCAG
The DNA here is from genome assembly GCA_016271365.2 of Neoceratodus forsteri. Taxonomy (NCBI): domain Eukaryota; kingdom Metazoa; phylum Chordata; order Ceratodontiformes; family Ceratodontidae; genus Neoceratodus; species Neoceratodus forsteri. The sequence goes on along the minus strand of CM028138.1, from coordinate 220,227,832 downwards.
CTGGCTTAATGCCCTCAGCACTCTCATCACCTCCTCCACCTCCCTAGGAGTCTTCAAATCTAGGCTATACTCTCACCTCGCAGCCTCCAGCTCCTGTGACTGCCTTGATTAATTTTTTTTAAATTTTTTTTCCACCTGATTGCTCTATTGCTATCATCTACCCACTCTGCTTCATTTCTTGACAAAGGCATATTGAGAATCTCTTTTCTCGCTATGTCTGCTCCCCTCACCTCCTCTTACCCTCTCCATCTGTACATTTCTCTAATGTTTTTCCCCACAACTAGCTTGTTTGTTGTATGATAAGTATTTATTGTTTTTTTTTCCTGTCTTGCACAAAGTTTGTTGTTAAGGGACTGTGTTATACTGGCTATTGACACAACACAACTTGTTTGCCGTTCTATGTAACTTGACTTGTTTGTACTCAATTGACGTGGAACCTTTGTAAAAGAGCCATGGCTCAAAGGTAATAATTCCTAGAACAATAAACTAAACTACTGCAGTTTGCTGAGGGAGAACTACACCTCACTCCAATGTGTATAATATTTTTTCCCCAGCTGTAGAAAAAACCTGGCTCAGAATAGCCTTTGAGGGGCTGTGCCATACTTATCAATTACCTTTTTTCCCTCAGGAACTTCCGCAGCTGCACTTTTTTCCACAGTCCATAGTGTATTTTTTCTGCAGCTCCGGAGGTTTTTGTGAATAGCACTCAGTTCAATCGCCCCTTTTTTTCCATAGCTACAGATGTTTTGGCAACTTAGGGAAGGTTTTGCACCTTCAGAAAGCGTTGTGAATCCTGCCCTGTGTCTTTAAGGCTCTTTTGCTCACTCAAGACATCAAAGGTGCTTGCAGCCACCCCTGTAGCCAACACTGCTGATCAGGAGTCATCCAGTCCACCAACTAATCACATTAGACAGGAGTGTACACTCGTACAGAACTGTCTCAGGATGTGGTTTAATGCTGGGACTGTGCGCGTTGTGTAACTCAGGAAATCAGCACTTTTATTGAGACTGCTTTTAGAACTACAGAAGGGCAGCCATATTTTATTTATTTTTCATTTTTGTTTATTTAGTTTTTGTTGACTGGGAAAGGAGGACTAGACAATTCTGCCTATTTCCAGCCTTGTCCTGGGGAGGGGGATACAGATGGATGCCAACTGGCACTGAGCCAGATTAAGGTGTTAATGGTATTTTTAGTGAATGATATTGCCACCCTTTGATCTGCCCTGCCATTATACTGAGCTTAAAGAGCATAGCACAGGCCAACTGGGATTGCTTGCCAGTTCTGGGAGCCACAGGCTCTCATGGACTATACGTGAACCTACATTCCCACACCTTTTTATCTGCCAGTCCCCTCTTTTGTAATAGACCACCAAGACTATAAATCCTGAGTGATAGCTTGAATGGACCAATCAGGTTTACCATCACCCTTGTGAAGTGTAGGCAGGGGTTGAGCTTCCATCAAGGCAGATCTGTGTGAGATTTTCCTGGAGCGGCACCATTGACTTTCAATTTCTGAGCTACACAGTCACTGTGTGTCTGCCTTTGATGAATTGTGTTATGAAAGTAGATTTTACTGCCATAGAAAAGGAGCCATTCTTGTACTAGCCAGCATGCCCTTTGATTACGAGTATCATCAGTATTGAGAAGGTGCGAGTACAAGTAACTGAATTGCTGCCTGAGACTTCTGTAGGATCCATAGCTTAGTTCCAGGCTATTACTACCCTGAAGGTTTGGTGGCCAGGATGTGCAGTTGGACTGGATGTGTAGTGACCTGATTCACTGGAGGTCAGATGAACCTCTACCAGCGTTGCCATTGCAGACACCAGGAGAGAGAGTAAAAGGAGAAGAATAAGGAGACCGTCTGACTGGCATAGCATGCTGAGAGTGCAACACTGAACCTTGCAAAGCAAAGGAGATTGCAGTGCAATGGAACTGTGAGTAATCCAGGGCTTGCCCCTGCGACAGGGAACTGCACTAACTGTTGGAAAAATGTTTAACTGGATTTAGTCAGCTGGCTGGGGGTTACATACAGTACAGAACTGTTGGTGTGCAATATCCCCAAAGGACTGAGCAAAGATGATACTGAACAAAAGCCTAAAAGAGGTTGGCAAGTTGAGAGCTCATAGAGCCCAGAAAGTGACGTACGAGGTGCATACCAAACTGTTCAGCCTCACTGTAGAAAGTGATCATGAAGTGGATCCCACCAAGTTGCTCAGCATGCTGATTTCAGAGGACACAGATGATACCAAGCAAATCTTTAGGTGGGGAGCACTCCCGACCTTGATTGTGGATCAGGAACAGATTGGAAAGCCATGCAAAAGACTGGCCTGCTAAAGAGGGTAATACAACCAAGGACTTAAAAGACAAATTAGAACCTTTGGGATAAAATATGGCTCTTGCAGAGCACTACTGGATGCTACTGGGTGCATGATGGAGAAGATGCCCTGGCCATCCAGAGAGTATAAGGAATATTGGCTACTTAGGTCTTTCTCCAGGAAATGAACCACACCCTCTGATGAAGAGGACCTTAATACATGGAGTGAGCAAGCCATCTTGATAGTACAGGACCTAAGATGTGTTGACTATGAGAAAAAGTTGTGATTGAGTTTGAGGGGTCTGGCATTGAGCACCATCCAGGCCATCGCTACCTCCAAGACTGATGTCACTGTGGAGGGTTATATAGCTACCCTGGAATATAGGTATGGGTGTGTGGAGAAACCTGGGATAAACTTTATGCAACTGTTCCTCCTCAGACAGATGGAAGGGGAGAAGCAGTTAGAGTTTATTTATTTATTTATTTATTGAATTTTGTTGACTGGGTGAGCCCGCTGGGCCCCGGAGGTCCCTTTTTCAGGGGCGACCCAGAGGAAAGTTACATACACAATCAACGGAAACAGTACAGGTAATAAAGTGACAAGTTGGTAGACAATGAGATCATTAGGGTTACTGGTACAGATGGAGATGGTCATCCAGAAAGTCTATAGGAAAGTAAATTTTGCCACAGCCAGTATGGATCAGACCCAGGCGGAGCAGGCCACGCTGATCAAATATTAACCAAGTCACACTAGTGAGATCTTTTGGACAAAAAAACACTGTACAAAGATTTAGTAGGGGAGTATGAGAACAGGAAGCAAGACTGCTTGTTGTGAACCCTAATCAAGTTGTGTCTCGGACAGCGACTACCAGTGTGGTGAGGAGTGCCCCAGTATTGGCACAAGACATTTCAGAATTGTTCAAGTGTATGACATGGACATAGACATTTTACCCAGCTCATGATGGACCAGCAAAAGAAAAGTGGAGGGCTATCAATGACGGCAGCCTGCACAGATGCCCCTCCATGGAGGGAAAGCAAAGGAATGATGCCAAGGGTAGTGCCCAGGTTATAAGGGGCCTAGGAGGACTATATTTGTTTCCAGTGTGGGACTTATGGGTACCGGCAGCAAAATTCTCGTAACTTGGAGGACATTGGAAAGTTAGTGACCTGCTGATTTAGAAAGTGTAGCAACAGGGAAATGCCAAATTGGCCCATTAAGAAATCGCACTGGAGTCCCAGAAGCAAGATGGTCTTCTCAAAATGTTGCTAGTTCTGCTTTCAGAACTGACAGACAACAATTGTTGAATATTCAGTAGACAGCATTGTTGCCCTGTCATCTGAGATCCAAGTTAATGAGGAAGGAATGCTTACCAGTTCTGTCCTGGACTGTGGGTCTCAAGTTACACTGATATTCAAAGGTTTTTAGGGCAAATATTTGACTCATTTCCTCCTGTTGCCCTTGGAAGGACTAGATGTATGATGACTTAACAGTAAGACTTAATCCTCAGCTTGGATGCACTGCCATGGATATCAACAGTCCTGCGAAAGTAGTTGGAATTTGGGGCCTCCTGGAAACACTGGTGCCAGTATGCCTGGAGGCCAGGATATATGACCATGTACCTATGATAACTGGAATAGATCCCTATATATTTGGGAGATTGAAGCAACTCTGCAAGGAGAGTGAGGGAGAGGATCAGCAGAATGTAGGAGACTCTCCCAGTCCATGGATTGGTAAAATAGGAATACCAGCATCAAGGCCAGTGGGAGTTTAGAGATGGTAAATTCCAGCAAACAAAAGAACCACTTCCTGGGGTGGCATGAGAAGGCTGGAAGCAAACAGATATGCAGAGAAGTCTCAGCACTCACTGCTGGTAGCAAATAAATAGCAGAGGAAGCAAGGGATACTTGGGCATAACTTTTTATTGCCAAACTCCACCACAGAATATAGCAACAGCCCACACTCAGAAGCAAAGATTTAACTTTTTAGACATTACAGAACTACAATTGTGCTACTTCTTTTGCCTAACTAATTTCATACATTGGTACAGTCAATGATATGCTTTCCAGCACAATGGTCCAAACATGACGACTTATAAGATCAGAATTCGTCAGTTCCACAGTTTACCAGCTTACAATTCCCACCATTGCCACTGCAGCACATGACACCATTTGGAAGGTAAGGCAATGTCCCCATGGAAACCACTCTACAGCTCCATGGCATGCTTTGTGATGATGAATCTGAATTCCAAGTTCTACAAAAAACAGCAGCAGAAGGACTATTTTACAAAAAACACAAATTTCTATTGCTATTTCACTACAGAAGATGACATAATTATTTAAAGAAAATTGAATTACAATAATAGCAATAAGGTATGACCAGGGGTTAGAGTAACAGTTAGCTAATCATGCTTCTGGGGGAATATGTCACTCAGCTGCACCTCATGCCCTATTACACCCCAGGGGAGGATTAGCTAACTGCTAATCTAACCCCTGGTCATACATTATAGATACATAGATACATAGACAGTGTCGGAAGATAAGAACCTATGGCCCACCTAGTCTGCCCATTTGATTCTGTAACTTCAGTTTATGTTTTTCTAGAACTCTGTTGCACCTTACCCCTGACCTCCAGAATTCCTTTATGTCTATCCCATGCATTCTTAAATCCCATGACTGTTTTGGCCCCCACCACTTCCTCAGGCAGGGTGTTCCACTTGTCCACCACTGGTTCTGTGAAGAAATTCCTCCTCATATTTCCTCTGAATCGTCCTCCCTCCAACTTCATCCCATGCCCTCTAGTCCTGGAACATCTTTTTCGCTTAAAAATAGTGTATTCTTGCACCCTGTAAGATACTTGTATGTCTCTATCATGTCCCCTCTCTCCCTCCTCTCCTCCAGGGAGTACATATTCAATTCCTTCAACCTGTTCTCATAGGACTTGTGATGCAATCCATGTACCATCTTTGTTGCCCTCCCCTGAACCTTCTCTACCCTGTCTACGTCCTTACGTAGGTAAGGTCTCCAGAACTGTACACTGTACTCCAGGTGGGACCTCACTAGTGTCTTGTATAGTGGAATCATGACCTTCCTTTTCCTGCTGGTGATGTCTCTGCCTATGCATCCCAGCATCCTATTTGCTTTACCTGCTGCCTTGTCACACTGTTTCCCTACCTTGAGGTCATCAGAGATGATAACCCCAAGATCCCTTTCCTGCTTGGTGCATGCTATATCCTCACCCCCCAACTGATATATTGTGCCAGGGTTTTTGTGCCCCATATGCATTATATTGCACTTCTTTGCATTGAATTTCAACTGCCAAACTCCTGACCATTCTTCAAGTTTCTGCAGGTCCCTTCTTATTCTGTCTACACCCTCTGGCGTGTCTACTCTGTTACAGAGCTTTGTGTCAACAGCAACAGTGAAATTCTGCCTTCTAGGTCCTGCGCAATGTCACTGATGAACATGTTGAATAGGACCAGTCCCAGCCCTGATCCCTGTGGTACCCCACTGGTCACTCTTCCCTCTGTGGAGTGACAGCCATTTACCACCACCCTCTGTGTCCTGCTGCCCAGCCAGTTACCTACCCAGCATGTTACTGTCCTGCCCACACTCATATTCCCCAGTTTGTGTAATAGTCTTCTATGTGGCACAGTGTGAAAGGCCTTGCTGAAGTCCAGGTAGGCCATGTCCACTGCCCTCCCCTGATCCACCTCCCTAGTCAGCCAGTCAAAAAATTCAACGAAGTTGGTCTGACATGACCTCCCCCTGGTGAAACCATGCTGCCTTGGATCCTACAGTCCATTGACAATCAGATGTTCCACCAGTTTCTCCTTCAGTCGTGCTTCCATGATCTTCCCCACTACCGAGGTGAGGCTGACAGGTCTGTAGTTCCCCACTTCCTCTTTGTTCCAACTATTGCTTAACTATTACACCACTGTAGAAAAAAACAACATTTTGAGATTTGTATCTCTTCCTCAGGGTGTAATGTGGCTAAAAATAATAATATAAAAATGTTTTACCATGTGGACTTGAAATAAATGTAATTATATACAGAAAACTACAAAACAGCTCAACTGCAAAGGAGTGTGCATGGTACCATTAAGTACATCAGTGAAACAACAAAACCAGCACCACTTCAAAACTGCCAGAGATGATTTTAATCAAAATTACATACTGCCACAGCAAGCCAAACACAGGTGTACTCAGAACCCTGACTGGTTTCACACAGCGTGCGTTATCAGAGGGATGCACAATTCAATTACATGGGGTCATTTAAACCACAAGTTTAAAGACATAGTACTGAAAACATCTAACAAATTATATGTAAGGAGTTGCAATAGTTCTCAACAGTACTAATGGGTGCTATAAACTGCAATGATTCATACTGCTTTGTCCCTTCATCTTGCAATGGTTTGTCAAGGCATTCTTTACATCCTTACCAGCTATACTACATAGCTGTTCTCCTATATGGATTTTGAACTGCCTAGTAGTCTTGCCAACACAGAATGCTCCACACTCACAAACAACAAGATAAACCAGATTATCTGTCACACAACTGAAGAATGATTTAGACTCATAAGTTTTAGTGGCATTAACTGTAGTGAAGGTACTGGTTTTCAAAATGGAAGGGCGAAATTTACAGTTACAGCAGGAATATGATCCAAGTGGCTGATTCAGCCAAAATTCTCCAGTGGTATTCTTCGGTTTCTACTGGTAACTGTACTAAACTGCTCCCCCCAATTTTTGTCCATTTTTATATACCACACATGAAAGGACAAACCAGTATGAAACACACTTTCAAATTCTGTGGCACTGAGTAGGTCAGTTTGGGACCCGTGGTGGTGATTTGGATCAAAAGCTGATCCAGCGTTCAGTCATATTGGATATATACATTAGGTGCACTGAATGCATTAGATCTCAATGACAGGAAGGAGATCCTTAAATGTATAAAGAAATGAATTCCTGCATCACTTTTGCTCAGTAGCAACTGTAGATATTGTCTGTTACTGGGTGTGTATATGATATTGTGATAATTTGGATTTGCACTCACTGTGATACATGTTCCTCTTTACGACGTGCCAATGAGACACATTGATAGTTTATTGTCTTTCATCAAGCACTGAGAAATTTATAGTAAAGGACCTGGATGGCTTCATAGTCTAATGCTAACAGTAACTCCTGTGGTTTTTTTCCTACTTCATTTGGGTTTATGTGGGGTGTGCTTTCTTTAATATAAGTTTTATATAAATGTGCATGAATCCATTAGTGTTATAGACAGTGTATGTCTTGAATATTTATCACATGCTTTTATTAAGTCTTTATAACCATTGCGCTTTATAGTACCAATTAGTACTGTTGAGAACTACTGCAACTCCTTACATATAATTTGTTAGATTTTTTCAGTACTATGTCTTTAAACTTGTAGTTTAAATGACCCCATGTAATTGAATTGCTCATCCCTCTGATAATGCACACCGTGTGAAACCAGTCAGGGTTCTGAGTACACCTGTGTTTGGCTTGCTGTGGTGGTATGCAATTTCTGGCAATTATACATACACAATTTACAAACTTAAAAAATCTTAAGAGGATAAGTCTCAAGAACTGCGCTGAACCTGTAAGTTGTTTTCCCCTGTAGAAGTTGTTTTTATATTGTCTTGCACACACCACACAAGCAACATTTTGCGACAGCTTGATGAAGTAGCAGATTGTGGAGGTACAGCAGTGTTGAGGCCAGTGGTGCCACTGCTTTCTTGGGCTGGTCTGCGTGGCACCAATGAATGAGCATGCTGTCTATGACAGCACTTGAGAAGAGTGCCGCCAACTTGAAAGAATTTTGCCACTGCAATGAGGGAGCACCATGTCATTACTGAGTGTGCCTTGCCTGCTGAAGCATTTCAATAAACATGGCAGTGGCTGTTGCTGTTCACCTCTCACAATCCCCAGCAAGCTGACTTCAGGGGTGCCCAATCCCCCTGTTGGCATGTTTATAATCCCCCCCTCAAGATTGTGTGGCACACTGGGAGCCCACCCCATTGTGCCTGCATGTGTTCTGAAGCCGACCGAGTCAGCATTTTCCAGCCCCTGCCTACCCCCACTGTGAGCCACACTGGGAGCCCACCCCAGTGTGGCAAACATCACCCCCCAAAGTCATGGGACACACTGGAGCCCACACCAGGGTCCCCAACATTTGTCATACACCTAAGAAAACAGTCCACGCTGTTGTTTTTTTTTTTTAGAACCTGAAACAAAGAAAATGGTCCCTCGCTGTCAGAGGGGCCCCTCCCCCAACCTGCACCCTCCCTCTGTGCACCCCACCTCTCACATACCCTTCACCCCGTACTTACCTCTAGAGGTCCGGTGCCATGACCTTCGGTGGAGCAGGAACATATCTGCACTCTTCAAAACTGACCGCAAACTGAAGAAATGCCAGTAAGCTGTATAATAGCATCAATGGGGGAGGTTTCAACTTAGGTGGATATCATGGCCATTTATTTGACTCCAAATTTTCAACATGGGGTTCTTGGGACCCCATCTCATGAAATCAGTCACTATTATTTTTGTTATTCAGCCCCCAAAAGGTGATTTCTCAGTCACTGTGTGGAGTCACCTTTGGGACCTAATAATGAAATGACAGTGCCACTGTTCATGAGGTGGGCTCCCAAAGAGCCGATGTTGCAAATTTGGTGACAAAATTCCAAAAAATTACTGTGTTACTAGCGTGCATTGCACAGTTTCCATGCACGCTCGTAACTTCAAGATTTTTAATATTTTCACTCCAGATTTTCAACATTGCCATTTTTTCACACCTCCTTATGAACAGTACAGCTGTCATTTTTCACATCCTACCCAAAATGTGTTTTCACACATCTGGCGCACAATGGCATGGTTGCTGTGGGAAATCAATGTTCAGGACAGATTGAGAAAATCACAGTGTCACTGTTCATGAGCAGAGGTCCCAAAATGCATATGTTGGAAAATTTGTTAAAAAAATTCAAACAAATGACTGTGTTACTAGTGTGCATTGCGTGGTTTCCATGCATACTCGTAACTTCAAGAGAATTTTTTATATTTTTACTCCATATTTTCAACATTGCCATTTTCAGACCTCCTTATGAACAGTACAGCTGTTATTTTTCACATCCAAAATGTTTTTGCACCTCTGGCACACAATGGTGCTGTCACTGTGGGAAATCAATGTTTGGGACACATTAACAAAATCAGAGTGACACTGTTCATCAGTGATGGTCCCAAAATGCCTATGTTGAAAATCTGTTTACAAAAATCCCCACAATAATTGCATTATGGGCATCTGTTACCCAGTTTCTATGCACACTTGTGACTTCACCAGCTTTCCATATTTTCACTCCATATTTTCAACATTACCATTTTTTTACACCTTCTCATGAACAGTACAGTTGTCATTTTTCACATCCTGGCTGAAATGTGTTTTCACATCTGTGGTGCCAAATGGCGCAGTAGCTGTGCAAAATTCCCTTTTGGCTAACAAACTTATAGTGCCACTGTTCATGAGGTGGGGTCACAAAAAACCCATGTTGAAAATCTGGACTGAAAATAACCAACAAATGCTTGTGACATTAGGGTGTCCAGCTGTAACGCCACACCCTGTAGAGACTGACAGGCGTCAGGAGTGTGACTTGGGATTTTCAGCTGTAATGCTCACCCCATTCCACCCCAGCCTGCAGCCACTGACAGGCATTGAGGTGTGCCTTGGACGCTCCAGCACCGAAGTTCACCCCATTCTCCTATAGTGCACTCATCTCAGGGTATTTCCTTATGGAATAGGATGAGCGTAAGGCCTGAAGACCCTAAAACACACTGCAACACTTGTTGGTGTCTGCAGGGTAGGATGAGGTGAAATGGCGTGAGCATTATGGCCGATGACCCAAAGGCACACCTCAATACCTGTCAGTCTCTGCAGGGTGGGGGTGGGGTTGGCGTCAGTTCAAAAACTTCACTGCCATTCCTATTATGCATCTCTCTAACTCCTGCACTACCAATGCCAATGCCAGCAAGACAACATTTGGCATTGACAAATGCTTGTTTAATACTGTTTCCAGTTCTGTTACTGTTCCATTCCTACAAGTGTTTTAGTTATGCCACTGGGTGTTTCTAATTTATGCACAAGTAGTACGCATCATTTTAGAACAGTATGATGTAGGTTACATAGAGAATAATGCATATGGAGGTGGTTGATATGGAGTTTTTTACACACCCAAGATGTGTGATAATATCTAAACCTCAAGGGCGAAGCTCGAGAGGTTTAAATATTATTACACATCGAGGGTTTGTAAAAAAACCCCATATCAACTATTTACATATGTTTAATGTTATACTGTATAATAACTGGTGAAAGAAAAAAATGGTTCTCATTTGTACATAGCAGAAATCACTCCATATGTAGCATCTGCATACATTTTATTTCTTATAATAGAAAGCAGACAAAGTAGATTTTACTACATATTTTACATCCAGAGCCGTAAACAGAATGCAGTAACAATTAATGATACCTTTTTATATGTTCCTTTCATGGGAAAGTTCAAATCCATCGCAGCTGCATCATCTAGATGTCTCGGGGTAATTTCAGTACGAGGGGAAAGTTCATGAGACTTAAACGTAACTCTCTCTGATAAGATCAGCAGGAGACAACTTACTTTCTATCAAATAATTATTGTATTATTTAGTAAATTAATTTAAATTAACTGACAACTTGTCATTTTTAGAAATCCTCGAGTGTTGCTTCCTCAGATCTGAGGTGAAAGGTCATCCAACATGGGAAAATAGTAAGGGGTAGTGTCGAAAGTATGTGTCTCGGATCTACCTTACCCGACTTGAACCCATGACCATAAAGTACCATACTTAAAAGGCAGTTTAGTGAAATTCCTGTAAAACATTATTTTTGTCTCTGTCTCTGTCAGTGCCGCAGATGGCAAGAAAACGGTTCCCCATTTGGACTGCTGCAAGCTTCTTGGCGAGCGACTGTAAAAGTTGTTATCAACCCACGGGTCGATACGAGTTTTTTAGTATCAACCTGCGGGTTGATACGACTTTTTAAAGTACGCAAAAACTGGTTGATAATGGGGGTCACCAGTTATTATATCATTATTCAGGTTTTCTGTTGTTGGCACAATGCATCCACGTTCTATTACAGAACTCTGTGACTGAGATGGACATAAACTACATCAGAGAGTTCTAAAATGGTACTGAATACAGAGTTTAAATCAGAAACACCCACTGAGGTTACTAATAGGCCTGTATAGATGAAACAATACATAATTGGAACCACTATTTTAAAAATCAGCTTCCATTGGGAAAAATAACTGGTTCGGCACAACAATTCTTAGAAACACAAAATACGACCCTCCTTGTCTGCTCATTTTTTCCTGCCTATCCTATTCTGTCACTGCAGACCCTACTTGATATCTGGCTCCACACACCTCCTTCCTCCCAGCTAAGAGTCTATTGTGCCTGCCTCATGTATGTTTGAAGCCCACCACTGTTTTTGCCCCACAGCCTCGGCTGCAAGACTGTTCCAGACATCCTTGTTCTTTCCTTTGTCCATGGTTCTTCTTTTTCAGCAGGGGAAGGGCCCAGCCACCCACCCCCATCCCCAACCACCCCACACTACACACCTTTTATAGGGTAGCACAGTCATGACATTTCCTGTAGCAAAGCAGGAAGGCGTGTATCAGAGGGGTATCCACACAGTGAACTAATTTACAAGGGCACAAGTAATTTAACGTGTTAGAACTAGTTATACACAAGCAAACAAAACACAAACGCAAACTTTTGCTGTCATTTTCCTCCTTCTAATTACTCTGACCAGTTTATAAACCCAGCAACTTATCTGGAATGGATATTATTAACTGCAGGTACTGTGGGACACTTTTCAGAAGGGCAGTTTTGCAGGATTTAGGACACTGTCCTACATTCTGGGCCATTGGAGATCTAAGGGTTCAGCTCAAGGCAGCATGGGCAGAAATTGTGAGCCTCAAATTACATATTCAGGAGGAAATATATTATAAGAGATGCCCGCCAGTTCCCCAACATCCAACAGAAACACCTCGACTGCAGAGGGTAGTTGGTCCACGAGGTTGGCAGGTGGCTAGGAGAGGCAAATTAGGTGCCCCATCACTCGGTGCTCTCCAAAATATCACCTCCACAAACCATATAAAAACTACAAACAGGTATCTGCCTCAATCTCCAAAATCAAACAAAGGGGCAGAGGACACTGCAGAGCAGGACACTGCAGCACAGGAACTAGCACAACAAAACTCACCCAAAACAGGAACCAAAACAAAAAAGCAAAACAGAAATCCAAAAATTTCTGATCATAGGAGACTCCATGATTTGGGGAGTTGATACCTATCTCCAGCCAGGGGTAACGGTGAGATGCCTCCCAGGTACATCAGCGTGGAGAGACACTGACCGGATTGCTAAAATTGTACAGGAAGCAGGAGAAAACATTGATATCCTGGTACACATAGGGACTAATGATCTTGCCAGCTGGTCAATTGTGGAGACCAAGGAACACCTGACCAGGCTGAGTGACTATCATCCATTTCATCTGACATCTCCTTCTCTGAGACCCTGCCAGTCTGGGAGATGGGGGCAGATGGACAGAAGGTCAGAGAAGGGGAGATAGGGGAGCTAAACATGTGGTTGAAGGGCTGGTGCCAGGAAAAAGGACACAAATTTGTAGGGAACTGGCAACAGTTTTGGGAGCAAAAGTTCTTTAAATTTGATGGACTGCATCTGACTAAAGAGGGAGTCAGTGCATTGGGGCAGAAGTTTGACGTCTTTGCAGAATATTTAAACTAGCAAATGGGAAGAGGGGAGCAGCACCTGATACATTGAATGGGAAGAACACCCCTCTCCCCTCAGCTAGTGGTCAAACAGGAGTTCAGCATGTTTGTAGTTCATTTGCATCACCAGGTAAGGAAAAAGGTCTGGCTCCCCATACGACACACTGGAGAAATGCCAGACCTCACCCAACAACTAACACACCAAAATCTGGCCAATGGAAAATCATGTACACAAGTGTTTGCAGTCTGGGAAACAAGATCCCAGACCTGCAGGCAATAATGACAGAGGTTAAACTGGACATAGTAGCCATTAGCAAGATATGGTTTACCAGTAACCACACTTGGGAGACTTCAGTACCTGGCTATGTACTGTTCAGAAGAGACCGAGGTGCAAAAAGGGGGAGGGGGGTGGAGTGGCTCTTTATGTCAATGAAAATATCAAAACTACAGAAATTCAGAATACACATAAGGAGCCAGAAGAACTGGATACAGGAAATGGGACAGCCATATGAACTGGGGTTGTCTACATGCCTCCAGACCAGGGGAGGACATAGACACATTACTGTTAGAAGATATACAAAACATGACAGCTAAAGGGGAGGTTCTGATAATGAGAGACTTCAACTTGCCAGATACAGATTGGTCAATACCGGCAGGAACATCTGCCAGAATTCGACACATAGTGGATTCCCTGTGGGGGGGGGGCTCAAACAACTGGTACAACAACCCACAAGGCTATCCTAGATCTAGTACTGACTAATAGGGAAAGGATCACAAATCTCCAAGTAGAAGGTCACCTGGGGGCCAGTGACCATCACATGGTATGGTTCAATATGGCCACTAGAACTAAATCATCCCATTCCAAAACAAAAATTTGGGACTTCAGAGGAGCTGACTTTGATAAGATGGCCAAAAGACTTAAGCTAGCCCTGGCAAAAAGAAACACAGATGAGGAGGTACAGGTAAAGTGGGCAAGCATAAAGGATGCAATACTTGAAGTAACAACACATTGTGTTAGAGAGAAAAGGAAGTGCAAAAGAAGAAGGAAACCACTTTGTTTCTCAAAAACAGTAGCAGAAAAGGTCAGAGCCAAAAGGCTGGCATTCAGGAAATATAAGGGAACGCAGTGGGATGATGATAGGAAGGCATACCAAACTTCCCTAAGGGAAGCAGGGAAGGCAGAAATGGCAGGCAAAGGCCCAAACCGAGGAAACACCAGCACAAACAGTAAAAGAAGGTGACAAGACTTTCTATAGATAAATTAGTGAAAGGAGAAAGTCCAGAGGGGGTATTGCTAAGATCAAAAGAGATAAGGGGGCATGTGAGGAGGAGGAGGACCATGTAAAAGCATCTATCCTAAATAGATATTTCTGCTCAGTATTTACTGAAGAGAAGGTGAGGCAGGGCCCACAGCTCAGCACCATGGACGGGGGGGGGAGGTGTACACTAGTCCCTTCACAAAATAAAGGGTCCTACAAGAGCTCAGTAAGCTCAGGGTGGACAAGGCAATGGGACCTGATGGCATACATCCCAGGGTACTAAAGGAGCTAAGGGTGGAACTAGCAGAGCCAGTATCAGAACTGTTTAGTGAATCTCTGAGCACAGGAGTGGTCCCAGAAGACAGGAGAAGGGCTCATGTGATCCCGCTCCACAAGAGTGGTAGCAGGGAAGAGGCAGGGAACTACAGACCAGTCAGTCTTGCCTCAGTAGTGGGCAAGATTATGGAGGTATTAAAGCAGCAGTGTAACGAAAAAAGTTATTTCAAAAAGTTAATCTTCTGTTATGGTTATAGAAAATATTGGCAAAACTGATGATTTTGGTTTTCTGGATGCTTCCTATGCTGTATTCTGTACATTTCCATTTTTGTACCCTCCTCGGGTCCTCAATATTATTTCTATGCAGAAATGAAGTGGCCATATTTTTTTCTTGAGAAATAATTACCTTAAAACTTTCACAAAATTCTTAAATGATAAACTGAACATTTCACCACCAAAATAAACTGGAAGGCATCTGGCATCTATTAGGAAGAAAAAAAGGTGGGGTCAAATTTTAGCCCATTTTCATTGCACTGCTGCTTTAAGGTGTTTGAATGTTTCAATCATATCACCTCTCTCCCTCCTTTGCTCAAGGGTATACATATTGAGCTCCGTTAATCTGTCCTCATATGTCTTCCAATGCAGTCCCTGCACCATTTTGGTTGCCCTTCTCTGGACTGCCTCAATTTGGTTAATGTCCTTGTGAAGGTGTGGCCTCCAGTACTGCACGCAGTACTCAGATGAGAGCCTAACCAGTGTCTTGTAAAGAGGGATTATTACCTCCCTCTAACAACTTGTGATACCCCTACTAATACACCCTAACATCCCCCTAGCCTTACCTACTGCTCTAGAGGGCTACTTGGATGATTTCAGGTCATCAGTGATGATGATGCCCAAGTCTCTTTCTTCCTTTGTGACTGCCAGCAACTCCCCTCCCAGCCTATAGGTGGCTTCAGGGCTTCTCTTCCCTATGTGCATGATCTTGCACTTCTTTGCATTAAATCAGTTGCCACTCTTCTGGCCACTTTGCTAGTTTATCCAGATCTCTTCTCATTCTGCCCACCCCATCTGGATCATCTACTGTGTTGCAGATCTTGGTGTCATCTGCAAACAGACAAGCCTTACCCTCTAGTCCATCTGCAATGTCACTAATGAAGATATTGAAGAGGACTGGCCCCAGGACTGATCCCTGAGGTACCCCACTTGTGACTTGCATCTCTTCTGACTGTATACCATTTACCACCACTCTCTGTTTTCTGCCCGTCAACCAGTTTGTCATCCAGTTTACCAACTTCTAACCCACCCCAAGCCTATAGGTGTTTATCACCTTTCTTCCCTCAGCTGATCCATGTAACTGACCCCCCCCCAGCTCCCTCACCCTGGTCTTGCCAGGACTTACCCAGAGCTTGCCTGGTCACCGTTTGTGGAGCCTGTGAGGAGTCGGTCATCATCCTGCAGCTGGGAGGTGTTTTTCCTCCATTTTTGTCCTTCCCCATTGCTGGGACGCACATGCATGACATGCACACGTGGAGGCGTATGCGCATCTGTGGAAGTCCCCGAAGCATCCTCCCTTCCATGGCACCCTCAGTCCTGTACCTCCATCAGGCCTCCACCTGGGGGTGGTCATTTGGCGGGAGCACCAGTCCTCCCTTCCCAGGAGAGGAGAGCTGTCCTTCGGACGCTCGATCCTCTCCTTCCCCTGCCAACCCCTGGAGGCCTGTGCTCATTCCCGAACATGGATAGCCGGCATGGTGCAAGGTGTGGCATCCAGTGCCTCAACCTTCAGTGCCACTGGGCCAGATCCACTGCCATCCTTATGTTGAACCACACTGTGCAATGATCGTTGGTCCCCAGGAGGCCTCCCACCTTGATGTCTGCAATATTGTCACTGTGAACACCAAGTTCAGTAGCGCCCCATCATGAGAGTGCTCCCTGACCAGCTGCCTGAGAAAACCTGCTGAAGCTACGGCTGGGAAGCTCCAAACTATATCTGGCAGACTGAATTCCCCCACCAGCAGCAGCACCTCCTCTTTTTCTGCCATTGTGCTAGTGGCTTACACCAGTGCCCTATCCAGTAAAAGAGAGGACACAGGCCACGCACCAGGAAGCTGGATGACATAAAGCTTTATCCTTAAAGGCAATGAGACAGGCCATGCACCAGGAAGCTGGATGACATAATGCTTTATCCTTAAAGGAGAGGAGGCAGGCCATGCACCAGGCAGTGTGATGATGTCAATGACGTCAATGCATTCTTATGCAGAAAATAATATGCATGAAACATCTCACGCTGCCTGTTCACTTGATAATGCTTGGTATAAAAAGTATAAGAAAAGGTAAATCAACACACATATTTAATGAGCATAGAAATGAAAAGATTATTTTAATTTCAATAACAACTTATTTTTTGTGGAATAACAGAAAAAAAGACAAAAAAAAATGTGTTGTTTCAGAAGTGAACCTGTTCACATGCCCCTGAATGAAAAATGAGATAATTGAGACTGACCTGCTCAAAATGTTCTTAGGTTTGTAAAATGTATATGTCTGTCTGTCTGTCTGTCTGTCTGTCTCTCTATCCATCCATCCATCCATCCAGTAATTGCATTTACATCAAGAAGCCATATTACACCCTGAAGAAGAGATACAAACCTCCACTTTGTTTTTTTATACATTGTCTGTTATGCTGTACAATAACATTTTGAGGGTGAGAAGAAGGCTGTGTGAATGTTTTCGAAAAAGAAAATTATCCACATTGTTGTCTATACTGTATTGCACACTTTTATTTCCATCCCATAAAAACATTGTGTCCCAAGGAAGATAGATGACTGATCTAAGAAAACAAGACAAGAACTAATTAAGTTGCTTGTATGATTAAATAGTCAACTTGGGGAAAGGTTTTTTTTGAGAGGCAGGGGGAGAAAGAGGAGGGAAAAGGGAGTGGGAAGTGACAGGGGTTTAGAAGTCTGCCTTAATATTATGAAAGTTAGTTGGCACACTTAGGAAGGGTGGAGAAAATGCACATGGATGTTGAGATACCAGAGGAGTCATCAAACACATGGCAGTTGGGGCTCAATGCCAAAAAGTGCAAAATCGTGCCTTTAGGACATAGGAACCCCAGCAATTTGTATAGGATGTTGGGGGCGGGGAGATAGTGACTGTCACTAGACAGGAAAGGACCTTGAGCTTATCATATCTGAGGACCTCAAGGTAGTAGGGCAGTCTGACAAGTTAGTAAGTAGGGCTAGTGGGATGCTAGGGTCCATAGGGAGGGGTATCTCCAGCAAAAGGAGGGAGGTGGCATTGCTGTTATATCACTCCCTGGTGAGACCATACCTGGAGTATTGTAACCAGTTTTGAGATCACACCTCAGAAAGGACATAGATGGGGGGAGGTGATCCAGGTGCGTGCAGCTAAAATGGTTCAGCTACAGTGGAGTGGTAATTGCTGCCTGCATTGTATGAGAAGCTCTACAAAGGGAGACGGAGAGACCTCAGTATGTACACTGTAGAAGAGAGAAGAGAGAGAGAGGGAGACAGGTGACATGGCTGAGACCTACAGGTACCTCACATGGATTGAATGTTATCTTCCCATCCCCATAAATACTCCTCAGCCAGTACTCTCCCTGATGCTTTCAGTGACCACTGCATCACCCACTGCCGAAGAAAGTCCCGCCCTCCCTCCACTCCGCCCAAGTACATGTGGTTTCGACCCCTAAGGTTGCTGAACAAGAGGACTCTCCTGGCTTACCTCTACCTGGCTGATTGGTCGTGGAGCCTTCACTGCTCCAGACATTGACTCTGCCCTAGCAGCCTTTAGCTCTATTTTTCTGAATGTGTGGAACCACCATGCACCTCTCAAAAGACTCTGGTGCAAACACCTTCCCTGGCTCTCTCCCAACCTGATTAGACTCTTTAACTCAAGAGACCAAGCCTAGAAAGTCTGCAAAGCCTCCTTACATAACTCCAACATCCAAAACTACAGGGCACTAAGAAATGCCAGCACAAAGGCCGTATGTGACGCTAAAGCTAACTTCTTTAAATAACAGCTAGAGCATTCTGAAAGACCCTCCACTTCCTACTAGGTCCCCCCACCATTCCTCTCCCATGCCCTCCTAAAGTACTGCCCATGGTGATCCAGGTTCTTCACCACTTGTACTCTGCCACCTGGACAACCCCCTTCCCTCCTTTCCCCTTCCCGACCCACCTAGCACTCCCTGTCCCCTTCGGCATCCGCCTTGTCCCCCAAGTCATCAGTCCTCCTTCCTCTCCTACCTCCAATCCAATCCTCTCTCCATGTCTCCCCTGGACCAACCAAAGCTCCATGTCTCCATCTGGGACTTCTGACTCCTTCCCCCCCCATCATGCCAACAGAAGTACTGCATACCCTTAAATCACTAAACCCCTCCAAGCAGAGTCCCGAAGGCCTCAGCCCAAACCTCCTGAAAATCTCTGCTCCCGCCGTAGTCCCACCTATCACCCACCATTTTAATTTCTCTCTCTCAACCTGCTCAATCCCTAAGGCCTGGAAACTAGCCAAAGTGATCCCCCTCCATAAAAGGGGGCAATCCCTCCACTCCAGGCAACTACTGTACAGGCCCATCTCACTCCTCCATGCCCTCTCAAAAATCCTTGAAACTCTTATCTCCAAGAGACTAAACTCCTACTTGTCCACTAATAACACACTTACCCCAATTGAATATCTTGCTTTCAGAGTCTCCACTCTACCTTCTCCTCCCCTTTTCTGCCTTACTAATCTTATTCATTCAGCCATGGATAAGGGTCATCTTACCATGGCCATCTTCATAGACTTGGCCAAAGTCTTTAATTCTGTTGCCCACAATATCCTCCTAACAGACCTTTCCTCCATCAGACTCCTGCTGTCAGTCACGAGTAGTTTAAGGCCTACCTCTCTGACAGGTACCAGTATGTGCAGCTAGGTGACACCAAATCTCCCCCACTTCCCATCCAAGCTGGGGTTCCACAGGAATTCATCCTTGGCCCCACCCTCTTCTCCATTTTTGTAAACAACCTACCATCCATCTGTGCAGCTGCACATACCCAAATATATGCAGACAACGCAGTAATCTTTGCATATGGCCCATCTCTCATGCAACTAGAACCCGTCCTTCAAGCTGACTTCACAAACTTATTGCGCTGGCTCGAGGCCAAATTGCTGAAGTGTAACACCACAAAAACAGTCACCATGATCTTTGGCACTGCCCAGAAACTGGCCAAGCTATCCCAGCCTGCCTGTCTCTACGCCCTTGATGGCACAAAAATTGAGGCCACAGACTCTTGTAAATATCTGGGCATTTGGCTAGATCCCAGACTAGACTTCTCTGTCCACCTTGATACTCTACACAAAAAGCGCCACCCAAAATTAGGCCTACTGCACAGGTATAAGGACTACCTCTCAATCCCCAACAGACTGAAAATTATCTCCATCATCATCCTCCCATCCTTTGATTATGCTGATGTGGTTTATAGCGCTGCTCCCCAATCAGCTGTCTCCAAGTTAGACCCTTTGTTTCATGCCTTCTGCCACTTTGCCACCGTTCTCCCCTACCACATGCACCACTGCCTCCTCTGTAAAGCTGCAGTTCTTCCTCCACTCGCCAACTGATGCCTTGCACACTGTGCCTCCCTCATTGCCAAATACTAGCACAACACCCTTCCCTCCTATCTCCTCTCTTATCTCCCTGCCTCTAATCCAGGTTACTCACTGAGCTCCGTGATCACACTCCTTTGCACTATCCCAGCCTCACTCACTCTCCAGGAAATTTGCCTTTGCTTACTGGCTCTCCTGCCCTCTGGGACAGCCTTCCCCTTGCTGTCCATAGTCTGCCTACCATTTCATCCCTAAAGAGGCACTTTCAACTCCCCCCTCTGCCTCTGCTCCCCTCTCCCCACCCTAAGCTTCCCAGACCTCTTGCACCAGTCCACTCCCCTTATCTTAGGTACCTCAGCTTCTACAATATTACCCGAAGTGCTTCCCTATCATCATTGCTGTAATTTGGTATTGTAACTGTATTTATCCCATATGTTATCTACCTCTGTAAATACCTGTATATTGTAATTGTGTAAATTCCTGTATATTGTAAGTGTTTTGTATCTCCTATCTTTATACCATGCTTATCCTTCTTCCCTGCCCCGGGTCGCACCTGGAAATGAGCCTTGGCTCTGTGTGCCTTTCCCGGTTATCAACCTTAAATAAATAAATAAATAATCACATGTTCAGCAGAAAAGCTCTGTTTTAGGGTCTCACCCAATTGAGCCCACCCTGAGGTGTACCTGTAGTACACACATCCTTTAAAAGACCAGTTGTACAATGCTTACCATTTGTAGCATAGATGGCAGTGATGAAGAACTTGGCTAACAAAGTCAGATATGATCAGAAAGTGAAGGCTCAAGAACTTTTGCCTGGTGACCGAGTACTTGAAAGGAACTTTGCTCTGCCTGGAAAGCACACACTCACCACCAGATGGGGTGGCACCCCCATGTCATACTGGAACCATCTCGAGACCTACTGGTTTACAAAATTCAGTCCAATGGCGAGATGAACAAATATCACACAAGTCACCAGAATCATTTACTGCCGATTGGGCAGATGGACATTCCTCCTGAAACTGTTGAATCTAAAGTGCCCAAGCAGCCGGAGACAAACCTTTCACCTCTCTGAGATGATGCACAGATTGACCTCTAAACACCCTAGATAATGTGGACTGTTAAGTCCTCAGATGAGGAAAGTGGATTTTTCAGATATTATTCCACTATGGACATATCCTGTTCGATACCACCTGCAACCCTAGAAAAGGATGTTGAACCGGCCAGAACCTCTTTGGACCCATATGCAGAAGCATTTGTGCTTGTAGATGTGCAGCCCTTTGCTGGGGAGGAGTGCTTTTGGATGACAGGTGGGAGATCTTACCTCATCTTCTGAAGAGGAAGTTGTTGCACTGACAAGATGCTCTTAAACAGTGGTCAGACCTGTGATTAGGCTCACCTGTGACACACCTGGTGCCTCCACTGACATTTCCCATGCATGTGGTACACAGTGGGATATACATTTCACTCACTTTTGCCTGGTGATTGAGCAGTTTTGCTTGGTGGCTTTTAAATTCCTCACATTCACTGGCTGTTGATTTTATTGATGTTATAACTATTATCATGTCTGTATTTAATTTGTTTTATTTGGTATAAGTGACATTGTCTTGTTATTTTATATTCATTCTTTGTGTAGTAAAAATTGATATTCTGTACAATGCTCTGAGCCCCCTAGAATGGGTGCTTGAACAATAATGGTTTAATTACTTACTTAAAGGTCCCTACCCTGAATACTATTTACTTCATAGGGGAAGTCTTCCTTCCTTCCTTCCTTCCTTCCTTTCTCTCTCTCTTTCTTTATTTCTTTCTTTCTCTCTCTCTTTCTTTCTTTATTTCTTTTTCATCTTAAAAAATATTTTACCAGGTAAACAAGCAGAGCCCAGAAGGTTCATTTCCAGCTGTGACCTGGGGGGAGGCAGTTAGACTGGAATTATTTGTCTAGTTAGTGAATATGGATGGATGCTATTGAAAGGCTAAGTTAGGAATTACATGTCTAGATAGCCATTATCACATGTCTGTCTGTAAATATAATGGTCTTTAAATGTTGAGAAATAGATTTTGGACTCCTGAGGGCAGCAATTTCCTCAATCAGGGGAGAGTGTAACTGCCCCGTGGACTAATATGCCATAACTCGTTTGCTAATGAAACTAACAGTGCTATGGCAGAGACTAGATCTGGAGTCATTTGATCCACCTACAGACCGCACTGGATGTGAGTATGTACCTATACTAGATTGGCTCGAGTGTGGTTTCGTGCTGGAACTGTGTGTGTTGTGTAAATCAGGACTTCTGTGAAGACTACCTTTGGAACTACACAATGGCAGCCAAGTTGTCATTCATTGACTTGCCTGCAAAGGTGATGGGGTTGAAGCTCATGTAACCCACCAATTGGGATTGCTTGCAAGCTCTGGGAGCCATGGGGCTCATGGACTACAGGTGGACCTAATAATTTCAGGTGTCTTTTCATCAACAAGTCACCTGCTGTGTAGCAGACCTCCAGGACTGCCCATCCTGACAGCCTGAGTGGATCAGTAGGTTTGCCATTGCCCCCATAAAATGCAGGTGTTGAGCTGTCCTCAAGGCAGATCTGTGTGAGATCTCATCAAAGTGGGACCACTGGCTGTGAGTGTATGAGCTGTGCTGCAATAGATTGTGTATCTGCCTTTCATAAACTGTGTCATAAAAGCAAATTTCACTTCAAGCAAAAAGGATGGCATTCTCATGTTATCCAGCATACTGTTTGATGCTGAGCATCTCTTGAGAAGAGATAAGAGAGCGAGGAATGGAAATGCCATCTGAAACTGCAGTGGGATCCACTAATGGGCACCATAGCCCATTTCTAAGCTATTACTGCCATGATGGTTTGGAGGCTGGGAGGTATGGGTCACTGCAGAGTCACAGTGGTCAGATAGATCTGAGAGCAGCCAAACCTCTGCCTGAATTGCCATCATAAACACCAGGGGGGAGAGAGAGAGTGAAAGTGGGAGAATGTGGCGACAATTGGAGTGATCAAGTGAGCCTGCTGAGAGCTGCGCCACCAAGTTCTGTACAGCAATGGAGATCACAGTGTAGCTGAACTTGAGTAACCCAGTGCTTGCCCCTGCAACTGGGGAACTGCACCAATTGTTGGGAAACCATTTAACGTGATTCGGCCAGGTGGCCAGGGAGTTACAAATACCTCAGTTTGAGTTTTTTTCTATTTTTATTATGTGGCCTTTGGTTTGGGGGTTTTCTGCATTTACTGAGTATTGCTTACTATTCAAATTAAAGAGACACTGTCAACCTTTTTTGCATCATATTATTT
Source organism: Neoceratodus forsteri (assembly GCA_016271365.2). Classification (NCBI taxonomy): domain Eukaryota; kingdom Metazoa; phylum Chordata; order Ceratodontiformes; family Ceratodontidae; genus Neoceratodus; species Neoceratodus forsteri. Next base: position 220,204,258 of record CM028138.1, on the reverse strand, counting down.
CTAGGTAAAACCCACATTTTATGATTGCTTACATTCTCTAACATTCACTGATGTCACTGGTTGTTTTATTTGCCTCTTTGCTCATTAGAACTGAAATGCATGATAATGTATAGTTACAGCCAACCTTGTTTTGCTTCAAATCCATGAGCTGCTCTTACTGTAATACTTACTGAACATTAGAAGCACCCTCAAATAGTGCAGCCACTCATGATAAAATAGTTTCCTCTACTCTCACTGAATAATGAAGTGGCTAGATTGTGTAGGGGTGTTCCTAAATCCAGGAAAGATGCAGTGGGAAATGGTCAAGAAATATAAACAAACATGTTTTGGTGTGGTAACACCAGTATGGTGTACACTCAGGGTGGAGGCACTGTGCTGTTTCTATCTGGATATGACCCCCCTCAGTGAGCAAACAGAAAATGAGCCAAGGAGCCATTGTGACATCTATAGTGACCCAGTGGCATTGTAAGGTAGTGTGGCTTCAGTGCCATGGTATCTGGGCTGGCACCCTCACATGGGATCTTACATGTGAAATGGCAAAACCGGAAGATGTATACCATTTATTTTATACATCTGAAAGTAAACATGAACTTGCTTTCAGTGGCTTGGGGAGGGTCCTACTTTTATCCCAGTTATATATCTGGGAGGGGACTGAAGCACAGATGAGATCAAGTGACTAAAGTCCATGTGGAGAGTTGCCAGCAATGGTTAGAAGTCCAACCTGGATTAAACATAGAAATAGAATTTATTGGCAGAAAAGGACCGCTTGGTCCACCCACTCTGCCCAGATGTTCCCTGCCTATTTCTCTCTGCAGACCCTATCTGTTCTCTAGCAACCCTCCCTTCTCCCTGCCTATACACTAATATACCTCTATGTCTATCACATGCTTGCTTGAAGCCCCCACTGTTTTTGCCTCAGCCACTTCCACTGGTAGTCTGCTCCAGGTGCCTACCACACTTTCCATGAAGTAGCACTGCCTCACATCCCTCTTAAACTCACCCCTCCAGCTTTGTCGCATGCCCCCTGACCTGGTGCTAGTTCTCATTTGAAAGAGACTCCCCTTATGTACCCTGTTCAGCCCTGTGAGGTACTTGCAGCTCTCTATCATGTCCTCTTTTGCTCTCCTCCCTTCCAGGGTGTACATGTTGAGATCCCTCAGTATCTCCTGTAAGGGTTTCTCATGCACCCCTGCACCATTTTAGTTGCCCTCCACTGGACTGCCTCCACCCCATGTCCTTCTGAGGTGCATCCTCCAAAATTGGACACAGTACTCTAGGTAGGGTCTCACCAGTGAGCCACATATATTGGCTGCACCACCTCCTTCCTTCCTTCTGCTGGAGATATCTCTCACTGTGCACTCCAGCATCCCATTAGCCCTACTCACTGCTTTGTCACGCTGCTCTGCCACTTTATAGTCATCAGTTATGATAACCCTAAGATCATTTTTTTGCTTAGTGACTGTCAGTACCTCCCTCAGCGTATACTCAGCTCTTGGGTTTCTATGCCCTAGATGCATGATTTTGCACTTTTTGGTACTGAGCCCCAACTGCCATGCTCTTGACCACTCCTCAAGTTTCCCAAGATCCCTTCACATTTTCTCCACCCCCTACTGAGTCTCCACCCTATTACAGATTTTGGCATCATCTGCAAAAAGGCATACCTTCCCTTCCAGTTCTTCTGCACTGTCACTTACGAAGACAGTGAAGAGGACCAGTCCCTGTTCAGAGCCCTGTGGCACCCCACTGGTCATTCTCCCATCATTAACATGGATGCCATTAACCACCACCCTCTGTCACCTATCAGTTATCCAAATTCTAACTCAGTTTGTCACCTTGATTCCCACCCCTAGGCTGCTCAGCTTCTTTATCAGTCTCCAGTGTGGCACAGTGTCGAAGTCCTCATTAAAATCCAGACAGGCCACATCCGCTGTGCTCCCCTAATCTATCTCCCTGGTCACCCAGTCAAAAAAGTCAATCAGATTAATCTGGCATGACCGCCCCGCCCCCCCCGAGTAAGTCCATGCTGCCTGTGGTCTTGCTGCCCATTAGATTCAAGATACTTTACCAGTCTTTCCTATAGCAGGGTTTCCATTAATTTCTCCACCACTGAAGTAAGACTGACTGGCCTGTAGTTGCTAGTCTCCTCCCTGCTGCCACTCTTATGTAGAAGGACCATGTCATCTCATCTCTACTCCAGTGGAACCTCTCCTGTTTCCAGTAAACAGTTGAACAAGGCTGCCAGTGGGGCAGCTAGCATCTCTCCGAGTTTCTTTAGTACCCTTGGGTGTATCCTGTCTGATCCAATAGCTTTGTCTATCTTCAGCACTTCAAGTCCCTTCAGGACTCTTTCCCTTGAAAATGGAGTTGAGTGCACCCCTCCTCTTTTTCTACTACTCCTTAGTGGTCGTCCTTCCCCTCTGCCCCCCTCCCCACTGTGAAGCCTGAGCAAAAGTACCTGTTCAGGATAGCAGTTTTTTCTTAGTCCTCTTTTGTGCAGTCTCCCCCTTACTCCCTCCTAATCCTCACTAGCCCACCCCTTGCTTTCGTCTTCTCACTTATGTATCTGGAGGAAGTCTTATCCATAGCACTACTTTCACTTTGAATACACCTTGTACAGTACCTGTCTGTACTATTGACCTCCCTATACAGTAATTGTATCGCCTATTGCAACCTGTACTCAGTCATTCTACAGCATATTTTATTGTTAATTGTCTTCATTTCTCATTTTCCCTTATCTCCCTGAGTTGCACCTGGAAACGAGAGTCGGCTCAGTGTGCCTTTCCTGGTCAACAAATGTTTAAATAAATAAACAGGCATTTGTCAATGCTGAATGTTGTCTTGCTGGCATTGGCATTGGTAGTGCAGAAGTTAGAGAGATGCATAATAGGAATGGCAGTGAAGTATTGAACTGACGCCAACCTCACCCCCACCCTGCAGAGACTGACAGGCATTGGGGTGTGCCTTTGGGTCGTTGGCCATAACACTCATGCTATTTCACCTCACCCTACCCTGCAGACACCGATAAGTGTTGCGGTGTGCCTTGGGGTCTTTGGGACTTATGCTGACCCCATTCCATAAGGAAATACGCTGAGATGGGTGCACTATAGGAGACTGGGGTGAACTTTGGGGCTGAAGAGTCCAAGGCACACCTCAATGCTTGTCAGTGGCTGCAGGCTGGGGTGGAATGCAGTGAGCATTACAGACAAAAATCCCAAGTCACACCCCTGACGCCTGTCAGTCTCTAAAGGGTGGGGCATTACAGTTGGAAACCCCAATGCCCCAGGCATTTATTGGTTATTTTCACTCCAAACTTTCAACATGGGCTTTTTGTGACCCCACCTCATGAACAGTGGCACTATCAGTTCGTTAGCCAAAAGGTGATTTTGCACAGCGACTGTGCCATTTGGCACCACAGATGTGAAAACACAGTTTGTACAGGATGTAAAAAATTACAGCTGTACTGTTCATGAGGAGGTGTGAAAAAATGGTAATGTTGAAAATCTGGAGTGAAAATATGGAAAAGTCACAAGCATGTATAGAAATTGGGCAACAGACGGCTGTAATGCAATTATTTTTAGGGATTTTTTTAACTGAACTTTCAACATAGACATTTTGGGACCTCCACTGATGAACAGTGGCACTGTGATTTTGTTAATCTGTCCCGAACGTTGATTTCCCACAACAACTGTGCCATTGTGCTCCACATGTGCGAAAACATATTTCAGAAAGGATGTGAAAAATGACAGCTGTACTGTTCATAAGGAGGTTTGAAAATATGGCAATGTTGAAAATCTGGAGGGAAAATATTAAACATTCTTGAACTTATGAGCATGCATGGAAACTGCTCACTGCACGCTTGTAACACAGTCATTTTTGAGAATTTTTTCATCAAATTTGCAACATAGGCTTTTTGGGAGCCCACCTCATGAACAGTGGCACTAATGTTTTGTTAATCAGTCCTGAAAGGTGATTCTGCCCAGTGACCTCAAAATCACCTTTCAGGGCCGAATAATGAAATGACAATGACTGATTTCATGAAGTGGGATCCCAAGAACCCCTGTTGAAAGTTTGGAGTCAAAAGTCAAAAAAATGGCCAAGATATCCACCCAAGTTGAATCCCCCCCCCCCCACTGATGCCATTATACAGCTCACCAGCATTTCTTCAGTTCGTGGTCGGCTTTGAAGAGAACAGATGTGTTGCCACTCCACTGAAGAGCATGGTGCCGGACCTCCAGAGGTAAATATGGTTTGAGGGGGGTGTGGGGAGGTGGAGTGAGCAGAGGGAGTGTGCGGGTTGGGGGAGAGGGGCCAGCCAACAGTGAGGGACAGTTTAATTTGTTTCAGGTTCAAAAAAAAAAAACAAGCATTTATCAATGCCGAATGTTGTCTTGCTGGGATTGGTATTGATAGTGCAGGAGTTGGAGAGATGCATAATAGGAATGGCAGTGAAGTACTGAAGTAATGCCAACCCCAACCCCCACCCTGCAGAGACGGACAGGCATTGGTGTGTGCCTTTGGGTCATCGGCCATAAAGTTCATGCCATTTCACCTCACCCTACCCTGCAGACACTGAGAAGTGTTATGGTGTGCCTTCGGGTCTTTGGGCCTTATGCCTACCCCATTCCATAAGCAAATACATTGAGATGGGGGCAGTATAGGAGAATGGGGTGAACTTTGGGGCCAAAGAGTTCAAGGCAGACCTCGATGCCTGTCACTGGCTGCAGGGTGGGGGTGGGGGTGGAATGGAGTGATCATTACAGCTGACAATCCCAAGTCACATTCCTACAGGGTGGGGTGTTACAGTTGGAAACCCTAATGCCCCAGGTGTTTGTTGGTATTTTCACTCCAAATTTTCAACTTGGGCTTTTTGTAATCCCATGTCATGAACAGTGGCACTATCAGTTTGCTAGTCTAAAGGTGATTTTGCACAGTGACTGGGGCTACAGGTGCAAAAACACATTTCAGACAGGATGTGAAAAATGACAGCTATACTGTGTATGAGAAGGTGTTAAAAAATGGCAATGCTGAAAATCTAGAGTGAAAATATGAAAAATTGGTGAAGTGATGAGCGTGCATAGAAACTGCTCAATGCATGCCTGTAGCGCAATTAATTTGAGTTTATTTTTAATAAAATTTTCAACATAGGCATTTTGGGACTTCTGCTCATGAACAGTGGCAGTGTGATTTTGTTAATCTGTCCCAAAAGTTGATTTCCCACAGCAACCGGGCCATTGTGCGCCAGATGTGCGAAAACATATTTTTGGGCAGGATGTGAAAAATGACAGCTGTACTATTGATAAGGAGCTGTGAAAAAATGGGAATGTTGAAAATCTGGAGTGAAAATACAAAAAATCGTTGAAGTTAAGAGCATGCGTGGAAACTGTGCAATGCAGTCATTTTTTGGAATTTTTAAACCAAATTTGCAACATAGGTTTTTTGGGACCCCACCTCATGAACAGTGGCACTGTCATTTCATTAATCAGTCCCAAAAGGTGACTCCACACAGTGACTGCGAAATCACCTTTCGGGACCGAATAATGAGATGACAGTGCATGTGTTCACGAGCTGGGGTCCCAAGAACTCCATGTTGAAAATTTGGAGCCAAAAGTCAAAAAAATGTCTGAGATATCCACCTAAGTTGAAACCAGATAAAAAACACAGTGTCCATACAGAAGGCAGTGACATGGGGGCACCTGGCGGGGCATCATCTCCGAGCAGCAGGGACAGTGAACCAGAGGGCAGCCCCATAGACACTGAAGAGCAGGTAGTGGATGTGACCATGGAGGACACCACAGCAGCTATCGAGAAGGAGGAGGGGGGCCCTGAAAACAGTGAGAGTGACATGGAGGATGACACCCCAGGCAATACTGCATAAGAGTTGTCCCCAACAACTTCTGTATTGGAGAGGGGGATGAAGAAGGTGGTATGGCCAACCTCTCTAGCATGGTAATGTCCATGGATGATGTTGATCAGTTGTGCCAAAACCTGTTAACCTTAGAGGTGGTCATGTCACGGGAGTTATCAGCCATTAGGCAGCTCCTGGAAGGTTACCACAATGCTGCCCAGGAACAACACCAGAACATGAGTGCTGACATCACAGGGGTAAGGAATGCCATCACCCAAGGGCTGCAGAGTGTGGCAACCCAGTGGCAATGGTAGATAAACATCCTGCAGTGCATATTGGCATAGGCTGAACAGCAAACTGCCATCTTGGATCATGTGTCAGGTGCCCTCGAATGGTTAGTGTGCTTGCAGGAGTCAGCTGGCTATGTGCTAGACAATCCTCCCCCCAGGCCTTTGATGCCTTTGGGTGACTGTACAGGCCCAACCCCGTGTGGGATCCCTCTCACACTTCAGATGATGTGGTGCAGTGTGGGAGTGTAGCACCGGGCCACTTGGGGGTTCTCATGTGGGGGATACTTCAGGCCACAGGCACAGACAGGCAGCACATGGTGAGAGGTCCACCTGATGCAACCACATAAAGTGATGCCAGACATGGCATTTCCAATGGATCTGGGGCCACAGAATTCTGCTGAGAGGAAGGTTGGGTGGGGTGGGTGATTTAAAAACAAGCAAAAAATAGCAACAACAAATAACCATGCAAGCAGTGGTGGGGGCAATGAAAACAGGATTAGTATTCGCCGCTGACTGGGGAATGTTTCTTGGGGGTGTTGAGAGGGAGGGTCAGATGGGGGGGTTAAGGAATTCATAGCTGTCAATATCAATCAAATTCTCCTGATGTGCCTGCATATGATACCTATCAATTCAATGCACCACTTAATGTGCAGCATGGGATCATTGTACACATGACAATAGAAGTCAGAGTTAGATAACTGCCAGTAACTTCAGATATAGAATCCCTCTTCCTCCAGTTCTCCAGGGAATACTTACTAAGACTTTTCAGTCTCTCTACATATAGTGGCAGTTTTATGTATTTATTTATTTTCAAATGTTTTACCAGGAAAGACATACTGAACTGATAACAGCTCATTTCCAGATGCGTCTAGCGGAGGTATGGGTGGGAAGAAGAGATCAAGAAAACAATTAGAGCAAATAAATAATACGGTACATTAAAATTAGACATTCTGGATTTGGGAGAAAGTGATAAGCTGGGCATCAAGCTGGCTGAAGGATAGGAGGCAGAGCGTGGTGGTAAATGGCAGGTGCTCAGGGGACGGGATAGTAACTAATGGGGTGAGTACTGGGACCAGTCCTTTTTAATGTCTTTATAAGTGACATTGCTGAGGAACTGGAAGGGAAGGTGTGTCTCTTTGAAATCAGCAAGAAGGTGGAAACTCAGGAAGAGGTTTAGAGAAAGAGATCTGGGGAAACTAAAGGAGTGGTCTAGGATGTAGCAGCCGAGATTCAATGCAAAAAAGTGCAAAGTCATGGACCTGGGGTGAGGAAATCCTGTAGCTGTGTATAAGATGGGGAGGTACTGACAGTCACCAAGCAAGACAGAGATCTCGGTGTAATCATATCTGATTATCTCAAGGTGGCAGGGAAGTGTGACAAGGCAGTGCGCAAGGCTAGTGGGATACTGTGGTGCATTGGGAAGGTGGTTTCTAACAGTAGAAGGAAGGTAGTGATGCCACTGTATTGCTCAGCAGTAAGACCCCACCTAGAGCACTGTGTCCAGTTCTGGAAGCCACACCTCCAGAAGGACATTGACAGGGTGGAGTGGTTGAGATGAGGACTACCAGAATGGTGGAGGGTTGTATGGAAAGCCATATAAGGACATGCAGCAGGATCTTAACATGTATTCCTAGGAGGAGAGGAGAGGAGAGGAGAGGTCAGGAGAGGGAGAGGAGGCATGATTGAGACCTATAAGTACCTCACAGTGATGGACACGGTGCAAGCAGGGAATCTCAGAGGCGGCAAAGCACTTTAACACTGGGGCATGCATGGAAGCTGGAGGAGGAGTTAAGAGGGATGTTATGAAATACTTCTTCACGGAAAGGGCAAGGAATGCCTGGAACAGCCTGCCAGGAGAGGTGGTAGGGGTGAAAACAGTTGGGAGCTTCAAGCATGCATGAGATAATCACATGAGCATAATAAGTAGAGGGAAGGGCAGTGGGAGGGACACTGGTGACCAAATAGGGTCTGAGGTGTCGGAATAGGCAGGGAATAATAGGGGAAACTGGATGGCCCTTCCGGTCCTTTTCTGCTGAGAAACTGTTTTTGTGTTTTGGGTAAATCACAAGGGCTGCTTATTGAATTGTGATCAACTTTGGTATAGCTGTTCAGTGCCACTGGATCTTCTCTACACTCTGTTTCCATACTTGTAATATATTTTTTTAGGCATGGTTACCTAATTATGTTAAAAGATCTTCCATGGGCTGTCTCTTATGGTATGAGAGAGTTGCTGTTTGATGTTTGGGTAGCCAGAACCACTCAACTTTGATTTGTTGTCCTCTTGACCATGTGAGGACAGTCTTATACCACAGCAGACAGCCAGTGGAGAATCAATTAACTTATGTCAGTGCCATACGCCAATGCCGACTACTGCAAACTGTAGGGCAATCCGTGAATTACACAGTTATTACATTTCAAATTATACACTTTCACAGATACAGCTGATCCCTCCTAACACCAGGATAATGAAGCGTTAGTGCTACAGCTTGCCAACTACTGTAGATGACTCGGCTTCACTCTCCACACCTGAAATGTTTGTTTCTGACTGGCAAGGCAGGGCTGTACTGGATGTCTCCATGCTTGAGGAAGGAGGGAACCTCCTTCTGTTACACAATCACATTCTGTGGCCTGAGGAAAGGGGGTTTCAAGAAGGAAGGAACAGCACACACTCCCTTGGCATGTGGTACAGAGGCCTCACAAAACCAGAAGGGGACTGGCAGGGGAGTTCTGAAGGAGAGGAGTGGCTTACCCATCCCTCTGATGGCCCTAATAGATACAAGGCCAGGTTGCTCCACAGCAGCATGTCACATTGGTGGATTAAGGTCTGGAACTATGTGGTAACAAACTAAAGGGTGGTTTTGAGCCAGATGAAGTCCTCCTATCCACCACACCCCCTTAGGATATCTTGCCCACCTCCTTCTCCTTGCTGGCTTCTCCCTCTGGTGTCCAAGCCTGTTGAGGTAAGTATTCTTCTCACAGGCCTGGTTCACCACCCATGTCTAGCCTGCAGGAGATAAGCCATATATTACCTGACTGAGAGGGCCAGAGTTAGGAATGATCAAAGGCAGGAATGGAGTGTTGATGGGAAGGGGTTCCTTGGTGAGGGCCAGGGTGCTAGAAAAAGAAAGTATAAAAAATTGATTTGACTGCAGGGCTGGAAAGGATGAAAGACTAAAACTCCCAGTATCCCAGTAGGGAGTGTCAGATACAGGACTGAAAAAAGGGCCCTGTGAAAATGATAAAGGTGGACAGAGTCAAAGGAGTTGGGCAAGCAGAATGCTGTTACATCAGTTATCTTGTGCTTAGATAATGCTGGGTGGTAGGCCATGATATAGAGATTAATGAATGGGGTGGTGTGTGTAATGAAATTTTACACAAGCCTGAGGTGTGGGATGCTACATAACCCCGAGGGCGATGCCCGAGGGGTTTATAAAAAGCATCCTGCACTGAGGGTGTGTTCAAAATCGAGTTGTACATTCAACCCCATCTTTATTTTATATAATTGCTGGCCACTGCTATTTCGCCACAGCAATTACATAAAAATAAAAAAAGATCAGTGTTGAGGCAGCCATGGACTGGTTGGGATTCATTGTGCTCCGTGGTCTTCCAATATTGTAAATTATGTTAATGTTTGGCTTGCAGAGTGGACCTCGCCCGGTTTTTTATTGATTCTTGTTTTTTTGTTTACTTACCCACAAGTGGCGGTTAATGCATCCATCTGGCTATGAATGTGGGGAGAGAGGGAGAGAGAGAGAGAAAGAGAGAGATGGCGCTCGGCTGGTTCAGGCACGGAGGCAGGGAAACCCAGCCAGTGATTTCCATTATAACCATCTGGTTATAATGGCAGATTATAACAGGGTTTCCCTATGGGGAAAAAGCACTGGCCAGTAATTATAAAGTAATTTTTTTATGTGTTTGAAATTAATTATAGTATGTTGAAATGCTTTGTGTCATTTAAATGTCAAGGAAGGGTCCTGCTATGGCATGATCTATAGTAACGCTGTATCTGCCACTACTGGTAGGCTGAAAAAACAGCTTTCCTGGCATAGTAGCAGGAGTCAGGTTCCTTACCATCAGTCTCCACCACAGAGAACCTTGTTTTTGAGTCAGCCCCGCTGTTACTGTGGCGCTCTTACAAGGATACTTGCAGAAAGTCAAGTCTTGGACTTCCAAGTCACTGCATTGACCTCAGTTACTGTGGTTAGGATTTTTCAGTGAGGAAGTTTTCTGAATGCCTCCATTTTTATTTCATTTGTGCAGACAATGATTGTCAGTACTTCTTTGAACTGCTTAGATGTGCTGTATACACTGTAATGTTCTTCAAAGTTTGCAGAGGTGACTGGCATAGTTATGCTTTCACGGGTCTGAAGAGTTACCGTCCATTCTGGAACAGAAAGTAGGGCACCTGTTTGTAATGTTTAGTTGGGACAGAACCCTACTGGCAAATTACCATGAACTTTATTGACCCACACAGGAACTGCATATACAGTTGTCAGCAATGCATGTCCATGGATCTCTCAAAGAGTTTGATTGTGTAGAGGCGTTATATAAAGGTTGCCATTATATCCACATGTTTTGGGGTTTTAAATTCTATGAGACAGCTCACAGAGCTTGTAACATGTTTCTGAGTGGTCCCCAGTTGTTACTTTTGTAGTTTGATTTGGGTCCTTCTTAATAAGAAGGTTTTGGGTGAAAGTAGGTTTTATGTGAGACTCGTTATTGTGTTCACCTACTTTAAAATCCAGCACCTCAGTGTATTGCATGCCTCTTTTTATGTTGATTACACGTAGCGCAAGAAACATATTGGCACAGCTTGCTGAGAAGCAAGCTGTTGAGGCACGGTACTGTTGTGGCCAATGCCCCCACAGCCTGCAAAGGCTTGTCCCACTTCCCCCAGTGCCGTTGCAGACTGCTGCTGACACAAGTTTGGAACGTTTGCACCAACTTGCGACAAATCAGCCGCTGCAATCAGGGGCCGCCTAGTCATTGCAACGTAAGCCATCCACTGCAATGAGGAAGCGACCCGTCATTGCAGGGTGGATCTAGCAAGCCTGATATTGTTTGTGAACATGGCGGTGGGTTGCCGCCCTGTTCACAAACAATATAACCCCCCGCCCACAATGTTTATCTGCTGACGGTGGAGCCCACTCCCCATCGGCATAATGTGCCCCCCCCCATTTCATTATCTGCTGACAGGGTGACCAATCCCTGTCGGCAAAAAGGAATTATCCCACCCTTTGTTATTTGCCGATGGGGTGCCCAACTCCCCGGCAGAAAGGAATTTCCCCCCCTTTTGTTGTTTGCTGACAGGGTGCCAAATCTCCTGTCGGCCAAGTGCCCCTCCCAAAAGCAAGACTCCAAATGCCCCTGTGAAGTTAAAAACCGTCCCTCGTTGTCTTTTTTTTTTTACCTGTAAAGAAAAAACGTTCCCTCGCGGTCTCCCAGATCCCCCTCCTGCAACCTGTGCCCACCCACTGCACACCCTGCCTCCCAACACAGCCCCCCTCTCCCCATACTTACCTCCGGAGTCCGGCGCGACGATCTTCGGTGGACCGGGAACACGTCTGTACTCTTCAAAGCCAACCGCGAACTGAGGAAATGCCGGTAAGCTGTATAATGGAGTAAATAAGGTTTGTTTTTTTTTTTTTTACTTTGCTGCATATCTCAGGCATTTTGGGGAATTTTTTTCACCAAATTTTCAACATGGGGTTTTTGGGACCCCTCCTCATGAATACTTCAACTGTCATGAGCCCAGTACAAAAGGGCAGCCTGCAGCACCAGCAGAAACGTAATGAGTGAGTGAGAGAGGGGGACTCAGCAGGCTCAACAGACCTGTGTTGGGACTGCTGCAGATTTCTTTGTGGGCAGAAAAATCCACCAACAGAAGCAGGAGCCCAGTACAAAAGGGCAGCCTGCAGCACCAGGAGAAACAGAATGAGTGAGTGAGAGAGGGGGAGTGAGCCAGCTCAACGCAGCTCTGTCAGTACAGCTGCAGATTTCTTAGTGGGTAGAACAAGGTGCCAATGCAGGCAGGAGCCCAGTACAAAACAGCAGCCTGCAGCACAGGGAGAAGCAGACTGAACAAGCTCAACACACCAGCACAATCAACATTCGGCACTGATAATGGTATTACTTACATTGTACCAGTAGTCAGTATGAACCTCTGAACTGCAAATGCCTCACCACATCATACATTTTTATGTTTGCTTGCATGCATGTGCAAGAAACATAGTGCCATCATCGGAGATTTCGGAGGTGTGTCACCTCCTCCTCCAATTCAGTCAGTGTGTTGGCAGGTGCGGCCCCTGTAAGCCAATGCATTCTGGAGCTGTCTATGACAAGCTCCAAAATGCAGTGGCATACAGTTCAAAGGGGGAGCTACGCTTGAGTGAGCAGCAATAAGAGATCGCAGCTCCCCCCCCACACACACACACAAAGTACCCGCATGAGCGTGTCGCCCCGTCCCTGCGTGCGCACACACTGAATAACCGACTCGTCCCCCACCTCCCCAAAGCCTTGAAATGCCACGCTGGGTGCCCACCCCAGTGTGGCAAGTAATGATATAGCCGGCGGGGTGCCCAATCCCCGCCGGCTGCACTGTCCTCACCCCCCAGTACTAAGTGCCACGCTGGAGCCCACCCCAGCGTGGCAATCCATACTGGCCGACGGGGTGCCCAATCCCCGTCAGCTGAACGACTCCCCAACCATCCTTGCCCGCTGGGAGCCACCCCAGCGTGGCAAAGCGTCCGTGTCGTCTTTTTTTTTTTACCTGTAAGAAAACGGTCCCACGTAGTCTCCCTGGCCCCTCCCACAACCCGCACCCACCCACTGCGCACCCTGCCTCCCCACACCCCCCTCACCCCATACTTACCTCCGGACCTCGGCGTGACGATCTTCGGTGGACCGGGAACACGTCTGCACTCTTCAAAGCCGACCGTGAACTGAGGAAATGCCGGTAAGCTGTATAATGGGCTAGATAGGGGTTTCAACTTTGTTGCATATCTCAGGCATTTTTGGGAATTTTGCACCAAATTTTCAACATGGGGTTTTTGGGGCCCCTTCTCATGAATGGTGTCACTGTCATGGCGTTATTCAGGCCCGAAGGGTAATTTCGCAGTGACTGCATGAAATCACCCTTCGGGCATGAATAACACCATGACAGTGACATCACTCATGAGAAGGGGTCCCAAAAACCTCATGTTGAAAATTTGGTGCCAAAATTCCAAAAAATGACTGTTTTACGAGCGTGCGTTGCGCAGTTCCTACGCAGGCTCGTAAGTTCGCGAATTTTCAATATTTTCACTCCAGATTTTCAACATTGCCATTTTACCACACCTTCTTATGAGTAGTGCAGCTGTCACTTTTCACATCTCACCCAAAATGTGTTTCTGCCCATGTAGCGCACAATGGCGCAGTTGGTGTGCGAAATCAATGTACGGGACAAATTAAGAAAATCACAGTGACACTGTTCATGAGCAGAGGTCTTAAAATGGCTATGTTGAAAATTTGGTGAAAAAATTCCTAAAAATGACTGTTTTACGAGCGTGCGTTGCGCAGTTCCTATGCACGCTCTTAACGTCGCGAATTTTCAATATTTTCACTCCAGATTTTCAACATTGCCATTTTATCATACCTTCTTATGAGTAGTACAGCTGCCATTTTTCACATCTCACCCAAAACATGTTTCCGCCCATGTAATGCACAATGGCGCAGTCGGTGTGCGAGATCAATGCTCGGACAAATTAAGAAAATCACAGTGACACTGTTCATGAGCTGAGGTGTTAAAATGGCTATGTTGAAAATTTGGTGAACAAATTCAAAAATGACTGTGTTACGAGCGTGCGTTGCACAGTTCCTATGCATGCTCGTAAGTTTGCAAATTTAATATTTTCATTCCAGATTTTCAACATTGCCATTTTATTACACTTCCTTATGAACAGTACAGCTGCAATTTTTCATATGTCGCCCAAAATATGTTTTCGCACATGTAGCGCACAATGGTGCTGTTGTGTGCGAAAGCAATATTTAGGACAGATTAAGAAAATCACAGTTTCACTGTTCATGAGCAGAGGTCTTAAAATGGCTATGTTGAAAATTTGGTGACAAAAGTCCATAAAATGACTGTGATACGAGTGAGCATTGCACAGTTTCCACGCACCCTCATTAGTTCATGACTTTGTCATATTTTCAGTCCAGATTTTCACCAGTGTCATTTTTCCACACTTCCTTATGAACAGTACGCTGTCATTTTTCACAACATGGCTGAAGTGTGTTTTCACACTTTCAGTGCAGAGATGCATGGTCGCTGTGGGAAATCATTGTTCGGCACAGATAAAGAAAATCACAGTGACACTGTTCATGATCGGAGGCACCAAAATGCCTGAGTTGACAATCTGCTGTAAAAAATCCCCAACCTAATTATATTACGGGTATGCGTTGCACAGTTTCTATGTACGCTCGTGACTTCACCATTTTTTTGAATATTTTTACTACAGATTTGCAACACTGCCATTTTTTACACCTCCCCATGAACAGTACAGCTGTCATTTTTTACATCCTGTTCGGAATGTTTTTGCACCTGTGGTGCTAAATGCCGTAGTCACTGTGCATAAGCAGCTTTCGGCTAACAAACTGATATTCCCCCTGTTCATGAGGTGGGGTCACAAAAAACATGTTGAAAATTTGGAGTGAAAATACCAACGAATGCCTGAGGTATTAGGGTTTCCAACCATAATGCCCAACCCTGTAGAGAATGACAGGCATCAGGGTGTGACTTGGGATTCTTGCCTGTGATGCTCATACCATTCCACACCCTGCAGTCAGTGAGAGGCATCGAGGTATGCCTTGGACTCTTCGGCCCCAAACTTCACCCCATTCTCCTATATTGCACCCATCTCACCATATTTCCTAATGAAATGGGGTGCACATAAGAGCCAAAGACCCCAAGGAACACCGTGACACTTGTCAGTGTCTGCAGGGTGGGGTGTGGTGAAATGGCGTGGCCGTTATGCCTAACAACCCAAACGCACACCCCAATGCCTGTCACTCTCTGCAGGGTGGTGGTGGGGTTGGCTTCAGTTCAATACTTCACTGCCATTCCTATTACGCAGCTTTGTAACTTCTACACTACCACTGCCAATGCCAGCAAGCAAACATTCGGCATTGACAAATGCTTGTTTTTGTGTGGAATTGACTGTACTCAGTGCTGAGCAATATTATAAATATTGCAACATCAAAATATACCTTGAGACTATGTGGGGAAACGACTTCATTAACTCAGCAGCTTCAATAGTGCTTTATTTGATGTCACAATATATGAATTGAGAAAAGAAGTGGTACTAGGGAAATTAATTTCCCTATGAGAAACAAGACCAGCTGTAATCATTCCATATCTGCTCCTTCTTACATTCTGGGCCCCCACACAGTCACAAGGTACTGTTGCCAAGTGCTCACAATCCGTCCTGCCAAGGGATGCCAAATTTATTCACTAGTTTCGGGAACGCGTGTAAATAATCATTATTAAAGAAGTACTATATCAAATACATTCCCCGTCTCTCCCACCTCTGGAAGCCCGAATCCATTCTTGTTGGGGCAAATGAATCCAAGTATGGGACCGAGGAAAGGAGGGGTCACCAGTACCTAAGCCCCTTATCATCTAAGATCCCATACCAGGCCCCTATTGTGGAGTCTGTGTATGGGTTTTCCCCTTCTTGGAGGTGATAAGTGTCCCTCCTTGTCAGGAGAGTTTAATTGGTATGTATAAGGTCTTCCTCCCTTATTTCTAAGGTTTTCCACTTCACTATGTAGTGCTTACTCAGACAGTAAAAAGAAGTTCTCAGCTGAGCTGCTTGGTGGTACAGCTGCAGGTTGGGAAGTGCTAGCCTCCCCCTCCCGCTTAGGCATCTGAAGGATTAACAGTCTTACCCTTGGTCTCTGGGACCCCCATAGAAATTTTGCTGTTCTCCTGTTTAGGGCATTAAACTAGGTCTGTGGGATGGGAGTAGGGATGGTTAAGGATAAATATAGAAATCTAGGGAGCAGTACCATTCTGACCTCCTCTACTCTTTGTATGGAAGGGAGTGGGGTCAGTGCCTACCTTTCCAAGTCCATTTTTAGTTTCTCCAGAATTGGCAAGTAATTAGGAGTGAACATTTGATTACTATCCAAGCCCAAATGGACCCCCAGGTATTTCACATGTTTTAAATTCCATTTAAAGGGAAAGTATTTCCTTATTCTTTCTGATGGATCATAATGCAGTTGTAATACTTCCATTTTAGCCGTGTTTATTTTATAGCCTGCGAGGGAGCCAAATTCCATGAGGCATTTCCATAGAAGGCCCAGCAACTACTCCGGGTCCTTAAGGTATATTAAAAGGTCGTCGGCATACAACGCAAGTTTGTGGTGCTCCCCACCCAGTAGTAGGCCCCTTACCTCCTCCTCCTGTCTCAGAGCCTGCACCAGAGGCTCCAGGTATAGGGCAAAGAGAAGGGGGGCAGGGGACAGCCCTGCCTTGTGCCACGTAGCAGAGTTATCGGAGGAGAAACCCTGCCATTTAATTTAACATGGGCCTTAGGCTTAGTGTAAATATTGTTTATTATTTTGATACAGGGCTCTGAGAAGCTGAAGCTCCTCAGTGCAGAGCCCAGGAAGTGCCATGCCACCCAGTCAAAGGCCTTTTCCGCATCTAAACTTAAAAGCAAGAAGGGGGAACCCGACCGGGTGGCATGATGCAGCAAGTGCAGCAATCTTTTAATGTTATCTTGAGCCTGTCTTCTTGGGACAAAGCCAATCTGATCAAAATCAATTAATCTGGGCAGGGCTGACTCCAGACGCCTGGTTAGGATTGTTGCATAGGGTTTGTAGTCAATGTTAAGCACCGATATGGGATGGTATGTTGCACATTGAGTGGTGTCCCTACCTGGTTTTGGAATACTGGAAATTACAGCGTAATTCCAGGTGTCAGGTATTGTTTCCCCCACCTGCACTGCTCTGCACACAGCCAGGAGGGGTCCACTCACCTCTTTCCAGAAGAATGTAAAGAAATCTGTAGCGTAACCATCAGGCCCAGGACATTTATTAATTTTCAGATTCAAAATAGCCAAGTCTATTTCGCCAGAGAAGATGGGGCTGTCTATGATATGTTGAAACTCCTGAGTGAGCTTCGGCAGTTTTAGTTTAGCTAAGTAAGCCTCCAACCGGGGTCCCTCCTGTGCCTGCTCTGGGGTGTATAAGTCCTGGTAAAATTTCCGGAAAATTGTCATAATTTGTTTGGGGGTCCCTACTATCTGCCCTGCCTTTGGGTTTTTAATTTGGGTGATGGTGAATTGTGAGGTCTGCTGCCTTAGCCTGTAGGCCAGTAAACGGGTGGCCCTTGGCCCACTCTCATAATACCTTTGATGAAGGTACTGTAGGGCCTGCTCTGTTTTTATGTCTATGAGCTTCTGGACTTGTTGTTTAGTGGCCTGCAGCAAAGGGGTAAACCGCACCATCTCCATTTGCATGCTGTATCTGAAGCTCTTGGGGTTGCTGCTGTAGTTTCTCTAGTAGGATTCTCTGCTGCTTTTTGTAAATGGCTGCATATTTAATAATATTCCCCCTCAACACCACTTTCAGGGTATCCCAGAAAGTCACCCTGGACACCTCCGGGGCGTCATTCTCTTGTAATATTTGAGGTATTCTGAACTTAATCATGTCTGTGAAGTCCCCCAGATTCAGTAGATGGTTATTAAATTTCCAGAGTGATGTGCCTCTGTCTTTTCTCCAGTTCATCCACAGCATAAGCTGGGAATGGTCAGAGAGCACTGCAGGAATGTGTCAGCAGTCCTCCACCTGGTTCTGATGCTCCTTGGAGACTAGAAAATAATCAATACAGGCGTATGAGCCATGAGGGACAGAGAAGTGAATAAACTCCTTCATCCCTGGGTGTAGTAGTCTCCACGTATCTACACAGTATGCCCCCCAGAGGTAGTTCAGAGTTGCCCTGTGCGGCGCTGTTCTTTTTAAGGGTCTGGGATTAGTGGTGTCAAGTTGTTCCAAGGCCTGGTTGAGGTCCCCCCCCCAACACCAGTGCTCCAATTTGGTGCTCAGTTATCTTTTGGAGTAGGGAGTGAATTACCAAGGCTTTGGAGCCTGGTGGGATGTATATGGAGGCTAGTGTGATCAGTGAGCCCTCCAATTGACCTGTCACTATCACCAACTGACTCTCTGGGTTTGAGTAGGTGGTGGATGATTGGAATTGGGTGTCAGGTGGGATCAGGACCGCAGTTCCCCATCTCTTCCCCTTCCCATGAGATGATGCTACTACTTGAGCGTATCCAAATTTAACTCGTTTTGAATACTCTGCCCTGCTGAGGAGGGACTCCTGCAGTAAAACGAAGAAGGGCTTCTGCTTTTTAAGGGTTGAGAGCACCCTGTACCTCTTAATGGGGTTGTTCAACCTATTGATGTTATGAGATGTAATTCCGAGACTCTGTTTGTCATCCATTTTGGTCTGCGTACACAATGAGCATGTAGCAGCAGTCCCTTTATTTGTGACCCCTTTTGTGATGTGTAATATGGGTCACAAGCATTCCTGCAGTATGACAGTGTAGCTAAAGGGGTGGGAGTTGCCATGCAGATAGCCCATAGGACCATTAATGATGCATGGCAACAATTCAAAGTCGAAGAGTTGTGTAACACCCTCTACTTGCAGAATTGTTACATGCAGGCAGAAGGAATATTGCAAAGTGGTGATGCAGTGAGAGAGAGACAGTGGGGGCAAAGGTCATCATGGATTTAATTTTGGAATACTTTAGGATGGGGAAATGGGACTGGGGAGGGATTCACTGAACCTCAGGAAGTGAAAAAGGTTCTGGTGCGAGTGAGGGGGGGAACCACAGCAATACCAGCAGGAGGACTAGCATAATTAGTCCAGAAGCATGCCCACAGGTACAGGTTTGGTCTGAGGGGGAATTCTTCTGGCAGCTGCATCAGTGTCCCTAAGTATGCGACTGGAAGAATGTTATGTAAAGAGCTCCATGGGCATTATTATCCAGCTTACTACTGGGTGCAAATGCTGCTTAAACTCCCCAACATCTGAGCCACCAATTTGCGTTGTGTTGGGACATACAGCAGAGTAGACCTGGTGGCCCCAGGCAAAAAATCTCCCACAATGTCCTGATGCCACTGACTTACAGTCCAATGAGTGTAGTTCTATGGAGGAGATATCCATAAAGAAGCTTCTGCACTGCAACCCATACCCAGCTACATATAGGAAGGGATTATGAGAAGTGATCATCAGGCTAAGGTAAGGAATGGAAAAGGGAACAAAAGTGTGCCCCCCCCACACACACACACTCTAGAAACTAGCATTTCAGAAAGAAAAGATCTTATAACATGCCAGGGTGGGGGAGGAGTTGCAGTGATAATAGGAGCTTTAGAGAGCTAAAGTTCAAGATACTGGTTAGATTTTCAAAAGTCCTGTCACAAGATTTCTGGCAGATATTCCCCATAGCTGCAACACTCAAAATGCGCACAAACATTTGCATTACATTTTCTAAATGTTTTGGTGCATTGATGATGGTTTCCTCATGTGGAAAAAATGGCACAAGCATCATTTTCAATGCAGTCTTCTTTTTTTTTTAAACACATACAGTGCATCTCTTTCATGCGCAACTTGTAACACATTAGACCACTGTTTAAATTTATGTTGTCTAACAGTTACGTCAAAAGTAGTGCAGCCGTGCTAAAAAGATGACACAGAGCTTTGAAAATCCAGTCTGCTAGCTTTTGGAGAAGCACTGTTACCTTGTGGTTAGAGTGCAGAGCTGTAAACCTGGAGACCCAGGTTTGAATCCCACCAGCATCAGTTCAGCAAGTCACTTCCTCTCTGTGTTTTTCTCTTTCTCTCCATCACTCTCTCTTTCTCCCTGTTTCTCTTTCTTTCTCTCCTACCCTCTCCCTGCTTAATCTTCTGAGTTTATTTTTAACCTCCTTCTTTCACTTAACCTCATTGTTCTCTCACAGTGGCTGATTCAACTGTGCATATCTTGTAAACTGCTTTGGGATTTAGTGTGCAAAACATGCACTCTATAAAAACAAAGTCCTTTCCTTTCTGTTAGGAGCTAAACTATTGTGGCCAAGCTCTAGTGCTCCTTACCATAAATCCAGCACTCTAAAAAATGCCCATCTACCTCAGCTGCCAACATTGCTTTCAATATGCAGTGTAATTTATGCTAGATTTCTATATTTGCCAGGTAAAAAGAAGTACGTTTAGAAAGAGTTGTTCACTTATATTATTCACTGACCTATGCAGCCAGTATAGTGTTATGCTTATGTAACTGTATTAGTTTGGTTGTGGCTGTTTGCACTCTCTATTCCAGAGGAATTACCACCCTGTAGAGGTACAAAAGCAAGGAACTCTCGGAGGTTCCGCCCTAGAGTGCCGCAGGACGGCAGTTCCGTGGCTAAAGAACCATGGTCAACCCTAAGGAGACAGCACTACCACTGGAGGAGGAGGGGAGGATGGTGGGACAAAGTCAAAATGCTTCACAGTGAGGCTGAGAGGAACTGCTTATATAGCTCAGGAAGTGGGAGTGGCTGGCTGCTTGGTCACTGAACTACAGGCAAAGCCTTTCAATTCACTGACCTATGCAGCTAGTATAGTGTTATGCTTATGTAACTGTATTAGTTTGGTTGTGGCCGTTCGCATTCTCTATTCCAGAGGAATTACCACCCTGTAGGGGTATGAAAGCAAGGAACTCTCGGAGAGGGTTCCGCCCCTAGAGGTGCCAAGGGATGGTTCCCGTGGCTAAAGGTACCTTAAGAATCCCCAAAAGGAGGCAACATGATGCGTATGAGCAAGCAGTAACAGGATGTAGAAGCAGTAACTACACCATAGTAGTAGAGAAGAATAGTGATGGTTTGTCTGAGAGAAGGGGATCCCCTAAGGAAAGAGGGAACGGCTGAACATCATCCACCTTCATCCAACAACGGAACCTACCTAAGGAAACTAGGGGAAACAACTATGTTAACTAAGTGTTATGACCTGAGGCGATGGAGGAGAGAAAAAAACCCCTATGAGGAGGAAATCTCTGGGGATCCAAGGCCTAGGTCGCCTTCCCTCCAGGCTTGGGAAAATGTATTTAGTGATGTCTCTGCAGCTGCAATTTGGAAAACCCAATTAAAGGGAGGTGGAAATATTCCAATTTGGAGGAAGGCTCTCACTCAAACCCTCTAGCGGGAACTTTGTGGAAGGTTGCGAGAAAACTCTGCAACAATACGAGCATCCAAGGTGCAGGAGGAGAGCAACAACTGCTGAGGCACTCACCTGGCCTCCCCGGCCTAAATCAAACCCAGTGAACCAGAGGCAGTTGTGGGGAGAATGCGGTGAAGGTGCCTTGCTAGGGAAACCACTAAAGTCAATGGCCAACCGTTATAGTGGAACACTAGAGCCAAAGGAGATAGTTGTGACCACCCTTCACCGATAGTCTTAAATTCTACACCAGGAGCTGCTGTCGCGTAGCAGGCAGCTAAAGCCAAGCCCAAGGCGAGGACATTCCCAGCTATAGGCCAGGTGAGAAGGATCCTGCCCCAAGCTGGACACATAGATACATAGATACATAGATACATAGACAGTGTCGGCAGATAAGGGCCTATGGCCCACCCAGTCTGCCCATTTGAGCTTGTAAGTTCAGTTTGTTTTCCTAGAAGTCTTTTTCCCCTTACCCCTGATGTCTAGAATTCCTTTATGTCGATCCCATGCATTCTTAAATCCCGTGATTGTTTCAGCCCCCACCACTTCCTCTGGCAGGGTGTTCCACTTGTCCACCACCCGTTCTGTGAAGAAATTCTGTCTCATGTTTCCTCTGAATCGTCCTCCCTCCAACTTCATCCCATGCCCTCTAGTCCTGGAACATCTTTTTCGCTTAAAAATAGTGTTTTCCTGCACCCTGTTCCTCCCTGTAAGATACTTGTATGTCTCTATCATATCCCCTCTCTCCCTCCTCTCCTCCAGGGAGTACATGTTCAGTTCCTTCAACCTGTCTTCATAGGACTTGTGATGCAATCCATGCACCATCTTTGTTGCCCTCCTCTGAACCTTCTCTACCCTGTCTATGTCCTTACGTAGGTACGGTCTCCAGAACTGTACACTGTACTCCAGGTGGGGCCTCACTAGTGTCTTGTATAGTGGAATTATGACCTCCCTTTTCCTGCAGGTGATGTCCCTGCCTATACATCCCAGCATCCTATTTGCTTTACCTGCTGCCTTGTCACACTGTTTCCCTACCTTGAGGTCATCAGAGATGATAACCCCAAGATCCCTTTCCTGCTTAGTGCATGCTATATCCTCACCCCCCAACTGATATATTGTGCCAGGGTTTTTGTGCCCCATATGCATTATCTTGCACTTCTTTGCATTGAATTTCAACTGCCAAACCCCTGACCATTCTTCAAGTTTCTGCAGGTCGCTTCTCATTCTGTCTACACCCTCTGGTGTGTCTACTCTGTTACAGAGCTTTGTGTCATCAGCGAACAGTGAAATCCTGCCTTCTAGATCCTGCGCAATGTCACTGATGAAGATGTTGAATAGGACTGGTCCCAGCACTGATCCCTGTGGTACCCCACTGGTCAGTCTTCCCTCTGTGGAGTGACAGCCATTTACCACCACCTCTGTGTCCTGCCACCCAGCCAGTTACCTACCCACCACACTACTGTCCTGCCCACACCCATATTCCCCAGTTTGTGTAATAGTCTTCTATGTGGCACAGTGTCAAAGGCCTTGCTGAAGTCCAGATAGGCCATGTCCACTGCCCTCCCCTGATCCACCTCCCTAGTCACCCAGTCAAAAAATTCAACGAGGTTGGTCTGACAGGACCTCCCCCTGGTGAAACCATGCTGCCTTGGGTCCTGTAGTCCATTGACAACCAGATGTTCCACCAATCTCTCTTCAGTAGTGCTCCTCCATGATCTTCCCACTACCGAGGTGTGAGGCTGACTGGTCTGTAGTTCCCTGCTTCCTCTTTGTTCCCACTTTTGTATAAGGGACTACATCTGCTGTCCTCCAGTCTTTGGGTACCTCCCTGTTTCCAGTGATCGGCTAAACAGGATAGCCAGAGGTTCAGCCACCACTCTCTTAGTTCTTTAGGACCCTGGGTGTACCCATCTGGCCCCATTGCTTTTATCAACTCTTATTACTTCCAGTTCCTTCAGGACCCTTTCTTGTGTAAAGGGACTTGTGTCCATTTCTGCACCATATTCTCACCCTTGTACTCCCTTCAGACTCATTACCCCTCTTCCTCAGTAAAGACTGAGCAGAAATACCTGTTCAATATGTCAGCTTTACTGTTGTCATCCTCCACGCTCCCATCCTCCCCTTCAGTCTCACTATCCCTCCCTTTGTCTTTCTTTTTCACTTATGTACCTGTCCCCTTTACCCACTGATTTTGCAATGTGTTCTTCTGTCTGAGCTTTGGCTTCCCTTACTGACTTCCCTGCCTCCCTTTGCTTCTCCTGGTACTTCTCCCTATCCCCTTCTGCCTGTGTCTTTTTGTATTGCCTGAATGCAATCTTTTTGGCTTTCACTTTCTTTGCTACCTCTTTGGAAAACCATAATGGTCTCCTCTTCCTTTTCCTCTTGCTAACCTGCTTAACGCTCAATGATGCGGATTAAATGCAGAGCGAGACCGTCGGCTACAGGAACCCTGGGCCAGAATAGAATGGCTGGCATGCCCTAGAATTGATTGAGAGCTGAAAGCAGGTGAGCTGAATGAGCACAGCATGCTGAGATCATAATGAACATTGAATGCTGAGACCTTGCAAGGTCGGATGCAGATTGAGAGCAGTAGAATCTCAGGTGAAGCCGAGAGGATGGCACTAGGCATAAAGCAATAGTTTGCGTAAACAAGGAGCAACGGTTGCGTAAGCAAATGGGGACCTGATAGGTCAGTAAGCAGTAGTAGTAGTAGTAATAGGTGGACCTGCATAACAACTGTATAGCAAGTAAACAGCACTAAGTTAGGGGCAAGCCAGCCGGACGTGAATAGCCAAATCAATGTGACAAACTCTGAGGATTTTCGGCGGCAAAGACAGGATTTAGAACAAAATTAATTATCCACATAGGCCACGCCCCCCAAACACCTCCCAGTCCCCACCGTAGGACAAACAAGAAAGTGATGAAAAGCCGAGAACCACATGCAGATATAAAAGCTAGTTTAATAGCCTCAGCAGGGGCTTCAGCTAACCTCAGAGTAAACAAGGTAGAATAGGAATGGGTGTAAACAATACAGCAGCAGGAAGCAAGTGGGCCTGTACAGCAGTAGTTAAATGAGTACAGTGTTAAAACACAGGCACTGGGTACAATAGTAATTAAACAGTCAGCAGCAGTGGCTGAAGTTGTAGGTAACTGAAAGCAGTATCATAAGCTCCGAGTAGGTTTGCAGTTGCAGTGCAGTAAATTGAGAGTTGTAACTGAAAGCAAGCAGAATGAGCTCTGTAGTAGCAGTATGCTAGGAGTTTTAAAAATAAAAGCCCACCCCCAAAAGAGGAAACCAAAACAGAAAACAGGGAAAGGGCCCCCACCACCCAAAAAAGAAACAAAACACAGGGAAGCACACAGCCAGAGGAAAGACACAAACCAGAAGCAGGAAAACAAACACTGAAGTCCAGCAGAGACACACAGAAACAGCAGGCGGGGGGGCAGTCAGCTAGGAGGACAAACCAACATAGCCTCCAGCTGCAAAAACAAAATGCTTCACAGTGAGGCTGAGAGGAACTGCTCATATAGCTCAGGAAGTGGGAATGGCTGGCTGCTTGGTCACTGAACTACAGACAGAGCCTTTCAATTATGTGTTGGGGGTATTATTGTGGGGGTTGGGAGGAGTGGAGTAGGTAAAATATAATCAATCCTATACTCAGTCTAGCTGTCAGTATACATCCCTTCTACAGTAACACTGACTTTTTGTGGGAATGTTGTATTTCACTGTATTGGGGGGGAGGGGTCATGTATAGTACTAGCAGATGGCCTGGCATGAATATGGATTTGTTTTTAAAGATATATCCCCACCCCTACCCCCACAGGTCACCTAATGGAACAGTGATCGGTGGCCCTGAGTTGGCTGTGAATGGATGACCTACGGTCTGTGTGTGCCACATTTAGGAAGGGAGAGCTGCGGGTCTGCATGACCATTAGTTTGGCACGTATGGCACCAACGAGGAAGGGGTTGAGGAAGGGCCAAAAGGAGAGAAAAAAGGAGATGATGGAAATAAGACCACATACACACACACACACACACACACATTGAAACAGCAAACATTTGAGATTACCTGTGCCCCGAAGATGGTGCCCCTGTCAGATATATGAACATATGAAGGAGCCAGCAGAGGAAGGCCATTTGGTTTATCAAGTCTGTTTGTATTGCAGGGTCCACAGCTTGAGCTAATGTCCCTGCCCTCCCTCCCTACTCCTACTATCCTCCCTACCCATGATCCTTACCTTCCCCCATGCATATCCCAGCCTCTCCCACACTCACCCACACTCTTTTCTGAAGTACTTGTAAATTTTAAGTGAATTATTTACTAGATAGAAAAACAGAGCTGTGGGTCCTGCATAGCATACCTCTGAACCTTTCAACCCCATAAGTGGAGCATCGTACTTCAGATGTGGAACACATAGGCAAAATCTTGTACACCTCATCAAAAAACTCAGAACTCTGTAAATGTGTGTTTTCATCTTCACAGGGCTTTCTGTTTTGTGAGCAACACATTTTTCACATTTGTTGTGTGGATTTCTGCTTCCAGATGTCAGTGTGTAAAATGAGGATTATAACATGTACCTCGGACACCAACCAATCAGATAGGCAGGCTGACACCTAACCTGCATTGATTATCTACCGATAATCACCACAAAAGGTGCCAGCCAGCCGCATGTTCAAAAAAAAAATCCGACCCCGAAATCGCGGAACCCCGACCGCCATCTTGTTTCCCCGATAAACGCTGATCCCGAAACAACTCCTCCGTGAACAACTGGCTGCTCTATTCCCCATGAGCTCCTTCTGTTTCTGAATCAGCAAAATGGAGCTAATTTCAAATTAAAAAGTTGTACCTCAAACTGAATACACAGCTAACTCAAACCGCGGCTTCGAGTCCGTCCTGCCACATCCATAGTAACCGCTGTTCACTTGCTCTCCGTTACTAAAAGTGTGTACTTCCTCTTCTCCTAAACTACACTGTCTTCACCATCTCTTCCCATAACAGTTGAACACCGTGACTGACAGGACATTAACAGCAATACAATGTAGCAGCCCTTTTAAAACTTCACAGTTGCAGCCGTTACTGCCGAGAACAACTGTGACCTCCGACCCCTCTACACTGCAATGTAAACGTGAGCTCTTTCCTTAAAAACTATTACAACGCTCGCTGACAAAAGCCGCTTCAGTTGCAGGGTGTGTGTGGTGTGTGTTATAGCATACTGAATTACACTGTTACGATACCTTTCTCTGTCAGACACTCATCTACCCAATGTTTCACCTAGCACCAGAGAACTATTTTTTGGGACGCAACAATACATTCAATAAAACTTATTTAAACTATTAAAACACTGCATTTTCTTTATTTTTTTAATATAAAAACTGAACAGAGACATTGTATAATCGCAATAAGCCACTCGGGGGATGTGGGTTATCGGGGGATTTACCATGGCTTGCGCAGATTTACCCACTTGGCTGTACCTCGTGGGCAAACCACTTCAGCCGTGGTAAATCCCCGATAACCCACAACCCCTTGTGGCTTATTGCTTAAATAGTATCCACTCAATGTGGAACAGCTGTCTTTTCTCAGGTGAAATGAAGAATCATTAATTTGTAATATGGAACAGTTAAGAAATATCCTGCACAGTAGAAAGGCAAACCAGAGCAGAGAAATGCGCTTGAGTTTTTCTTTTTTTTTTATTTATTCTTTGATAACTGGGTATGACCCACAAGGCACAAGTGCGTATTTTCAGGAGCAACCCTGGAGCACTGGGGAGGTTATGTGACTTGCTTAGTCACATAGTATACAAGTGAAGGTTGTGGGAATCAAACCTAGTTATACTGGTTGTACTAAGCTCATTCACAAATTGTTACTTTAATGTCTAGGCCAGTGATACACAACATATGGCCTGCAGGCCACAACCAGCCCCAACAGCAGCTGTCTGTGGCTTGCAAAGACCTGACAGCTCCGATTTCAGATCTGGTGAAAAAAAGTAGAAAAAATGCTGAGCGAGTGTCCAATCTGACAGAAAGGTGTGCCCGATCGAAATCAGCAGCTTTGTGGGTTTGCATTTTACTGGACCAAAGGGAGCGCTCTCAATCATTATGCCACCTGCTCTGAAGGAAACAGTGAGGTGAAAAAAGAAACATTATGCAATGGGCACTGAAACAAAACGCAAATCCTCCATCCTGATTGGCTGACTGGCACCCCTCTCCCATTGTAAATCCTAGTATCACCCCATGGGAAGAGGTGCCAGTCACTAATGAACCACATCAGTAATTACCCCTCAAATCACTCCACGCATCAGAAGCTTAACACTGACTTGCTACACTGCAAACGGCTGACTGAGACCCCCGAACCTACCAACTCCCATCTCCTGCTGTATAACTTCGGTAAAAAAGCAGAAAACAACAGTTCTTCAACAAACTACATTTCATACACTTTTTTTTTTTTTTTTTACAGTCAATCTGTACCTGTTCCTCTTTTTACCACACTCTTCTCTCTCCGATCACACTACAATGCCCGGTACTCACAAGGCTCCACAATTGAAACCACTTGTCGCCTCCTCTGGGCACCCTGTAATGCTTAAGCCATAAATAGTGCTCCAGAACACAGTGAAAAAAAAAAACTAAAAAAACTAACAACAAAATGGACATCTTCCTTTCTTCACTCAACACTGGAGAGGGCCAGAAAGTAACTCACGTAAGCGCTGATGACTTGTACTAACCATGGCAACAAGATAGCCATAGAACACATAAAAAAATGGAGCAGTGTCCCCGTACCACAAAAGTAAACAAGCAACGAATTCTGAAGGCTGTCCCAGCTCATACAACAAAAACGGAACTGGGACACAGTCAAAAAAGCAACCTGGGCAGATTCAAACATTTTCTAGCCCTTCAAAAAATAAATAAAAAACAGACCGGGAAGCACAAAGCAATACTGCACATGTGCGGTATCACCACAGGCACAGTAAACAAGCACTGCTTCTTCTCGCGGAGCAATGAAAATACACAAAAATAAATCATAATATAAAAATAACTTTTTATTTAGTATTCTTCTGCATAATGAAAAGCAAAAAGAGCATTGTATAATCACAATATGCCACTCCAGAGTGTTGGTGATGCCAGGATATACCCACGCCTGGTGTGTTTTGGCCACTCGGCTCAGCTACACCTCATGACCAAACAACACACCAGGCATGGGTAAATCCTGGCATCACCAATACCCTGTCATGGTATATTGCTTAAATAGGGCTACTGTATAGGTTTGCTGAGGCAAGGCGGAGGTGCAAAATAAACACTGGGGCTGGCAGTATAACCTAAACCAGTGGTGCACAATTCTTTTTGTGGAGTGCCTTACTGAAAACTAGAGTCAAGGCTGAAGGCCACTGTGAAACAGTCTGTCATGTCATATAGAGAGTAAATCAAACATACCATGTCAAACATTATACAATGCCAGTGGCTCAGCAGGTAGCACACTCGCCGCTGAGGCTGGGATATCAGAAAAGTGTGGGTTCTATCCCCACACCATGCACTTGGGTTAATATCCTATTGCAGCATGAGTGGGGGTGCTGCACTCCTGAGGTTCCGTCTTTCAGATGAGATGTTAAACTGAGGTTCCATCTGCTTGTTCAGGTGGATATTAAAAATCCCATGGCACTTCTCGAAAGAGTTGGGGCATTTTTTTATTAGATATTTAAAACAATCCACTATATCCAACATTTATAAGTATACAGAAAATATTCCATTACATTCTTTCATTAAGTAACAGGTGTGTCAGAATCAGTAATCCAAAGCACATTTCTCCATACCTTCCTTACATATACTTCATTCTGCGCAGTTTTCTCTTTATAATAAATACTTCTAATTTCTTTACTAATATTATTTGTCAATTCTTCGTATGAGATATACTTTTGCTGCAATGTAAATAAACTTCATACATTCCATATGTACCATTTAACAACTGTGAAAATAACATTTAATGTACTTTTGCCCCATTTATCCCACTTCTTATCATATGTTCCATAAATTAAATTCTCATATTTGATCAAACCAATTACCTTCATACCCCAAACCAGTGCAATATATTCCCAGAATTTTTCAAGATAAATGAAAGTAAAAAATAAATAATACATTGACCCAGATATTCAGAAATGAACCAAAGGCTGGCGCAAGTCTGGTGCAGTGCAAATCTGATGTGCCATGGTGCAACAGGAGCCATATTCAGAGGTTGCACTGGCAGCACTGTGCCAGCGCAACCTGGCTGAATATGGCACAGTTGCACTATGACGCAACCATGGATGTGCCATGGTGCAACCAGAGGTGTGCCATGGTGCAACCACAGGTGTGCCATGGGCAGACAGAGAAACCCCAGGGCAACCGTGGGAGCAGAGCAACAGAGCAACAGATGGGGGCATGGCACAGAGGGGAGACCCAGGGACAGAGCCAGGGAAGCACAGTGACAAGCCACAGGAGGCCACCACCAGCTGGGCACAGCAGAGCGCACACAGGCACCCAGATCCCCACCCAGAACACAACAGTGGCACAAACAGTAGACAACAGGGGCTGCCAATGGTGGATGGAGGGCCACCAAGGGGGCCCCCAGAAGGCCACAGGCCATGCCCCCCCACACCCCCACACATCCAGACCAGGGCAGGCCATACCCAGAACCATGCAGCCAAGCAGACACATCCACCACACAACCCTGACAGCTGCCCCAAGGGCACCCTATGGCACAGCCATCGACCGAGGGGAGGGACACCACCACTGTGGGACACACTGCTGCACACAGCAGTGATCCACAGAAGCACAACACGCACCCCAGTACATGCACACCACATGGACAGGCACTGGGCCACTACTGCATGGCTCCGCATGCCAGCTGCAAAGCAGACACAGTCACAGGCGGGTAAGTCAAAAGTAATATATTTTGCAAAACAATTACATACAAGAGAAGGGTGGGGGGGGAGTAGGAAAGCGAGGGGAGTGGGTAGGGAACAGGGACTGTATAGTGGGAAGAGGTACTGGAGGGGGAGGTACGGCTGGGGAAACAGGGGAAACCAGGGCCTGACTAGCAGTGGCCATGACCTGCCGCCCCCTACAGATGTCACTGCCTCCAGTCTGCCAATATCATTCTCCGGTCCTGCATCACCACCTCCATTGTAGTTGATGTAATGAGGATCAACTGCCTCAGGAGTCTGCAGTAGAGGGGCCTCCTGCGCTGCCGCCGGACACCTAAGACAAAGGACAGGACAGTTGATCAGTGCAATGTCCCAAGGAACCATGCCCATCCACAGCGCGTACTGGGCAGCAGGAACACACACACCCCTGGAGGGCCCGTACAGGCCACCCACAGGGGTGTGGACCAATCCCTTCCAGCAATGCGGCACACCACATCAGCACACAGCGGTGGTCCCCACTGCACAGTGGCCATCCGACTGAGCCATGGCAATCACATGGCACAGTGCTGCAGCAGCACACAGCAACATCAGTGGCGGCCAGGTGCACACCCACCCCATCAGCAGCCGGCACACATGTCCAATGGATGCGCCACAGTGGCAGGCACTGGGCATAGTGTGACACAGACAGCTGCCACGGCACATGGCACAGCTGACCATGCCTGCAGGCTGAGCACACCCGTTTGCTGCAGGAATCCATTCAGCAACATGTGCGGGAATCCGTTCAGCAACATGTGCTGCTCACCACTGGGTTGCGCACACTGCATGCGAGGTGCACCAGTTAGCTAAGCAGCAGGAGAGGGGCACTGTGCAGATCCTGGCAGGGATGCAGCGCATGTAGGAGGCCACGACTGCATCCCTGGATCACATTGCCACTGCGCTCTCAGAATACTTTGTGCTGCTGGCTGCCACAGGGCATGGCTGGACACAGTTAATCCCCCACAGTGCGCTGTCTACCCCATGTACCCTGCGTCAGGTGACTCCTGCACAGTCAGTGCTGGGCTCTGATGTTGGCATCCCAGGCATGCCTGGGGCTGGGCTGTTTGGGCACCTCGACACCCCCGCGTGGACATGGTTGTGGTCCTATGGTTCCACCCCTGGGGTCTGTTGCACCCCCCCATGGCTGATGTGCAGCCTGTGGCTGCTGATTGGCCCAGGTGCGACCACCCCCATGGTGGCCATGGGTCCGTGCAGCAGACCTGATGTGTGGGCCACCTCGCCTGTGGTCTGCAGCTGTTGCCCAGTGCGCACATGGGTGGTGTGTGTGTGCCTACCTCAGGTGTGGCGCCTGTGTGTCGCACCACACGCAGCCTGTATGCATGCTTCCCCGGCTGCTGGGCCATGTGGCATGGATGTGATGACAGCAGTTTTGCACTAGTTGCACCTGTGCAGTGGTGCGATGCATCTGATCCACACCACATACCCACACCTGTGTGTGTGGGTGCATGGGAGTGTGTGTGTGGGGCTGTGAGGGGTGCTGTGTGTGGTTATGTGTGGGTGTGTGCCCCTGTCACCCTTACCCCTGCTTCCTGCCTCAGTGTGTGCATGCCCATTGCCATGCATGCCCCTGCACGTGTGCTGTACCTGTTTGTGTGACCTATGCATGTGTATCGCACCACCTACCTGTGTGCACCATAGTGCTCCTGTGCTACGGTGTCCCTGTGACGTCTCGCCTGCTTGATTAGCTGGGGATCCCTCCACCCAGGAGGTGGCTGTCCACCTCCCTCCAGCCCATTGTCTCTGTCGTCCCCACTACTGTTACCCTCATCAGCCTCAACAACTATTCCACGGTCAATGGCCATGTTGTTCAGTATGCAGTAAGCCAGGAATAGGCCATAGGCTTTCGAGGGGCTGTACTGTAGGGCACCGCCTGACCTGTCTGGGCAATGGAACCAAGCTTTCAGCATGCCAAGACTCACTCAATGATGTTGCATGTGCTGGCGTGTGCCTCGTTGTAGCGTTTCTCTGCTGGGGACGATGGGCACTGGTAGGAAGAGAGCAGCCAGGGCCACAGTGGACAGGCATTGTCCCCGTGTGGATGATGACATGGTTAGCCCTCTGCTATGCTATGCTGTGCCCTTTTCCTGTCCCTGGCACCCACGCCAACATGCACACCCTGCCCTGCCCTATCCCAAGGTATGCTCTGCCTATCATCCCTTGCCCATGCCATTCTCACCCACTAGGTGGCCTGTGGGGATGTCCCCACATTCAAACCTGTGGCACAGTGCAGAGCTGTACCAGATGAACACATCAGGTGCACTGCCAGGGTGTGTGGCGAAGACACTGGTTATGCACCCTGTGGCATCGCACACCACCTGGCAGATGACACTCGAGCTCCCCTTCCTGTTGATGTACACCACACCCTAGGGGCCAGGTGGCACGCGGATGCCCACATGGGTGCAGTCAATGGCGCCAATCATGCCAGGCATACTTGCTACCCTGTGGAAGTCCTGCATGGTTGCTGTACGCTCTGCCTGTGTGCTGCGGAAATGGATGTATTCGGACGCATGTGGCAGCAAAGTATTGAGGAACTGTGTGAGAAGGCAGGATGTGGCCAACTGGGTTATGCCTGTAGTGTCCCCGTTGGTCTCTGGAAGGTGCCCATGGTGAGCAGGCACATGACGGTTGTCACCTTCATCTCCATGGACATGGCGTGGCTCTGTCTGGTGGGTGCCTGCATCTCCTCACTTCACAGCTCACAGAGCTGCCTCAGAATGGCCCTGTTCAGGTGGTGCCAGACCACAATCTCCGTGTCACTGTACTGCTCGAAGGCGATGCAGGCACGATACCACCTGTGTTGGGCATACCGCCGATGGGCCCTTCCACAGCCTCGTTACTGTTCCTCCTGCCCCCTCACACCCCTCATTATGGCCTCCATTATGAAGGGTGCACTATCCATGGCCCTTGCTGTCCGAACTCCCCCTGTGTGGTTGGCTGCTGCTGGCTGTGTGCCACCCTGGTGCACTGCCTGGCAGTGTGTCTGCCTGTCTCTGACACTCTCTCTGCCCCTGTCTTTCTCTTCACTGCCACCTCTGTCCCTCTCCCTCTGTGTCTGCCTTGGTCTGTCTCCCTCTATGTCTGCCGTGGTCTGTCTCTCTCTCTTTCTTTCTTTCTTTCTTTCTTTCTTTCTTTCTTTCTTTCTTTCTTTCTTTCTTTCTTTCTCTCTCTCTCTCTCTCTCTCTCCCTCTCACCTGGCACAAGTGCTTTCTGTGTGCTTGTGCCCTGTATTTATAGGAACAAGTCTGCTTGGCACATCTCTGATTTGCTCCACACTTGCGCCATGGTTTCACGGTTGAATATCACACTGCGCTGGATATTCATGGGCATGCCTCCTGCACTTGCACCTGTATTCATTATAGTTGTGCATTGGCGCAATGAGATTTGTGCTGTGCACTGGCTCCCGCTGAATATCGCTCCTTGGCGCAAGTCTGCACTTGCGCCGGCACAACTGAGTTGCGCCATGCGCAACTGCTTTGAAAATCTGAGCCAATATGTAAAATGTCCTGTTGCTTTATTCTTAATTTTTGTGTCTTATTCCATACAGCTTCTATTTTCTTCTGTTTAGTTCTTTCTTTACAGCTTAGAAAGGGACAAATATTGTCTAATTTACCTTGTGTGCCAAACTGGTGTTGCATAGATAGTGACGCCATTTGTGAATTATGAAATTCCCTCATTTTATGTTCTACAGATCTGATTTGTACTTCATTGTTTGGGCTAGGCTAATCAGCTGTTGCAATTGTTTTCTAAGATTTTGGTATTTTATTTTACCCATATCACTATTCTGTTTGCTTAATTTACGTAATAACATTTTGAAGTCTGATTTAAGACACTCCTACCATAATATGGGACTCTCAAAAATGTTAGTGTAACCCCCCTGCAGATGGGGGTTCCCAAAAGACTTCCAGGAGCTTGCTTGAATGCTCCAAGCCTGAATGGTGTTTGGCGTTTAAGCCATTTATCAGTGAGTGTTTTTAGAGCCTCTGGTACTGTCTCTTTAAGAGCTGTCTGCTTGCAGACATAATTAGTTTGTATGGGGGGACTGTGTGCTTCTCTGCTTGAGTACCACTCGAGCTGCTGCCAATTCACTCCATTTTGCAGTCACTAGGAGTGCAAAGGGAACCTATCTGAAAGATGTAACTGTTTGCCAGAAATCATTTGAGTAATAATGAAAATATAGTTTGTCTAACCTGCTTTCTTTGCAGTCAGAACTGTGTTTGCCTAGTTCCCATTCTAGTTTTGAACTGCTGAACTGGACCAATCAGTGTGGGTTAAGGTAGCTCTAAAATGGTGCTGATGAATCAGAACTTGGACTCGTAATCTGAGCCAGCCACAAGAGGATTGTATGGGCAGTGACTCTGGGAGATGTAGTTTGGACTTCAGCGCCTTTTTGAACCAACAGGGGCAGTCTATTGTGAGTGACAGCCAATCCAGCCAAGAACTGGGAGGAACTCAAAGGAAGTGCCCAGTTTTGTCTGCTGGAGTTTCAGTTGAGCTCTGGCAGTGAGAGGAAGGAGCCCTGTGCTTTTCAGTGTGCAGTTTAGTCGGAAGCGTGTGTAAGGCCCAGAGTTCCGGTCTGCAGCTTGTGTAACTGCTTGTTAGGACTGAATCTGTCCTGTGAAGAGAATCAAAGGATATCTGAGAGTAGAAACCAGGCTCACCTATAGAAGACTGGAGAAATTGCTGAATGCGCTCGGTCTGTCAGGAACTGAATCTGCTGTGTGTTCTCCCGGGTATTGTGCAGTAATTGCGATCGGGATGAGAAGCAGCCTGCCTGGTATAGTACTTTCTTTTTACCATATAAATGTGTGAGGAGGCTTGTGTAGCTCAAGTGAATCCTGCTGCCATTAAAGGACTTTCGCCTGTTACTGTTTACCATATAAATGTGTGAGGAGGCTTGTGTAGCTCAAGTGAATGCTGCTGCCATTAAATGACTTTTGCCTGTTGCAGTTTGTCATATAAATGTGTGAGGAGTCTCGTGGAGCTCAAGAGTAGCCCTGCTGACGTTGAAGGACCCTATCTTGTTTGGAGGTTGTGAGTACTAATTCAGGGTCGCTCCCTGTTGAATTGCCACATTGAATCCAAATGGAATTATTGTACTGCTGACTGTTTAACTAATTTTTCTTTTCTCTGTGTGAAAGGGCCCCTACCAGCTGCCACGGTTTGGACTAGCCACTAGGGCTTGGGTACCCAGGGACAGTAACTGGTAGGGATAGGCTATGCACAGAGCCATAAAGTAGATGAGTAAAGTGATAAGCTAATTAACCTGATTTCCCCCTGTCCTTGTTATATCCCCTAAATAAATCAGAGCTGCTTGTTTCAGCCAAGTTATACTGCCTGAGGTATTTGTCTATGTTAAAGTATTGTACTGTGATTGTTGCACTGTATCTTATTTTACAGGGGTCCCAGTGCCTGAACCAGTCCTGGGGGTAAGTGTATACTGTGAAGGTAATTCTGATATATTGTGTGGGCCACTAGTGGGAAGAAAGGGGGGTTGCAGTGTCCCAGAGGGCTGTGACCAAGTTAGTTTAACTATTGCAAACCCTGAGCTCTGGGTGGAGGCACCCGTCATCGGATCCAGGCCCCTCAACCTGTTAGTGGCAAATCAGGCAGGGGTAGTAGCCCCTGGGATAGCGCCATCTAGGGGTTACATCTTGGAGGCTCACCGCTGGGATTGTGTGTCCTCTAGTGGCCATATTTACAAACCACTGTTAAGAAAAAAAAATGGGTACCCCGACAGAAGTGGCTGTGCACCGGCTGGTGGAGTGGTATACTGGGGAGGAGATTGACCCCCAAAATGCTATGCTTATCCTGGACATCCCCCTGGGTATCAATACGGACACTGTATAGGGAGTACTTTCCAAGGTGGTAGGTTTACAAAACCCTGTGGTGGTGGGTCGGCATGCTAATCTGCTCACCCACACTTTCCTGGCCCTAGTAAAGTTTAAGGATCCCATAGATAGCTCCAAAGTGCCACAGACCATTACCCCAGAGGGAGCCCTCACTGCCTGGAGAGTGATAACTAAGGACAGTAAAGACCTGGGGGGGAATGAGCCCCCACCACTGTCTGAAACTTTTGAGGAGAAATTTGCTAAATGTTTGCTGGGGGAAGGGAAAACTGTGGAGGACTTGAAGAAACTATTCTTGCCACCTGGGGGTGTTCCTCCCCCAACACCCTCTCCCGCTCCAGTACCCGTAATGGTGGCTGAACCAATGCAGACTCCTATTTCTGCACCTGCCATTAGTCACGACTCTTACCGAAGGTTGAGGATCTTCTCTGGCACCCTTCCCACCCCCCAAGGGGAGGATGACTGGGAGACCTGGATAGACTATGTTGCCCCCCAAGTGCTGGAATGGCAATGCTCAGAAGCTGAAAAATGAAAGAGGGTTAATGAGAGCCTCCGAGGTCCTGCCCTGGCTACCATCCGTGCTAAACGGGCCAGTAACCCTGAAGTGACTGCACAGGCCTATCTTGAGGCCTTGGAGAATGTGTATGGGAGCCCAGATTCTGATGAGGATCTATGGTGGAGAGTAAGAAATGCACAACAGTACCAAGGGGAGTTGTTGTCTGTGTATGTATCTCGGCTGGAAAAATTGTTGCAAGAATGCCTCAGAAAGGGTGGTTTGCCAGCGATTGAACTGGACCCGAACCAGGCTGGACAGGATCCTTAAGTCTGCCCCCTTCTCAGAACTGCTGTTGCTCAGTTACGCCTGGCCAATCGACTGGAATCCCCACCCTCCTATGATGAGTTAATGAGAGAAATTGAGGAGTTGAGAAAAGGTGACCTCGGGAGGGACCTGCACCAATAGCTGCGGCTACGACCCGAGTGACTGAGGGTGGCCCATCAAGTGAAGTTCAGGGCAGAGGTTGGCAGTCAATGAGTGCTCTGACAAGGAAAAAGATATGCCACAATGGGGCGAACTGTTGAGAGAGATCCGAATTCAAAACAGTCCCTTTATGAAGGCCATGCCTGCAAGTACGGGCCCGACCTATATCCGATTGCATCTACTATGGGGATGGGGGTACCCACCCATGTATCTCCTGCTGATAACAGCTCCAAACTCAATTCCTTGACCATGGAAGTGGAGAAACTGACGAGATGTCTCCAAATGCTTATCACGCCGCAGACAGAGATGGCACCAAGGTTTCCAGTTAGTATTACCCCGCCCTGGCTCCCAGTGTGGCGCCTCGGCCAGCTCAAACTCCAGAAAGTATGTTTTGCTATAATTGTGGGAAGGATGGGCACATGAAGAGGAATGCGGTCCCCAAAGACACTGACAAAGTTGCATATAGGCTACAAGGAGAGCTTGGAGAACAAATCAGTGGTTAGAGGTGCACAAATGATCCCAGTGAGGGCACCAAAATGCTAACTCACGTCCTCTTTGTGGCAAGGTCAGTTGCCCAGACCCCGCTACCACCTCCAGACTGGTCCAGAATAGTGGGTCCCTCCATGGAGACCACTGTAAAGGTGAATGGAGTGTCTACAAGAGCTGTATTAGACAGTGGCTCCCAAGTGACAATTATGTTCCAGGATTGGTATCAGAAGCATTTGTCAGACGTACCCTTACAACCATTAGGACTGCATGTATAGGGGTTAAGTGAGAAGGCCTACCCCTATTCCAGGTATATCCGAATTTGGCTGTCTTTCCCCACCTCCGTGGCTGGAGTGGCCGAATAAGTAGAGACCCTAGCCTTAGTGTGTCCCCCCACTGGACTGTATGATGGTGTCCCTTTGTTGATTGGAACAAATGCTTATATGTTCGGAAGGCTGGCACAGTTGTGTTATGAAAAACAGGGGTCAAAGACTAGTAGAGCTTTAAGAGTTCCGGCTTTAATTAAGAAGGCCTATGAGGCACAGAGAGATGCTGAAAAAATAGAACCAGAGGAACCGGTCGGAATTGTATGGAA
Source organism: Neoceratodus forsteri (assembly GCA_016271365.2). Classification (NCBI taxonomy): domain Eukaryota; kingdom Metazoa; phylum Chordata; order Ceratodontiformes; family Ceratodontidae; genus Neoceratodus; species Neoceratodus forsteri. The sequence continues at coordinate 220,166,036 of CM028138.1, read as the reverse complement.
GAAGGATCCTGAGTCTCTGATCCTGGCACCAAATGCCTAGTGTACCTTACAGGGAGAGGTCCGTATCAGAAAGGATGTTAAGAATAAAATATTAATGTTGGATGCACCAGGCGATGGAAAATTGCCAGAGGGACTGCTGGTCAAGCCTAGTATTTTGCTCGCTAGAGCCCATGCTTATGCCAGAAGGGTAATGGTCCAAGTTCATAATGTGTCTGAAAGAGACGTTCGAGTAAATAGAGGTTGCATCCTGGCTAATGTGCATTGTGCAGACACTGCAGTGCTACCCAGCAGCAAGAGTTTGAGGAAGAATGACAGAGTAATGCCTGACTTGTTTGATTTCGGCGACTCCCCGTTGCCAGCTGAATGGAAAGTGAGGATCAGTGAGAAGCTTGCCCAGAGAGACCAGGTGTTTTCTTTAAAGGAATGGGACGTAGGATGCGTGCAAGGAGCTGAGCACAATATCCGGCTGCATGACGAAAGACCATTTCGTGAGAGGTCTCGACGCCTGGCACCTGCTTATATAGATGATGTGAGACGGCATCTGCAAGAGATGTTAGCTGCTGGTGTAATACAAGAATCCAGAAGCCCTTATGCTTCCCCCATTGTGGTAGTGAGGAAAAAGAATGGGACAGTAAGGATGTGCGTGGATTATCGCTCTAAACCGATGGACTATCCCTGATCAGTACACAATGCCCCGCATTCAGGATGCTTTGGACTGCCTAAGCGGGAGCAAGTGGTTCTCTGTGCTGGATCGCAGTGGGTACTACCAGATCCCGATGGCCCCAGAGGACCGTGAGAGACAGCCTTTATCTGTCCGCTTGGCTTCTATGAATTCATGAGGATGCCTCAAAGGATTTCAGGTGCCCCAGCCACTTTTCAACGATTGATGGAGCGTGCAGTGGGGGACATGAACTTACTAGAGTGCCTGGTATACCTAGATGATGTTATTGTGTTTGGCAGCTCACTGGAGGAACATGAGAGCAGATTATTTAAGGTATTGGACCGACTGGAGGACTTTGGCCTTAAACTGTCCATTGATAAGTGTCAATTCTTTCAAACATCAGTAAAGTATGTGGGACACATAGTATCCACCGAGGGAATAGAGACCGACCCAAGTAAAGTTGAGGCCTTGACCACCTGGCCACAGCCCAAAAATCTAAAAGAACTGCAAAGATTCCTGGGATTCTGTGTTTATTATCGGCGTTTCGTCAAGGACTATTCAAGAGTGATCCGCCTTTTTACTTAACCTTACTCAAGGGTATCCTCCAACCCACAAAAAATACCAAAAGTCAGTGTCCCTCAAGACTGAAAGAGTGTATTTTCGTCCGAGTGAAGTATTTGGGGCCCGCTGGACTCCTGATTGTGAGATTGCTTTTCATGAGATCATATATCAACTTACCCATGCTCCAGTGCTGGCCTATGCCGATCCAAGAAAACCTTATGTCCTGCACACTGATGCTAGCTTGCAAGGGTTGGGGCTGTGTTGTACCAAGACACGAGAATGGCCTGAGACCAGTGGCCTTTGCCAGTAGAAGCCTGACCCCATCCGAAAAGAACTATCCTGTACATAAGTTAGAGTTCCTAGCTTTGAAGTGGGCTATGTTGACCAATTCCATGAGTACTTGTATGGAGCTAAAATACTAGTAAAACTGACAATAATCCTTTGACCTATGTGCAGACCTCAGCTAAGTTGGATGCCACTGGCCATAGGTGGCTTTCTGCATTATCTACATATGACTATGCTCTGAATACAAGCAGGTCCTGAACCACATAGATGCTGATGCTCTCCCGGAGGCCTGTTCCCAGAATGATTGGGTCAGATTAGCAGAACCTGACATTGGGCACTCTGCGGAAGTTTGACAGGGAGGAACAAATGTCCACGGACTGCAGTGGACTGCATGGTGGATTGCTTGGGACCCTCTGAGAATTGCATACCTGCTGCTTATTGCCACTTTTCTGCACAGACATTGGTGCACTGCCTCAGCTGGACAATGACAGTATTGGCGGGCTCAATCCCACGATCCCATGATCAAAGCAGCTTTAGAAGCCCTCTATGCAGGAAAAGATGTGTCCAAATTACGCTCCACTGATTTGAGAACTGCACTGTTATACAAAGAAGGTCCTAAGTTGAAACTGATCAATAAACTGTTATACAGAGAAACAGTAGACAGAGGGGGACAAGTAGACAAACAACAACTAGTGCTGCCCACTGCCTTTCGAGACTCAGTACTGATGTCCTTGCACAACCACATGGGCACCTTGGTATAGACAGAACACTTGACTTGGTGAGATCCAGATTCTATTGGCCTAAGATGGGGGCTGATGTGGAGCAACACATTTGAACTTGTAGTCACTGCTTACAGAGGAAAGCTTTTGCCCCAGAGGGCTGCTCCCCTGTTAACATCACCACCAGTGCACCCATGGAGCTGGTCTGTATTGATTTTCTGAGTTTGGAGTCAGATCAAAGAAATATCAGTAATGTGCTGGTGGTCACTGACCATTTCACGAGATATGCCCAAGCTTTCCCACCAAAGACCAGAAAGCATCCACTGTGGCCAAAGTACTTGTAGAAAACTTTTTGTTCACTATGGGGCTCCACAAAGAATCCATTCTGATCAAGGGAGAGACTTTGAGAGTCGTCTGATCAAAGAGATGCTTTCTCTGTGGGGAATCTGAAAGTCCAGAACCACTCCTTACCACCCCAGTGGGACCCACAGCCTGAGCGTTTCACACGCACTTTGCTAGATATGCTGGGCACCCTGCACCCAAAGGACAAGCCTAGATGGAGCCAACAAATTAGCACCCTGGTACATGCTTATAACTGCACCAAAAGTGATGCCACTGGGTTCTCCCCTACCGCCTGATGTTTGGAAGAGAAGCTCAACTACGGTAGATGTGTGTTTTGGGGTCTCTCCTGATGGGGTTCAAGCTGACAACTATTTACAGTATGTGCAAAAGTTAAAGGCCCAGGTAACTCATGCGTACCAACTGGCTCAAACCATGGCTGCCAAAAAAATCTGGCCAACAAAGAAAGGTATGATAAAAGGTGAAAGCACAGGAACTCCAGGAGGGAGATCGGGTATTGCTAGAAATCTGGGACTGCATGGCAAACACAAGATTGCTGACAGATGGCACCATCTCCCTCACATTGTAGTGGGCAAACTAGATGATCTGCCAGTGTACAAAGTAAGGCCTGAGAATTATTCAAAGATGTAAAAACAATGCATAGAAATCATTTACTGCCCATTGGACAAATCTTGATTGAGTCTGAGCCCCCAGAAGATGCCCCCTCTGGACCAGTGACTAGAGTTGCTGCTAAGAAAAGATCAAGAAAGTCTGCACCTACAGAAGCAGAGTTAAAGTGTTCCCCTCCACAAGTCCCAGTTGAGCATGACTGTCAGTCCATATCAGAAGAAAGTGAGAGTGACTTTGAATACTATCCTTCTTACGAACTGAGTCAATTGTTTCGGGGCAATCCCCTAGTCAATACTGAAGACGAAGCTGGGCCTTCTGGACTGTCTAAGCCCCCAGCTTTGTCCCTGGAGCCAATGCTCCCAGAAAGTGAAGTGCAAAGTATCAGATCAGATGAAATGGAATCATTGTGCATGGTTGAACTGTTTGTGCTTTCAGGGGAGGAAAATGATGGATTGGGGCAGACTGGTGATACACCAGAACAGGAAGAGTATTTTGAGTGCCCTGACAGTCCACTGCCAGTGTCCAAAAGCTCTCCATGCAAGCCAAATGTTTTGGACTCAGAAACTGTAACTCCTTGAGCTGAAAGTGCCCCAAGTTCTAGCCTCTCTACCCCCATGGAGACTCCCCCTGACAAGTGAGGACAATGCTGAAAATGAGGCTCAGAGTGCAGAGACTGTAACAGTTCCCCCTAGAAAGACTGGTCGAGCTGTAAAGCCTGTGGTGCACCTCAGTTATGATTCTCTTGGGAGGCCTGTGGACTTGCCTCTCAATGTTGTCCATAAAGGAGTGTATGTGTCCCCGAGCTCATTGCCCAAACTGAGTGTCAGTGCTAACTCCAAGTTACTTGTGTTGCCCTCTAAGTATGGTGCCCTTGCCCCGTCCAGCCCCAAGGTAACTGATAGGGAAGGGCCCCCTCTCTTCAGGTTTCATGTACAAGAGGTAATAACTTGAGTTATGGTACAATGTGTGTGTAATACTGTGTAAAGAGTGACGTACTGCAATGTTTCAGAAATGTGTTCTTGGTAAAATGATATATTGACTGATGATTACATGTGTGAGCCTAATGGAAATGTATATGGTTGCAGTTAAAACTTATGGGGGTACTTGCTTGATGCGGACGTCAAGCTTTCCCAGGCCAGGAAGGGTGTAACCCCCCTGCAAATGGGGGTTCCCAAAAGACTTCCAGGAGCTTGCTTGAATGCTCCAAGCCTGAATGGTGTTTGGCGTTTAAGCCATTTATCAGTGAGTGTTTTTAGAGCCTCTGGTACTGTCTCTTTAAGAGCTGTCTGCTTGCAGACATAATTAGTTTGTATGGGGGGACTGTGTGCTTCTCTGCTTGAGTACCACTCGAGCTGCTGCCAATTCACTCCATTTTGTAGTCACTAGAGTGCAAAGGAACCTATCTGAAAGATGTAACTGTTTGCCAGAAATCATTTAGAGTAATAATGAAAATATAGTTTGTCTAACCTGCTTTCTTTGCAGTCAGAACTGTGTTTGCCTAGTTCCCCATTCTAGTTTTGAACTGCTGAACTGGACCAATCAGTGTGGGTTAAGGTAGCTCTAAAATGGTGCCTTGGATGAATCAGAACTTGGACTCGTAATCTGAGCCAGCCACAAGAGGATTGTATGGGCAGTGACTCTGGGAGATGTAGTTTGGACTTCAGCGCCTTTTTGAACCAACAGGTGCAGTCTATTGTGGTGACAGCCAATCCAGCCAAGAACTGGGAGGAACTCAAAGGAAGTGCCCAGTTTTGTCTGCTGGAGTTTCAGTTGAGCTCTGGCAGTGAGAGGGAAGGAGCCCTGTGCTTTTCAGTGTGCAGTTTTAGTCGGAAAGCGTGTGTGAGCCCAGAGTTCCGGTCTGCAGCTTGTGTAACTGCTTGTTAGGACTGAATCTGTCCTGTGAAGAGAATCAAAGGATATCTGAAGAGTAGAAACCAGGCTCACCCTGTAGAAGACTGGAGAAATTGCTGAATTGCGCTCGGTCTGTCAGGAACTGAATCTGCTGTGTGTTCTCCCGGGTATTGTGCAGTAATTGCGATCGGGATAGAGAAGCAGCCTGCCTGGTATAGTACTTTCTTTTTACCATATAAATGTGTGAGGAGGCTTGTGTAGCTCAAGTGAATCCTGCTGCCATTAAAGGACTTTCGCCTGTTACTGTTTACCATATAAATGTGTGAGGAGGCTTGTGTAGCTCAAATGAATCCTGTTGCCATTAAATGACTTTTGCCTGTTGCAGTTTGTCATATAAATGTGTGAGGAGTCTCGTGGAGCTCAAGAGTAGCCCTGCTGACGTTGAAGGACCCTATCTTGTTTGGAGGTTGTGAGTACTAATTCAGGGTCGCTCCCTGTTGAATTGCCACATTGAATCCAAATGGAATTATTGTACTGCTGACTGTTTAACTAATTTTTCTTTTCTCTGTGTGAAAGGGCCCCTACCAGCTGCCACGGTTTGGACTAGCCACTAGGGCTTGGGTACCCAGGGACAGTAACTGGTAGGGATAGGCCTGTGCACAGAGCCATAGGTAGATGAGTAAAGTGATAAGCTAATTAACCTGATTTCCCCCTGTCCTTGTTATATCCCCTAAATAAATCAGAGCTGCTTGTTTCAGCCAAGTTATACTGCCTGAGGTATTTGTCTATGTTAAAGTATTGTACTGTGATTGTTGCACTGTATCTTATTTTACAGGGGTCCCAGTGCCTGAACCAGTCCTGGGGGTAAGTGTATACTGTGAAGGTAATTCTGATATATTGTGTGGGCCACTAGTGGGAAGAAAGGGGGGTTGCAGTGTCCCAGAGGGCTGTGACCAGATTAGTTTAACTATTGCAAACCCTGACCTCTGGGTGGAGGCAACCGCCATCAGATCCAGGCCCCTCAACCTGTTAGTGGCAAATCAGGCAGGGGTAGTAGCTCCTGGGATAGCGCCATCTAGGGGTTACATTAGTGTCTTTTTCCACATATTAAATATAATATTTAATGATTAATTGCTTCCATTTGAAGCAATGTCATATTGAATTTCTATAGTCCTGGTCCATTCTGCTGCTCCATCCTTCCAATTCTCACAAAAAGTTCCCTGTGATTAGAATAGTCTATTGATTCAATTCTCGCCATCTGCATCATTATTCCTTTACTTAAAAAGAAAAAAATAAATTCTGGTCACGTGGCTCCTCTCTGAAATGTTGGTTCTACTCTAGAATGCTTAGACTTATATGCATCTACTAAATTAGCCATTTGGAGTGTATTATTTAGAAAAGCCATGTCACTGAATATTTTACTCGTAGTTGTATTCCTTCCTCTAGCCTGGCATGTTAATCCACAATTAAAATCACCCCCCACACCACATTTTGTGCAGAAAATAAAAAAGGACATATCTGCTGAAAATCTCTATTCTCTCCAGTTTGGTTTGAGGCGTGTATATATTGATCAGTCTATAGTATGCTTCATTATACTCTATATCTAACAGCATCCACCACCCCCTCCCGGTACCAAATCAAGTACTTTCAATACTCGTACAGTTATTGAAAAAAGAATCCCCACCCCTGTACAGGTCCCCAAACCTATCGACCAATACGATATGCCTCTATACCATTCCTTCTGTACTTGTTTTATTTCTTTAACTGTGTGCAATCACGTATCTTGCAGAAAAAATATCTGCATTATTAGAAAAAAGATGAGAAAACACTCCTCCCCTCTTCTTTTTATTCTTAATGCTATTAGTATTTACCATCAATAAAGTAAGTTGTTGTTGCATACAAGTATGTATAAGTCATGTTGGTTTATTTTGTCTTTCCGGTTTGTCTGTTCCATCTAGTTTTTCTTGTATTTTAGTCCTTTTTGCTTTTTGTCTTGTTTTTTTCTGGTCCTCCTCCGTTTCACTTGACTGAGTCAGAGAAGGCTTCAATACGATTTACTTCTTCTGACAAATTTCCAGAATCATTCCCTTGGGTGTCCCTATGTTTAAATAATGGCTGAAACCTATTCAACGTTGTAGTTTCTGATATTTTATGCACCTTAGAAGCAGGTTGCATCCAGCTTCTTCATCTAGTTACTTTCTTTCTGTTTCTGTACTCGCAGTAGGCGGTGGTGCTGGAGGGGGTATATCTTCTCGCACACTCACCTGCAGGTTCACATTACTTTGCCGTGTGTCTAGGTCCTGCTGAGCAGCATCTACGCTTATTTGCATTGAATCTTCAGCTTCACCCTCCTCCTCCAATTCACTCACGGGAGAGGAAGGAGCGGGGTCCAGGAGGGCTGGGGCCTACTTGATTTTCCCGAGATCCTAAATCCTTCTGCCTATCCCTGAAAAATGTGGCATTTTCTCTCTGTGCCATGGCTACTGATAGCCTTTGTTCATCCAGGTCCCCGTCCCAGTTTTAGTATGTGCTGCTTGTTCACAGTCCACGTAAGAATGACCTGTAGATCAACATGAATTACACTGCAATTCATTCTGACACTGAATATTTGTATGTCCTAAATTACCACATAAAGAACATCTAATCTTGGCACAAGCATTACTTATATGTCCTGTTGCCCCACATTTATAACAACTCTGGGGTTGCCCTAGATAAAATAGTACACCTCTATCTCCCCCTATGAAAAAGGAGTTCGGCAGATGTTGTATTTCACCATTTAGAGCTTTCAATGTGACCCTTACCCTCCAGCCCCACCCCCCCATCCAGATATTCTCAGTATCAAAGATTTCTTTTGGGTGTCCCATGACAGTGCATCTTTGTCGAAGCCAAAAACCTAAATTTGTTAGACTAACCCCCTCATTCCTAAATAATACAGTAACCATTTTCTGGGCAAGTTTTGTAAGTGAGATAAATTCAAATGGAGACCACAGAGGTGTATTTTTAGCTTTCGTATACCTTAACCAAAAAGTTTCTAATTCGCTTTGTAATTTGAAACTCACATCAAAAGAGCTTTCTTCAGACACATGAATCAATGCGTACAACTCTGCCGCATTGAACTTTAAGCTTCTTTTAAATAGTACCCGCCCCACATATACCCTGTCTGGAAACGTTTCCATCCTCCCTTTGTATACTAAATGCACAGTGTTGTGCCTTTAAGCAGGAAACACTTTTTTCTGAAAGAAAGAAGCATATGCCATGATTGCTGTTGTCTCCCCGGCCAGCCTGTTTCAGCATTATCTTCATGCTGGTTGTCCAAGTCACTGGCATCTTCAAGCTCACTATTCTTATTCTGATTGTCTTCAGGCCCCTTTTGTACATTGTTCTTTTTATCCAACACAGTTATTTGCTCAAAATTCAATACCGGATTCTGTGTCCATTCCAAATCTGATTCACTAGATAAGTCATTATCAGTACCTTCACAGAGTCCTTAAAGCCTTCACAAGTATCTGAGGTGGTTTTGTTCCCTATTTTAACCTTATTATTAGACAGTGGCACTCCTGGTATACGTATAGGAGCAAATCCAGATGTTCATTGATTTGTAGTGGGTGACTGCTCCCAGCCTGCTACCTTCAGAGAGCTCTCTACGGACCAAGGTTCATTTACATCCATATCAAAGTCTGTACAAGTTTTTTTATGAACTGAAGTTTTCCTTACTATCTTTTCTTGAGTTTTCGATGAAAAAGTGAACACAGTAATTCCCTTTTGATTGTTTTTATGTTGATTGCGCGCATGCGCAAGAAACATATTGTGGCAGCTTTCTCCACAAGCAGGTTGTGGAGGCACGGTACTGTTGTGGTCAATGCTCCCACAGCCTGTAAAAGCTTGGCCCGCTTCCCCCAATGCCATGGTATGCTGCTGCTGGCACTAATTCAGCCAGCGTGCCACAACCTTGTAAAAAATCAGCCACTGCAATCAGGGGCCGCCTCGTCATTGCAGCATCAGCCATTCGCTGCAATAAGGGAGCGATCTGTCATTGCAGGGCAGGATCTTCACACACTGATATTGTTTGTGAACATGGCAGCAACTTGCCGCCATGTTCACAAACAATATTAACCCCCCACCATGTTTAGTTGCCGACAGGGGCCCCGATCCCCGTTGGCTTCAGTGCCCTAATGTTTATGTTGCCAACGGGAGAGCCCACTACCCATCAGCATTATGTAACCCCCCGCTTTTATTGTCTGCTGATGGGGGTGCCCAGTCCCCGGTATAATGTCACCCCTTTTGTTGTATGCGATGGGGTGCGGATCCCATCGGCATAATGTAATCCCCTTTGTTGTGTGCGGCGGGGTGCCCAATCCCCATTGGCTACAGCTGCCCCCCAAAAAAGAAGACTCTGGTGGCATGCTGAGATCCCACTCCAGCATGCCACATGCCCTAATAAAATAAAAACAGTCCCACAATGTCTTTTTTTCCTGTAAAAAACTGTCCCTCGGCGGTCTCCCTGCCCCCCTCCCACAATCCGCGCCCATCCACTGCGCACCCTGCCTCCCCACACACCCCTCACCCCATACTTACCTCTGGAGTTTGGTGCGATGATCTTCAGTGGACCGGGAACACGTCTGCGCTCTTCAAAGCCGACTGCGAACTGAGGAAATGCCGGTAAGCTGTATAATGGGATAAATGGGTTTTTTCCAACTTTAATGCATACCTCAGTCATGTTTTGGAATTTTGGCACCAAATTTTCAACATGGTGTTTTGGGACCCTTCTCATGAATTCTGGCACTGTCATGGCGTTACTCGGCCCCGAAAGGTGATTTTGAGGTCACTGTGTGGAATCACCTTTCGGGGCCAATTAATGAAATGACAGTGCCAGTGTTCATGAGGTGGGCTTCAAAAAACCTATTGCAAATTTGCGGAAAAAATCCAAAAATGATTGTTTTTATTTAGCTGCAGGTTGTGCAGTTGCTACACACGCTCGTAACTTTGTGAATTTGCAATATTTTCAAGCCCGATGTTCAACATTGCCATTTTTTCACACCTCCTTGTGAACAGTACAGCTGTCATTGTTCACATCCTGGCTGAAATGTGTTTTCACAGTTCTGGCGCAGAATAACGCGGTCACTGTGGGAAATCAGTGTTCTGGACAGATTAAGAAAATGACAGTGGCACTGTTCATGAACAGAGGTCCTAAAATACCTATGTTGCAAATTTGGTGATGAAACTCCATAACATGGCTGTGTTACAAGCGTGCGTTGAACTGTTTCCACGCACCCTTGAAACTTCACAAATTTGTAATCATTTCACGCCACATTTTCAACAGTGGCATTTTTTCACACCTCCTTATGAACAGTACAGCTGTCATTTTTCACATCCTGGCTAAAATATGTTTTAGCACTCCTGCCAGAGAATAGCACGGTCACTGTGGAAAATCAGTGTTTGGGGCACATTAAGATCGAGCGAGTGAGGGGGGGAGTGACCAAGCTCAACTGAGCTCTGTTGGGACTGCTGCGGAGTTGTTTGTGGGCAGAAAAAGGCCCAAACACAAGAGCCCAGTACAAGAGGTCAGCTTGCAGCACTGGGAGAAACAGAAAGAGAGAGCGAGTGAGGGAGGGGGAGTGAACGAACTCACTGGAGCGTGGTCAGGACTGCTGCGGATTTCTTTGTGGGCAGAAAAAGGTGTCAATGCAGGCAGGGGCCCAGTACAAAAGGCCAGCCTGCAGCGGTGGGAGAAACAGTACGAGCGATTGAGACAGGGGGACAGAGTGAGCTCAATGGAGCTCTATCAGGACTGCTGTGGATTTCTTTGTGGGCAGCAAAAGGCGCCAATGCATGCAGAAGCCCCATACAAAAGGGCAGCTTGCAGCTGTAGTATTTTTTATTAAGTGGGATTTAGCTTTCAGTATTAAACTGACACCCCCCCCATGCACGATCTTTCAGAGTGGATGGCATACCTAATTATTAGAGTAGGCAGGTGTCAACAGCAGACAAAAAGAGTTTTAATCAGCAATGATTATTGACTTTAATTCAGTGCATATCCAGCAGCTGACCCCTTGTTCTCTACCCCCCGGCCCACTCACCTAATCTTATTCTGTTTCACTGCAGGACCAGGAACTATGAAGACAAGTAGGGAACAGTGTTTCAGTAACTGAAATGAAAACCAAATAGGGAGCAGAATGGGACCGGGTGGGTTCACCTCACCTTGAATGTTGCAAGCTGGTCTTGGATGAGTAAACTGCCATCATGGAAGTCAGTGTGTCATTCAACAATAGGCAGTTTTGCGTCTGGGAGCAGAGGGACATACAGTGCACATACTTACTACCTGACGCTGGGTAGGTGCCCTACTCTATTGCTAGCAATCTCTGTTGTTGCTGGCCACGTGTAGGATGGCACAGGTGCTTGGATGGTAGGTGGGGTGGGGAATAGTGCGAGCGCAAAGTGGTTCCACAATGCTGCGTAGCTGCCCTACTCTATTGTAAGCTGTCTGTCTGTCCAGTACCTGTGAGTTGCCAGTGTTCCTGTTCCCTGCTGCCATGACTAAGATGAGCTCCAGTGCCAGGGACACTAGAACATGCAGAGCTGCCCGGGGCATGCTGATCACAGGAGAAGCTGCTCTGGAGACAGTGACAATGCAGACACAGTACACTAGTGGGAGTGGAGAGGGGGGTGTCTTCCGCAGTCGGTGAGTGGAGGACGGGGATGGAGATTATCGACTCAGTTGATGGGGGCTCCTGGGGGCTGTTACTATGTCTTTCCCGGGTAGTACGCTCTGTTCCGCCTATCACAATCTTGAGGGGGGCTTACAAATGTACCGCAGATGGCTGACAGCTGCCGCCATGTTTATTGAAATGTTACACCAGGCAAGGCACTCCCTGCAATGAAGGGGAGCTCCCTCATTGCAGCAGCAAAATTGTTTCAAGTTGGTGGCACGCTTTTGCACTGCTGTCATTGAGAGTGTGCTTTTTCATTTATGCCACAGAGCCCGACACGACAAAGCAGTGGTGCCATTGGCCACAACACTATCACACCTCCATAACCTGCTATTCCAAGCTACCACAACTTGTTGCTTGCGCGTGCATGCAAGACAACATAAAAACGAACAGTACGGACCATTTTCTTTCTTTACAGGTGTATGGAACAATGTTGGAGACACTGGGGTGGACTCCCAGTGTGCCCCATGACTTCGGGAAGTGATGTTGGCCACACTGGGGTGGGCTCCCAGTGTGGCTCACAATGGGAGTGGGCAGGGGCAGGAAAATGCTGACGTGTTTGGCTTCTGAACACAGGGATACACACTGGGGTGGGCTCCCAGTGTGCCACACAATCTTGGGGGGGGGGTTACACATGTCGACAGGGGGTTTGGGCACCCCCGAAGTCTGCTTTCTAGGGAATGCAAGAGGTGGACAGCGGAGCTGCTGCCATGTTTATTGGAATGTTACACCAGGCAAGGCATGTAGCGGAGGTGTGTCATTGATGCCGCTGCATGATGAGCTTGGCTCTGATTGCAGCTGAGAAATTGTTTCAAGTTGGTGGCACTGCAAAACACCTGTGTCACCGCTAGCATCCTCGCTAATTGGCAAATGAGGGATGCACCTGCTTAAGCATGCCCTGCATTCGGCAAAACTGACACACCTCTGCATTTCTCCTACTGCCACGAAATGTTGCTTGTGCGTGTGCAAAACAACATAAAAATTAGCCCCTTTAGATACCCCTTTGGCTATCCTTTCCTCTATTTGTGCCTTTGCTACCCTCACCCCCTTTTCCCCGCTTCCTTCTGTTTTACTTGGATTCTCCTGACTCATGGGTCTGTGAGCACCAGGCTACACTGTTTGTCTTAACTGTTGTTCAGTTTGGGCCAGATAAGAGCTGAAGGCTGGGGCTCTGTGCGAAAAGTATGCAATGCGGGCACTGGACAGGAGCCAGGGCCATGGCCTTGGGGGTGGAGCTCCCTTCATTAAACATCAGACTTCTCTTTCCAGAGGTTTTAACAGCCTGTTATCTGATCCCCAGGTTTTTTTTTCTCATGTTACAGAAAGTATGTTACTTCCTCATCTGTCAGAGTGATAGTAGTGTCCTTGCTGCAGTAAAATGCTACAGATTAGAAAATGACTGTGGGGGATTGATATAAAACGTAGACAAATCTAGCAGGGAAGGACTACAATCAGACATCTCGGAGAATACACACAGACTCCACTCAGACACACAGGTATATACACACACACACACACACATATGCACACACGGCAACTCACAACACAGAGGCATACAAACACACAGAAACTCATTCTGCTACACAGACACACAGGCAAACCAACACAGAAATAACTTACATAGATACACTCAGAAACACGCACAGGTACATATTTAAAAGGACATATCAACACTGAGAAAAAAGTCACACAAATACTGTACATAGACACAAAGGCATACAACAAACATATAAAAACTCACACAGATACACTCAGACACACACACACAGAAAGACACACTGAACAACTGTTTCCACTCATGGAAGGCAAGCTGCGGAGTTTTCTTCAATTGGTGGAACGTCTAAAGAAGGGGGATGACCAGCAAGATGGATTTTCAGAAGAGTTTTCTGTGAGTTTTGTAGACAAGAATTATTTCTACTTATCTGTCTGTGTTTTCAAAGCTTAAATTCCCCTTGTTCCTTCTGTTAGCCTCCTCTCTGCTTTTATGCCGGCAGGCAAGATTAACTGACAGCTGTACTCCTTGAGAATCTTACAGTACAACATTGTCGGGGTGGGGGGGGGATAGAAAAAACAGTCAATGTGTTAAAAAACCTTTGTACTTGAAGGCAAGGGGAACCTGCTAGAATCAGATTTCTAGTGGGGTGAGGTTCTGCAGACATGACCATTCCATGTCATTGTGCAGGACAGGGGATCAAAATTCAGCGGTCATATGACCACCTGAATAGGTTTTCTATGAGACTGCTGGTGTGTAACCACCTGCCCATTGGATATTTTTACGAATGTAAAAACTGGCAACTTCCTTTTGGCTTCATTTCGGACTCCCTGTCTTCAGTTCAGCTTCTACACTTAGGTCAAAGACTTTTTTGGTCCTGAACATGGGGGAGAGAGAGAGAGAGAGAGAGAGAGAGAGACACTCCTTCACCTCCCTGACATACTCCAGTCAGTTCTAACCTCATCCACCCTCTCCTATTCCTCCAGTCGTAAAACAAACAGAACTCAGTATCGGGCACTGTGCCAGGAGCTGGATTTTGTTTCTTAATAAAAAAAGCCTGGGGGAAGGGAGGGTGGAGAGTGATTGGGTGGTAAAGAAGTGGCTATAGGACTTGCCTTGGCCACTTATGAAGGGCTAGACTTTTTTTTTTAATTTTGCCAAAGGCTGAAGTGATCTGAAGTGGCCCAAAAGTTCAGCTGGACTGAAATGAAGGTAAACGAGCCAAATTTCAGCAAATTCACTGAATACAAATTAGGTATTGGCTCATTGTTATACTCTGTGGAAACAGGGATTCCCAAAAGAGGGCTAATAGCATGGGATCGAAGCAAAGATAACATTACTCAAGGCTACTGAAATGTCAGCAGTGCTAGTCTGGAAATCCTCATCAGGGCTACAAGGGTGTCAGAGGTGCAGGCCCATCAGTCTTTTTCAGGGCTATCAGAGTGTCAGCAGTGTTAGCCTGGCAGCCTTTCCCAGGGCTGCAAGATTGTCAGTGGTGGTGTTAGCAGTGTTCATCAGCACTAATAGAATGTAAGAATGATAGCCCAGCATCCTTAACCCAGGGCTGCTACTGTCAGTGATGTTTGCAGGGATACTGGGGGGGCACACGTCCCTACCTAGACTTCCGTGCTAATGCTGATATCATTGGGCAGTTGGCATGGCTTAAAAAGTTGGAGGGACTGGCCCCCATCCCCCCCCAGTGGTTGTGCCCATGTATTAGCCCCACAGCCTTCTCTGAGGCTAGCATGTCAGTGGTGTAAGCCCAACAGCATCCCACAGAGCTATCAGTGTCAGGATTTTAGCCTAACAGCCTTCACCAAGGCTGAGACCCAGCAGTACTAGCCTAGCAGCCATTCCTAGGGCTACCACGATGTCAGCAGTACTAGCCCAGCAGCCTTTCCCCAGGCTGTGAGAATTTCAGTGATATTAGGTCAGTTGCTTTCCCTAAGACTACCACAGTTTTTGTGGTGGTAGCCCAGCTGCCTTTCCCAGGGCTGCTAAAGTGTCAGTGATATTAGCCCAGCAGCCATCCACAAAGCTACTAGAAAATGAGTGTCTGTGATGTTACCTCAGGATTCATTTCTAGGGCTTACAGAGTGTCGACAATGTTAGTCCAGCAGTTGTCCCCAGGACTACCAGAGTATCAATGACATTAGCACAGCAGTTGTCCCCAGGCATACCGGTTTGTGTGATATTTATCAGTGTGAATGAAGAAAAATGTCTACGTCCTATAAAAACACCACAAGGTCATTCTGGACCTGAAAAAACATGCATTATGCAACTAGTCTCAAAAGAAATTATGCAAATGACTCCCCGTTGATCAGTAGAAAGGGAATTGGACTAATACATATCAAAAACACAAAGGCATATATCAACAACAGTTGCCATAAGAATTTTTAAATATTCTGGCTATATTCAGAAAGTAGGATTACAGCAGATATGAAACAGTTTGTAACTGGCAACTATTTATAATGTTCCTATGTTCAGAAATTATATTCATACCCCTAAATGATCTGTATTTAATTGTACCTGAATAAAAAGTAACTTGATAAATAGGGGATATGCAATGATCTGACTCAAAATATTTATCTTCAGGTGGGAGGGGGCAGAGCCACGAGTGATTCATGAAAGTCCTGTCCACTCAAAACTGATGGTAATTTGCCTATTTTGAGTCAGGCTATTGTATATTCGACATCTGCAACAGTAGTTTACATGTTATAGCTTTATAATCTGCAGTTTATTTGAAGATTCTGCTGTTCTTTAATTTTAACAGCTGGCTTCAGTGCTGCAGTAGGCATTGTGATGTCATTAGCATTGTGAAAGCTGCTCTGATTGGTTCAGTATTCCACTGTGATGACAGTCACCTTACAAATATCCACTGTGACAACAGTAGCAACAATATTTATTTATTTAAAAACTGGAAACCAGGAAAGGCACACCGAGCTGAAGCTCATTTCAAGGTGCAACCTGGGGAAGAGGAAAGGAGGAGTACAGAATGAATACTTTATATCAGATATGGTACTTACAAGTACAACACCAAAATGAGGAACAAGCACATAAACAATGGCATGACAGGTGTATGGACATAACACTGACTAGGAAAGGAATGTGCAAGTGTTATAAAAAGTGCACAGTGCATGTTGCAGAAAGTGATAGTACTTTAGAGGTGCAGGATCAGTTCACTGGCAAGAGCCTAAATTATAAGGGAGAGGGCATTTCCAGGAGGGGAGAACAGGAGAGAGGGAGGGAGAAGAGGGTCAGATAGAGGAGTCACAGTGGAAGGAGGGAGTGGAATGGCACCTTAGCTGGAATCTAAGGGCTAGAATGAGAGGAAGAGACACATGGAGGAGTGGAGCAGGTTCCAGAGGGAGGGGAGACGATAACAGAAGGCAACCTGCCAGCATAAGAGAGAGGGTGGGTAATGGAGAAGGTATGGGGGATCCCTGGAGTGGAAGGAGTAGGAGGAGGAGGGGATGGAGAGAGAGAGGAGAGGAGAGGTAGGAGGAGAGGGACCCGAACTAGTATTTAGAAATGAAGGAGGTGCAGTGGGACTGGCGATGTGAAGGAAGTGGGAGGATTGAGAGGGAGGAATAGAGGGAACAATGATGAGCATGAGGGGGTGAGTTGATAGCAAAGTGGCAGGATACACTGTAGAGGGTATCCAGTCTGGTGAGGGAAGAGGAAGGGATGGTGCCATAGTCCGCATCCTCATAGCAGAAGACTGGGAGAACCATTTTGGTGACCAGCGCTTGGTGGACCTCTGGGGAATGGCAGCGATTGTTGCAGTACAGGGCATTAAGTGTGGGGTGGAGTTTGGCATGGATGGCATCAATGTGGGCAGAGAAGTCCAGCTCATTATCGAGCCACACGCCAAGGTACTTGAAGGTAGGGACTATTTCAATTGGGGTGCTATCCAGCATGGAGAAGACAGGTAAGGGTGAGAGCCAGGCCAGTTTCTGGCTGGTGCCAAAGGTCATGGACACTGTTTTCTTAGTGTTTACCCAGAGCTGGTTGTCATGGAACCAGCACAGTACATTGTGGAAGTCTTGCTGGAGCAGACCATCTACAGCCATAGCTGAGGGGCTGGAAGTGTAAATGACAGTGTCATCAGCATACACGTGGATACGCAAGGTGACACAAGCAGGGGGTAGATTATTAAGGAAGACTGTGAAAAGGATAGGACCTAGGATGGAGCCTGTGGAACCCAAGCTAGGATGGGGAGGGGGAGGGACACGTGGCACCTTCCACCAGAACAGACTGTTGGCAGCCCATGAGGTAGGAACAAGAGCAGTCAACAGCAGATGAGGCCAGTAGAGCTTCCACGCACACTCGTAACTTTGAGAATTTGTAATATTTTCAGTCCAATTTTCAACATTGGCATTTTTTCATACCTCCTTATGAACAGTACAGCTCTCATTTTTCACATCCTGGCCAAAATGTGTTTTCGCACATCTGGCGCACAATGGCGCGGTCACTGTGGGAAATCAATGTTTGGGACAGATTAAGAAAATCACAGTGACACTGTTACTGAGCAGAGGTCCTAAAATGCCTATGTTGAAAATTTGGTGACAAAATTCCACAAAATGACTATGTTATGAGTGTGCGTTGAGCTATTTCCAGAATTTGTAATATTTTCACTCCAGATTTTCAACATTGTCATTTTTGCACACCTCCTTATGAACAGTACAACTGCCATTTTTCACATCCTGCCCAAAAGGTGTTTTCGCACATCTGGCACACAATGGTGTGGTTGCTGTGGGAAATCAACGTTTGGGACAGATTAAGAAAATCATAGTGACACTGTTCATGCGCAGAGGTCACAAAATGCCTATGTTGAAAATCTGGTGAAAGAATTCCACAAAATGGCTGTGTTACAAGCATGCATTGCGCAGTTTCCATGCATGCTGGTAAGTTCAAGAATTTTTAATATTTTCACTCCACATTTTCAAAATTGCCATCTCTTCACACCTCCCTATAAATGGTGCAGCTGTCATTCTTCACATCCTGCCCAAACTGTGTTTTCACACATCTGGTGCAGAATGGCTCTGTCGCTGTGGGAAATCAACATTTGGGACAGATTAAAGTGATGTTCTGACTTAACAGTATAAGGTACTGGACTTCATAGCCCAATACCTTATAGTTGTGTGAGCAGACAGGAGCAAAAATCTTAATTTTAACGTTATTGCCTTTTGTTTTGGAAGGGATTGTAACAGCTGGCTGAAGCCTCGGCCAGCTGATCGTATCCCTTCCAGCTTTCTGGTGCCGGCGTTCCACCCAACTCTGCCACCGCACTCTCAGAAATTGTGACATGTGGCTAGGGAGAGCATGACGGCAAGCCCCATACAAGTCTATTGGGGCTATTTTTAAAGCAGGTTTTTAGCCATTTTAAACAGTCTTCAGGGGAAATTAAAGCAGTCACTTAACTAGTAAAGTCCCTACTGCAGCCCCATGGACAGTGACCAGGACAATGTAAACACCAAGCTCAATACATCCCCCTTGTGTAAAGCGGTCCTCCCCTCCATATCCCCAATCTGCCCCATTAATATTCATATTTCTTTCCCTGGTGGTCTAGTGGACACCCCTTCCTATCCCCAATCTGTCCCAATAATACAACACTTTCTCTGGTGGTCTAGCAGACCCCCTGTCCCTATCCCCAATCTGTCCCTATAAGATAACACTTTCCTGCTGGTCTAGGGGAACCCCCTCCCTATCCTCAATATTCCCCTTCATAAAACATGTTTCATTCCCTGGTGGTCTAGCAGACCCCAACTCCACCCCAGCAGGCAGTGCCCCATCACCCCTCACCCTCTGTTCCTTCCCTGATCCAGCAACCAGCACAGCCCTCTGCTCTCCACCATCGCCAGCCACTGACTGAGCTATCAGTGAGCATGTACTGTATACAGCACATGCTTACTGAACGACAGCTCAGTCAGTCAGTGTGCATATACTGTATATAGTAAGCATTTATTGACAGCTTAGTCAGCAGCCAGCGATGGCGGAAAGCAGAGGGCTGTGCTGGTCACTGGTTCAGGGATGCGACTGGTTGAGCAGGGTGGTGGGGCAATACTTGCTGGGGTGGGGAGTCCACTAGATCACCAGAGACTGAAACATGTTTTATGAAGGGGGAGATCGGGGATAAGAAGGGGGTCCACTAGATCACCAGGGAAAGTGTTATATTATAGGGGCAGATTGGGATAGGGAGGGGGATCTGCTAGACCACCAGGGAAAGAAAGATGAATATTAATAGGGCAGATCAGGGGTAGGGAGGGGAGTCTGATAGACCAGGGACCAGAGTACTCCTACTAAAAAGGGGCTGGGGGTTCCACTAGACCACCAGGGAACAATATATATTTCATGGTGTTATTGGGGGGGGGACCATGGCACATGGCGCAAGTTCACTAACCTCCCAGAGGACACACTTCTACATTCCCTCACACCAGCCCTGGCTGGTCTAAGAGTAATTAGAATTTCACCTAATGGGAGGGTTTAGTGAATTCTGAATTAGGGAATATGTCATCCTACGTCTGCTGTAAGCCCCCTAGTACTGTGCCACAGCCTATTTTGTGCCACAAGGATGGTGCAAGCCCCCTTTGGCACACGCAGCATGCCTCTGGTGCAGGTTGCTTTTGTTAATTGCTCTTGGCACATCTTTTGGCACAAGCTGCACCTTGCACCATCCCTTGTGCACAATCCCCTTGTGCCATGTAGGGGGCTTTGCGAATCAGGCCCTGTGTTATTTATGCATACTTCACCCCAAAGAACTTTACAGGCCATGAGCAGATGTGTCAGCCCTTAGATTCACATAGGGATGTTAAGAAGCGAGACAAAGAGAGGTTACGGAAAGCTGAGGAAGGTTATTCACTGAGATTCAGAGAGGGGATGCTAAGCACAAGAGAGGTTAAGTGATTTGATTATAGTCACACGAGTGGTGTGATTCAAACAAAGTTTCCAGGTTTATGGCCCTATGATAAAACCATTAGGTTATACCACTTCCAAATATATAACACAGAAAGAGTTAAAATGAGACCTAATAGTCAGAGGCGGGGGAGGGCACAGGTGTTTCATCTGAAATAGACTTGTATGAAATAGGGTTGTCACAGTATCATGGTTTCATGGTATACTGCAGTATCAGAAGTCATGGTATTGATACCGTGGGCAATTTCAAATACCGCGATAACCGTGATTCACAGTATACTGTGGTATTGAGACCCTTCAACTAGTATTGTTTGCATTTTCAGGGACAACTGTCCCTTCCATGCCAACTCTCCCTGATGCAAGAGCTCAATGAGGCTTCTTTTTTGTTCAAAAATTACTTGTTCTGCAATACTGCAGTATGATGATAACCATGGTAGTACATGTGACAGTTATCATACCTTCAAGAATTTTATACCGTGACGAGCCTAGTATGAAATGACAATGGAGAGTTAAGATTCCATGATGTCTTGGGAATCTTTTAAAAAAACATACTTTAAAACATATTTCCACTTAGTTCATGGTTTCTGTATTGAGCCTCCACTTTTTATAACTATGTACGTCACTTTTTCTCACTATGTACGTTAACGTAAAACCAGGATCACGACCTCCCTCCCTCCCTCAGACTTCAACTGCCTTGGCTGCTTGTCTACACCTGTCATCACAGTCCTCTTGCTTGTGATGACACAGTCTGTTGCTATTGAAAAGATTATGATGATAAGAAACAAATAATTATAAATAATCAGTCACTTGATTGAGGTCAGGGATCTCACTCCCTCTCAGCATGGCTTTATGAGGGGCAGACCATGCCAATTTAGAGGGGGGGCTTAACAGCTGGCTGCCCTACCCACTCTTTGAGGGGTAATGAAAGCGTTACGCAGAGGAGTCTGCCTCTGTTACACTATAGTTGCAAGTTTAGGAAGGCAAGGAAGACACAAGACTCCTAATATTCAAAATTCATTTATTTTATTACATTTCCTGTTTAGCCACCAATTACTTCTTACCATTTCATGGCCTTGAACACCACACTTCCCCAACTGCAGTGATCCTGTACTATGAATATGTATAATCCATTTTATACAGACAATATCCCTTTGTATTTTATACATTTCGGAATCATCCAATTCAGACCACCGACAGAATACCATTAAACCCTCATTGGCTGTCCTGAGTATTTTTTTCTTTATGCTTTTAAACCCTTAGATCTGAAAGTAAAAACATCAGAACTCTTAAACATGTTTGCTAAACATATAGTGTGCCTGTTCTAGTGCTTTTTATGTGTCACACCCGTGTTTCAGATTGAAGGAACAGTTTGCACCAGAAGCTCTTAATACAGTTAGGTTTTTGTGATTTTTTATTCATTTTTCAACAACTTCTATTCTTGTTCCATAACATGCTCAATTTCTTTAACTCACATAACCCAGGATTTTGTCACAGCTGTGCTTGCCATTTGAGGGGTAAAATTAGTTGTGAAAAACAATTCTTTTATATTGATGATGAGGGTTGCTCGGATTCTGAGTCATGGAATTGTATTCATCAAATTCTGACCCAGTTTTCGCAACTGTAGTCCAAAAATCCCAGTTCTGAAGGCTAAAACATTTTTTTACATAGGAATTGAGGATTTAGGATTTAGAATTAGGATTGTTGAACCTGATTGCGATTTTGAGGTCCATTCTGGAATCAGATAGAAATCAGATTCAGAGTTGGAAGTTCCTTAATTTCTAAAGAGTCCAGTCACATCAGAATCAGTCAGTTCTGAGTGTCCCTATATGTGACACTCCCTTTCAACTAGCAAGGCAGTGTTTTATCAATTTTACATCCCTGTGTTCATGTGTGTGCACCATTGATTGTACTGTAAATTTCATTACCATAACCATTCTGTCGTCTTGCTTGTCTAGCACATATTGTCTATATATTGAAGTGACTTCTCTTTTCTATTATGGATAAACATTTCAATCATAGATATGCAATATCTTGCTGGCTTTAGATTTTCATTTTATGATCTTTTCCATAATCCTTAATTGTGTTCTGTGTTCAGTCAAGTTTACACTACAGTAGTAGCTTCAGTTTACTGGTAATCTAGCACCGCAGATAAAAGTGCCAAGGCTGACTGTACTTCAAAATATAGGGTTTGTGCAATCAACATTTCATTTACTTTTGTGGAAATGTTTTGGCTGTTTTTATTTATGCACTCTATGCCAAATCAACCTGATCACCTTCTTTGATGGGCTGACCAGGGAGGTGGACAGGAGCTGGGGCAATGACTTAGTCTGTTTGGACTTCAGCAAGCCCTTTGACACTGTGGTGCATGACAACAGTCTGGACAAAGTACCCCAGTGCAGTATACATGAAATGTATACAGGGTGGATTGATAACTGAAATGGGGGCAGGAAGCACAAATTTATGACTCTAAGTGGAGTGGGGTACTTAGTGGCATGCCTCAGGGATCACACTGGGGCCATAGTTATTAAACATTTTTATCAACGGCGTGGATGCTGAAGTCTCCAGTGGGATGCCATAGTTTGCTGATGATATAAAACTAGCCAAAGTGGAGGACCCCTTGTTCAGCAGAACAAGCTTCAGCAGGGCCTGAACAAGCTGGGCATTTGGTTGAACTCCTGGCATCTTAGATTCCTGGTAGTGAAATGCAGAGTGCTCACATGGGGAGAGAAAACAGAGGCAGGACCAACATACTGTGTGGGGCTCCTCTTGCTGCAGTGGATGAGGAAAAACATGGGGGGGCATATAGAAAAAGGGTTAAAACATGACAGGCAGAGTGTGACTCATGCAAGAAGGCTGGAGGAGTGCCAGGGTGCATCAAAAGGGGGGGTGACCAGCAGAAGTAATCCAGCCAGTTTATATGGCCCTTGTCAGGCTCCACCTGGAATACCCTGTGCAGTTCTGGACTCTGAAATACAGAAAGGGAATTGTGGCAGCTGAGAGGGTGCAGTGCAGGACCACCAAAGTGATCAGGGGTGGAGGACAAAAATTATGAGGAGAGACTGCAGGCCCTTAACATGTTCATCCTGGAGAAAAGGAATTTGAGGGGATACTTTACTGCAGTCTTCAGCTCACTCAGGGGTATTGAGAATGTTAAACCAAGTCACATTTTGATCATTTGTTTTCCTGCAGGACGTGGGGATACATCTGAAATGCAAAGATAGTAAATTTAGTGGTAATATTAGGAGGCGTTACTTCTCCCAGCGCACGGTGAACCTATGGAGCTGCCTACCAGTGGAGACAGTGGACATGAAGGCAGTACAAGAATTTACGTTAAGCTGGGACACATTTCTGTTTGCTAAGGGAATCACAGAGTACTGTGGGTTGTAGAACCCCACATGTTCATGTTCACAAAGCGTACTTGTTGATCCCTTATTATAAGGTAGGGGAGTGGTATAGGGGACTGCAGACCTGATGGACAGGGTTCCTTCTGACCTTACCTTACAATGAAGACAGGCATAGACAAGCAGCTAGAGCAGATGAAGTCTAAAAGAGTGTGATCCTGTTTTCAGGTAAATGTACATTGCTATTAAAAATGGGACACTTTACACAACTAATATATGAATTACAGGCTATAATGTGTCTAAAAATGATATATTTCCAAAGTTTTGCCTGTAACATCAGGCACTCTAAACATATTGTAAAACAATGTGATGACACAGGCCAGCAAAAAATATCTGTAAAGGAAAGATGAAGAAATGAATTTGTTACCAATTAGCATCTACTTATGTAAAAAAAAATAATTGTTGATAGGGACCGATAACAACCAGAAATCAGACTCTGTATTTTCTGTATCAACCTAGTATGGTGTCACACCAGAATGACACGAAGAAAGTCACAGCTGGTCACTCTCCTTCATGTGAAACAGTTACACTGTTATACTTACTGAAAACAGCCATGACAGCAACTGTCGGTTTATTCATGCACACGCTCTCTCAATTGCTCACTTGCTCACTCCTAGTTCGGTTTGACCTTAGACTCCAACAGATATTATGAAAAATAAAATGCGGCTGACTGCTATGTGATTATTCATTTTTTACACACCTTCACTGTGTTTTGCCTTTTTAAACTACTCGTGCTTCCCTCTCATGGTTTATCTGACAAAGCATATCTTGGGTGTGTAAAAAAAAACCACTTGTATCACTCACACAGTCACTCATACATAATTCTATATAGAAAGTATTTAGACTAACTGACATCTATGTTTTAGCCTTTAGAGTGTTTAGATGGTGCGATAGACTTAGTTACTGTTCACATTTAGGTTTTGACAGTCCCTCCTTCTGCAGGAAACTTAAAAACACATCAGCTTTAGGCACATTACAGTTGCCTTATCTTTTTTTAGTTAACTTCCCCTTTCTCTATAAAACTCTATGAATTACCATAAAAACATGATCACAGTCCTCTAAACATTAGCCACTCTGGATATCTATCTATACCAGACAGTCCGCTGCATGTGAACCCTCAATCTGCTGCTGTGGAAATGACGATGATGTCACAAAGAGAGGATTCTGATGTCAGCAGTCAGAACAAATGAAGCCAACAGGCCGGGTGTTCTGTTTTCATGGTAATGCCCATTGTTATAAGAAAGAGGAAATTAGGTTCAGAGAATAGACAGAATATAAATAGAAAAATGTTTATAAAATAAGTTGGGAATTTCCAGCTTCCTGATTGACTAAGTTCCGAGACCCATATGTTAATCCCCCTCACAAGTACACAGGATGGAACAAATTCAGGCAGTGGGGTTTATAATTTGGGCCAATAATATATAGAATTCATGACCCACATTATTCTTCCCTGATTGCCATCACAAACATAGCTGCTACCATTGCTTACTGAAAACCTTCAACAGGGCCTCAAAAAGTAAATCTCCCTTACATTTAAAAAAATAAAATGCAGGATAACACATGAAGATGTGTGTGACAAGGACTTTTTACATGTCTGACATATGAGATAGCTGATCAACCATGAGAGTGAAGCCCAGGTGGTTTATCAAGGTATCCTACATCAAAGGTGTGTTAAAAAATTCAAGTTACCCAACTCCCCTTTTTTATTTTATATAATAACTGGTAAGAAGTAATTTAGACTGAGAAATATCATTTAAGTTTTTTTTTTGTTAGAAAAAGACTGCAGTGTACTGCCTTTTCTGCGACAGAGTTGACAAATGGGAGAGCAGATAGCATGATACAGTTTAAAACAATCTGTGTGAGAAAGTGTTCGAGATTGTCAAACACATGGCTCAGCTGTTTGTGATTGACAGCTTTGAGAGATGCAAAGCCTGTTACATACCTCCTGTTATACATGGGTGCCTATAACAGAGTTTAACAGCCTCAGTTATTGACGTATATTCGATGGTCACCAGTTAATGATAAATAAGTAAATATTCTTTCCTCTCATGATACCTTTCTTACACACAGAAATTACTATGGAGTATTATTCATATATTTAATTCCTGGTCTTTCTTTGATGACCATGAGAAAGCAATCTGCTATCCTTCCCAGCTTACTAGGGCAATCTCTGCTGCTTGCTCTGCCATATGTATACTGTAGAACTGATTGAATTCACGGTTGCCAGAATTCATGATCGCTACAGCTCTCACATATTTACGTCCATTTGTATTAGTGCATCAGTGGTATTGTAAAATATTGTAAAATACGGTCTCACTGTATGCACTGTCTACAGTGTCAGGAAGTTGGCTGCAATCATTTAACTTATTTTGTTGATCCTGTATCAGATTGACTGACTGACACTCCTGGCATTCCGGACTGTTTAAAAGTAAGTCAGTCAGTCAGTTCTAGTGTTTTGTATGAGCCTATGTGTGTCTTCTAACAGAGTATGACACCACACACTGAGCAAGATGAGGAGAAATAGGACTGTGCTGGAACAGTTCTTTTGTTTTGGTTTCTTGTTTCTTGGAATGGACCTTTTTGGGGGATTACCATTGGTTTGCTTTTGACTATGGAGGACAGAATTTTCAATTTATGGATGCAGAGGAGTCTGGCAAAAGAGCAAAGATCATTGCCCGAGAGTTTGAGGTCACCAGGACATCGGACCCAGTTGATTCAGATGAGGAGGCGCCGTGAGTAGTGGACATGGTTCTTCTAACTGCTTTCTTTTGAGACGGACAAGAGTTCTGATCACTGAATTCTATGGCAGACTTTTCTCTGTTCTTCATGTTGAACAGTTACTACGTACCTTATTAATTGGCCACCGCATGCCTGCAGGGTGCAGCTATCTGGGACTACCATTTGGTCTAAATTTAATCGCTTTCCGTTTATTTTCGCTATAAAGTCAACACAGCAAATATAGTGAAAATAAACGGAGCGCGATTAAAATCAGTTCTACAGTAATTGAGACAGTGGCTTCATATAAGGCCTTCTGTTGTGTGTAAGAGGATGAACATTCTGCCTAAGGAATTCTGTAGAAGTCTGAGTTCTGTATTCCATGATAAACAAATATTCTATCAGTTGAGTATATGGAAAAGATGATTGACAGGGGGGAAAGACTACTTTTTGCTAGTTACTTTTAACAAACAATCATCATTCCTGTTTTAATTTCATGCCCACTCTCTCATCCCCTCCCTCTCTTTCTTTCCTTCCTGCCACTCACCCTTCCTCTCCCCTGCTCATTAACCACTCAGTTTGGCACTTACTGTATTGTTTTGTATGCTCTCTCTTGCAATGCCTGTTTCCTTTTCTGTTTTGATTTTCCTGTTTACTTGTCCAACCTGTATTATAATCTGCATACTATTGTAACATTTTTCGTTATCATCTTTTGTTGAAGCTATTGTCTCTCCATACCCTAAGTATTGTTATTCCCTCTGAACTGTGCTGCTTTCATGTGCTGCGTCACTGTATTTTGTTTGTATTTTAAACTGTTTTCTCCTGGGTCGTGCCTGAAAATAGGCATTCTTATGCCTAGTGCACTTACCCGGTTACCAAAAGCAAATAAATAAATTTAAAAACAAATTGATTTTTTTACAAAGCTACTTGAACCAAAAATGGCAGGCATGAAAATGTTACAAAGTTAAGTAAGCAGTCATTGTAACTTTTTTTATTTTGAAAGTATTTATAATTTTCCTTGTACTCATTAGAAAGTTTGCTATGTGACAGTATTATGCTGGATGTGTGGAATAACACTCTGCCTGGTAGCTGTCATATCTATATAATTTCCTCACACATCACCAGCACTGTGACTTCACTGACTGTGACATCACAAGTGACTGACCTTGCAGTTGTTGAGGGGCTCTTTCTCAGCAGCTGTGATGGCATAGTCACTGAGGTGACACTACTGATGATGTAATGGGGTGGGGGAAATGATGACTGTGCCAGGTCCCAGTCAATCCCTGAGATACATATGAAAGGGCTGAAAGGCATGCTTCATGTGGGAGTTTGATAATCGGGAGTACAGATGGGAAGTGGCTGTGAGCTCCAGTTCCAGTGACAGGCTACTGGGGACAAATAAATAATTTATGTTATCAGGGGTTCTGTTCTCTCCCACTAGATCACCAGGTATTTTTGAAAATTACACTGACATGGCAGGATAATTGTGCACTTGAGGGAGAGTTAGGCTAAAGAGGTTATGCGGTGGGTGTGGGTGTGGGTTTATCATGAGCTCTGGTTGTGGCGGCATTGGAAGTAGGGATCATCATGGCTCTCTGTGTTTCTCTCACTAGACCAGCAAGTATTTTTCAAACAATAAGGCAGGTAGGTGCTGGAGGATTGGGAATAGGGGGCATTAAGGAGAGAGGACAATGGACAGTGGCAAGGAGGTTGATGACACAGGTGGAGACTGTTGGGATGGAGTGTGCTGTGTGGTATGTTCTACAAACTTAAAAAAATCATCCTGTAACAGTGTGTATTAGTATGAATAATACCAGTGGTGGAGCTAGAGGGGGCTGGAGGGGTGGTCGCCCCTCCTGGCTGCCCCAGTGTGAGTAGTGGCACCCTGCCACCATCTTTAATCACTGTTTGGTGCCCATTGTGGAGCTCGTGATTGTCTGATTGCCCCCCTGCTCCAAAACCTTGCTCTGCCACTGAATAATACATATGTTAAGATGTTTTAAGTGATGTTTTTTACTCTTTTAAATAACTTGAGTGTTAAATGAAATGAGAACACTGTCCTGTTGCATGACAGCTGTGCCTGTGTTAAATGAAATGAGAACACTGTCCTACTGCATGACGGCTGTGCCTGCTACAGCACTTGTTGCTGATCGAGCTCTCTCCTTATTAAAGTAATCAAGTTGTATGTCAACAGTCATTTTAGAGAAGCTGAAGGAGATACATTTGAATCAAGAGAGGTTGTTGTTTACATTTTTTAAATGCTAATGCTTTAAATGTAAATGCTACAAAACTGCATTTATCTTAATAAATGCAGTTTCAGTATGCATGTAAACAACAGCCTTTTCCTTTAAATAGGCTACAAAGCCAGATTTTAGAAAATTTCTGCTCTGATGTACTGTGTATTGGTGTGTGTGGGGGGTGCAGCAGCAGGCAAATATTGTACTATTTCACTCATCGAACTAGTTGGATCATAAAAAATATTAAAGCTGGAGCACCATCTCTACCTGAATAAATACCATAAAAAAAACACATGCTGGCTGCCTGGGCTCCCCCAAAACACAGTGCAGATTCAGAGCCGACCCGGAGGTTTAAAACTGGAAAGTCTTTAGTCTCCAATTATCCTCCCAACCCAGCCCACACTAGTCAAGAGGCATTAATAGACAGGAAATTGACAATAAATAAATAGTTTAGGAGCACATACAATACTTGAAGCTGGCCAGGACATGAACAGGAGGAGCTCTTCCCCAGTGCAACACCAACCTGCTCGCTCATTTCCGCAGAACCAATGCAACATCAACCTGCTCGCTCATTTCCGCAGAACCAATGTCCTCCTGCATAGGCATGGGCAGGGCACAATGTGCTGCTGTCCCCAAAGATAGACACCCAGGGGCAATATGGGTGCACGTGCACTGCCGGGGATTTTTTTTAGAGAGGGTTTTATTTTTTTTCTGTAGGTACTTTTCATGCTCACTACAAATACATTTCTCCAGGCTAGCAGTTAGCTGAGGTGGAAAAAACAAAAACAAAGTAATGATCAGCACAGGGTAAAGATGTAATGCCACCATATACCATTCCAAACAAATCAAAGCAAAACTGCTGGTACATCAGTCAAACACAACACAAAACAAAACCTGGCATTGCAAATACCTTGGCTGGGAAGTGGGTGAATGATCAGCCAACTGCGTGCAAAAGACCTCCAGACTGGCAATTTGGGGTGTACACTACCTCTTTTCCAGGGAGCTACAAAATGCCAGCTTTTCCAATCAAAGTTTGTTTGAAAACAGTCTATATTGAGATAGAAAGACAGATTTGAGGGCAGCAAGACAACTCGGATGACAGGCATTAAACTGATAAAGCAAAAAAACCAAAAACAAAAACAGCAGCAGCTTGAGCTTAAACACCAATGGCCTCTGATCAGAGATACTAACCATTTATCAAGAAAATTATGAAAAGTTTCAAACTTACAAGCGAACTTGTTATTTGGTACGGGGGGAGGTCAATCATCTGGACTGAACAGGAGATGAAAAAAATCAGTCGATACCTCTTGCCGCATCTTCAAATCTCCCAGCCCCTTTCCTTCTCAGTCAGTTCTCCTTGCTAGCAGGATGCCAGTCACACACTGAAAGTAACAAAGAGACTGTTCAAACCCAGAGGATAGCTTTTGAACTATCTGCTGCAGCCATCGCCTGAACCACATCACACATAAGCCCACTAATAGCAGCTACCATACCCATCCCAAGGAGCTTCTTTCTCTTTGCCTTCCAGTGCCAGACCTCCCGTAACAACTAACTGTATGTGCGCTGTCCAAGGAGAGGGAGTAAATCAGATTACCTGGGCTGGTTTGAGACTAATTTGTGTCTTTGTTTTTGTGCCGCATTGCTACTAAGCTTCCTGTGAGCCTCCTGGATGTATATTCCTGGTTCTTGCCAGTACGCAAGACAAAGGGGCCCAGCCCCCACACACAGACATTGGTGCTGGCTGCTAGAGTTATGTTAAGTTGAATTTCAGCCTTCCCTCATGTGTCAGTGCCCAGCGGCATGTACCAACTCTGAGAGAGCGAGGTGAGGCAACAAGATTAAAGGTGTCTTTACGCGCAGTGATCTGTTTCACAACGAGCGATACAGATCAGCTGCAATGTTACCTTTCTGCCATGTACAGGTGATCAGTTCTGCAAGAGAAATGAATGTTCGCCGATCCCACATTCCCTGCTTTCCTGGGTTCACAGAGTTTTTTTCTGTTCTGCCAGGCCATGTAATAATGCTCTTCCACTCGTTTCTGTCCCAGGACAACAGGAAATCCGGTGCTGTCTTGGCTGTTTCAGAGCTGATCGCCTGTACATGGCACAAAAAGGTATTGTAACAGTTGATTTGTACCGCTCCATGTGATACAGATCACGGCAAGTAAAGGTGATCTGCTCTGTAACAGACTGAACAGAGCCAAGTGCCATTGCAGAAAGAATCTCCCATGTAAAAGCACCTTTAAATTACCATTACTGGTCCTCCTAGACACTAATTATCTCTTCATTTGCTGTTTGATTTCCCAGTCTTGCCACTCTCCGGTATAATCAATGTGTTGTGTAGATAGCACCCATGCTGTCTGTTGCAAGCAATGTGTGCCAGCTGATGAACCTCCTGTCCATACGCACTATACATCTTCTTAGTACAGCAGTGGGGGGAACAACCCAGAAATTTCTGGGTATCCGGCGTGGCCAGTCTGACCCTGAGTGTAAATCAGAAACACCAACAGAATTTATTAAAAAAGACCAGTAAAGCTAGAACAACAGAATCTGAACCCGTATTTGAAAAAATGCTTCTACAGAAAACACAGATTTTAAGTACAAAAACTGCTTAACTTCAT
Organism: Neoceratodus forsteri; assembly: GCA_016271365.2. Lineage (NCBI taxonomy): Eukaryota > Metazoa > Chordata > Ceratodontiformes > Ceratodontidae > Neoceratodus > Neoceratodus forsteri. Next base: position 220,134,903 of record CM028138.1, on the reverse strand, counting down.
TTGTTTTAATATACTTTCTTTTTCTTGCACCCTTGCTCTCACCTGGAAAACTCCCTCTATCATCTCAGTGCCCCTTTCCATCCCATGGAACCTCTGGTATCGGACTCTTCATTCCTGCCTTTGCTCACTCCTGACTCTGGCCCCTGGGCAAGTAACCTGCCATTTGTCCCCCACAGGCAGGACTTCAGAGGGTGGACCAGGCCTCTAAAGAGAATACTTCACTCAACATGTAAAGGGATACCAGAGGGAGAAGCTGACGATGAGAAGGTGGGCCAAGCAGCTCAGTTGGGAGTGGTGGGATGAGGAGACTTCATCTGTTCCAAATCTGTCCTTAATTTTTGTCTCCCCATAGCCCCACTCCTCACCCCACCCACAGGACATGCTCCTGTTGAATGACCCATCCTTGTGCATATCTGGGACACTGGTGAAATGACAATTTCTTCCTCTTTCCTCCTTTGGCGCTCCCCAGCCAGTGCCGTTCTGGGCATGCAATGCCTCCATGTCACACATCAAGTGAACTAGTGCGTGCCAATGTAAGGCTGCTCCGTTAGGGAGCAACATCCCTTCGCACATGATACACCCTCCTCCTGTGCCACAAGGATCAGTTATGCAATGGGAGGAGGTGCTCTCTAGGAGGTGGTCAAGGCAGGTGCCAGAAACCTGCTCCTTCAGTCAGCACCAGAAGTCCCTGGCTCAGGCATGAACTTTGGTCATCTGGGTGTTGAATTTCATTCTAACCTATAAACTATTGCCACTGAAAGGAAATTATGGTAACAACTTAGATTTGCATTAACTGTATTTTATATTTAGTGTCATACAGCTAATTAGTACATCTTGTGTGACCCCAATGTGAACAATGACTACATAATGACTACATTTTGGGAGGGGAGGTGCTGGAGGCCTCAATAGGGGAAAAAGACCTAGGGGTCATGGTGGATGCATGTATGAATAACTCTGAGCAGTGCAGGAGAGCAGCTAGCAAGGCAAACAGGATGTTGGGATGCATCATAAGGGGGATCACCTCTAGGAGCAAGGAAGTGATTCTGCCGCTGTACAATGGACTGGTTAGACCACACCTTGAGTACTGTGTACAGTACTTGAGACCACACTTGAAGAGGACATACAGCTCCTGGAGAGGGTACAGGGAGGGCAACTAAGATGATATGAGGGCTAGGGGATTTGGCGTATGAGGACAGACTTGAGGAGCTCTGCCTGTTTTCATTGGAGAGAGGAGAGACAGAGGGACATGATTGAGGTCTTCAAGTACCTCAAGGGAATAAATAGAGTAAACATGGGGGATCTTTAGACTAAAGCAGGAGGTATCACCAGAGGCATGGTTTGAAGTTGGAAGGTGGAAGGGTGAGGGGGGAAAAGAGGACCTCGGCACCCAACTAAGGATCTAAGGTTCGAGCAGACTTGATAGACCGTAAGGCCTAATCTGCTGGCAAATAGTATGTTAGTATAATACAGACCTAGTTCATGGCCACTGTGTCCTCCCCAGCACCACCCTCTTATTTCTGGATAAAGAAGAGCTGCTGGGAAGTATATATTACTTCCCAACATTTTAAAAATGATCAGGACCTTAGCGACACCTGAATTAGTCATGATCAGTTGTTTTTACAGAAACTGGGCCAGGTGATGTAAGGTTCTGATATGACCTGAACGTATTCTCCCACACATATGGGAGGTGCTGCAGAAAGAAGGGTGAGAAACTGAGAGTGGAAAAACAAACTAAAGTTCATGCCAGGGATTCCAGTCGAGTCTAATTTCAGCTGCAGTTTTTCCTGTTGCTCCGGTCAGGCTGAGATTACAGTAACAGCAATAAGCAAAGGTAGCTGTCTAATGACTTGGGTGTTTCCCAGCAAGTAACAATCCCCAATTAGAGCTTTGTGACTACAGCCCTGCATTAATTTACATGATTGGCAGCTGGAGCAGTCTGACTCACACCACGTTTTCAGGGGAGAGACTGCTCAGGCAAATATTGTTCAAGTTTCATACAACTAAGACTAAGGTTTTATATTTATTTAAAATTAGGTTACCAGGAAAGGCACACTGAGCCGAGACTCATTTCCAGGTGCAATCCGGGGAATAGGGGACAGCATAGGAAATTACAAGCAATAGTAAATAACATCATAGACACAGGATAACATAAACACAAGATAATTCGGTGCTGGTGAGCCAACATAGAAGGATGCAACAAGTCTGTTGTAAGAACAATTACACAAGAGAGAAGGCTGGTGAGACCCCATCTGGAGTACTGCATGCAGTTCTGGAGACCCAATCTCCGCAAAGACATAAACAGGATGGAGGCAGTCCAGAGGAGGGCAACTAAAATGGTGCAGGGTCTGTACTGGAAGACATATGAAGAGAGACATAAGGAGTTTAATATGTATAGCCTCGAGGAAAGGAGGGAGAGGTGGGACATGATAGAAACTTTCAAGTACCTCAAGGGAATGAACAAAGTCCAAGAAGGTAGCATTTTTCAGAAAAAGAAGTGTGCAAGAACAAGGGGGCACAATTTGAAGATGGGGGTCAGCTCAGAGGTAATGTAAGGAAGTATTTTTTCACAGAGAGGGTTGTGGATGCATGGAACGGCCTTCCGGAGGAGGTTGTGGAGTCAAAAACAGTGGTGGAATTCAAGCATGCATGGGACAGTCATAAAGCAATTCTAGGGAATGGGGGTAGGAAGAAGTAGGCTGTTGGTTAACTAGGATCTGCAGCTTATCCATTAGGTAGGGAAATGGGCAGACTGGGTGGGCCAAGCGGTCCTTATCTGCCGTCAAATTCTATGTTTTTATGTTTCTATGATTATCAGGTAACTTCGGGGGAGGGGGTTGCAAGTGCAGGAGAGCTGAGTGGAGAGCCTTAGAAGGCACTTTACAGAGGGGATGGTGGGAGAAAGCTGGAGGGAAGCTGGTTTTAAACAGTGGGAAGCCAGTATGAGAATGCAGCTTGCCCTGCACATGAATGCACGTGAGGGATGGAGAGGTTTTCTTTCTTTTTCATTATTTTCCTGTGTGGCAGCAGTGTGGAGGACCATGCAGCTGGTCTGGGAGCAGTATTGGAACTTGGGGTCAAGCTACCATTAAATAAAACATACTCTGGGGACATCCCAGCAATATAATTGCAGTCACCACTTCTCATGTCTGTGAACTGGGTTTGGGTCCTGGGTACTACTGTGAACTGGCAAAAGTATGATGAAGTATTCCAGCAGGGCTGAGGAGAGAGAAAGAACAGTCAGCAACTCCAGCTGCAACACTTCCTCTGGGTGACAATAGGTGGCTGTGCAGCTGTGAGCCCTTGTTGGTAACTGGGGCCACATGCACGGTGAGTTGGGCTTCCTTAGGTGCACACATGCTGCTGCATCCTGCTTGATGAGACTTAAGGAAAAGATGGGAAATTGGGGTCTGAGTGATCAGCACATAATGTCACAGGGCTCTGACCTTCCACTTGTGCTGGGTCTGGGACCTGTAGATTTTTGTCTGGGACAAATAAAAATAAATTCTTACTGACCCAGTGAATCAATGGTAACAGAAGCAATCACAGGAAATGGAATCTGAATTCTGACTCAAAAAGACATGCATTTTTGCCTGTTCTGCAGTCGTAATATTTTGTAATGTGTATACCTACCTCACTTGTTTTTCTTCACTCTAGTTTAATGTCAGTATTCCTAAATGTTTTTAATTATCTGGGTGTGCCTACAAGTATATTTCCTACAGCAGTAACTCCTTCCTGATGCTGGCCCTGGATCAGTTTTCAGTCATGGAAATCTTTGATTCCTGTATACTCTGCATCACACCTAGGGGTGCACCCTTTGATTGAAGTGAAAACAAGATGCTGGTACTAAACCACACTCTGAACTCCACCAAAGCCCCATCCTATTTTTACGTTTGATGCGCATATGCACACCAAACATTTTGATTTCACTGAAAGGGGATTTGTGGGGTGCTCACTCTCGAGCCCATTGCCGTTCAAAATGGCAGGGGCTTGGCAGACTAGATCAATGACCACCCAGTGTGGCCATGATGCCACTCTCTGCGTGCTGGGCGTACACTTTGTGTATTTCAAAGGAACCAAAGCTGCACCAATCAGAGAGGGCTTTGGACCTTTGATCTGCATGAAGCTGATCAGCTTTCAGCATCAGGAGCATGTTATGACAGTGCTCCATATGTAGAAGAATAACCCCTTCCACTCCCTCCATCTTTGTGCTGTCCATCCCCACTCCCTGTTCTGTGTCCCCTATAAAGAAAAACAAACCCCCTCCTACTCCCTTCCTCTGTGTGCTATCCCACCCCCACCATCCATTCCCTGTACCCGTATAACAAAAAAAAAAATCCTGTTCCTTCGCTCACTGTGCTGTCCCACCCCCACCCTCCATTCCCTGTCCCCGTGTAATGAAACACAAAACCCCTTCCACTCCCTCCCTCCCTCTGTGTGCTGTCCCACCCCCACCTTCCATAAAGGTTTATTTACTTACTCATGTCTGTTTCCATCTTGATGTGAAAGGAGAGGGACAAGGAAACAAGGACTGGACGATCAAATCATCACTGCTTAACGACAGAGAAGAAAGAGAAAAATAGAAAGGTGCATCTGCCAGACTGACTCTGCTTCTTGACCCTGATCGTAAGCTGTGGTGGTTGATAGAGGATTAAAGCCTGAATTTCCCATTCAAAGAGGGTGGATCATGCCTCTGCATAGTCACTACTCCGGTGCCCCTCAGCCCCCCCAACCCCGGCTGGATTTGAAGTTGGTGGGAAGGATTGGGCTGACCTAAAAACTTTCCTTCTGGGCACAACATAGGAGGCACCTAGAAAAGTAGATTTGACAGGATGCTAACATGTTTTATTACTTGGAGCTGAAATTAGTGTTTTGAAAAAAAAAATCATTGCACTGCAGGTCTTTGACTCGGGGCCACATCAAACGTTTGGCACTGACAAATGCTTGTTGACTTATAAGCACACTGCATCTCCTCCAAAGGCATTTGTAGTGTCAGAGAAGACTTTTAAAATGATAATAATGTTTTATGCTGTTAAATACTATCCTGTTTCCCTTTCCATGTCAGTCATGTATTCTGATAAGCTTTGACCAATTTCTAATGAATTAGTAAAATAGTTTTGTGGCATCCTCAAATCCAGTGGTGGAAATAGGGGGTGGGTAAGAGAACTAATTTCTCTGCACAAAATGAGGAAGGACTGCTCCTATATAAAGTTTACTCCCCATAAGATGTTAAAGTGGCTAAATAAAGTGTACAAATGCAGCATATAATGACAAAATAAGCCCTCAGACCCTGGTCAGATACTGTATGTTCAATCCGACATCAGAGGGGATGGGTTCCTAGCACCTCAGCAGTCAGGGTTCTTTCTTTCCATATTTCTCAGATATTCTAGAAGATTAGTCACACCGTTCCATGCTGTTCACCTGAATGGCCCAGAATAGTTGATCTCATGCCATGAAAAGTCCTGCAAGTATATAAACCAAGGGCAGTAGCTACTAAAGACTCAAGAGGGAGGGATTCAATTTAGTGTCAAAGGTAATATATAGAGAACAATGCATGAGTAGGTGTGTGTAACTGGAATTTAATAACTGTCCAGGTAGTGAGGCCATTAAAGTCTTTCAGGATGTTGTTTTAAGAGATGTGGCAGTTGCCATTAAAAAATGTAAGGAAACATAACATTGGGATAACTTATCAATATTAGAACGTACCGCTTTAAAGGAACTACAAGAAATATCTGATGTGGTTATTGAACCCTCTGATAAAGGAGGCAATGTGGTTATCTTAGGTAGAGAATACTACAGCAAGGAAGCAGTCAGACAATTAATAGAGCCTGCTACCTACAGTATAAACTGCTGTCTCAGAAGCCAATCCTTTTTTATAAGGGTAAGTTGGAATCCTTTCTTAATTTGGCATTAGAGGAGGGCTGGATTTCCCCTTTTATCACACTGATTATCAAAACGATCAAATGCTGTCATACTCAGGTATTACAACATTTGGAGTGCTCATACTCGCGTTTCATTTTCACTGTTTCAAATATGAACGCAGGACCCAACTTTCTTGTGACACAGTAAATACGTCTCTGCACCAGCTATTATAAAAAATAAAACATAAAGAACTGTGTGCTTATGAAGGTTTTTCTTACACACCCTCGATGTGTGTGTAAAAAACTTCATAACACACAGTCACCTATACATTATTCTCTATTTTATTGCACACTTGAGGTATGGTTTGCTTCACAAACCCAAGACAAAACTCAAGGGGTTTGTGGGGTTTATATAACTTAAGCAACTCACACTGAGGGCATGTATAAAATTCTGCGTTACACACAACTATTCATGTCTTGGTTTTTATAATTACTCACCAGCATTTTTAATAATGGAGGGGTTTATGGAGACAAAAGCAACAGTGTTTGAAACTTAGTATCTTTAGTTGTTCAATGTGTAAATAGAGTAAACTCTCTGTTGAACTTATAGTTTAGTAATATAAATGTTGTGGAACCTAAATGGCTGAACATGTTCTGTATCTAGGTCCCCTTTGCAGTTTTCAGTTATCTAAGTGACTGCCAGGATTAGAGGTTAAGTTCATTTTTGTTGTATCTGTGAGAAGGGGGTTGGGGTAATTATTTTTGTGTGCTTGCAGTCACTCATTGTCTACTGCCCAGGGATATAAAAATAAAGTACAGTTTCATTTGTGTTTCCACTGTTTGCTGCTATATTCTCTGTGGAGTGTTTTTATGTAAGAGAAGCTATTTGTTGTAAATGAGTGGCAGTTGTGCTACTGGGGCAATATGGTTTCATCAAGCGAGTGTGACTGACAGCTCATGGTTACACACAACGTGCTGTAACCAAAACTTACAACACATTATTTAAAGTAAATGTTGAAGGTTCCCATAGCAAATGGGAGTAGTAAACTGTAAGTGTTGTGAATCAGTCTCCTGCCATTCAAACTGCCAAATGGTGCTGTTTTCCATGAAAAAAATCCTTTTATTTTGGTGCTCTGCTTCATTTGCATAACCCACCCATTTTTTTCTTAGTGTTGCAACCCTCAACTGTGACATCATACCAGGGAAACAAAGATATTAAAGGGACACTTTCAGTTTTTAGTTTTAGATAGACAAATCAGCTATATACTGTGCCCACAAAGCCACACTATGTAAATTAGTATACAGGGTATTGTATTTCTGTGCTCACTGCAGAAATAGGAGACTATATCACCTAGTATGGAAGTCTTGTAGCTAGATATGGTATGCACAACGTATTGTTGTGAAAACAAACATACAAAAATGTATATTGTTGACACCACTACAGAAATATGGGACAGCATCTCACAGTAAGGAAACTGGAAAACTGGTTCTTATTTTACCCACAATGCCTTGCTATGTACATTTACATATTAGTGCTCACCACTACCAACATACAGGACTGTACTTCTGAGTAAAACACATTTAAGTCAACGTCATAAATTACCCAGAATTCTTTGTTGTTGTATGTAAAACATTGACAGCTCCCTGGTATGACATAATTCTGGGAGTGTGGCCACACACAGAAAACTGGAGGATAAAACACTGATAAAACATAAAAAAATGACTATGACAGATTTTTTTACAAAACAAATTGCAGCTTCAACATCTGAAGCATGTCTGGCAATGGCACACTATGTGTAAATGCATTTGGAGAACCTTCAGCATTTACTTTAAGCATACAATTGCTGGCCAGTAGTTATAAGCAGATGATTACTTTAACAGGAAGAGGTTAAAACATCATACTATAGGACAGACACAAAAAGCAGAACAGGAGCACCTATAAAAAATGCTGCATAAAGGTACTATATAAAACTGTTCCTTATTTCGGCATCAAAAGGTCATACTTAAAAAAGGCAGAGTGGAAAAGATTAGGTTGATTTCCTGCTAATGGTCTTAGCAGACATGCTTTAAACCTCCCAGGCTGACTGGTTTTACAAACAAAAGTCTGTATGACATTAGAACTTGTTTGTAACCTGGACATGCATACAAACCAGTGAATAATTTCAAGTAATCTGTCTTTTGAGCATGAGAGCACCCAAAATGGTTAACAAAAAGGACTAACTCTGAGCAAAATTGTATGACCAGATGAGAATGTTCAAAAAATGGATTATATGGTCAAGATTGGACAGGTGGCAACCCTAATCACATCTTATCCACTGGGAAGCTCAGAGAACGTGCACCCCTCCCTGGCTCCTCCACCCATCACCACTAGGTCTCTTTCGTATATGGCTGAGTGGAATGCAGAAATCTGCCAGCATGGAATCCATGCAGAATGGCAATTCTGATTTTGAAATGCATTTTGGAATTTCTTATTAAATTTCATGGAATTCTGAAAAGCATGTCTATGCAAACCACAGAATAATTCCCCACAGACTGCGGAAAACAAATCCGTAGTTTATGTAAACAGCAGATTATTAATATGGGAAAACCATTTCACTTGTGAAATGTCAGATTTCGTTTGTTACTGTTGGAATTGCATTCCACTGGAATCTGGATATTCCACAACACTACTGTGGTGCTTGAGGTGGGGGGCCGGTGGGGGGCCCAACTGGAAAGTATTACAAGGCTTGTGGGAGATAAGTGGTGACAATGAGCCAAGGTGGTGTTAGGACCAGAAGTAGTCCCTCCGGTAGGAGATGCCAGGGTAGGTGGACAACTGAAGGAGAGCTGACTTTTGCTGTGCAGGAATATATACTTAGGAGGGAGAGAGTATCATTAGGATAGTTATAGCACATTTGATATGTAAAGTATCCCCATATCAAAAAAGCCTATCTTTCACACTTCATTGTAACCTGCTAATACTTTACAACCAGAACCACTAATCAGTAACTGATAAGACGCAGACAGTTAATCAGCTGATTTCCCCCCATTACAAAGATGGTATGTATGATTCTCTACCTTTCTCTGTGACTAAAATGGTTAGATGTTGCTCAATACTCTTTCTGTCATTTTTTTCTTCAGTGCAGGTATTGTTGTGTCCATTGCCTATTTTTTATCAATAAGATTGTACTGAGTTAAAATACAGTTCAACAAAAATAGAACCATCAATATGCAACTCATACATCAATACAATAATCACATACACTTAACCTAAAGGTAACATAAGCAGATAAAACCATACTTGAATAACTTATAACCTAAGTAAGTAAAAATGAACAATTATAAACTAGTTATCTTAGTATCTGAGGGAAGTTACTCCACCAAACTTGCAAAAATTCCATCAAAACATTTAAGTCTGTTACTGCCAAATGGATACAATTCAAAACGGTTCATGACCTTTACTACACCCCACTTCAAATAAACAAGATGGGACTGAGAGCTTCCTCTAGCTGTCTGAGATGTGCAGATTCCAACTGCGACCTGATACGTATGTTCTGGTCATGTCCCAAAATAATCTCCTTGTAGGGCAAGATTATTGACTTTTTTAAGGACATTACTTTGCTGAGAGGAAATCTGAGTGAGGAAACTTCTTATTGGTCATTTCAATGAAGCAAGATTATGGAGCAAAGAACAATGCTGTTCCATAACTTTAATTTCAGTCTCTGTTAGGAACTCCATACTCAGACTGTGGTTAAATGAATGGGTACCATCTTTTAGTGAATGGAAGATGGAGTATTTGGACGTTTTGAGATTCGAGAGACTTGCACATTTAATACTAGATCAGACCCATATCTTTAATTCTAAATGGGGCTCTATTTACAACTGCTTCACAGCATCAGCCCAGTAAGCCTTTATACTGCAAGTAACCTATCCACTTTTCCTAGGTCCCCCCTCCCCCATTACACTTCCCTCCATTATTTCTCACTTTGACTTATTTCTCCAGGGGAACATTATCTATTACCTTTTTGACAAAATTACACGTACCGCCATAATGCAAGGACACGTGACTATTATTTGCAAATCACCATGAAGGCGAGTTGTGGAGGTGCGGGATCATTTGAACTGGTGCTAAGTAAATTCTATAAGGCTCACTGCTCCTCATCAAAACACGCAACCCATAGTAGAGGCTGTCAAAATTATGTTGCTCTGTTCTGCTGAAATAATGGACTCCAACCTCCTAACCTGTTGACACTGGCTGAACCTTTGGACAATCTAAAATACAGAAATGGTAGCAATAATGATTTTTTTGTGAGTTAACCCTCTCCACCATCCATGTGCTATGTTATGCTGGTGTGTGTGTGTGTGTGTGTGTGTGTGTGTGTGTGTGTGTGGTGTTCTGGAGGTGCGGGACCATTTGAACTGATGCTGAGTAAATGCTGTGATACTCACTGTTCCTAGTCAAAAACTGAATCAATTTGTTAGTCAGTAGAAATTATGGCAAGATTGTATGTTTTAGTGTGACCCTCTCCTTGCAAACAATGTACTGTTCGATGCTTATTTCTTTTTTGTAATCGAGTTATCTTCAGTACAAGCATATTGGAGGGAAACTATATATTACAATCTGATGGTGTTAAGACCCTCCCTTCCCATGCTCTCGTATGCATTGGGGGCAAAAAATGGCAAATCAGCCATCTTCTCACATATTTATGTAAAAACAGAGTGACAAAGTGAAACACCGGTTCAACAACCAAAACAGGTACATTTTTTATTATATTATTCTTTCTGATAATCAGGCAAGGACTGGAGGTCAGCCATCGCACAAGTGAAGGCTGTTTCTTTCTTTTTCAGAGGTGGATGTCAGGTGACCTGACTACAGTAGTGGCTTGGAGCATTGGCCATTGGGGTGGGTGGTTAAGTGATGACTTGGTTCTCATCACTTTGATGTGTAATGAGGAGGAGGACTGCAGGGAACCTGAAACTGAGAAGAAAGGCACATGCTGCAGGTTGACTCTGTATCTGAATATATATATCTAGATAAAACACAGTCAGGAAATATTTATTTCAGTGGGATGTTCTACAATATATCTCAGTATATCTTTCTAAGATGCATCTCTGGGTACCAGTGCAATTCCACACTTTCAATCATTTTAGGTATAAGATGTCAGAACAGTGCTATGGTTAATGGCTTTTGTTGCTAAGTGTTAAACACACATGTAGTCAGCAGGTCTGTCACAGATAATGTACCTGTGCACAATTCCAGAAGGCTCAAAACTGAAATATAAAGTCTGTGCAGCAGCAGACAAAATGTGTCGGCTCCACTTCTTTGTTGTTTGAATTGTTGGATGGTCTTTAATAACCAAAGGTAGAGTGTATGTATTTGCAAACAAGTAGTTTAAAAACATACTGCCACCCTAGAGAACTGTCTAAGAGAGGCACAATTCCCACCCCATGGGACAGAGATGGGCATCCTCCAATTTCACACAGTCTATTTGCTTCATCTAGTCTTTATATGTACTGTCTGCTTCTGGAACCCACTGGGCAAAAACAAGAATCAAAAGCCCATCTATACAGGGTGGAACAAATATTTATAATGAGGTTGACTCATTGTTGAGGGGAAAACAAACAAAAAAAACTAATCCAGAAGCTGGTGGGTGGTTTCACTCATTGGTAACCTGTGCTGTAACTTCTTGTTTAACCTCAGACACACCATCAACCTCCTTGTGTTTTCAGTCTTCCCATCTAATGGCTATGAAACTGGCACTGCATAGAAGCCAGAGGCTGACCCCACGGGAATCAATAGTTTGTTAAGCATACTTGTCCGGAGTTTGTTTATCAAAAGACTGAGTAAAACACTGTATTTCTTTGCATACAATGAAAACAAGCATTGCTTTATTTTTGGTCAAAGGAGATTTTATACCTCAGCTAGAATATCCGGGGGAATTACATTCTAAATAAATCAGTGTTAAATGGTATGTCATCAGGCATGTGTATAGGGAAATGCTGCACTCTAAAAGTAATGTGCCCTTGGCTGCTTCCCTTAAATTTAAGACTGCCAACAAACGTTCTCCTATCTGTGATGTTCTCTACATCCTAAAACAGCTGGGAGTGTGTCTGGGAGGACCATTGTACCCTGCCCTTTCATAAGCTTCAAATGATCACAGCTTTACAACTGCAATCTGCAGAACTTGCAGTAAGATCATCTATAGTAAAGCAATGCTCGTTTTTAATTTTTCATTTTATGCTACTGAATGTAGTAGTTTACTCAACGTCTTTTGTTAAACAAGCCCACAGCACAGGTTAATAGTGATTCAATCCACTATTTTCTGGATTACAGTTCTGTACTTTTATCCTCCCTTAACCGCCTCACAAATACTTCTTTCACCCTGTACATGGACTTTTGATGCTCCTTTTTGCCCAGTGGGTCCTAGAAGCAGTGCATGTGAAGGCTAGCAAATAAATGATAAAGATTGTTATACTGTAGGTGGAGGATGTTCGGCTCTGTCCCTGAGGGAATTAATTATGCCTCTGAGCACGTTAGATGTATTTTACTTTGTACGTACATCATTTGTCTCCTAAGTTAAATCTGATTTAGTCTATCAACATTACTAGACCCCTTGCATGGAATTAAATTCTTTACAATAATTTCACATAAATTTAAGTACAGGACACAATTGTCAATTTTCAGACTTCATTGCTATGCTTAATATTTACAATAAATGCAACATTGTCTTTTTGAGGAAAAAGTAGTTCCTAATTAAATTCTGTTTATGTGTGCTTTCATTCATTGCTTTTGAGTCCTCTTTTTAGAAATAGGCAGCTATTGGTGTTTTTAAACAGTCTAGTATGCTTTGCTTTCATTAATTGCTTTTGAGTCCTCACCTCTTTTTAGAAATAGGCTGCCAGTATATAGTGGTTTAAACCTGCTTTTGAGTCATCGTTTTAGAAACAGGCTGCTAGTATATAGTGTTTTTAAACAGTCTGTGCTGTGCTTTCATTCATTGCTTTTGAGTCCTCGACTCTTTTTAGAAATAGGCTGCTAGAATATAATGGGTTAAACAGTTGGTATAGTCAGTTCAACAGAGTCTGTCAATGTCTAGTCCCTCGGGATGGCAGCAGGGGCCTGGCCCGAATACTGTGAAGGCAGCAAACTCTGAAGCATTACCCAAGAAAAAAGACGTCAAGGCCCCGGTATACAGTATGTTATCAGTTCTGACTGAAACATTATGGGTCCTGACATCCTGCCCTGTGTTATAGAAAATCAAGTCACACAGTATGCAAGTGGAGGTTGTGGGATTTAGCCCATATTTTTATTTGGTTATTAAAAATGTGATGCTTGTACGAAATTGGTTAGTGTGGCTCTGTGTGAGGAATGAGGAGAGATTGGCATCCATGTCTTGTCAATAGGAGCTCATCAATCTCTTCATCTGTGATCCCTTATTGCTTACTGCTAACTTATACAAGAAAGAATGTATGGTTACCAACCATGCTGCAAACCTCAATGTGCCACTCAACTACTGACATTGTGGAAAGCTGCTGGGGAAGGGAGTGGCAGGGGTGACTGGGCTCATACCTTTCTATTGTCCCTGATTTTGCCTCAGAAATTTCTTCTGTCCCTGTTCTTAATAAGAAAATGCCATTCATACCAAGAAGCATGTTGTATACATCTTCTGGAACTACTACAACTATTTTTTCAGATGTGTCCCTGATTTTGGTGATTTGTCCTTGATCATTTTAAGCCTTGTCCCTGATTTGTGATGAGTGTGGTTGAGCGGTATGAGTGGGTTAGCCTGGAATAAAAGTACAGGACTACTGAGCTTGCTCGAGGCTGATAATACAAATACTGTTATGTCATCTTTTATTTTCACCTGGGCAACCATTGTATCAAGTTAAGCAATAGATGGTACAGACTTCAGATGCAGCTATTGGAGGAAATGGGTTGACAGGTGAACTCTTAATATACTGTATTAAATATTCATATATAGTATAACTGCATTCTTAACATTATTGTCATTATACATGTGCATTTATTGTATTTTGGCAGGGAGAAAACTGGTTTAGAAAAAGCGCCCTTTGTACCCCAATAAGTGCCCTTCCGATCCTAACCCCCCCCCCCAACTTTTACTATCTTCCGGCACCCTTGACCACCGCTGCAATCAGTGGTGTACTGACCTGTCAAGAAGTGAGTGAAGATGAACAACAATAACAGAGTTAGTCTGTAGAGCAAGTGCATTCCAATGCTTCCGCGATTAGGTTCCTTCCGATAAAATACAGCGAGCGCCGGGGTTCGATTCTTAGGTTCTCACAGCAAGCCCCCTGCGATACTAATGCCGCTTGTTCTCTGGCACTCCACATTACACTCTCCTCTTCTATAGAGGGCTCCCTGGTGTGTAAGGGCGGAATGCTCGTAAATGTGACATCCTAACCCCGCCCGCTAATTATAGAAGGGACAGCCCAGCCATCCCCTAGTGGGATGCGGGGGACGGGGGGGCCGGGCTATGTTTTTGTGCCCAGTGTTTTGTGTAGCCCAGAGATGAACCAATGTGGACCAAAAAGTAGCAGGAAATGGCTGTGTGTATTTTGGTTATAGTGTTGTAATTACGCTTTATGAGCGTTGGAAGCACACAAGGGTGCTATCTTCCCTTCCCATCATAAGCCATTGGCAGTGATGGTTGAGCTATCAGGGCTCACTGCAGAGCTACCAGGGCCAAGCCCTGACATGTACCCCTCCCCCCTGTAATTCCAACACAGTACTGTGTATACAATGTTTAATATAGATGAAGGTGGTAGAGTGGGTGGCAGAGAACATTATTAAAAAGTATGTGGCCGAAGATATTTAAATAAGTTGTAAACTATAAGGGTGAGAAGCACACAGATGTTGTTAAAGATGAGGAGATTTCCCAGACATTGTCCCACATAGCATGGCCCTGGTTACCACCCCGAGCTTGCCATCACCAGGCAAACACTTTGGGGTTCCAACCTGGCAGGGAACACCCAAGCCTGCGCTGTGACTCATAGTGGGGCCAAGCAGAAGAAGACTTCCAGTTATAACCAACATGAAGGGCAGAGTGCAGACCTCGCGTGGTGCCGCTCAGCCTTTTGTCACGGAAGTGTGTGGCACTCAAAAAGTGGGAAGGGGGGGTGAAGGCACTACCAGGGTATAGAACACTGCAGTGCACACACCATAAAACCTGAAGACAAAAGCCAAGTACCTTGGGGAAACTGGTGCCTTTGTGCAAAGTTTAATGTTGATTTATCAGAAGATTTCATGAATTTCTGCATTAAGAGATTATCACGCCTTCTCTGTGTGGGTAGTGCACTTTACCTGTGGGACAGAGTAATTTTGAGAAATGCGGACTTAGGTAACGTGGGACTGTTGAGAGGTATACTCTGATATGAAGTGTAACTAGTTCACGCATGACACATACCATCAACAGGTAAAACCAGTGACTCTAAGTAGAGAGATACAAAAAAAAAAAACAGAGCCAGATGTGCAAAAGCCACGTTTTGCTATGAAACTGTCAGATTTAGTCACAGGTACAAACAATTACTTCATAGCTTCAAGAACTTCAATTTCAGTGTATGTGGGGAAAAAAAAGTTTATGTATTCTGTTCTAGCTGCACTCACAGACAAAAAAGCAAGTACCGTAACTCATTTCCAATGCTGACTTTAATTACTGCCTGGATGCATTCATTAGTGACGGGACTGCAATTAGGCGGCACCATTGCCCAGACCTGTACTGTGATAGCATTGTGTAGGCTAGCTGTCCAGTGCACCAGGCATATGTTTACTTTTTAAGACTTTTACCGAGTACGAAATTAATTGAGTAATAGTAATGTCTCCTTAGTAAGAGCGATACAGTAAAAACACAAAAAATAAAGTGAATAAATACTTGTGACAAAACCAGAATGATCTTATAAAATGTGATTCGGAAATACTTTACTTTCGGGCTTAGTTTATAAGGTTCCAGATAACTGTTTCCTCTAGACTTTTACTACAGCTGCAATTTGTGAACCATTCTTTATTCATTTATTACGTTACGCTTGCGCATGCACAAAGGAGCGTCTTGGGAGAATAGGACTTTTGGAGGTGTGACTTTCCTGTGCAATGCAGTGCTCCGTTCAGCAGGTGCAGCCATCCTGCACCAATAGATGCAAGAGCTGTGTATGACAGCAGTGGTCTTCAGTTCAAAGAAAACCACTGCTGCAATCAGTGGTGGTAACGTGTGTGTTTAGCATAATGACGCCTCTGTATGACCTGCTGAAACAAAATCCCTCCAGCTTTCTCCTCCTGTTGCTGTCCTCCCCGTTGTCTTAGTGATTGCCTACTCGTCATTTTGTTCAGCTGACTGGATACCAGAAAAGAATACTTGAGTTACAGTGGATTTTTGCAAACGCACCTACAGTACACGTGTATAATAAACGCAGTGCAAAGTGTTTCAAATGGATGGAATTTTTCATAGAGTCAACAATTACAGTCGATCGACTGTAAATACAATAGGCGTGTGTAAGATGAAGAGGCTGCCTTCCACACAGTAGTTGCACTCCTTTCTCCAAGAGACACTTTTTAAAATGGTTCACAAAGTTATTTAAATCAACTGAGATGCTTTCCAAAATGCCAAGTGAATAACAGTTAAATGAACTGAGATGCTTGCCAAAATGCCAAGTGATTAACATCACATGCAAATGCATCTTTAATCGGCCGTTAAGGCAATGGCGTTTAAATCACACTTAGTACTTAATGTTGTAGTTTGATAGGGACAGATACAGATGTCAGTTTGTCATGGAGAACATGTACAAGGCAATGTTGTTTCTTTATTAACATTGCAAATCCAAAAGATAAAAAGGCATCTCACAAAATGCGAAGCTGTCATTAAAAGAACCGCTTGTCTTGGAACAGCGACATGTATAGATAGGCAAGAAACAATACTTTTTCCCGTTCTTGCTTGCCTCTTCCAAGTCTCGTGGTAATGACAGCATAGATATAAACAGTGAAATATATACTGCTTTGGTGAGAATACCTTCAAAATATTTGCACTCTTTTCTCCCCCCCAACCCGACAAGGAGACAAAGTGAGTTATCCCCCCACCCCTAGTACTTAGAACAGTGTTGATGAGATATGCAGGATTACAGAAAGTGTGTATATGAAAATCCGGGAAGTAAGTGTGTGTGTGTGTGTGTGTGTGTGTGTCCAGATACATGAGTTGTTTGGTGTTCTTATATTGACTGCCTGTTACAAAATAGTGCTTTGCATCTGTGTCCAAGCACAATCTTGCTGCATTACTTAACAAGCATGCTGCCTTTGTGTAATTCTTTCCACAGCCTCAGAAGTTCACCTTGCCACTGGTGGTTGGGCCTAACTGCTGACGTCTACCCATAACTCACCAGACCCAAACAATTTCTATCTCACTTCCCTGATCACCCGCTGTATGCCACCATGTCTGGAAATAACCATGGCACTGCATATTACCATATGCCAATACACAATCCACAGTGCACCCTGCTGCCTCATTTCACTGGGGTTGCAGTTTAGTGCCAAAAGTGCCACACACTGCAGATACCTGCAAGCGAACGTTTGGCATTGACAAATGCTTTTTTATTTAACACTTCTTGCAATTCTGCTTGTGTTTTTTTAATTTCTTTAAGCACTACATTTTTGGGATTTGCTTTATGGATGGTTTCTAATTCTTTTAACTTCTTTCTAGGTGTTCCGGTGCTGCTTGTTGCTGTCTCTTTGCCCTGGCTGACCCACCAATTATCTGACCTATTAGAATGGCCTTCATGGCATCCCATACCATTGTTTCTTCTGTTTCTCCACCTGCATTGAATTGCCTGCATTCCTTAATATCAGCTATCCCCTTATTTCAAAAGGCTTTGTCATTTAGTAAAGATGCATTTATTCTCCATTGAGTTGTTGTCTTCCTTGTTTCTCCCACCTTCGGTGATAGTAATAAAGGTGCATGGTCTGAGAGAACTGCCTGGTAAATCATACTTTGTTTTATTTTAGAAAAATCTGTTTTGTGCACCATGAACATATCAATTCTCGTGCATTCTCTATGCACATTTGAAGAAAGGTATAGTCCCTCTCCCCCTCTGTGCTGCTCCCTCCAAACATCTAACAACCCCTGTTCAGTCATATACTTCTATAGTGTCTGACTTGTCTTTTTATTTGTGTTTCTGTTGCCAGAGGATCTATCTGTCTGGGGGTCCAGGACTGCATTAAAATCTCCCCCCCATCACCACCATGCCTGTCTGTAGTGTACCTATTTGCCTGAAAAACTTTGGTAGAAATGGGGCAGCATCCGTGTTCAGTGCATATACATCTACTAAATGTATCTAAGTATTTTGGATCTTCCTGAGACTATAATCCCCCCCCCTCCAGGTCCGTGATTGTGCCCTGAAGTTCGAATCCTAGCTTCTTCCTGATCAATATCCCTACCCCGTTTTTCTTTGCTGAAAGGTGAGAGGAAGCAAAAACCTCTGGAAACCCATGCTCTCTTTAGCTTTTGATGTTCTGTGTTTGATATATGGGTTTTTTGTAAAAATGCAATGTCCCCACGAAGCCTGTGTAGTTCTATTAGTATCTTGGTTCTTTTAATTACTGAGTTAATCCCTTTGACATTGTAGGATATGACGTTAAGTACTTCCATTGCAGTTTCTATGTATAATGCTACTGTTCCCTAGGATTTCCAATCCTGTTCTTATTCTTTCAGCTTCTGTCAGATATACTGTCATGCATGATAACTTATCAAAACTATTTAACTGTATCCATGGTATATAACTATATACAGTGAGTGTCCAAAATTTTGTTAACTTTAGTAACATTTTTTCCATTTCTAAAGTGACCTCCACTTATTTATGTCTTCTGAGATATCTCTTTCTTTGACTTCAAGGTGACTAGGGGGTTGTTTTCTAGAGTTTACTTTGCACTGTTGTACCTGAACCCTGTAAGCCCAGGCTATTCCCATTGGTCCAGACAATGCCTCATGGTTTGTTAGTGAGTCTGACCCTATGTTTCTCCCTCTCCTAGTGGTCAGGTCCCCTTGCAAAGCAAGTTCTACTTTGGGTCAAAGTGGAGAAAAAATGAAATTCATCCAATTAGTTGCTTGAGGTGTGGCGAGGAGAGTTCCTTGGGTGTTATAGCTTCTCCCCCCTCCCCTTTTCCTTTAACATGATTTGGGAGGGTGTCTCTTCTCTGCCCATTTATAGAGACTCCATCTTCTGTGGCCCTCCTTACCCTCGGATCCTCTGTAGTTCTGGTATTGAGATCTGTGTTCTCCTGGGTACCAGACTCTACTGTCCCCTCCCCCCAAACCCTCCTCCTCTTATTTTTGTTTGGGGTAATTTTTCTTTAGCCATTTACTCACACATATTTTCTCATCACATATTGACCCCTCTTTACCTCTTCCATTTTCATCCTCCCCTCTTCCCTCCTCCCCTCTCCCCCATACATGTGCTTAATTTTTTGTAGGGTTAATCTCCTTGTTCTGGGACTATCCCATTATGCTGTCTCTTTTTCATGTTGTTTACCTTATTAGATTCCCTCCTCTCTGTGATAATGCTTCCTCCAGTTGGTGATCTTGTCTGGTGTCATGACTTCCTGGACAACCAGGGCCTGAGGATCTCCCCTTCTACCCCTTCTCTGAGAGTGAGAAGGTCCAAGCTGCAGTGATAGAGAGGAGCAGAATGTAAACAAGAGAACAGGTCCAGAGGGTCTCGTTCATCCTAAGCCTGTACTTAAGCCACCAATATATATTCTCCCTAAGTATCAGACTGGTACCTTTTTCAATTCATGCCAAAATATTTCCCAACTATTATCTACAGTTTTCCTTTCACTTCGCCCCCTTTCTATTTGTTGTGCCACCATGGTGACACCCCTTCCCTCCCCATTTCTACTTTATGATCTCTGTTCTTCCATCTTTGTTCCATTCCCACTCAACCCCCCGACTATATACTAATGTCCGACAATACCCCAGCTGACACACCATTCCCCGATACCCTAATCCCGGCACATATATTGCCGACAGGCATGAAACGTTGACATTCTGTAATCTTGACAAATAACTCAAAGCATTTCATATCTGTTGGCAGCGTCCCATAAAAATCCTGAACAGCAACTGCAGAACCTCCAATTCGGACACCGAAACAGCCCTGAGGTAGGACTCCAAACCTACCCCAGTTGTCTCCCAGATCAAAGCATGAAGGCTGTACAGCTTTAGCGAGCATTAAACCACATTTCAGTTTCTGTCTGGAACTGCACAGCAACCACCGCAGAGCCCCCAAATCAGCCTGGGTGACGGGTACAAACCTCTGCCCTGGAAACAACTCTGCAGCAAGATTTCAAATGGAATCAGAATGTTTCCAAGACCAAAGCATGAATGCAATACAGTCTCCCAGACTGACCCAGGACTCTAAAACATTGCAATCGGAGCGGGATCCAAACTGCAAGACCCGCCTGTAAATTCAAGTACCCCAAAAGCAACAACAAAAGAAAAAGAAGCAACCCCTGCAGCCTTCCCCCAGTCTCCATATGTTTGCACTACTGCAATACTCTTTCTGCCTTCAAACTGCTGTACAAAGCTCTAACTTATGCCACGGGGCCATATGTGCCCTCAGTGGGGACTGGTTCATAAGTCTCTCACATTCCCCAGGATTGACACATGCAGGATTTACTTGATGGCTACCTTTCTGCTGAAGATTTGCCTAGAAGCTCCACAGCTGCCACTGGAGCCATCACTGGGGCTGCTAATCGGAAGATACAACATGACGGGCATATATGTTTTGCCTCGATGTGTACCCTTGTTTTGTATACCATCCCCTTACGTTCTTGTTCCATACTGTTCTTACCTAGTTGGTTAACCACAATTTGTATAACCTGTACTTGCTGAGCCTGTGCCGTGCTGAACAGCACTGCCTATGTAATTTGTTCAAATGTATCCTTCCCAACTATGTACATTTTCCATATTGTGCTACTGTAAGTTCACCTTTTGTATGTATACCTGCCTCCTCTGTAATCCCCCCCCCCAGGTCGCACCGTGAGACGAGCATCTTTTTGCCTTTCCTGGTAAAACATTCTCAATAAATAAATAATAAATAAATATAGTATCACTATGGGCACATTACAGACTGAACTAACAGCAACAGAGCCTCAAATTTGTTGAGACGCAGGTACCAAGTTCTTGCCATCCAATCTAAACAGTGCTGGGAGCCCATGCAGATCCCCCGATCTTCTCAGGCCTTCTGTACTGCAACACAACCAGGATCTCACCCCACTTTAGTTCAGTGCCATGTCACAATTGGGCCCCAATCCATTCCCCCTACCCTTGTAGTTTTATCCCACCTTCTTCCATTTGTCTCCCTTTTGGATACTTTAACTATTAAATCCTTGCTAAGCTTTTAATAAAATGGCAATAAAGAGAGAAGGAAAAAAAAACAACCCCAAACTAGCAGATTCTTCTACTTCCTTTTTACTTTACAACAAATAATTGTACCAGGTGGATATTAATTCTGCTCTGATGTCCTGTTACATTCAAGTCCTGACAGGCAGATTGTAAAGTTGACAATGTCTATGTAATTGGCTAACTCCTTGTCAGTTTCCTTCAACGACCAGGAGGTTGCGATCCCATGCCTTTTTCTTCTGCTTTACACTTCTGCAGGACACTTCTAATATCTGGAACAAGGTTCTTCGGTGGGTCCTCTTCAATCCGTTGCCATTTCTTTCCTTTACCCGCCACTTGCCATACTGCTTGTCTCAGCTCTGCCTCCAACTCCTCTAACTGTGAATCCAGACATTCAAGTCCCCATTTTTTCAGAATTTGTGTTGCTGCTGCCACACTTCCAAATATCTGGATATCATTGCCCTGATGAATTTTTAAGTGAGCTGGATATCAATCAATCAATCAATCAAAGTCTTTATTTATACAGGCGATCACCATTGTGCATGCTCATTTGCAAGATGGACCTGTTACACACAGTAAGAAATAACAGATACAATCCAAACAATGTACAAAGTATACAGTTACAAACATAACAAAACAATAGTACAATGCAAATTTAGCAATGAAAGTACTCGTGTGCAAACAAAAAGGGATAGCATGGACAGGGTTCAGTTCGGTGAGGGACAATTATGACCTTTCATAAGCTGAATGGTGACATATACACAGTCAGGTGATTTATTAGAAACATGCCTATCTTCAGGGACCCAGGAGGGCAGTAGATTGAGGGGAAGGATAAGGACGGAAATAGGGCAACAGGGGTAGGGGTAGGAGATGTGGCAGGAGGGGTACCGACAAGGAGAAGGGGGCTACAACAGGACAGAAGGCCACTGACGAGGCCTGTAGCAGTGGGCGTATAACACCATTGGTGAATGGAGAAGGAGCAGGGAGGGCCACATAAGCTAGGATGAAGGGCGGGGCCCATGCTGACATAGTGGACAAAGTGCAGGTTTTAGCGACGGGGAAAACAGTTGCAGAGTTCTTTTACCAAAAGGTCGTATAAGGTCTTAAAGGAGGATATGCTGATCGGAGAGCTAAGCTTCAGTGTTTTTTGTAAAGTATTCCACAAAGAAGGCAGTGCAAAACTTATGGCCATTCTCCCGAGGCGTGTTTTTAGTTTAGGTACCTTCAGGTAAATGAGGGAGTAGCTTCTCAAGGCATAGGTACCAGGTTCGCATAGCAGTAGACAATCGAAAATATATGGGAGAAGTTTCTTGATAATGGCTTTGAAGGTCCAAAGTACAGCATTTCTGTGTCTCCTGAAGTGGAGAGAGGGCCACCCCACGGCTGTGTAAAGGGCACAGTGGTGAGTGGCATGAGGAAGTCCAGTGATGAATCTCAGGGCCCTGTGATACAAAGTATCCAGTTTAGCAAGATGCAAGGCAAGGCAGGGCAGTGCCTGTAAGGATATAACACTTGAGCCCTTATGTTTTTCTTCTCCCACAATTGTTTCATGATGTATCTGGCCACCAGTTGTTTAGCTTGCGTCCGGGATAAAAATCCAGGTCGAAGAATATTTGTTTGCTGTTGAAGTTCACCTTCTGCTGTTTCCATGCCATATTCAGTATTATCTCCTTTGATTGGTAATAGAGCATTTTAATGATGATTGAACGTGGCTTAATAGAAGCGTCTTTAGGCCGAGGCCCCAAGGATCTATGAGCCCTCTCAATTATCACTGAAAAGTCTTTAGGTAGTTGCAGTGTGTTTTACAGTAGATGCTAAACAAAAGCATTCATGGACTCAGATGATTCCTCTACTCCCTCGGGCACAGCATGGATCTGAATGTTGCTCCTCCATGCCCAGTTCTCTGTGTCCTCCATCCAATTGTACATTTCTCTGTCTCTGTTCAGTAGATAAAGCAATAATCGATCATGTGTCTCTTGTCCCTCTGTGAGTTCTCCTACCTGCTTTTGTGTGCATGTTAGTTCTTTTTCCGTTGACTTTAAATACATTTTTAGGTCTGCCAGGGCAGATTCAATGGTTTGCACAGATGTGATAACTTTTTTAAAGGTGAGCTCCCCTGATGTCTGTGGCTCACCATCTTCCTCCATCTCCCCCTCCTGCTCCAGGGATGAAATTGATGCTGGGGACTGCGAGTGCGATGTCCTTGAACTTGAGGCTTTCCTGCTCAATTTTTCTTCTATTAAAAATTGCCGCAATTTCCCTGCTGGAGTTGCTGATGAATTTCTATTCTGTCTGCCCACCATTCCAGTAATTAAATCTGCTACTTTGATCATGAATTTCTTCAGTTTTGAACATATATTAAGTATGATTTCGGGTGTAAGCATTGGTGCCTTCAAAATACCCTGTCTAGTTGCCCATTACATCACCAGAAGTCCCGTCAGAGGCATTTTGAAAGAGAAATAAGATTCAGTAGTCAAGTAACAGAAGAAAGTAAAAACCTTTGAAACACTAAACGCTGTTGTTGCAAATGTAAACCTTTTAAGCCTTTTATTTATTTATTTAGGTTTTGTTGACCAGGTAAGGTGCACAAGGCAGACATCTGCCTATTTTCAGGCACAACGTGGGAGGTTACAAGGCAAGGTTTTACATTTAACAATGAAAGCATTAACATGGTCACCCCTGAAAAAGGGACCGCAAGGTTCCAGTGGGCCTACCCAGTTACCAAAGTTTAAATAAATAAATGGTGCTACAATTGGTACATTACAAAGCTAGGCAAGATAACTCAGGGCATTTAGGTTCAGGAGTGCATACAATATGATGACATATTCAAAAGACACAGGTTACATAGAGACCAGGGTAATGAATGCAACAAGAAAACCGACACAATCGAATCAGTGATGCAAGTTACATACAATGCAGTGATACATACAGTGAGCATATTCAGCATAATGACAATTGCACAACTAATATCTAAGGCCAGAGAACATGCAAGGGCCAGCATACCATTCAGGCAAAAGTTAGTTAGATCACCAAAAGCCTGAGTAGGTGGGAGATATGTAGTAAAAGGGTAAGGATATAGGGAGCAAGTGAATTGGGAGCGCTGGATCAGGAAGGTGCGGAGTTGGTTTTTGAAGGGGATGGGGACTTGGCACTGACGCATGTGCAAGGGGATGCTGTTCCAAAGTTTGGGGGCAGTGCTAGCGAAGGCAATTGAGATTAGTAGATACTTGCTCTTTAAAGTGATTTTCTCATTTTCTTTTAAAGAAACATAGAAGTTGTCAGCAGATAAGGACCTCTTGGCCCACCTAGTCTGCCCTAAAATTCACTACCTACTGTGCTACCGCAGACCCTACTCGATCACGGGCCTTATCCCCACCTCGCCCTACTACTATGGTCCTTTTGTGTCTATCCTATGAATGTTTAAATCCTGCTACTGTTCCAGTACCCACCTCCTCCACTGGGAGGCTGCTCCAGGCATCCAACCCCCTTTCTGTGAAGAAGTACTTCCCTCACATCCTCTCTGAGTCTTCCCCCTCCAGCTTCATGTCATGACCCCTTGCCCTTGAACATCTCTTTCTATGTAGCATGCTACCCTCCTGAACCTTATTTGTATCCTTGAGGTATCCAAATGCTTCTGTCATGTCTCCCTTTCCCTCCTTTCCTCTAGAGAGTACATATTTAATTCCTTGACTCTTTCCTCACAGGGCTTTTGATGCAGGCCATGCACCATCTTGGTTGCCCTCGTTTGTACAGCCTCCATCCAATCTATGTCTTTCCGTACACTGGGCCTCCAGTACTGGACACAGTACTCTAGGTGAGGCCTCACCATCGATCTATACAGGGGTAACACTACTTCACTCTTACTGCTGGTGATACCCCTTCCTATGCAGCCGAGCATTCTATTAGCTTTTCCCACTGCCTTATCACATCACTCTGCTACCTTCAGGTAATCACATATGATGACCCCCAAGTCCCTTTCCTGTTTTGTGGCTGACAATATCTCCCCACCCAACTGGTACATTACCATCAGGTTTCTGTGCCCTATGTACATAATTTTGCACTTTTTGGCATTGAAGCTCTGTTGCCAAACCCATGATCAGTTCTCCAGCTTTTTTAGATTGTCCTTCATTTTTTCCACTCCCACTGGTATATCCACTCTGTGGCAGATATTTGTGTTGTCCTCAAACAGGCATACTTTCCCTTCCAGCCTTTCTGCAATGTTGCTAATAAGGATATTGAAGAGGACCAGGCCCAGTACTGAGCCCTGTGGCACCCTGCTGGTTGCCTTGCCTAACTCAGAGCGAACCCCATTTACCACCACCCTCTGATTCCTGCTTCTTAGCCAACTCTATCCATTTAACTACTTTTGATCCCACTTCCAGGCTGCCCAGCTTGTTTACCAGTCTTCTGTGTGAAATGGTGTTGAAGGCCTTACTGAAATCCAGGTAGGTCATATCCACCGCTCTGCCCTGATGCTCTTCCCTGGTCACCCAATCAGAGAACTCTAATCAGGTTTGTTTGGCAAGATCTCCCCCCTGTGAATCCATGCTGTCTCAGATCCTGTACTCTACCGGTCACAATGTATTCCCCAATCCTTTCCTTTAGTAGTGTTTCCATTACTTTGCCCACCACCGAAGTCAGGCTGACAGGTCTGTAGTTTCGGCCTTCTCCCCATTTCCACTTTTGTGAAGTGGGACCACAGCTGCCCTTCTCCAGTTCCTGAAACTTCCCTGGTATCAAGTGATAGGTTGAAAAGGGCTGTCAGAGATGCAGTCAGCTCCTCCTTAAGCTCTCTCAGTATCCTTGGGTATACCCCCTCCAGTCCCATTGCCTTGTCTGCCTTTAGTTGAGCTAATTCCTTGAGGACCCTCTCCTCCATAAAAGGACTCGTGTCCACATCCCTACCTTTAATGATGCCCTTTTCCCATAACTGTGGCACATTACCTGCCCCTTCCTTTGTAAATACTGAACAAAAATACTTATTCAATATGTCTGCTTTTTTCTGGTCCCCTTCCATACAAACCCCTCTTTCCCCTTTTAGCCTTACTTTTCCTACCTCGTTCTTCCCTTTTTTGCTTTATATACCTAAAGAATGCTTTGTCCCCCTTTTTTGCTGACTTGGCAATATTTTCTCTGTTTGTGCCTTCACCCTCCTAGTCGTTTCCCTGACTCCCTTTGTTTCTCCTGATAATCCTCCCTATCTGTTTCCTTCTGAGTCGACTTGTACCTTCTAAATGCTAGCTTTTTTGCCTTTACTTTTTCTGCTATTTCCTTCAAGAACCATAGCGGTCTCCTTTTTCTCTTGCCCTTTTTAACCTGCCTGACACACAGGTTTGTTGCCTTCTCACTGGCCACTTTTATTTTTCCCACAGTTCTGAAACTCTACCCAGATTCCATATCCCTGCTAGGGTTCCCTGAGGCATTCTGCCATTTTCTTGAAATCGACCCTTCTGAAGTCCAGGGCCCTTGTTTTAGTGTGGTTCAATTCTGATCCAGTTCTTATATTGAACTACACTATATGATGATCATTGGTTTCCAAGGGGCTACCCATTGTGATGTCAGTGACACTGTCTCCGTTTGACAGTACCAGGTCCAGTATCAACCCCCCCATGAGTGGGTTCCTTAACTTGCTGCCTGAGGAACACCCCCTGCAGGAAGTCCAGGACACTTGAAGAATTAACCTTTTGCCCTGTACTGTTGACCATACGGGTTTCAGACTTAACTTTCAGTAGATTGTCTTCTTGTTAATAAGCAGGTGTATCTGTTCTTTTTCCCACTTTTGTGACTGCAAAGACTCAGGAAAGTGGGGTTTCTTCTCAAAAAGCAGGTCTGTGACTCAGGAAAGCAGGGCCTGTTTTCATGAGTGGCAGCAGCTTAATTTCACTAATATTTTAAAAAGTATTAGTTTTCTAACTAGAAAAAATCCTCTGTAAGAATCACTCTTGTACCCTACACTATCGTTCACATAATTTTTAGACTTAACTTCCAATTCATTTTCTTCTTTTTTAATGTGCAGAGGTTTCTTTTCTTTTCCCCACTTTTCTGATCATTAAGGCTCAGGAAAACTGTGGTCTTTTCTCATGAAAATGGATTTTGACTTTCAAACATGATGTTCTTTATCAGTTTTGTAAAAATCCAGTTATGAAAAATTTGTAACAAATGAAATGTGCTTGTGCCAAAGCAGCCTTTTATTTTCTTAATAATTTAGTGAAGTCACCTATTACGAATGTGTTAGTAAAGTTACCTATTAAGGATTCATCCTTGGACCAAACTCTAACAAATCTGAGAGTTTCAGGTTTCAGCTCACAGCCATTTTTGTGCTATTGGTGATCAAAAAAATCTGTTTTTCTTTATTGATTTTATTGCATTTAAAAATTCAGTTACAAACAACAATTCATAGAGATATACGAGAAACAAAGTTCATAAACAGAAGTAATTTTCTAATACTAAACTACTGCTACATAATTTGATATATCTGATTAAGAAATATCAGCTATAAATTATTTAACAAATAAGCTTGTTTGGTAGTAAATTGATGTACATAGAACAATTGCACAAACTATCCTTATTTATAATAGTGCAAGAAACTACTCCAGGTCTGTTTGAAAAGTTTATATTTCCCTTCTGCAGTATGGCTTAATCTTTCATTTTCTGCCAGTTTTCCCACAGTACAGAACCATTCACTTAGAGAGGAGCCAGTTGTCTGTCTCCATTTTGATAACATAAGCCTTTTTTATGCATAAAGAGGCAGACAAAATCCAAATTTTATTCATGCTTAGATACTGAGTGCAAATTAGAACACTCTCCTAAAACATTTAATGCTGGATCAGGAGGTATCGCACATTTCAGGTTCATTTTACAAAAGAAAAACATTTAATTCCAGGGGCCCAATATTCAAAATTGTTCACAGGCACTAACAGGTGTTAGTAAGTAGTAGTATTAAAAAGCTTTACTTTTATACAGAATATGGTGGAAAAGTCACATCATTAGGACCAAGGTCCTAAAATACAGAACTGCACATAAAACAATAACAAAACAATAACTACATTAAGTAATTGCACCGTATGACAAACAATCAGTAAATACATAATTAGGCAAATGATATTAAATAATTAACCATTGCACATACATCTTGTCCTAAGTTCGTATTTCAAATCACTCGTGAATAATTTAATACTGACATTTTCTGATTCTTTTGTTTTGTTTATAGAATTCCAAATGCCAAATGTAATAGCAGCAAAGGACATTCTACTGTACTTGTTATTTAATCTAGGTGGTTTAAAAACTTGTAAGTTTATTTGTCTTATGTTATACTGATATTGAGTTTATTCTAGTTTTTCATATACATATACCGGTTTCTGGAAATGAAGAACTTTAAAAATTTGATTTGCCCAAGCTACTACTCTTCTGTTTTCTTGAGTTAACTTTCCCAGTTCTTTGTATAATCAACAATGACAAATTTTATAATCCTTACGCAAAATAAATCTTGCAAGTTTATTGTACATTACGTCTATCTTAGACAAGAATCGCTTGTTTGCGAGACCATACTCATGGTTTCCATAATCAAGGACAGGCATCAATAACTGGTTTCTACCAGAGTCCTCATCTGTTTATTAATACAAAACAGTTATGACCTCTATTTTTTTTCCTGTTTAGAGTGTCAAGAGTTGGGACACTGTTTGATTACACTCCTTTCTGAATTTCTGTGGTTGGGCTAGTCTTTTGGCATCAATGAATACCCAATTCTGTTTTCCTGCTGTTTTGATCCTCCCGCTGGTTCAGATGTTCCATTGTCCATGGCCCATACTTAATACTGACCCCTTCTTCCATCCCCTGCCAAGGATATGCTCTCCACGGGCTCCCTGCCCATAGATGTGGGAAACCTGGGCACCGGGTGGTCGGCGCTGCTCTACTGCCACCTGAGAACTTAAGCTCAGACTCTTCATTAGCAAAGCATGGCATTAGCAGCCATCCAATCAGAACATGAATGATCTTCGGTGTTGGCTTCTGATTGGTTCCTGCAGTCTGCTTCTCTAGCCATTCTAAACCAAGCGTAAATCTGATTTCCATGTCGAAATTTGCCAAAAAAGAACTGTAATTACTTTTCTCCTTGACTGTAAGACCCATATCCTTCTGTTTAGAGTGTTACATTTAGGGATACTGTGTGATTACGCTACTTTTGAAATTCTGTGCTTGCATCAGCTCCCTACACGAGCGGCCGATCACTTCTCCCTACTGAAGCCTCATCTTATGTCCTCCTTAAATATTACAGAAGCACTCTGAACTGATATGACTGATATAACATTGAGTACTTACTTGCACTAATTGCATTAATTGTTTTTTACTTGTGTTACTTGGCTCTATTGTAAATATCTCTGTATGCATTGTACCATTTGACCCGGAGCTAACCAGGTCCATCTTGTAAATGAGCTTGCTCAACAATGTTCACCTGGATAAATAAAGATTTTGATTGATTGATTGCCTAAAAGCCCCCAGCCTTTTGTTTATGTTCATCAATGTGTCTTCAATGTGATATCCAGGGTTTGCACTGGATCATCATATTGAAAATGGGCGTTTGCATGGGAAAACAGGGTTAACTGCCATGCAAAATATAATATATGCAGATGGGCAAGGGAAGGAGCATGGCTATGAATATCCATGCTACCCCATATTCAGTGGCTTTTCGCTGTGCAAAAGGGGTTAGCATGGTCCTTTTGGGCAGCGTGAATACTGCTGAACAAGATCCTGTCCTGCTCTGTGCAATCCTAGTGGTTGCCATAGGTACTCTAGCAACCTACATGGTTGTCTAGTGGGAGAGCACACCTACCCCCTGTGGTCCATGGCACTCTTTCTGAGTGTTGAACCAAGTATGTGTGAGCATATCCTTGGTGGTAGTGGTCCTCCTCCCACCGTTCACTGTCCTCATGCCCACTAAAGGTCTCCCTGGTGCCTAGTGGGCCCCCACTCTCCGATGCACAACCCGACATGTAGCAACCCAGTTCCTGTTGTTCAGAGGGTGGGAGGACCATTAGGCAACAGGGATCAGGTTACTACATGTTGGGCTGTGCATCAGAGGGTGGGGGGACCACTAGGCACCAGGGATCGGGTTACTACATGTTGGACTGTGCATCAGAGGGTAGGGGCACCACTAAGCACCAGGAATTGGGTTACTACATGTCCAGCTGTGCATCAGAGGGTGGGGGCACCACTAGGCACCAGGGATCAGGTTACTACATGTCGGGCTGTGCATCAGAGGGTGGAGGGACCACTAAGCACCATGGATTGGATTGCTACATGTTGGGCTATGCATCAGAGAGTGGGGGCACCACTAAGCACCAGGGACCAGGTTATTACATGTTTGGTTGTGCATCAGAGGTTGTGGGAACCACTAAGCACTAGTGATTGGGTTACTACATGTCAGGCTGTGCATCAGAGGGTGGGGGCTCCACTAAGCACCAGGGATCAGGTTGCTACATGTCAGGTTGTGCATCAGAGGGTGGGGGGACCACTAAGCACCAGGGTCTGGATTGCTACATGTTGGACTGTGCATCAGAGTGTGGGGGAACCACTGAACACTAGGGATCGGGTTACTACATGTTGGGCTCTGCATCAGAAGGTGGGGGAACCACTAAGCACCGGTGATTGGGTAACTGCATGTCGGGCTGTGCATCAGAGGGTGAGGGCACCACTAAGCACCAGGGATTGGGTTAGTACATGTCGGGTTGTGCATCAGAGGATGGGAGCACAATTAAGCACCAGGAATTGGATTGCTACATGTTGGGCTGTGCATCAGAGGGTGGGAACACCACCAAGCACCAGGGATCGGGTTGCCACATGTTGGGTTGTGCATCAGAGAGTGTGGGCACCATTAAGCACCAGAGATTGGGTTACTACATGTTGGACTGTGTATCAGAGTGTGGGGGAACCACTGAACACCAGGAATCGGGTTACTACATGTTGGGCTCTGCATCAGTGGGTGAGGGCACCACTAAGCACCAGGGATTGTATTGCTACATGTTGGGCTGTGTATCAGAGGGTGGGAGCACCACTAAGCACCAGGGATTGAGTTGCTACATGTTGGATTGTGCATCAGAGGGTGTGGGCACCACTAAGCACCAGAGATTGGGTTACTACATGTCGGGCTCTGCATCAGTGGGTGGGTGCACCACTAAGCACCAGGGATGGGGTTACTACATGTTGGACTGTGCATCAGAGGGTGGGGGCACCACTAAACACCAGGGATTGGGTTACTACATGTTGGACTGTGCATCAGAGGGTGGGGGCACCACTAAGCACCAAGAATCAGGTTACTACATGTCAGGCTGTGCATCATAGGGTGAGGGCATCACTAGGCACCAGGGATCAGGTTACTACATGTCAGGCTGTGCATCACAGGGTGAGGGCATCACTAGGCACCAGGGATCAGGTTACTACATGTCGAGTTGTGCATCAGAGGGTGGGGCACCACTAAGCACCACGGATCGGGTTACTACATGTTGGGCTCTGCATCAGTGGGTGAGGGCACCACTAAGCACCAGGGATTGGATTGCTACATGTTGGGCTGTGCATCAGAGGGTGGGAGCACCACTAAGCACCAGGGATCGGGTTGCTACATGTCAGGTTGTGCACCAGAGGGTGTGGGCACCACTAAGCACCAGAAATTGGGCTACTACATGTTGAGCTCTGCATCAGTGTTTGGGGGCACCACTAAGCACCAGGGAAGGGGTTACTACATGTTGGACTGTGCATCAGAGGGTGGGGGCACCACTAAGCACCAGGGATTGGGTTACTACATGTCGGACTGTGCATCAGAGGGTGGGGGCACCACTAAGCACCAGAGATTGGGTTACTACATGTCAGGCTCTGCATCAGTGGGTGGGGGCACCACTAAGCACCAGGGATTGGGTTACTACATGTGAGGCTGTGCATCAGAGGGTGGGGGCACCACTAGGCACCAGGGATCAGGTTACTACATGTTGGGCTGTGCATCAGAGGGTTGGGGGGACCACTGAGCACCAGGGATCAGGTTACTACATGACAGGCTGTGAATCAGAGGGTGGGGGGACCCCTAAGCACCAGGGATCGGGTTACTACATGTTATACTGTGTATCAGAGGGTGGGAGCACCACTAAGCACCAGGGATTGGGTTACTACATGTCAGGCTGTGCATCACAGGGTGGGGGCACCACTAAGCACCAGGAATCGGGTTACTACATGTCGGGCTCTGCATCAGTTGGTGGGAGCACCACTAAGCATCAGGGATCAGGTTGCTACATTGGAACCATGTGATAACCGTGAAGATTATATCATGACTTGCAAAAGAGCAAGTACAAATCACCAAACACAAAATTGGCAATCAGCACTACAGCAACCGTAATAAAAAGCAATGGCACAACACTTAAAAATATGATGGGTTATCTAAACTCACTATTTATTTGGGGGGCAAGCCCCCACACCCTCCCCATCTTTAAATAACCAACTCTGGGGCTGGACACTGGGGGAAAGTGACAAACATGGAAGGGGGCTACTCCATAGAGTAGTAATCTGCAGGGGGAGAACGTTGGGGGGCAACTGCAGGTGGGGGCAAACAAAGCTGGGACAAATTAAAAATGATAAATAAATAGTTTCAACGCAACACCAACAAAAATAAAAACACAAACCTCACACCAGTTCTGAATTCTGGACAACCACCATCATAGACTGTGGCCTTAACCACCACACCAGACAGCCAGCTCGACTCAGACCTCCCAAACAAACCCCTATATCCTTCTCTCGCTAGCTCTCTCTCTCACTATACAGTCCCTAGCCATCTTTTCCACTCGCTATAATTCATCCTCGCTGTTCTCTCACATTCGCTATTGACACAGGCGCCCAAATTGAGTCATCCATATGATGGGTTACCGCTACATTCGGGCTGTGCATCGGAGGGTTGGGGGACCACTAGGTGCTGGGGACTTCCACACATGTATGGGACCAAAGAGGGGAGGGGGGTGCTGAACTAACTTGCCTGCAATGCCCATGCAACTGAGCCCATGATGGGCATGCAAATGGCCCATTAGTGCCTTGTATTCCCATGGGCTCATTTACATGGGTCCCTCTGCATATCACAAATAGCACTCCATTAGTTACTATCCACTTTGGCAGCTCTATTACCTGCACAGCAGAGATCCATGTTGGGGCAGTGTTACTTCTCTTAGTGCTGCACCGACACAGCCCTATAGTCAGTCAGATAGCATGGTCCATTATCCAACTGAATATAGCATCTTCAGACTCCTAGGCAATTGCAAAGTGCAGCACAAACCTTTGCACTCTGCTTTGCAAATTTCGGAATATCGGACCCCAGGGTTTTTTAATTTTTGGACAGAACCTTAAGACATGCTCCAAATTAGCATACTGCTAATTACATCTCCAGCATGCAGTGTCATTAGCTCTCCCCATTTTTTTTTACATTTATACTTTATGCTCCTACTTCCTCAGCTGGGGTGTTGCCTGTGGTGCCTCTTTTCAGCCCTGTGACCTCCGGAGCCCCACTGGCCACAGCTCCTGTTCTCGACCTTTTCTCCCTGCACACAACCCAGGTTTCAACCCAGCGGGTACGTACGCTTAACACTTGGGAGTTCCTTGTGAGCTGGGCTGGAGGGAGAAGCCTCCGTGCATCCAGTGTGGTACCAGTAGGCCGAGGCTTCATTGAGCTGGAGGATTCCTCTTTTTTTCTCTTTTCTTCCAGCGCATGCATGCAATGACATCTGGGATGTCGCAGCATGTGCATCCACAAGCTGTACATCCTTTGTCTGCCCTGCCATTCCCATGCTCTCTGAGCTGCTGCACACCACCACCCAGTTTCCACCAGGAGCCAGTGCTGCAGCGGTTCTAAACCCCCACCCTCCCACGGAGAGGAGAGGAGAAGAGGGCTGTCCTCTGGACACTCAATCCTCTCCTCCTCAGCTGACCCCCAGAAACCCGAGCTCGTTCCCAACCGTGGGTTGTCGGCGTGGTTCAAGAGTGTGGCAACCAGCACCTCAACCCTCTGCATCTCCAGGCCAGCACTAGCTCTCCCCATTTTAACTAGTTTCTCTGAAGTGAAATGCACATTATGTAGAATTTTAAATCGAATAAGGCAACTTTTAATTTCTTTGCTTTCGAACATACGGACATACTAAATTTGCCAGCAGATAAAGGCCTAGAGGTCTATCAAGTCTGCTCGACTGTGCAGATAGCACCCCTTATTCTGCAGCTGCCCCTCCCTTCCCACCTCCCCTTCATTGACCCTCCCCCCTGTCCTGTCCCATCCCCTTTTGAAGCAGTCCACTGTTCTACTGGATACCACTTTTGCAAGTAACGCATTCCACCCAGCCACCACCCTCTCTGTAAAAAAGTGTCTCCTCATCTCCCTCCTGAACCTTCCTCCCTCCAGTCTCATATCATGGCCCCTGGTGTCCCTCCCCTCCCTTACTTTGAACAGCCCCTTTGTACCTGTCTTGTTTATTCATTTCATGTACTTAAAAGTTTCAATCATGTCCCCCCGTCCCTCCTCTCCTCCAGCGAGTGCATGTTCAACTCCCTCAGCCTCCTCTCATATGATAAGTCCCCCAGCCCCTTGATCATCTTTGTCACCCTGTGCTGCACCCCCTCCAGTAATTTAATATCCCTCTTCAGATACGGGCACCAGTACTGCACACAGTACTCCAGGTGCGGTCTAACTAATGACCTATACAGTGGCAGAATCACCTCCTCCCTCCTCGAAGATATACCCCTTGCACTAGAACCCAGCATTTTGTTGGCCTTTGTAGCTGCCATCCTACATTGTACTGAGCTGTTCATTAACCATGTAATGAGCACCCCCAGATCCTTCTCCTCCTCTGTCTGGGCTAGCTGCACTCCCCCCAACTGGTAACTCCTCCTTGGGTTCTTTATCCCAAAATGCAGCACCTTGCACTTTTTGGCATTAAACCCTAGTTGCCAGGTGTCTGACCAGGTTTCAAGCTTTGCCAGATCATCCTGCAACCCCTGCTATCCCCCTAGGTCATCCACCACTGCTCCTACCTTGGTATCATCAGCAAACAGACTGATCTTGCTCTTGATGTCCAGTGATATGTCTGCAATGAATATACCAAACAACACTGATCCTAACACCGAGCCCTGTGGAACACCGCTCGTCACTACCCTTGGGTGTGAGAGCTCCCCACCCACCACCACCCTCTGTTGCCTTCCCTGAAGCCAGTTCCCTACCCATCTCACCAGCCCTGCACCCACCCCCTGTGCCTACTAACTTACTTCCCAGCCTTCCATGTGGCACTGAGTCGAATGCCTTACTGAAGTTCAGATACAGGACATCCACTACATGGCCCCTGCCCAGTTGCCTAGTTACCCAGTCATAGAACTCCACCAGGTTGGTTTGGCAGGATCTGCTTCATATGAAGCCATGCTGTCTGTTGTCCTGTAGTCCTTTGGCCTCTAGAAGGGCCACCAGCCTCTCCTTCAGGATAGTCTCCATTAGCTTACCCACGATGGATGTGAGACTCACTGGTCTGTAGTTTCCCGGTTCATCCTTGGGGCCATTCTTGTGGAGGGGCACCACATGAGCCATCCTCCAGTCCTGAGGTACACACCCTGAATGTAGTGAGGCATTAAATAGGTCTGCCAAAGGCCCTGCAAGGACCTCTGCCAGCTCCTTCAGTACACTGGGGTGGATGCCATCTGGGCCTGGCACCTTGTCCACCCTCAGTGCCTTCAAACCCTCCGGAACTCTGCCCTCCATGATTTCAAGCATATGTCTAATAATTTTCCCCATTTCTCAGGAGAAAGTTTTATAGAAAGTTATTTTTCCCATCTTATTACACTCCCATCTGTTTGATCTGGTTGTGTTGACAACAATAGTTTGTACATTCTACCTCCCCCCACCTTTACCACTTACTAGATTAACCAAATTGTACCACTCACTAATTGTATACTAAGAGGGCTATTCACTATTGGGTGGAAAGGATGCACAAAAGTGCGTACCCTGCCTGCATGGGTCTACCAGTTAGTGCGCTGAGTCGTATTCACCGAACTGCGACACCTGTCCGCTGCCCCATCCCTTCGGCACGCAGGGACCATGCAGGGTGGCAGGGGGCAGAGTAGCAGACCTATGTGGGCATCCATTTGGATGCCCATTTTGGGTCCAGGAGTGGATGCCTTGCATGGGAAGGCACGGGTCCAGGTGCGTGAATAGCACCTGCAGGCAGCTGGACCCACGTAGCTGAGCCACTCTGTACAGTAGTCACCCCTGCACGAGATCCGTCCCAGAAGCCTGAAGTCCCCCTCCAGCAGCAACCCCCCAGAAGCCAGGGACCCCCCCACACAGGCAGCAGTGCCCTGTCCCCATCCGGAGTCAGATGCACCCCCTCACACACCGCATGAGGACCCCATCCCTGTTCCTGGCAGTGACCACCAATTGCACAACACTGCCCCATACCCTGATCCCATCCCAGTGTCCCACCCCTGACTCATTACCCCAGCACAATCATTGGCAGACAGTGGTCCCCCCAACCCTGACATCCAGAGGTACCTGGACGTCACAACCCCCCCCTCCTGCATGCTGGTTCCATGGCTGTGCCGGCTGGCGGCAGCAGCCCACACACTCCATGGCTGCCTGTTGTACATCTGATGCTGGGATCATGCTGCCTATATAGGTGGCATGCTCCCAGGATTGGTTGCATCGTGGGCAGCTGAGGAGGTGTGTGGAAGGCTGCACCACTCGCTGGCGATAGCCACGGCACAGCATGCAGGTATGGGGGAGGGGGGTTTTTCAGTGCTGCGGAGGGTTGGGGGACCACTGTCCACCAGTGATTGTGTTGGGCTAATGGGTTGGGGTGGGACACTAGCATGGGGTCAGGAGACAGTGTGGTGTCATGCGATAGGGTGGTGATGGTCGCTGTATTTGGGCACTGCAAGCACTAAGGAATCCACATCCACCAGCAAGCGGCAGAGTGGGTTATGCACTATGTGGCACAAGGGACCTCTTGGAATTAATCCAGTTGAGGATGTGTGTGGAGGGTTGTGCCACCGCTAGTCCATGCCCACGGCACTGCCTATTAGGTATGGGGGGTTTTCAGTACTGCGGGCAGGTGGGGAGATGTCTGCCAGCATATGTCTCAGCTGGGGTACCAGGGTTGGGTGTCAGAATCTGTGCACTGGGGTTCATCTGTACATGGGGGTAGGTGGGTGGGTCTTTCCCAACACCAGGGTGGGGGCTGCCATGTGTGGTGGGTGGGTGGGTGCTGTATGTCCTATGGGGACTGGGCTGTCATGCTGGGGGAGCTTCTCATGTGTTGCCAGGCCGGGGGGGGGATTCCATTGGTGTGCAGGCCTGGCCACATTTCACAGTTATGGCAGGGTCCCCCGGCATATCCCAAATCAGCCCTACACTCCTCTGTGAGATGAACTATGCACCTTTGTGAATGGCATGTAGGGCAGACATGCCACCCACCCCTGGCACATTGCTGTCCACATGGCCAGGGGATTGGGTATGTAACTGTCTTGTGCCCCTTTTGTGAATGCCATGCAGGGTCCACAGTACCCTGCTCTGTGGCATTCACATGTATTGATGCCTACGTGCCTGATTTTTGTGGTGAATAGGCATCGTGCATAGGGCCCTATGTTTGTGTTTAGCAGCAGTCAAACAGCCTCTCTAAGCTAAAAATACTTCCAGAGTTCTAAGCACCCAATATTAAATCTGTTTCTGAGTTCAGAAAAAGTATGAATAACACCATGTTGTATGTTCAATATATCCTTCATATGAGTTATTGCTTTATGTTCCCACCCAAAACTCCAAAGCTTCTAGCCTTCATACATTATAAGGGGATTGTCCCATAGGGGAATCAGTTCAGAGGGAGGTTTCTTGTTCTTTACATGTTTCCTAACAAATTTACGAGTAGAAAGTGCAAAGAAAATGGAGAGATGACTTTTGATTTTCTCATGTACATGTAATCAGATATAATTCTAGGCCTCAGGTGACTTGACTCATAAATAGCCCAAACAGGGGCTATATCCAGGTTCACAGGTTGCAATAGTAGAGAACTTTGCTTGACATTAAAGGCTGTGTGATACAGTACATATAAAAATCAAGTAATCCAAGCCTTCCTTGTTCTTTTGTCTGAGTTAGCTTCCTGAAACTTAACCTAGGTTTTTACCTTCCCAGAGACAACTTGTGATTTTCTTATTAACCCTCTTAAACCATATATTATTGATTTTTTTATTCACAAATTATTTAACGGCATAAAGTATCTTTGGGCACAACATTAGCTTAATTGCGTTTACTTTACCTCTTAGTGATAGATTAAAGCTTTCCATTTGTCTAAATCGGAAACAATTGTGCACAATACTTTTTCCATATCATATTTTACAGGTTTAGATAGATCAGTAGGAATCCCTATCCTAAGGTAAGTTAGGGTCTTAATAGATCATTTTAGGTTCTTATGAATGGACCCCATATCCTGATCAGTACAAGAGTTGACTCTCTTGCACCAGAAAACAGGTAGCGCCTGTGCAAACCAAAAAAGTGGGGGTATGCAAGTGGTGGGGTGGGGACAGCAACATCAGCACAAGCTGATATTCAGCAGATTTGCATGGCACAAAAGGGTTTTGCATGGTCCTTTTTTGCCATGCAAATACCTCTGAAGAAAACCTCCTTTTACTCCAGGCAACCCTAGCTGCTGCTGGAGGTGATGCATCCAACTAGTCAGTTGGCCGCTGGGGAAAAATACACACTCCTGTGTCCATGGCACCCCTGATTGCCCACCAGCATTGAAAGTAAACTCCTGAGCCAGTCCCAGGTCCTCATGCCCCATCAAATATAATCCCTGGTGTTACTGGTCCTCCCTCCGATCGCCAGCCCCAACTGAGAAAAACCTCGGTGCTAGTGGTCCTCCCTCCCTTCGACTGCCAGCCCTTTAGTGCTAGTTACAACACTTCCTGGTGTCCAGTGGTCCTTCTGGACATCGATTCATGGTATTGCAGGTCACAAAGCCATACTCCCTGGTGTCTAATGGCCTTCCCACTGTGGCACCGAGCACCCACCCGCCCAGTCCCTTATCAGTATGCTCAATGTTGCAGGTGCAAACAGCGACTGGTGCAGCCCTCCTCACACCACCTTGGCTGATTGCTGTATGTCCAAGCAGGAAGTGTGCCGCTTATTTATAGGATAGGGTGATGTGCTCTGTCCTATAAATAAGAGTTGTACATGAGCTGTAAGACCTTTATAAGCAGTTATGGGTCTTACTACTTGCTAGTGGAGATAAATGTGTTATTCCACTGCAACCCATTATTTATTTATTTATTTTTTTCAGCTTTATTTCCCTCTGGTTGTGGCCCCATGGAACTCTCTCGGGCATTCAAGTTCTTATCCTGCCAGACAGAGACCCCCCCCCCAAACTGAACCTTCTCTCTTCCTCACCTCCCTGCACCCTGCACCCCTGGTCTAAACCTCCCAGGGTGGGTCACCCTCCGCCTCTTGGGCACTCTTTAATGGGCAGACTAGATGGGCCAAGCAGTCCTTATCTGCCATCAAAGTCTATGTTTCTATGTTTCTTAGATTCAGACTCCAGCTGCAGGGCAGGACTGAGGTGAAGGACCTGGAAGGTCAGATGGGGATAGCCCAGTGAAAGGCATGGGGAACTTGGTGCCATCGCCTATCCATGGTGCCATTGTTTTCCACTTTTTCCTTGAACTCCCCCAGAGCTCAGACATGCAATGATGTCCAGCTTGGCTGATACACTCTCCAGCGCACCCTCCCGAAAGATGTCGCTGACACTCCGTTCAACGTCCGCCGCCAGAGTACTGAGTGCCTCCAGCCTCGGTGGAGGTCACCAGCATCGGCTAGTGAAATCCCCTCCCCGAGGAAGGAAGGAGAGCAGTCCAAGGGATGCTCAATCCTTCACTCTTCCTGCTGCTCCCTGGCTCCCCGGGCTCGTTCCTGAACCCGGGTCGCCGGCATGGCGTGAGGTGTGGCGTCCAAACGCTTCAACCCTCAGAGCCACCGGGCCCTTACTGCAACCCATTATGTATTACATATCTATCTATCTATCTATCTATCTATCTATCTATCTATCTATCTATCTATCTATCTATCTATCTCTCAATTCATCTAGCATCTGTCTGTCTATCTATCTATCTAGCTATCTATCACAGGAGT
This sequence comes from Neoceratodus forsteri, assembly GCA_016271365.2. Classification (NCBI taxonomy): domain Eukaryota; kingdom Metazoa; phylum Chordata; order Ceratodontiformes; family Ceratodontidae; genus Neoceratodus; species Neoceratodus forsteri. The sequence continues at coordinate 220,094,500 of CM028138.1, read as the reverse complement.
GGTGGTAAAAAATAACAAGATAAAACAGATCTTAGCTAGTGACATCAGTATCGGCAACATATCAAAAAATACTGTTGTTACAGTTGTCACACCAGGTACTTTTAAAGTTTCTGTCATCACAGGGGAATACTAAACCAATCAGAGGTAGCTTTCACAAAGCTGATGACATCACAATGCCTATGGCAGCACTGAAACCAGATGTTAAAATCAAAGAAGAACGGCAGAATCTTCAAATAAACTGCAGATTTAAAAGCTATAACTTGTAAACCGCCATCATATTGTGTGTATATAGGGGATACATGATGGTGACTGTGGAATATGGCAAATATTAGCACGAGTGCAGAGTGCAGAGCACTCTGCACAAGTGCTGTTTGCCATATTTCACAAGTCACACATCATGTGTGCAATTTATACGATAGGGTTCTGACTTATTTTTTTCCATATTTTACAGAGTGTTTTCAGTTACATTTCATGTTTGAAGGATTTATTTTATATACATGTGTGTAGCAGCGGGTTATTTGGCCTTAGGAATTTGTCTGAATGGGTTTTGTATGGGTAGGTTGTGAATGGGATATATGTATCCAACAATTGATTGTTCTGGATTGAAAGTATTGTGATAGGTTCTGTGTGTTTGCTTGCCGAGATGCGTGCCTTCTGATTGGTGATGATGTTTTGGTGGGCGTAGTTTCAGAGAGAATGCAGATGGGTGGAGATGATGAATGTTTTATTTTGTAGGAACGTTAGTTTTTTAATTATTTGGCAGTATTTCACAGACTTTATTGGATATTGTGAAGGTAATGGATGTTTTATCTATGTTTAATTTCTTTTCAGGAATATTTACTGCCCCCGTTTGTAATATGTTCACTTTGTAACATTGTTTGTAATACTGTTTGCTTTTCTTTTATGTGGTGTTGTGAAGCGTGGTTAATTTCAGACGGTTCAATATTCTTTTCTACAGGATAACAGTACAATGAATTTCTTTTATTGTTAGTAAATGGTGTAGTAATGTTTATTGAATAAATAGGAAGCAATGCTTTGTTGGTAGTCAGTCAGAGCCAATCTCGGGTTCCACAACAGCAAGTTGTTTTTGTGGTTGCTTCCTGTACTGGTTGCCTGGAGAAAAAAACAGAAATTGTGAGAAGGCATGTTTAGAAAAGGAGTTACATAAGGGCTGTTTTTAAATTTGTGCATTTGTGAGTGTTTAGGAAACTAGTGCTGGTATAGCATAGGTTAGATTTCTGGAGTGTGACATCACCACTGTTGGTTTATCATGTGGTGATGTAGACACTGGAAATAAATGAAAATAAACCCACAGTGTCTATGTCATCAGAGGGTCATTCCACTGCACTGAGAATGAGTCTTTTTATTCTCAGTGTTACATGCTCACCCCTATTGTGTGTCTATATATATATATATATATATATATATGTGTATACGTAACCGGTGGGTTACCCAGGGTCGGGTTGGTGGTGTTTTTGTGTTATTAGCGCTCTGCGGGGCCTCCATACATAACCCCCTACCTGGGACCTGGACTCGGGGAGAAAACTGTTGCTCGGTATTTTGGCTAGGTTTGACTTCTAGTCAGAGGCACCCAAGTAACTCCGGACACAGGAAGCAATAACTGTAATGTCCAATACCAGAAGTTGGGATTCTAAAGTGTGGTTCTTATTCACATCCTACAGAATAACAAAGCATAGATGGATCCCCCACGGGGCTACACTCCTGGTAATGCAGATTTATGGGGATCAGAATACATCCTCTTTACACTGAAACCCTCAGGTCTCGAAACACTCTGGGCACTCTGCCCTAACTCAACTCTTTTTTGGTTTCCCTAGCTCGGCTCCATTGCCAGCCCTTTGGGCGCTTTCCATATACAGTAGCATGGAACATTTACTTGTGTCTCCCTTAACCACCTATGAGCACTTCTGGCTCCATCAGGGAATCTTTCTCATCAATCCCATGTCTGTGAACTTTCCTCAGGCACTGGCCAAGTACCTGAGAGAAAGCAACAGGTGTCTCAAAGCAAACCTGTAGAGGTGAATTTGGTTACTACTGATGAGGGGTCTCCCACCTCTCGCTCCCATAACTTTTGGAGCCTCTAGTCCAGCAATTAGACTCATAAGGGGTGAGTAGGTTCAGTACCCCAGGGCACAAGGCCTAAGCTTACCTTTTTAGCCATAATACAGGGTTGGTACCTGAGTCAACCTGTGAATTGTAGCCAGTTTGCCTGGGCATAAAGGTCACAAGTGTGTGTGAGCCTATCAGCTCCAGTTACAAGCCGACATGCTTTGTTTAAAACCACTTTGAGGTGGTGGAGGGCTGAGTTGGTGGCAGAGCCATAGATCACTAGGCCATACTCTACCAGCTAAACCATGGAGCTCTCAATGTTTATATTGAGGGCCTCTGAGGTTAGGCAAGTCTTATGCCTATACAGAAGTCCAATACTCATGGTGACTGCCTTAGTTATAGAGTCAATGTGCTTGGAGAAGGATGAGGTGCTATCAACAGTAACTTCCAAGTATTTAAAGTGCTGGACTAGTTATAGAGGTGTACCGACAGAGTTTAAGATAGAGAGTGGGTAGGATTTGTATTTGCTTTTGGAGCTGTAGAACATTATTGTTTTAGATTTATTGTAGTTCATAACGAGTTTATGTTTACTGAACCATTTCTCTACCTCCATGAAATTCCTTTGTAGTCTGTGCTTCAGTTCTTTAGGGTCAGGATGACTGGTAAATAGGACTGCAGTGTCTGAGTAAAGCAGAATGTTTCCCTGGCAGGTGTAAGGTAGCCAGGTTAAGAATATGCTGAATAACAGTGGGCCGAGTATAGATCCTTGTGGAACTCCAGAGCGGACAGATCTCCTGTCATAGAGAACATTATCAATCTTAACTCACTGAGAGTGGGCATGCAGGTAACTTTGGAACCATGCCACAGTATCAACTGAGAGGCCTAAGGATGCTAGCTGTTCAATTAGGAGGTTTTGTTTGTTTGTTTGTTTAAAATTTATTTTTATACAGGTTAATCTGATTGGGGAAAAAAATCCCCATTTACAACAAATACCGGTGAAATTTACAATAAAGACAAGACAATACAAATTGAAACACAATACAAAGTCACAATTACCTAAAAACAGCTACAACAAACATTTAAATAATTATACAATTCCAATTTAAAAATATACTGGTCAGAAATTGCAATCATTTGGCAAGGTAACTTATTCCATGTCTTGCTAAACTATTTTGTAACACATATCCCCATATGATTCATAATTTGTGTCATGGGCAATTTTTTAGTAGACCTCCTAAATGTGTCTGAATATTTAGAATCTGATTTCTGACATATCAAGTTTTGTAAAGGATGCATTTTTAGGTATATTAAACCATGACATATAATAAGCCATATATATTTTCTTCGAGCTATTGGATGCAACCAACCAAGTTCCTGATAAACTGCACAATGATGGAGTCGAGGCCCATTATTTAAAATAAAATTTCCCATTCTATAATAAGTCTGGTCCAATTTGTATAAAAATTTTTTATATGAATGTTTATATAATGGTAAACCGTACTCTAAGACAGGTAACAACAATTGTTTTACCAATTTAATCTTAACATCCCTAGTCAAGCATCCTGACACTCTTCTTAATGCCCCAGTCTTTGATTGACTTTTTTTATTTGTAACAAAATATGTTCTGAAAAGGAAAGACGATAATCAACCAGGACTCCCAAGTATTTATAAGTATTAACCCTTGTACCCTTGTCCCATCCAAAAACTAATCTCCAAGTCAGTTGTATCTTTGTTAATATTAGATCCTACAGAAAAATCATACTCTGAGTCTTCCAGTACTTATCAAAAGTCCAGATTTTCTTATCCAAGTTTCAATATTGGAAAAATCTGTCTGGAGTCGCTGCCTCAGTTCCCAGGATCCTTAGCAGATGCAACCAGCACTATGTCATCTGCATAAGTCTAACATCAGTGCCCTTTACATGATCAGGAAGATCATTAATATAGATATTAAATAACATAGGGCCCAAAATTGACCCCTGAGGTACACCACGATTTAAGTCCAGTAGATCCAGACAGCGCCCCACAGACCACCCTTTGTTTTCGATTAAATAAATAAGATCTAAACCACTGCAATGAGTTATAATGTATTCTAAATTCTGCAATCTGAACAAGAGTGTTTTCGTGATTAACTAAGTCAAAAGCTTTACTAAGGTCCACAAATACTGCCCAGTTTGGTTTCCCTGGTTCAATGATGTTGCCACCAGGTTACCAAAATCAAGTAGAGACAGTATTTGTGGACTACTGAATCCGTGCTGACAATTTGTTAACAACCCCAAGTTGTCAAGGTACTGCGCAAGCTGATTGTTTATCAGCTTCTCCAATACCTTTGACAAAATCGGGAGCAAAGTAATTGGTCTATAATTGGAAGGGACTGTAATATCACCACCCTTAAAAATAAGAATAATTTCACCCATTTTCCAACAATCAGGAACTACTGAAGACTGTATACTCCAATTATAAAAATAAGTAACTATTGGAGCTATAAGATCGGACCCCACTTTCAAAAATTTGGGATCAATATTGTCTATTCCAGCACGTTTTGATATTTTTAAGTTCTTCAATTCCTTAGCTACATCCTGTATCCTTATATTTTCAAATTAAAACCATCATTATTCATAGAGAAAATATCAGAGTGGTTGCCCACCTGGGCATCACTCCCCAAATTAGGTATCTCTAAGTCTGGTAAATCCTTATAATAATGATTCAACAAATTAGCCACTTCTAAAGGATTATCAACCAAATTATCTCCCACTATTAAATTAATTAAAGTCTGGGATTTCACTGGAGTTCTTAAATTAGAAATGACCTTCCAAAATTTATTTGGGTCATGTGCATTATCTAAGGAATTCTGGAAATATTCTTTTTTTGCCAATCTTACTTTTTGTTTACATTTATTTCGCCATTTTTTAAAAAGATCCCAGTCCCCCTTCAGTTTAGATTTTTTGGCTTTTTTCCATAATCTATTTTTAATACGCAAAAGAGTTTTCAATTTATCATTAAGCCATAATGGATTTCAAATATTTCTACACTTTTTTTATTTTAGGGGCATGAATTTGAATTATATGTAAGAAAGAATCCGTAAATTCTTGAATAGCTAAATCCAAGTCAGGAATCAAAAATATCCTTGACCAATCAAAATTTCTAAGACTGTCCCTAAATGATAACTCATTAAAGTGCCTAAAATCTCGTACCCAAAACTCAAAATCATAATTACACTTAACTTTTTGAATTAACAAATGACATTGAATAGGGTTATGATCCCCCATATTCAATGGTAACACCCTACAGCCCTCAACCTTTAAATCATCAGAGATAAAAAACAAGTCTAATATAGTTCCAGTTGTTCTATTATTTAAACTTCTTGTTGGATGTTGTATCAATTGTTGTAAACCTAATATTTCAAAACTAGATTTAAGTTTATTACCTCTTGTTTGTCCCCAAGCTGCATTGAAATCTCCAGTTAGCACCACACTTTGATCTTTCAAACTCTCAAAGAGAAAATCAGCTAGAATATCAAAGTTACTTGGTTTAGTTTTAGGGGGTGCATAAAAAACTCCAACTGTTAACTTCAATTTTAACAGCCTTACAACCAAACAATCAATCCCTTCTACATTTTTCCCAAGAAATATTTGATATAGTAGTGGAGGTAGTGGTTCACTGTACCAAAAGCTTTCATTAAGTCAATGAAAGCTGCTCCAACTAGGGTACTTTGGTCAAGTGCATTATGAATAAATCCCGTGAACTCGAGGAGTGCTGTTGTGGTGCTATGGACCTTGTGGAAACCATGTTGATGTGGGCATAGTTGGTATTTTTCAAGATACTCACCTAACTGATCAGCCACTATTCTTTCCAGCACTTTAGAGAGTGGTCTATAGTTTCCAGTAAAGGTTCAGTCCCTGCTCTTAAAAACAGGTGTCACTAGGGCAACTTTCCATTTGTCCAGGTACTGTGAGAACCTCAGAGATGTTTTGATAATATATGTTAGAGGAGCAAGTATGTCATCCAAGGTCTGTGCAACAAGGGTAAGGTCCAAGGAGTCACCACTAGACCTTGATTTCCCTAGGATTTTTAGTAAATATTTCTTGACTTCACTTGCTGACATGGCTCTGAAAGGGAAGGGAGGATGAGAGGGTGGCTGTTTCCCTGCATATTCGTTAAGGCTTGAGCTGGACTGGTGGAAGAAGTTGGGGGGAGGATACTACTCAGGTCAGAGAATGCCTTGTTAAAAGTATTTGCAATAGAGCTGGGCTCCTGAGTGGGAACATTATCCAAGTTTAACAAGGTTGGGGAAGTTTTAGGATCTTTCCCAGTGAGTCCTTTGAGATTTGACCAGAATTTTCTGCCATCTCCCCAAGTACGAGAGAGTGCTTCTTTAAAGTGGTACCTTTTTGCTGCATGTATTGCCCTGGTGCAGTCATTTCTTGCTTTTTTATAAGATTAAATGTTGACCAGCCTACCCATAGCCCGCTCTACATGCCAAAGATGATTGCGAGATTTCATCCATTCACAGAGATCAGAAGAGAACCAGAGGTTGCAGTAACCTTTTATTTTTCAGGTTTTAAACGGTGCGTGCCTGTCACACACCATATTGAAAAGTTGGATAAATTGCTCCAGTGCTGTGTTCACATTGCTGGAGGAGTAAACCGTAGACCAATCCTGTTGCCGGAGTTCAGCTTTCAATAGTTCTGTGCCCTCTTTTCAGGACTCTGCATGTAATGGTTCTAGGAGGAGGTTTAGAGAAGTTGTTTGACCAAAGAAACAGGACAGGCAAATGGTCACTTAAGGAGTCTGGGAGAACTGTTGTATATGATATATGTTCGGGGCAGTTGGACAGAACCCAGTCCAATAAAGTGGATGTACCAGTCTTGTAGTTCATTCTAGTGGATGATTCTACAAGCTGGGAGAGGTGAACCACTGTGACTGCATTCCTGTAAGGACTTGCATCTGGGGAGTACCAGTTGGAATTAAAATCTCTCATCAGTATGATTTCAGTTAAGATTCAGTGATACAATGCATTCCATGAGTGAGTCTAGGCCAGAGGTCTTCTGCTTGGGTGGGATGTAGATTGTTAGAATAGTTAGGGCTTTATTGTGTGCACCAAGGAGCACTTTCAGAGCAAGAGCTTGTATGTGGGCACCTGTGCTAGGCAATGGCAGAACATGTCCCTGCAGGTTATCTCTGAGGTATACTGCACAGCTGCCACTGTGTTTGGACAGTCTAGCTTGTCTGAAAACTTTATATCCGAATATTGTGATGGCAGCGTCAGTAGTTTTTGGGGAGAGCCAAGTCTCGACTACAGAGAGAATGTCAGGATTGTGATTCAGAATCCAAGCATTAAGGTTTTCCATCTTGGAGAGGAGACTGCAAATGTTTATGGAAGCAATTGAGAGTTTCTCTGTAGCTCTCATGGTGGGAGTGATAGTCAGAGAGGGACCAGGGTTTGGGTGGATATTTCCAGTGAGCAGGAGTAAAAGCAGGGCAGTTTTGCAGAGGTACTTTTTGAGGTACATGTCGCCAAGTTTTCTGAGCCTAGCTTGGTTGCTCTGTCTGATACAATACACCAGAATGCGGAAAAACCCTGGATAGAAAGTGAGTTGGGGCAGCCAGCTAGGGCAGTGAGATAGCAGTCCCCATTTGTTGGTTGCGGGCAAGACTCATAGTGGATGGTGAAACTTTTGGCAGAAGGAGATCATTGAGGACCTGTATGCATTAATAAGACAGTCATCCCAAAGTGTCTGTGGTTCTACAGGTTTGCAAGTGAGTATGTCAGTAAGAGAGAGGAGAATGAGCAACAGCATGCCCCTCAACAATAAGGTACTTACAATGGCCATACTTGATGGATAGGAGTTTACAAGTTGAGGAAGCAGGAGTTTAAAAGATTACTAGGTGGCTTATTTGGAGCTTATCAGCAGACCACTATCGGCTGAGCTGTGAGAACAACATAGAGAGAGTAATGGTCCCCTTAAGAGGAGAAGTAGAATAAGGTCTGGTAGCCAATAGGGTGGAGGAGCTGGGAAGAGAAGTCCATTTAATAGAGGTTGGGGCCATGGTGGGTGGGTGGGACAAAATATGAGGTAGAAATTGTGCCATGAGAAATCTCATCAGGCACTAAAGTTCAAAAAAATTCAAAGTCAAGAGGTAGCAGCCAATGGGAAGTTTGCTGCTCAGCAAGTGGGATAATCAGTTTGGTGGTTTGTAAGCCAACTGTAGCTCAAGTAGAGGCATACTTGGTAGCAGGTTGAAGATGACAAACCTCCAGGAAAGAAGTAGAGCACAGCTGGATTTGATGATGCCCATCAGCCGTGAACCTTCAGGGATGGTGGCTGCCTGGAGGTGCTGAGGTGGGCACTGGGCTCCAGTCCTAGTGCAGGTAGCAGCTGGCCATAAGATAATGGCCAGCGCTGCTTTCCACCTGCTCAGGGCTCTTAGCTGGAGAGGAGGGAGAGGAGGGAGAGAAGCAGGGAATTAATAAAGGGACAAGTACTGGGCAGGGCTGAGAGTAAGGGCATGCAAGGGGAGACAAAGGAAATGGCACTAAGAATAGCAGGGGCAGTTGAAATGTAAAAAGGTGCTAATGAGGGCATAGCACTGGTAATGGGGGGGGTTCAGGGAGGGGGAGCCAGAGTCAGTGGTGCCAGGGAGAGTTCAAAAGGGGGCCGAAGTTGAGCAACAGAGAGATGGTACGTGTGGTGGGGAGAAGTTTCAGAGTTAGTTAGGCAGATAGGAGAGGAGAGGTAGTTTAGTACAGGGTAAAATTAAGAGCCAAAAAGAAAAAGCCAGTGGTACTAAATAACAATCAGGCAACATACAATCAATAACTAAATTGTAGAAAACTAGCTTAGCTAACTATACAGATGTAGAAAGACTATTCAACTAATACATGACAGGTAAAAACAGTTTCAAACATTTGTTATTTGAGCTATCAAGTTTGCTATCGCAGAAACAAATATGAGGTAGAAATCGTGCCCTGAGAAATCTCGGCAGGTGCCAAAGTTCAGAGAAATTCAAAGTCAAGAGGTAGCAGCCAATGGAAAGCTTGCTGCTCAGCAAGTGGTCCAATCAGTTCAGCAGTTTGTAAGCTGACCGTAGCACAAGGAGAGGCGGACCTGGTAATGGGGCTGAAAATGGCAAGCATCCAGGGAGGAGGCAGAGTGTGGCCAGATTCAATGCCATCCGTTAGCCGTGGATCTTCAGGGAGGGTGGCTGCATGGATGTGCTGAGGTGGGCGCTGGGCTCTGGTCCTAGTGCGGGTAGCGGCTGGCTGTAAGATAATGACCGGCACCACTTTCCTGCCCACTCAGGGCTCTTAACTGGTAGCAGGGCTGAAGATGGCAAGCATCCAGGGAGGAGGTAGAGTGCTGCTGGATTCAATGCCGCCCGTCAGCCGTGGACCTTCGGGGAGAATGGCTGCCTGGATATACTGAATATACAACAGTATGACTCATACTTGGTGCCTCAGCCATTGATGCTACTGTGCTGACTCAACAAATTCTATGTTTCTATATTTCTATACCCACTCACACTTGATAATAAACCGTATATTTTGAGTCAGCTCATTGCATAACCCCTCTATCTATCTATCTATCTATCTATCTATCTATCTATCTATCTATCTATCTATCTCTAAAATTCTAAATAAAGATAAATAATTTGTCATTTTAGCCATTTATCTCTACTTTAGACAGGTCACAACAGAAACCTTTATCAATGGGAGAGTAGACTGCACAATTACTGATGACATCACAATAGCCTCTGCCATACTCAACACAAAGCAGTGAAATCAAACAGAGATAGTTAAAGATTCATAAAAAGAACTAATTTAAAAGCTTAACAATTTAAAATACATTGTATAAATTGGACACCCCAATGACCAGGCTCATAATATGTCATTTATCATCTCATTATATGAGGTGGCAGGACTTACATAACTCTCTTGTGCCTCTGCTACTCATGGGTTATTGTCCTGCCCCCCTACTCATGAGAATAAATGGCATAGTCTGAGCCAGGCCATTGTGTATCATATAGGTTCATAGGTTCATAGGTTGATTTACAAGCTCAGCGGGTGTTAGCCCTTAGAGAACTTGCCATCCAGATTATGGGTGGAACTTATATTTGTAATTTCCTATATATTCATCAAGTCTTTTCTTGAAGGTTGTTATTTTGTCACTTTCAATAATTTCTTGGGGTAAGGTATTCCATCTATTTATGATTCTTTGAGAGAACCATGTGGTCCTTTTAACTGAGACATTTTTATCACCTTTTATTTGTTGTGTATGAAGTCTTGTGTTTTAAATTTTAGTTTGACTTGTTATACCAATTGTCTCTTTTAGAAATTGATTTTTCATGGCTTTGAAAACTAGACATAAGTCACCTCGCAGTCGTATATATTTCATACAGAACAGACTGAACTTGTTTAATCTTTCATTATAATTCAGATGCCTCATTTTTTTAACCTTTTTTGTAGTTTTCCTCTGGATTGTTTCTATGAGTTTCTCATCTCTTATTGTTTGAGGGGCACAAAACTGATTACATTATTCCAAATGGGGCCTGACAAGACTTTTATATAAGGGAATGATCACCTTATCATCTATACTTTTGATATTAGGGAAAATACAACCTAATATTTTATTACACTGTTTGGCCTTGTTTTTAATGTGAGTACTAAAAGATAAATCATTAGAGATATGAACACCTAGGTCTCGTTCACAAGTTGTTGACTGTATTATATGTTTATCAAGTGTATATGTGTAGTTTGGATTATTGTGTCCAAAGTGCATGATTTTACATTTACTATTATTGAATTTCATTTGATTTAATGCTTCCCATGACCTTAGATGATCAATATTATCCTGAAACTGTTTACATGAGGTAATGTCAGTTATGATTGAACCTGTTTTACTGTTGTCAGTGTATTTACACCTCCAGGTTGAATAATTTACCTGCATGAAAGATATAAGTATACTGAATAAGACAGGGCCCAAAATTAAGTCATGTGGTATGCCATTCGTGACATTACTGTAATCAGATTCATGCCCACAAATCGCTACTTTTTGTTTCCTACCATCCAACCATGAAATAATCCAATTAATAATGATGGGGTTGATTTCAAATTTGACAAGTTGTTCCACTAGTATTCTATGCGATACTGTATCGAACGCTTTACTATAATCCAAAAACAATACATCCACAGACATACCCTTATCAATTGCTGCACTAACAGGTTCAAAAAACTGTAATAGATTTGTGAGACAAGATCTATTTTTGATAAAGCCATGTTGTAAAATATCTAGTAAACCTCTTTGGTTAATATAGTTTATTATTCTACTTTGTATAAATTGCACCATTAGTTTTCCAGTCATGGAAGTGAGACTAATAGGTCTGTAATTATTTACTGCTGATTTATATCCACCCTTAAATATGGGAGTTACCCTAGCTTCTTTCCATTGTGGTAGGACTTCACCAGTATGTATGGAAATATTAAATAGTTTTACAAGAGGCCCTAATAGTACTGAGATTGTTTCTTTGAGGAATTTTGATGGAAAATCATTAGGGCCTGCACAACCATGGGGTTTGATTGAGCTGATGAGAGATGATACCTCATCTACAGTAAAATCTTCAATTAATATAGACTCTGATGAGAACATTCTTATATATATATATATATATATATATATATATATATATATATATATATATTTACTGCCCTAAGTTGAAAGCTGAGGTTTAAGATGTTCCATCTATATCCTGAAAATTTGCTGGTCAATGTCTGGTTTATTAAACCTTGCCTGAGTAATGCACCCCCCTCCACTAGCTTGGTCCTTTTGTTAAAAAAAAAAAATCGCCAGAGCCACTGATACTCCTCTCCTATTCCTGGACTCTGTTTGAAAAAAAAAAAAAAAGAAATTCTTTGATATCCCAGTAGCCCCTCTTCCTTCGTCTCCTGGTGTGTGTGTGTATGTGTGTGTGTGGGCACGTGCACATGTGCATATGCGTGTGTGTGTGTCTTCTGGTATGTTTTCCATTTATTTAACAGACATTGCAACAATATATATATATTTTTTTACCCTAAGTCAGCCCACCCCATGCACCACCTTCATTGATTCCAACAAATTGTATGGTAAAGCACCATCCAGAGTTGAAGTGTGCTGTGGGATCAGAAATAAATAACATAGTATGATGTACAGTTACACCCAGTGACGAACACTGTACTTGCTACTGGTGTAAGTCACTCGTACAGTCTGCTTCAGGTCTGTGCAGTTTGTGTGACCCTGCAGCACCTTGTTGCTTTGTGAGGGCCACACACAAAGTCTGCCATAGGTCTGCCACACTTTGTGAGACCATGCAGTGCAGTTTATGTGACCATGCAACTGTTTAGTGAGAAGTCTGCTATAGGTCTTGTGCAACTTGTGTGATGAGGCAGTTGCTTTGTGAGTGGTCACAGTGATCGGGTATGGGAATGTGGGTAATAATTGCTCAGCACAGAGATTTTAAAAACCATCATGCAGCATGTAGAATTTGAGAATCTTCATGCAGTATGCACATTTTCAAAACATTCATGCAGAAAGTACATTTTGTCTGGGTGGCAGGTTCTTGAGACATGGGATGTTTCGTGAAAAGTGCTTAACTGGATTCTAAAATCTGGAAATATCAAAAATACATAAAAAACATTGTCTTTGACCTTTTTTTAATTGCTCTCACCTCAGCCAAGATGGTATGGAATTTTGTTCCGAAACTTTCAGGGCTGAACAGGCTTGTGCCAAGGGTGTGTGTTTTGAAGGTTTCGTGAAAAAATATAAATTGGTCCAAGTGTTATATGGTTTTGAAATCTGGCTTCTGAGCATGCTCAGTAGTGTTTTTGAGATAACCCTTTGATACAAAAGAAGAATTTTACTTTCTTGAGAAAATGTGTCACTGTTGTGAGTTTGAGCCTTAATAACTCGGGTACCCTTTGATGAAATTCCATGAAATTTTGCATGTGCAGTCAGGGTGCCATGTTCTTATGATCTGGCAAGTTTTGTGATGGTCGCTTGTCTGGCTTCAGTGAACCAGGGAGTGTAAAAAGAAGAAAACTGCTTTTTTGGCCTTTTTTTTGCTTGTGTCTAGAGCAGAAACAGTTTAAGATTTTGTTCCAACATTTTCAGTGTAGAAGTAGCTCCAAGGAGGTGCCTTTCAGAGATTTCATGAAAAAAAATTAATCATTTCTCAAGTTACACGGTTTTAAAAGTTGGCTTCTGAGCATGGGTTAAAGAGGCACATTAATGTTAAACCCTAATGTTTGCGCTTTAATAACATTGGTGCTGTTTGACAAAATTGCATGAAGTTTTGTATGCAAGGTTAGAGTGTCATGTTCTTAGGATCTGGCAAGTTTTGTGATGGTCTCTGTTCCAGATTCTGAGATCTAGGTAGTGCAAACAAATAAAAAAAAACACGTTTTGGTAATTTTTTTGCTCATGTTTAGACCAAAAACAGTTTCCAGTTGTGTTCCAGACTTTTCAGTGTAGAAGTGGCTTGGTTCATGGAGGTGCCTTTTGAAGATTTCATGTCTGAGCATGGGTTTAAAATCCCAGGTTTTGCATCATGAGAATTTTAGCATTGTTCAACAAAACTGCATGATGTTTTGCATGCACAGTCCTGGTGCCAAGTTCTTAGGACTTGGGAAGTTTCAGAATGGCCACTCATCTGGATTCTGAGATCCATAAATTTAAAAACCCTTTTATTTTGCTCACCTGAGGAGCAAAAATTGTTTGGAGTTCTGTTTCCAGATTTTCAGGGTAGAAGGGGCTCTGCCTAAAGGTGTGCCTTTTAAAGGTTAGTTGAAAAAATTACTTGAGTTATAAGGTTCTAAAATTTGGCTTCTTAATATGTTCAGTAGGGTTTTCAGGATAGCTGTCTGTTCAAATAAAGAATTTATGTTCACAAGCTGAGTTTTGTTTTGCAAGAAAATTATTTTATGCCCTTGAGAAAAGTTTTTTGGTTGTGAGTACTGACATCATGTTTTTTCTTTGGGCAAAACTTTTTTCTAGAAACATATACAATTTTTTAAAAAGCACCCTTACCCATGTAAATGAGATGGTACAGTGTTGGCCACATGGGTAACAAGTAACCATACAGTGAAGAGAAGTTTTCTCTCAGCATAGGATGGCAAGGAGCCATCCTAGAGCAAACACAATTGCTCAACTACCTCGGCATCACCCTTGATCCCCACCTCTCAAACGCTGTCCATATCAGCAATGTTGCAAAGTCTGCCAGTGTGAGGTTAGGCATATTATTCCAGCACAGGAAACACCTAACCCCAGAAGCACTGGCAGTGGCCCGTCCAAAGCTCCATCGTCAGCATCATAGACTATGGTCTTATCATATATGGGTCTGCAACTACCTCTGCTCTCAAACATATCACAACCTCCCTGAATAAGGCCTGTTATCTCATCACTGGCTCACATCACCGTACCCACACATGTGACCTTTATTCCCAATCTGGATGGCTTCAACTGGACAAACGTATAAAATACCAAACCTGCATCATGGCCAAGAAAATTATAATGGGTCTGGCCCCACCTGGTGTCTGTGCCCTCCTTAAGCCTAGACATAGGAACATCACTACAAGGAGATCCAACTCCCATCTACTACATATCCCCCGATGTTGCACAACTCAAGGACAAAGATTATTCCCCTATTGGGCATCCAACTGGCTCAACTCTCTTGGCAGTGACATAGCGACCGCTCCAACACTCGGCCTCTTCAAGTCCAAGCTGCGCCTCTCACTGCTTGTATTCTGCGATTGCCCATCTTAACATTTCCACCATTCCAGCTGCAAATGCCCCAGCACCCAGCACTTACAATCAGTCTTTGCACCCCAGCACCTTACCTGTCATATTCCCTCTACAAGGCCCCCAGGCTGCACTGTCTCTCACACACTCGCCCACCTCCCCCCCCGGATCTCCACTCCTGCCCGCACCCCAACCTCCTCTCCCACTTACCACCTGCACCTCCCCCCCAAGATCTCCTACCCTCACTTCCCCACCACCCATCCCCCCTTCCCTTGTCTTGCTTATAGCTCAAGTCTTTGTACTGGTTATTACATGTCTGTAAGTCAATGACTATATGTTTGGAACTAAAAATGATGACTGTCACACATGCTGACGTGGAACCTTTGTAAAAAAGCCTCGGCTCAAAGGTATTGTAATCCTAGATTGAAATAAATAAATAAATAGGGCCCTGCACATCTACACCCATAGTTACATGCCGAGGGCCCAGTACTTCAACAGCTAGAAGGACTCTTGACCTTGTGCATCTGTATCTGTAGTCATCCATGGGCTTTGTGCTTCTATAGCCCACAGACAGCCCCAACTAATTCTTTGCATCTGTATCGCTGCCCTTCTGCAGCCAGATGGAACATAAAAAGAAAAGAAATATAATGAGCTGAGGTAATAGTATGGTTGTATCAATCAAATGAAAGACTGCTATTGGAATTTGGCAGCCAAATATGCTGCCCATACATGAAGGCTAACACAGAAACAGTAGAAAAAGTACAACACAAAACTACTAAAATTATAAAAGAGGTTAAAAAAAATCATATCCTGATAGACTAAAGGAATTATGTCTCTTTTCTTTTGGAGGAATGATGGAAGAGGGGTGATATCATGTTAATGTACAATATAAAACAGAACCCATACTTACTTAATGAATTTAACCTGACCTTTAAATACAATAAAACAACTACAAGAGGTCATCCCCTTCAAATTAAACATAGGAGATTTAGAACAGACAAAAGAAAATATTTCTTTACTGAACGCATCATAAACCCATGGCATTTTTGCAATCCAGATGACTTTATAACCTCCCAGGTTGTGCTTGAAAATAGGCATTTTCTTGTCTGGTGCACCTACCTGATCAATACAAATGAAATGAATAAATAAAAATAATCCTTTGGAAAATGGTATTATCAGAGAGTCAAAAGATAAGTTCAAAAATAATCAAGACAAATGAATAATAAGTGGTGGAAATTTGAAATATTACAATTAGATCATAGGAGCTACTTATGGGCATCCACCTTTTCTGCAACTTAACATTTTGTGAACCTTTGTGACACTCCAGGTGTGCCATTATGGTGATATAATCACATTTCTCAGGTGCATTTAATGGCAATCAGCTGCACCTCATGCCTAACAATGCACTTGAGGTGTCTGATTATTTCACTATAATGCACACCCTGTCATATCTTATTGCTTCCATATATGTATTTCTATCTGTCTATCTATCCGGCTCTCTGTATGTCTGTCTCTCTCTATCTATCTATCTATCTATCTATCTATCTATCTATCTATCTATCTATCTGTCTCAGGAACTGCTGTCATCATTGCTACATGTCAAATGTGTGTGCAGCAGGAAGAGAATGAGTCATGGTTACCCAAAGCTGGTGTTTCCTTGTGGTTTCAGCTAATTCTTAACAGACAATGGAAACTCAAGACATTTTTTGCTCTTCGTTTCTGCTTGAGTTGGACAGGCTGTCAAATGACTGGTTACCATACAGTATACTGCAATTTTATTATTTTCCAGCACTTTCATGGTCAGAGATTATGGACTGAAAGAATTATTAACATTTATGAGATGCTATAAAACAAGTCAAATGTCATAGTGACATGTGAAAAACTGGCAAAAGTCCAAGGAAAAATTTTATATCTATCCTTAATTCTGTGGAATTAAAACTTATAAAAAAAATTGAATCCATCATGATGGCTTTGTGTCAGCACAAAGTGAGTTAGTGTTGACAAAGTGAGTTTGTGTCTACAGAAAGGGAGTTTGTGTTGATAGTAAGTTTGTGTCAAGTGGAGAAGGGCAAGGCCAGGGAACTTTTCTTTGCTTCTGCTTTACGAAGTTTACCTGATTTCCTGTAGCACAAAGTTTACATAGTTTTTGACAGGTGAAGAGCCAAACACATAGTAGTATTTTGCCAGAAAAGTGCTGCCATTGAAGTGAAACTATGCTTAGGTTTTCAGCAGAAAAGGTGACATTTCGTCCATGAAGAACTACAGTATGTAAAGGAGCTTTTATTTTGAATGAAGCCCAGTTTTAAACCCTAATCCCATTCCCCTACCCAACGCATCATAAACAACAACCACTCAGACCCTTCTAAATATATTTACCCTCACTCTGCCACCTTCTGCAGTGCAACCCCCTTTTCCTTTTAGAGAAGCACTGATTGAATCGGTATACCATTGCCCCCACCCACATGTCAAAAACAACCCCCACCTTCATTCAAATGGCTCAACTCCTACCATAAATTGCTCAGCCAATCAGGTTTTACTATAGGCAAAGAAAAGACTTCTTCATTCATTTATTTTTTTTTTCGTTACAGGTATGATACCAAACAGATTTTGTTTTGGGGGGGGCTTGGGGGAAGAGGTAGGTGGGGGTCAGAGAAGGCCCAGAAGGAGGTTGGGTGGATCTGAATTCATGATTGGGTTAGGTTAGGTTAGCTGATGTGGGGGAGGTGTTTTTGGATGATGTGAGAGGGCAGAAGAGTATATTGACTGAAAGTGCTTGGTGGCAAACTTTGCTGGGGGCTGGGGCAAGGAGGTTTTTTACTTCAGAGGGTGGCAAGGAGGGAGTTAATACATTTAGAATGGTCTGGGAGGTGGAAGGGTGTTAATTGGCACTGTGGGTGGGTGGGTGGGTGGGGGCTGGGATTATGGTTTAAAACCTTTAACTTAAGGAAGTTTCATTTAGTGCGAAGTGCAGAACCTTACTCCAACTCAACCAGCAAAGTTTAATCTGCTGCATTTCTAGTGTTAGCACAGTGAGTATCACTAACAGAAAGTGAGTCTGAGTTGACAAAGTGGGTTTGTGTCAACACAATGTGAATTTGCTTTGGTAAAATGTTAGTGTATGTCAACTCAAAGTGAGTTTGTGTTGAACAAAATTAGCTCACTGTGATACAAAGGGAGTCTGTGTAAACACAAAATAAGTTTGTGTTGACACAACTGTTTGTATCAACACAAAAGATGTGTTTATATGGCTGATATGCTGTGACTCCTGCAGTGCTTTAACTTACGTCGACTGCTGGAGCCAATACAATCTTTTGTCCACATGGTCCTTCTCACCACCAAAGCAAGCCATGCTAGTGAGGGGCTGTAAGTTCATAGGCAGTCAGCTAGTTGGTAACGTCAGCTGTGATGCAGCTGATGATGTGCAATCCATTGATGTCATTTCACCCAGTTGCCATGACTTCACCTTGATACCTTCTCGCTGAGCTGCATGCCTGCCCCCTCAGTGCCCTTACCCCGAAGTCCAAACTAACTTCTCTCTCTGGTGCCATTTTCTCCCTCACAGAACTGACTCTCAGTGAACAAGCCAACTCTACAATTTCTCACTTTCTTGTTCAGAGACAAGGGAATCACGGGAGGCAGAGGGGCATCTTGGGAGGCACAGATGAACTAACCCATGTTATATCACAGCGAGTGGTGCAGCCAGTCCACACAGCTGCTTAATCCCTTTGTTCTGATCAATGTCCCCAACTTTCCAGAGGATCCTGGAGCACCATGTAGATTGACTTACTGCAATCTGGTAAGAGACTACACAGCAGCCTTTGCATCGGAGCCACACAAGTATTCATGTTCCTCTGGTGCAAATGCGTCCATGTGAACGAGGTCAAAGTAAGTTTGCTTTGGCACAGAATGTGTCAACATAAAGTTACTTTGTTTTGACACAGACTCATTTTGCACAAAGAAACATAGATTTTAATGCTACAGAGGTATGACTTTGATGCTGTAGAGGCTGAAGTTTAATATAACGTTGTTTTTCACTGAAGCAACATTTTAAAAGGGTACAACAGGAATGACTAAGTGTGTTTTCAGATATATGTAACAAAATAAACCATTACAAAAACAAAGCAGACTGCATAATACTGTTACTAAAATGTTTTCACTCAAATAAAGCATTTTTTCAGAGTAATAGAACTAGTCTTTAATAAATACCACATACAAATTTTGAAAAGATGCAAAGACTTTTACTATTTAGATCTGAGCAGGAGTGAAATTAATTTATTGACCAGTACGGATTAATTAATTTGTATTTGTTTAGTTTTGAGCTGGAACCAGTTTTGTCCATGCATTCTATAAATGTACAGTGCTATTTGTGGAAGTAATAGCCAAAGTGCCAGTGACTAAGAACATCCAGAATCTAAGGATAGCACGAGAGTGCCAGTTATTCAACAAATATGGCATTGAATCAGTTCTTGAAGAGTCAATCTTTTTAAATGTTTCATTTAATGTTATTAAAGGAATAACACTGAGCAGTGACATCTCATTTCCACTGGAGACCTTTAAGACTTGTGCAGTACATAAACTGAAATTAATGTACATTAAATAAGTACAATAGGCACAAATGTGACAACAAATGTAACAAACAAAGATATCAGTGTATACATATTGGGCACAATAAAAAAAATCTCTGGCTCCAGTAGCACTTTTAGAAGCTCAACAATTTCATTGATTGACCTTACTGAAAAATAGCCTCCTCAGACCAATTCAGTTACCCATGTAATTTGTAAAACAAGCACAACCAAACCATTTTTTCCAAAGAGGTTTTTATTGAAGTTTTCTTTTATATACATTTACATATATGAAAAGGAACCTTGAAACCTGGGATCTGTATGGGAGATATAGGGAGGCAGTATAGTGAAGTGGTTAAGAGCACTGAGCTGCCATCCTGGAGAACTGGGTCTGAATCCCACAGCCTTGCTTGCATGCTGTATGACCACAAGCAAGTCACTTGACTTCTCTGTGTTCCCAAGATGCACTTGTAAACAAGCTTTGGCTTAGTGTGCCTTTCATGGCTAAAAATTGTAAAATTAAAATATATATATATATATACCTTGCATGGTATGACCAACAACTTAGGCACATATTATTGTATACACTGTACCTAATTATTAACTAGGCCTTTAGTAAACATACTGAAAGGACCTTATAACTTAAAATAATCACTTTTCAATTGTCCTGGTACAGGTGTACTCTTACTTTGTTTGGCCTTGATAAAGGAACATGTACACAGTGCTTACCTAATGTAAGTAACAGTTTCTTTAACCCACAATGCAGGAAATGTGCAAGTATTACCTGAGTCCCTATGAGCTTTTACCTTCTTCATGGTACAGCAAAAGCCCCTGGACAGAACAGGAGACAGCACAGATACAGTGGGAAAATGAGAGAAGAGAGATCGACAATCTTTCACTAGTGTAAGAAGATGACTAGGCACTGATTTGAACTTCTAAGTCAAACCATTAACAGTGTTATAGGATATAAACAGTTATTCCAAAAACACCAGCTAAATAAAAATAGAAGTCACTTGACACTTGTGTGCTCAGGTACCTTTTACATTTACATTTTCCGGGTACCCCTGAAAGTTCTCTGTGAAATTATTTATACCATTATAGTCTGGATAATTCTGGGTGTCGGGCTAAAAAGCAGATTTAGGTTAGATCAGATTTGAATAATGGCACAACCTTTATTCCTACTAAGCTACACATAGTCCTAGTAAGTTACTTTGGGGGGGAAGGGTTAGACAAGGAGATGACATAGCCAGACTGAACTATTGAGGATATGGAAGTGGGAAGCAGTCCCCCTCTGTGAGTTACAGGGAATAGTTACCCATGTACATGGAGTGTGAAGTAGGTCTGTCTCACAGCAGTGAGCTATTGAATTAAGCTGTACGGGCTGTCTGTGTTTTCATGTCATAGCAGTTAGGTAGTAGTGTCAAAGAGATTTGTTCCATGTACTTCATGAGGGGGCCCCAAGATTTATTGAATAGCTGAAGTTCCCCCCAAGCAGAGTGTACCACTTTCCTCATAGCTGGCTATTTTTAATAATAGTTTAAACTATTCGCTTTGAGGTGGTGAGTCTGGGTCTCTCCAGTGACTGAGGAGGACATGCTAGTCTGCAACTGTTGCTGTATTAAACCATGTTTGTTGTAGCACCAAGAGAGGGGTATCTGCTGGGAACAGTCCCAGCAGTGCTACCTCTGGAGTACTGAGTGGTGCAGCTCGTAGTTGGGGTATGCAGTATTGCCATACCTGAGATCAATAGGGTTGTATGGAAGGACAAGTCCACCAGATGTGTAATGGGGAGCCTCAGGTGGAGCACATCACTGGCATTTACTGTGGGATTAAATTCCCATATGGTATAATGTATGGGGAATCATGTTCACCCAATGCAGGATTTATGTTGGATAGTTCTAGCACTTAGTTCTCTACTTACTCTAGTGACTGCAGTCCAAACCCATTCCCACACCTCTATCTCTTGTAGACTGGGGATCTGTAGGTCTTTCTCCCACTGGTGCTTGCAGCTGGGGTTCAGGAGAGGTTACAGTGCTCTGGTGTGCCTGTTTATTGCTCCTGTCAAATCTCTAAGATTGGTCACGTAGAACAGCCTTTTTTCTCAGGAATCCATGTCTGGAACAATATACTTTCTCCTCACCCAACCAGAGAGAGCACTTCTCAATTGAAGATATTGCCAAAAGCAGGAATTAGGGAAGTGGTATGAGGTCTGCAAACGAGCAAATGGTATGTTGCTGTCTATTGACCATATCCTCAGGTAGTTAATCCCTCTTGAAGCCCAGTGTTCCCAGTTTATGGTTTGGTGACCTGTTGTCAGAGTGAGGTTGATCCAGATGGGGCAGAACTGTGATGCTTGCATTTTCCCCGCATGCTATCCTGGAGTACTTTGACATGGGGAAGCCCCCCTGGGTAAACCACCATCTTTGAAAAGGACTGCTGCTGGAGTTGGGATCTGGGGTTGTAGGCATTTCAGGTTGACCCAGGTAGGGTGAGGGCTGGATCAACATCCCTGGAGAGACAAGCACAGGCCTGATGCATAATGTTGGATTGTTGGAATTTCTACATGTCAGGTGGGGCCAGTCCTCCTGCTTTCCCTGGACTGGTGAGCATCTGGAAACTCATTCTTAGTTTATTACCTTCCTAAATAAAGGATGTTAAAAGTTTGGATAGGGATTTAAAAGCATTGCAGGGAGTTGGAGAGGCAGGTTCCCAAGGACATAATGTATTTTTGGTACTGTAATGAGCTTAAAGGCATGCACCATCCCTCAGGTACAGATCATAAGAATACACAGTCTATTAGTGTCACTCCTAATAGTATCCAGTAACAAGTTCAGGTTTGCCTGGATAGTGTCTACTGTGCAAGGTTTAATCTGAATACTGAGGCATTTGACCCCTTCTGGTCACCACTGGTATGGGTGATTTGCAAATAGATCAGCTGTACAGACTGTCAACAGAAGAAGGATTTGGGATTTCTCCCGATTCAGTTTGTAGCCAGACATGAGTCCATATCCATCTACAATGCTTGCCAGTGTCGGTAGAGTACTTTGAGGTTTGACAATAAAGAGGGTGATGTCATCAGCAAATAGCATGATTTTGTGGGAGGTTTCCGCAACTTGCAAGCCATGAAACTGAGGTGCATTTTTATCTTTTTCATCATGGGTTCTATGGCTAGGAAAAATACTGTCAGGGAGAGGGGGCAGTCCAATAGGAACTGAGGTGACACAAATCCATTAGTGAGAATCGCCGCTATTAGTGCCTGATATTAGAGTCTGATCCAGGCAATTAGTTCTGGTGGTAGCCTATATCTACATAGGGCATCAACTGAAAAGGGCCATTCCACCCTGTCAAAGGCCTTTTCTGCATATATTGACAGGGTGGCCATTGGCTCTTGTCTCTGTCTGGCTTCTCACACTAGGTCAAGCAATCTCCTGATGTTGTCTGATCCCAATTGACCTGGGACAAATCCCACCATGTCAGAGTGGATCAGGTTTGGGACCACTGGGACCAGCCTTGTCACCAGAATCTTGGACAGGATCTTGGTGTCCATATTAATATGGTATATTGGTCTAAAGTGACCACACTGGACACTCTCTTTCCCCTTCATGGGTAGAAGGGAGATGAGTGCCTGGCTGAAGGTGTGCGGTAGCATGCCAAGAGCCCAGGTTTCATTCAACACTGAGTCCAGCTTCAGGACAAGGCTAAGATATCACAAAAGGAGAACTAAAAGTCACTTGAGAAACCATTCAAGCTTGGTGCCCTCCCCCTGTACTATGGTTCCCATCCTTCTCTGTCTGTAAGTGAGAGACCCAATCTAGTTTTATATTCTGGGGTTACCTGTGGGAGGGTAACGTCCTAATAAAAGGAGTCTAACTGGGGGAGTGGCATAGAGCAAGGACAGGCTTTATATAGATTTTGAAAGAATCTCAGAAACTATTCACTGATTCCTGCAGTTACCACATCCCCTGAGCTGGATGGATCTCTCTTATGTATCTCTCCACCTTCTGAAACCCAAGGTGGTGGTCTAAACATTTCTCAGGTTTTTCACTTGCATCCCAGTAGGTTTTGTTTAATTTAAAAATGCCATATTTCATCTTATAATGTAGTGCTTCTTCTATTTCCCTTTTGAGGGCCTCAATCTGAGCCCTAGGGGAAGGGGGTCTGGATTTATCAAGGGCTATCTGGGTCTCCAGGTGTTTAAGCAGGGATTTCTTTACTTTAAGATGTCTCTCTCCCTCTGTCCTGCTTAATTTTGGATGAGTATGCTATGACCCATGCCTGTATCACCACCTTCATAGCATCCCAGATTTTAGGCCAAGAAATCCCAGCCATCTCATTTTTCAGAAAGTATTGGTTAAGTTAATTTCTCATCCAGTCATAGAATCCCAGTTACTGGAACAGTTCGTGTTTAGTTTCTAATTATACACAATGGCTTAAAAAATCCTAGATGCTAACTGGCTGGCTGGCACGATTTCCCCGTTGTAAATCCTACGATATACCAATGGCAAAGGGTGCCAGCCACTAGTTAGCTACATCAGCAACTCCCTCTGAAATCACTCAGTGCATCTCAAACCCACAGACTGGCAAACATGGCAGTCCTAAACGGTCGTCTCACTGAACTGCTGTTCCACTCTCATTCCATTATTCAAGCCAAAAAATACCTTAATCTTAATTACTACTGTCAACTTGTTTGTGAACGCTGCACTCCTCCTAACACTGTTCCTTTACCTCACAAACCCACATGTGTATTTCTGTAAGTGAAGGCTGCTGACTGCCACATGGAATGCTATTCGTGACAGTATAAGTCAGTAACATAAACAAACATAGACTCAGCCCATTTCAGAGCCTAGCCCTGTTCCCACACAGCACATCACGACTGCTCTACTCTATAGCTCTTCCCCCTGAACTGGACTGCATGCCTTCAACTCCCCCTGTGTCACATTCTCAATCAGCTCAGTGCCTGCTCACTTGCAGCTGCAACTCCTTGCTGTACACAAAAAAATTTGTCAGTGCGAATCCTCTACTCTCTTTCCACGGAACTGCATGATAGGAACAGTACATTTACTTATCACAAATGCAAGAGTTCTCTGTAGCCACTCCACTGCTGATCCTACAATATTTATTTATATATATATATATATTTATTTATTTAGCTTTTGTTAACTGGGTAAGGACACTAGACAAGACATATGCCTATTTTCAGGAATGACCTGGGAGAGTACAGGAAAGTACGATTCAGATACATAGGACAACATGGTACAGATACAATCAGATTAACAGAGTCAGGGAATCTTATTATCTCAGTGGGCCAAATAAAACAAGGGTAAAATCATGATTGTAACAACTGGGGAAAAGGCACACTGGATTCAAGGTTTGAAACCCAGGACTATTTTGTCTAGCACAGCAATACTTCCATAAAAATGATTTAAAATGCTAAAAAAATGTTCTTTTTTTTTGCTCATAAAAATGAAGGACAACATTGTATAATCACAATACACCATTCCAGGGTGTGGGTTATGCTGGGATTTACTATTTTTAGTGTGGTATACTCATTCGGCCTGCGACCTCTTGACCGAACCATGCCAAGTGTGGTAAATCCCAGCATAACCCACACCCTGTCTTGGTATGTCACTTAAGTATTGCACTTCCCCTTGGATTATCCCCATGCCAATATCAAAAATACTGGGGAATGAACTGAAATGAGGATGCTCCCGGTCTTCTCCCCCTCCCATATTAAGAAACTCCTGAGTACATAACAACAAATCTATTCTACTGTATGTTTTGGTGGATTGGGGAGATTTTACTACTATTAGCTTTTGTTGACCGGATAAGTATACTAGATACCTTCATGCCTATTTTCAGGTACGAGCCAGGAAATTACACCACAAGGAGATATCCAAAAATAGAGATGGGACAAAATGAATGCAGTGTCAGCAGTAACAATAGAGACAGCTTCAGATAATCAACAAGGAAAAAAACTGAGAACAATAGACCCAGTTTTGCTAGGCAAACAAGTAGGAGTGCCAGCAAGTGAAACAAAACAGGAGCACCTTACAGTACTGTACCAAAGGCAGTGCAAGAACAAGGCGTCAGAGCAGAATTATACAAGGTGACAGCAGAGCAAAACAAGTAACCTGATTTAGATCAAGCACAGGTAGAGTTCGAACATACTTTTAGGTAGTCCCAAAGGGATCTTTTGAACTGTGGTTGTGAAGGGGAACTTTGGATAAAGGATGGAAGAGAATTCCACAGCCTCAGAATAGTAACAGAGAAGGCTTGAGCCCTTATGTTAGTAGAGGTTTTAGGGACAGTCAGCTGGGACATATGAATAATCCCACTGTTTTCCATGTATTGCCCTCCACACATCTGGCAACCCCAAGGAATGGCACAACTGGACCAAGTGTAGTGCTATGGATTGCTCATGGTCTGAACCTTTCCCAGTTCTGTTCAGATCAGGACGGACGGTTATGTTAATGTCCCCTCCCAGAATAGTACATCTGGGATCACTGGTGATTTCCCGAAATACTTATTCAAAAAAGGCCAGGACTGGGTCATTTGGGACATATAAACTACCAAGGGTACTGCTCTGTTCCTTTAGAGTCCCTGCTATAATAATGACTCTCTTCCTTATCTCTGAATGTTTGCTGTATGCCAAGCTGCAGGCTTCTAGAACATAACATTGCCACCTGATCCACTCCTAGATGTTTGGGCATTGTGGTATACCTTTCTACCCACATACTCTTAAGATGCTCCACACTATCTGGATCGAGGTGCATTTCCTGTAGCAAGGCCACGTCACAACTCACAGATTTCAATTTACTCAGAACCTTGTGCCTTTTTGAGGGGCAATTTAAGACCTACAACATTCCATGTTATGACCTTCAAATTGACCTACGATGCTATCTGCATCATTCCATGTTATGACCTTCAAATTGGCGTACAGTGCTATAGTGCCCGTTTCCCTCCTTTGATTGTTCCAGGGAGTAAAACACTTAGTATTGGACAGTAAACCCAAGGTTACACCTTTCACTGTACACTGAGCACACAAAATGAATACGATAAAACAAATAATAAAGTTTAACAGAAAAAAAAGGACCAAGAGATCTATAAAATAGAACTTTGAATACCTGGGCTTACTTTAACTCTAACTGAGACAGTAGGTCAATTTCCCAGCCAGGAGAACTGAGGTGTTTTCCTCTGAATTTTGCCAGCACTGTGTCAGTAAAGGTAGTTGTGAAAAAAACTCTCAAAATGAATCACAGTAGTCCTCACCTCCTCACGGGATATTAAAGAGTCCCTTTTGTGAGCTAGGTTATCACTGCAGTTGGGCCAGGGACTAGGAAAAGTGTTTTTCTTGCACCTGTATTCTCCAGTGTTGCAAGATCTACCTGTCTTGTCGATCTGATTTGCACCTCCATCTCCATGCCAAGCTGTTGCCCCTGTCTAAGTAGATATTGTTTCACAATTTGACTTCAGACAGCCAGCAATAGCACATATACCATTCCGATCAATGGGGAAAACCTACCACAAATCAGGATTAATAAGAGTGGCTCTGTACCTATGTGCTGTTAGGTGGGGAGAGAGGTATGGCTATCAAGGAGGATCTGTTACATATCATGGCCAAGTTGTTGTTCTTGACATGGTACCCTTTCAAGCTCAACAGCTACTTTAGACTTCCACCTTGAAGGAGATATCTCTGCTAAAGTGAGCCAGCAAATCCATTACTCAAGGGTCAGAGGCCATTCTGGGCCTGTTATCAGTCGGGTACCAGTCCCCTACCCCAATGCATTATCATTGTTGTGCAAAGGGCAGTGGGGTAGCAGCAAACAACATTATTCTGACTGCCTCCTCCGCATCGCCATGTCCTTAAATGTATCCCCAAGAACATGTGTGCTCATAAATGCCATAGAATTTCCTGCATTCCAAACATCAATTAACTGCATCCTGTGTAACAAGGAAAAAATAACCTATTGAAATGGTAAGCGACTAAGATAGTAGCCTCCTATTTCTTGGGTTTATATGGTGGCACCATTGTGCACTAACATTTAAACTACAGAGGGGGGCTGATACAGTGGTAACCATTTAACAACAAGGATTCTATAGTATAACAATATCATGGGCCTATACATTGGTTTACAGGTTCAGCTTACATAAAGAAAGGTTAAAGGCATTGGGGAACAAATCATCCACATTGACTTCAGGCGGGGTAGAAAATCAGCATTATATTGAGGTCCAAGTGGTCTGGGGATTGAGCAATACAGAGCCATTAAAAGTACTGTATTGACAACAGAGAGAATAACTTGGATTATGGGCAGTTGGGCATCTGCATGAAACAGATCCAACAGGGAGCAGGTACAGTCAGAGAGAGGGAGTTAATTAGGGTTCTGAGGTCAAACTGGGGCTCCAGGTAGAAGAAAACAGGATGGTCTCACCTCAGGACTCATGTTAGTGGCAAAGTGGGTCCACTGTTGGGCTCCAATTTGACTGCATGAACTGTGGGAAAGCAGAGCTGCTGGTGTTCTCTGGTCAAGAGCTGTCTGCATTCCTTGCTTCCTCTGAACCTGACAGCAAAGTCTCTCTGGGATGACATAGGCTGCCAAAGTGTTTTTTGAAAGAGTCATCTGTCTCTTTTGGGGCGTAAAAGTTTTGTGGCTTGCCATTGACCATTACCTCCCATGTTGTGGCATGACGGAGGGCATCTTTGTAGTTCTGATTGCGGAAGCCCATTTTGATCTGGTCAAAAGGGCACAGGGTCATAATGTCACTGTGAAAATTGCACATACCAAGAATGTTGCACACATAACAGTGTTGGCACAAAATGCCAACCTCATACAGCACCGTGCACACCGCAGCAATACTTTTTGTTTTTGTGGGGGGGGGGGCTCTGCCCCCTGCACCCCTGGACTAAATATAACCAACTTCAGGGGGTCATGGACTTTGGGAAAAGAAAAAAATCCACTCAGATTTTTTGTTTCCCCAACCAAAAAAAAAAAGGCAGCATCATTCTAGGACCTGGGGAGAATAGAACCATAGCCCCAGGTCCCCGACACCGCCAAGGGCAGTTGCTCTAGCTACTCCACCAATGGAGAGACTTGACAAGGCACCCCCCCCCGGCAGTGTCCTTCACTTTTCTCACCGCTCTAGTACCATTCATGCTATTGACAGTGAGGTATTGCATGCACGGTTCTATCTGCACTATATTGACCCGGTAGGGGTCGGAAGCATGCCACTTCTCAAGGACCAAACATGCATCATCAGGGAAGATGGAGACTTTAGCTTGATGTCTTCCACTTCTGGGGCCTTTTTATGATGACCTCTCTGTCCTGAAAACAGAGCAACCGAAATATGAGAGTCCTTGAGTGTGCTGTATTTTGGGTTTTGCAAAGTTTATCTGGGCCAGAAGTTTGTGGATCCTCATCCCACTCTGGGATTGGGCTCATAATATAAACAAATCTGGCACCCAAGTACAGTACTAGGGGGTGCTGTACTGTCAGGATGTGCCATCCTTCATATGAGATGTAAAACCAAGGTCCCTTCTACCCATCCCTGGTGCTGTCCTGGTGGGTGTCCAGGTGGAAGTAAAAGAACCCAAGCATTGAGTCATGTGATGCCTCTGGAGGAGTAAGCAGCACATGAGAGCAGCTCTGCCAAATCAGGAAAATAAAATGCCTTTTTTTTACCCAAATTTAACAAGAAATAGCTCTAAGTCTCCAGGCTCTAATTTGAAATACATGCAGATCAACATTATGGAGTCAGACCCTCACGAAACCCCACAGAAATCGGGCTTTCTGTACCTGGAGGATTCCAATGGAGAATAAGATGTTGTGGTGGGGCTTAAAGCCAAAAGGCACCGCAGAAGCACATCGCCAATGGAGTCAGCGTAGCACCAGCCTCCAGGTTCCACACAGGAACAAATGCATGAAAATATTCAAACGATCAAGACAGAGCTCCTCTCTTTAATTTCAGAGTTCCGTGACTGGAAGGCCACTTTGTCAGGCCTGGTGGTTTGGGTCATAGACTCCGAGGCTCAGATCTCGTCGATGGAAGACAGAATCAGTAAATTGGAGCCAGGCATCATTAGCATGATGCGGGCAATAAAAAAGTTGGAGGACAAAGTAGACGACTTAGAGGGTCACACCAGGAGAAATAATTTAGTTCTCCTAGGGCTTCCCGAGGGCGAAGATGGAACTAATATGATCTTATTTCTACAGAAATGATGTGTATGCATCGCTGATTCATTGCCCAATGGGCCTGAATATATTATCGAGAGGACCCACTGCTCAATCAGGCCCAAACCTGCCTTCAGATCTTCCTCCCCATGCCATCATATTCAAAGTACTAAACTACTTAGACAGGGACTATATATTAAAGCTGTAAGAAACAAGGAAAAAATTGAATGGGAGGGGGAAAGCTGTGCCTGGTCCCTGACCTAACTTTAAAAGTTCACCAGGAAAGGACTGCATTCAGGCCGATCAAATCCAAGCTTTAGGCCACTAAAATTAAACATAGTTTGCTTTATCCCTCTCATCTGGAAGTCTCCTTTCCTTCAGATATCCAGCGATGCGACACAGCTACCCAAGCAGCGACGGATCTTACAAGGAAATTACTGGACCTCTTTGGGAAAGGTGGCTGAGCTCGATGAGAGACTGCTTCGATCTAATCAGTGATCTTGTGTGGCTCATCAGATACCTTAGTAGCAACGGACATAGTGATGATAGTCTTTGGTAATAAGTCTCTGCCGAGGGTTATAGGGCAAAAAAGCATTGGCTAAGTTTGTTAGACTCGGAGATGTTTCATTCTTTTTAATTTTTAATTCAAGTGGTTACAGCCTCACTCGCTCTGCGTGTTGTTATCTTAATGTGTGTTTATAAAAAATTGTAAGAATACATCTTAACCATAACTTTTCTCCATTTTTTTAAAATTATTTTCATCTTGGGAAAAGTGGAGCTGAAGCACCCTCTGATGGACTAGATACCATGCATGTTAACTGTCTGAATTTTGTTCTATGGGGACAAATCTCCTCCATTAGCTCCGTGGAAGGCCTGAGCTTAAAGAGACATGATGTGGCAATAGTTTGGAATGGCTGGATTTCTAAGGACTGGACTTAATCCTCACTTTATTTGGGTAAATTTAATAAGAATATTTGATAGCGCCTGGCCACAACCTCCATAACCAGATATTTACTTTTGATCGGTCCCAAAACAGACATGATTTTCTGGTCGGAGGGTGAAATATTGGTTATAGAGGGTCTATTCACAATGTTCAAGATGATTTTAGTGTTAAAGGTTAAGATAATAGTTTGATTTCTTTGATAAGATGGTTTTGGGATTTTGCAATCTAATTACTCGAAGGTTTCATGGGAGATACTGCCTTTCTAAATGTGGTGGGGAAACAATACAAAGAGAAATTCGTGCCCCATTCATCTTTTCTGTTTCTTTTTTAATTCTCTTTTAGGTACAATTCATGCTCTAGGGATTAAGCTAAAATAGACCCCCTTGATTTTATTTTGTAGAGAGGATCAGAAATAATGAGCTTACTGAGGCATCTGATTTCAAGGTGAATAGATACAATGGAGGTGAAATAAAGGCTACTGTTTTAGTATTAAAGTTAATTTTGACTCCATAAATAACTGCTCTGCCCATGGAAATAAATGGGGTTAGAATAATCAATCTAGAACCTTTTGTACAGGCAGTATTTCCCTCTTGATAAGAGTCACAATGCAGTTTCTTTTTCAGTTTTTTACTTGGTAAAGAACTTAGGCATTCTAGTAGTTGGATAGGTGCATGGGTATATAGGCTGGGAGCCTCTGCAGTCTCCATTAAATTCAGGTGGAGGCTGCTCCTCCTCGGATATCATGGCCTTAACTTTCAGAGGTAGGCTTGAAGCCTGTGCAGTAAGTAGGGAAGGGGGGAAGTTTCAGGGGGCTGATTTTAGGGAGTTGGTAGGGAAAGGATGTTTGATGTTCTGGGAGGGGGGTTTGTGGGTAGGGAAGGTACTTACTAGGTTACTAAATATTCAGTGGGCTATTATCCAGGACACACCTTATAAGACAGCTATTAAAATACCATAATATGCGGAGCTGGAATATAATTTCTTGGAATCTCAAAGGAGGGAAAGACAACTCAAAAAAAATATTCTATTTTAAGGCACCTGAATCGCTATCACCCACACATTGTGATGCTTCAGGAGACACATATTCGAATAGATCAATTAGACAAGCTACGAAAACTCTGGGTAGGACAGGTCTATGGGGCTGGGTCAAGCAACAGGTGTGGGAGTGCTGTGATACTATTTCATAAATCTGTCCCCTTTAGGGAAATCAAGGTTTGGAATGACCCAGAAGGCCGTTATGTGTTACTGCATGGCCAACTAGCTGGTGTTGAGGTAGTCCTCGGCTCAATATATGGCCCTAATATTGATACTCCCACGTTCTTTCCCCCCTAGCAACTCTAATAGCTTCATTTAGTAATGTTCCATGCCTGTTAGGAGAGGATTGGAACTTAGTTTTTTTGAACAATCTACGTAGATCGTTCCATAGAAGGATGGGACTATCCCTCGCACAATGTGCTTTAAGGGAGTTTATGTCTGATTTAAGTCTGTCCGATCCCTGGAGAACTCTTCATCCCAATGACAGAGATTATGCATTTTATTCCCCACCGCATGGGGTTTATTCAAGAATTGACTATTTTCTCCTCAGATCCTCTTCCCTGAAAGGAGTCGGTGCTGTTGGTATATATCCCAGGGTACTTTCTGATCATTCACCTATTTGGATTCAACTAATAATATCACCCCACCCTCGAAGATCAGGCTCTTGGTCTCTTAACACACAGTTGTGGAGCATATGGGAACATTTATCAGGACACTTGGGAGGTAAATTACTGGTCTATTGAAGCTCTAAATGTTTTATGGGGCTCTTTAAAGGCAACTTGGCTGGTGGAATTAATTAGATTAGCCACTACATGGAAACATATAATGGCAAAGCAAACTGAAGAATGGTTGTCCCGCATTAGACTTCTTGAAGCACTGTTGACTAAGTCCTCAGGGGAACATTTATGGTCAGAACTGCATTCTTTGAGGGCAAAATATTCTGCTTATATCTTAGACCTTTCCCTACATTCAGCCTCTAAGTGGAAGGCTACATACACTGGCCAGGGTGAGATGGCAGGAAAATTACTGGCTAACAGATTAAAACAACAGAAAGAGGCCAGATGGATTTCCACTTTAACTGATCCGGCCTCCGGAGTAGTAGCCTTGGATTCCTCAGTTATTGTGAGTATTTTTAAAGATTTCCATCAGTCACTTTATACTGCAACTCCTCCAGACAGAGTACGCTGACAGACTTGAAGAGTTTCTACGGGGTATAGATCTTCCTCAGCTTGCAGCAACTCAGCAAAAGACATTAATTGGTGAAATTAGCACTTGGGAAGTATCAGAGGCAATTGATTGGCTTCCTGCTGATAAAGCCTCCGGACCTGATGGCTTTCCTTCTTCTTCCTATAAATGCTTTAAACCAGAAGTGGCCCCTTACTTAAGTGAATTATTTAATTATCTTTACCTTGCTCCCATAAAGAAACCAGCCTTGTTTGAAACCTGCATTGTGGTCTTGCCTAAACCTAGGAGGGAATCACACTATTCCAGACAACTACAGGCCCATTTCATTATTAAATATGGAGGTCAAGTTACTAGCCAGCATCATAGCACACTGACTAAAGAATGTATGGGAGACCCTGATAGGGCCAGAACAGGTGGGGTTTGTATCTGGAAGGCAATCCAGTGATCATTTTAGAAAGATATTACACCTCTTGTCTGCGTCTGAGGAGGGTGGGCTCTGATAAAGTGCTTGTCTCCCTAGATGCAGAAAAGGCATTCAACAGGGTAGATTAAGATTAGATTTCCCTACTTGACATCCTCCCACGATATGGCTTGCCAGCAGAATTCATTAGATGGATTTCAGTATTATATAGTAGCCCATCTGATAGGGTTATGTGTAACAGGGCTCTGTCCTCAATTTTCCCTTTGACTAGGGGTACATGTCAGGGCTGCCCCCTATCACCTATGTTATTCAATCTTTATATTGAACCACTGGTTAGGAAAATTAATAACTCATTGGAGGTAAGGGGGACTGGGATAGGACTGTTTGAATAAAAGTCCTCAATGTTTGCAGATGACACTCTTTTACATCTCTCTCATTGGAAACAATCTCTGCAAGCAGCTTTAAACATAATAATTGAATTTAGTTCTCTGGCCAGTTACAAATTGAGCCAGCACAAAACGACTGTCCTGTCCTTAACCCCCTCTGCTCAAGAGCAGACATAGAAGAAATGGGCCTTAAGTGGGCCTTGCATACAATCACCTTTTTAGGGACAGAGATTTCACAAGATGTTAAAAAGATAAAAGCACTCAACTTGGACCCGGTGGTTTCTCAGATGCAGCAGGACTTAAAGAGGTGGCAATGTCTGCCCCTCTCACTTTGGGGAGAGTAAATATCTTGAAAATGGTTATTTTTCCAAGACCAATGTACCCATTGTCAGTGTTGAACCTTGCCCTTACGAAAGCCTGGTTCAAAAAAATAAATTCCATCTGGTCTACATTTCTATGGTTAGGAAAATGCCCTAGGAGGGCCTTAGTTAAACTCTTCAGAAGGAGACAGATGGGAGGTTTTAATGTCCTCTCTACTATTATACTATTTTGCCTTCCAGGGATGCAAATATTTGCACTGGTTAGATTTTCAGGAAAAGGAACCCTCTGTTACACCATGGTTAAATATTGACTGGTACATAGCTGACAGTTTGAATCTCTCTCTCTTCTTTACTGTATACACCCTATACTAGACTACCGATCCTCCTTAGGTTCTCTCCTATTGGCTGATCAGTGAAGGCCCGGTAATTGTGTCATTTTTACAAAATCTGCAGTAAGCAAGACTTGGAGCAACCATTTTTCAAAAACTTAAATGTGTTAATTGGCAATAAGGTGACTACCCCGGAATATTGGAAAAACCTTAATATTACAGCCTTGTCAGATCTGGTTAAGGAGTGTAAGGTTCTAACTGTAGTTCATTTCAGACAATCCTTTCACCTCCCAGAATTCCCAGTCTTTAAATATATGCAGAGTAAGCATTGCGTGTCTTCAGTTCTCGGAGTCTCTCCCTGGTCCTCAGAGGCATCTCAGTTTTTCTTAGACTTAGCAATTCATGCAACACAGCCCAAACCAGTCTCACAATTATACCAGATGTTGGTTGCTAGAGCTGGACTAGGCCAATCACTGATAGCCTTTTATTGGCAACGCACAGCTAACATTTCATTTGAACCAAATTCATGGAAATCTATATAATCAAATATTTATAGATATACTCTATAAAGCAAGACAGATTATGGCTTATTGGAGTTAATGTTCTCCATAATCTGTACCATACCCCACTTAGGCTTTATCGTATGGGTAAACAACAAGACCCTAAATGCCATAGGTATCAACAGGAGGAGGGCTCATTACTTCACATGATTTGGACTTGTCCTAAGGTGTGATTATTCTGGCAGCAAGTTAAGCAATCTCTTGGCTCAATATTTGGAGGCCTTAACTATTTTACCTTAGGCATATGTGCAGTTGGTAAATTCTCAGCCATTAAATCCATGACTCACAAGATATACACGGCATTAATTTCAGCCATTTCCTTGCTTATTATTATGAAACACTGGCTTACAGACTCTCTTCCAATGATGAGAGAATGGCTCCAAGAAATGTACATAGCACTCAATGCGGAAAGAGCCATTGCTGTACAATACCATACTTCATCATTTAAAGATAGATGGGAGCCATTCTTGAATTTTTAGCTGGGAAGTGAAAGGATCCTTTTTTTTCAGCAAAGATACAGATGGTCTTTCTCTTATGTGTTCCCTATCAGTAATAAGTATGATCAAAATTGTTGTTATATTTATGATTACTATTTATGAGTGTCCTGATTGAATGTATTTAAATAGCTCTAATAAAATGCCGATTTAGTATTGGAGGGGTGAGTAAGGGAGGGGAGGGAGGGAGAATTGGTTAGAAGAGGGGTAAGGGGGGGAATAAAAAGTGGCTATCCTGAGGAATGCACTTTTATTTTGTATACCTGTTTCCCTTAATTGTTGCTTTTTGTCTGGTTTGTAAAATCTTTTAATAAAAGTTATTAAATTGCAAAAAAAAAAAAAAGAACCCAAGCCTTTGCACAAGAGTAGGGGAATTTTTTATTTAAAACTTAAGGACAAAACAGACAAACCAATGCTATTTCATACAATAATCATAAGAAAAATAGAACACATAAATAATATTCCATCATCAAAAAAACATAAATAAGTATTACAGCATACCAGAACTTTTAGATGCAAATAATTCTTACCATACCACCCCCCTCACTGAAAGAGTAGGGGAAACTTTTTTCCCCCTTTTTCGTTAAACTTCAAAAAAATAAGAAAACAAGTCCTGTTAAAAATCACATGAAAAGATGGTGAAAAAAAGCAACTATAACAAAAGAAAGTATTCAAAAATCAAACAGAAAATCAAAAAAATGGTAAGTCATGTCATATTCTGTTCATACCATGAAAACAGGAAAAGAAAGCACCTTCACAGGAAAATCAAAGCATATTTTCTAGATCGTAAAAGGTATTAATTTATGTAAACTCAAAGAACTATTTTTCATTCAGATGTTATCTTTAGGAAAACAAACAGACACTGACAGTATCTTTCCCAAATCCCTCTCCATAGTTGAACGAACTCTGAGTTTCTAAGATGGATCATATTTCAAATAAAAGAGAATAGCTGCACAGGTGATAATTCTTGTTGGAAAATAAATTTGTATCTAACCTGCCAAGCCCAGTATAAAATATATACTGCGATAACATTTAGTGTACTACTATTATATTTTTCCCAACTTATGGGGAAAATTCCATAATACAACTGTCCATCCGTACATTTTTTAAATGAGTGTAATTTCCAATAAACTTCCCAAATCGACCAGAACTCTGTAATAAATGGGCAAGTGAAATATAAATGGTCTGGGGTTTCAATTTGTAATACACAAGTATTTCTTAAGCAAAATTGTTAATTAATACTTTTATGCTTATGGTTCCCGCTAGTGTTTATTCTATTATGTACCCCTAACCATACTATGTCCCATATATGTTTGGGAATTCTATCGTCTGTAAGCCTGTTCCCTATCTCTTTTTGTTCTTTTTCAATAAATTCAACAAATGGTGTTTCAAGAAACTTTTCTTGAAGAATGTTATAATATAATTTTGTTCTAGAATATTGTCTTACTTCTTCATATGATACGTTCCAAGTCCGAATTAGATCAAAAAGTCTATTCCAATCTGGAAATAGTTGATATGACCTCTTGTTTTTATGAATGAAATTTGTATTTTCCCATTCTAATAGAATATACTGTAAATGAGCTAATACCCATGGTTTCCACTGTTTTTTGCCATCCCGAACTATAGGCTGCAAGTCTGTGGCTAAAAAAATAGAAAAGAAAAAAACTACTGGGTGTAACATTTTGACTCCACCTTCCTTAATGTCTGAATATAAAATATTCCTTTTTATCAGGTTAAGTCTGCTTCCCTAAAATCCAGTAAAGAAACAGGCTAGTAAAGCGGTTTCATATTTTTTTGGAAATGAAAAAATATGACTTAAAAATAGAAAAACAGGTGCTAAGAACATTCAATCATAAAAACTCTTTTCCTCTATGCCACTTTCCAATTCGCCCAAGAACTTACTTTTTCTTTCCCTTTATTTATACATATTTCCTAATTGTATTCTGCCATGTTCCCAGTCCCAAAATATATTCCTAAAATTTTTTGAGGAGAGTCAGAAATAAATATGTCACCTATGCTTCGCTGTTGAATTTCCTGAAAGGCTTATACAAAAACTTTTAGTTGTATTTATACTGGAACCAATAATTTGCAGCAACGTAATTAATACTTTACAGATTAGTATACCTGTTTGTTCACTGGGAAAACAAACACATAGATCATCAGCATTACTAATTATTTTTAACATTCCAAACTTAGGATAACAGATACCATAATAAAGGTGAGTTATTTAATATTCTAATTACTGGATCTAATGCTAAGACAAACAGGTTCAGTCTTAGGGGACAGCCCTGATGGACACCTCTCCTAATATAACAAATGCGTCCTAACCATCCATTTACATAAGGCTGGTGGGTTCCATCTTCATCGACCTCACTAAAGCCTTCAACACCGTCAACCACCCTCTACTGATATTCCAGCTCCAAAGACTGGGAGTGGCACCAAACGCCCTAAATTGGTTCAATGATTACCTATCACAAAGGAGTCAGCGAGTCAAAATCAAGCAGACATTATCCAGCTCCAGAGAGGTATTCCTAGGAGTTCCTCAGGGATCAATCCTTGGTCCCTTGCTTTTCAGCCTCTTTGTTAATGAACTGTCCACGGCATGTTACACCAATCTCATCCTGTATGCAGACGATACTGTGCTGCTGAGTAGTGGCACCTCCCAGGCAGCACTACAAACAGAACTGCAGACCTCCTTCAACAAACTTGAGGACTGGTTCTGTAGGAAAAGGCTGCTACTGAACTACAAGAAAACCAAGGCCGTGCTCCATTCCAGCCATTACAATAAATGCAGGCTCCCCCTCTCAATATCACCAATAATGCAGGTAAGAAGATTGAGCAGGTACAATCATTTAAGTACTTAGGGGTCACCATTGATGACTCTCTCACATATACAAACCATATTGACTCCCTTGTCAGATCAGTAAATACAAAGATTGGAGTACTCTACAGACATAAGAAATTCCTCACTCCAGAAGCACTCCGAATCTCAGTCTCCATATGAACATACGAACATACGAAATTTGCCAGCAGATAAAGGCCTAGAGGTCTATCAAGTCTGCTCGAATGTGCAGCTAGCACCCCTTATTCTGCAGCTGCCCCTCCCTTCCACCCTTCCCCTTCATTAACCCTCCCCCTTGTCCTGTCCCATCCTCGTTTGAAGCAGTCCACTGTTCTACTGCATACCACTTCTGCAGGTAACGCATTCCACCCAGCCACCACCCTCTCTGTAAAAAAGTGTCTCCTCATCTCCTTCCTGAACCTTCCTCGCTCCAGTCTCATATACTTCAATACTTCCCACGATAGACTACGGACTTGTGGTCTATGGAGCTGCCACTGACACTACACTCAACAGGGTCCAAATTGCACTAAATAAGGCATGTCAGCTAACCCTGTGTGCAGACCATTACACCCACACTTGCACCCTATATAACAGAATTAACTAGCTTAACCTAAAAGACAGGCTCAAATACCAAACCTGTCTACTGGGTAAAAAGGCACTCCTCAGAAAAACACCACCCTGCATAGAAAACCTGCTCAAGGCCTCTCTCTCATCACGTATCACCAGAGGGAAAAAAAATGGAGCACTGTCCATCCCATTCTGGTGAACCTCACTTGGGCAGCGTACTTTCTCCTTCCGAGCCCCCCTCTGGCTAAATGAACTCCTGCAGAAACTACAAACACACAGCCTGCCTCAGTTTAAAACTGGCCTCAAACAGCACCTACAGTCTAGCTCGCAATGCACATGCTTCTCAGGCCAAACCTGAAAGACTAACCCACTACCACCATTAAACCCAGCACTGAAACCGAGAACACTTGCCTCATACTAGCCGAATCAGGAGCACTAGTAACCTACTAATCCTCTTTCAGGATCTGTGTACAGCCCCCAGCCCACCCCCACCTTTTCCTTCTCTCTTTTTTTTTAACCATGTTATATCAATAGACCTCATGAGGATTCTAAGGCAGAGACACCCCTGGAATCTTCCAAGACATAACCAAATCCCTCTGACTTTAGATTTGTTTCCCCACTACTAGCCAATAAATCTCCATACTACTCTTAAACTGTCTAATATGCTGAACCCTGTGATAATTGTATTTGTTCTGTAGTCTGTAACCACTGTATTTGTACTAAATCCTGTAACAACTGTATTTGCTCTGAAATCTGTAATTACTGTACTGGTGTTTTTGTATCATTTGTCCACCCTGAAGTGGAACCTTTGTAACTGAATTGTTCCAAAATCTGTAACTACTGTATTGGTGTTTTGTATTATTTGTCCATCCTGACGTGGAACCTTTGTAAAAGAGCTCACGCTCAAAAGGTCTTCTGAAAACTCATAAATAAATAAATAAATAAATAAATAAATGTACATAGGCCAAGGCATAGTATAATTGTAACCATTTTATAAATTCTAATGGAAATCCATACATTTGTAAGGCCAACCATAAATATTCTTGTGCTAATTTATCAAAGGCCTTAGTTTAGTCAAAATTAATCAAATACCCAGGATTTGAAGCATCTGATTTGTTTGAAAATAATTCTCTTAACAAAATTAAGGCATCTTGAAAACTATGACCTGGGATAGAGCAAAATTGTAAGGGGTGTATTAAATATTCCATAGTTTTAGCCAATCTATTACTCAACAATTTTGAGAGAATTTTAAAATCTAAGTTTAATAAAGTTATAGGACACCAATTATCTATCATTGTTCTATCTCCTTTCTTTTATAGGAAGATCATAGGACCCTCATACATGTATTTTGTAATCCTATCTTCTAAGAGAAAAGCATTAAAACGTTGTAATAATGTAGATGACATATATTCCCAAAGCATTTTATAAAATTCTGAAGGAAGTTCATCAGAGCCAGGGGCTGTATCATTTTATAACCTTTTTATAACGATACCTAATTCCTCACTTGTAATAGTCTGTGTGTGATTTCTTCGTTGTTGCTGTGTTGCTTTTGGTAGATTTGCAGCCTGTAGAAGTAGTGACATATGTTCAGAAATACCAAAGGGGGACCCAAACTTCTGATTAATATCAGTTTCTAAAACAGTTAATATCTCATGCCCACTAACTAAAGAATTATTGTGATCTTGTATTGAAGCCATATGTTTTGTTTGAATTCTTTTTTTTACAATCTTCAAAAGGGTTTGTTTGGTTTTTCTTCCATTGTGTACCAAATCTTTGCTCTTTCTTTAACGTTTTCTGTCTGTCATATTGCAGTCACACTAATTGTTCTTTTTTTTTTTTTTTAGAAATTTCATTTTTGTCAATTGGATCACCATGATTAATTAAAGAGATCCTGGAATTTAATTTCTCCCTTAAGGATGCATACTTTTGCTGCTTATGATACATTACAATTCTGGATTGGCATTTTAAGAAGTCAGTCAGACATGCCTTTGTGTTTATCTACTAGTCTATAGGCGAATTGTACAAAAATAGTACCGATACTCTATCACCAATAACTTCTTTTAATTTTTGCATAAATTCAGGGTTCTCTAATAGATTTGTATTAATTCTCCATATCCCTCTACCAGACAAGTGGGTAGAAAAGGGTGAGATTCTGAAACTTACTAGGCAATGGTCTAAGGTTTCAACTGCATGAGTTAGTGCATCAAAAATAGGTAATTGATTAGAAATGAAAAAATAATCAATTCTTGATTTTAGAAGGCCTCTGAAAAATGTGGGGGCCTTGTTTTAGACAAAAGCATCTTTTAAAAGGTTTTTTTAATTATATTTTTCAACTCATTTGCATCGCAATATGATTTGCTATGTGATTTCTGTTGTATATTTATATTAAAGTCACCTTCCCAAATAAGTTGTCTACTCGTAAATAAAAATGGTTTTAGTTTTGGAAGAAGAGCTACCCTTAGTGCTTTTTGTTGTGGTGCATACAGATTAATGACTCTAAAATATAAACCTTGAAATATAATATCAAGTAACATGGCTCTTCCTGGTTCTATATCAATTGATTTTTGTATTGTATAATCTGATGTGGTAAAACATATACCAATACCTGAACAGGTTTCTTGACCCAAGGACCAAAAAGAATTACCTAAAAATCATTCTTTAGTGGCAGAAGAAATATGATGGTCTGTATAAAGTCTAGAATCTTATAATAGAAATATATCATGAGGCAAAGACTGTAACAAAGCATAGGTAGCTGTTCTTTTAAAATCAGACCTTATACTATTAACATTTAAACTGCCTATCTTTAAAGAAAATACAGTCACTCTTGAAAAAAAGTTTGTTGTTTTTTAAGATGTTTTCTTTCTCTGAGATCTAGTGACTCGCTTTTGGGTCTTAGAAACTTCTTGCTGCTCCATTTTTTGGCAGGGGGGTCACTCTGGGTTGAATGTAAAGAAGCATCAGAGTCTTCACCTTCCATGATATCACCCCAGCTTTGTAATGGCTCACATGGGTTGGAGGTACAAATGGGTGGGAGGGGGTCAGAAGACGGTTTCGAGCTTTTCTTCACAAAGGATCTTTTCCTTGAAACTGGCTGGAAATCAAGCTCTTTTTGAGGGACAGTTGGAGCCTTTACCATATTAGTAGTCGCTGGACCCTCTGGAGGGGGAAGGGGGCATGTTAGTACATGTTTTTGAAGAAATGTTAGTATTAATATTTGAACTACTCTCTGAACTCTTGGAAAGTTGAGGGGCCGGACTCAGAGCTGGGCCTGCTTCCTGGGGCGGGGGGGCCTGGTTCTGCTGGTGTCTGAGAATTAGATCTAGTGGCTTTGTTAATATAAAAGTCATGCCCAACAAAATCAGAGGAGTTATGAGCAGCCCACGTGCAGGATGCAAACACATGATACTCAGCTCCACAAAGGTTACAAGATGGAGGAACAGTACAAGTTGTAGCAGAAGGACCAAGGGCTCCACAGACTGAACATTTAAGTTGAATGTAGTTGGAGTTTAAATGTGAGGTAGAACCACAATGGTAACAAGATTGAGGCTGGCCTGGATAAGAGAGTATACCGAGATCCCTTCTGATATAAAGACAGTTCGGCAGGTGTTGAATGCTGTCTTTATTTAACTTGAGTTGAACTGAAAATTTTCACCCTCCTGTCCAGAAACCATTTTCATCAATAATCACATTGGGAATTCCATTCATAGTACATCTTTTCTCCAACCAATAAACCATATCCAGCACATTCACCTTCTCATCTAATTTCTAAACAGAACAGTAATGATTTTAGCAGTGGTCTAGTGATGGGGAACACCACAAAAGGTCTCAGTGATGGTGTATGTTTTATTTCATAATATGCTCCCCAGAATCTGTCTAGAAGAGCTGCAGACCTAAAGCTGATGTCAGAGTTATGGTCTCCAGCTGCATGTATGAACGCATAGACTTTGGCAGGCATAAAATGTAATGAATCAATAATAATTTTTTTCCCCACATAATTTCTATCTGGGGGCAAGTCTAGACTGCCTTTATAGTATGAGCATATGGCAAAACACCATCTAGCAGCCTCTTCAGATTTTTTAAATAG
This sequence comes from Neoceratodus forsteri, assembly GCA_016271365.2. Taxonomy (NCBI): domain Eukaryota; kingdom Metazoa; phylum Chordata; order Ceratodontiformes; family Ceratodontidae; genus Neoceratodus; species Neoceratodus forsteri. Next base: position 220,051,772 of record CM028138.1, on the reverse strand, counting down.
ATCTGCATAGCTAGGAGGCCGTTTTGGTCATTTGACCTACCTTGTTCCCCTGAGCTACTTGTAGATGTTGCATTTGTAGAAAAAAAGTACTTGCAGGATTTTGTCTATGTGTCTGAGTTCAAAATGTTCCAGCACTGCTGTTTGAATGCTCTTTGGCAGCCTGGTGTCTTCCAGTCAACAGCTCTGAATCAATGTCAGGGCTAGCATCTGACGCAGTTACATCAAAGGCCAGAGCCGTACCCCATGAGTTCACTGTCAAAACACTGCTGCTGGTATGCGACCATCCGTTCCCACTTCATCTTGATTTATACTTCGGGTCAGAGATAAGGTCCTGTGAGCTTGCCCCTCTATGCCAGGTATTGGAATATTTGGATCCGGAACCCAAGTTTTATCTTGCAGAATCCATCCTGCTTTTGTTAGAGCCGTCTTGGGTGTCCAAGTAGCTTGTTCAGCTGTAAAAGGCAGTAAAACTGAATCCTGAGACAGGGAACTAGGTAAAGGCTCAGTTAAAGTGTCTTGGAAAAGGCTTTTTTTCATAGATAAAACAGAGGGACTTTGCTCATCTCATTTCCATTTTTTTTCATCTTCCAAAGGTAACCCAGAAACATCTATTTCTTCAATATGTTCAGTTTCAGACATAAGTAATTCCAGATGGGATTCTTTTATCAACAAATCTTGATGTAATCTCATCTCCTCCATACCATTCTGCTCCAGTATATCTTGTTTTGCTGTATTTTTACTCACAATTTTTTGTTCTTGAGTTTCCTCATCTCGCAAAGCACAACCTTCCCCATGCACAATCTGCTGTTGACTGACTGGCTCCATGCTCGAAAAACAAGCAAGGGTTCCCCCTACAAAACAGCAGGGGATTTTCCCTGGCGTCCTGGCCAACATTGACCTTCCCATAAAACCAGTTTGTGCAATTTGTCCAGGGCTGTGTGTGGGTGTTGATTTGCGAAATGGCTGCCACCACACATCCAGTCACTTCACTGCCAGTCTCGTATTGCTTGTAGAGCACATTTGGATACAGTGTGCATAAAAAGCACTATATAATTGCTAATTCTTCTTCTTCTCTCTATGTGCCCAGTCAGTTTCAAAAATGAATTCAGTGCTTAGCATTAACCACTCCGGTAAGTTCTGTCTGAGGTATTCCACTGCATCTGGGTAATCCACTGCATCTGTGCCTTCCGACTATTCAGTCAGGCTCACCAGCCTTGGATTGTTCCCCTGAGTTCTGAATTTTTGGTTATCAAACTTAAGGGATAACTGGTGTACTGTTTGTTCAGTTGCTTCCAGCCGGGCAATGAGGTCAGTGTTTTGACTTTCTACTGAGTTGATGCGGCTCTCATTTTTCATTACCTGCTCTGTCAGTTGATGAATAGAAGACTGAGTAGTGACGACTGTAGATTTGATAGCCTCAGTGATAGCAGCCATCCATCTGAATGTATGCCTGGGCCTCTGGCAAGTTTCTCCTTCAGGCTGCCAAGGTGGTCAGCCAAATTGAGAGGGGTGGGGTTTTGCCAGTTGATGGAAATGTTTCCAGTTCTTTTTCCCACGTGTCTGTGTTCTGAGCATTCCAGTATTCAGATATTCCTGTGGCCAAGATCAAGATCTTGCATTTTGGCTACAAAGATCAACTCTTAGTGTGGATCTATGTGCAAGACATTGGAGGAATCTTTGAGGGCAACCAGGAGCTTAAGGCTTAGGTGGTCATCTCGGTTATGCATTCATGTGGCCTCTTCCAAACCTGTTTTTTAGAGGAAAATTTTCCAGAGACCAGAGAGATATTTATTTTCAAAATGTTATTTATGCTCTAAAACCAAAGACTTTACATGACTGAAACTAGTAATATTATTTACTAAATATGTCTAACAATGTCCCATCTCTGTGATCTAATTTATCGTTTATGCCACAAGCTAGGCAGCTGCTTCTGGGCACTGAGGGTGGGTAGACTGGTGCACCAGTAAGATGGGTGGATTGTACAACAGTGTTGCTTGTTCTAATCAATGTTTATGTTTGTTCTTTTACTCCTATTTGTTTCCCTACCCCTAATATTGTATGCCTGGGGCTCTTTGCAGCATGTTTACTGAGGTGTTTAAGTTATTCAGAGTACTTTGTACTGCTATTCTTGTTGCTGTTGTTACGTCAAAGTACTGTGTAGTTTCCCATGGAGCAGCACTATTCTACTCTTTACAGTGTATAGTAGAGCATTATTCTGCATAGAATGGCATCCTTCTCAAAATGCTATTGTACCGCAGTTCAAAGGTCATGGAACACGATTGTACCTTCTGTGGTACAACAGCATTACAACATCTCTAGAGAGTGCATGAGTTAGTTTTATTTTGAAAGTGAAAGAACCACCACATGCAAATTTCACAGAATGGACAACAGACAATGAGTGAGGTAACCAGAATGGGTGGACAGGGAGTTTGCAGTTTTTTTCCCCATACACTACAGGGCAATGATCTACTATACGCTATATAAAAAACTACTGGATGTGCAGTGGTATGTACAACCAATGTGTTCTGCCATCTTAGGGTTCTGATTCCCACTGATCTCTTGAGCTTCACTCTTGAGGTCAGAGGGAATCAGAACCTGTCTGTGGCAAAACACACTAGTTGTGCATAGTTGCCCATCCAGTATTTTTGATGTATTGGCTGAGCTCCCCCCCCAGGTGGAAGCACTACTGCCAAAGAATAACAGAACATAATGAAACCTGGGACCATCTGCCCAAAGGTAAAACACCTTAAAAAGCTAAAGTATTTTCCGAGATTAATTTTAACTTTTAAAAGTAGTGATCTATTACTCCATGGGTGGGATATTCATACTGCGCCAGGCAGGGGCGCAAGCCTGTGCACAGTGCAACTGGGCTGCACCAGGGCATGGACCATGCGATATTCAATGGTGCTGTGCCATGGCTCAGCACCATTGAATATGGCACTGGGGGTGCACGCACTGCACATGGTGCAGTAGCACTGCACCAGCACAAGTGGCAGAAGGGAGCCACAAGCACCAGGGAATGACGTCATGCAGTCTCTTGGTGGACCCCGCCCCCATATGCCCGATTGTGAGCATATGTGTATTACTTCCCTGGTGGTCCAGTGGACCGCGTTCCATCGCCCGATCGTGGGCTTAGGTGAAATATATCCCTGGTGGTCCAGTGGACCGCTGTCCAATGCCAAATTGCCGGCTTAGGTGAAATATATCCCTGATGGTCCAGTGAAAAGCCTCCCCAGTGCCCGATCGCAGGCAGAATCACTGAAAAACCCCTAGTGGTCCAGTGGTCCCCACCTGTCCACTGAGGCCCCCGCCACCCAGCACCCACCTCAGTCAGCAGCAGGTGTCAGCACCCCACCCGCATGCCACCCAGCCACCAGCCAACTGACAGCGTACAGTAGGGTCTGTATGCCTATTGGTCCACTGTTTGGGCCAATGGGTATGCAGACCATACTGTACTACACAGGCCTGATATGTGAATGAACACGTTGAGACGTCATTGCACACTTGCACTCCAGGGGAACCACATAAGGAGGAAAATGGCAGCACAAAGCCCATGGCAGCTTGATAGCTGCAGCTTCACCGGCCGGTGAATGCCTGGAAAGAGGCATGTGCTGGTAATGGATCCTGGCTGGGCACGGAGGCATCAGAGGGGGCCCCTCTTGATGGTACAGCTGCGTATACCAGCTGGGCATGCACAAACTCCAGGGTCGGCAGTGAGGAGGAGCAGTGGGTGGAGGTAGGCAGGGACTGTGGCTGCAGGAGGAAAAATAGAAAGGTGATAAAAAAATGAAGGAGGAGGAGGACATACTGATATGTGCAGAGACTGAGACCTGGTTTAACATAGATGATTGGGGGACTGAAGTACAAGGCTACCAGGTGTTCCACAGGGAAAGGGAGAACAAGCGTGGTGGAGAGGTGGCATTGTAAGTATTGGAGGGTATAAGGGCAATGGAATTAACAAATGTTACCAGGTCTACAGAACAGGACGAGAACATATGGGTAGAAATTGGGTTTACATAACACTAAAGTAATGAATGGAGCTATATATAGGCCACCTAATCAGAGTCAGGGGGAACAAAATAACTTCTTGAAGCAAACAGACAAACTTGATATAGAGGGTAATTACATGTTAATGGGTGATTTTAACTACCCTAACATAGTAGGGTTACTGCTCTTAATGCAGATGACCCAGTTCAGGAATGAGCTTAGGTCATTGAGGGATGACTGGGGAAATGAGGGTTGATCATCCCAGCGGATGCACCCCCCCAATCCGGAGGTTGTGAGCAAGAAGTCCTGCTCTGCTACTGCCCCCTGAGTAACCACAGGTGGAGGTGCAGCTGTGACTTCAGAATCAAAGGACACTTCTGACATCAATGCTCATGCACTCACATGGTACATACACGTTTCATGACATGAAACGTCATGACATCCTGGGATGAGACATCCTCGTGGGCCGGATGAAAGAAGGAGAAGTCCCTGTTCATCCAGTGTGATGGCACCCGGAAGTACATGAAAGTTCCCATATGAGGTGGGAAAGCCATGGAATTTTCACCAAGAGCTAAGTTCAGGAGCTGAGCCATGGCTGCAAAAGGCTGTACTCTATAATACAGGCAGAGCACCTCATGAGTTGCATGAGAGGAGTTGAACGTTCATTAAAAACTCAGTCTGACAGGAATGCTTGCTTTTATTGTAAATGGTGTGGCTTAAAACTGGCTGTCAGTTGATTGTAGAAGTCAAGCTGCACAAAAGCTGGGCATTAGGCTTGAGCCAGGCTGAAGGGTGCCTTGAAAAGGGGTCCTGGATTTGTCTTCAGAATAAATGAGCATTAAAATATCCCGCTGCTGAGTGCTCATTTCATATTTTGTTTGGATTTAACTTTAGAGGCTTGTACCTTATGTAGTGAGCACCCGCTCATAGTGTTGCGCGGTCTCTTTTTTGTTTTGTTTTTGAAGGGTGCCTTGCCTGTGAACCTCTACTTCACAGCTGTCAGCTCCAAGAGCCTCCCCAACAGCTAGATAGAGTTCTATAAAAGTGACTAAAGCCACCGAAGGGAGCTAGGGGGGGGTAAGCAATTGGGGTAAAAAGGGAGGAGGAGGTATGCCCTGAGAGAAGGTGGTATAATGGGGCTGGGGTACTGTAAGGGACCAGATGAGGGACCCCAGAGCCAATGGATAGGAGAGCAAAATGGAAAGTTAAAATAACTAAGTAAATAAACAAACTAACAAACGGCAAACAAATAAACAAAATAAACTTAGCCCCTTAACACGTGCTGGTCAGGCTTAGACACACCTTGTGGGTAGGGTTTACATCAATAAACAAAGCAACAACAATGAACTGTATTTATTAATTTTTTGTTGACACAGAAAGGAGGACTAGTATAACATTTCCTGTTTTAACCATATCTTGGGGTGTTCACAAGAAAGTGCCTAAAATAAGGCAGTAAAAGACAGTGGTAATTTAAGATATGGTTAAAGAAGAAGAAGAATCAGCATTTATATAGCGCAGTTCATACACAATGTATCCCAAAGCACTTTACAAGCAATGCTAGACTGCTAGTGAAGTGACTGAATGTGTAGTGGCAGTCATATCACACATCAACACCCACACACAGCCTGGACAATTGCATGAACCATTAAAGCTTGCATAAACAGTTACAGAATAAGAGATGTCAATTCACAGCACCCATCTATGAGAACTTTCATTTAGATATGGAGAGAATGCGTTACAATGTAGTATAGGCATTTGACACAGTCCCACACAAAAGATTAATAAACAAGTTAGCCAGCCTGGGAGTGGGTACCAGGGTGGTAGCCTAGGTAAAAAATTGGCTGGACAACAGGACACAGAGGGTAATAGTAAACTGAGTCCGCTCTGAAGAAAGAGGAGTTACTAGTGGGGTAACGCAGGGTTCAGTACTGGGACCAGTCCTCTTTAATGTCTTTATAGGCGAAATTGCAGAGGGACTAGAAGGAAAAGTATGCCTCTTTGCAGAAGACACAAAGATCTGCAACAGGGTTGATACACAAGCAGGGTGGAAAGCATGAGAAGGGAATTGGCAAGATTGGAGGAATGGACAAATATATGGCAGCTTAGATTCAATGCAAACAAGTACAAAGTAATGCACCTGGGAAACAAAAACCTATTGGAAGAGTACACAATGGGGGGAGGGGGGGTACTAACAGCAACAAAAATGAAGAGGGACCTGGGGGTAGTCATTTCAGATGACGTAGAAGTAGGCAAACAATGTGAGAAGACAGTAAGGAGGGCTGGAGGGATACTGCTGTGTCACCCCCTTCCTGAGTACCTATTGCAATACCTCCTGCCAATCTCTCTCTCTATGTATCCTAGTCCAGAAATGTTATTAGCTATTGTTGGTTGTAATCCTGTACTGTCTGTCCATATGCTGTTAAGCAACTTCCTGATGTATTATCCTGTTGTATTACTTATTGTTCCCACTCTCCTTCCCCCAGGACGTACCATGAGATGAGCATTGTTGCTCAGTATACCTTACTGGTGAAACATTTCAATAAATAAATGGGGAGAGGCATCACCAGTAGAAAACAAGAAGTTGTTACCCCTCTGTAGAGACAGCTGGTGAGATCCCATCTGCAGTACTATGTGCAGTTCTGGAGATCCCACCTCTGTAAAGACATAGGATGGAGGCAGTCCACAGGAAGCCAACTAAAATGGTGCAGGGTCTGCACCAGAAACCATACAAAGAGAGACTAAAGGAGCGTAATATGTATATCCTCGAGGAAAGAAGGGGGGGGGCATGATAGAAACTTTCAAGTACCTCAACAGAATCAACAAAGTCCAAGAGGGTAGTATCTTTCAGAAAAAGAGATGTGCAAGAACAAGGGGAACAATTTGAAGATGGGGGGGGGATGGCACAGGCACCACATGAGGAAGTATTTTTTCATGGAGAGGATGGTGGGTGCATGGAACGGCCTTCCTGAGGAGGTCATGGGGTCAAAAACAGTGGGGGAATTCAAGAATGCATGGGACAGACATAAGACAATTCTAGTGGGGGTAGGAGGAAGTAGGCTGTTGGTTAACTAGGATCTGCAGCTTATTCAATAGGTAGGGAAATGGGCAGACTGGGTGGGCCAAGCAGTCCTTATCTGCCATCAAGGTCTATGTTTCCATGTTTCTATGTTTCTATGTTCTACACCGCTTTTAACCATAATGTTTATGGAGATTGGGAGAACATTGGTTAGGCCAGAGTATAACTATACTTACAGAGTTCATTCTGGAAAACCTGGAGTGTTTGAGTTTGGCTCAGAGCTAAAAGGAGGTTATTAGAGGTATTGGGGGCCCAGGAGAGAGAGAAGGCCCTTTGACCTGCTCAGGTACTGGCTAAAGGGATAAGGAATCATTCTGCAGGGGATATGCTGAGAGAGAGAGATGACATTCTTGTTTCTTACTAGATTGTGTGGTACATTGCTTGATACCAGCTCGAACAGAAGGATTCACATTGTTTATTTCTCCTGGCCGCAGGGGACAGTGTGCCCATATGTGTGAAGAGAAAGCAATGGTGGGTCATTATGGGCAAGGATAGCACAAATCTTCTGATGTTAAAAGTGGCATTACATTTGTAAAGGACTGTAACAGAGATATTTTGGGAGAGAGCATTCCCATATACCAGGCTGGAGAGGGACATGAGAGGATAACAATCTTTGCCCCACTTGGGGTAGACTGTTCCTGGTTCGATAGAGGGCATGAATGTTTTGTTTACTTTTTAAGTAATCAATGTGATGTGGTATTCATAGGTCAAATGGCAGTCTTGGGCCATTCCCAGATATTTGTAGTCCTGAACATTAGTTAATATATCAGATCATTCAGGCACTGTATTTGTATACTGCCACAGTGCAGGGAGTTGATCTTTCTGCAACCCTTATCCCAGCCAAGAGTAGCATCTTGCAACCAGGAGCCCCCTAACTTGTACCACAGACAAGGCAACAAACCACAAGTTGGAATAAACAAAGGTAGCTCCCCAGGCTTTAGGGTGAATACCTGGCTCAGCATCTAAGAGGTTGGGGGTTACAGTGCAAAATAACATTTATATTTACACCGAGTTCTGGGAGAGAGGTGCTAGGGCTATGCTATGTGTCCTATCTGAGGGGAGCCCATAGCAATTCACTCTTGGATTCACAGATAGAATGTCCACTACCACAAAATGGGGTTGTATGGTATGGCTTTATTTTCTGAACAAAGATAGAAAGGCACAAAATGGGTGGTCATTATGTTTGGATATTGTACTTTGCAGAAACATATTTCTTAACAAGAACTTTCCTTTCTCCAGATCAAACAGTATTGTCATCTCTCACATTTCCTTTTTTCCAAACAGAACGGTCCACCCCTCTTTTTGTCGGAATCTCACTGACTTAATTTCTCAAAGTGTCTTTCACGTGGGGGGTTTCCACACACTTAATGCATTCACATTCCTCCTCATGAGATGGACTAAGTTAACACCTGCAGGGTAACCTTGTGCCTTCCAGGTAATTAGTTAACCCTGACTAGAGTCCTAGATGAGGTTCTGCTCACCCTGGCCCCAGCCAGCCTCTGCCATTCCCTCCAGGAACACAAATTGGATCCTTCAATCACCCTCAGATTGCTAAAGGCATCCACACATTTAAACTTTTATATTTGGCACATTTTTGTGGTGAGAACTGGGGTCCTGAGTGGTGTAATCTAGCCTTGTCTCTGGGCAAATATACCACCAGTCAACTCCCCTAAAACATGCCCATGTTGCTGTACTAACGGTTTGTTTGTCCCTTTGTTACAGACATCTGACCTTTGAAGAAAACCTTCTCTTCCCTTCAATTCAATAGCTTTATCCACTGAGACTCTCTCCTATTTTCTGCTCTGGGCAGCTGGACAATCTTCTAGTACCTCAGGGGACTGCCCCTTGGACCCATGGATTTCTCAGTCCCATTTGACTCTCACAGACAAGACCCACTGGGGTCCTAGAACTACAGGTCAGCATCACTTCCTGTGGTAATGCTGTTGTCTCACTCACTAGGGTGAGAAAATGACCAGAGGTCCTTCACTCAGCCCAAGGCAGGCTGGCAGGCACCTCCCGATCTGAACACTACTGCTCTGCTGGACTCCCACACTCAGACTCTCCACTCAGTTGAACTCAAGATTCTAAACTGTTCCCTTGACAGCCAAGCATAAATACTTATGCTGCTGCAAGAGTTCTAAATGATCCCATACATTTCTCACTCAGCTTAGCTAGGTAAACAATGAGAGGTCTGTAAAGAGCTCCTAATAAACTCTCTACCAGCTGCCCACTACCTTCCTAGTCTAACACTGATGGGATTCTAGTAACCCCAGGGGACTGGGTGGTTACACTCACCACCAACAGACAAAGCTAGCTGTCCACAGCAAGGGCTTTGGTCTGCAACACAGGCCATCCAACCTCTGGGCACCCTATGAGGTCAGTTGGCCAGGCTCACCTCTACCTATGCCAATGCATAGGCAGGTAACACCGGAGAACGGATGCCCACTGAAGAAACTTCAGCTCTGCCTGACAAACTATCTCAGGACTCTTTCAGTGCCTCCAAGAAACTGCCTGGAGCATGCCCTAACAGACAGCACTGATGATCCCTATCCGGATCAGGATCACCAACCTGTCTAGCCCCCTAGCCCTCTAGGGAAAAGCTATCTAACCTATGCTACCCACAGATTTTCACATTTTACAACTGTGAACTGCTTTAGAAACATACATAAGGCATAGCTATGCATTTCCCAAACCCTAGTACTACACATTTTAAACCTAAAAAGCAAAAATGTTTAACATTTCCTAGTTAAAACATTTTAAAACTCAAACCGCCAAAGGAGGACTCCGTGGAGCCCAAAACAGCCTCTTCTTTTCTTCTTTTCTATTCTTAGGCTCACCTGTAAAAGAAAACATTCCAAAAACATATCCTGCAAGAAAAAACAGTAACCAAACCTCCCACCAGCAGCTACCACACAATCCCAAAAGATATTTAAAGGTGTTTTTTTACAAAAGGCAGTATAAAAGAACCAAAATAAACACATGCAAAACATTTGGGGGGAGGAAGTCCCTTCAAAGTCCCAGCTCTAAGAGTTAATGTCTTGAGTGTATGAGGCACTCACATTCAAGAATAGTCTTTTACAGATGAAAGCCTTCTTAGAACTGTTCTTGACATAGGCTTGAGGCCTGCTGGAAACAGTGGTTCAGATCCAAGAGTCTTTGGACCAAACAGTTTAAAGGACAGATTATCTTATGAGCACAGTCATAACATAAAAAATTAGAGTTATGACATGGAACTGTTGCACACAGCTTATTGCTTGCTACTAGCCACAGTTACTTCAGCTCAGTCCTTTGTCCTCAGTTTTGCATTGCTTTTCTTAATACTCACTTATTTTTGCACTAGAATTTTATCATACATAATTGTTGCCCAAAGTCTTTCAGCTTGACTTGCTTTCATGTGGTACTTACAGAAGAAGCTGGTTCCCTCTGATGGATGTTGCGGCCTTCCTGCCAATTTGAGGACACTTGGGATTGGTTGAGCTGTCCAGTCCAAGTGTTGGCACCACGCACACTCACGATTGCTCACTGTAGTAGTCGCTAGCTGGGAGAAGCCTGAATGTACTGTCCTAATTAAAGTTATAAATTCTGAGTGAAAGCTAAATTGATGGAGGGTATAATATAAGAACATCCATGATACTCTATCAAAAGCTTTCTCTGCATCCAGACTCAGCAGCAGAACAGGCTGCTGAGCTCTGGAAGTGGAGCAAAGCAGAGGCAGCGTTCTTTCAACATTATGTTGTGTTTCTTATTTCTGTCTTACATCCAGCTTTGTAAATGAAAGTAAGAATTGTGACTCTACAGGTCTGGTACCACTCCTAAGATATAAGATGCTGAAGATGGCGGTGATTTGATAAGATGTCTTTGCTGCAGGTTTTAGTAGGCTAGGTTCAAGACCCTCATGCCCAACTTGTTTGTAGATATCTACTTTAAACTGGTGCTTTAGGACATCATTCATAAAAGTTGCCCTGGATGTGGCTGGCAGAAGGATACATTTTTGGGCCACCCATTAAAATATCAGTACTAGAGTGGGTGGTAGCAGGGTTGGGTATATTGAATGCAAGGTTGAAGAGAAAAAAAAAAAAACATGAAAAATATTTGTGATTCAGACAGGTTGTTCAGGTGCTGTATTACAGTTGATATTGTTGGAGATGGGTTTATAGTTTTCTTAACTCCTTGTATGGCCATTTATTACACTCAAGCATTCTTTAGGGTTTGTTAGGTTTCTGGTAAGTTTAGTTTTATGAACACTGATTTTTGCCTCCTTAATATCAGTTTTACAAGAGTTTTGGGTCTGTCTGTAATTCTGCCAGTATGAGACCAGGCTAGTTGATTTGTAATTTTCATGAACTACAGAAAAAGTAGTGATCCACACAGGAGAAGGTGCCAAGGCACATAACAAAATTTACTGAGACATGCAAAAATGCTTCCATGGCACTTCCGGGCAAAGACCCTCTTCATCAGGGGGGTGGAGTCAAGGTACAAAAATGCACTCTTAAATAGCAATCTTGTGATGACATGATTTGAAATGCACAAATAACCAATATTGTGCTACCAACAATTATTAGAAAATCTGTGAAAATTAATTATATAAAAGAAACATCCCTACTGTCCCGCACGTTATCATACATACATACATCAATCTGCCATATAGTGACATCTATATATTTTTGTATATTTATATTGTTCTATTTATTATGCATTTAACATACATTTTTTATGTTGGCATGCTTGCGCAGTCAACATCTTGCAGTAGTGCAGATTTGGAGGTGCGATCACTGTTGGGCGAATACAGGGCACGCATCAGTAGGTGCGTCCCTCATTCCCCAATCAGCCTGCATGCCGGTGCCACACCATGCATACATAATGTGGCGAGCACATCTAAGGAAAGGTCTGCTGCAATGCGAGCAAAGCTGTCACATGCAGTGGACCTCCCGACGTGCTTCCCTGGCAACAGAATGATGGCAGCACACTGCCAGCCAAACTACCGACTTCGGGGGTGCCAATCCCTCTGTCAGCTTACCCTGCCCCCAATGTATGTGCCGACAGGGGAACCCACTCCCCGTTGGTATAAAGAAACCACCCCCCATTTGTTATATGCTGAGGGGGGTGCCCAATCCCCCGTCGACTACAGCTGCCCCCCCCAACAAAAAGACTCCATTGGCATGCTGGGATCCCACCCCAGTGTGCCCTTGTGAAAACAAAATGAACGTCCCGCGATGTTTTGGTTTTTTTTGTTCCCTGTAAAAGAGAAAACAGTCCCTCAGTGTCTCCTGCCCCTCCCACAACCCGCGCCCACCCACTGTGCACCCTGCCTCCCAATACCCCCACCCCATACTTACCTCCGGAGTCTGGCGCGACAATCTTCGTGGACTGGGAACACGCCTGCACTCTTCGCAAACTGAGGAAATGCCGGTAAGCTGTATAATTGAATAAACAGGGTTTTTCCAACTTTGATGCATATTTCAGGCATTTTTTGGAATGTTGGCAACACATTTTCAACATGGGGTTATTGGGACCCCTCCTCATGATTTCTGGCACTATCATGGTGTTATTCGGTCCCAAAAGGTGACTTCGCGGTCACTGCATGGAATCACCTTTCCCGACTGAGTAATGACATGACTGTGCCACTGTTCATGAGGGGGGCTCTCAAAAAGCCTATGTTGCAAATTTGGTGTCACAACTCCCAAAAATGGCTGTTTTATGAGCGTGCATTGCGCTGTTTCTACGCATGCTTGTAACGTCATGAATTTGTAATATTTTCATTCCAGATTTTCAAAATTGGAATTTTTCCACACCTCCTGATGAACAGTACAGCTGTCATTTTACATATCCTGCCCAAAATGTGTTTTCACATGTCCGGCGTAGAATAGCACGGTCACTGTGTGAAATCATGTTTTGGGACAATTTGAGGAAATAACAGTGACACTGTTTATGAGCAGATGTCCTAAAATGCCTATGTTGAAAATTTGGTGCAGATGGTCAATAAAATGACTGTGTTGCAAGTGTGTATTGTGCAGTTTCTACACACCCTTGTAACTTCGCAAATTTGCAATATTTCCATGCCAGATTTTCAACACTGGCATTTTTGCACACATCCTTATGAACAGTACAGCTGCCATTTTTCACATCCTGCCCAAAATGTGTTTCTGTACCTGTGGCGCACAATGGCATGGTCGCTGTGGGAAATCAACTTTTGGGACAGATTAACAAAATCACAGCACCACTGTTCATAAGGGGAGGTCCCAAAATGCCTATGTTACAAATATGGCTACCAAACTGCAAAAAATAATTGGGTTACGGACGTGTGTTGCACAGTTTGTATGCATGCTCATTGCTTCACCAACATTTCATATTGTCACTCCAGATTTTCAAATTTGCCATTTTTTTATGACTCCTTATGAACAATACAGTTGTCAGTCTCCACATCCTGCAAAAAAATGTGTTTTCATCCCTCTGTCGCCAAATGCCACAGCCACTATGCAAAACCACCTTTCCGCTAACAAAGTAATTGTGACGCTTTTCATGAAGTGGCCTGACAAGAAGCCCATGTTGAAAATGTGGAGTGAAACTACCACCACATGCCTACGGTGTTAGGATTTCCAACTGTAGCACCCCACCTGGTACAGACTGACAGGCATCAGGGGTGTGACTTGGGATTATCGGATGTAATGCTAATGCCATTCCACCCCCACCCCCACCCTGCAGCCACTGACAGGCATTGTGGTGTGCCTTGCACTGTTCAACCACAAAGTTCACCCCATGCTCCTATACTGCACCCACGTCCATGTATTTCCTTAAGGAATGGGGTAAGTATAATGCCCAAAGACCCCAAAGCACACCATGACACTTGTCAGTATCTACAGGGTAGGGTGAGGTACAATGGCATGAGCATTATAGCTGATGACCCAAAGGCACACCCCAATGCCTATCGCTCTCTACAGGGTCGGGGTGGGGTTGGCGTCACTTCAATACTTCACTGCCATTACTATTATGTGTCTCTAGCTCTGGCACTGCCTATGCCAATGCCAGCATGACAACATTCGGCATTGACAAATGCTTGTTAAATATTGCACTTCCCAGAAGAGTAAAAGATACACAACCACACTTTACTTCTATTAGTTCAATTCTCCTTTGTGATCTGCCAATCTAACGATCAACACAGGAATACAATTGTTCCAGATACAGTTCATTTTTATTCACTGTGTGTGAGATGAACTAATACTCGGCTGCATGCCATTATGTTTTAATATTGAATGTGTAAGGCAGTGAAAAGGCCACAGAAAGGTGCAAACCAAATACTATTGTAAACAGCACACATTTAAAATTACAAGAGCCCATGTGTTATCACATTTTAAATAGCATCAAACCAAATTACAGCATAAACCAATGTAGACTTTCAAAAATCAGAAAACTTTTTTTTAAATAAAAAGCTTTTTTTTATACATTGGTGTCTTAAGAACCCTTTCATTTTTTTTTAAGAGTGTACGCTGTGATGGTGTAATTTCTAAAGCACTCATCAGAGCAGCAAATAATATACTTTTAAAGTATTTATTCAAGTTACAAAATGTATCAATATTACAGTCTTAAGACATTTAAATAACCAATTTATCTGGTACACTATTGTGCACTATAAAACATCTGGAACAGGGTTTAAAGAGAGATAATGATGCCAGATATTTAAAAGACCTATATCGCTAGTGAGTAAAGTGAACCAATGACAGTCACATTACAGATACACACTCCAATCAAGGTCTTTGTTCAGTTCAGTTGGTTACAGAGTTTCTAAAGTAAATATCCATTTTGATTCTTTTTGTAACAAAACTTGTTTTCTATCTCCTTGTCTAGGAAAGGGCTTCACATGCTCTATGATAGTAAATCTAAGAGACTGTGGATTACTGTCATGCACACTCGGATAGTACAAAGCTATACATAATTCTAAGTTATTGTTTCTAATATCCATGTGGAGCTCCAAAAATCTCTGGTTTGCTCCTCTGATGGTAAGACCTACATAGAGCAATTTGCACAGGCATTGTGCCACATATACAATATACTCTGTTGAACAGTTCACAAAATCAACAATTTCAACAGTTTTGTCTTTTGTTGGATGGACAAAACATCTTTCTTGCACCACATGCTTACACTTGGTGCAGTAGCCAGATTTAAAATATCCAGTGGGCTGTTCTGGGAGCCACGTGTGTAGACGTGGCCTATCCAGGGTATAGTGACTACTAGATATAAGTTCCCCGATGTTCTTCACTTTTTTTTTTTTTTTAGTCTTTGGTAACTGGGTAAGACCCAGTAGGCACAAGTGCCTGTTTCCAGGGGTGACCTGGGAGCACTGGGTGGTTAAGTGACTTGCTCAGAGTCACACAGTATGCAAGTGGAGGTTGTGAGAATCAAACTCAGGTCTAGTTTGATGGATGTACCAAGCTCATTCACACCTCGTTCCTCTAACCTCTAGGCTATACTGCCAGCCCAGCTTTACTAAAGGTTATTCTGGGGGCCACAGAAAAAAGATTAGGCACACTGCAATGTTCTAGTAAATTCCAATGTTTAAGCAGTATATTTTTAACCTTTGGGGAAATATAGTTGTACACTAAGACAAAATTCATTTTTTTTATCATCTTCTGTGTCTCTTACTTTTGGTCTCAAAAGAATGTCCCTATTTTGTAATCTTGCCCTATTGAGGGCTTCATTCAGATCCTCTTTCTCATAACCCTATCCTGGAACCACTTAAAAATCTCCTCTACCTAAGCTTCAAATACTTGTTCCGATGAACAATTTCTTTTGAGTCTAAGAAATTGCCCATATCGGATGGATTTTACCAAAGTAAGTGGATGGGCACTTTGTGCATGATCGTTCTGGCTTATTTGAAGTGCAGATCCACAGGAGTGACTGTATAGCACACGAGTTCTTGTGTTCTTAAAATAGTTTGTAATTTTCCCTGGCTTTAACCCTTTGTTTGAGTTACTTGAGGAATGCAGGTGTGATCTGTTTACTGGAATTACCTTGCTTTAACTGTCCTTCTAATTATGGCATCATGTTTATTACTGATTTCTAGAAATAGGGGCCCAATTCCAAACCACAAGGGACTAGTGCTAAATTGCTAAGAAATTATTTACAGTCAGACCCTTACTTGCAAAGCCCTCAAGTTATGCTCACACACATCAAAGAGTGCTGGTCTGAGGAAGGGGCAGAGTTGGCATGTAAATGGCACACATTCCCATTCACATTGCCAGCTACTGCTGGTACACCACTTGCAGCACTTTTGTGATGGTCCCCAAATAGCACTATGAAAAACTGGCAGTAGGGTGTTGGAGTGCTGTGCTGAGCACAGATTTCTGGTGGGGGACAGAGATCTGTGTGGGACTGAATCATCGAGGGAGCATTGCACATGACAGGGAGTTGGAAGGGGAACCACTTGACTACCAGAAAGAACGTCAAGGGGCATGGCTGCCATAATCATAGCTGGGCCAGAAGCAGACCGAAAATATGAGGCAGGGTGGAGGGGGGATGGCCTTTACAGTCTACTACACACGCATTTATGTATGCACATGGCACTGTTCCATGTGCATACATACATACAGTGGTAATCGGCACCATTACTATGTGCACAGTAATACTTGGGCATTTTAATATGGGTATTAGGATCTGTGCCCAGATCATTACTTCTTAGAATAGCAATTTTTTTGGTTCATCACAATGAGGCAAACTTTTTGCCCCAATTTTTGAGAAAATAATTATTTCTTAAAAATTAGACCCAGATTGAGGAAAAAGACAAAGGGCAAATTGGTGTCTGGAACACTTTCAATGATTGACCTGTCACTGAATATCAGGTCTTGAAGTAGTGCATTTCATTTAGCCTGCAGTAATTTTATTTTCTTCTCTTAATAATTTTGGGTTTTGGTGAGACTGTATTATGCATTTCAGATTATTAAAATGGAAGTGGTTACTAACTGACCCTGATGGGCCACCCCAGAGGCATCTGCGGCTGGTATCTGTGACCGTGATATAGTACAGGGTGGAGTGTTTGTGTGCATTGTTATTGAACCTACAGTTAGTTCAGAGATTATTTTCTGAAAGCTCTTATCATTCACCTTATTCTTATCTCTGACCGTATGATGATCAGGTAAACATGTAGTAATATCCCCTCTAACTAAACCATCCTTGTGCTAATTTAAAAGTAATAGTAATACAATGAATTATATTAATATTACTTTTAAAACTAGTCTGCTGTTACTTTTTTATGTCTGAATTTCTTTTTCCTTTGCTAATAAGAAAATCTTCGACCTGACAGTACGAGGTGTGATGTATGGAACAGAGCTGTACCTAGTGCTGACATACCTAGTTCTATTCTGCTTCACATTTCATCAGTATTACGACCTCACTGATTATGACCTTACACTGGCCAAGAACAACTCATCTGCTGCTAGACTGGTCACTAGTGATGTCAGGAACAAACAGCAATGCAGATTCAAGGCTAGCAGGGGTGCAAACAGCAGCAAAAGTAGAAACACAAGGCAAGAAAAGACACAACACTCACCCAGTAGCGTCATTTCACCAGAATCACAGGGCCTGCAAAGCTCCTCCACCCACCACATTTTATATAAACAGATGCTAGGGAAACCTTGTTTGAGGGGTTTCTAGGGGTTGAAATGGATACATCATATGGGTTGCAAAGAAATCACGTGGGTCTTACCTGTAACCCCTGGCTACCCCTATATGAAGCCCCTGCATTCACCCTCCATGGCTGTGGACATGCAAAACCTGAGGCTCCAATACTTGAAAATGCTAGAAAGCCTTTATTCAAAATCCAAGTCATAAAATCAGTCCAAACCTGTGCAAACAGCCAGTGCTAGAAGTGTGTGGTGCTGCCTATAGTATCACCGCACAGCCTACCTTGTCTCCAGCCCATTCACCCACCCCTTCCCTTTCCCTAAGATTCCCTTATGTCTATCCCATGCATTCTTGAACCCCACCACTGTCTTCACTCTACCACCTCTGCTGGAAGGTAAAGTATAGAAATGCACTCCAACCGAAGGAAAAATTCAGCTCTGCTGAAAGACAATTCTAGGAATCCACCACTGTTTCTGTGGAGAAGTACTTTCTCACATCTCTCCTAAATCTACCCACTCCATTTTCTTATTGTACCCCCTTGTCCTTGAGCACCTTTTTTCTGAAAAATGCTTCTGTCCCGTACCTTATTTACCCCATGAGGTATTTTAAGGTCTCTATCATATCCCCCTTCTCCCCTCCTCTCTTGCAGGTTGTACATATTTAGGTCCTTTCGTCTCTCCTCATAGGGCTTCTGATGCAGAAGGCTTCTGATGCAGACCCTGCACCATTTTAGTTGCTCTCCTCTGGACTGCTTCCACTCTGTCTATGTCTGTCTGGATATGTGGTCTCCAGAACCGAACACAGTGCACAGTGCTCTAGATGGGGTCTTACTAGTGATCTACAGATACAGAGGCAACATGACTTCCCTCTTTCTGCTGGTGAAACTCCTACCTATGCACCCCAGTATACCAGTGGCCCTCCCAACTGCCTTGTTGCACTGCCTGGACACCTTTAAGTCATCTGCAATGATCACCCCCAGGTCATTTTCTTAATTGGTGGTCGTCAATACTGCTCCCCCCATTTTGTACTCTGCCCCTGGATTTCTGTGCCTAAGCGCATTACTCTGCACTTTCTTGCACTGAAACCCAGCTGCCATACTCTTGACCACTCCTCAAGTTTTCTGAAGTCTCTGCTCATCCTTTTCACCCCCCTGGAGTGTGAACCCTATTGCAGAGTTTGGTGTCATCTGCAAAGAGGCAGACCTTCCTTTCCAGCTCCTCTGCATTTTCACTTATATAGACATTAAAGAGGACCTGTCTCAGTACTGAAACATAGAAACATAGAATTTGACAGCAGATAAAGACTGCTTCGCCCACCTAGTCTGCCCATTTCCCTTCGTAATGCATAGGCTGCAGATCCTAGTTAACCAACAGCCTACTTCCTCCTATCCCCACTAGAATTGCCTTATGTCTGTCCCATGCATTCTTGAATTTCTCCACTGTTTTTGAGTCCACTGGCTCCTCAGGAAGGCTGTTCCATGTATCCACAAACCTCTCCATGAAAAAATACTTCCTCACATTACCATTGAGCCATCCCCCTCTGTCTTCAAATTGTGCCCCTTTGTTCTTGCACATCTCTTTTTCTGAAAGATGCTACCATCTCGGACTCTGTTGATTCCCTTGATGTACTTGAAAGTTTCTATCATGTCCCCCCTCTCCCTCCTCTCCTCGAGTGTATACATATTAAGCTTCTTTAATCTCTCTTCGCATGTTTTCTGGTGCAGACCCTGCACCATTTTAGTTGCTCTCCTCTGGATGGCCTCCATCCTGTCTATGGCCTTGTGGAGATGGGATCTCCAGAATTGGACGCAGAACTCCAGATGGGATCTCACCAACTGTCTGTACAAAGGGATAACAACTTTCTGTTTTCTACTGGTAACGCCTCTCCCTATGCATCCTAGTATCCCACCAGCTCTTCTTACTGCCTTATCACATTGCTTGCCCACATTAATGTCATCTGACATGACTAACCCAGGTCCCTTTCCATGTCAGTAGTTGTTATCATCTCACCCCCATTGTGTACTCTTCCCTCGGATCTTTGTTTCCCCGGTGCATTACTTTGTACTTTTTTGCATTGAATCTAAGCTGCCATACATTTGACCATTCCTCCAACCTTGCCAAGTCCCTTTACATCTTCTCCACCCCACCTTCTGTATCAACCCTGTTGCAGATCTTTGTGTCATCTGCAAAGAGACATACTTTTCCTTCCAGTCCCTCTGCAATGTCACTTATAAAGACATTAAAGAGGACCGGTCCTCGTACTGAACCCTGCAGTACCCCACTAGTAACTCCCCTTTCTTCAGAGTAAACTCTGTTTACTATTACCCTCTGTATCCTGCTGTCCAGCCAATTTTTAACCCAGGCTACCACCTTGGGACCCACTCCAAGGCTGGCTAACTTGTATATTAATCTTTTGTGTGGGACTGTGTCAAATGCCTTGCTAAAGTCTAGATAGGCCATGTCCACTGCCCCTCTCTGGTCTACCATATTGGTCACCCAGTCAAAGAAATCTATTAGATTAGTCTGACATCACCTTCCCGCTGTGAATCCAAGCTGCCTTCGGTCCTGTGCCCCACTGGCCTCTAGAAACTCAACAATTCTTTCCTTTAGACATGATTCCATCATTTTCCCTACCACTGAGGTCAAACTAACAGGTTTGTAGTTTCCTGCCTCTGTCTTGCTCCCACTTTTGTGAAGGGGAATCACGTCTGCCCTCCTTCAGTCCTCTGGTACTACACCGTGCTCCCATGATTTGCTAAAAAGGGAGGTCAGTGGTGTCACTAATTCTAACCTTAGTTCTTTTAGGATTCTTGGGTGAATCCCGTCAGGCCCCATTGCTTTGTCCACCTTTAGTTTTAAGAGTTCTTTCAGAACCCTTTCTTCTGTGAATGGACTGCTATCGACTTCCCTATCCAGAGTGCTTCTATTCTTTGATTTAGGTACCTCCCCCTCCTCTTCTTTTGTGAATACTGAGCAGAAGTATTCATTCAGTATCCCTGCTTTTTCACTGTCATCCTCTGCCCACCCTCCCTTCCCTTTAGTAAGCCTCACTTTCCCTTCATTCATCTTTCTTCACCCGCTAATGTACCTATAAAAGGTTTTATCCCCCTTCTTAACTGAGTTGGCTATCTTTTCCTCAGTTTGGGCTTTTGCTATTCTGACTGCCTTCCCCACTTCCTTCTGCTTTAACTGGTGCAGTTCTCTGTCCTGCTCCTTCACATTTTGGGCAGAACATGAAAAATGACAACTGTACTGTTCATAAGGAGGTGTACAAAAATGGCAATGTTGAAAATCTGGAGTGAAAATATGAAAAATTGGTGAAGTCACAAGGGTGCGTAGGAACTGCGCAACACACGCCTGTAATGCAATTATTTTTGGGATTTTTTTAACTACATTTTCAGTATAGGCATTTTGGGACCTCCCCTCATAAACAGTGGCACTGTGATTTTGCTAGTTTGCCCCAAAAGTTGATTTCCCACAGCAACCACGCCATTGTGTGCCACAGGTGCGAAAACACATTTTGGGAAGGATGTGAAAAATGACAGCTGTACTGTTCATAAGGAGGTGTGAAAAAATGTCAATGTTGAAAATCTGGAATAAAAATATTAAAAATTGTCGAAGTTACGAGCACGCTTGCAAAGCAGTCATTTGTTGGAATTTTTTCACCAAAATTGCAACATGGGCTTTTTGTGACCCCACCTTATGAACAGTGGCACTGTTGTTTCATTAGTTGGTCCCTAAAGGTGATTCCGTGCAGTGACCGCAAAATCCCCTTTCATGACCAAGTAACGAGATGACAGTGCATATGTTCATGAGGTGGGGTCTCAAGAACCCCGTGTTAAAAATCTGGTACCAAAATTCCTAAAAATGGCTGAGCTATCCACCTAAGTTGATACCCCCATTGCCTGTCATTATAAAGCTTACCGCATTTTGTTCGGTTCCCGGTCAGCTTTTGAAGAGTTCAGATGTGTTCCTGCTCTACAGAAGATCACAGCACTGGCCCTCCAGAGGTAAGTATGGGGTGAGGGGGTGTGGGGAGGTGGGGTGCGTAGAGGGTGGGTGCAGGTTGGAGGAGGGGGCGCAGTGGGACAAGGAGGGAGTGTTTTTTTTTTCAGGTAAAAGAAAAATGGACTTTGGGGGAAGGTTTTCTTTATTTACAGGTAAAAGAAATGATTTTGGGCACACTGGGATGGGCTCCCAGTGTGCCCCGAGTTTGGGGGGGGGACATGATGCAGATTGGGATTGGGCACCCCTGTCGGCAAACAACTTGAATTGGAGGGGGGGACATGCCGACATGGGGATTGGACATCCCTGATATCAGCTTTTTGGGGATTGAGTGGCCGGTGGCAGGAGCCACCACATTTATTAAAATGTTTCACCAGGGAAGGCACATAGCGGAGCCATGTCATCTCATGCTCCAGTGAGAAAACTGCACCTCATTGAAGTGGCAGATTTCTTCCAACTCTGTGGCTCTCTTTGAAACTGCTGTCATCATCAGCGTGCACACTGATTGGCGGCTGAGGGACACACCCATTAAAGTGTTCCCTGCATTGGCCACAACACTGACACACCTCTGAAAGGGCTACTACCACAAGATGTTACTTGCGCACACGCAAGCCAACATAAAAATGCCTTGTCCCCCTTTGTCACTGCCTGGTCTCTTCTTTCGTAGGTTTGCACCTTCACACTCCTTACTGCTCTCCCTGCTTCCCTTTGTTTCTCCTGATACACCTACCTATCCTTCTGCTTCTTCTACATCTTGTTATGCCTTCTGAATGTTACCCTTTTAGCCTTTTTCTTTTCCGCCACTTCTTTTGAGAACCATAGCAGTCTCTTTTTCCTCTTGCTTTTGCTCACTTGCTTGACACAAAGATTTTCAGCCCTCATTATGGCCCATTGTAGCTTCCCCCACTGTTTCCCACCCCACCCAGGTCACCCCCCTCCTGCCAGATCATCCCTGAGGCATTTGCCCATCTTTTTAAAATCTGCCCTCCTGAAGTCCAGGTCTCCCACTCTTGTGTGGTTCACTTCCACAGCCATCCTTATATTGCACCACACTGTACGGTGAGTGTTGCTCCTCAGGTGGCATCCTACCTTGACATCTGAAACACTGTCCCTCTTAGTGAGTACCAGGTCCAGTATTGCCCATCATGAGTAGGTTCATTGACTAGTTGAGTGAGTAATGCCTCCTGCAGGGAGTCCAGGATGCTCCTGCTTCTAGCTGAAACCACAGGTGGGAGGTTCCAATCTACATCTGGCAGACTGAAGTACCCTGCCAGCAGCACCTCCCCCTTTTCTGTCATTTTGCCAAGAGCTTCCACCAGTACTTTATCTCTCCTCTGTAATGGCCTTCAGGTCTCAAGGTGGATCCCTAGTCCCCAGTGTAGCTCAACCGTTCCTCTCGGCATCATTCCTTCAACCATGAGTTGAAGGTCTTTTTGCAGAGATCCCATTCCACCACCCTATCATAAACAGGCAGCACCTCAGTAAAAGCCACTGAGTGTGCTACCTGTCTAAGACCCCTCCCCAGTTCCTTAAAATCACCCTGCAGTATCCCAGCCCATCCCTAACCAGGTCATTAGTTCCCAGGTGGCCAATGGCATCAAGCACCAAGTCAGTGGTAGCTGATTTTAGGGGGGTGGACTTCAAGGGTATGGAGGGGATCCTCAATGGACATTTGGAGGGGATCAGACTGGAGATGAGCACTGACAGCAGGTGGGAGATTAGTAAAAAGAGGGCTCCTATAAGCTACCGAGGCCTGCATGAAGGCCCAGCATAAGTCTGATAGGGCCAGAAAGTCATGCTGGTGGACCAGGGAGGTCCAGCAAGTAGTGAGGCAGAAGAGGGCTGCTTATAGTCAATTCAAACAATTGCGTGGGGCTATGGACAGGGGGGAGTATGACATATTTTCCAAAAAGGTAACCAGGGTGTTGAGGTTGACCAAGGCAAGGACTGAGCAGAGGTTGGCACAGGGGAACAAAACAGGTGATAAAGGACTCTTTAGGTATATCAGGGAAAGAAGGAAAGTGAAGGGGCAGATAAGCAGACTGAGGTCAGAGAGGGGATGGGCAGAGGAGGCCAGGGAGTAGGCAGAGGTACTAAATGATTACTTCGCCTTGGTCTTCACTAGGGTTGATGGAGGAGCAGCACCTTATGGGGGGGAGGAGGGTTAGATTTGAAGAAGGGGGAAGGTCACAGATGTTGAAATTCCTGTTTGTAGGGTGAGGGAAGTCCTTAAGTCCCTGAAAACAGACAAGGCACCAGGTCCAGATGACCTTCATCCTAGGGTGTTAAAGGAAATGGCGGATGTCCTTGTTGCAGTCCTGGCCTCCCTTCAGTTGGGGTGATGCCTCCGGATTGGAGGAAAGGCATCTCATGTGAGGAGCCAAGTAACTACAGGCCTGTCAGACTGATGTCAGTGGTAGGCAAAATGATGGGTCTATATTGAAAGAGAGGCTGGACGTGTTTCGGGAGGCACGGGGCCACCTGGATAATCACCAGCATGGCTTTGTTTGTGGCAGATTGTGTCCGACTAACCTTGTGGAGTTCTATGATTGGGTGACGAAGCTGCTAGACCAGGGCAGGCTGGTGGATGTCCTCTTTCTAGCCTTCAGCAAGGTGTTTGATTTGTTGGCACACCCTGGGCTGCTGGACAAGCTAGGGGACATGGTGGTGAGGGACTGGATGGTTAGGTGGATAGAAAGCTGGCTGACTAGGCGGTTTCAGAGGGCGGTGGTCGGGGGGAGGTTTCCTCTCTAAGGAGGGTCATTAGCAGGGTACCACAGGGGTCTGTGCTGGGTTCAACTCCTGTTTAATGCATACATTTCAGACATCAGAAATGGTATCAGGAGTGAGATGAGCCTCTTTGCAGATGACTCGAGGCTGAGGAAGGTGGTGGATGGGGAGGAGGGTAGAAGAGCCCTACAGGGGACTCGGAGACTCTACAGAGGTGGTCTTGCACCTGGAAACTGAGTTTTAATGCTAAGAAATGCAAGGTTCTCTACTTGAGGCTTAGAAACCCAGCTCATGAGTACTTTCTGGGAGGGGAGAAACTGCAGGTTTCAGAAGGGGAAAGGGACCTTGAGGTGGTTGTGGAAGCCAAAATGAACAACTCTGAACAGTGTAGGAGGGCTGCGACCAAAGCATATGAAATACTGGGGTGCATCACCAGGGGGATAACCTCGAAAAGGTGGGAGATGCTCCTCCCTCTGCATAACTGCCTGGTTAGACAGCACCTTGAATACTGTGTGTAGTTTTGGCATCCATACCTGAAAAAGTACATCGCACTCCTTGAGAGGATTCAGAGGAGGGTGACCAGAATTATACAGGGCCTGGGGGAGAGGTCCTATGAGGAGAGTCTTGAGGAGCTCAACTTGTACTCCCTGGAGGACAGGATGGACAGAGGGGATATGATCGAGGTCTTTAAATACTTAAAGGGGTTAAATAGGGTAAACCCTGACAGGGTGTTTCAGCTCAGGGGGGCGGGGACCACCAGGGGGCACTCCATGAGGCTGGTTGGAGGGAGGCTCAGGGCGGAGACTAGGAGATGCTACTTCATGGAAAGGGTGGTGTAACCCTGGAATGCGCTGTCTGCAGCTCTGATAGCTGTAAATACTGTGGAAGGTTTCAAGAGGAGCTGGGACAGGTATAGGGGAAGTTGAACCCGAGTATTGCCAGACCTGGAGGAGTGTCCCTGATTTGGGATGGGGCTGGAGGGGACTTACGGGGAGGGGAAAGGGTAACAATGGCACCCCGACCGGGTGCTGATTCCCAAGCAGACTCAATAGACCATTAGACCTACTCTGCTGGCAATTTAGTATGTTAGTAAGCTCTGCCTCCTATCCTGCTACCTTAGCGATCCTCTGGATCTGCTTCCCATCCCTACAGGCTGTGGTGCCATGTAGGCACCTAACTTCCCCCCCCCTTTCCTATTCCCAAATCTAGCTCCCACACAATCAAATCCCCCACCAGAAGTTACTTCATCCTCCTCTGGGGTCTTCTTCCTCCCTTCCTTGGAGTCTCCACTCCACAGAACCCTCACATCCTCCCTGGCCACTACCATGGCTGTCTCCTCTTGGCAGTCCTGCCTCAGCAGAGCAGCATAGGAATTTTATAGTGGTAGTGGTTGAGGAATGTGCCTCTAACCCACCACTCCCACCCTATCAGAGCCCACCATAGTCCAGCTGTTCCTCATCCCTGGCATCCTCTGGGATAACATTTGTTAGACTTGGCAACCCTAGGTGAGAGAAGGGGTCCCCTGAATCCTAGCTGACTCAGCCTGGAGTCTAGTGACCTCCCCCTCACCAATTTCTTATCCACCTTACCTCAACCCAGAGAGGTGCACGCAGATGGGGAAGCAGCACAGTCTCCAGAAGGTCTCTCTGAAAACTGCCTCCCCACAGATACTGCACTGCACTACTCCTAGCATTCCCAGTTTCTTCACTCCATGTGTTACCTGGAAATACTTCTGTATCCTTACCCCCTAATATGGTGTTCCTAGCTTCCCTTTTTTGTGTGTGTTGCTATTTCTGTTCCCTTGTACCTAGTGTACTTCCTCTTACATTGTTACCTTCAATAGGGTATTACCCTATTCCTAACTTAGGCCTACCCTTTACTTTCTGCCTTTCCCAGCAATGAATGCAACAACAGGGTGAACAGGTGGCTTTCTTGTGTCAATCGGCAGAGGCCCCTGCTTCTCTGCTTCCTTCTTCTGATGCCTGCTGATGCCTAATTACACCTGTTCCACTCCTTCACTGTTCCACTCACTTGCTGGACATGAATATGCTGGGCAGAGCTAGCTTAACAACTTCTGGGGCCAAGAGCAAGCCGTAATGCTGAGACCCTCTGTGACTCCATCAGTAGGCTGATGGTTCAGTGGACACCTAGGCTGAAGGATTCTGATGCCTTAAAATGCATTTGGAGGTGTTTCCAGCTACATCAAATACAATTTCTTGCCATGTCCCTAACTGAAACTGTTGCAGCCTCTGTAAGATAGTGGTCAAGCAGCATAGCTAGCATGAATCCCCAACCCTGAAGGAGAAAAGCAGTTTGACATACACTCCTCCAACCTTCCACTGGTCAACTCGACAACTCTAGCTCATTTCTGAACTTGGGTCATTGACAGCATGAGTGATAGTGCTACTGCACCGCTGGACTGGCCCAAGGGCTACGAGTGCCACATTTACTTTGCCCCAAAACAAATGATTTATGACAAAGTAATAATAATTTTAATTTTTTTCACCTATCTAGAACTCAGTGAGACAGTCAGAACATAGTTCTAGTCCCACTAGTCCTCTGCTCAGCCCAGGTCAGCTAGCCTGAGATGTTGCCAGACTAGGTGACTGACTTATAGAAAGCTTTAGATAGACAAAAAGCAGAAAATCCCTTGCCAGTAGCAGCCTAAGGTCTGGAGCCCAGCCAGGCTGGTGGGGCCCAAGACAGTGCTATGTAGCAGTATCTTTGGCCCCAGCAGCCTGGTTGGATGCCAGGCTCTGGCCTGCTGCTGGTGGTAGGCTTTCTACTTTTTACCTATCCATTTAAGACCCATGCTATTGGCACATAACAGTTTTTTTACCCCACAAACATGTTGTGTGAGTGAGTGACCAGTTAGAATAGTAGCCTTCTTCTCTGCCCTGTGATCCATGTTGGTCAGTGCCTGTGTTGTTAATCTGTGCCAGCTCCCTCCAGGAGGTGGCGATGGTGATGGTGGATGGATGATGTGGATGTTGGATGATGATTTCTCAGTCAGCACTCCTGTGCTCAGGCTATTGTGTCTGTGACAAGAAAGACAAAAGGTCTGCCCATTCTAGCCTTGCCCCCCCCCCCACATCTGTAGTGAGTGTGGCAGACTCACAGTGAGATTTTGGCTTTTTCTGACAGTATAATAATGGGGCAATGCAACAAGAAAGACTACTCTGCATCTGCTTAGCTGCTAAGATTTTTTTTTACTTGAAATGTGCACACTAAAAGGCAACAGTAGACTAAAGCGTAGTGCATGGCTTAGCACTATTGGTTGCCTGATGATGCTGTAAGCCCACATGTTCACTGCCTGGAGTTGGATGGTGGCCATGGGTCAGGGATAGGTCTGAAGACTGGCCTGGGTCGATCAGTTGCATAGCCATTTAAGTTTTGGAGGGGGGTGTGCAGGATTCAGAAGATTCAACATGGGAGGTGGCCACACAAACTCAGTGTGTGCATGGAGCCTCAACGACATGAGACTGATCTGCCGGAGATTAGCAGGACCATCATCTTACCATGCAGAGGGGGAGCTGTCTAAAAAGTGAAAGAGTGAATAGCACTCAAGCAGTGTGCATGGCTGTATGACACTTTCAGTCACACCTCTGTGGCTCCATCTTAGCTTCTTTAACTCTAACCCCCATGCAAAAAAAAAAAAAAGTGTGGCTGGCAGACACAGCAGCAGACCTGCTAAGAATTTTTTTTTTTAAACTGCACTGCTTCTAGGGGTCCCTCTCATACTTGGGGCCCTGGGCAACTGTCCCTTCTGTCCAATGGTTAATCCAGCCTTAGTGCTGGACACCTTAGGAGGGAATCCTTTTATAGTGCTCTTGTAAGAAGGCTAGAGAAGTCTAAATGCAGAAAACTGCTTCACTTCAACCTAAACAACACCCCAATTCACAGCTATCCTCCTGAGGCAGCTAACTGTAAAAAATGAATAGCTGCTCCTTTTCTCCAGCTCAGACTAGTGCACCAACTACTGTGTTTTTATGGCTACAGGGTGGAGCTCTGCATGCTATCTTGCTATCACATAGAGGGAGAAGGCACATCACACTCCCAATGAAGCACACAAAATTTTGGAGTTGAATCACAATCCCTCTGCTACTTGAAGCACTCCACTGAGAGGGACAAAGTGCTTGATTCATACATTCCTACATGCAGCATACTCATGCCAGCTCAAATTATAGTCAGTGGATGTGTTCGGTGTAAAGCACGCAACATAGTATAAGGCTGTGAAGGACTTCTGTCATTGTGATCAATGTGTGTGTGTGTGTGTCTATATATATATATATATATATATATATATATATTCTCAGTGGGGAGGGGCGATTCCCAAGAAAAGATCTGTCCCTGATGCCGCTGAGGTCTTTGTAAGGAAGAGGGGATCACTATTCCACAGTTCAGTAGATTTAGTAAAACATATAAAGTTGTCTTATGTACCAGATCCACAGGAAAGGGAAATAAAAATTGCAATTTACAATTTCCTCACATGCTGCTTTGTATACTGAGTATTTTAGTTCCCCCATGTGTTAACCCTTGGGCTGCCAACAGAATTAGAACATACTGGAATTTTGGACTGAATATCAGTCTGTGGCACAGCAAGGGTTAATATTATTGTAACCCTCACAAGTGAGTGAGTGAGTGAGAAGGTAACTTCTTTCTGGTTACTGAATTTTTAGTAAGACAGAGGTGATCAGTCTTTGACATTTCAGAAACTGCCTTACAACATGTAATATTTGCAAAGGGAAATAAATAAATAAATTGTGAGACACATACCAACCATAATGAGAGAAGTCATTGGCAGCCTGATGGTATGGTGACTGTGGATTGTTTGAATGCGGGAACCAGCCAACATCAAAGGAATATTTAATTGCAGTAGGAGTGATTTGAGTTGGCTAGTCCATTAGTCACACTACAGCAATGTTTTTACAACATGCAGTGTTTGCAGAATTATGTTCTAGTCCGCTGTCTACAATTGATTTAAAAAGGTTAGCTGTCTCCCACACACTCACACGTTCAGCCTGTTTTTACTGTGGCAACTATAAAGTGTATGTTAGTATTAGTAAGCTCAAATGTGTCTATAATGAGATAGCTGCTAAGAAAATGCAGTTGGAGACTTTCATGATTGCAAGACAGTATAGGTACTGAATCTTGCAATCTGGTGTTTGTTGGGCTTGCTAGGTAGGTAGGAAACAGTTGCTGGAGTTTAAGATCAAAATTAATGAGCAGCTGTGTGCCTTGAAGCATACTCAACTGGAAAATGCCCTCAGTAAGCACCTTATGGAACCACTGTAAGTGTAAGAAATACAAAATCACACATATCCCCATAATGCAAAGCACCATGGGCTGTATATGCAAATCACCACAGTATATTATGCTGGTTCAAGTTTAAGCAGAAATGCATGGTACCAAATGGTCTCTCACACAGTCTGCAAAGGGTTCTAACAGAAGACACGTACATGCGTTTCATCCTACCAGGACTCATCAGTGTGCCTCGTCTGTAAGTGTAGTTGAATCCCCTTGGTGGTGCAGCTATTATGAGGTGCTCCATGAAAGGAGAAAAGTGGTTGGGGTTTAACACAGTAAAATGTCTGGGGAAACACAGGCACAGAAGCATGATGGAGGGGCATCACTGAATGGACAAACACAATGAGTCCATTTTGCATACTTTGTACATGAAGCCCACAGCCTGTCATATTTGTCTTGGATCACCTTCAGCATTTTAGCCTTGCATGGAGCTACAAAAGAGAACAGCTTCAGGAGCATTACTATGTCATGTACTTCCTCTTTTTGTAACTATCTTTCTGTTTGTGACTAGGGGGATATACTCTATAAATTTCCTCACAGGAGTTACCCCAGGCCCATCATAACCCTTGCCGTCGGGACATGCCCTCTGCTGTTGTTTAAACTCTGTGGTTTTCCACCATGACAGGGCCTTCAGAGACTGGCCCTGGATCCCAAAGGGACAGGAGAGGAAGGTGGAGAGAAGTGCCCTTGGCTCTGGGGGGAAGGTGAGGTGTGTAGGTGACCCCATATCATTTTTCCACACGTAGAAAGGGTTTTCCCCTTCATTACAGCATGACCCCTGATGATGCCACTATTTTATGAGATGGCATTACATATATCCCTTGCTGGAAGTGAACATGGGAGAAGAACTTTATGTAGTGACAAAAGAGTACAATTTAAAGGCATTGCAGTGTCATTTACTTACTGTGTGTTTTTTCTTTCTTTTTTTTTTTTTACTTTCTGTACTCTCATCTCAGGCTATGGGAATATACTGTATGAGTTCCCTCACAGTAACTGCTCAAGCCCAGTCACCCCCCATCCCCTGGGAAATACCTTTTACTCTCCTTTAAAGTGTTGAGCTGTCCCCCATGTTGGGCCCCCAGAGACTGGCCCTAGATCCCAAAGCGACACAAGAGGAAGTTGAAGAGGACTGCCCATTGCTTGGCAGGTGGAGGGTCTGCAAGTGGCCCTGGTCATAATTCTGCACAGAGAAAGGGTTGTCCCCTTCAGTACAGCCTGTCTCCCGAGGATGCCACCATTTTGTGATACACCATCACATTTATCCCTTTGGTGGAATTGAACATGGGCTCCCGAGTCCACTATTGTCACATTTCACACTGACAAGAAAGAACTTCTGAACACCTGAACTGGAGAAAATTCTCATTGCAGCCTTCTTAATTCACTTATAAAAAGTAAAGGAGTTGATGATTTTGTTTTGTTTTTGCTTGTACCTTTGGAAAAGAAAAATTCCCAATTTAACAAGCATTTGTCAATGCCGAATGTTGTCTCGCTGGCATTGGCATTGGTAGTGCCGAAGCTAGAGACACATAATAGGAATGGCAGTGAAGTACTGAAGTGACACCAACCCCACCCCCACCCTGTAGAGGCTGACAGACATTGGGGTGTGCCTTTGGGTTGTCAGCTGTAACGCTCATGCCATTGTACCTCACCCTACCCTGTAGACACTGACAAGTGTTGTGGTGTGCTTTGGGGTCTTTGAGCATCATACTTACCCCATTCCATAAGGAAATACACTGAGGTGGGTGCAGTATAGGAGAATGGGGTGAACTTTGTGGCTGAACAGTGCAAGGCACACCACGATGCTCGTCACTGGCTGCAGGGTGGGGGTGGGGTGGAATGGCATGAGCATTACAACTGATGATCCCAAGTCACATCCCTGACACCTGTCAGTCTCTACAGGGTGGGGTGCTACAGTTGGAAACCCTAACACTGTAGGCATGTGTTGGTATTTTCACTCCAAATTTTCAAAATGGGATTTTTGTGCGCCCACCTCATGAGAAGCGGCACAATCAGTTTGTTAGCTGAAAGGTGGTTTTACACAGCGGCTATGCCATTTGGTGACACAGAGACGAATACACATTTTGGGAAGGATGTGGAAAATGACAACTGTATTGTTCATGAGGAAGCATAAAAAAAATGGCAACGTTGAAAATCTGGAGT
This sequence comes from Neoceratodus forsteri, assembly GCA_016271365.2. Classification (NCBI taxonomy): domain Eukaryota; kingdom Metazoa; phylum Chordata; order Ceratodontiformes; family Ceratodontidae; genus Neoceratodus; species Neoceratodus forsteri. Next base: position 220,019,894 of record CM028138.1, on the reverse strand, counting down.
GAAAATATGAAAAATTGGTGAAGTGATGAGCATGCATAGAAACTGCACAACACACGTCCATAACCCAATTATTTTGGGGAGTTTGTTAGCCACATTTGTAACATAGGTATTTTGGGACCTCCCCTCATGATTTTGTGAATCTGTCCCAAAAGTTGATTTACCACAGCGACCACGTCATTGTGCGCCACAGGTGCGGAAACACATTTTGGGCAGGATGTGAAAAATTACAGCTGTACTGTTCATAAGGAGGCATGAAAAAATGCCAGTGTTAAAAATCTGGCATGGAAATATTGCAAATTTGCGAAGTTACAAGGGTGCGTGGAAACTGCGCAATGCATGCTTGTAACACAGTCATTCTATGGACTTTTGGCACCAAATTTTCAACATAGGCATTTTAGGACCTCTGCTCATTAACAGTGTCACCGTCATTTCCTCAAACTGTCCCAAAAACTGATTTCGCACAGCGACCGCTCTATTCTGGGCCGGACGTGAAAAAACACATTTTGGCCAGGATATATAAAATGACAGCTGTACAGGAGGTGTGGAAAATGCCAGTTTTGAAAATCTAAAGTGAAAATATTACAAATTCACGAAGTTACGAACATGCATGGAAACAGCGCAACATATGCTCATGCAACAGCCATTGTTGGGATTTTTTTCACCAAATTTACAACATAGGCTTTTTGAGAGCCCCACCTCATGAACAGTGGCACTGTCACGTCGTTACTTGGTCCCGAAAGATGATTCCGCACAGTGACCATGAAATCACCTTTTGGGACCGAATAACAAAATGACAGTGACTGAATTCATGAGGAGGGGTCCCAATAATCCATATTGAAAACTTGGTGCAAAAATTCCAAAAAATGCCTGAGATATGCACCAAAGTTGAAAAAACTCAATTTATGCCATTATACAGCTTACCGGCATTTCTTCAGTTCGCGGTCGGCTTTGAAGAGTGCAGACATGTTCCCGGTCCACCGAAGATCGTCGCGCCAGACTCTGGAGGTAATTATGGGGTGAGGGGGTGTGGGAGGCACGGTGTGCAGAGGGTGGGTGCGGGTTGTAGGAGGGGAAGAGAGACCATGAGGACGCTCTTTCTGGAGTTACAAAAAAAAAATTGCGGGATGGTTTTTATTTTTCAGAATTTGGCATGCTGGGGTGGGCTCCCAGCATGCCACCAAGTGTTTTTCGGGGATGCTGTAGCTGATGGGGGATTGGGCACCCCGTCACAAACACAACGAAAGCAGGGGGGCAAGAGCCGAGGGGGATTGGGCACCCCCTCGGCACATAACAAATGGGGAGTGCATTATGCCAATGTGGAGTGGACAGGCCATGCTGACAGGGGGATTGGGCACCCCCAAAGTCGGCATTATGGCAGGCAGTGTGCCGCCATGTCACAGTTTTTTCCTCACCAGGGATAAGAGTCGCCGAGGTCCGCCATGCATGACAAGCTTTGCTCGCATTGCAGTGGACCTTTCCTTAGATGTGCTTGCCACATTAAGTATGCATGCTGTGGTGCTGGCATGCAGGCTTATTTGGGGAATGAGGGATGCATCTACTGATGCGTACCCTGCATTAGCCCAACAGTGACTGCGCCTCCAAATCTGATACTACCGCAATATGTTGGCTGTGTATGCGTGAGCCAACATAATAACAAGCATTTGTCAATGCCGAATGTTTGCTTGCTGGCATTGGCAGTGGCAGTGTAGAAGTTACAGAGCTGCGTAATAGGAATGGCAGTGAAGTATTGAACTGAAGCCAACCCTACCACCACCCTGCAGAGAGTGACAGGCATTGGGGTGTGCGTTTGGGTCATCAGGCATAACGGCCACGCCATTTCACCACACCTCACCCTGCAGACACTGACAAGTGCCACGGTGTTCCTTGTGGGTCTTTGGCCCTTATGCGCATCCCATTCATTAGGAAATATGGTGAGATGGGTGCGATATAGGAGAATGGGGTGAACTTTGGGGCCGAAGAGTTCAAGGCATACCTCGATGCCTCTCACTGACTGCAGGGTGTGGAATGGTATGAGCATCACAGGCAAGAATCCCAAGTCACACCCCTGAGTCCTGTCATTCTCTATAGGGTTGGGCGTTATAGTTGAAAAGCCTAATACCTCAGGCATTCATTGGTATTTTCACTCCAAATTTTCAACATGTTTGTTTTGTGACCCCACCTCATGAACAGGGGAATATCAGTTTGTTAGCGGCTGCTTATGCACAGTGATTCTGACATTTAGCACCACAGGTGCAAAAATATTCCGAACAGGATGTAAAAAATGACAGCTGTACTCTTTCATGGGGAGGTGTAAAAAATGGCTATGTTGCAAATGTGTAGTAAAAATATTAAAAAAATGGTGAAGTCACGAGCGTACATAGAAACTGTGCAACGCACACCCGTAATATAATTAGGTTGGGGATTTCTTGCAGCAGATTGTCAACTCAGGCATTTTGGTGCCTCCGATCATGAACAGTGTCACTGTGATTTTCTTTATCTGTGCCGAACAATGATTTCCCACAGCGACCACACATCTCTGCACTGAAAGTGTGAAAACACACTTTGGCCATGTTGTGAAAAATGGCAGCTGTACTGTTCATAAGGAAGTGTGGAAAAATGCCACTGGTGAAAATCTGGACTGAAAATATTACAAAGTCATGAACTACTGAGGTGCGTGGAAACTGTGCAATGCTCACTTGTAACACAGTCATTTTATGGACTTTTGTCACCAAATTTTCAACATAGCCATTTTAAGACCTCTGCTCATGAACAGTGTAACTGTGATTTTCTTAATCTGTCCGAAACATTGCTTCCGCACACCAACAACACCATTGTGCGCTACATATGTGAAAACACATTTTAGGCGACATATGAAAATTGCAGCTGTACTGTTCATAAGGAAGTTTAATAAAATGGACATGTTGAAAATCTGGTGAAATATTAAATTTGCAAACTTACGAGCATAGCATAGGAACTGTGCAACTCGTAAAAAGTCATTTAGGAATTTTTTCACCAAATTTTCAACATAGCCATTTTAAGACCTCTGCTCATGAACAGTGTCACTGTGATTTTCTTAATTTGTCCTGTACATTGATTTGCAAATCGACTCTGCGCCATTGTGCGCTACATGGGCCGAAACACATTTTGGGTGAGATGTGAAAAATGACAGCTGTACTACTCATAAGAAGGTGTGGTACAATGGCAATGTTGAAAATCTGGAGTGAAAATATTGAAAATTTGTGAACTTACGAGTGTGTAGGAACTGCGCAATGCACGCTCGTAAAACAGTCATTTTTAGGACTTTTTCACCAAATTTTCAACATAGCCATTTTAAGACCTCTGCTCATGAACAGTGTCACTGTGATTTTCTTAATTTGTCCTGTACATTGATTTTGCACACCGACTGCGCCATTGTGCGCTACATGGGCGGAAACACGTTTTGGGTGAGATGTGAAAAATGACAGCTGTACTACTCATAAGAAGGTGTGGTACAATGGCAATGTTGAAAATCTGGAGTGAAAATATTGAAAATCTGCAAACTAACGAGCATGTGTAGGAACTGTGCAATGCACGCTCGTAAAACAGTCATTTTTAGGACTTTTTTCACCAAATTTTCAACATAGCCATTTTAAGACATCTGCTCATGAACATTGCCACTGTGATTTTCTTAATTTGTCCCATACATTGATTTTGCACACCGACTGCGCCATAGTGAGCTACATGGGCGGAAACACATTTTGGGTGAGATGTGAAAAATGACAGCTGTATTACTCATAAGAAGGTGTGGTAAAATGGCAATGTTGAAAATCTGGAGTGAAAATATTGAAAATTCGCGAACTTACGAGCCTGCGTAGGAACTGCGCAATGCACGCTCGTAAAACAGTCATTTTTGGGAATTTTGGCACCAAATTTCCAACATGGGGTTTTTGAGACCCCTTCTCATGATTGATGTCACTGTTATGGTGTTATTCAGGCCTGAAGGGTGATTTCACAGTCACTGCATGAAATCACCCTTCGGGCCCGAATAATGCCATGACAGTGACATCAATCATGAGGAGGGGTCCCAAAAACCCCATGTTGAAAATTTGGTGCAAAAATTCAAAAAAATGCCTGAGATATGCAATAAAGCTGAAACCCCCCTATCTAGCCCATTATACAGCTTACCGGCATTTCCTCAGTTCGCGGTCGCCTTTGAAGAGTGCAGACGTGTTCCCGGTCCACCGAAGATCGTCCCGCCAGAGTCCAGAGGTAAGTATGGGGTGAGGGGGGGTGTGGGGAGGCTGGGTGCACAATGGGTGGGTGCGGGTTGTGGGGGGCGGGAGACTCGCCGTGGGACCGTTTTTCTTTACAGGTGACAAAACAAAAGCGGACGACGTGGGGACGCTTGCCATGCTGGGGTGGGCTCCCAGCGTGGCACAAGGACTTTGAGGGGGTTGTTCAGCCGACGGGATTGGGCACCCCGCCGGCCTATGAACTGCTGCCACGCAGGGATGAGCTCCAGCGTGGCACTCACTACTGGGGAGGACAGTGCAGCCGGCGGGGATTGGGCACCCCATCAGCTATATGATTAGTTGCCACGTTGGGGTGGGCACCCAGCGTGGCATTTGGAAGCCTTTGGGGGCGGAGGCAGCACAGCCGGCGAAGTTGGGCACCCGTCGGCTATAAAGTCACATGCGTGCGGTAGCGCACACCTGCAGGCGTCTGTCTGGGGGAGCTGCGTGTGAGCAGCCTTATCTTAAGCGCTGCTCACTCTGCCGTAGGCTTCCCCTTTCAACAGGGAGGTTACTGCATTTTGAGCGTGTCATAGATAGCCCTAAAAATGCATTGGCTTACAGGGGCTGCGCCTGCCAGCACACTGACTGAATTGGAGGAGGAGGTGACACACCTCCGAAATCTCCGATGATGGCACTATGTTTCTAGCACATGCGTGCAAGTAAACATAAAAATGAGGTGAAAGCAGGGATGTGTGAGTTTTCTTCTCCAGGGTTGCAGCTGGTACATTGTGGACTGAAATGTGTTATTATGGACATTTGCACCAAATGAGGATCCTGCTTTGAAATCAGGACATCTATAATTGCAGGACATTTACACATATTTAGGATCCTATTATAAGGACCTCCAGAAGATCCAGGATACACAGATACATATCAGGACAGGCTAATGAGCAGCATTGTAAAATGATGTTAGTAGTACCAAGTAGTACATAAGGAACTCATACTAAAATGTTGATAAATAGGTGTCCCAAAAAGTTCTATCTGATCAGAAACCCTGTAAATATCCCAATGTTCAAAACAGAATTCTAAAGTTGTGCAAATGTACCACAGTTATAAATGTCCAGATTTCAAAGTAGGATAGTAAGTTCATGCACATATCCATAATAATAAATTAAATGTCCTAAATACATGCAGATATCCAGCAACTGTAAGATATATCCAAAATGTACAGCAGGATGCAAAATACAAGCAAATGTCCATGATAGTAGATGAGACTCAACATGTATTACTCTCAGTATTATTATACCTGTCCCCTCCACACCCACCAGCTTTGCATTCTTCACTCTACCACTGAACTGCACTTAATTGAAATGATAGTTTAAACTAATTATGCCTTAATAATGTCCCATTAAAAGGAAAGTGTTGGTGCTAGTTACATATTGGTCCCAGTATGATTATTATTAATCTAGGAAGCATTACATGTAATAGTTTTGCAGTATATAAGATAAAAGAGCAAATCAGATTTATAGTAGTACAACTTTCTTTTCTACAAATCACTGTAAATGGCACAATATATTTATTTACTTCTGGAATTATTCTAATGATTTAAAACACAGCAACGTTGAGTATAATTACACCCTTAGCATGCATTTCAGTTCTAGTAAGAAAAGAAGCAGATAAAACAACCAGCAACATCAATGCATTTTAGAGAACATAAGCAGTCATAAAACATGGGTTTTTAACCAAAAATAACATGACGCAAAATAGGTTGAAAGGTTGAAATGTCCCTTTAAAGTAATTATGTATTAATAATGGTAGTGCTTACATCATAAACCATCAGGTGCCATTACTGATGTTGTTCCCCAAATTGAAACCAAATGGAAACATTACTTTTTACATGTTTTAGCTTTAGTGATCTCTCAGTCACTGCTACTGCAGAGTGCATTATTATGGACATTAGCATGAATTTTGGATCCTGCTTTGAAAGCTAGACATTTATAATTGCAGGACATTTCCATGTGCTTGGGATCCTATTATAAGGGTCTCCACAAGATGCAATATAACTTCAATAAACCACAACAACCCTTAACTGATTCATCCATCATTCCTTTACTACATCTTTCTCTACATACCTCTCACCACCATCACTAAAATAATTTTGCAGTCATATTGGCTCTGACCAGAGTTTGTTGTTTTTACCCAGGTCCCAATTTACTATGCAGATGCTACACTTCTAATAAAGTATCTGTCTGCTTACCCCCTAGTTAGAAATGTTTTAACAAAAATGTTCTATCTGCCTCAATCACAGCCCAGGCCACCCGGAATACCATTCCAATTGCATTAACCAGCTGCACCACTGAGACAACTGAAACCTGGGCTGTCCCCAAGCACATTACTCTTTCTCAAATGCACAACCCAATGACAACACAAATATTTACTTGTAACAATCACACAGGAGTGCGGTGTGCATATTTATGGAACACATAGCTGTGTCCTTGCTCTCATAGCAAGACTGCTCTGTGAGCAAAAGCTACCTACTCAGACTAACTTGGTTGCAAACTAAAACAATGTTATACTAATATACTCATAAAGCGGTTTCAGATAGTATATATACATATAGAGTAGCATTGACACATAAAAATTGTATTGCTAAGAGATTCTTAATGCCCTCACTTCAAGTTTTCATTTAAAATAATTCAGTTTCTAGCCTTAACAGTTCCAAAGTCAGACCTTTGTAAAGATAATTTCTTTAATACTGGGTATCTTTGGAACCGTTAAGGCTAGTGATTTATTTTTTTAAACTAAAAGCTTGGAATCAGCTACGTCGATATATTGATATGGAATGGCGTACATGGTTAACCAAGCTTCAGGGGAAAAGGATGACTAGTATGAAACATTTAGAGTCTGTCCCGGGATGTGTAATTTGCCACAAGATGGCAGGGACTTTGCCTGTTGCAGAGGAAAGGCTATGGTACTAAGTTTATATGACTGGAGTTGATATTATGGATATGTGCCTAATACAGAAGCAAATCATGTCAGTGAGCTAAAATGTTTTTTTCTCTGAACTCCTGTGGGTTAAGACGTGAAGCTGACAGACAGAGGTACAGAAGTCTCTTTTGCTTCTACCGTAAGTCCAAAATGAATACAAAAGTGCGTAAAACCCTGAGCAAACCCCTTTGTACTTTACATTATGGGTACTTAAAAGAGGATTACTTATGGTTCTGGTGACTCCCTAACAGAACATTGGCTTCTCAGTGCTTACTGCTTGCATTTGACAAGCGGATCTGGCTAGTAACTTCATGGAACAAAATAAAGTGGTCAGAAATAAAGCTCCAAAAACAGTGTCACCATCAATATTGGTAGCACAAAATGTAGGGTGCCAGAACAATATAGGGCACATAACACGCAGGTAGTAAACAACATCCACCACATAGAGACACTGCACTGGAACACACAGCAGCAGGTACCTATGCACAGGAACAGCACAGGGGTGCAGGGAGATGGAACAGGGCAGAATGCAACCACCACTGGGGGAAGCAGGCCACTGGACACCTATCATGGTAATCTAATGGCACAGGCACCAACTTGGTGGGGTACCCACACCCAGAATGCTGATTGATGGAAACAGTGCACCGGGGTAACCACTGGAGGACAGGTGGACCATGGCCACCATGTGGATGGCTGTGAATAATGCAAGGGGCCAGGAGCACAAGCCAGCATGCCATCTCCCCTGTTCTGTGTGTTGTATGTGTTGTTGGGGACATGCTGGCTTGTGCTTCTGGCTCCTTGTATTATGCACGGCCATCCACATGGTGGCCACGGTCCACAAAATCTTTCAGAGGCAAACTTGAAGTTTGTCTAAGTTTACCTTTGAAGCTGGAAAATATGTAAGTGTGCTTTGCTCATTTAAAGGTGAAATAATGACGTTCTTTTTTATTCCATGGGCTGAATCAAAAACTAACAAAGAGACAAGGAGTAAAAAGACTAATATTTTATTACATCCTATTGGACTCCTACTCAGGAGCTAAACTGGGCCTGGATAGGCCTCCTTGTGGCCTTAAAATGGCCTCAAATAGAGAATGCTGATCTCCTTGGGAAAAACAGGGTTGTATAGTAACTCCCATAAGGCTCCAAAGGCTGAAGCTTTCGTACTCTGAGAAAATGGAGTGTGAGCAGCAGCCACTTAGACTCTATAGTGAGCTAACCTGGCTATGTAATTGGTCTTGTTTTTATCTTCATCGCCCATAAGATGCTCTTATATGTTGTTTAGCAAGTGTATTTAACCAGCTATCTATTTTCTGTCATTGATGGTTATATGTTTCCCATCCCTTACAACTATTAGTACATCTTTTGGTATGAAGGACATACTTCCCTGAATGTCACTTTTATAATTGACATTTTTAAATTTTCTCTCTCACCTGAATTTTATGGAAGTGTTAATTTAACAAGCATTTGTCAATGCTGAATGTTTGCTTGCTGGCATTAGCAGTGGAAGTGCAGGAGTTAGACAGATGCAGTATAGGAATGGCATTGAAGTATTTAACTGACGCCAACTCTACCCTCACTCTGCAGAGATGGACAGGCATTGGGGTGTGCCTTTGGGTCATTGCCCATGATGGTCATGACATTTCACCTCACCCTACCCTTCAGACACTGACAAGCATCAAGGTGTGCCTTGGGGTGTTTGTGCTTTACATTCACCTAATTCCATAAGGAAATATGCTGAAATGAGCGCAATGTAGGAGAACGGGATGAACTCTGGGGGCAAAGGGTCCAAGGGGCACCTTGATGCCTGTCACTGGCTGCAGGGTGGGGGTTGGAGTGGAATGGCATGAGCAATACTGTCGACAATCCCAAGTCACATCCCTGATGCCTGTCAGTCCCTACAGGGTAGGGTGTTATGGTCAAAAACCCTAATGCCCTGGGCGTTTCTTGGTATTTTTACTCCACATGGACTTTTTGTGACCCCACCGCATGAACAATGACACTATCAGTTTGGTAGGTGAAAGATAATTTTGCACAGTGACTGCGCCATTTGGCACCACAGGTGTGAAAACACATTTTGAACAGGATGTGAAATGTGACAGGTGTACTGTTCATGAGGAGGTGTAAAAAATGGCATTGTTGAAAATCTGGAGTGAAAATATACAGGAACTGGTTAAGTCACAAGCATGTGAAGAAACTGCACAATGTACACCCGTAATGTAGTTAGTTTGGGGAATTTTTACAGCAGATTTTCAACAGAGGCATTTTGGGACCTCCACTCATGAACAGTGTCACTGTGATTTGCGTAATCTGTCCTGAACACTAATTTCCCATAGCGACCGTGCTATTCTGCTCCAGAAGTGCGAAAACACATTTCAGCCAGGGTGTGAAAACTGACAGTTGTACTGCTCATAAGGAGGTGTGGAAAAATGGCAGTGTTGAAAATATGAACTGAAAATATTACAAATTTGTGAACTTATGAGTGTGCATGGGAAACTGCGCAATGCATGCTCATAACACAGTCATTTTATGGACTTTTGTCGCCAAATTTTCAACATAGCCATTTTAAGACCTCTGCTCATGAACGGTGTCACTGTGATTTTCTAAATCTCTCCCGAACATTGATTTCACACACTGACTGCGCCATTGTGAGCTACATGCACAAAAACACATTTTGGGTGAGATGTGAAAAATGACCAATGTACTGCTCATAAGGAGGTGTGGTAAAATGGCAATGTTGAAAATCTGTAGTGAAAATATAAAAAATTTGCAAAGTTAGGAGCGTACATAGGAACTTCCCAATGCACGCTCGTAAAACAGTCATTTTTGGGAATTGTTTCACCAAATTTTCAACATAGGGTTTTGGGGGGCCTAATTCATGAACTGTGATACTGTCATTTCATTACTCAGTCCCGAAAGGTGGTTCCTCGCAGTGACCATGAAATCACCTTTCGGGACAGAATAATAAAATGACAGTGACTGAGTTGTTGAGGTGGGGCCCCAAGAACCCCATGTTGAGAATTTGGTGAAATCATTCCCAAAAATGGCCAAGATATGCACCAAAGTTGAAAAAACACCATTTATGCCATTATACAGCTTACCGGCATTTCTATAGTTCGTGGTCGGCTTTGAAGAGTGCAGACCTGTTCCCAGTCCAACGAAGATCATCACGCTGGGCTCCAGAGGTAAGTATTGGGTTGGAGGGTGGGTGTGGGGAGTGGGTGTGCAGACGGTGGGCGCGGGTTGGGGGAGGGGGGCAAGACTGTCAATGAGAGACCATTTTTTTTTTACAGGTGTATTTTTTCTTTTTCAAGAAGATGACACGGACTTTTGCCATGCTGGGGTGGACTCCCAGTGTGGCATCTGGAAGTTTTTTGGGGGGGCAGTGGAACCGATGGGGGATTGAACACCCCCGTCGGGCATATGGTGTGTGGAGGGGGAGCGCATGAGCATGCTGGGGTGGGATCCCAGCATGCTACTTGGGTGTTTATTTGGTGGGAGTAGAAAAAAACAGAGCTGTCTATGACAGCTGTTCACATGCAGTGCTGAGTGTAGGCACTTTGCATACTGCCGACAGCAGTATGTAAATTGCCTGCCAATATCAGTATGCAAATTGCCTACACATTACCACCGATTATTGGCTTGATTTGGCTTTTAACTGTATGCCACTGCATCTGAACTGCTGTCATAGACAGTTCAGACATTTATTGGTGCAGTGAGGCTGCACCTGCAGGAAGGAGCAGGGCATTGGAAGCGAGGTGGCACACCTACAAAAATTCGTATGGTGGCACTATGTTTCTTGCACATTCGTGCAAGCAAACATAAAAATCTGTCTAAACTTACTAGATGGAAAGGACAGTGCCCTTGAACATTTCTAGGAGCTCTAGGCAACTACCTTACAATGGGATGTAACTGGAAGAATTTAAATTATTGCCTCCTAGAATACGCCTGTAGGTGACAGCAAATGTACTGCAGTGTGTCCCAGAATGACTCCAGAAGTCACCTAAAGACTTCCTGTGTGCCTAGTAATGTCTGGAGACGTCATTCACATTTTTTAATATTACTTGCCAGCCAGAATTGATTAGAATTGACTGCAAAGCACCATTAGAAAGGTAATGTTGTGTTGAACAACTTTGCCACTGACACTTTGAGTGTATCATGTTCACTTTAGGAGTTATTCACATTTGTTAATGACATGGTGTGTATGGCAGACATTTTGTCCATCAAGAACCACCTAAGCACTTTGAAGAAAACATACATTCTGGGTATCTCAGCCAGTATAAAACAACAACCGAATTAAGCACAATTGATTGCATAGCATCGTTGGAAAGACAATTTTGTGCACAACAACTTTGCCACTGATAAGTTGTGTGTATCATATATACTTTTGGAGTTATATGCATTTGTTTATGGTATGGTATGTATGGTTCAGATTTGTCCCTCAAACCTCACCAACGCACCTTGACTAAAATTGGGTAAAATTATGTGTAATTCTACAGAAATAGCTGCTTTTTTTTTTTTTTTTACAAACAAATTATTAAAACTACATCCAATGTCTGGATGCTTAATTTGGTGTTGATATGTTACATTTTTTAAAACAAAAAAAGGATGATGGTGCATTTTTTAATGGAAAACATTTTTTTTTTTTTTGCTGTTTTGACCAGTGTAGAAAAAACATAAAATTACCTGTTATTACTTGCATACCACCGTTGGAAAGGTAAGTTTATGCTGAACAAGTCTGCCACTCATACTTTGTGTCTAGCACTTACATTTTTTGTGCTATTAGTATTTGTTTGTGGCATGCTGATTATGGCTTGATTTTGCTTAGAAAGGCCCAGGATTCACTGTTAACAGTATACAGAAGACAAGTGCTGCAACTTCAGTGCGCTCCTGTGGAGACAATGGGTGGGATATTCAAAGGGGTTGTGCATGACGCAACAGTGTTGCACCATGAGCAACCCCACTGATGTGCCCTGGTGCAATATTCAAAGGGGGAAGTTGCGCTGCACAAATCCTGATGCACTAGGGTGCACCAGTAATGTATGCAGTGCAAATGTGGGGGTGTGCCCATGCATATGCGGCACATCCTGATATTCAGCCCAGGATGTGCAGCGCATATGCTGGCACAGACCTGCCTTGCACCTCACAGGGGGGTGCAAAAATGTGCCCGTGAAAAACAGGAACAAGTCGGGGGACACCCACAGGCCGGCCGCCATATTGCTGGGCGAAACATGGCAGCCACCTGCTGTGAGTGGCCACCCAGCCTCCAGTGACACAGCACAGGCATCGTGCCCCCCGCGCAATCACGGGCATAATAAATATATATCCCTGGTGGTCCAGTGGACCCTACTGCATTGCCCGATTGCGGGCATGTTGGATTTATAACCCTGGTGGTCCAGTGGACCCGCTCCCCAGCCTGATCATGGGAAAATGCATAAATAATACCCTGGTGGTCCAGCGGTACCTCCCTCCCACCCGCCCACTGGAACCCACCACCCCACTCCCCCCGGTCAGCGGCTGGTGGCAGCTTCCCACCAGCAGGCTGCCCAGCTGCCCACTGACTGACAGCGTACAGTACGGCTGTACGCCAGTTGGTCCCCTGAGTGGGACAATGGGTGTGCAGACCATACTGTACTACACAGTCCTGATATGTGAATGGTTCATTTCATAATGGTAACCACTTTTATGGAGCTATTTGATCAAGAATGAGGTAGCTGTGGTATGAGACTACTGGTAGCTTTAGGATAGAGTAAGGGGGTAAAATGACTGTTTCAAAAGTGTATACAGTAGTCAAAAATATTATATAGTCTGAGCAATTCTGGAATGTGATCCTAAGCTCAAACAGAAGACTCTATTTTCCCAGCTGAAGATTTTCTTTTGACAGAAGCTCCTTTTAGGTATGACATCCAACAAATGTTGTAGGTATGATTGCAGGATTTCATTGTTCCCTAGGAGAGTTTCTATGGTTCTCTGAGAATCCATGAGTTTTTGTATGGTCAGCAGTGCAAACCCATATATCTAGGGGAAGTTCAAGATTGAAGCTCTTTCACATTAGAAGCCATATTATCACCAATGTGCTAGATTGCATTGTAACGGGGTGTTCTTTGACTCCTTTGTTTTACAGTCGGACACTAGACAAGGTTGTCCCTTGTCCCCACTTTTATGTAATATATATTTGGAACCCTTACTAGTTAAATTAAGATCTCACCCGGGCACACAGGGTATCCCCATTGGCTCTCAAGAATTTAAGTTGTAGGCCTATGCCGATGATATCCTATTACATCTTGCTCACCCTAAAGTCTCATTCCCAGTAGTTTTGGAAATAAGTAATGAATATAGCCAGTTCTCAAATTATAAAATCAATCTTGACAAGACTATGGTTTTTCCTCTCAATAACAAATTGCTATGACAGGATGTCTCACACCTTGGTTTACAGTGGCACCCCCAAGGCTTGCTATATTTAGGTATTAACTTGGCTTGCAGTGAGGCTAAAATGATCAAGGAAAATTTAAGTTCTCTTTTACAGGTAATCTAGCAGGACTTAGATAGGTTGAAATCTCTCCCAATATCCCTTTGGGGTTGGAGTAACTTAATTAAAATTTATATTTTACCTAGGATATTTTACCCCCCTTAAATATGATGAACTCCTGGCTCCCCCAAACATGGTTTAAGGCACTTTACTCTAAACTTACAGAATTTATCTGGGTAGGTAAACCCCCTAGGAGGGCGTTTTATAAACTGGCTGCTCTGAAAAACAAGGGTGGGCTACAATTACCACATTTTGGGCTATACTACTGGGCCTGCCATTCTGCTAAATACCTGAGATGGTTCTCCTCCATCTCAGCTGGGTCACAGTCCCCCCACAGTGAAGGTTCAAGAGAAAAAGAAAGCATTCAGGAAGTACAAGGAATCACAGAAGGAGCAGGACAGAGAACTGTATTAGTTAAAGCAAAAGGAAGCTGGTAAGGCAGTCAGAACAGCAAAGGCCCAAACCGAGGAAAAGATAGCCAACTCAGTTAAGAAGGGGGATAAAACCTTTTATAGGTACATCAGGGAGCGAAGGAAGACCAAGGAAGGGATAGTGAGGCTTAATAAAGGGGAGGGAAGGTGGGCAGAGGGTGACTGTGAAAAGGCAGAGATACTAAACAAATATTTTTGCTCAGTATTTACAAAGGAAAAGGGAGAGGTACCTAAAACAAACAGTAGAATCTCTGGATACAGAAGTTGATACTAGCCCATTTACAGAAGAAAGGGTTCTGAAAGAACTCTTAAAACTGAAGGTGGACAAAGCAATGGAGCCTGATGGGATTCATCCCAGAATTCTGAAAGAACTAAGGGTAGAACTAGTGACACCACTGACTACCCTCTTTAACAAACCATGGGAGGATGGGGTGGTACCCGAGGACTGGAGGAGGGCAGATGTGATTCCCCTTCACAAAGTGGGAGCAAGGCAGAAGCAGGAAAGACAGACCTGTTAGTTTAACCTCAGTGGTAGGGAAAATGATGGAATCACTTCTGAAGGAAAGAATTGTCGAGTATCTAGAGGCCAGAGGGCACGGACCCAAGGCAGCATGGATTCACAGCAGGAAGGTCATGCCAGACAAATCTGATAGATTTCTTTGACTGGGTGACCAAAGTAGTAGATCAGGGAGGGCTGTGGACATGGCCTACCTAGACTTTAGCAAGGCATTTGACACAGTCCCACATACAAGATTAATATACAAGTTAGCCAGCCTGGAGTGGGTCCCAAGATGACAGCCTGGGTAAAGAATTGGCTGGAGAATAGGTCACAGAGGTAATAGTAAATGGAGTCCACTCTGAAGAAAGGGGGTTACTAGTGGGTACCCGCTAGGGTTCAGTATTAGGACCGGTCCTCTTCAATGTCTTTATGCTTACATTGCAGAGGGACTGGAAGGAAAAGTATGTCTCTTTGCAGATGACACAAAGAGCTAAAACAGAGTTGATGCACAAGGTGGGGTGGAAAGGATGAGAAGGGACTTGGCAAGGTTAGAGGAATGGTCAAATGTATGGCAGCTTAGATTCAATGCTAAGAAGTGCAAGGTAATGCACCTGGGAAACAAAAACCCAGAGGAAGAGTACACAATGGGGGGGGTGAGATACTAACAACAACAAAAATGGAACGGGACCTGGTGATAGTCATATCAGATGACCTAAAGGTGTGCAAGCAATGTGAGAGGGCAGCAAGGAGGGCTGGGGGGATACTGGGATGCATAGGGAGAGGTATCACCAGTAGAAAAGAAGAAGTTATTATCCCTCTGTACAGACAGCTGGTCAGACCCCATCTGGAGTACTGCGTGCAGTTCTGGAGACCCAATCTCCGCAAAGACATAGACAGGATGGAAGCTGTCCAAAGGAGGGCAACTAAAATGGTGCAGGGTCTGCACCGGAAGACATATGAAGAGAGGCTTAAGGAGCTTAATATGTATAGCCTCGAGGAAAGGAGGGAGAGGGGGGACATGATAGAAACTTTCAAGTACCTCAAGGGAATCAACAAAGTCCAAGAGGGTAGCATCTTTCAAAAAAGGTGTGCAAGAACAAGGGGCACAATTTGAAGATGGGAGGGTGGCTCAGAGGTAATTTAAGGAACTATTTTTTCCAGAGAGGTGTGGATGCATGGAATGGCCTTCGGAGGAGGTTGTGGAGTCAAAACAGTGGTGGAATTCAAGCATGCATGGGACAGTCATAAGGCAATTCTAGGGGGTGGGGGTAGGAAGAAGTAGGCTGCTGGTTAACTAGGATCTGCAGCTTATCCACTAGGTAAGGAAATGGGCAGACTGGGTGGGCCAAGCGGTTCTTATCTGCCATCAAATTCTATGTTTCTGTGTCCCCCTATGGCTGACACTGGAAAAGGAACTTGTAACACAAACAGGGGTCTCTCTAGGGGCCCTAATCCACATTCCACTGAAGGCTCTCCCTCGGTCCCTCTTGGATACCCCTATTGCAACTTTGATCAGAATACATGGGCAACTTTGTTCCTTCCTAAAATATAAGAATACGTTAGACACTGCCCAGCCCATTGTAAGGAATCCAAACTTTAAAATAGGAGGGAAAACCATCTCCAATCAATGGATTCCTCAATTGCAGGGTCACAACCTAGCTGATCTCTTCACAGACGGGGCCTGCAGTTTGGTAGAAGCAATCCTGAATAGGCTTAATATTCCCTGAGGGCAGACTTTTAAGGTCTTTCAACTGAGGCATCTGCCAACTAATGTAAATGCCCTACAGAGGGATGGTAAAGATACAGCTGAGCTATTTAAGACTCTCTCTCTTGCAACCTAGGCACCACATGCAGTCTCCATGATTTATAGTATGTTGCTTGAAAGAGCTCTCACCAATCTTGATGGGGTGCCCAAATACTGGAGGGTTCATTTCCCCAATCTGGAGAGTGCTTGGAGTAGGATATGGAGTGACACCTATAAGTACATCACACAAGATAGGTTAATGTTAACGCAGTTTCAATTCCTTAATAACATGTTTTGGACCCCCCTTAAATTGTTTGAACTGGGCAGAATTTCCTCGCAACCTGGATCAGATGTCATAATGAGGATGGCACTCTCCCACACATTTTCTGAGACTGCCCCCTGTCAAATCCTTGTGGGACACTATTAAAATTAAAGCAGACCCTTTATTAGGAATTACTAATTGTTTCATGACTGAAGTATGTTTAGCCGGATACTTTATCAACATCTCTGTTAAACAATGTAGATATTACATGGCACTGACCTCCTTATCCCTGAAGAAAGTGGTTCTATGTCACTGGGTAGACTCAAACCCAATCACTTATACAGAGTGGTTACAAGAATTGCTCTTTAATCTGAGGGCTGAGCAGTTTAAAGCCAGTCTAAGGGGTTCCCTTTCCTCCTACAGGAGGGTCTGGGAAGGTATGCACACCCTATATTTGAAGCCGGCAGGCTCTAGCCCAGTTTAATGACATGACATGGCTGCTGTTTAGACATCCCCCCTTTTTCTTGGCTCCACTCACATTGGTCTTTTTAGCTAACCAGTCAGATACACCTAGGGGTTATATTCAGACAAAGCCTGGGAGAGGGGGAAGGGATGGAGGGAGGAGAGGTGGGCAGGGTGGAGGAGGGTGAGTGTGGGGGAGATGGGTGGATGTGAAACTTTGCTGTTAACTCATTTTTGCTGTGCCTGGTGTTATATCACAGTTTCATGTCCAAATATGTATAAATTCAATAAAGATGTTAAACATGCTAAAAAAGAAACCATATTATCTACTAAGATAATTAGATTGTTGCCTTTTAAATGTAATTTTAAGACCAGAATATGCATTGCTTTTGGAAAAGATGAAATGAAGCTGTCCTATTGGATCTCCCAAGGACTCTTTAAAGGGCACCACATTTAGTATTACAAAATAGTTTAACCCAAGATGAAATCACAATATGAAGGTGCCATTTACAGGGTTGATTTGGCAGTTTGGTCATGAAATTACTATAACTTTCAGATAATTTACTGTACGTAGTTTTTAAAAGTATTAATGGTGTTCTAGTATTTGTAAATGTTGTAATGGTTTTCCATAACTGAACAACAATAAACCTTATCTTACCATATATTGACACATAACATTGCTATAGCTTCCATATATTGTTATATAAAAATGGAAAATGGTTCAAATAGTTTTTAAATCTTCATATTTTTAACAACATATATTGACATGAACATGAATAAACACATGAAAACTGTATTATTATATAATCTATTTATTTTGATCTGATGCCAAGCTTTCATAAAAACAAACTAACAAACAAAAATCCTTAAGTTTATAGGCTTAACCGTTCCAACTTTAAAGCTTTTAAAATACAATTTAAAGCATGATAACTTATCATAATTTATTTGGAGGAAATGGTCAGAAGATACCAGTGGTTGTTCTATTTAAGAGTAAACCCATTCCTTTCTGGTTTTGCTCAGACTGGCTGAGAACTGTGTAAAAATAAATATAACTTGTTTCCCCTGTTACCAAACCTCTTAACAACATTTATTTAAAGCATTTCCTTTTTCCTCACTGACTTGAAAAGAGCTGATTGAAACTGTAACCAAGGTCAGTTTCGGAGACTGAAACTGACATGATACCTTGATTTCCTGTTGATGGCTGTATACTTTTCATAAACAAATAAAAAAGATATGCTTTCACCTGTCATTCGAAGAAATTTTGAAGGAAAATGCCTTTTCTTGAGAACAGATGAATTGCGGACATAAAAGTGCTTTACATGAGGAATAGTTAAGAATGCTTGATTTCTTGTTTAACAAAAAAAGAAAAAGAATTCAGAATGCAGCAAGGCATGGATGCTGCGGTGTCTGAAGACCTCTTGTCTGTGTGCAGCAGCCCCTTTTATTGGTGTGTACTCACTTAAAAACAAGCATTTGCCAATGCTGAATGTTGTCACGCTAGCATTGGCTTTGGTAGTGCAGAGCGGGAAAACATTTTAGGCAGAATGTGAAACAAGACAGCTGTACAGTTCATAAGGAGGTATAAAAAATGCCAGTGTTGAAAATGTGGCATGTAAATATAGCAAATTTGCAAAGTTACAAGGGTGCATGGGAAATGTACAACGCATGCTTGGAACACAGTCATTTTATGGGTGTTCAGCACCAAATTTTCAACATAGGTATTTTAACACCTCTGCTCATGTACAGTGTCACTGTTATTTCCTCAAACTGTCCCAAAAAGTGATTTTGCACAGTGACCGCACTATTCTGCGCCATAAGTGTGAAAACACATTTTGGGCTGGATATGTGAAATGACAGCTGCACTGTTCATCAAGAGGTATGGGAAAATGACAATGGTGAAAATCCAGAGTGAAAATATTACAAATGAACGATGTTAAGAGAGAGCATGCAATCTGCCAATGCACGCTTGTAACACAGTAATTTTATGGAGTATCATCACCAAATTTTCAACATAGGCATTTTAGGACCTCTGCTCATGAACTGTGTCACTGTCATTTTCATAATCTGGCCCGAACACTGATTTCCCACAGTGACTGCGTTATTGTGCACTGGAAGTGCAGAAAAACATTTCGGGCAGGATGCGGAAAATGACAGCTGTACTGTTCACAAGGAGGTGTACAAAAATTACAGTGTTGAAAATCTGGCATGAAATATTGTGAATTCACGAAGTTACAAGCCTGCATAGCAACTGAACAATGCATGCTCATAAAACAGTCATTTTTTGGATTTTTTTCCACCAAATTTGCAACATAGGCTTTTTGAGAGGCCACCTCATGAACACTGGCACTGTTGTTTCGTTACTCGGTCCTGAAAGGTGATTCCACGCAGTGAATGTGAAATCACCTTTCGAGGCCGATTAACGCCATGACAGTGATAGAATTCATGAAGAGGGGTCCCAAAAACCTCATGTTGAAAATTTGGTGCCAAAATTCCAAAACATGCCTGAGATATGCAGCAAACTTGAAGAAACCCTAGTCATTCCATTATACAGCTTACTGGCATTTCCTCAGTTCGCAGTCGGCTTTGAAGAGTGCAGATGTGTTCCCAGTCCACCGAAGATCGTTGCGCCGGACTCTGGAGGTTAGTATGGGGTGAGGGGGTGTGGGGAGGCAGGGTGCACAGTGGGTGGGTGTGGGTTGTGGGTTGTGGGAGGGGGGCCTGAGAGAGTGCCAAGGGACCGTTTCCTTCTTTACAGGGTAAAAAAAAAAAAGACATTGGGGACAATTTTCCTGTTTAACAGGTGCTTTGGCACACTGGAGTGGGCTCCCAGCATGCCACCTGTGTGCATGTGTGGGTGGGTGGGTGCGTTAGCTGACAGGGGATTGGGCACCCCTGTTGGCAAACAAGGAAAGGAGGAGGGTAGCTGCAGGAGCCGAGGGGGATTGAGCACCCCCTCGGCTATACAAACGGAAGGAGGATGACATTATCCCCCATCTGCAACATTCAAGGGAAGGAAGGAGGAATATATGTCAATGAGGTGGGCACCCCGCGGCAAAGAGAAACTGCTGGTGGTATGATGCGAAGAGATTGGGCATCCCCATGGCGATCAAAAAGGAGGGTGTTACATGATGCGGCCGGGATTAGGCACCCCCATTGGCACACAATAAAGGAAGGGGGGTATTCACGCAACAGTGGCAGTCACTGCTGCCATTTTGCCTGCATTTAGGGAGAGGCGTGCTGTTGTCACGCTGCATGAGAGCTTCACTCTCATTGCAGCAGACCTTTTGATTGATCTGTTCGCCTCATTAGCCAGGCAGGGTGTCGGCCCCTGCTGCTGGCTGATTGAGGAATGCAGGATGCACCCACTGGTGTATGCCCTGCAATCGCGCAACAGCAACCATGCCTCCAAAGCTGCACTGTCCCAAGATGTTGGCTGTGCAAGCATGCCAACATAAAAAAAAAACTGTTTCAAAAATGAGCTTTGTAGGTCATGTAGTTAATTTGAATAGCAATATCTTTAACATCCCTAGATAGCCAGGCTTCACTTATAACTCAGATATCAGGATTAAGGAAAGGAAGGAAAGGAGAAAGGGAACATTGTTTAACCAGGAATAGCACACTAAGCCGAAAGTTAAGTGACTTGCTCAGGGTCACATAGTATGCACCTAGGCAGCTGTGGGATTCAAATCCAGGTCTCCAGATCTGTAGCTCAGAGCCTTAACTCACTACACTATACTGCCTCCTCTTTATTATTAAGATTATTAGGATACCTCTGTGCTTCCAGTTCCAGCTCACTGTGCTTGGGTACCAAACTTCTGGTGTTTATGTGGGCTATTTGTTAGCCATTTGCAATCACAGAAACATAATTTGATGGCAGTAAAAGGCTGCTTGGTCCACCTAGTCTTCCAGTTTGTCCCTGCTTATACTTTCACCGCAGAGCCTACCTGATTTCCAGCTACCCCCCACATCCCAACTAAGATTCTCTTGTGCCTATACCATGCATGCTTTAAGCCCACCACTATGTTTGCCCCACTACCTCTGCTAAAAGACTGTTCCATGTGTAACCCCTTGGTGGCACTATCCCAAGGGCTATCACCCCTGCCTGCATAACCAGATGCAGGTTGAGGGGCCTGGGTACTGAAAATGGATGCCTCCACCCGGAGGACAGGGTTGGTGGTAGCATAGCTGACCTGGGTACAGCCCTCTGGGATGCTGTTACCCCCCTCTTTACCCTCTAGTGGCCTAAACAATGTCCTGAACACACAATTACCAAAACCCCCAAACAGCAGGTGTACCACCAAACTTGTTGCACTTACCACCAGGGCCGGTTCCACCAGCTTGGCCCTGGAGACCCCATGTAAAATAAGGTTACACATAGCAAGCAATAGAAATCCAGTGCTATTAGTACAGAGATGCACCACAAACAGTTTAAGTGCAAAAAGATTCAGATCTGATTTATTCAGGGAGAATGAACAAAGAAGGGGTGTAATCAGGTTGATTGGTTTAAGTACTGATTCATTCAGGCTACAAGGCATGCACTTTAGAGTCCTTCAGCACAGTCACACACACGCTGGATACCCAGTTGGTGGGGTAGGCTAGCCTGATGCATTGCCCAGGGTAGGCTGGCATCGCAGCTCGTCGGAGCCCTATAGATGGACAGAAATAGGCATGCACAGTAACCCACAATTTGTAATCCAGAGCCAGATGGCTCAGTTCATGATAATCAAGCAAAACAAATCAGATGACACACTTTGATTGAGCTGTTGTTGCAGGGAGCTACTCTGGAGTTTACTCACACTACCCAGTACAGGACACAGGATGGATGAAATGGAGGCTGCAGGATGACTTGCTGGTTTGACAGGAGAAGCAGGGCCCACACGATTCACCATGGTGTTGTTCCTGTTGTGATGTTGAGCAGGGGGCTGATCCCCATGCAGGTCTCTCATCAATGTTCTTCTCTGTGGCATGAGCAGCTGGTTGGGCTGAGGTGGCAGGGCCCAGGCCAGATGAACAATTCGGATGGCAGCCCGGTAGTGCTGGATGCAGCTTCCAGCAAGCATGACACAGTCAGGCAGTGGGGAACCAAATCACAACCCACTAACCGCATTCAGCTCACTTATAGTAAAGGAAAAAACAGTGCCACAGTTCAGATAACAGTCTGGTTGTAATATATAGAGTCTCTGTGCAAACCGACGCTCCCCGCGGTAGTCTTAGGTCCTGGCAGGCTGATTGCACCGAGGCAAATCTTCAGTCCCCTTCAGGAAGATTCAATTCATCACAATTCAGGATTCTGATCACAGTACAGCAACTTTGGAGAAAGTCTGATTTCTTTTTGGCTCAGACAGATTTCCTCACAAGGGAAGATGAGGCAGGCAGGCAGGTCATACACAGCCTTCCCACCAGTTTCCCGCGCTACTACGCAGGGGCAGCTGCTCGAATCACTCGAGCTGTTCACTCTCCAAACTCTAACTCCAGACTCCTTCTGCTGCAGGCAGTACTGGGACTTCCTTAGAAATCCAAAAGGTTCAGTTGACTGATCTTTCTGTCAGTCATAGCTAGAGCTCCCCCTCCAGGTTCATTTAGGTGCCAAAGTGCAAAAACTACAATTCCTACAGAAATTCACTCCCACAAGACCCCTGGGGACAGACACTATTTCAGGTCCCCAAAGGTACAGATTGGTCCCAATAGGCAGTCCAGAACCACGATGGTGATGCAATATTAAAATGTCCATGCTGCAAAGGAAGGCAGGATAGACAAACTACAATATTATTATTGTTAAAACAGATAAACAGCAAACAGTCATAGTTCCTAGCAGGGCTCCCTCTGTGCAAATAGTGATGGCAGAATGGAGTGATAACACTGCAGCCCGGGCGGTACTCAAGCCTGAAACTACTCGGCCCCTACCCAGATTAATTTTACACCACAAAATAGGCAGCTCTTAAAGAGACAGGCACGGAGGCTAACAGGGCACTCAATGGGAACACTTTTAAATCGCTCAGACACAGAACACTAGCCTGGCAGTGAGCATTTAGATAAGCCCAAGGAAGACTTTTTGGAGCCCCTATTTGTAGGGGGGGGGGGTTACACATGCATCCACCATTCTTTTAATGAAGAAGTACTTCCTCACATCCCTCCTAAATGTTCCCCTTTCCAGCTCCGTTGCATGTCCCTTTGTTCTTGTGCACATTCTCCTCTGGAAAATAAAATGACTACCCTCCAGTATCCTTTTCAACCTTGTGAGGCATTTATAGGTCTCTATCATGTCTCTCTCTCATTCCACTCGGCTCCAGAATGTCCACCCTATTGATGATTTCGGTGCTATCTGCAAAAAGGCATATCTTCCCTTTCAGCGCTTCTGCAATGTCAATTATAAAGACGTTAAAGATGACTAGTCCCAGTACGGAGTCCAGAGATACCCCACTGGCTACTCTTCTTTGTCTCAAGTGAATTCTGTTTACCACCACCCTCTTCTGCCTATCCATCAACCAATTTCATACCCAGTTTACAGCGATAAGACCCACACCCAAACTTCCCAGTTTCCTTATGAGCCTGTTATGTAGTATGGTGTTGAACGCCCTGCTGAAGTCTAAGAGGACCATGTCCACCATTGCACCCTGATCTATTTCCACTGCTCCCATAGCCTGGAGGCAGCCCATCATGCTGACGTGCAGGGGACCAGGTTCAGTTGTGAACTCCAGTCGCCATATTGTGAAGCAGGCCAGGCTTTGGTAGTTGCCAAGCAGTAGTGTACCTCAGTTGGGGAAGGTTGGCATTGAGTCCTGGCACCACAGTAACTCCTACAGCTGGCCCTGGAAGCTTGCTTTTGCCACAGCGACATGCTGTGCACGTGCAAGGATAGACAAAAGACTATGCTCACCTGGGGGACTGAAGGAACCTGAAAAAGGAGAAAAACCCATGTCTGCCTATATGATGACCCTGGTCTCTGGGTTCCCATTGGTCCTAGTGCCTATCTTCACTGTATCTTTGTCCATATGGTGGACTGCCTGGGGGTGGGGGGGCTGAACGGCCTTCCTTCTGGAGCCCCAGCCATGGAAGTGAAAGCCATAGGGGTAACAGGTGGGTTGTGGGGACCTGTAGAGACATAGACATGGATGCAGGCCTGAGCAGGGTACATAACTGGGAACAGGGTAGGTATAGCCCTGGAATGATGTGCATGGCCAGGAGAAACAGTTATATAGAAAAAAAAACAGAGCATCAGTAAGTGGGCTGGGTGCAAACTGAGGGTAGGGGCAGAAAAGTAAACCATAACCTAGGGCTTGGGAAATTCAAAACATTTAAAAGCCTAAGGGAATCAGGTGCTGAACAAGGACAAAGAAAGAGGAAATAGAGAAGAAGGTGGCACCAAATATTAGGGTCAAGGGGAAGAAGGGGGATATGAGGTAAAAAGATGAACGCATGACTGGTTAGGCAGAGGAGAATGAAGAGTAGTAGTAGAAGAAGAAAGTATCATGGAATGCATAAAGGCCACAAGGGAGTAGTGGAGGTTCAGTGCCATAGCTGCAGGTACAGGAAAGAGCAAAGTGCACACAGAGGAGTGAAAAGAGGGAGAGGATCAAGAAAAAGTGGATGGGTGGGTGAGAGTGATCCAGGGGCTTTGGAGGCAGACAGGGGATGCAACTTGACCAGTGCAAGTTTTGCACTGAAGGATATAAAAAAGAATGAGCAAAAGAGGAATAGAAGGAGTAGAAAAACAAGAAAGAAGGGGAGGTAAGGGGGGAGAAGAGATGAGACCAAAGAGGAAGGAGAGAAGGAGGTAAGCCTGTATTTTGAGCAGTAAAAAAGGAGGTGAGCCTGTATTTGGATCACTAACAGAGTTAATTAGATTCAAAGGAGAAAAGACAGAGGTTCAGCTAGAATGATCAGTGATGAGTAAGAGGCCAGGAGTTAGAACTGAAGCAGAAGAAAGTAGGAGAGAGAGTCCAGTCTAGCCAGGGTGGATTTCAGGGTGGCACAGTACATCTCAGCCACATAGTCAACAGCAGCAACATCATCTTGAGGATGATGTTGCAGAGGACTGGAAATGGAAGGCAGGATGTGTTGCAGTACAGTATGCCAAGCTTGGGGCAGAACTCTTTTGTATGTGTAACCCCCCTGCAAATGGGGGTTCCCAAAAGACTTCCAGGAGCTTGCTTGAATGCTCCAAGCCTGAATGGTGTTTGGCATTTAAGCCATTTATCAGTGAGTGTTTTTAGAACCTCTGGTACTGTCTCTTTAAGAGCTGTCTGCTTGCAGACATAATTAGCTTGTATGGGGACTGTGTGTTCTTTGATTGAGTACCACCAAGCTGCTGCCAATTCACTTCATTTTTGCAGTCACTAGAGTGCAAAGGGAACCTATCTGAAAGATGTAACTGTTTGCCAGAAATCATTTACAGTAATAATGAAATTACAGTTTGTCTAACCTGATTTCTTTGCAGTCAGAACAGTGTCTGCCTAGTTCCCCATTCTGGTTTTGAACTGCTGAACTGACCAATCAGTGGGGTAAGCTAGCTCTAAAATGGTGCCTTGGACGAATCAGAACTTGGACTCATAATCTGAGCCAGCCACAAGAGGATTGTATGGGCAGTGACTTGGGAGATGTAGTTTAGACTTCAGTGCCTTTTGGACCAACAGCAGCAGTCTATTGTGAGTGACAGCCAATCCAGTCAAGAACTGGGAGGAACTCAAAGGAAGTGCCCGGTTTTTGTCGGTTGGAGTTTCAGTTGAGCTTTGGCAGTGAAGAAGGAAGGAGCCCTGTGCTTTTTCAGTGTGCCGCTTTAGTCAAAAACGGTGTAAGGCCCAGAGTTCCGTCTGCAGCTTGTGTAACAGCTTGTTAGGACTGAACTGTCCTGTGAAAGAATCAAAGGATCTCTGAAGAGTAGAAACCAGGCTCACCCTGTAGAAGACTGGAAGAATTGCTGAAAATTGCACCGTCTGTCAGGAACTGAATCTGCTGTGTGTTCTCCCGGTATTGTGCAGTAATTGCGATCGGGATACAGATGCAGCCTGCCTGGTATAGTGCGTTCTTTTATATGGATGTGTGAAGAGGTTTGTGTACCTCAAGTGAGCCTGCTGACATTGAAGGACCCTATCTTATTTGGAGGTCGTGAGTACTAATTCAGGGTCGCTCCCTGTTGAATTGCCACATTAAATCCAAATGGAATTACTGTACTGCTGACTGTTTAATTCTCCTTTTCTCTGTGTGAAAGGGCCCCACCAGCTGCCACGGTTTGGACTAGCTACTAGGGCTTGGGTACCTAGGGACAGTAACTGATAGGGATAGGCTGTGCACAGAGCCATAGGTAGATTATTAGAGTGATAAGCTAATTAACCTGATTTCCCCTGTCCTTGTTATATCCCCTAAATAAATCAGAGCTGCTTGTTTCAGCAAAGTTATACTGCCTGAGGTATTTGTCTATGTTAAAGTACTGTACTGTGATTGTTGCACTGTATCATATTTCACAGGAGGTCCCAGTGCCGAACCAGACCTGGGGTAAGTGTATACTGTGAAGGTAATTCTGATATATTGTGGGGCCACTAGTGGGAAGAAAGGGGTTGCAGTGTCCCAGAGGGCTGTGACCAAGTTAGTTTAACTATTGCAAACCCTGACCTCTGGGTGGAGGCACCGCCATTGGATCCAGGCCCTCAACCTGTTAGTGGCAAATCAGGCAGGGTAGTAGCCCCTGGGATAGCGCCATCTAGGGGTTACATCTTGGAGGCTCACCGCTGGGATTGTGTGTGTCCTCTAGTGGCCATATTTACGAACCACTGTTAAGAAAAAATGGCACCTGACAGAAGTGGCTGTGCACTCGGCTGGTGGAGGGAAAATGGGAGGAGATCGACCTCAAATGCTAAGTGCTTATCCTGGACATCCCCTGCATCAATCACGGACACTGTGCAGGGAGTACTTTCCAAGGTGGAAGGTTTACAAACCCTGTGGTGGTGGGTCGGCATGCTAATCTGCTCACCCACACTTTCCTGGCCCTAGTAGAGTTTAAGGATCCCATAGATAGCTCCAAAGTGCCACAGACTATTACCCCAGAGGAGCCCTCACTGCTTGGAGAGTGATAACTAAGGACAGTAAAGACCTGGGGAATCAGCCCCACCATCTGAAACCTTTGAGGAGAAATTTGCTGAATGGTTGCTGGGAGAGGGGAAAACTGTGGAGGACTTGAAGAAACTATTCTTGCCACCTAGGGGTGTTCCTCCCCCAACACCCTCTCCTGCTCCAGTGCCCGTAATGGTGGCTGAACCAATGCAGACTCCTATTTCTGCACCTGCCATTAGTCACGACTCTTACCGAAGGTTGAGGATCTTCTCTGGCACCCTCCCCACCCCCCAAGGGGAGGATGACTGGGAGACTTGGATAGACTATGTTGCCCCCCAAGTGCTAGAATGGCAATGCTCGGAAGGGAAAAGCGAAAGAGGTTAGGAGAGCCCGAGGTCCTGCCCTGGCTACCATCCGCAGGCTAAACGGGCCAGTAACCCTGAAGCGACTGCACAGGCCTATCTTGAGGCCTTGGAGAATGTGTATGGGAGCCCAGATTCTGATGAGGACCTATGGTGGAGAGTAAGAAATGCACAACAGTACCAAGGGAGTTGTTGTCTGTGTATGTCTCTCGGCTGGAAAAATTGTTGCAAGAATGCCTCAGAAAGGGTAGTTTGCCAGCGATTGAACTGGACCCAACCAGACTGGACAGAATCCTTAAGTCTGCCCCTTCTCAGAACTGCTGTTGCTTCAGTTCGCCTGGCAAATCGACTGGAATCCCCACCCTCCTATGATGAGTTAATGAGAGAAATTGAGAGTTGAAAAAGGGACCACTGGAGGTACCTGCACCAACAGCTGTGGCTACGACTCGAGTGACTGAGGTGACCCATCAAGTGAAGTTCAGGGGCAGAGGTTGACAGTCAATGAGTGCTCTGACAAGGAAAAAGATATGCCACAATGGGGCGAACTGTTGGAGAGAGATCCGGATTCAAAAACAGTCCTTTATGAAGGCCACGCCTGCAAGTACGGGCCCTGACCTATATCCGACTGCATCTGCTGGGTGGGGGTACCCACCCATGTATCTCCTGCTGATAACAGCTCCAAACTCAATTCCTTGACCATGGAAGTGGAGAAACTGACGAGATGTCTCCAAATGCTTATCACGCAGGACAGAGATGGCACCCAGGTTTCCAGTTAGTAATACCCCGCCCTGGCTCCCAGTGTGGCGCCTCAGCCAGCTCAAACTCCAGAAAGTATGTTTTGCTATAATTGTGGGAAAGATGGGCACATGAAAGGGAATGCCAGTCCCCAAAAGACACTGACAAAGTTGATATAGGCTGCAAGGAGAGCTTCGAGAAGAAATCAGTGGTTAAGAGGTGCACGACATGATCCCAGTGAGGGCACCAAAATGCTAATTCACGCCTTTTGTGGCAAGGTCAGTTGCCCAGGCCCCCACTACCGCCTCTCCAGACTGGTCCAGAATAGTGGGTCCTCCATGGAGACCACTGTAAAGGTGAATGGAGTGTCTACAAGAGCTGTATTAGACAGTGGCTCCCAAGTGACAATTATGTTCCAGGATTGGTATCAGAAGCATTTGTCAGACGTACCCTTACAACCATTAGAAGGACTGCATGTATGGGGTTAAGAGAAGGCCTACCCCTATTCGGGTATATCCAATTTGGCTGTCTTTCCCACCTCCGGGCTGGAGTGGCTTAACAAGTAGAGACCCTAGCCTTAGTGTGTCCCCACTGGACTGTATGGATGGTGTCCTTTGCTGATTGGAACAAATGCTCATATGTTCGGAAGGCTGGCACAGTTGTGTTATGAAAACAGGGGTCAAAGACTAGTAGAGCTTTAAGAGTTCGCTTTAATTAAGAAGGCCTATGAGGCACAGAGAGATGCTGAAAAACAGAACCAGAGGAACCGGTGGAATTGTATGGAAGAAGGATCCTGAGTCTCTGATCCTGGCGCCAAAATGCCCAGTGTACCTTACAGGAGAGGTCCGATCAGAAAGGATGTTAAGAATAAAATATTAATGTTGGATGCACCAGGCGATGGAAAATTGCCAGAGGGACTGCTGGTCAAGCCTAGTATTTTGCCCGCTAGAGCCCATGCTTATGCCAGAAGGGTAATGGTCCAAGTTCATAATGTGTCTGAAAGAGACATTCGAGTAAACAGAGGTTGCATCCTGGCTAATGTGCATTGTGCAGACACTGCAGTGCTACCCAGCAGCAAGAGTTCAAGGAAGAATGACAGAGTAACGCCTGACTTGTTTGATTTCGCACTCCCGCTGCCAGCTGAATGGAAAGTTAGGATCAGTGAGAAGCTTGCCCAGAGAGACCAGGTGTTTTCTTTTAAGGAATGGGATGTAGGATGCGCAAGGAGCTGAGCACAATATCCGCCGGAACATCTAAAGACCATTTCGTGAGAGGTCTCGACGCCTGGCACCTGCTGACATAGATGATGGAGACGGCATCTGCAAGAGATGTTAGCTGCTGGTGTAATACAAGAATCCAGAAGCCCTTATGCTTCCCATTGTGGTAGTGAGGAAAAAGAATGGAACAGTAAGGATGTGTGTGGATTATCGCACCTTAAACCGCGCACTATCCTGATCAGTACACAATGCCCCGTGATTCAGGATGCTTTGGACTGCCTAAACGGGAGCAAGTGGTTCTCTGTGCTGGATCTCCGCAGTGGGTACTACCAGATCCCGATGGCCCCAGAGGACCGTGAGAAGACGGCCTTTATCTGTCCGCTGGCTTCTATGAATTCATGAGGATGCCTCAAGGATTTCAGGTGCCCCAGCCACTTTTCAACGATTGATGGAGCGTGCAGTGGGGACATGAACTTACTAGAGTGCCTGGTATACCTAGATGATGTTATTGTGTTTGGCAGCTCACTGGAGGAACATGAGAGCAGATTATTTAAGGTATTGGACCGACTGGAGGACTTTGGCCTTAAACTGTCCATTGATAAGTGTCAATTCTTTCAAACATCAGTAAAGTATGTAGGACACTAGTATCCACCGAGGAATAGAGACCGACCCAAGTAAAGTTGAGGCCTTGACCACCTGGCCACAGCCCAAAATCTAAAAGAACTGCAAAGATTCCTGGATTTGTGGTTATTATCGGCGTCATCAAGGACTATTCAAGAGTGATCCGCCTTTACTTAACCTTACTCAAGGGTATCCCCAACCCACAAAATACCAAAAGTCAAGCCCTCAAGACTGAAAGAGTGTATTTTCATCCGAGTGAAGTATTTGGGGCCCGCTGGACTCCTGATTGTGAGACTGCTTTTCATGAGATCATATATCAACTTACCCATGCTCCAGTGCTGGCCTATGCCGATCCAAGAAAACCTTACGTCCTGCACACTGATGCTAGCTTGCAAGGGTTGGGGGCTGTGTTGTACCAAGAGCACGAGAATGGCCTGAGACCAGTGGCCTTTGCCAGTAGAAGCCTGACCCCATCCGAAAAGAACTATCCTGTACATAAGTTAGAGTTCCTAGCTTTGAAGTGGGCTATTGTTGACCAATTCCATGAGTACTTGTATGGGGCTAAAATACTAGTAAAAACTGACAATAATCC
The DNA here is from genome assembly GCA_016271365.2 of Neoceratodus forsteri. Lineage (NCBI taxonomy): Eukaryota > Metazoa > Chordata > Ceratodontiformes > Ceratodontidae > Neoceratodus > Neoceratodus forsteri. Next base: position 219,989,194 of record CM028138.1, on the reverse strand, counting down.
TTTGACCTATGTGCAGACCTCAGCTAAGTTGGATGCCACTGGCCATAGGTGGCTTTCTGCATTATCTACATATGACTATGCTCTCGAATACGAGCAGGTCTGAACCACATAGATGCTGATGCTCTCTCCGGAGGCCTGTTCCCCAGAATGATTGGGTCCGATTGGCAGAACCTGACATTCGGGCACTCTGCCGAAGTTTGACAGGGAGGAACAAATGTCCACGGACGCAGTGGACTGCATGGTGGATTGCTTGGGAGCCTCTGAGAATTGCATACCTGCTGCTTATTGCCACTTTTCTGCAATAGACATTGGTGCACTGCCTCAGCTGGACAATGACAGTATTCGCGGCTCAATCCCAGCGATCCCATGATCAAAGCAGCTTTGAAGCCCTCTATGCAGGAAAAGATGTGTCCAAATTACGCTCCACTGATTTGAGAACTGCACTGTTATACAAAGAAGGTCCTAAGTTGAAACTGATCAATAAACTGTTATACAGAGAAACAGTAGACAGAGGGGACAAGTAGACAAACAACAACTAGTGCTGCACTGCCTTCGGGACTCAGTACTGAGGTCCTTGCACAACCACATGGGGCACCTTGGTATAGACAGAACACTTGACTTGGTGAGATCCAGATTCTATTGGCCTAAGATGGGGGCTGATGTGAGCAACACATTCTGAACTTGTAGTCGCTGCTTACAGAGGAAAGCTTTGCCCCAGAGGGCTGCCCCTTGTTAACATCACCACCAGTGCACCCATGGAGCTGGTCTGTATTGATTTTCTGAGTTTGGAGTCAGATCAAAGAAATATCAGTAATGTGCTGGTGGTCACTGACCATTTCACGAGATATGCCTAGCTTTCCCCACCAAAGACCAGAAAGCATCCACTGTGGCCAAAGTACTTGTAGAAAACTTTTTTGTTCACTATGGGGCTCCACAAAGAATCCATTCTGATCAAGGGAGACTTTGAGAGTCGTCTGATCAAAGAGATGCTTTCTCTGTGGGGAGTGCGAAAGTCCAGAACCACTCCTTACCACCCCCAGGGGACCCACAGCCTGAGCGTTTCAACCGCACTTTGCTAGATATGCTAGGCACCCTGCACCCAAAGGACAAGCCTAGATGGAGCCAACAAATTAGCACCCTGGTACATGCTTATAACTGCACCAAAAGTGATGCCACTGGATTCTCCCCTACCGCCTGATGTTTGAGAGAAGCTCGACTACCAGTAGATGTGTTTTGGGGTCTCTCCTGATGGGGTTCAAGCTGACAACTATTTACAGTATGTGCAAAGTTAAAGGCCCAGCTAACTCATGCGTACTAACTGGCTCAAACCATGGCTGCCAAAAGAAATCTGGCCAACAAAGAAAGGTATGATAAAAGGTGAAAGCACAGGAACTCCAGGAGGGAGATCGGTATTGCTAAGAAATCTGGGACTGCATGGCAAGCACAAGATTGCTGACAGATGGCACCATCTCCCTCACATTGTAGTGGGCAAACTAGATGATCTGCCAGTGTACAAAGTAAGGCCTGAGAATAATTCAAAAGATGTAAAACAATGCATAGAAATCATTTACTGCCCATTGGACAAATCTTAATTGAGTCTGAGCCCCAAGAAGATGCCCCTCTGGACCAGTGACTAGAGCTGCTGCTAAGAAAACATCAAGAAAGTCTGCACCTACAGAAGCAAAGTTAAAGTGTTCCCTCCACAAGTCCCAGTTGAGCATGACTGTCAGTCCATATCGGAAGAAAGTGAGAGTGACTTTGAGTACTATCCTTCTTACTAACTGAGTCAATTGTTTCGGGGCAATCCCTAGTCAATACTGAGATGAAGCTGGGCCTTCTGGACTGTCTAAGCCCCCAGCTTCATCCCTGGAGCCAATGCTCCCAGAAGGTGAAGTGCAAAGCATCAGATCAGATGAAATGGAATCATTGTGCATGGTTGAACTGTTTGAGCTTTCAGGGAGGAAAATGATAGATTGGGGCAGACTGGTGATACACCGAACAAGAAGAGTATTTTGAGTGCCCTGACAGTCCACTGCCAGTGTCCAGCTCTCCATGTGAGCCAAATGTTGTGGACTCAGAAACTGTAACTCCTGGAGCTGAAAGTGCCCCAAGTTCTAGCCTCTCTACCCCATGGAGACTCCTGACAAGTGAGGACAATGCTGAAAATGAGGCTCAGGTGCAGAGACTATAACAGTTCCCCTAGAAAGACTGGTCGAGCTGTAAAGCCTGTGGTGCACCTCAGTTATGATTCACTTGGGAGGCCTGTGGACTTGCCTCTCAATGTTGTCCATAAAGGAGTGTATGTGTCCCGAGCTCATTGCCCAAACTGAGCATCAGTGCTAACTCCAAGTTACTTGTGTTGCCCTCTTAGTATGGTGCCCTTGCCCCATCCAGCCCCAAGGTAACTGATAGGGAAGGGCCCTCTCTTCAGGTTTCATGTACAAGAGGTAATAACTTGAGTTATGGTACAATGTGTATGTAATACTGTGAAAGAGTGACGTACTGCAATGTTTCAGAAATGTGTTCTTGGTAAAATGATATATTGACTGATGATTACATGGCGAGCCTAATGCAAATGTATGGTTGCAGTTGAAACTTATAGGGTACTTCTTGGCCGGACGTCAAGCTTTCCCAGGCCAGGAAGGGTGTAACCCCCCTGCAAATGGGGGTTCCCAAAAGACTTCCAGGAGCTTGCTTGAATGCTCCAAGCCTGAATGGTGTTTGGCATTTAAGCCATTTATCAGTGAGTGTTTTTAGAACCTCTGGTACTGTCTCTTTAAGAGCTGTCTGCTTGCAGACATAATTAGCTTGTATGGGGGACTGTGTGTTTCTTTGATTGAGTACCACTCAAGCTGCTGCCAATTCACTTCATTTTTGCAGTCACTAGGAGTGCAAAGGGAACCTATCTGAAAGATGTAACTGTTTGCCAGAAATCATTTACAGTAATAATGAAATTACAGTTTGTCTAACCTGATTTCTTTTGCAGTCAGAACAGTGTCTGCCTAGTTCCATTCTGGTTTTGAACTGCTGAACTGGACCAATCAGTGGGTAAGCTAGCTCTAAAATGGTGCCTTGGACGAATCAGAACTTGGACTCATAATCTGAGCCAGCCACAAGAGGATTGTATGGGCAGTGACTCTGGGAGATGTAGTTTAGACTTCAGTGCCTTTTTGGACCAACAGCAGCAGTCTATTGTGAGTGACAGCCAATCCAGTCAAGAACTGGGAGGAACTCAAAGGAAGTGCCGGTTTTGTCGGTTGGAGTTTCAGTTGAGCTTTGGCAGTGAAGAAGGAAGAGCCCTGTGCTTTTCAGTGTGCCGTTTTAGTCAAAAAAGCGTGTGTAAGGCCCAGAGTTCGGTCTGCAGCTTGTGTAACAGCTTGTTAGGACTGAATCCGTCCTGTGAAAAGAATCAAAGGATCTCTGAAGAGTAGAAACCAGGCTCACCCTGTAGAAGACTGGAAGAATTGCTGAAAATTGCACTCGGTCTGTCAGGAACTGAATCTGCTGTGTGTTCTCCCGGTATTGTGCAGTAATTGCGATCGGATACAGATGCAGCCTGCCTGGTATAGTGCGTTTTATATGGATGTGTGAAGAGGTTTGTGTACCTCAAGTGAGCCCTGCTGACATTGAAGGACCCTATCTTATTTGGAGGTCGTGAGTACTAATTCAGGGTCGCTCCCTGTTGAATTGCCACATTAAATCCAAATGGAATTACTGTACTGCTGACTGTTTAATTCCTCCTTTTCTCTGTGTGAAAGGGCCCCTACCAGCTGCCACGGTTTGGACTAGCCACTAGGGCTTGGGTACCCAGGGACAGTAACTGATAGGGATAGGCCTGTGCACAGAGCCATAGGTAGATTATTAGAGTGATAAGCTAATTAACCTGATTTCTCCTGTCCTTGTTATATCCCCCTAAATAAATCAGAGCTGCTTGTTTCAGCAAAGTTATACTGCCTGAGGTATTTGTCTATGTTAAAGTACTGTACTGTGATTGTTGCACTGTATCATATTTCACAGGAGGTCCCAGTGCCGGAACCAGACCTGGGGGTAAGTGTATACTGTGAAGGTAATTCTGATATATTGTGTGGGCCACTAGTGGGAAGAAAGGGGGGTTGCAGTGTCCCAGAGGGCTGTGACCAAGTTAGTTTAACTATTGCAAACCCTGACCTCTGGGTGGAGGCACCCGCCATTGGATCCAGGCCCCTCAACCTGTTAGTGGCAAATCAGGCAGGGGTAGTAGCCCCTGGGATAGCGCCATCTAGGGGTTACATATGCATCAAAATGGGAAAAGAAATTCACGTTTTGTTCCTGCCACACTCTGAGGTACTTGGAGTAGAATACTTTTTCAAGAGGCCGTACTGATCCTGGCAAGTCCTGCTTAATGTCAGAAAACATGGAAACAGTCTTTTTGGCATTAAGATAGAACTGATGTGAATGGAAACAGCACCAGATGTCAAAGTCACACCATAGCAATAATTCCAGCTCCATGAGAAAGAGGGACCAGGAGTAAGAAGTACAGTGTCATCCATGTACATATGTATGTCTGAGGACACACAGACTGGGGCGGAGGTCACTAAGGAGAAAGGGAAAGGGCCAAGAATGGGCCTGAGGTGACTCCACAGCAGATGGGGGGCGGGGGGAGAAAGGATAAGACATCACCAACCTGAACTGCCAAATTGGAAAAGTAGGCACAGAACCAACTAGCCACAGGGTCAGACAGCCCCACTTTCACCTGCATATCCAGAAGGACCAGGTGGGCAACCATAGTTTTTTATGTTATTTTTGGCTGGGAAAGGCACGTTGAGTCGAAGCTCCTTTTCTGGTGTGCCCAGGGAGGACAGGAAGGTCAAGAGACTTGCAGAGGGTAACAGTTTACATGAGACAGTTATGGATTTAAAACCCAGGTCTACTGGGTCTTAAGTTCCACAGCTTGGCACTTTTACCATGTAGGTTATGCTGCCTCCCTAAAAGGCATAGATACATAGATACATAGACAGTGTTGGCAGATAAGGGCCTATGGCCCACCTAGTCTGCCCATTTGAGCTTGTAAGCTCAGTTTGTTTTCCTAGAAGTCTATTTCCCCTTACCCCTGACCTCTAGAATTCCTTTATGTCTATCCCATGCATTCTTAAATCCCGTGATTGTTTCAGCCCCCACCGCTTCCTCTGGCAGGGTGTTCCACTTGTCCACCACCCGTTCTGTGAAGAAATTCTTTCTCATGTTTCCTCTGAATCGTCCTCCCTCCAACTTCATCCCATGCCCTCTAGTCCTGAAACATCTTTTTCGCTTAAAAATAGTGTTTTCCTGCACCCTGTTCCTCCCTGTAAGATACTTGTATGTCTCTATCATATCCCCTCTCCCTCCTCTCCTCCAGGGAGTACATGTTCAGTTCCTTCAACCTGTCTTCATAGGACTTGTGATGCAACCCATGCACCATCTTTGTTGCCCTCCTCTGAACCTCTCTCTACCCTGTCTATGTCCTTACGTAGGTATGGTCTCCAGAACTGTACACTGTACCCAGGTGGGGCCTCACTAGTGTCTTGTATAGCGGAATTATGACCTCCTTTTCCTGCTGGTGATGCCCCTGCCTATACATCCCAGCATCCTATTTGCTTTACCTGATGCCTTGTCACACTGTTTCCTACCTTGAGGTCATCAGAGATGACAACCCCAAGATCCCTTTCCTGCTTGGTGCATGCTATATCCTCACCCCCCAACTGATATATTGTGCCAGGGTTTTTGTGCCCCATATGCATTATCTTGCACTTCTTTGCATTGAATTTCAACTGCCAAACCCTTGACCATTCTTCAAGTTTCTGCAGGTCCCTTCTCATTCTGTCTACACCCTCTGGTGTGTCTACTTGAGCTTTGTGTCATCAGCGAACAGTGAAATTCTGCCTTCTATATCCTGTGCAATGTCACTGATGAAGATGTTGAATAGGACCGGTCCCAGCACTGATCCCTGTGGTACCCCACTGGTCACTCTTCCCTCTGTGGAGTGACAGCCATTTACCACCACCCTCTGTGTCCTGCCACCCAGCCAGTTACCTACCCACCACACTACTGTCCTGCCCACACCCATATTCCCCAGTTTGTGTAATAGTCTTCTGTGGCACAGTGTCAAAGGCCTTGCTGAAGTCCAGATAGGCCATGTCCACTGCCCTCCCTGATCCACCTCCCTAGTCACCCAGCCAAAATTCAATGAGGTTGGTCTGACATGACCTCCCTGGTGAAACCATGCTGCCTTGGGTCCTGTAGTCCATTGACAACCAGATGTTCCACCAATCTCCTTCAGTAGTGCTTCCATGATCTTTCCCACTACCAAGGTGAGGCTGACTGGTCCTGTAGTTCACTGCTTCCTCTTTGTTCCCACTTTTGTATAAGGACTACATCTGCTGTCCTCCAGTCTTTGGGTACCTCCTGTTTCCAGTGATTGGCTGAACAGGATAGCCAGAGGTTCAGCCACCACCTCTCTTAGTTCTTTAAGGACCCTGGGTGCACCCATCTGGCCCCATTGCTTTATCAGCTCTTATTACTTCCAGTTCCTTCAGGACCCTTTCTCGTGTAAAGGGACTTGTGTCCATTTCTGCACCATTCTCACCCTTGTACTCCCTTCAGACCCATTACCCCTCTTCCTTAGTAAAGACTGAGCAGAAATACCTGTTCAATATGTCAGCTTTACTGTTGTCATCCTCCACGCGGCTCCCATCCTCCTTCAGTCTCACTATCCTCCCTTTGTCCTTCTTTTTTCACTTATGTACCTGTAAAAGTTTTGTCCCCTTTAACCACTGATTTTGCAATGTGTTCTTCTGTCTGAGCTTTGGCTTCCTTACTGACTTCCTGCCTCCCTTTGTTTCTCCTGGTACTTCTCCCTATCCCCTCTGCCTGTGTCTTTTGTATTGCCTGAATGCAATCTTTTGGCTTTCACTTTCTTTGCTACCTCTTTGAAACCATAATGGTCTCCTCTTTCTTTTCCTCTTGCTAACCTGCTTAATGCATAATTCTGTTGTTCTTATAATCCCCATTTTAAATACTGCCCACTGTTCCTCAATCCCTGATTCCTGTCCCATTCCCCTTAATGCCTCTTTCAAGCATCTCCCCATTTTCCTAAAGTCTGCCCCCCTAAAATCCAGGATACGTGTTTTTGTGTGGTTTGGTTCTGCTCTTTCTGTGATTTCAAACCACAATGACTGGTGGTCACTGTTACCCAGGTGCTCCCCCACTGTTACCCCCATCACACTGTCCCTGTTTGTGAGCACAAGGTCCAGTATTGCCTTCTGCCAAGTTGGTTCCATGACCAGTTGCTTGAGGAAGGCACCCTGAAGGGAGTCCAGGATAAATCTGCTCCTAGTTGATGCTGCTGCTGGGATGCTCCAGTCCACGTCTGGTATATTGAAGTCTCCAACCAGTACTACCTCACCTTGTCTGCCATCCTTTGGATGGCTAGCATCAGCTCCCTATCTGTTTCTTCCTCCTGGGCTGGTGGTCTATAGACCACACCTGTGGATGGTCTGTCCCCATTTTCCTTTCCAGCTAACCCACAGTATCTCTCCCCATTTTGTTCCTCCTGGATCTGTGTGGCCTTATGTCATTTTTCACATACAGTGCCACTCCTCCTCCCTTCCTGCCTGCTCTGTCTCTTCTGAATATGTTGTAGCCAGGTATGGCCATCTCCCAGTCATGGTTATCATTACACCAGGTTTCAGTGATGGCCACAATGTCCAGGTCTGACTGTACCATGACAGCCTCCAGATCTTCCATCTTGTTGCTAAGGCTCCTGGCATTTGCACACATGGCTTTCCATGATTTGACCTCCCTAGACAAATACGTCCTCTGCATCGGCCGGGAATCGAACCCGGGTCAACTGCTTGGGAAGCAGCTATGCTCACCACTATACCACCAATGCCCCACTGGCATTGGCAAGGTTGATGAAGACGGCTGTGGTAATCTGTCTCTGGTACATCCCTTTTAGGATGGAGGGATGCAATAACCTAGAGGAGGGAGGAGGCTGTGGAGTGGGACTTCTAAAAGCCACATGAAAAGAAGGAGATTTTGCTGGCAGTACAGGCTTTGCTGACAGATAGGAGTGTAAGCACCTAGCTTTACCTTAAAGATATATTTATATTTATTCATATTTCTCTCCACACTGAAAATAGCAGGGTAATTGGGGAGAAAAAGGAGGTTTGTAGGCAGTGTTTGGGGCACTTTGAGACTTGTCTATATAATTGTAACAGGTAGCATGGGGGACACTAGCTTAGGAGGTTAATCTTGAGGCTGAGTAGTTGAAACTCTGTGAATCAGATGTGAAATGAGGGGTAGTGGAGTTAATAGAGGCTTAGTGCCTTCTAACGAGTGCACTATAAAAGGCTCCCTTGTCCAATGTGTCCCAGGACACTTGTGTCCCAGCAAGTGAGTGGAACAGTGAAGGAATGGAGCAGGTACTGGTGTCTTAGGCATCAACAGACATCCACAGGAGGCCACAGATGTGCAGTGAGCTCTGCCAGTCAGCTGAGGTAGGATACCTTGTCACTTCTATTGTTACACTAACTGCAGGGAAAGGATAAAGGGTAGAAGGCAGGCCACTAGTGGGACTAGGAGGGACACTGTATCTAGGATAAGGTGAAATAAGGTTTCTAGTGGAGTACTAAAGGAAAGATCTAAAAGTAGTAAAGGGGCAGGGGGGAGCAGGGAGGAATTTAAAGGAGGTAGTGAACAGGAAAGCAAGGGTAAAAGGGAAAGTCTGGAGACATCCTATCTAGGGTAGGATGACACAGGAAAGACTGCTAGGAGGTTCAAGTGGGTAGAACCAGGCAGAGGGAAAGGGTGCAGTAAGGAGCAGGAGGAAGAACATATAGCCAGAAATAACAGTGGCGCAGTTCAGTGGGTGCAGAGCAACAGTCTTCAGGGAAACAGTTTGTAAACTGAGGTGCTGCCACATATGTATGCACCTCTCTGGATTGAAGGAGAAGGTCTGTAGACTCTGTGCTGAGCTGACCAGGACACAGATGGCCTTGTCCCTCACCTATGGGCCATGAAGTCCACCGCCATTGCCCCAGAGGATGCCTAGAAGAAGGAGGGCTGGATGGACAATGGCGAGTGCTGGGAGGGTGCAGGTGGCAGGGCAGGGGCACATTCCTCCACCAGTGACACTATGCAGCTCCCTGTTCTGGCAGGATGGAACTTTCGGGAGCTGGCACCTGTAGCAGTGGCAGTGGAGGATGTGGGGGTCTTCTAAGAAGGCACCCAAGGTGGGTGGCAGAAGATCCCAGCAGAGAAAGAAGCAGCTTCTTGTCAGAGACTTGATCACTAAGTGGATAGATTTGGAAACAGGGAGGGTGATGGAGAGGGAGGTAAGGTACCTATTTGGTGCCACAGCTCGGACTGATGGTCAGCAGATCCTATGGATCACTAGGGCAGCAGGGCAGAGCAGGGAGTAGGATGTCATTGCCCACATGGGGACCAAGAGAGCTAGGGATGCAGCCTGAATTGTTCAGGGGTAGTTCAGTAATATGGGTTAGGCCTTAAAACAGGTAGTGCACAAGGTTGTCTTCATCGAGGTGCTATCTGTATATGGCTGAGGAGAGGACAGGGAACTCTGCCTCAGTAGCTTCAGCTCATGGTTGAAGGAATGGTGCACAGAGGAGGGGTACGGCTACACTGGGGACTGGGGATCAACCTGTGAGGATGTGGGCCTGTACAAAGCTGATGGCCTGCATCTATCTGGGAAAGGAACTGCAGTCCTTAGTGGACAGTTTAAATGTTACTTTGATGATCATTTAAACTAGCTGAGAGGGGTGTCAGAAGGACAGAGGGAGGCATATACTGCCCCCACCCAAAAAGAAAAATAAAGCAGGAGGGAAGGAGAACCTGAGCATACAGGAACGAACATAGTAACAAGAGAGGGGAAAATGAGGCAGGGCTGAAGGAAGGGGGGTTGCAAGCAGGGTGGGGAGAAAGATGTGGAAAACCATGTGTGAAAATGAAGGAAGTCCTGGAAATAAGATTATAAATCTTGAGGCTATCATGGTGATGGCAGACCTGAACATAGTGGCCATCACTGATTTATGGTGCACAGGAAACAATAACAGGGACTTGGCTATACCAGGATACATACAGTTCAGGAAGGACAGGTAGGAGATGATAGATGTGTTGGTAAGGGATTGTGTCATATGTCAAGGAGGATATCAAGACAGCAGAAATGCAGCGGGGCAGGAGGGGCCAAAAGTACTGTGGATCACCCTGGAGAAAGCTGCCAGAGCTTCCATTCTCACTGGGCTGATTTACAGACCTCCAGCACAGGAGAGAATTTAGACAAGGAAATGGGGGAAGCCATTAGCAAGATGCTAGAGAAGAAGGAGACACTGCTGATGGGGGACTGCAGTCTACCAGATATTGAATGGAGCCTTCTGGCCATGGTCTCAGATAGAAACTGGGTCATCTTAGACTCCCTGAAGGGGGCATTTCTGAGACAACTAATCAAAAGACACACTTGTGATGGGGGAATATCAGATCTGGTCCTTACAAACAGGGACAGTGTTGTGGACGTCAGGGTAAGATGCCACCTGGGGACCAGTGATCATTGGACAGTGTGGTTTAACATTATAATGACAGTGAAGGCAACCACACAAGGAGGAGGGTCCTGGACTTTAGGAGGGCAGATTTTTAAAAATTGGCGAATGCTTTAGAGGTGCACTGGGCAGGGAGGAATTACTCTGATTGGGTGGAGGGCCAGTGGGCCAGATTAAGGGATGGAATAGTGAAGGCAATAAATCCCTGCGCAAAAGAGGTGAGCATAAGCGAAAGGAAGAAGAGATCAATAGGGTTTTCCAGGAAGTTGGTGCAAAGGCAAGGGCAAAAAGGGTAGTGTTCAGGAGATATGAGACACAGGTGAAGAGGAAAGAGAGGTGCCCTAGTGAAAACAAAGGGATGCAGGGGAGGTGGCACTAAGGCATAAACTGAGGAAAGAATAGCCAGGGAGGTAACAAAGGGGGGAAAATACATTTTTTTAGGTATATAGGTGAAAAAAGAAAGACAAGGAGAGGAATTGTGAGGCTGAGGGGTGCAGAGGATGATCAAGAAAAAACAGATATCATGAACAAATACTGCTGTTCTGTCTTCACAGTGGAAGGGGAAGAGGATGGGCCACATAGAGATTACAGAACCACTACAGGGAGGGAAGCAGACACAAGTTAATTTGAAGAGGAAAGAGTCCTAAAGGGACTTGCGAATCTGAGGGTGGACAAGGCTATGGGGCCGGATGGGATACATCCAAGGGTATTGAAGGAGCTCAAGGAGGTCTGGCTACATCTCTGACAGCCCTATTCAATAACTCACTAGACACAGGAGTGATCCTAGAGGACTGAAGAAGGGCAGATGTAGTCTCACTCCTAAATAGCAGCAGCATGGAAGAGGCTGGCAACTACAGGCCAGTCATTCTGACATCAGTAGTGGGAAAATTAATGGAGTCACTTCTAAAGGAAAGAATGATAGATTACCTTGCATCTGCTGGGTTACAGGACCCAAGGCAGCACGGATTCATAGGAGAAAGATCATGTCAGACAAATCTGAAAGATTTCTTTGACTGAGTGACCAGAGAAATAGATTGGGGGTGGCGGTGGACATGGCCTACTTAAACTTCAGCAAGGCCTTCAACACTGTGCCACATAGTAGGCTCATAAAAAAACTGGGTAGCTAGGGGGTGAGAATCAAGGTAGTGCACTGCATATGTAATTGGCTGATGGATAGGTGACAGAGGGTGGTGGTTAACGGCATTCACTAAGAACAAGAAAGAGTGGACAATGGGGTTCCTCAGGGCTCAGCACTAGGTTCAATCCTGTTTAATGACTTTATAAGTGACATTGCAGAAGAACTGGAAAGAAGGTGTGACTCTTTGCAGATGACACCAAGAACCACAATATGGTGGACACTCTGGAGGAGGGGAACAGCATCAATAGAGACCTGAAAATGCTTGAGGAATGGTCAAGGGTATGGTAGCTAGGTTTCAATGCAGAACAGTGAAAAATCATGCACTCTGGGTGCCAAAGCCCAGAGGAAGCGCATAAATTAGAGGTATTGACAGTCACTAAATAGGAAAGGGACCTAGGAGTAATCATAACGGATGACCTTACGATGGTAAAGCAATGCAACAAAGCAGTAGGAAAAGGCAGTGGGATGCCTGGGTGCATAGAAAGGGGTATCTCCAGCAGAGGGAGGGAGGTGGTGTTGCTACTATATTGGTCATTAATGAGACCACACCTAGAGTACTGTGCCCAGTTTTGGAGATTATACCTCAAAAAGGACATAAGACAGGGTAGAGGCCATCCAAAGAAGGGCAACAAAAAATGGTGCAGGGGCTGCACCAAATGTCCTACTGTATGAGGAGACACTAAGGGATCTAAACATGTACACTCTGGAAGAGAAGTGGGGGGTACATGACAGAGCCCTTTAAATACCTCACAGGAGTGAATAAGGTACAAGAAAGGAGCATTTTTCAGAAAAGAAGGTGTACAAGAACTAGGGGGCATGCAATGAAGATGGAGGGGGAAGTTCAGGAAGGATGTGAGGAAGTACTTTTTCACTGAAAGGGTGGTGGGTGCTTGGAATAATCTTCCACCAGGGGTGGTGGGGTGAAAAGAGTGGTGGTCCTCAAGCGTGCATGGGAAAAATATGAAGGAAAACTGATATCAAAGCAGTGCAGGGGGAGGAGGTGGCAGGAGACCAGGTAGGGTCTGCAGTTGCAGAATAGGCAGGGAAAAGGGCAGACTGAGTGGGCCAAGCAGTCCTTATCTGCCAACAAATTCTCTCTCTGTTTCTATGATATAAAAAAGAAGAGTTCAGGAAAGATGAGAGCTGAGAGAGGACAAGTTTCTCCGAATGTTTTGCCAAAGCAGGGAGAAGAGAGATGGGTCAGTAATTCAATAAGGAAAAGGAGTCACCCCTTTTGTTTAGGGAGTGGTCTGCTACTAGGTAAGGAGGGCAAACCAACAATAAAAGGAGATTTATAGGAGGGTAGTGTGTGTGTGTGGGGGGGGGATATCAGAGGTAAAGAGGTGCAGGGACTTGAGGTCCAGTTATCTGGGCTATGTCCCTCAGAGGAGTTAAGACACACAGAGAGCATGAGTGAGTTACATAAGGTATCAGTGGAGAAAATGAAGGAAAAAGAAAAGGAAGGTGAGGGAGAAAGGGAAAGGCAAGAGAGGATAGCAAGAGTGCTGTACTTAGGGAGGTGAGAGAGGAGGAGGAGGAGGAGGATGGGGAAGGGAGAAAAGGGAAATAGCCAGGAAGTAAAGAGGTCTTTGAAGGCAGACGCCACCTCACTGGGTTACAGACGGTGCTCTCCCGTTTGAGGACAGCAATGGTCAAGTGGTGGGGATCAATGACTGAGTGGATGACCTGCTAGGACTTTTTTGGGGAGGAGATTATGCTACAGGTTAGAGGTAAACTACTGTAATTTGCTTTACTCTGATAGCCCTCTTGTTAGCATTTTGGAGTCATTTGTATCTCAACAAGTCCTCAGGTGAATTGGAAGCTTCATGGAGGAGCCAAGCAGTCATAATCCTTCAAGAGCGGGAGGAGCGCTGATGTGACCTGAAGCAGGTGGGCACTTCAGACATGATCACCCCTAATGGGAGTGTGCTTATCCCAGATCTATGTAAGTTTAGAGTGGAAAAGGAACAGAACATCTTCTATATCAGTGGATATAATGAGACTGGGGGACCAATGAGTATTTCAAAGATCATTAAGGAGGGAGAACAGGCAGAGAGACCTGAATGACCTGGCTGAGATATATTTTGTGGAGGTTTTGAATTGGCAAAATTTCCAAATGCAGTAGCCATCCAGTGGTCACTGAGGGCATCTGAGAGGGTGCCAGCATTATGGATCCAATAAGGGTGGGAGTAGAGGACCCAGTTGATGAGAAAGAGGTTTGTGAATGTGGATTTAGCCAAGTGGGCTCAGAGATAAGCTGTGTGATGTTGAGGGACTCCATTTTTTGAGTGATTGCTTTATACTCAGGGGAGAGCCATTTATAAGGTGCTCACTCAGAACCAGAAGCTTACTGGAGGAGGTTCTGCTCAAGAGGGATGAATGAGAGATAGTGGGGAGGGTCTCAGGCTTTTCCCAAGGAGGAGTAGATGCTGCAGATGAAAATGGGGAGGGAGGAGGGAGGAGGGGAAAGAGTTTAAATAGTTGAAGTTCATGGAAGGTGAAAACAATGGACAACAGAGGTGAAACTAAGATAACAATAGGCTGCCATGCCACCCCTTCCTGCTATTCTGCCTGTGGACTGTGTAGCCAAGAATTGCTACATTAGCATCACAGAACTGTGCTGAAAGTCAACAACTCAGTGATGATCAAAATATCAGACTGGTATTAGTACCCAAAACCTAAGTTGGTCCCACTTTGAAGTAAAATCCTAACAAATATGCTGATTCCCTTAGGGAGGGTGTTGGGGGGGAATGTGGGGAAGCGGGGTGCGGCATTTAGTTCAACATCTGTGTGTGCCATCTGGAATAGTTTATTGTAAGCAACTCTACATGAACTATTGGCACCACATACCTACAGTGCAAGGCTCCACATCTCTTCACTCCAGATACTGCTTCTTTAATTTTCAGTTGCAGACTGCTTGGCCTGACAAACTGCTTATTGTCTCCCCAACAGACTTTGCCATCCTATCCACTCCGTTACTCAGCCACTTACTCCTGCCTGCTTCCTCACTCTCCTCTCCGCTTTGCTCGGATACCATTCTACATTTCTCACCCACCCGGTCGCCTCCAGAATAAATTTCTTCTCTGGTCCGATTGAGCCATAGTAAGGCATTTCATTAATTTTTGTAATTTTGCAATTAGTTTATCCCCTACCCAGCCAGTCATTCAGTGTTTTAACCCCTGTCCATGTGCCTGATAATTTGTTGCCCACAGGCTGCCTGCCTGCTTCCTGTATCTTGATCTGGAAGCATGCCTCCATCTGCAGGAGTGATGATGGAGAAAGTACCGCTGGTCTCATCCAGAGGGTCTCTTACTCTTTGCTCCAGACGCAGTTGGCCACCTGATTCCTTCACACCACGATTGACTAATTCACACCATATAAAAGCAGCACAAGAATTTGTTTCTTATAACTTTATTATTCTAAATAACTTTCAAGTGCCACTCCCATGACGTTCATCCCTGACCACTGTGAACCTCTTTTTCATTTAAAGGGAAATTCGTATCAGCTGAAAAAGTGCAACAGCCACTGCACAAACACCCGATTAGGGCTTTTAGCATTA
The DNA here is from genome assembly GCA_016271365.2 of Neoceratodus forsteri. Classification (NCBI taxonomy): domain Eukaryota; kingdom Metazoa; phylum Chordata; order Ceratodontiformes; family Ceratodontidae; genus Neoceratodus; species Neoceratodus forsteri. The sequence goes on along the minus strand of CM028138.1, from coordinate 219,973,929 downwards.
AAAGAAAGTTTTATTTACCTGCCTGGGTGTAGCTTCTACATTTTTTTTTTAAATATAGCTTTTTATTTTATTTTGAGATAGAATATCACATACATAATCATATTTTATGCAACATATTAGTTGTTGAGGTTCCTTGTTACAGCATATACAGGCAATTCATTTACAAGCATTTAATTTATACACATAGGACTGTTTAATATATCCCTGTAGTAGTATCCTACTATCTTTCTCTGTTTGGTAAATAGACCAAAATAAGATCTCATAGACTGTAGTCTTAAATAAATATTGTTCCCTAGCTTCCCCCTCCCATGTTTTCCAGATCAACATCCCTCTCAGTCTGGGTCTCCTCCCCTTATCAGCAAAAACTCCAAGATAATATACTATCTCAACTATGACTAAGTTACAAATCATCAGATATTCATCTTTTTGTTTCATGGTACAAATTCCGGATAGGTCTCTAACTGATGTGCAACTCAAAGTCCCCATCTAGTATTAAAGGTGTTTATCCTGTTGTTTATCTTATATGAGAGATGCTCCAAGTTATATACTTCATAGGTGAGGTTTCTCCAAGAGGCTTTATCAGGGGCCGTTTTAGTAAGCCATAGGCTGGTGATAACTTTTTTAGCTATTAAAATTAAAAGTGTGATAAGTTTATAGTAAGACCAGTTGATCTGTATATCCTGTGGTGGCATTGCTGTCAGGATAAATCCTGGGGTAAATAGATCAGGGTTGCCAAAAATGTTGTTAAGTTCCGCTAGGATATCCCTCCAATAATCAGATAGGAGGGGACAAGCCCATAATATGTGTTCTTGGCCTGTAGGAGAATATTCACATCTTCTCCAGCAAAGACTTCCGTCTGGTGCCCCTAATTTCACCTGGATATCTGGAGTTCTAAAAAAATCTAACCCTGGACTTCCAGGCAAATTCCCTCCAATAAGATGTTGCTGAATTCTTAGAATAAAAGTAGGTGGATTGTAACCATCTATCTGGGTCTAGTTCTAATTTAAGTTCCTTTACCCATCTAGCTCTCACTTGGTCATGTTCCTGTGTGGACATAGGGTGCTTTGCCTGATATATATTACTAATAATGTGTTCTTGTGATCTACCTTCTATGGCCTGGATAATCAATTGTACCTTTTTAGATGCAACTAAGACCCAGGCCATCCATAATGTCACCGGAGCCACCTGCAGCCATCTCACACAGCCGAGCGGCTTCCACTGTGTGGGTTATGCTAATGAGGACTACCAATGTTGCCACTGGTTGGTATCCCTCATTGGCATAACCCACCAGGCTCCCAGCTGTGTGAGATGGCTGTGGGCAGCTCTGGTGACATTATGGATAGCCTGGATCTTTAAAAGTAGAAGTCAGGTAAATCAAACTTTCTTTTAACACTGAAATCCCAAGCCCTAATTGGGTGTTTGTGCAGCAGCTGCTGCACTTTGTCAGCTGATATGAGTTTCCCTTTAATAAAGAGGCACCTTCAGTATCTCAAATGGTTGAGTACTTCTTTTTGTGGTTTTACAACTGGAGGCTGAGTGCTGTCACCTTGTACTTGCTGATTAAATTGTTGGAGAAGCAACACCTGGGACAGAGGAATTCCACCCTGACATCGAAAATAAAAGAATGCCCCAAAAAGTACTCAAAAGAACTTCCACCTACTTTCACTTCCATGTTTAATATTAAATACTATACCCTTTCTCTGTAGGCTAGGTGATTCTCTATGCTCTATGGTCTATGGTAGTCACAGATGGGGGAGGATCATAAGGAGTGCAGTGGTATACAGACCACCATATCAGAAGAAAGCAACTGATAGAAAACTGGGTGACTGCAGCAGAAGGGCAGCAGAACAAGGGGAGGTGCTGCTAATGGGTGATTTCAGCATTCCAGATGTGGACTGAAAGATTCCAGTAGCAGCAAGTGCAAGAAATCAGCTGCTTGTAGAGATATTCCTGGAAGCATTCATAAAGAACATAAGAAGTAGCCGGCAGATGGGGACCACGTGATCCATCTAGTCTGCCCCCAAATTTCTACCCACATCCCTGTTTTATTACCCCTTCAGTTGCCTGCATTGCCTGTCCCATGCTAGTTTGAATTCTCGTACTGTCTTTGATGCTACCACCTCTGAAGGTAGCAAGTTCCATGGTTCCATCGCCTTCTCCGTGAAAAATAATTTTCTTATATTGGTTCTAAATCTGCCTCCCACTAGGTGCAGATTGTGTCGCATTGTACATGTTGTTTTGCTTTTCTGGAATAGGTTTCCTATCTGGGCTGTGTTGATTCACTTTATGTATTTGAATGTTTCTATCATGTCCCCCTTATTTCTTTTTTGCTCTAGAGAGTGTAAGTTTTATTCACTGAGTCTGCTTTTATAGTGTTCTTGATGTAGACCCTGCATCATCTTAGTGGCCCTTCTCTGAACCCTTTCTAAGTGGTCAATGTCCTTTTTTAGGTGGGGCCTCCAGAACTGCATGCAGTATTCCAGGTGCAGCCTGACCAAGGACCTGTACAGTGGGATGATTACTTCACACTTCCTGCTCGTAATCCCTCTACCTATGCAGCTGAGGATGTCGCTGGCCTTCTGTGCTGCTTTTTCACATTGTTTCCCTACTTTTAGATCATCAGTAACAATTACTCCAAGGTCCTTTTCCATCTTTGATTCTTCTAATTGATGTCCATTTGGTGCGTATTTCTTTCTTGGATTACGTTTACCCATGTGCATCACCTTACACTTCTTGGCATTAAATTTTGACTGCCATATTCTTGACCACTCTTCTAATTTCTTGAGATTGGCTTCCATCCCAGAGGCACCTTCATCTGTGTCTACCCTGTTGCAGAGTTTTGTATCATCTGCGAACAGGTAGACCTTCCCTTCAAGTCCATCAGCAATGTCACTGATGAATATGTTGAAGAGGATTGGGCCAAGTACTGACCCTTGTGGAATGCTGCTGGCTACTCTGCCCTCCTCTGATAATGCCTCATTGACCAGGACTCTCTGTGACCTATCCTGAAGCCAGTTCTTAATCCAGCTGACTATTTTATGGTCTATGCCTATGTGCTCTAGTTTGTTGGCTAATCCCCCGTGGGGAACAGTGAAGTAAATCATGTCCACTGCACCACCTTGGTCCACTGTTCTGGTTACCCAATCAAAGAAGTCCACCATATTCATTAGACATGAACTCCCAGCCGTGAACCAGTGCTGTTTTGGGTCAAGTCTTCTGTTTTCGCTTAGGTAGTCTACTATCTTCTCCTTAAGCAATGCTTCTATAATTTTACCCACCAGTGAGGTTAGGCTGACAGGGAGGTAGTTCCCAGGTTCTTTCCTGCTTCCACTGTTGTGCAAGGGCACCACTGTTGCCCTGTTCCAGTCATCTGGTACTATACCGCTTTCTAGTGACTTATTGAACAGTTCAGCCAGTGGTTCGGAAATCTCCTCCCCTGAATTCTTTCAGGATCCTCGGGCGGATACCATCTGGACCCATTGCCTTTTCTACTTTCAACTTACCCAGCTCCTTTAGGATTCTTTCTTTTGTGAAGGGGCTCGCATTAGAAACATTATCGTTTTGCCCAGTGCCACTTAACATAGGTCTTCTGCCATTGTCTTCTATAGTGAAGACTGAGCGGAAGAATTCATTCAGTACCTCTGTCTTATCTTTATCCCTCCCCACCAGCTGACCCTCCTTTGATGTCAGACAGACTATTCCCCCCTTATTCTTCCTCTTCTCTCTTATGTATTGATAGAAAGTCTTATTACCCTTCTTAACCTCTTGTGCTATTCTCTCCTCTGTCAGGGCATTGGCAATCCTAATTGCCCTCCCCGCATCTTTGAGTTTATTTCTGTATTTCTCCCTGTCGCTGTCCATCTTTGTTTCCTTGTATTGCTTGAATGCTCTTTTCTTTTCCTTAATCTTAGCTGCTACCTCCCTAGTAAACCAGAATGGGTTCCCCCTCTTCTTGGATTTGCTGATCTGTTTTGTGCAATCCTCCATTTCATTAGTTAGAGCATGTTTCAATGTTTTCCAGCATTCTTCTAAATCCCCCCTTGGTACCAGTCTATAGTAAGGATTTGATTTGTGATTTCATTTCATGGAAGTTTGCTTTCCTGAAGTCAATTATTTTGATTTTCGTGTGGCATCTGGCTTCTACTCTGTTAACTGTTAGCCATACTGATCTGTAGTCACTGGATCCCAAATGGCTTCCTATGTGAACACCTGAGATCCTGGAACTGTTGGGAGAGTACCAGGTCTAGGATTGATGTCTCCCTGGTGGGTGAGTCCACTAGCTGGGTTAATCCCACCTCTTGCAGTGCAAGGAGGAATTCCTTGTTCCTTTCTGAGTATGCTGTGTATGAGGACCAATCCACATCAGGCAGATTGAAGTCCCCAACTAGAAGTAGCTCATCCTTGTTGGCTATTGTCAGGATGGCTTCCAGGAGCTCCTTGTCAGTGTCAATGTCTTGGGATGGAAGTCTGTAGACAATCCCCACCCAGATGGGGCTTTTTTCTCCAGCTCCTAGGGTAATCCATAGGTCCTCTTCCTTACAGTGTTTGTCTTGGAGTTCTGTTGCACTGATACCCTCCCTTATGTATATAGCCACCCCCTTCTTTTTTTCCCCTTCCTGATCCCTCATAAAGAGTGTGCAGCCAGGTATTGTAACATTCCATGTGTGGTTCGTGTTGAACCACGTTTCCGTAATTGCTACCCAATCCAATTGTGATTCCATTATCATGGCTGTGAGTTCAGGGATCTTGTTTGGGGGGCTTCGAGCATTGACATACATGGCCTTCCATGCCTGATTGCTCTAGCCTGCTGTATGGTTACTCTGTGTGTGTTTTGTACTGTCTGTGCACTTGTGGTACCTTCTGCGTTTATTGACATTTTTCAGTGGATCTTCATGGTCTGTGTTTCTGTTGGATCTAGTAAAAATTGCATATGCTGGACTTGAACTGCTTGACGTTGGGGAAGAGACAACTGGTGACCCCTGAAATGCTGGTGGTGGTCTTGCCTCCTCCCCATTCACTAGTTTAACTGACTGATGTGGACATCAAACCTTTGGCCTAGTGCACTTGTTCCTTCCTTTGTGAGGTGCAGGCCATCAAATCTGAAGAACTTCCTCTCCCAGAAGTTCTGCTCATTACCCACAAAGTAGTGTCCCTTTTCTTGGCACCAGCACTTCAGCCAAGTGTTTAGCTCTGAGATATCCCTTGCCCTGAGTCTCTGCCTGCTGCTGCCTTTCCTCCTCACAGGCAGGATCTTGGAGAACGATATCAAGGATGAAACAGAAGATAGATTAACACCGAGCCTTGTTAGATTTTGCTTTGTTTCATTTATGGAGTGACTGGATAGGTAATTTGTGCCTATGTGGAGGATGACCTTTGTGTTTGGTTTTTCCTTACGCACAATGTTTGTTATTCTGTCTGTGTCCCTCCATGCAGATGTCTCCGGTATGTATCTGACCAAGACTTTAGCATTGTCAAGCTGCTGGAGATGGGACTCTATACCTCTTATCATAGAGTCGCCGATTATTAATACTGGTTCTTTATTGCCCTTTTTTTGCCCCACCTGATCCACTGGCAACAATCAGCCACCCCAAGAGGAAGAGCAACTGCTTTTGCATGCTGCCTACTAGACCAGCGGTTTTCAGTTATGTAAACTGCTCAGATCCCTGCCGGAGGGAGAGATCCAACGTCCCATCAAGATGCAGAGCAACTGTTTACTGACTGTTGGATCCAGGTAAGTGTGCACCATGCATTTCCCCCCCCTTGTCACTGATATGAAATAGCTGTTCTGTGAACCAGCCCAGATTCTGAAGTAGCTGGCTTAAGTTCACAAAAAACACACTGAAATGTAAAGGTCACACACACCAGAAAACAACTACTAAGTGAGGTTTCAACTACTCCTCCCACTTAGCAACACTTAGCAGCTCCCAGATCAACAGAAATAGTTGCTATGTTAACCAGCCCAGATTCTATGTTAACCAGCTCAGATTCTGAAGCATGATACTGAGGGTTGAGGAGCCTTCAAGGGAGTGAACCATCCTTAACTTAGTCTTCATGAACAGAGACAAGAGAGGTCATGGAAGAGGACCCACTGGGAGCCAACAATCACCAGATCATGTGGTTTAATATCAAATTATAAGCTGAGAGGAAACAGTTACAAACAAAAATCCTGGGGCCCGATATTCAAAAGATTGCCTGGGCGCAAATCTGAATTTGCCCATGCAAACCAGGTTTTGAGTGGATGTGCAATATTGAAATACTCAGTTAGCACTGGCAAACAGGATTTGTACCTGGGCAAGGTTCAGAGGGGGCCACAATGTAAATTAAGGATCAAAGACCTGAATATTGGCACAGTTCAGTATTCAAAGTATGTGCACTGCTCAAGGCCATTTTGCACAGTCCACTTGTGCGGTGCACATACTCCGACTGGAACCCTGACTTACTCTTGCACAACTCTAGCGGTTGCCAAAAAAAGTGTGTGGCCCGCCCCATGACCACCAACACAGTAGTCCCTGGTGGCTAGTGGTCCCTCCCCTCCACCGATCACCGCCCTGATGTAAAATAACATAATCCCTGGTGGCTAGTGGTCCCACCCTCCCTCCCACTGATCGCTGTCTGAGTGTAAAGAACATAATCCCTGGTGGCTTGTGGTCCCCCTCCATCACCATTCCGATGTAAAAGAACATAATCCCTGGTGGCTAGTGGTCCCTGCCCCCAACGATTGCCATCCTGATGTAACTTATCATAATTCCCTGGTGGCTTGTGGTCCCTCCTCCCAGTGATTGTCATCCTGATGTACATTATCGGAATTCTTTGGTGGTTAGTGTCCCCCCCACTGATTGCTGACCCAGTGCTTAATAGATAGCATTCCCAGGTGTCCAGTGGTGCCTCCCCCCACCTGACACCCACCCAATGTATCACAGTAATGTTCCCTGGGGTCCAGTGGTACCACCATGTCGATCTATTTTCAATAACAGATACACTATTCCCTGGTGGTCTAGCAGCCCCCTCTCCCTATCCCTGATCTGTCCATAAAATACAATAGACATCTTTCCCTAGTGTTTAGTGGACTCCCCACCCTGGCAGGTAGTGCCCCACCACCCTTCTCCCCCCATCCCGAACCCGAGCCGGGGACTGGCACACCCCCCCTCGCTCCACCACGGCTGGTTGCCAACTGAGTCATCAATGAATGCGTACTGTATACATTAGGTGCTCATTGATGGAGAGCTCACTCACAGAACTATCAGTCAGTGAGTGTGTACTGTATAAAGTACACATTCATTGACAGCTTAGTCGATGGCCAGCCATGGTGAGTAGAGGAGGGCTGTGCCGGTCGCTGGCTCAGGTTTGGGACTCAGAGGGGAGTGGGGTGGTGGGGCACTACCTGTCGAGGTGGGGGGGTGGGATTCACTAGACACCAGGGAAAGATGTCTATTGCATTTTTACAGGCAGATTGGAGATAGGGAGGAAGGACTGCTAGACCACTAGGGCATAGTGTATCTATTACTGAAAGAGGATCAGGATGGGGGGGACCCCTGGACCCCAGGGAACATTACAATGATGCATTGGGTAGGTGTTGGGTAGAGGGAGGGGCCACTAGTCACCAGGGATTATGTTCTTTTACATCAGGAAGGATGATCAGCGGGTGGGGGGAGGATCAGTAGCCACCAGAGATTATGATCTTATCTGTGTCAGTCTTCACCATTCATCACAGATGGGTATCTGGCCGGAGGTCAGGACCCCGCGTGAGATTTTTTTTTAAGGGTAGGCGGAGCCGACATACCATCGGTGCCGCCCTTGGGGCCGACGCACTGCATGGCGCGCGTGGGTTGGCCGTTAGGCTGTGTCGACTCCACCTGCCTGCCAGTTCTGAGTTGCCGGAGAGGTAAGAGGAAGGGAGTGGAGGGTGGGATGAGTGAATCCAAGGGATAGAAAAAAGGAAAAGATGTATGAACTAAAAGGAGAAATAATGACTGAGAGGACAGAAAAGAAAGAGGCTAGAAACTGAAAGGGATTAGGAGGGGCCCCAATCTCTGGAAGAGGAAGGGGGGTAGGGTGGTGAAGAATTTAGGAGAGAGGGGAGAAGGATAAGACATCCTGGACCCCGGTCCATCTCCAGATTGTATAGGAACTGCAAGGAGTAGCAAAGCTTTCTGCCAGAATTCAAGGCATGGAATAGCTGGCAAACACTCCAGATAAGCAGAGTCGGCTATTCTGGAGGAAGGACAGGATACAGGGATTCAGCACCCTCTCAAGGAAAGATTTTTGGTGAAAAAAAAGTTGTTGGTTTTTTTTTAGGAGAAATAGGTTGTATGGAAACAGGGAGGAGGAGAGAAGGAGGGCAACTACCAACTCCCACCCCACAGGGGTGGAGACAAGGTACTGGAGAAGGAGTGCCACTTGAGTATCCACCCTTCCTGGAAAAATACTCCCCTGTGTGTCCCTACTTTACTCCACTCCTAAGGAGGAGAGGGGGAGACACAGAGAGGGAGGGAACCCAGAGACTGAGGCCCCAGGGGGATGAAGGGTGGGGTTGTGATGAATGGTGAAGATACACAGAAAGATCACAATTACGGTAGGTACGTAGTTTTCATATCTTATCTGTGTCGGTCTTCACCATTCATCACTAATGGAGTGATACGACCCCACGAAGGGGTTTCTTTATACCCTAAGGGACAAAGTCCCTTAGCCCCCAGTGGGTGACACATTAAGGGGGGGAACCTTCAGGGCCTGGAGAGGCCCGAGAGTGGGGAGAGAGAGACGGTGGTGTGTCGGCTCCGCCTACCTTAAAAAAAAAAAAGCTCCTGCGGGGTACTGACCACGGGCCAGATACCCATCTGTGATGAATGGTGAAGATACACAGAAAGATCATAATTATGGTAGGTACATAATTTTCATTTCTTTTACATCGGGATGGCAATCAGTTGGGGGGAGGGGGGCACTAGCAGCAGGGATAGCTCTCAGGAAACGGACAATCAGGGGTGGTGCTGTGCAGTACAGCCTCCTTCCTATGCAAATGAGCCCATAATGGACATGCAAATGGCCCCTTAGTGCCTTGCATGCCCAATGGATTCATTTGCATAGGTCCATTTATATGGGGATTTTAACAATGGCACAAGCCATTGTGCCACCCTATTTTGGGGGCCATGTCTGCCCAGTGCTAGGTGGCTTAGTGCTGGGTCTCAATGGCCCTATATGCAGTCAAATAGTGCCAATATGCTATTCCACTGAATATAGCAGTTTTGGATGCCTGGGCAATTGCAAGGGGCAGTGCAAAGTTTTACACTCTGCTTTGCCCAGATTTATATATCAGACCCCCTGGAGTTTAGGAGGGCAGATTTTGGCAGGATGAGGGAGCTGTTGCAGTAAAAAAATAAGGAGTTGGAGCAGCAGAGGAGGTGGAAAAGAAGTGAAAATTAATTAAGAATCAGATATTGGAAATCATGATTCTTTGTGTAAGTATGGTAAGGAAAAAAACAGTCAGGGTAGAAAAACACTCTGGTTTATAAGTGAGTGGGTAGGCTAGGAGGGAGAAAAAGGCCTTTAGAAAATACAAAACTAGCCAGGTGGAGAGGGATAGGGTAGTATTTCTAAACAGAACAAGTGAGGCCATCAAGACCACCAGGAGGGCAAAGTCCGACACTGAGTTGAGGATAGCTAAGGGAATGAAGAAAGGGAAAAAACATTCTTTTGTTACATATGGGAGAAACACAGAACAAAATATGGGGCAGTCGAACTAAAGAATGGGGGAAGGTGCAATGAGGGGGACAAATGGGAGGCAGACATACTGAATCAGTTTTTCTGATCAGTATTCACAGTGGCTGATAAGGGGCCATTGCTTGACTGTGTCATCAAGGCAAGGGGGAGGAAAGGGGAGGGTATCAATGAATATCTGATTTCAGAGGTTAGTGTGTTAAGGGGATTAAACACACTGAAAGTGGACAAGTCAGTGTACTTAGATGGGCTGCATCCCCATGTGCTAAAGGAAATGGCACAGGTCAGAGCTGCACCATTGGATGAGCTGTTGCTCAATGGAGAGTAGGGTAGTACCTTAGGACTGGAGGACAGTGTATGTAGTTCCCTTCTATAGGAGCAAAAGTAGAGATGAACTAGAAAACTACAGACCTGCCAGTCTGACATCCATAGTAAGGAAGTTAGTAGAGATCATAATAAAGTGGAGGATAGTTGGTGTCTTGGAGGAACATGAACTTTAGGACATCAGACAGCATGAGTTCACATGAAGGAGGTTGTGTCAGACAAACCTGATTTACTTTTTTGATTGGGTGATAAAAGTGATGAACAATGGTCAAGCAGTAGACATACCGTATCTTGATTCAGTAAAGCCATTGACTGTGTTCCATATGGATGTTTGGTCAAAATGTTGGGAGACCTTTGAGTGGCTGAAGAAATCACAAGATGGGTAGAAAATTGGCTGAGTGACAGAACCAAAAGCGTCCCTTATGGGGAATACTCAGAGGTCAGGGAGGTCAACAGTGGTGTGCTGCAGGGATTAGTCTTGGTCCTGGTCCTCTTCAACATCTTTATCTGTGATACAGGAGAAGAGATGTAGGGGAAGGTCTGCCTCTTCCTATGCAATGAAGCATATTTCAGAAAAAGAGATGTACAAAAACATGGGGGCACAATTCGAAGATAGAGGGGGGGGATGCCTCAGGGGCAACATGAGGAAGTAGTTTTTCATGGAGAGGGTAGTGTATGCATGAAACGACCTTCCTGAGGAGGTCATAGGGTCAAAAACAGAGGGGAAATTCAAGAATACATGGGACAGACATAAGGCAATTATAGTGGGGGGGTAGGAGGAAGTAAGCTGTTGGTTAACTAAGATCTACAGCTTATCCAACAGGTTGGGGATTGGGCAGACTGGGTGGGCCAAGTGGCCCTTACCTGTCATCAAAGTCTATGTTTCTAATACTAAGATCTGCAGAAGAGTGGATAGTGAGAAAGGGTAAGAAATATGAGGGAGGAACTGAAAAAGGCCAGAGAAGTTGTCAAAGGTCTGGCAGTTGAAATTCAGTGAGAAGGGAAACCAGGTGACACACATAGGACTAAAACAATCCAAAATAGAATACAGAATAGTGAAAAATGTGACTGAGGAGAGGGACTTGGAGGTAATAAAGAACAATTTAAAAATATCAGTGCAGTGCAATAGTGCCGTGGGGAGAGCGAGTTGGATGTTAGGATGTATTGGAAGGGGAATCAGTAGCCAAAAGAGTGAAGTTATTTTGCCACTTTGCAGGTCCCTGGTTTACCCTCGCTTGGAAAACTGCAATTTTGGGATCTGTACTTGAAGAAAGACAAGGACAGTGTTGAGGTGGTACAGAGAAGGGTAAACCAAAAGGTTAGAAAGAAATGACTTACATGAAGAGGGTCAAATATGTCAACATTTAAACACTAGAAGCAAGAAGAGAGGGGGACATGATTGAGACATACAAATACTTTCAAAGAACAAATAAACTAGATTAATTTATTTAGTTGGAACGGCTTCACTGGGTAAATATACAGAGATACAATAATAATGCTGTTCACAGATGCGACTTGGGGAGGGTGGGGAGAGATATGGTATAACACAGCAATAAATACAAAGCAAATAATAATTACACAAATCTGTACAGCAGTGACACGTTTACAAGGCATAAGCAACAAAAAATGAGAGGGAGAGCTAACACAGCTAGAACATACATGAATATATAGCGCATTATGAAGTTCAGTCACAGTATGATACAAGTAAACACTAGAGGAACTGCTTGGCTAAGGCAATGCCAGTGGACAGGCTCTTAGCAGCTTGTCTGCATACACTTAAAAATACCAAATGCAAGCAAATCCTAACCAAATATAGAATCAGTGACCACAGTTTAGAAATAGAAACAGGCAGACACAAATACCCAGGAAACACTAAGAAGCTCCACTCTTTAGTCAGTATAAAAGCAGTGAAATTGAAACAAAAATGCATTGCATTCTCCAGTGTGCAAAAGGCAACTGTATATGAGAATAATGTTTTCTATATCAAAAACATTAGCACATTTCCAGCTCATGAATGATGATGATAAACTATATATACTGCTTCAGGGAAAGAAATGTGGAGTGGAAATAGCTGCTGACTATATAGTATCCAGTCCTACCTTTGAAATACTATATAGATGCAGTAATTTAAGCACATGTGTGTATCTTATGAAGAGTTTGATGTGTAAACTGTGGCAATACCTGTATGTCTTGACATGCCAATAATACTATTTGAATTGCAATGCATTAAGAGAGATGGTACAAGAGAGGGTGGAGATGGAGTGGTGGCAATTGTTTGACTATTGCCCCCGAGGTGTCTGTGAGTTAATCGCTACGTACCACTCCCGACAGTGCAGTGCACACAGCTGGCTCTGAATATGGAGGTCTATGCCCCTAAGCCCAGTGTAAGCCAAAGTTCACAGGTAAGGCTGGGTGAAATTAGCAAATTATTATTTCATTGAATTTTCATGACATGCCATGAAACTTTGTAAAAACTTTATGAAATTTCCTAAAATTCAATAATTTGTCATAACTCAGTCAGTATTATACCTCAAGATCTGAAATGTGGCAAGAAGATTGTTGGGAAGAGGCTCCAAAATGCTTGCACATTTCATGACACTTGGATGAAGGGTGGGGAAGTTATAGGGTCTCACAGTCTGACAATTTATTATTCAGGTGAACATTTATGAAAATATTTCTATGCTTACAACTTAGCCACCTTTGGAGCCAGATATTTGAACATTTTATACATAATTTCTTGGAAGAATCATAGAAACTTCTATATAGAGAGGCAATTGGTTGTGTAATTAAATTGTGTGAAAATGATATTTATAGCTCCACTGCTATTGCAGTGATACACTCAAGATTTGGCATACATACTAAAGTACATTCGTTCTGGAATCTAATTAAGCTGGATAAATGTGGTTTAGTAAGTTACAATTTATTGTGGATACTTTAGAAATTACTTATTGGCAAAGTTTGCTCACAAACACACTGACGCATAATAGGTAATGCCACTAGAATGCCACTTGTGGAATTTAACTTTCACAAAATACTTATCACCACTGAATCACCTTATCTGCACTAGCATCATGACCCTGCAATGTCCCCCCACCACTCCTGTGACAGTGATGCCCAACATCATGTTCCATCATGACTACAGATCGTCAGACACTTCTGTTACAATGGCCTAAGTCACAACTAGTTGTAAGGCTTGGCATCACTTGGTGCCACTGTTTTCAAAATAGTAAAAATATACATTGTTATCTACAGTACAGAGTTGGTAAAGAGTCAGCAGGTGGCATTGCATAGAAACAATTCTGCAGATGCATGTGATTCCACAGGTCATTAAGTCAGTGAGCTGTAATGGTTACCTGACATACTGTAAGAATGCAGGCTCGTGCACATTGATGTTCATGACTATTCTTCATGGTTTCAAAATGTCTTGAGTGACAAACATAGAAACATTGTCTTTGTTTCTATGTTTATCACTCAGGATAGTGACGTGACTCTTGGCACCACTATATTCTTATTATGGAGCCTCCTATAGATGTTACCTTATTGTCACTTTACCCAGCTTTTAGTTTTCTCTACAAAGGCAGCTCAAGAGTATGACTGGGCAAAATGTATGGACGTGGCTTTGACAGAAGTATCACAACATTTCACAATTTCACAAAAGCCTCATGAAATTCAACTTTAACTGATGCTATTTTTGGAATCTTTGGTGGCTTATAACTTGGCCAGCCTTTGAACAAGAGATTAGAGAGATGACACACACAGCCTCTTTTTTTTTCCATATTGATTTTTCTCCTGGCCAGCAACTCATCTCTCAGGGATACACCCCGTTCACAGGGATATACCCTGAGTAGGCTGAACCCAGCTATCATTCAGTTGGCTACTGGATTTTTTTCCAAATTTTTCTCTCCTCCCATTTCCCCTGGTAAGGGCGGTGACTCTGTTAGCCTCACAGAGCCACAGCTTCCCCTACAGTAGGAGTAAGCTCCCTGACCCAGCCACAGGGGTTGCTCTGTTGGTGGAACCCAGTGCCAACCCTCCCCAACCAAGATGTACTGTCAAGTGGCAACTGTCTCGGCCATGGCCTGCCTCCCAATGTGACTTTTTTTTAATTTTTTATTTTCCCAATTGTTTAATCAGTTGAGACACACTAAGCTGAAAGCTTATTTACAGGTGCAACCTGGGAGCACAGGGAAGTTGAGACACACTAAGCTGAAAGCTTATTTACAGGTGCAACCTGGGAGCACAGGGAAGTTAAGTGACTTGCTCAGGATCACACAGTATGCAAGTGGAGGCTGTGGGATTCAAATCCAGGTCTCCAGTTTTGCAGCTCACAGCCTTAAACCACTGTGCTATACTGCCTTCCCAGACTCACTTCCAAACCTGGGTCATCAGCACAGCAGCGTGACGCTTTACTGCTGGGCTGTGGTAGTGGCTTCAAAGCCTAATATTTAGGGTCAATGAACCTAACAAAATTACTGCTATTTTGTTTTCTAGTTTTAAAGGTGTAGAGGCTTAAAATTCTGCACTTTACCTAATTGTGAAAGGTTTGGAGGCTTATGACTCATTCATCTTTAAAGAAAGTGATCTGAAGCTTGGTACATGTTCATAGAGACATTGGGAGAGTCATCTTACTGAATGTGGTGCAGTTTAGACAAATACTTGTTAAATTAGGTGAAAACAACTGAAATCTCAGTTCTGGCCAAATTTTACAAAATTTTTCACAGGACATTCACGCACGTTTGCAGAAGTGAAATTGGAATTTAGCTAGATTTCACTGGCAGAAGATCAATTTCACCCAGCCCTAGCCACAAGATAATGGCTACTGGGAATAAGAAAGGTCTGCCCTTATCCTCAAGATAATGTTGTTCTAAGTTGTAACAGCATGCAAGAAAACATGGTCAGTATTAACAAATATTTGCCCCGATGTTCTCGCTCCTAGCCAATGCAGAAACCAATTTTTAGGGAGGAGTTTGATGGGGCAAATATATTTTTTCCTCCTTAAAATTGAGTGTGTATGTGTGTGTATAAATATATAAAATGGTTTTCAGAATCCTAGAAACTTCACTGCCTAAATATATTGGGCCCAATTTAAAAAATCATCCGCCATTGATTAATTCCCTTATTTAATCAACAGCTGGGTTACCAAACTACATTCTCTAGTTAATGTAACAACCCCCTCTGTACTGCAGGGAGCATGGCTGTTACTAGCAATGCCCAGCATAGGGACGTGGTGCTTTGGCAAGATCCTCTGCCCATCCATAGTGAGGGAGGAAATAAACATACAGCTTTAAAGAAATATTGAAAAATGTGACAGCAGATAAAGACTTAAGGTCCATCCAGTCTGCACAAGATCCCTATCTACAGTATATTCCATTGCCCACTTAACATATTGCAAAATGAATACATTGTCTATTTACTCTTTGTTCCACACCATTCCATTTTCTACTAATTCTTCTTCAACTCCCCTCTCCTGTATCTTATTCTCTACACTAGAAACAATTAGTCCCCGAAATTATCCCAGCCTTCGTTAAAACTATCAATAGATGCAGCTTCAGTAACCAGCTATGATAATTCCATTTTCCACAATCCTTTCTGTGAAACAGTACTTTCTGAGATCCTTTTTAAATATCCCCTACCAGTCTCTACCCATGACTTGTTGTCACTACAATATCATTCCTGGAAAAGAAACTCCCTTATCAACTTTTTTTTCACATCTTTTTCCATCTGCTCACCAGTCTCGAGGTATCCCTCAGGCATCCCCAGCTTGTCCTGCTCAGCCTGAGACCCCCCCTAGCTCCAGGTCCCCCCAGAACCCCAACCCAGCACTCCAAACCACTGGTAGACAAAGTATTAAGCTACAGTAACTGAGCGCTTTCAAAAAGGGCAACTCAATCACAGTGCTTTTACACAGGGCTACCAGGAAGGAAGGCAACAGGATTGGGGGTTGGTGACTATAGCGAAATCTTGTCGTTACATATACAAGCACTGGGGTGGGTGGGAGGGACCATGCTATGAGACAGGTGGCAGGGAGGAGGGTTTGTGGGGCGTACTGTGGAGGTGGGTTGCAGAACTGGCTATATGTATGGTGGGTTGGTGGCAGGCTACAGTTGGGGGTGGTAGGTTCAGTTCTGGACCCCGCTCACTTTTTGTGCGGTGGTTTTTCCCCTCATTTTGTACCCCCAACATGTACTCCCAGGAGTTAAGAATCCTTTAGTAGGGGAGTGTGGGGAGTGCAGCCCCCCACATAAAAAGTAAAAAGCAAGTGTCCGGCCCCATTTTGCTGTGTGTTGAGAGTATACATCGCTGAAATTTATTTTCAGCGATGTAGACCCGCCCAAACGATGATCGCTGTTACGTGGTCGCCATTATCACATAGGACCAAACCATTATATATCCCCTGGCTTGTGCCCCCCCCCCCACGGAAGGGCCACCCACCACTTACCTTGGGCACTCCTTTAATCTAGCTCGATGGTCTGGTGCGGGCTGGAGGATAGCAGGACAGGAGGAGGTGGAGTCTGACAGTGGGTGTGGGGCTGGCATGCCATTGTCTCCTTCAGGAGCCAGGGTGTTTCCTTTTGCGTACGTGACTTCATGATGGTCTTCAGAGGCATGGATGTGCAATGACGTCCAGTGCAACCTGAGCATGCTCCTACACCCCTCTTAGAAACATAGAAACATAGAACATAGAAGTTGACGGCAGATAAGGACCGCAAGGCCCATCCATTCTGCCCATTTATTTTTCTACCTTATAAATGTGCCATCAGCCTTTGCTCTGTCAGTGGCCTATCTATTCATACTCATCTGTATTGCTCCCTGATGCCTATCCCATGCCTGTTTGAAGCCCTGCACTGTATTCCTAGCCACCATTTCCTGAGGTAGGCTGTTCCATGCATCCACCACCCTTTCTGTGAAAAAGAATTTCCTCACATTCCCCCTTAATCAGCCTTCCTCTAATCTCATGCTGTGTCCTCTTGTCCTGTTATTTTTCTTATATTTAAACATGTTAGACTCTTTCACCTTGTTAATGCCCTTAAGGTGTTTGAATGTTTCGTTCATATCACCTCTCCCCCTCCTTGCTCAAGGGTATACATATTGAGCTCCATTAATCTGTCCTCATATGTCTTCTGATGCAGTCCTCGCACCATTTGGTTGCCCTCTCTGGACTGCCTCAATTTGGTTAATGTCCTTGTGAAGGTGTGGCCTCAGTACTGCATGCAGTACTCCAGATGGGGCCTAACCAGTGTCTTATAAAGAGGATTATTACCTCTTACGAGTTGTGATACCCTACTAATACACCCTAACATCCCCTAGCCTTACCTACTGCTTTAGAGGTCTGCTTGGATGATTTCAAGTCATCAGTGATGATGATGCCCAAGTTTCTTTCTTCCTTTGTGACTGCCAGCAACTCCCCTCCCAGCCTATAGGTGGCTTCAGGGTTTCTCTCCCCTATGTGCATGATCTTGCACTTCTTTGCATTAAATCCCAGTTGCAACTCTTCTGACCATTTTGCTAGTTTATCCAGATCTCTTCTCATTCTGCCCACCCCATATGGATCCTCTACTCTGTTGCAGATCTTGGTGTAATCTGCAAACAGACAAACCTTACCCTCTAGTCCATCTGCAATGTCATTAATGAATATACTGAAGAGGACTGGCCCCAGGACTGATCCCTGAGGTACCCCACTTGTGACTTGCATCTCTTCTGACTATATACCATTTACCACCACTCTCTGTTTTCTGCCCGTCAATCAGTTTGCCACCCAGTTGACCAACTTCTGACCCACCCCAAGCCTACCCAGCTTGTTTATCAATCTTCTTTGTGGAACAGTGTCTAAAAGCTTGCTGAATTCAAGGTAGGCGACATCAACTGCTCCCCCTTGGTCCACCACTCTGGTTACCCAGTCAAAGAAATCTATGAGATTAGTTTGACAGGACCTTCCTTTTGTAAACCCATGCTGTCTTGGATCCTGTGCCCCTATGGATTCCAGGTGTTGCACTATCCTTTCCTTAAGGAGTGCCTCCATAATCTTGCCCACTACTGAGGTCTGTAGTTCACTGCCTCCTCCCTGCTATCACTCTTGTGGAGCGGGATCACATGAGCCCTTCTCCAGTCTTCTGGGACCTCTCCTGTGCTCAGAGGCTCACTAAACAGTTCTGCTAATGGCTCTGCTAGTTCCACCCTTAGCTCCTTAAGTACCCTGGGATGTATGCCATCAGATCCCATTGCCTTGTTCACCCTGAGCTTAGCGACCCTTTCTTTTGTGAAGGGAGTAGTGCTCATCTCCCTCCCCCCTCTGTCCATGGTGCTGAGCTGTGGGCCCTTGCAGATGTCTGCTGACTCCTCTACTCCATGCATGTGCAACCCCTGGCTGATGCACTCCCAGTCTCAACTGGGAGTCGCTGCTGCCGGGCAGTCATGAGCCCACCTACCCCAGTAAAAGAGAGCTGTCCTCCAGATGCTCGATCCTTTCCTCCCCGGCTGACCCCCGGCAACCCGAGCTCACTCCTGAGTCCAGGTCATCTGGGTGATGCGAGGTGTGGTGTCTGGCATCTCAACCTTCAGTGCCACCCTGCTGGCTCCCCTTATCAACCTTGTTTATTCACCTTGTAGGTTTCAGTCATTTCTCCCCTTTCCGTTACATCCTCCAGTGTTAACATGTTCATATTTGCCAGTCGTTCTACATAATTTATTCTTGCTGCCCATGGAACATCTTAGTTACCGTTCTTTGTACCCCCTCCGGTCTATCATGTGTAGTACATGAAAGAACATCGTTCTTGGTTACAAATATAGCAATCATTATAAGAAATATAATGCTAGGATATGATATTCTTCGTCTGATGTTACCTCATATTGAGGATCAAAGTCCAAATAAGGTTGGAAGTAATTATTCCATTAATTAGCTGATGCAGTTTGCCCATGGACTGGATCCAGAAAATTTAGCTTAATAAAATTCTGGCAGGTGCTATAGCACCTTATACCATCCATATGGATGTTAAAGTGTTCATGTACCTATATTAAATGATAATCGAGTTGCACAGTAAATGGGACATATAAAAAAACAATGACCTAATCAGTCATAATGCCTGGGCCTTTTGGACAGAGAATTATTTTTTTTTACCAAACAACTGCAATCCTTTGAACTGTGTCATAACACAAGTGTTTTAAATGTATGGCAAAGCCAAAAGTATTCTGATTCAGCTGGCTACCCAGTAATTATATATGAAAAAAATCCCAGAAATACATTGAACAGTGAACAACTAGGTTACTATTTTTATAAAATGGGTAGGGAAAAAATGCATCCTGATTGGTTAGGACCTGTGCATTGCAAGAGACAATGCACAGGTAAAAAATGTGCTGGCAACCAGGACACAGCACAATAACAATATCAATGCCTTTTTTGAATTCCTGATTTCCATTTCAAACATGGCTGCCACCTTTACTCACTAAATAAAATCACCTAGGCCCTAAAAATTAAACACTCTAAAAATAAACAGAACAATTAAACTGATTAAATACTTTTTTCTTTATATTCCTCTTCTTACACACATAACAAATTACAATAAAGTACTATTCACAGTTTTATTTTTAGAGCTTCTTTTCTGACCATTGGCCCCCCCCCCATCCTTACCTGCCCACCAGGGAAATCTTTGCAGCTCACTCTGCCCAAAAAACAATTACTGGCTTTACTGAGGCCTTCTGTTGTTTGTGTTTGTGTGGGAAGAGGTGAACATTAAGCCAGTAGAACTCTGCAGAAGTTTAAATTCCTGCATTCCTAGATAAACACACATTCTATCTGTTGAATGTCTGGATAGACCAATCTTTGAGAGCTGGGAATGGACTACTTTTTACTACTTACTTTTAACTAAAGAAAATACATCTTTTTAATAATAAAATGTTACTTTTTTTGGTTTTAAATGTTCTTAGCTTATCCATTTTCTAAGCACAATAAGACACTTCGAGTTGAGCATTGTGCTGGTACAATGCACTTCCAGGGCTGAAGGCACTCTGCATGCAACATTGTGCCTCACTACACCCCTGGTCATGCATTGTGGCAGCACAATGCACACCCCATCATGTCTTATTTCTTACATAAAATACTTGTTTTCACCCAATGGTTTACAGTATAGTTGTAAATGTGCTATTAGAAGCTATACCTTGATCAGCTCCAGCCGTGAATCTGCATGGGAGATATTGTGCTAACTGGCTTCATGTTGGCAAAAGCAGGATTCGCTCATATAGCAATGCTTCTTCCTAGCATGAGGCAATGGCCATAGTGAGTCAAGACAGCTCCCCGCCAAAACTCCCTGCACACTTGGGGAAATTACCCAAATGCCCAACTTAGGGAAAACAGGAAAATTGAGCATTCATTGCTGTCCCCAACATCACCACAAGCATAATAAACAGTGCACATTATTCCCATTTCCAAAATTTTAACTATGAAATATTAGTCATTGATACAAAATTATGACTTAGCTAGCAAGGTGCATTATGTGCAGTAGCAGGATATACAAGGCTCAAAATTCTAATCAGTTCTCATCATCCACTTCACAAGCTTGAGGCTGTTGGACAAAGACTTTTTTTATTTGATCCCATTTCTTACCAGCTACATTTATGTCAGAGAATAAGTAGGTCTTCCCAGCATAGTGTATGTGAAGATGAGCCAGTAGTTGATGAGCGTGGGTAATGCCTAGGGTTCGCAACCCGGCCTGGACCATGTCAAAGGCTTTGCAGCACTGCTGGATTGCAAAGCTCAGATTAGGGAGGAGCAAACACTGTGACTCATTCTGTTCTTTAACGGACCTCTGGTTTTTGCTGCCAGCAAGAAGTCCTCTCTAATGTGCGGTTCACTGGTGACAATCATTATTATCCTCGGTTGATTTTCAATCGGTTTTGTCTAAGAGGTAAGTATAAAAACTTTGAAAATGAAGCCTGTAAGTCCAGATCTAGATATCGTTTTAGAAAGTTTAGGACAAAAACAGTTAGGTCCATTCTCTCTGCTTCTTCTTGTATCCCCAAAAGACATATGTAACCCCCCCGTTACCTGGGGTTACAAGACTTCCAGTTCGATCTAGTGGTAGGCAGGGAAGGTAGCTTGTGAAACTCCAGTTAAATGGATTTCACACTGTCTCACTCTGTTCTCAGTCTCAGCTGAGACTGAGGGATGACATAATTTTAGAACTGTCACAGGTGCATAAGCCACACTGGAATGCTGCAGCTGGAGGTTAGAGTAGAACGTTGGGGAATTTGAAGTCAGTCTGTTGCAGTCTGTAGTAGAGGAAGGAGGTGCTCTGCTGTAAGCAGGCCCTCAGAGTCCTAAGCTCTTTCAAAGAGCTATTTTTTTTATAGGTGTGTGTTCTCACCTGAAGAGGAACCCAAGAAGAGCCAAGTGAAGTGGTAGAGACCACTTTCAGTGGTTCAGGGCCCCATCCCTGCGGGGATGGGAGGAAGAAATCAGCCTGTTCCAGGGGCAACCCCTCCTGGTCCGGCTAGGGAAAAAGAAGCTGCCTGAGTTAAGTTCATGCTGAGGCACCAGAAGTTCTGGACGAGATTTCTTTGGAGGAAAAACCCCTGTGGGGCACCTGCAACCAAGGGGTGAGTTCACTCTGCTAAAGGGCCAATGTGTTTTCACCTGAAACAAGATGAAACTAAAGTGACTGTTACTGTGGGGTCAGGAAAAGACAGCCAAGTACAGTTTGGAAGATATGGGGATTGGACTGCTTAACTCTGTGGGGGGTCTAGAGTAATGGACACAGCCACTTATTAAGTATGCTCAAGTTCAACACAAATGGGATGTAAAGACAGTAGATTTAATGTGAATACATTTAAAGAGAATCTACACAGCAAAGTGTTTTCAAGGATGAGGTGTTACAGTCCAGAGAAATGGTCGGGTATGAATTATGGGAGCGAGAAGTGGGAGACCTCCATCAGTAGTAACCAAATTCACCTCTACGGGTTTGCTTTGGAACACCTGTTGCTTTTTCTCAGGTACTTTGCCAGTGTCTGAGGAAAGTGCCCAGACGTGGGATTGATGAGGAAGATTCCTTGATGGAGCCAGAAGTGCTCATAGGTGGTTTAGGGAGCCACCAGTAAATGTTTCCATGCTATATGGAAAGTGTCCAAAGGGTTGGCACGATAGCTGAGCCATGGAAGGAAGGTAGTCCAAGTGGCTGGCAAGGGAGCTGAGCCAAGGAAACCCAGAGCAGAGTACAAGTTCGGGCTGTGTGCCCAGTGTGTTTCAAAGCCTGAGGGCTAAAGTGAAAGTGAATGTGTTCTGATCTCCATAAATCTGCATTACCAGGAGTGTAACCCCGTTGGGGTCCATCTATGCTTTGTTATTCTGTTGGATGTGAATAAAAGCCATACTTTAGAATCCCACTTCTGGTATTGGACATTACAGTTATTGCTTCCTGTGTCCGGAGTTACTTGGGTGCCCCTGTTGCAGAGTAGCCAAACCTAGCCAATGTTCCGAGTGACATATTTCTCCCTGAACCCAGCCCACCAGGTAGTGCTGTCAAGATGGAAATGGCATACCTGGGTGGGGGTTACACATACATTGTTCACCCTGGCTTCATTTCCAAGAGTTTCAAGGTGAAGTTGTAAAAGTTTATTTTCGGTTATTATCCCAGTTACCAATGCCACTGATTTATTAGTGGACTCAGTTGCAATTCTGGTATCCATCTCAAGAGCTCCATTTTGGATTTCATCATTGTAACACAGGTGCCCAGCAACTCAGCTTCTCTGCTGAGATCCCGTATTGCCTGTAGGAGGGAAGTTTTAGAAGGCTTACTCAATCTGCTGGCTTCAGGGCCTGTTCTACTACCATGTGGCTGTTCCTGTGTGCACAGTTGTTTCCGCTTGGCTGTCGCCTCTACATACACTAATTGCTCAGGTTTCACTATTGCCACAAAGTTTGGAAAAGAGTTTCTAGAGGTAAAATTACTTACTCTCTCAGGTGTTGATAAAAAGTCACCGATTAGAGAACAAGAAAAAGACTTACCGAGGACTGTCGATTCTTTGATTAGGAGCCCATATCTCTGCTCTTTTTTAAAGGAGGACTCCAGAACAGGGTGCGGAATTTCAGGTGGGGATTAATCAGGGATTGGTATAGGGAGAATATTGCTTCCCCATTTCCACTTTAAAAGCCCCTTCCTATACAGCCTATCATCTTAGTTGCTTTATTGTACACCACATGGCACTGCCTGGACTTTTCAAGATTATAATATTATGAAGTCCCTTTCCTCCATTGTCACTTCAGTCTGCACCCCTCCCATTCAGATTTATTTTTACCTATATGCATTACTTTACATATCCTTACACTGAAATTCGGCTGCAAAGAAAATGTATAGAAACACGGAGAAATAAGCACTGTCAGCAGAAAATGATCAAGGCTCCATCCAGTGTGCACAAATAGGTAGCCCTACCTCACCCCTAACCTAACCTGATTGAGTTCCTCCCCCTGCCCCTTCCACTTGAATTCTTTACCTCTCCAGTTCCCGTTGGTGGAGCTATCAGTCTCTTTACCCTATCCCAGCCCCAACTACTTCTGCCAATAGACTGATCCACGGCTCAACCACACTCTCAGTGAAGTACACTTTCTCACATCCTTCCTGAACTTCCCTCTGCCAGCTTTCATTCACACCCCTTTGTTACTGCCCCCTCCATTCCTGGTAAATAGGTCCTCCCTGTTCATGCTATTTATTCCTCTTAGGAATTCTAAGGTCTCTATCATATTGCCTGCCTCCTCTCTTCTGTCCACTAGTGAGTATATGCTCAGGACCTCTAATCCCTTCTCATAGCAACTACCCTGTTCATCCCTGAATCATCTTGGGGACCCTCCTCTGCACTGACTCCAGTCTGCCCCTGTTCTTTCTCAGGTGTGGACTCCAGAACTGGGCACAGTATTCCTGATGGAACTACTCAAGTGACCCACAGTATATGGGGGTGGGAGGGTTCACTTCCCTTCTCCTGCTGTCAAAACCCCTCATAGTACACTCCAGCTTTTTTGTTGCCTTACTGTGGGTTGTACTACAATGCCAGTTTGCTTGAGGGAGTCACTGATAGTGACTCCCAGGTCCCTTTCCTTGGTTATGGAGGCCATCTTAACCACTCCCATTCAATTAAGTGTCAGTGGCTCAGTAGGTTGCACACTCGACTCTGAGGCTGGGAGATCAGAGGGCTGTGGGTTCAGTTTCTACATCTGGCACTTGGGTTCATATCCCAGTACTGACACTGTAGTGCAGCATAAGAGGGGTGCTGCACTTCTGAGGTGCCGTCTTTCAGATGAGACATTAGAGCGAGGTCCCATCTGCCTGGATTGGTGGTAGTTCCGGTGGATGTTAAAGATCCTATGACACCTATCGAAAAGAGTAGGGAAATTTCCCCCGGTGTCTTGGCCAAATTTCCCTCATTCACTAAAAATACCACAAACAGCTTAATCTGGTTCAAGGTCAGTTGGCATTCATCTGTCCCCCCCCCCCCCCGGGTAGTGCCTGAAAATAAGCAGGATTTGTCTAGTGCACTTACCCAGTCAGCAAAAACTAAATAAATAAATAATAAATAAATAAATAAATATTCTGTCCATGGGTTCCTCTTCCCTATGTGCACCACTTTGCACTTCTTGGCAGTGAATCTGAAATACCATACTTTTGACCATTTCTCTAGTCTTCAATCCCTTTTAACTCCCTTACCCCTTTTTCATTATCAACCCTGCCACAAAGCTTTGTGTCATCTGTAAGAGACACATATTGCCTGTATATCTTCTCCTGTCACTAATAAACATATTGAAAAGGACAGATCATGAAACTGGCTCCTGTGTCGCTTCTGCTCTCTGATTTGAACTAGTTAACTACCACCGCCCTCCTCCTCCTCTGTTGCCTACCACCCAGGAACTCCCTACCTGCTTGACTAACTCTTTACCCACTCCCGAGTCCTCTAACTTCTTTAGTAGCCTCTTGTGCAGCACTGAGCTGAAGGCTTTGTTGAAACTGACAAATAATAAATCTACTGCCAACCCTTTATCTCCTGCACTTGTGGTCCAATCAAAGAACACGATCAGGTTTGTCTGACCTGATCGACATTGCCATGAACCCATATTGCCTGCTATAGTATAGTACATTTTCTACCGGGTAGGTCACTGGGCTTTTCCTGACTTCCCCTGCATCTCTGGATCTCTACCTAGACAAACCAATTCAAATGGCATTACTGTAGCTCCCTGAAGAGAGGGACTCCACCCCTACAGTGCTCGCTACAAGAGTGAAAAGAAGTATGCTTTGTTGACGCTAAGTGGTGTTGAATCAGAAGAGAAAGATCCAGATGGATCAGATATAGTCATACAGCATGCTGGTGACCATCATGTGATACTGTCACTGGCCTCCATCTTTCTTGTTTATGCCCCCATGTCCCTTCCAAGTCAATGAAAGATGAGTCACCAATGTAACATTTGAAGTGGCAGCTCCCCAGCACTTCTCCTTTCTGTGCTACCTCCTCTGGCCAATGGGAGGCACGTCTGTAGCAGTATACTTTACTCATCTACCACTGATACAGAATGTGAGTTTTGAGACAGGACTTGTAGAGTGAAGGATATTCAGTGAGCCAGAAACAGAGAGAGGCCATAAATTTTTTCCCTCTTCTCAGTGCCAGGAGCATAATAAAGATTAAACATTACTGTGTACACCCCCGCATTATGGCTTCACAAACTCACATGATAGATACATTTGCCATGATGGCTGTTGGACAGGTTAGATAGACCACTTGGTCTTTTACTGTCTCTCTCGAATGCTATGATCCTAAGTTGAAATATTAGTACTGAAAGACTGTCTTCCAATGTTTGAGAAAAAGGCTGCAGTCATATTCACAGTATACATTTCTGTACTTCTGTATTTCATACCTGTCTCATATTGTATGCCTTTTCAAACCTGTATCACTCTGCTGTGGTGTGAGGGAGGGTATGTGTCTGCTGTATTTCACAGAGACCCCTGAGTAGTGGCTGTAACACTTTAACATAACTTTCTGTTAGCTTGGCCTTCACCTTATTATACATACAGGCCTGTATATTCAGACTGCACCTGGCAGTGGTGCAAGCGTGGGCGCAGCGCAGCTGGTATGCACCGGGGCCAGGACCAGGTGATATTCAACAGTGATGTGTCATAGCACAGCACCGTTGAATATGGCATGGACTGCGCAGAGTGCAGTGGTGCTGTGCCAGTGCAAGCTACAGACAGAGAGCACAGTGATGCACTGGCACAAATGCAGTTGCGCTGGGTGCAGCACCCGCATTATTCAGAAGAGGGCATGAAAATGAGGCCATAAGATATGCAAGGTGCAGATGGGGCCATTTGAGTGTCATTATGGCCCCATCTGCATGCCTTGCACAGAGCAGTCCAGCGAATTGCACCTGGTGCCCTGCACAGAATGACTTGTAGCCACGATCGCGGGTAATAGTATCCCCAACACATTCCCTGGTAATCTAGTTGTGCTCCCCCTCCCCAGAGCCGCAGTCACCAGTAAAATGAATTAAAGATGATCCCTGGTAGTCTAGTGGTGCCCCCCCCATCCTCCTGTAGCGCGATCACGGTATGATGTAAATAAGACAAATCTCTAGTGATCGGTGGTCCCCGCAGCCATGATCACTGGTAAAATGTAACATTGCACTCCCTGGTAGTCTAATTGGCTTCACCCGCCCATAGCCCGATCGTGGGTAGCTGATTCGTAACCCCTGGTGGTCCAGTGGCACCCCACCCTTCCACCGACACAGGACCCTTGCTCACCCAGTCCCCCTCCCATCATCGGCCGGGTGGCTGCAACCCGCCAGCATGCAGCCCGCCGTCCTGCCAAATGACAGCTTACAGTATGAGTTGGAGCCATTGTCCACATTGTGGACCAATGGGCTTGAGAGATATTGTACTATCAGTTAGCCACAAATATGCGAATGACTTCATTCACATATCTGTAGCTGTCTAGTACAGTGTAGACAGATGGGCTTACAGCTCATACTGTAAGCTGTCATTCGGCTGGGACCGGGAGGGGGGAACTGCGGGCAAGAGGTCCTGTGTGGGTGGGAGGGGGTGGAGGTGCCACTGGATCACCAGGGGGTACGAACTGTAGGGGTTACCCGTGATTGGGGTTATGGGTTGGGTGTAGGGGCCACTAGACTACCAGAGAGTGCAATGTTACATTTTTTGCAGTTAGATTCTTTTATTGTTTTACAGAGACAGGGCATATATCACAGTGCATATATAAGTGATACATTTCATACAGATTCTACATACTGTATCATAGTAAAGTATTCACAGTGCATTTACAATACTTTTGAAGAAAGTGGACAAAATCAAGGTCATGACATGGGACTGGGTTGTTGCTCACAATGTGGGGTACTGTGGGAGGAGGGGGCTCATTTACCATACCAGTTATCACCAGTGAGTGAGAAGAAGTAAGACTGGAAGCACTCAAGGTGGCTTTAACATATCTTTACTCAAAGGGTTTACGAAATGTGATGGTGCATTCTGAAGGTACTGCATAAATGGATCCCATTTATCCAGAAAGGCACGCAGGGTTGCTGCAACCAAATGAGTTAGCTTGGAGAAACTGGCCAAATTAGCCATGGCTACTAACCAAGCCATGAGAGAGGGTACCTCCCTAGTCCTCCATCTACACAGAAGCACCCGTTTAGCCTCCACTGAGGCCTGTATAAGGCAGGACAAGTGGGGGTAAGATGGTCTGAATTCAGTGGGCGGGAGCCCCAAGATCCAAAAATTAGGAGAGGTAGGAACCTTTTGCCCCAATACCTTGGAACAACATGTAAGTATTTCCAACCAGACAGGATGGACGGGATCACATTGCCACAGTATATGGAGTAAGTCTGCTCCATTCGCATTACATCTCCAGCACCTATCGTTCGTAAGTAAGTTCATTTTCTTTAGTATTACTGGTGTACAGTACCAGAGGTGTCTTATCTTATTTTGGATAAAGAAGCACCTGGTGTCCCCATATGCTTTTTTTGCTATTAACCAGCCCCTTTGTCAGGCTTCCTCAGTGACAGGAAGATTTAACATATGCTGCCACCTAGTTTTGGCAGGTAGGGATGGGTCTGTTAGAGCACCCCTCATATACCTATAAATATGGCCTGCCAAGCCTTTCTGTGACTGTAGCCAGCCGTCTACAGGCAGTTTGTTTTGTTTGGCTCTGCCCTTGCCTTGACACATCGAGCACCCACACCCTCTTTTCAATCTGGATGAATAAACTTGTCTCAATTGAAGATATCTCCAAAAATCACTAGGACCCAAATTAAACTTCTCTTTCAGACGGGTAAAGCTATCTGTGGTATGGCCATCTTCCATTAGTATGTCTTGTAGAGTGTTGATCTGCTTCCCCTTCCGGAACTCCCAGTTCGGGGGTTTTTGATCAATGGTCCAACTTGGGTTGTTCCATAGAGGGAGGTATTTCCCCAGATTCAAACAGGAGTTACTTATGGCCCCCACTTGATACCAGGCCTTATGAGCTGTTTTTATTGTGAGCCAAAACTGAAAATTAGAAGGGAGGGGATTACCCATATATCCAACCAGATGGGACCCTTGCAGGGCCACCCTCTCTATTGCTTCCCAAGCTGGTAAATCAGAGTTGTTTCTCCGAAGCAGTCTGCATGTGGCTGTGGCTGAAAACACATATGCATAATGTTGAAAGTGCGGAAGGCACCACCCACCCTTGCTCCATGGAGCACGGAGTTTGGCTCTACTATACCATGGGATTTTATTTTCCCACATAAATGTCCATATTATACTATCCAGTAACTGAAACTATTTCTTGGGGATCTCAATTGGAAGGTGGGATAGTATGTAAAACATCCTCGGTGCAATCATCATTTTAATTGCCACCACTTTCCCGGGGGGAGAGAGAGAGGTTTAACTGTTTCCACCTTTGAGTTTCTACCTTGAGGCTATCAATCAATGGGGAGAGGTTAGTCTCCGGAAGGGAGGATACATTAGCATTTACTCTAATACCAAGATACTTAATTCCCTCCTTGGCCCTAACCAAGCCCACCGCTGAGATATCTTCAGATGAAAGTTGCTTATTCAGGGGGAGGACTTGTGTTTTACCCTGATAATTCCTAGGGCCTGAGATGCTAGCAAAGGATTGGAGTAACTTCACAATATATTCGGCACTGAACTGAAAATCGTCAGAATGAGACAGTAATCAGCATATAACAGCGCCTGATATGACTCTGAACCTACCCGTATACTTTTAATATTTGGATGCTCTCTCAAAGCACTAGCCAGGGCTTCTATGACCACCACAAATAACATCGGGGAGAGGGGACATCCCTGCCTGGTGCTCCTATGTAGTTTGAATGGTGCAAAGAGTGTGTTATTAGTAAGCAGTCTGGCCATAGGAGATGTGTACAGTGTTTTGACCCAGCCCCTAAACACATCACTAAAGTTGTAGTGCAGCAGCATCCTGTGGAGAAAATCCCACTCTACTGAATTGAAGGCCTTCTCAAAATCTACTGAAATAGTGGCTGCTGGAGTGGGGGCCATCCCTGCCTTCTGTATAAGGGAAATTAAGGATCTAATGTGATCTGAACTGGCAAGGCTCTTCACAAAATCCACCTGGAAGGTGTGGATCAAATGGGGGAGGATTTTTTCCAATCTAGCTGCTAGTACCCTAGCTAGTATTTTGGTGTCCGCATTAATCAATGAAATGGGCCTATAGCTTGTAGGTAGGGTGTGGTCCTTACCTTCTTTAGGAAGGACTGTGATGGGTGCCTCCCTGAGGGTGGCAGGGAGAATCTCCTGATCCCAAGCTTCTTGTAACATATCCCTTAGCGGATGAGATACTATCTCTGGTATTACTTTATAAAAATCAATAGAGAACCCAGCTCCCCCTGGGGCTCTTTGTGGGGCCATTTTATTAATTGCCTCTTTCATTTCTTGAATCTCCATGGGCCCCTCTAGATGGTCTCTCTGGGCATCTGTGAGTCTAGGAGGTCATGTACCTGCCATGAACTCCTCAAATTTAGACTTGTTCCAGGGCAATGTTACATGTTACCGGTGATTGCAGCTACAGGAGGGAGGGGGGGAACCACTGGACTACCAGAGTGTCTTACTTACATTATACCAGTGGTTGCGGCTACGGGAGGGTGGGGGGAACCACTAGACAACCAGGAACCATATGGGTGCTTGTGGACAGTGTTCTGGGTGGGTGGATCTTCACTCACGGCTGGCGGCTGCTGTGTTACACCCTGCAATACAGCAACCCACCTGTGGGTGACCGGCAGTTGTTCCTGGTTTTTCTTGCACAACTTTGCACCCAGGTATGTGGCACATCCGGGGGTTGTGCCAGCATATGCGTCGCACATCCCGAGCTGAATATCGGGATGTGCCGAAAATGCACGGGCACGCCCCCTTCAGATGCACTGCATACTATTGCAATGCACCCCAGCGCTTCAGAATTTGCGCTGTGCAAATTCCCCTTTTGAATATCGCACCAGAGTGCATTTCGGGGTAACGCATGGCACAACCGAGTTGTGCCAGGTGCATCTCTTTGAATATCTGGGCCCTAGTATATGGCCTTGTTTTGAGATTAGATTGGATGTTTTTCTTTCATTGTTAGAGACATTTCAGAATACTGGGAACCTTATCTTCTACTGTCATATGGATTTGTTTTACAGCTAAACACTGCATTAATAGTACAGGTGACTAAATACACAATACACAGCCATAGAGATGGGGGGGGCGAGTCTACAAGACTGACATTCCTGGATACACTCCTTTTTAAACACTGACAAAGAGATATAAGGGAAAATCTAGAGTCTGAGAAATGGAAAGTATGAGTTAAGAGTGTAGTACCCCAGAGTTCCAGGTGCCCTCCAGAAATGGGCATCCAGGTGCTCCCGGGCTCATTAGAGGAATAGTGCCCCAGGAATGGTGCCCCAGGTTAGGAGCCCCAGCACAGAATAAAAAGCCCCAGCTGGGCTTGTATTTAAAATAATTTTCTTTGTTCATTTTCTCCCTGCCTGCTCCCATTCATAGAACCCCCCCCAACCCCCCATTGCCAAGCACCGGGAACCTGTGCTGGTGGTTCCTGGGAATGTGAGCAGGCAGGCATGGTTGAGCTCATGAGGATTCCATAGATGAATCCTCAGCCCAGTTTGAATGGCAACAGCTGTTTAGCTAAGTTGTGGGTGCCAAGGAAGCAGCAGCGCTAGTGCAAGGGGGGTGATCGGCCGGCTGAGTCAGAACCAGAGAGGGAAGGACTTACTTGAGTTTCTGCATCCCTCTCGATGTCCTGGATGGTCCAGAAGCACATCACTCTCCCTCCTCGTCAGGCTGGCAGCAGTCTGGCAGTGCCTGGGTACAGCGGTGGTGAGAGCCTGTCAGGGTAGCGGTGACAGTAGTGAAAGGCTGTCGCTCCATCCAGAAGCAGTGGTAGTTTGTGGAGGTCAGTGGGAGGAGACGGGTTCATGCCTGTCCTGATCCCTTCTCCAGTGGTCCCTGCCTGCAATAAGCGAAGCAGGTGGCAGGGTGAGTGGCAGCAGCACCACGGCCGGTTGCTGGCCACCAGAGGAACTTTGTTTTGTTTAAACAAACAAAAAAAATATATGAACTTTGGCACTTTCTAGAACTGCAGAAGCAGAACAGCTGTTTGGGGTGAGGAAAGCCCCAGGCCACAGACTGCCCGTAGGGTAGAGTTAAGAAAATTGCTCCCCGCAAGGCAGAGATTGTGGGGGTGAGCCACACCTGTGGAACCACCTACGACACAGGATTTGGGACAGAGCTCCATAACAGGCAAGAAAAAAGGGTCAGGGGCTATGTAAATGACTGAAAGAATATGAATAAGGCATTGCTAGGCCACATTTAAAGTAACAGTGCACCTGTTATGAACCGTCTATGTGAAATGCATTTAAGAGACTGTATGATGTTTTGGGGCCCTATAGTGGAACTATTTTCTGTCCTATGCGTGTGTTCCCACCAAGAGACTGCCCAAAAGCCCTACTGCCCCAACAACATGTCCACGAACTATGTGAACTGCTTGCACCTGTAATCTTATTGAAATAACCACAAATATTTTTAAAAAATAATTTTATTCAACTGCCACTCCAGTCTACGGGTGGTACTCAGTGTGTCCTGGTGTTCCAGACCAGCTGATCCTTGACATTTCCTCCAAGAGATTTCTCATCATCTTCACATCCCAGTGACCCAGGTGTGGTCCAACAAAGCTGGGGACTTTCTTCCTTCATCACCCTTGCTCTCCATTTCCCTTATATCTCTTTGTCAATGTTTAAAAAGGAGTGTATCCAGAAAGGTCAGTCTTGTAGGATCTCCTGCTACTGGTCGAATAAAATCACACCCAGCCAACCTAAAATCTCCATCCAAAGGCACCTCAAAAAAGGTGCCTTAACTGACCTTAAACACTATCTGTCTTCCTGTGACTGGGCACCTGTCCACACTACCCAGTGCGTTGATGCCGTCCTAACCTCCTTTATTAAAATCTTTAATGCTGCCTGTGACATGTTTGCCCCATTCTCAAAAAAGGTTATGAAAAATAGAGACACTCCGTGGATCTCGTAGACCCTACTAGAACAGATGCACCACAGATACAACCTTTGTCATAGGGCACTGAACTCACAGCTTCCCCATGACAGGCAACTCTATAGAAAGGCAAGAAACAAGTACACCTGGGCTATTTGGCTAGTTAAGACAAACTACTATAAACTAGCACTCACCTTATCTTGGGGCTCTGGGAACAACTTCTGGAACAATGTCAAGGAGCTCTGTGGGAAAACCATCTTCCTAACCCCTTCACAGATACTTGACCATGGAGCCCTCTCCCAGGACCCTATCACCATATCCAATGTCCTGAACAACTCCT
Source organism: Neoceratodus forsteri (assembly GCA_016271365.2). NCBI lineage: Eukaryota > Metazoa > Chordata > Ceratodontiformes > Ceratodontidae > Neoceratodus > Neoceratodus forsteri. Next base: position 219,941,034 of record CM028138.1, on the reverse strand, counting down.
TCTCCGATCTCAGTCACATCCTTCCAACAAACTTCTTTGACCCTATTCCCAAGGACCCCTCTATCACCTCCACTATGACCACCCTCCCTCCCTTCTGGCTGAGAACCATCTTCTGTAATAAGGCTAAACACTACCTATCCAAAGCCTTGCGCAACTCGAGGTACAGCAGTGATTCCCTAGACCTTAAAATCCTCTGTCTAACTCTTGACGAGACCCTCCCTCACCTCACCAAAATAATAAACTGCTCCATGCATCTAGGCCAATTCTCTATGCTCTAGAAAAATGGAATTATCATGTCAGTCTTAAAAAAGGGTGATCCAACCGACCCTGGTAACTATAGACCCATCACTATCCTACCCCCCCCCCACCTTTCTAAAGCTCTCGAAAGAATCATGTCAGACCAACTCACTGAGTACCTGGCTAATCACACTCTGCTTTGCCCTGAACAACACGGGTTCAGAGCAGGTCACAGTACTACCACTGCCCTTCTCGAATTTACATCTTACATACACGAGGCACTGGAACAGGGATCAATAGCAGGAGCTATCTTTGTTGACCTGACCAAAGCATTTGACACTGTCAGTCATGCTCTACTTATCCACTCTCTCCCTCCCCTCCTTCAATCTCGCCCCTGACACAATCTCCTGTTTCAAGCACTATCTCTCTGACCGGACACAAGAAGTCAAAATCAACATTACCCTGTCTGCCAAGCAACCAGTGCTTGCAGGTGTCCCTCAAGGGTCGATTTTAGGCCCTCTACTTTTCACCCTCTTTTTGAACTCCCTCCCAAAGGCCTGCAGTGGTAAGCTATTACTCTATGCAGACGACGCCGTAGTGTACTGGAAAGATAACACTCCTAACTCCCTTTAACATACCCTACAAGGCTGCTTTAGTGAACTAGATGCCTGGTTCACTGATCATCGATTAATACTAAATTACACTAAAACCAAATCTATGATCTTTGCTCACCACCAAAACCCCTACAGTAGTACCCACCTAAGTATCTCTAATTTTCAGGGCATCCACATTGAACAGGTCCCATACTTCAAATATCTAGGCATCACACTAGACACATCCCTCACCTACCACATACACATTAACCAGCTCTCCTCCTTGGTAAACACCTGACTTGGGATTCTCTATAGACACAGACACTGCCTCCCCCCCAGGCCCTACAGCTGGCAGTAACCAGCTCAGTCCTATCACAGGTCGATTACTGGATTATAATTTTCAGTATGGCTGACCTCACGACCCTTAACCGTATCAATCTTGCCCTCAATAAAGCCTGCCGACTAGTCACAGGCAGTGATAGACTAACCCTCATGTGCGATCTCTATAAGCGAGCGGACTGTCTGACCTTTGAAGGGAGGCTAAAATACCACACTTGCCTCCAAGTCAAAAAGATTCTCATGAAGCTTGCACCCACTGGCCTTCTCCCCCTCATCCTACTAAACCCACACAGGAGCACCCCTAGGCACCAGGCAAGCACCTCCCTCTTAGTCCCCCACTGTAGGACTGCACTAGGGCAAAGATCTTTCTGCTATTGGGCTCCCGTCTGGCTTAATAACCTCCCCTCTTCCATCTCCCTGGCCCCTAGTCTTGGCTTTTTTAAAAATGGAATTAAGAGACATCTCACTGACTCAGAGACAGGCAGCTGCTACTAATTCAGTACGGAAAAAAAAACAAAGCTAAAAAACTGCGGCTCCCATGACCCATAACTAGGTCTACAATCCCTATGGGACTCTAATCACAAGCTAGGCATAGGAAGCCCGCACAATCGGAATCCAGCTTCTCTCCACCTTGACGACCGAGGGTCTATCATCAACCCTAGAGATACTAACCAAGCATTGTAAATGAATGTAATCATGTAAAATTCTGTCTTAATGTGTTGTTCTGCTTAATGAGGTTTGCTCAAAATTGTCTTAAGTAATGTGTCCATTTTGTATTGACGTGGAGCCTTTGCAAAAGGGTCTTTGACTCAAAGTATCATAATTCCGAAACTTTAATAAAATAAGTAAATAAATAAATAAAATTATGGAGACCCAGGTGGAGTCTGAAAGGGTGGGGACTTTCTGCAAAGCTTTCTTTGAGGTGTGACCCATTCCAGTGGTCCGAGTGTGACCTGTTGCTGTGGAGCCTCACTGCCTTCTTGAGGTTCTTCAGACAAGTGTCCTTGGAACAGACTTCTTCTTCTTCTTCTTCTTCTTCTTCATCTGCTTGAGTGTTCATCCTGGAGGAGAAACTGTCTGGACACAAATAGGAACTCTTTACCTAGCTCCCCTCCACTAAAGGACATACATAGTGGTGGCTGACACAGTGCTGGTCAGCAGTATCTAGTGGCATGTCTCATTGAATGTGTTACAAATCCATTCAGAGTTTTAGTAATAATCTGGTTAAAGTTATGAATATTTAGAGCAATCCACTCAGAGTTTTAGTGATAATCTAGCTAATGTTACAACCCTTTTAGAGTATAGATATTTAGTATAGATCTTGTGTTATTTTAGATAGTTTCTGTAGGTGTTGTGTTATTTTAGAAGTGTCTAATAAAAATACTTTGACTGCATTCACGTCAACTTCACGCATCTCTCTCTCGTACATTCCAGCTAGTGGCAATTGGCCTGGGTTCCCATCCTTCTCCAATGCTCACTTGCTGGGCATCACCTGAAAAGCCACCTCCGGGTGGTTGGCTTAGTCGAATTCCACTTTCCCTCCAAGATGTATTTGGGTGGACCTGAGCCCTGACCTGTTAGAGTTTGGTCGGTGTCAGCGTTCCTTCCCCTCACTCTCTACCAGAGTATAGAATGGAGATTTTATAGGGGATGCGATACTGTATTGAAAGTCAGTGGAGTTAATAGAGGTTTGGAATTATGTGTTTTTGTTTCTGAGAGTGGATGAGAAGCTGTCAGTGGCTGCATTCTGAGTATTCTGATGTTAATAAATGAGAGACATACTTGGGAAGTCCATAGCAGTAGGTGAGAGGAGATCAAGACATGAACAAGGGTTTCAGCAGAGGAGGGGTCTAGGATGTGATAGATTAGGCCAATAGTATATTGTGAAGATGATAGCAGACAGAATAACAGGACATACAGGTGTGGGGAGTAAAAGTGCATTTAGCATTAGTTGGGACTCACAAATTTGTGACAATGAGGGCCAAGAGAGAGGCATTAAGGAGAGTAATGGGAGAAGTTGATTTATGGAAGAAGGTGCCCTTTTTTGCTGAGGAGAAACATTTCAGTCATTGCAATATAAGGCTCAAGGAAAGTGAATTTAGGCCATAGTTTATTCTGTCAAGACAGGAGGGGAGAAAGAGAATAGGACAGGACAGGATCAGAGAATAAGTTGCAAGAATTGCAAACTTGCATATCGTTGGCACAGAAGTGATAACTGTGGCCCAGAGAGGTGGAGAGACGGTGATAAAAAGAGAGAGAGGAGGTAGACAGAGGACAGAGAGCAGAGGCCATTTGCATGCACATTATGGCCTCATTAGCATGCCATGCAGCCCCTTAGCAGCCATGCTGGACTATAGCATAACGGACTCCCTTGAGTGACGTGTCTAGCGGTTCCCTCACCTCTCAGTCACCAATGTGAATAGTAATATTGTATATTTCCTGTTGTCTAGTCATCCCCCACCCCAATCACCCATGTTGCTATTTTATTTTTATTTTCCTGGCATCCAGGATATTATTTCCTTTTCCCTGGTGACTAGTGGTCCCCCACTCCCATGCTTGCCCCTGCTGTGACTAATCTGTAATCTTCCATACTGTGCATGCTCTATAGTTACCCTGGTAGCTATTGGTCCCCCTAGTAAATAGCAGCCAATCCCACACCTGGCACGCCCACTGTGCCCACTGCCTCACACCCCCCCCACCCTGGACACTGGTCAATAGACATGGCCAGCAACGGTGACCAGTACAACACTCAACTCACCTCCTCTGTTGGCCACTGTTTGATTGTCAGTGAGTGGTTGTGAGCACATAATACTCACAATCACTCACAGACATTCAGATGGTGGTCAGCTGAGGAGGTGAGTGAAGGGCTGTGTTGGTTGCTGGCCGTGTCTATGGACTGGTGTCTGGGGTGATGGAGGGGTATGGGGTGGTGGGTATGGAGTGGGTGGGTTGGGAGAAGGGACCACTAGCCACTAGGGTAACTACAAAGTATGCACAGCATTAGTGAGTACAGATTAGTCACAGAATGTGTGCTGGTGTAGGGGTGGAGAAATCACTGGATGCCAGGGAAAAGGAAATAATATATCACCATGGTGATCAGCGGGAGGGGGGGCCACTTGATGCCTGGGGTGCACAATATTGCTAACAACCTAGATGAATGAGGTGGCAGAGACCACTAGACACCAGGGATATACAATATTACTATCAGCATGGGTTATCAGCGGTGGGGAGACCACTAGATGCTAAGGATATTCAATATTACTATCAACTTGGGCGATTGGGGGGACCACTGGACACCAAGAATGTGCAATATTATTATCAACATTGGTGAAGACAGGATGGGGGATCACTAGATGCTAGGGAAATACAATATTAATACCAGCATGGGCATTTGGGGTGGGGCAGCCATTGCACCTAGTTAAGGGCAGAATTTTGGTAGGATTAAACAGCATTGCAATGGCAGCTGTTTAGTGCTGTTGAAACAGCTGGATATACCGCTGCATCATTTATGCATGAGGGATCCCTCATTCGCATAGGTGCAGGCAGTAGCATATTATGCACGGTCATGTTGTCAGGATAGCATGGCGCAGTGTGGGCCTCTGAATATGCCTCTGATGCCACCTCAACTTCTTGTGTACTATAGTAGTTATTGTGCATAGGAATGTGGCATGTTTGGATGCTGTATGTTTTAGTACCATATAATATTAAAATCTCTCTTTTTTGTATGACCTTTCATTGATTGAATCTTATATGCAATCATTGTATCTACTTAGTTCTGTATATATTCACTAACGTATTCTCATATGTAATCTGTCACCTCTAGCAGCTATTGTGCAAAGGGTTGTGTTGTGAGTCTGTTTTGTAAGTTACAGAGTTTCAAATTGTGTTTCCTTGAATGACATTGCATTGTTTGTTCTTGTAAGTATTCCTTGTATTTACATAGTTCTGTATATATTCATGAAAATATTCCTATATGTATTTTATGTCCAGGCCCATCTTGCAAATGAGTTTTCCTCAATTATATTTCACCTGGTAAAATAAAGATTGATTGATTGACTGATTGATATGGCCCTTGCCCTGACTTTTAGCATGGTGTTAATCTGATTAGCTTGGCGCTATTTGAATATGGGGGCCCATTTGAATTGTGCACTTCATATTTATTGGTTCATTAACCACAAATTGGGACTGACAGTGTTAAGCAAGTCACTTTTTAAAGCAACTCATTACCACCAACGATATCCTCAGTGAGGTACAGCCCCTTCATTAGTTTTAGGTTGGCTGTTTCCTGACTGGGAAAATAACTATTGTTTTGTTACAACTTCAGCCTTTGAGCATTAAGCCATTGGAAAGCACTGATGTGGATTTGCAGTAAAAATCTATGTGACACCTGCTGGTTGACAGCATTACTTCTGATAAGGCACTAAGCACTTTATTTAACACTGCTTGTTTTATAATTATTTTTCTATTTGCAAAGTCAGCAACCAGAAATCAGTTCAGATTGTCTGTAATTGCTCAATTCTAGATTTACGTGTGGATGCTATACCGTTGTAAAGCAATTTTTGCTCACCGAGCGAGCTATGTGCTACTTTTATAATTGCTGCAAGATTCATGCTATTAATAAAAAGTAATGTAATCACATTTAAAGGTCCAGGGCAAGTTTCTTAACTGTCTACACAAGGTATACAATATTTTTGTGGATGTGCCACTGCCCCTCCCCCCCCACTTCAGTAGGACTATATTATCACATGGTGTTATCCACATGACAGTGCTACACACCCTTTCTCTGTAATGAACTAGGTTATTTTGTGTGTGTTTTGAATGAGAGGTAGTCCAATTAGTGGATTCGGATTTTATAAACAAGTGCTTCAGGTTTCCATGTTTCTCACATTGGTCTGTATGCACGTAAGTGTGGATTGCCTATGCACTGTAGATCAGTGGCATGTGAGCAACCCTACAACAGAATGCCACACACCCTGGGTCCAGTGGAACCCCAGCAGCGTTCACGAAAGGGACACATATCCCTTCTGTACCGGATCCCCTCACCAGTCATGCAGCTACATGTGTGGCTGGTCTGGCAGCATGTCTGGCGGTGTGCCCATGCACCGCAGCTTTCATAAAGTCAGAGTGTTGGACAAGAGGGCATGGAATACAGCAGCAGAGACCCTCCTTATCTTTTGTATGCAACCAGTATACACTCTCTGGCCATGGCAGGATGGACGATCTCCCCACCATGCTGCCCCAGCCCTCTGGGCTGACAGGGAGGGCTGGAGGTAGCCATTTGGGTACTTGCCCATATATTTTCATTTTTTCCTTCCACCCCTTCCCAGAATCCCCTGCTCACATGGAGCAGGGACCACTTCGGCACCCATGATGGGCATCTGAATGGATTCTCACCTCTGTCCTCCGATCTGCCACTGTGCAGCATGCCAGGGGGCATGACTGCAGACAGGTGCATGGTAGTAGTTTCGTGCCTGCTGACCACCGTGCACCTGTCGGGGGTGCGGAGCAATGTGGGCTGGGTGTACACGAATGGCATGTACCCAGCCCTGTGCTTGCTTTACAATGACAGCAGCCAATCTGATGACAGACTATTACAGATGAGGAGAGCAAAAATATACACCTCTTAACCTTAGAATGTAACAGTGTTTTGGGGTCACTAGATCATATGAGACCCAGAAACTCACAGATTTAAAAAGGAAAGCAGTCCATTCCCACCTACATGCAGCATCTGTATTTAAATATAGGAGGGACAAACAAGTTCAGCATGGATTCAGAGTGCAGAAAAACACCTATGTTTGCAATGGACGATACTGATTTTATGAATGAGTGGGAACGTGTTTTAAACAAATGTGCACAACTGCAAGTTGGTGGTTCTAAAGCAATCTAGAAGGACTATGAAGCAGTACAAAAGGAAATTGCAGAAATGGAACCTGAAGTATACCAAGGAATTTCTCAAGAGGAGATTTCATCATGGAAACAAAAACATTGATGAACAAATAAAAAAAAATAGCAGAAGGGCATCAAAAGATATAAATTACACAAACATAAATGGGATATCAGAGACTACAACATGGTGGCAATTAACCCATAGCCCTTGCATTCCTAATGCCCACATTTGTGGTGGTGGGGGCATAATGAAATAAAACCGACAGGAAAATAAAGAAAACTCTTCTGGGTCACCAAGTCAGGGGAGAAGCTAGATATTCAGAGACAGAAAGGAAGAAAGCTGTACATGTGGATAGTTAAGAAATCGAGTATATGCAACAGGCTGACTTAAAAAATGCAATTTTTTTTTTCAAATTGTTTAAGCACATGAAACACACTAAGCTGAAAGCTTGTTTACAGGTGCAACCTGGGAGAACAGGGAAGTTAAGTGACTTGCGCAGAGTCACACAGTATGCAAGTGGGGGCTGTAGAATTCAAACTCAGGTCTCCAGATTCGCAGCTCAGAGCCTTAAACCACTGCGCTATACTTCCAATTTACCTTCATGCGTGAGGGGGCAGGCCCATACTACATAAGTGGCAATGCCTCAGGTAAGTTATGAAAGCCCTGCTTTCTCACAAGTGATGGTAAACTGTGTACTGTGAGCCAGACCATTGCATAGTTGACTTCCTTAGCTCAGCTAGATGGTTGGACCAGAAAAAAAATCATCTGCCTCTGCTCTGAACAGATCCTCTCACTCTCACTGTCCAGTCTTCTCTGTCCTGATGGTCACGTTCACCGGTGACAAGAGTACTATGAGTTGGACCAACTCTAACTTCAGCCTCACACCTCAGTGACCAGTCCCCCCCCTCCCATTCCAACCCAAAGCAGTAACTGTATTACATCCCCATGATGATGAAGCCAGCAGTAGTTCATGAATATAAGCTGAGCCAAAATGGAGCTTTGGGTGCCAGTCAGTAACTTCTGACTCCTGTGCAGCACAGTCTACGCCACTTACATGCTGCCTCCCAGCATCACCGTGATGCCCATCTCATCTTGAGCTGATGGTCTGTTCTCACTGTCAGTGTCTCCCCCTCAAGTCAGGGCAGCAGGGAAGAGACAAAAGCAGACCCAAATCTAAACTTTTTCAAGTGCTGTAACTACCAGCTCACACAAGCTGCCAAAACAGCTCTAGAGAGTTAACTAGTGGGTCAAGCAAGCCAGCATGAGTCAGCACCCGCACATCACTAGGATAACATGATATCTTGTGAGTTGGATACAAAATGTCACGTTTTATCCTGTCACTTTTATCTCCACTAGTGTTGTATAAATCAAGCTAGTATGCTGTGTAATCAGGTCAAAGTGGATGTTGATGATTATTACCCCTGCCTTCTGGGCTCAAGTAAGGTTGGGGGGCCGGGGTCATTAAACTCCAGGTGGGGGGGGGTTCATATCCTAGATTTAAATAATTGTGTTCGGCATCTGCCAAATGAAAATTAAGGTAAGTCTGGTGTAATTATTGCAACCCCCTGAGATGTGGTGCCTCCCTTCCTCCCTACAGGATCAACCTCTCTGTAGAGCAGCACAGCACCAAAATTCCCCACAAATGCAGTTCTTGAACTAATGATTTGCCCATGGAAGTAAGTATAAACAAATAGCAAGAGCTTATTAGGGTAGTGGGATCATGTTCTGTGGAAAGGGTAAGAAATGAGGTTGCAGTACAGTGGCTTCCGTTATAACTCGTTTCAATTGCCATTCTAGGTATAGCCAAATAAACCGTATGAAATAATGTACTGTAGGTCCCTTTCTGTATTTCCTATCCCCTTCTAGGCACAGTCAATATATACAATATATATAAGGGATATGCTGTGGCCTTACCAGAAATTGTGCTGATATTTTTTCCCCCCAAGTGCAATTTGACATTATGACATCACGAGTGGCAAAGCCATGAGTGTTGTCAAAGGTCAAACTGCACGAATAGAAATAGCAGCACTATTTCAGGTAGGGCCATGGCATATTTCATTTATGCAATGCCCTTTGTGTTTGTCTGGTTTTCTATTTGTAAAAAAAATATATTTTCTTTTTTATTTTATTAGTCCGAGCGTTATTCAGTCTGACTGAGCAGATTCTATTCCTGTTTGACACATGCAACACTAATGCAAGCGTCAGTGCATCAGTGCATATTGGTGCTGTGGTGTTTTGTTGTGGGAGAAGTGGGCAGTCTATTCCAGGGAGAAAGTGGCTCGTAGTACAAGTGGAAGCTGGGGATGAGATTATAGTTATCGGAGTGGTGTAGAGTGGAGTGCCAGTGGGGCACAGACGTGGAAGTTTCTCAGACGGAGAGGGAGGTAAGACAGTCATAATTTGAAGTAAAATCTTGTGCCTGGCAGGGAACATCGGGAGTGTTTTCATGGATTATAGATTACAAGATATTTTGACAATTAAATCAGCTTTGTTCTGCTAAAAGAATGGAGAGGGAAAGTGACTGTGGTTGCTGACCGTCTCCGAGAAATGAAACTTGAGCTGGAGCCAGGAAGTGAGCAGCTGCATTTCGATTGTGCTGTTCATGGTGCTGGCTCCAGCTAATGGCAATCTACAGTGAGAATATGTTTGCCCTGGGGACCTAGAATGAGAGTATTTTGATATTTTCCCTCTACGTCTGGAAGGAGTCAAAATATCATTGATAGATGCCTGAAGATATGATCAAAGGTGTTGCATAAATATATACTGCATATGAAAGATGGGTAGGTGTGGTATACATAAGGAATAAGACAAGACCAGGTGTGGTTTATGGCCTGATAAGAGCATGCCCCAGGTGTGTAATGAGGCATGAGACGCTTCTACCAAGTGCCTTTAGCACCTGGGAAGTGCTCTTATCAGGCCATAAATCACACCTTGGAGTGTTTTATTCCACTTATAAAATGAGTCCCCCCTGTAAAGAAGTTCATTTAAAAAATGCACATAAAAAGTATGCAAAAAGAGTAAAAAATATATCCGTAGGAAAAAAACTAAAAGTGGTCCTTATCATTGTCTTGGCATGGAGATGTCACTAGAGAGTGTTGGTGTCTGTCTGTGTGTCTCTCCACCTCCCCCACATACACATGCTAACTCAAAATCCTCCTCAATATGCTTTCTATTTTTTTTATTTCTTTTTAGTATTTCTGAGTTTGCCTTTATTTGCTGCTCTGGTTTTGTAATGCTCTGTGTCAGTTTCACTGAAATTTCGAATGGGAGCAAGCATGCCTGCCATCCTGTCCCGTTCCCCACCCCACCCCCAGCGACACTCAGAAACCTCTACAATATGTCTATTTTACTTTTTTTCAACACATTTCTTACTTTTCAACACAAAAAGCTGTGGATCCACTTGGAACGTTTGTGCCTGGATAAATTAACAGTCCTCACAAACAACAAACCCACATAGAACAACAGGCAGTTCAGTGCAAAAACATATTCTTTATTAAAAAGCAGTTAAAATTCACACTTACAGGTGAACTCTTCTTTCAGGCAGTGCACATGCACAGTATTAGAGCGTGCTAGTGAAAAATGCTAGTAACCAAGTTTTAGTTAGAGGGAGCAGGAATGATTGTGTCCCATATCGGCTGCCTTACTTACCGGTTTTCCCTACTAATGCTTTCCTGAACCCTGCTGTGGCAATTGCTCTGTTTTTAATAAACATACATGCCACTCTGTGAAAGTTTTCTGGGTGGACAATATCACAGCTCTAGGAGGTAGCCAGGACTGCAGCATGCGCTCATGTAGGCAGTCAGGTTGGGGGCATTGCTGCGTTACCGGCATTAACAGCTGGAGAGTCTATGCTTCATCTAGAATGGAAACAACTTTGGTGTAGGCATGGATCTTTGCCTGCACTGCATCTTGATTGGCTAAAGAAGTGCCAATCAGCACAATATGCCCTGATAAGGACACAGCCAAAGGTACCTCTTAGCCTATCAGGATGCAGAAAACTTCTGACACATTTTACAAAAGGAAATAAAGCCATCAACGGGGCTAACCAGATCATAAAGCCACAAGCCCAAAGGGAGCATAGTTGTGTGATCTTGGTGGCTTTATTTCCAAGTACAATAGACGTACCCATCTTTTATGTCATATATTTGGAGGGTTACTGTTAGTTTTGATCGCAATTGCTTACATGGGGAAAGGATATACAGGGAAATAGCTACTAACCGCATCTATGCAGAAAATTCTCATCCATGTAAAAAAAAAATATATATATATATAGCATATGCGATGGGGTGCAGTCAGATAAACAATTTATTTTTATGAGTTTACAGTGAACACAGGTAACCCCATGACTGGTGGAACATAGCGGAGCCACGAGTGTTTTTACCAAGGTCACTGTGAATGAGTAAAAATAAACTGTTTATCTGACAGCCCCTCCACCCATCGCATATTCCATTTATGCAATATGGACCAGCTTTCTTTTCTTTTTTAATTTTTCTTTGTTTCTCCATTTTTTTTTTAAATAAAAGAGTTACTGCACCTTCAAGAGGACCACTGCTATGGTGGTTACCATGGCAGAGACATCAGGACATTTTGTCATCCTATTATCATTGGGCATAATCGGTTGAGCAACATGAGCTGCTGAAAAATTCAAAACAAACTAGCAGACTGGCTTGGTGGGTGAAACAGAAGGGAGTCATGTCCTCATCCTTTTTTTAATGAAAACTTTGCTGAGAGTGCAAACATGAAGACCAGGTTTATTTGTAGCAGGTGAGCAGACTGTCAGGTGATAGGTGTGCAGTGAGCTTGTGGCTTGATATAGTGTGACTGCTGCCATGTGGTTTTGGAAAGAGCAAACTGAGCTGTGGGTTGGAGGTGGAGGTTCAGGAAAATAATTAGGTACTGTTTGTTTGCTGGTGTACAAAAATTATACTGTGGGCAAAGCAGGTGCAAAAGTCATCAAATGGCAGGGAAGCAGAAGGTCTGAGGTGGAGAGGAGGGAAAGCATGAGGCTGACAATGGGAAAGCACAGATTGGAAGAAGTAGTTCCGGCCAGCTGGGGGGGGGGGGTTGTCTGATGACGAACTAGCTAGGTGTATAAATTAGGTGTGACATGCCGAGTAGATGTATAAATCAGGTGTAACATAATAACTATATGTATAAATATAATATTCTACATTTATACGTATGGTTTCTCTATAGATGGATTTATCAGCAGTTGTCTCTGTCCAGCCCTATTGCATAAGTATATATATATATATATATATATATATATATATATATATATATATATATATATATATATATATATATATATTATAGGGCACGGTAGTACCCTATAGTTAGGGTTGGTACAGCCTTTTAATGTTAAATCTTAATTTTTGCACCTCAATAACTTTGGCATTTTTCAACGAAATTGCCCCCAAAATTGGTATGTGCTGTCATGCTGCCAGTGTCACAAGATGTGAAAAGTTTTATGATGGCAGCTTTTACAGTTTTTGAGATATAAAGTGGTCAAAAAGCTAAAAATGAATGTTTTTTTCCTCGTAGGATAACAAGGGATTTTTTGCCCTCATCTACAGTACACACAGAATGACATTTTTCTCTGAAATCTTTATGGATGATAGGGTATGTGCCAAAGGTGTGTCTTTGGATGGTTTGGTGAAAAAATATATTACCATTTTTGAATTATAATGATTTTTGTGATAGATGCAGGACAGGATGTGTGTACTGTATTTTGAAAATACAGTGCGAATGGTAATTAGAAAAACTATTCAAACTGTATTTTGAAAATACAGTTCAAACAGTATTTTTAATTACCTTTCAGTTTAAAATGTTCTGCTGTAAATAAGGTTTTGTAATAGTAGTGTAGACATTTGGTAACTGTGGGAAGTTTTGTGATAGATGCAGGACAGGCAGTGCAAACAGTATTTTGTAAGTACAGTATGAACAGTAATTAGAAAAACCATTTGCACTGTATTTTGAAAATGCAGTTTGAACGATATTTTTAATTACCTTTCGGTTTAAAATGTTCTCCTGCTGTAAATAAGGCTTGTAATTAGTAATGTATACATGTAGTAAGTGAGGGAAGTGTGTGTGTTCCGTTTACTCTAGGGTCATATATAACAGCTTAGCATCAATACAAGAACATAAATTGCATATCTCACATGTCTCACATTATATAGACATTTCCATAAATAAAACAGAATATATTTTCATCAGTACCACTGAATCTAAGGGGAAATATGGGGGAGGGAGCATGGAAGCTGCAGAATTCCTGAAGTGAGGCTAGGTATTACCACACCATAAAGCACAAGGATACAGAGATGGAGCTCAGCCTCTCCTCTATCAGTTATAAAAGTACCGTGCTGTCATCTTTGGTCATTGCCTGTATGATCCACTTACATCATCTGGAAGAGCACTGCTTTTCCCTATCATTTATGGAGTATGTTTTTCTCTCCCTTTTATAAATTCTGTATAGCAGATCCCTTCATTCTTTCAGGATGCTGGCTCACTGGATTAGTCACTTTTTAGTAATTCATTTTTGCTGTTGTGGTCAGTATACCCAGTAAATATTTATTCATCCGGTCTCTGGAGCCTGGAAGATATGATAAAAGTAGAAAAAGTGTGATGTGAGAGTACCTGTGTGTTGCATTATTTCATCGGTCTCTTTTCTGTGGTGTTGCCTCTTTATAGATCACTGGTGAGACCCCACCTGGAGCACTGTGTCCAGTTTTGGAGACCACATCTCAGGAAAGACATTGACAGAGTGGAGGTGGTCCACAAGAGGGCTACCAAGATGGTACAGGATCTGCATCAAAAGCCCTGTGAGGAGAGGCTAAGGGAACTCAATATGTACACCCTGGAGGAGAGGAGGGAAAGAGGCTATATGATAAGAGACCTTTAAATACCTCACGGGGTGAATAAGGTACAGGTGGGAGGTATTTTTCAGAGGAAGGCATGCTGTAGGACAAGTGGTCATGATATGAAGCTGGAGAGGGGTAGGTTCAAGAGAGATCTGAGGAAATACTTCTTCAGAGAAAGGGTGGTGGATGCCTGGAACAGTCTTCCAGTGGAGGAAGTGGGGGAGAAAACAGTGGTGGGATTCAAAAACCCCTGGGATAAGCAGAAGGGTATCTTAAGGGGTAGGTAAGGGGTGGAAGAGAAAGTGCTGTAGTCCTGGAAGGGTCTGCAATGAAAGCAACACAATCAAAATGGACAGATTGGATAGGTCAAGCAGCCCTTATCTGCTGTCAGTTTCTGTTTCTATGTTTTCCTAATTCTGCTTTAAACTGCATTAGTACTGGGCAGTCCCACATAGTATGTGCATGATCTGCTCTGCGTTCCCTGCGATTCCTCCTGCACACTGCTGTGTGATCTATTTGTTGCTGTGCTGTGATTATTGGGGTTCTGAAGTAACGCATCACATGTTTCCACATGTACTGTCTCCACCCCTATGAACTTGTCACTTCATGTTTCCACATGTACTCTCTCTACCCCTATGAACTTGTCATTTTATATATCTCTCCACAATTCTGGATACACTCTTCTGTTTCTATATTCATACTTAAGTTCTCTGCTCACTTGAGTCTCACGGAATCTAATTCCTGGGGTCTGGATTCTAGTATACTGTGATAACGATTGGAGATTAAAGGCTCTGTATTGCCTAACCCAGTATTCTCAATTAAACCAGCAGGGGTATGTCTGTCATGGTCCAGACTTTCAGGAGTAGGGTTTGAATAATATGTCAGACCTGAAGTTACTGGTAGAAGTCTTTGAGGAATGCTATATTTCAATTGGAGATTTTTAAAAGATTCCAGTGTGATGCCATCATACAGTTGGAAGATGTACTAGTGAGAATTTCTACCCAGGCTCTATAGCCTGGACCTTGTGTGCTTAGCAGAAAATCTTCTGACAGTGCCAGCAGACACAGTAAAGTTAAAAAAGCTGTCAGGAATAGTGACTTTCTGACAGAGTGCCAAATTTGTATAAATTGTATCATGGCTGGGATGCCATGTTTCTCTTCATGAGCCCCTGAAACATGAAAGAGAAGTTTAGCCATATCTGAAAAGGGAAGAAAGTTCTGTTCTATTTGTATCCATATTGTCCCTGGACAAGATATATGCCACATCCAAATTATGCGTAAGTGTACTGCCCAAATAATAGCCTCGTAGGTCAGCTCAGCTGAGACCCTCCAGGGATTTGGGGAGCTGAAGAAGGGAATATTTAATACAAGGCCATTTACCAGCCCATACTGTTATCAACCTAAAGATCATTTACTGCCAGTTCTGCCTAGTGCTTGGCGAGATTCATAACAGCAGGTTTTGGAATAAAAATATAGGTCGAAGTAAGGTTACTGTACTGTACATATAGCATTGGTTGTGCAAAAGATGTAATAATTAAGAGGGGTCCTGTGTTCTAGGGCCACACTCATCTGGGATGTCCGTGGAGGGTACTTGTGTCATAAAGGGCCTCCTCATCTTTGGTGAACCTGATGCCTAGATACTTTAATACTGTAAGGTCACATTTTAGTGGATACAGATGTTGAACAGTTGGGGAGGGAGAACAGATGAGAGTTAGTAATTCTGTTTTTTGCAGCATTCTATTTAGATCCTGCAATCTCACATAATTCTAGAAGCAATGCAAATACTGCTGGGATTGAGTTCTCTGAGTCTGACAGATATAAAAGGACATTGCCTGTATATAGGTTTATACAGTGTTCCTAGCTTTCCACCTGTACCGCTGACACATTATCAGCTTGTCAGATCAACTGAGTTAGGGTTTCAATATAAATTGCAAATAATAAGGGGGACAAAGGGCACCCCTGACGTGTACCCATCCCCCCCAAAAAAATCCGGGAAGTCATTACCATTGAGTGTGACCCTTGCACAAGGAGTTTTATAGAGAAGATGGAGCAGTGCAATAAATGGGACCAGGAATCCTAGCCCACCAGTACCTCATACAGGAAGGGCCTGGAGACCTGATCAAAGCCTTGCCCCACATCAAGGCAGATCACTGTGGCTGAAATACAATGCTGTTTCAAATATGATGTTGTTTCAAGTGGTCGAGAATGTGCAATGTCCACCTGGTATTGTCAGTGGCCTAGCTTGACCTCACAAGTCATGTGTAATCAAGACAAATCAGAGTGGGGGAGTATTCTATCTAATCTTTTAGCTAAGATGGACATAAAAATGTTAAAGCCCATATTTAATACAGAAATGGTATGGTAGGATTCACTGTAATTTAAATTTTTCCCTTGCTTTGGGAGTACTGAGATTGTGGCTTGATCCCAAGAAGGAGAAGGGGTTCATCCACCAGTGAGGACTGCATTATATACCCAAAGCAGATGAGGGTTGTATTCTCTAGAATACAGCCATCTGGGCCTGGAGCCTTTTATCTCTTCCTTTTCTTTAGAGTCTGATATATCCTTCTCAATGATGGGGCTTAGCAGAACCTCTGCCTGGTCCCTGGGTAATTTTGAGAGTCTCATTTTACTCCAAAAAGCCTTAATGGCATCTCGGTCAGCCTCTGTCTTCAGTGTGTATAGAATTTTTTAATATTCTTTAAAGGCACTGGCAATATCACTACCCTTGTTCCCATTAAGGACAACAGTCAGTACAAAGGACCCCATACTCAAGTGTGAGACTAGTCCCAATGTGCACATTGTGGACAAAAACATTTTGGTTTACTTACTGTTTACTGTAGTATAGTAGATTGTATCAGACTAATTTTGCTTAGTTGTAGGCCGACATCTTTTACCACAAATCCCAGAATCCTCTGCAGCTGACATCAGAGCAGTAGGCATCAGTTGGGAGATTCAATAGCCTGCAGTGCATATTATAGCTTTTAATAATCTCCAATCAGTTGTTTCCTAGAGCTGCTGTCCTTCATGGGTTAGGTATAGTCTTCTATGACTGTACATAGCCCATGGAGGACGGCGGGACCAGCAAACAACCAATCAGAGCTTATATAAAGTCTAACATGCGTTGCAGACTATTGAATCTTCTCACTGCTGCCTACTGCTCTGATGCCATCTGCTGGGGATTCTGGGATTTATGGTAACAGAAGATATCAGCCTACAACTAAGCAAAATTAGTCTGATACAGTCCACAACAATACAGTAAACAGTAAGTAAATCAAAATGCTTTTGCACAAAAAGTGCACATTGGGACCAGCCCCACACTTGAGTGTGGGTGCCCTAGGTAGTGACTGTTCCCCTTTAACTTTTTTTAAGTGGGTTGATTATGGAGGAGATAATAGCATGGGCCTTCTGACTTTGGAACTGGTATGGCAGCAGTCTAGTCACTTGTGGTTCCTCCAAAATGACATAGTGCACTCACTGCTTCTGACCCAAGTGCCACCAGTCTGCAAAACTATACAACAGCGTACAAGGAAAAGAGATTGCAAAGTGGGTACTATGCAATAATGAATTTGTTTAGTCACACAGGCCAAAAAGGACACTCCTAGTGCCTTGAAGCATCCTGCCTCTCCTTTTTTTTTTAATTTATTTTATTTTTCAACAGTCCAGATCAACAGAACAAACAAGAAAACAAACACACAGAGAATACAATCCTGCCTCTTTTAATGGGAGTGAGACAATAAATCAATTGTCCACCAGTTTATCTCATCACCACCACCACTGTCACATTTTCTCCTTACCCTATTTCCACTCCCACCCTTACAACCAACCCCTCCCTCCAAAGCTTCTTCTCCCTCACCCTCTCCAACACAAAATCCTCCCTCCACTTACCTTCTCCCCTCCCCTGGACATTGATTCTGTAGCATTTCAGTTGGTTAGTTGCATTCTGTGGATACAGTACCATTGCATTTTTTAGCATCTGTTCAATATGTGAATTTTATATTTAAATTTATATCCATACTTGCATTTGGTTTCCGGGCTGTGTTTCTATTTTCTGTTTTGTTAAGGGCTTTAATGGCGATCTTAGAATTTTCTGTCATTTCTTCTGTGTTTGGATGTACCATTTGGTCTGTTACTGAAATGCTCTTGTAACCCCCCTACCAATTGGGGGCTTACCTGTCACCATGCAGCCCTTGTTCCTTCCTCTCTTCCCGGGTACCTCCTGATATGGCCTGCATTTTATTTTTGGTCCCCTGGTCCTCTTTCTGCCCAGGGTGCCCTTTCTAGCCCTCAAATGAAGAAATCCAGCCCTCCAGGGCTCATAAAAAGTAAACTGCGATCGCCCGCCTGAAGCCATGCCCTCGGGGGAGTGGGGATTGTGCAGGCATGAGCAGCACCTTTGATCTGTGACCGCTTCAGCTGGCGGTCAGTCTGAGGAGTGTTTTGTTGGTCCCGGGATCCCAATCAGCTACAGTAAGTTGGACCCGGTGACCACGGACAGGCCCCTGAGTGGCCGCTCCTTGTAAAATTTAAGGAGATCTAAGAGGGAGTCTCGATCGGGGTTTATAAATATTCATGAGCCTGAGCCCCAATAGTGATGAATATTAGTAAGGGTCTGTCTGCCCTTGGGGCAGCTTGTTCTCGGCTGTGGCCGAAAAGGAGTAGAAAAAAGGTTTAAAAATATTGTAACTGCTTCTGTATGTTGGGGAAACATGCTGTATAAGGGGGGGAGGTGGGAGTATTAAAATTAAATACTGCTTTACTCCTGGCTGCACCAGACCAATATTGGGACTCAGATGAGACAGCCTGTCTGCTGCTGCAAGGTGTCCTTAAATATCGGCAGCAGTGACAGGAAAATGGACTGAGCTATTTCTTTTTCTGTACAGTGACAGCAAGTACACTTCCAGGGCTAATGGACTGTGGGGCATTGGGGCAAATATTTAATTATTTCTGGCTGCACCAGCGCTTTGATTTGGGACTGTCACTAATCCGCTCAAAGGACAGTGGGTTAAGCAGCCATTGCAAGCAGTCACAGCCAATCGTAAAGCTGGAATAACAAAACCAGGACTTGTGGGACATTCACATAAGCTCATGGGTAAAAGCCAAGTGCTCTTGGGGACATACAGGGACCTAATTCTAGGTGCCAAAACAACAGACCAACAGTGCATTGAGTGAGGTTCATGTATTATTCATTTTTGTGATTGACAGGCCTTCCAGCCAATCGGAGGTCATGCAGCCAAAAGCTTCAGCCAATAAGGAGCCTCAGAAGAGCCCTACAAGAGACCAGCATTTTGCTAGATTCCAGATTGCAAATTTGAGAGGGAGATGGAGAGAGATTCGAACAGGAGCCCCCTTCCCCACAGGGGTAGGGGACTCAGGCCCCCAGCCACGCAGCCAAGCCTAGAGAGGGTGTGCCTTCTTTATTTAGTTAAAAGCTTAAAAATAATGTAGTTTGTTAAACTGCTAGCCTGGAGGTTGCCAGAATGTACTCCAGGTGCTAGCCATCTCTTCCACGTCGGGGAAAGATGTGGATCGAAACCAGATGACATCAAGCAGCTGTGAGAGAGCTGAAAAAAAACTCAGTTGTGAGAGAACTGAAGACCATCAGGAGCCTTTTATAGTGGGGATCATCCGTGAGGAGCCTGAGTAAGTACTCTTGTACCCCCCAGTGCAAGAGCGAAAGCAAGCTAAGTAACTATGGGCTGTCATGCCCCTGTAACTGTTCAAGTGACCAGAAAGCAAGCTTGATAAATCTGGGCTGCCTTGCCCAAAGTGACTGTTCGATAGAAGATAGTTCTTCTGTTCACACCTTGCCCTGCCTGCCCTGTTTGTCTCAGCGTGGTTGGGTCTCTGGAATTGTTTCTTCAGATTGTAGCTGTTGCTGGGGGACCCATTGAGAGCCCAAAAGAGAACCATATAAATGTACTGGATGTACAATCACATAAATGTGCTGAGATGTACCTATGCTAAAAATTATCCTGGTCCCTTACTGCCCTGGGTGATCGCGCCACTCAACTGACAAGGGGTTGCTAGAGCATCCAAGGGTTTGTTTAAAATCTTCTGGGGCTCATGCATTTATGCACCTATGTTAAAAAGTATCCTGGTCCCTTACTGCCCTGGGCAATCGCTCTGCTCGACTGATGAGGGGTTGCTAGAGATTCCAAGGGTTTGTTTAAAATCTTCTGGGGCTTATGCATCTATGCATGTGGCCCCCACCCTTTGGAATTCTCTACTCTTTCAGTTATGTGAGTGCGCAACTGTGGAGGGTTTTAAACAGGCCTTAAAAACCTTTTTATGGATACAGGCATTTGGGGAATAACTGGAATACCATTTTATTTTCCCCATTTTATACTATTTATAATGTATGTAATTTTACGCTGCAGTTGTTTTACTTGTTTTGCAAGGCACCTTGATAATCTGAAAGGTGCCACATAAATAAAATGGATTTGATTTGATTTGATATAAATGTTCTGAGATGCACCTGTTGAGAAGTATCATACAAATGTGCTGGGATGCACCTATAGTATGTCAGTTATCTAGTAGAAATATCTCGTGGCGCCACCAACCATAGCCGCACTTCCACACTGATGGACTAAGACCTCAAAGTTAAGTCGGACTGGCCGATAAAATTCTGGGAATGACAGTTTTCCACCTTGCTTAATTATGTCTGGAAATATAGATGTTCTAGAGATATAAATGTACTGAATGCGACAACCATGAATGTGCTGAATATTCAGGATTGCCAATCCATGTTCCAACCATTGTAACAATGCTGGTTACCCGCTCCTGAAATGTTTCAGTTTGCGACAAGCAGGGCAACCCCTGCACTTCTGCTAAAAGTGAAAGTTGCTGTTGTTAATTTGTCTTCCAAGTTATTGCTTTCCTCTTCGAAAATCAAAGCCATCCAACGCCACCAGCTGCAACGTCCACCAGGCCTGCAACCATTCCAGGACTTTGGTAACTGGGTACCCAGGGCATTGTGTGAGATTGTGGGGTTTCATATGTGTTTGAGAACTGGTACCAGTGGTGGGAAAGTAAATGTGGTTCCATCTGATTTAATGCAGTTTAGATAGCCAGGGCTCTGGGTATCATCTAGGTTGGAAAAATGTGATTCTCTTTCTGCAAATCTGGTACTCACCCAGCTGGAGGGTTTCATCAGCACAAGCAAATCATTTGTACACTTGCAAATAAGAATCACTGCATAACCTCTGTTCCTCCTGTTTCCCCATCCTAACTCCTATGTAACCTAAATAAATATGTTTAATATTGCTTTTTGCAAATGGTTGCTGTGAGCATATTATTAGAGAGAGTCTTTAATTCCTAAATATCTGAAATGTGGGGAAATGCCAATGGGTCATGTTTTGGGGTGGCAAAAAGTAATTGTGGGCGGTATGACATCTTAGGGGGTTGTACTAGGTAACATCTAGCCCACTTTAAATTTAAACTCTGAGTGGAGGCACTGCACAATTTTAAAACCTAATGTGAGTTTGAGAACCCAAACCCCTTAGCCTACAGCGTACGTAGTAGGCAGGGGTATAACTCTAGGAGTAGCGCCACCTATGGGGTTTATTTATTATAAGCTTTGTAGTAATTTATTACGGACCACATAAATGGGGCTTCTGGGTGGCCTGAACTCTGTGCACATTCAATTTCATAATATATTGTCAGATTACTATTTAGTGTAGATCATCTATAAATCCTATTGAGTATTTCACATAATTGGAGTCTCACATTAGAGATATTAATTTACAGAGATTTTTCTTATGATATCACTGTAAACAGTCCATTTTTCTAGTTTCTATTTAATGTTTACTTGAAGTGATTTGTATTTGTATCAATATATGATGCCATCGCTATATGACACTAGCGGTGGTATAAATTGCTGTACAGTTGATTTATGTTACAGTACCTGTTAGAAGAGGCAGGGTGCCTTGAGACGCTAGGAATGTTCTTTTTGGTCTGTGTGCTAAATAAATTAATTACTGAGCAGTACCCAGTTTGTGCATTTTCTTGTATGTAGTTGCTCCTGGTCCCACCTCATAACATTTTTGTCATATAAAAGTGAGGGCAATCTCTGTTTACTTGGCATGCTATTGATCTGTCTTCCCCATTTCACTTTTTTAAGCTAAGGGCAGTGCAGAGGCATTCCCTTGTTTGTGGGCCATGACTAAGAAATGGTATATCTCCTCTAATTCATTACTTTCTGGAGGTGTTCTCATTTTTTAAGTGCTATGTATTGCATGAGGTACCCACTCATGATGGTGTTGACAATATCCCACAGTATGCAGGGGCCCACCTCTTGTATTCTATTATCTGCAATTATCTCCTCCAGGCATTCCACCATGAAGTCCTGGAAGTCAGACTAGAAATGCACTGGGTTTAAATGTCAGACTGTGTCAATTTGTTCTTTTCCTTGATCAATATAAGTAAGCATTGATGAATGATCAGAGAATACTGTGTCCCCTAAGAGTCATTGCTGGACCTTATTCATATACTCTTTCTGGGCGAAGGGCATATCTATCTGTGTATAGTCATGATGCACTGCCGTATAGTGTATATAGCCCCTGTCATTACAATGAAGGTGCCGCCAAATGTCTCCATAGCTCAGATCTCCAAAGTGTGCAATACAAAATTTGTGTGCCAGAATGCACCTAGGATTCCTACTATTGGAGGGATCTAGGATTTGGGACATGATCAGGTTTAAGCCCCCGGCTAGGAGTAGCATTCTCTTGGTACTTAGGAGCAGTAAACAAGTAGGTGATGAATGAATGGGGTGTCTTCTCCTGGTAGGTTATATACTGGCCAGGGTAACCTCAATCTCTTTTAACAAGCACTGCACTATAAGTACACATCACTCCTTATCCCGTGTTACAGTGTTCTCCCAAAACCTTGCTGTTATGTTGGCTCGCACTTGTGTGCCAGCCAACCTATTGCATTAGTAGCAGATTTGGAGGCGTGGTCACTGTTTGGCGAATGCAGGGCATGCATCAGTAGGTGTGTTCCTCATTCCCCAATAAGATAACATGCAGGAGCCGTACCAGCATTATGTAAATTGGCGACCAGATCAAAGAAAAGGTCAGCTGCAATGAGAGCCACCAAGCTCCTCATGCAGTGTGCCTTTTCTGGTGAAGCAAGTGGAACGGACTGCACTAGGGAAAAAAGCAGTGCATGGTTTAGAAAAATGAAGCAAAAGCAAAGGGAAAACCAGCACCTACTTTTAAAACTTGGACAATTTTGTCACTCTGCCTCCTTTAAGTGGAAAAACCAGCCGTAAGAATAGACGTGTTCACAATGTCTTTAATAGTTTATTACAAAAGTGCAAACTCACTTTTAAAATGTCCCAGAGAGCTGTACAATCCCTCCGAGGTAGAACTCATAAAGTTCCTTGTGCATAAAGTCCATTCATTAATCCATAAAAGTCATTAAATCCAAAAAGCACCAGAAAACGCCAAAAGTTTGGAAACAATTCGGCTGGTATCCACAAACAAAACAAGCGCTGAGGTCAACTCCCAATGACGTCACCTGACGCGTTTTGCACGTGGCTTTCTCAAAGGCTGACATCAGATAGTGTCTCCTTCTTTTTAAAGGGAAAATTTAAAGCAATATTACCCAATTCAACAACAGACCCACAAGTGGAATAAACATACATTTTATAACATAATAATAAAAATGTCACAATTCTTACTGGATATATTACACACAATAACATGTTTGGTTCCTCAGTTCACAAGTCCAAATGGTCAGTACACTGTTGAAAAGGTAGAAAAAAGAGAAAAGGGACATTAGATAGAAGACACCAATACTAAAAGCTTACTGTTTTTTATATTTCAAAAAAGGTTTTATCTCTAATCTTTCATTCAGTCCTGGCTTGCACATAGCTCCAGTAGCAAAAATCCAATATTGTTCCCTCCGTAGAAGGAAATTATCCAGATCACCCCCTCTTTTTGTTTTTGTGGGCAGCCAGACTGAATTATTTGAATTTGTGGAGTATTTGGAAAATAGTAATAAGAACTTACGTTTTTCAGTTAACTTTAGCTACACTGAAATTTTCATTTTGGACTTGAGAATATATAAAGATGGTAGGGGTGGAGTGAAAACAGATTTATATTGTAAACAAACAGACCGAAATACCATTCTTCTAGCAAATAGCTGTCATCCTAGACATGTTATTAATGCTATACCAAAGGGTCAATATACTGTATACGTACAAAAAGAAATTGTAGTGACACTGACAAATATGATGAGAGAGCAAATGAATTGACTGAAAAACTTCAGACTACAGGATACAATAGGAATATATTGGATAAAGCAAGACGTGAAGTGGATGGTATGGTGAGGGAAAACCTATTGGTCAATAAATATCGACCTAATGTTGGTGACCCACAGTCCACCTTGGTCACAACTTACAGTCCACAATCAGGAGAAATTACTAAGATTATTAAAAAACATTGGCATTTGGTCCGTCTTGACCCCAATTTACTTTCTGTGGATATAGGTGATCCACGTGTAGTGTTCCGGGGAGGCAAAAACATAAAAGATTTTGTGGTACACTCTGTGCAATCAATCTTGGAAAAACCAAGAAATTGGTTATTTAGACCAGTTGAAGGTTGCAGTCACTGTGGCCACTGTAAATATTGCTCCTGGATAAAAATAACCAAAACCTTCAAAAATCATGCCACAGGTAGTGATATAAAAATTACAGATTTCATTACTTGTAGCACACCAGGAGTGGTTTACATTGCGGAATGCTCTTGTGGTAGTTTTTATATTGGAAAAATGAAATGCCCCTTTAAAATAAGGATAGGAGAGCATGTTAGATCCATTTTAAATGGTGACACAAAAAATGCTCTGGCCCTACATATATTACAGGCAGCTGATAAGACAGTACATAAATTTTTGTTCACTGCCATTGAAAAACCTATGTTAACAAAAAGAGGTGGTGATCTGGATAATTTCCTTCTATGGAGGGAACAATATTGGATTTTTGCTACTGGAGCTGTGTGTAAGCCAGGACTGA
The DNA here is from genome assembly GCA_016271365.2 of Neoceratodus forsteri. Taxonomy (NCBI): domain Eukaryota; kingdom Metazoa; phylum Chordata; order Ceratodontiformes; family Ceratodontidae; genus Neoceratodus; species Neoceratodus forsteri. Next base: position 219,916,108 of record CM028138.1, on the reverse strand, counting down.
ATGAAAGATTAGAGATAAAACCTTTTTTGAAATATAAAAAACAGTAAGCTTTTAGTATTGGTGTCTTCTATCTAATGTCCCTTTTCTCTTTTTTCTACCTTTTCAACAGTGTACTGACCATTTGGACTTGTGAACTGAGGAACCAAACATGTGATGTAACATTCCAGTAAAGTGTGACATTTATCGTATAAAATGTGTTTGATTCCCTTTGGTCTGCTGTGGTGGGGCGTCGCTTTAAAGGGACGTTGCCTATCTGATGTCAGCCGAAACCCATGTGGCGATCGGTGGCGTCATGGAGATTGACCCTCGCGCTGCTGCTGCTGTGGATACCCAGCAAGTGTTTCAAACTTTTGACCTTTCTGGTGCTTTTGGATTTAATGACTTTATGGATTAATGAATGGACTTTATGCACAAGGAACTTTATGAGTTCTACCTCGGAGGGATTGTACAGCTCTCTTGGACATTTTAAAAGTGAGTTTGCACTTTTGTAAGAAACTATTAAAGACATTGTGAACACGTCTATTCTTCTGGCTGGTTTTTCCACTTAAAGGAGGCAGAGTGACAAAATTGTCCAAGTTTTAAAAGTAGGTGCTGGTTTTCCCTTTGCTTTTGCTTTTCTGGTGAAGCAGTTTACAAAACATAGAGGCATGCAGCCACTTCATTTGCCAATGGGGGATCCTACTCCCCATCAGCATGATGTTCCCCCTCCCATCCCAAGTGTGTGCTGAGGGGCTGCCCAATTCCCCTCGGCATCATGGCCCCTCCAACAGTCTTTCCTTGCCAATGGGGGGGCCCAATCCCCATTGGCTTCAGTCCCCCCTGTCACGTTTAGTTTGCCGATGGGGGAGCCTACTCCCAGTCAACATAATGTCCCCAGCCCCATGTGTGCTGTGTGCCGAAGGGGTGCCCAATCCCCCTTGGCATCATGCAAGCCCCCCCCACCCGTTTCTGTGCTGACGGGGGCCCCAATCTCCATTGGCTGCAGTCCCCCTCCCCATTATGCAGGTGGTACACTGGGAGCCCTCCCCAGTGTACCAAACACCTGCAAAAAAAGAAAACCGACCCTCGTCTATTTTTTTTACCCTGTAAAAGAAGAAAAAGGTCCTTTGCAGTCTCTCCTGCCCCCTTCCCCTCCTCCAACCCACGCCCACTCTCTATGCACCCACCTCCCCACATACACCCTCATCCCATACTTATGTTCGGAGTCTGGCGCAATAATCTTCGGTGGACCAGGAACACGTCTGCACTCTTCAAAGCTGACCGCGAACTGAAGAAATGCTGGTAAGCTGTATAATGGCATAAATAGGGTTTTTTCAATTTTGGTGCATCTCTTGACCATTTTTGGGAATTTTGGCACAAAATTCTCAACATGGAGTTATTGGGACCCCTCATGAATTCAGTCACTATAATGGCGTTATTCGGTCTCGAAAGGTGATTTCACGGTCACTGCGTGGAATCACCTTTCCGGACTGATTATCGAAATGACAGTGACACCATTCATGAGGGGCTCTCAAAAACCTTATGTTGCAAATTTGGTGAAAAAAATCCAAAAAATGGCTGTTTTATGAGCGTGCATTGCGCAGTTTCCACGCACGCTCATAACTTCGTGAATTTGTAATATTTTCACTCCAGATTTTCAAAATTGCCATTTTCCCACACCTCCTTATGAACAGTACAGCTGTCATTTTACATATCCTGGCCGAAATGTGTTTTTGCACGTCCAGCGCAGAATACTGCAGTTGCTGTGCAAAATCAGTTTTTGGGACAGTTTGAGAAAATGACGGTGATACTGTTCATGAACAGAGGTCCTAAAATGCCTATGTTGAAAATTTGGTGACAAAAGTCCATAAAATGACTGTGTTACAAGCATGCGTTGCACAGTTTCTACACACTCTTGTAACTTCACAAATTTGCAGTATTTTCATGCCAGATTTTCAACACTGGCATTTCTTCACACCTCCTTATGAATTGTACAGCTGTCATTTTTCACATCCTGCCCAAAATGTGTTTTCGCACCTGTGGCATACAATGGTGTGGTCGCTGTGGGAAATTAACTTTTGGGACAGATTAACAAAATCACAGTGCCACTGTTCATGAGAGGAGGGTCCCAAAATGCCTATGTTGAAAATGTGGTTAAAAAAAATCCCCAAAATAATTGGGATACGGATGTGTGTTGCACAGTTTCTATGGCTGCGGGGTGCAGATAGAAATTTCCAGGCCCGGGACACACCTTCAGGTCTGAGCCCCCCCCTCCCATCACCAAGACATATAAATTTGTAAATGTGGGCTCCCCAAACCACCTGGGCCCGGGACAGTTGTCTTGGCTGCCCCCCCCCCGTCGGCACCCCTGTGCTCATGATTTCACCAACTTTTCATATTTTCACTCCATCTTTTCAACGTTGCCATTTTTTTAAGCCTCCTCATGAACAATACAGTTGTCATTTTTCACACCCTGCCCAAAATGTGTTTTCACGCCTGTGTCACCAAGTGGCATAGCCACTGTGCAAAACCACCTTTCAGCTAACAAACTGATAGTGCCGCTCTTCATGAGGTGGGGTCACAAAAAAGCCCATGTTGAAAATTTGCAGTGAAAATACCATCAAACGCCTACGGTGTTAGGGTTTCCAACTGTAACACCCCACCCTGTAGAGACTGACAGGCGTCAGGGGTGTGACTTGGGATCATTCGCTGTAATGCTCAAGCCATTCCACCCCCACCCCACCCTGTAGCCAGTCACAGGCATCGAGGTGTGCCTTGGAGTCTTCACCCCTAAAGTACACCCCACTCTCCTACATTGCACCCATCTCAGCATATTTCCTTAAGGAATAGGGTAAGTATAAGGCTCAAACCACACCACGACACTTGTCAGTGTCTACAGGGTAGGGTGAGGTTAAATGCCATGAGCGTTACAGCTGATGACCCAAAGGCACACCCCAACGCCTGTCACTCTCTGCATGGAGGGGGTGCTCCTTGTTCTTACTTCTTTCTCTAATGTATCTGAAGAAGTCCTTTTCTCCTTCCTTAATATCTTGTGCCAGTATTGGCTTTCTTGAAGCCTTGGCCACTCTAACTAGCCTGGTAACCTCCCTGGACTTCTTCATAAACTCATCCTTGTCAACCCTTCTTCCCAATCTCTTGAGTCTCCAAAATGCCTTCCTCTTGGCTCTTACCCTCTCCATAACCTCTTGAGTCAACAAACTGGGCTTCTTTGCCCTTCCCTTTTTATTCTGTGACTTTGTAGAAGTTCCAGTGGCCTCTGTCAGACTTTTTTTTAATAATATCCTATTTATGACTAGAATCTACGTCTGGTTGAATTCCCTGATGGTCGAAAAGAATATGGCTCAGCTGATGAAGCAAGAGAGGATGTGTCCAGGTGAGGGTTTCTACCCTAAGAATCAGGAGCCAGTAAAGCTTCAGACCCTCAGAGACACCGCTGGAGCGACCCCCTGCAGACCCAGAATTGTTAAAGGAGTTCGGGGTTGGATCTCATACCTAACTTTTGTGTGTACAGGGGAGCAGCAGCAGAGCTTGACTGTGAGCATTTTATTTAAGCTGTCTCCTCCAGAGTTTTGAATGCAGTTTCCCATGGATATGGCAGCTGCCATTACAGCATGTCTCACAGGCACATACCGGCAAGAATAAAAATTTGCTGGTAGAGTGGGTCACTGCTTAATGAAATGAATTGTTAGCTTTCAAACTGTATAAGTAATTATGGATCTGTAAGCATGCATAGTGAACAAAGGAGCTTGAACAATGTAAATTGATTACTGCTGCCCCTTGAATAGGTGGACAAGACGCTGTCATAAACAGGGCAATAAAAAGTTGCCCATGGTTTTTCTGGCTCTGCTTGTGACCCAGGCCCTCATCTGGTCTATTGTGTTAAGACTTTGAAGCTGAGATGAATGACACTAAATATAAACTATAAATCATGATACAACTGGAGCCCAGAACTTAACTCAAGGGAAGGGGGGTAGAATTGATTACATATGGGAACAATAGAAATCAAATGTTGCTGGTCACAATTAAGTTTTTCTGTAATTGAGGGTGATCGAAATCAGATGGGAAGGCCTAGAATCTCTAACCCTACATTTTTGGGACACATAAGTTGATTGTGCCACCTGACTCTCCACTATAAATGAACATCAACTTCCATATCCATAGCTGGCTTAGAATGGAACGATCCATGGGGGGCATTGAGAAGCACCTTATAAGTTTTTTCACTAAGGGTATGCTTTATTACCTATGGGCATGTAGCCTCAAGCTGACTTTTTTGTTTATTTGCTATATTTTTTATTTTCCAGTGTTTCATGCTATTTTAAATTCTGTCCTGAGGATGGGAATTTCTTTTTTGTTGGGATTTATACTCCCATATGGGGGAATGTATTTCAGATACTTTCTGAATCTCCCCTAAACTTGCACCGAATCTCTAGTAATGGTGAAAGGGGGCGTAAGTTTATAGGGTATAGATCATATTGCACCCCTCCATTGGAAGTCATATTGTACATTGTTACTTTTGGTACCTCCACGTTGGCTGGGCACCCTCCTGCCGCAATGGATCTGCGTACCCTTGTTTACTTTCTGACCCCCAGGTGGATGCAGGAATCTGGTTCTAAGAGTTTAGATAGTAGGCACCCTGTTGGGGCTGTTAGTTTACCTAGTTCTTGTTTTAGGTTACCTATACAAAAACAAAAACTACAACATACCAAATGAAGACAGTAGGTGCAGTGTAAAAACATTATTGTTATGCATAGTTACAACCATAGTACTTTTGGTGCATGAGTTTTATTATATTTGTACAATACAGAATGTGTGTTTCAGAATGAGAATTATCTGGACCTACATCAAGGTACTACCTGGCCACACTAGAAATTGTCGGTGAATGTTAGGGTGCAGACAGTTTAGGTGCATAGGAGCCACGGACCTGGGCTTACTACCTTTCAAGCACCACTACAGCCACGATGGATACCAACCCAGTAAAAATATTATCTATGGATATTAATGGTATAAATAACCCTGTTAAAAAATCTAGATTATTCCAATACCTATGCAAGCACCTACGGATGTCATCTATTTGAAAGAAACACATTTAACCAGTGCAGAACATACTACATAGAAACATAGACCTTGACGGCAGATAAGGACCACTTGGCCCACTCAGTCTGCCCATTTCCCTACCTACTGGATAAGCTGCAGATTCTAGTTAACCAACAGCCTACTTCCTGCAACCCCCACTATAATTGCCTTATGTCTGTCCCATGCATGTTTGAATTCCCCCACTGTTTTAGACCCAACAACCTCCTCAGGAAGGCGGTTCCATGTATCCACCACTCTCTCCATGAAAAATAATTTCCTCACATTACCCCTGAGCCGTCCCCCCTCTATCTTTAAATTGTGCCCCCTTGTTCTTACACATCTCTTTTTCTGAAAGATGCTACCCCTTCTTGGACTTTGTTGATTCCCTTGAGGTACTCGAAAGTTTCCATCATGTCCCCCTGTCCCTCCTTTCATCAAGAGTATACATATTAAGCTCTCTCAGTCTCTCTTCATATCGTTTCTGCTGCAGACCCTGCACCATTTTAGTTGCCCTCCTCTGGACTGCTTCCATCCTGTCTATGTCCTTGCATAGATGAGGGCTCCAAAACTCCACACAGTACTCCAGATGGGGCCTCACCAACTGTCTCTATAGAGGGATAACCACTTCCCTTTTTCTACTTGTGATGCCCCTTCCTATGCATTCCAGTATCCCCCTGACTCTCCTTACTGACTTTTCACATTGCTTACCCACCTTTAGGTCATCTGATATGACTACCCCTAGGTCCCTTTCCATTTTTGTTGTTGTTAGTACCTCCCCTGCTATTGTGTACTCTTCTCCTGAGTTTTTGTTTCCCAGGTGCATTACTTTGCACTTCTTTGCATTGACTCTAAGTTGCCATATGTCTGACCATTTCTCCAACCTTGCCAAGTCCCTTCTCATCTTTTCTAACCCCTCTTGTGTATCAACTCTGTTACAGATCTTTGTGTCATCTGCAAAGAGGCATACCTTTCACTCCAGACTCTCTGCAATGTCACCTATAGAGATGTTAAAGTGGACTGGATCCAGTACTGAGCCCTGAGGTACTCCACTAGTAACCCCTCCTTTCTTCGGAATGTGTTCCATTCACTATTACCTTCTGTGTCCTGTTGTGCAGCCAGTTTGCTACCCAGGCTACCACCCTGGGACCCACTCCCAGGCTGGCTAACTTGATTATTAATCTTTTGTGCGGGACTGTGTCAAATGCCTTGCTAAAGTCTAGGTAGGCCATATACACTAAGTTAACAAATGGGGGAAAATACCAGATATCTGGGTTAACGTACCCTAATGGGAAAAGAAGGAACACAGTTATATTGATACCACGGAATGCATAATTTCAGTTCTGAAAAAGTTATGCAGATAAGCAAGGGTGGTATATTATAGTACAGGGTAGACAATATGACCAGGAAGTTACCCTGGTCAGTCTATATTTACCTCCACAGACTACTGTACCAGTGATTAGACAATTGTTTAATAACTTAGTAGACAACATGCAAGGGCAGTTAATATTAGGAGGGGATTTAAACATGCTGTTAACACCAGATATGGCTGCTACTAATCCTCAGCATAGTAGAGACATGCCTGCACAGACGTTTTTTAAAAGAAACATTGCCCAAATGTGCATCTTGGATGTGTGGTGCACATTATTCCCTACAAACCCCGTGTATAGCTACTTTTCCCTGAGATTCGGTACACATTCCCAGCTTTATTACTTTCTTACCACATGTGAACACTTTGGCCTAATACAGGACATGTCGCAGGCACCACGGGTCCTTTCGGACCACACTCCAATGCTTTTGAAACATAATTTGAGTAAACAATGTAAGAAAACCCTTTGGAGGTTCAATGCGACTCTTCAAAGAGATGCAAAGATTAAGAAATTTCATACAGAAAGGCTGCAACAAACACTGTTAGATAATGAAGGGCCGGGGGGTGGGGGGTTGCCTACCCTGCTGTAGGATACTATCAACATGGTTCTGCAGGGCTCCATAATGGAGTACACATCGAGGAAAAGGAAACAGCAAGAGGCCAAAAAATAGTGACCTGCTCCAACACTTGGAGTCATTACAAATATTGTTAGTGGCATGGGTCAGGGAAGCAAATCCCCAGATTAGACAAGTGAAGCAGGAAATACAAAAGTGCCTAGAGGAGTAGTTAGTTCAGCAGAGAGCCTTTCTGCAGCATTACACTTATGTGGGTGGCACCCATGAAACAAGACACTTGGAAAGGCGCATTAGGCAAGATAAAAAGACGGTCACAGTAGTGACAATAACAGACCCTGATAAAGGCAGCTGCACTACTAAAACTGCAGATATTTTGGTAGTTTTTCAAAAGTATTATCAAAACTTATACAGGGAAGGAACGCCACCCATGGAGGATGCCCAGAGGGCATTCATTTCTAAAATACAAATGCCCAAATTAACAATATAGCAGGTGAAATACCTGGAGCGACCCAGCACAACAGTTAAAATCAGTAAAACCATAATAAATTTAAAAACACAAAAATGTCTAGGCCCAGATGGGTACTCAGCGAAGTGGTATAAGGCCCTCCAAAAGGATCTAGTCCCACTACTACAGAAGGCCTTCTCAGCTATAGGAGGATGCGCCCTGCCACTGACACCTGGCGATATGCAACAATTTCAGATACATTAAAGCCAGGGAAGGACCCCAGGATAGTATCTTCCTACAGACCAATTTCTATGCTCAATACAGACTATAAAATCTATGCGGACATTTGGGTCCATCGATTGGAAGGTCTGCTCCCTGAATTAATACATAAAGACCAATCAGGATTTGCTCAGAAAAGACAAACATCAGATAATATTAGGAGAACCCTTATACTGATAGATCATGCGATACGTAAGAAAATCAGCCTAGTAACACTGAGCTGTGGTGCCAAGAATGCCTTCAACAATGTGTCCTGGCCATTACTTTGGAACATAATGCAGGTTTTTGGCTTCCCCCAGGCATTCTGTGACATATTGAGAAGTCTCTATGCCAGCCCTAGGGCGTATATTAGGGTAAATGGTACGCTAACACCACTGATATCCTTAGAACAAGGGACCAGGCAGGGCTGCCCCATTCCCTTTGTTATTTGCCCTAAATATTGAGCCCTTAGCCATTGCCATTAGGCAATGTATCAGAATAGAAGGAACACCAATAGGAGGTATAGAGTTTAAAACTGCCTTGTTTGCAGATGGCATCTTCCTTACATTGATAAACACAATGGAATCCATACCGATGGTATGGGAATTGATCCAGGAATATGGTTTAGTACCAGGTTTTACATTAAATTGATCTAAAACCTCCATCCTCCCTCCATTGTCTAAGGCTCTGGAGCGCATCGGCCCAGACCAACTAGTCAAGTAGCTGGAAAAATATGACGTCCAGTGTCCTGAGCAACATGGTTTCCGAAAAGGGCACAGTACCACCACTGCACTATTAGAATTCATGGGCTTCATCCATATCACGCTCGATCAAGGAAACTGTGTAGGGGCAGTATTCATCAACCTTACGAAAGCCTTTGATGCTGTGAACCACCCACTCCTACTCAAGCAATTATCAAACATTGGGCTCTCCAATGAAGCGCTGCTCTGGTTTTCAAGCTACCTTGGGGAGAGGGTCCAGCGGGTTAGGATTGCCGGTGTCACCTCGGAAGAAAAGCCAGTCCTTTCAGGGGTCCCACAGGGGTCCATCCTGGGGCCACTACTCTTCAGCCTCTTCCTCAACGACCTTCCCAGTGTCTGCCACCAGAAATTACTGCTCTATGCCGATGACGCAGTCATGTTCACCAACCACCAAAACACAGAGCTCCTTGAGAAACAATTACAGCTTGAATTCATGTGCATCGAAGAATGGTTCAAGTCACACAAACTGGTCATGAACTACAGCAAAACAAAGGTTATGACCTTCTACAATGCCAGGAGCAAGTACAAATCCTGTGACCTCACCATCCTAAACCAAACAGGGACCTTACTTGAACACGTTCCTGATTTTAAATAACTAGGTGTCACACTGGACAGCTCACTGTCCTACCATCAGCACATAGATTCTGTCGCCAAAGCCACCAACATCCGTATAGGCCTGCTCTACAGGCACAAACACTGCATGACTCCTGACACTCTCCGGTTGGCTATCAACAGCTCTGTCACCTCCATCATCGATTATGGGCTAGCAATTTATGGTTCTGCCTCCGCCGCTGCCCTCCGCAGAATTACAGTTGCACTCAACAAAGCATGCAGGCTGCTAACTGGGGCTGACCGACTTACACACACTTGTGACCTGCACACTCGGGCAGGATGGCTTCCTCTCATCAGCCGGATACAGTATCAAACCTGCCTCTTAGCCAAAAAAGTCCTCCTCGGGGTCATGCCCCCCGGCATTGAAAAGTTTCTCTTTGACCACCACAGCACCCAGCAAACTAGAAGTTCACAACAACTAACCTTCCTCGTCCCCAGATGCCGGACTACCATGGGCCAGAGGGCCTTTGCCCACAGAGCACCACAGTGGTACAATACTCTCAACAAAGAAACTCTTACTGCTGCTGCTCTTGGCCCTTTTAAGAGACAACTCCTACTTCATCTCATTTCAACTAGTCGTTGTGACTGCCTCGCCTAATCAAGGGCACGCCACTCACTGCCCTCCACTTCAGTCTTGACAGCTACCTCTCTCTGCCTTGCCTCCTTCTACCTGCCTACCCCCTTGCCCCCTCTCCCTTTCCTCCCCCCAGGCATTTCCTGACTTTTATCCCTCCCCTCCCTCCCCTTTAGAGCTCTTACCCTCACCCTCTACCCTCTGACAATGGCCTTCCTGCCTGCATACCTCCTTCCCTCTCACCTGCAGTGTTTATTTCTAAGATTGCCCTTGGCTGGTATGTCATGCTACCTAACATTTGGCTCATTTTGAATTACTGGAATTTCCTAAGCCTCAGTCTCTTACTTCTTTTTATTGTGTAACTATGTATTATTATGTTGACCTTTGTATGTATGTATACCCTCCATTCCTTCGATGTGGAACCTTTGTAAACGAGCAGTTCCTGCTCAAAGGTATTTGTAATCCTAGATTTCAATAAAATAAAAAAAAAAACCAGAAAAAAACACAGATGTTCTAACCTATAATTACAATCCACCTAAGGATATTCAAGATAGATTTTCCTTTAAATGGCAAGTGACTACACTGAAATATTTAGGGGTTATTGTCCCAAAACAATTACAGCATTTGGAATTACTAAATTATGAGCTGCTGACGCAGAAAATAGAGAGGGACATGGCAACTTGGACCCTGTTACTACTCACATTTTTCTCACTATAGAAATAATTAGATTTAATATACTCCTGAGGTTATTATATTTGTTTCAAGCCATTCCCCTTTTTAACAAGTGAGATATACTTCAAGCAATGAGATAAAACTATTTCCCATTTTATATGGGCCAGGCATAAACCCAGAATTAGATACACTGTCTTACAATTGTCAAAAAAGCAAGGAGGGGTAGGACTACCGGATTTATATAACAATGCTAGTGCAGCTCAGCTGAGGCTGATATTTCAATGGTTGAATCCAACAACAGATACCCATTGGAAACACATTGAGTTGGTATTGTATGACTTGCATGACACGGGATATTTTTTTATTTAATATTCCCACCAAACCCATTAAAAAGGAGGACTTTGGTCAATACACTGCAGCCACATTGCGATTTTGGAAATCTCTATTTCAAAATAAAAATCCAGTATTCCCATTTTACATTTTAAAGGTCTTATCTGCTGCTCCCAACTTTTTCGCACCCCACATTGACCTGACCTTTGCTAGGTGGCAACTTTCAGGACTTATGCACATTTATCAATTTCTGGATAAATATGGAGTCATCCCCTTCAAAATTTTACAGGCAAAATGTGGCCTAGAGGGCAGAGAACATTTCAGACATCTACAGGAGAGAATATATCTTTTACACAAATCCAAAGACAGGACTAAATTGCTTGAACCCCCCCCCCCTGCCAATATTGTGACTATTAATAGATGTGAAGCTGGGAAGAAGTTGAGAGAAGCTTAATAGCTATTTTTATGCAGGGTTAATGGAATATCTGTCTGACAGCACCTACTCTATGTTGGATAGATAGAACACAGAACTGACGGTAATCACCTCTGAAGATAGTTGGTATAACTATATGGATAGTTTATTAAAAATTACATCTTCAAATATGTGACGTGAATTCACCTGGAAGTGTCACATGAGATTTTTTTTATACTCCAGCAAAACTGACTTGGCTTTACAAACATAATACGGGATCGTGCTGGAGGGGATGTGGGGAATCATAAGCATATCAGGCACATATATTTTTCTACTGTACAGGTCTGCAAGCATACTAGTGTGATTTGGAACCACATATGCTGCAAACTGGGGTTGATCCAGGTTTGTAACTCTGACAATGATACTACTTGGTATTCCCCAGGGAGGTGCCTGGCTAACACCTAGGTCCATGGCTCTGGTGCTAATTCTAGCTGCAAAGAAAGCTATGACAAAAAAAAATGGAAACAGATTCACTCTCCTACAAGGAAAGATTGGCAAAATACTGTCAATGATATACACAGCATGGAAAAAATGATTGCATACTTTAATGATACACTTAAAAAATTTAGACAGAAAAGGCAAGCATGGATAATGTATATAATGCAGCAAGATGGTGAGTTTGTTCCATGAGAAGACCAGGCGAAGATTAGAACCGCTAGCTGAGGAGTCCTATTAATTACAGTATGTAGACCATAGGATCATGGTAGATACCTATAAAGAAAAAGAGAGAGACAGTATTACAATTAGACTAGCAGGTCTAGTAATATAATGGATAAGATAATATCCTCTGTATGACGTGACCCATGGTAAACTATTATATGGATTGCATATTTCTGTTCTGTAACACCATATTTGTACACCATAAATGGAGACTGTGCTGTTGAATGACAAGATTTAAGATCTAATAAAAATAAATTTTATATATATATATAAAAACTATATAATGACATTTTTTTGGCAACTAACAAATACTGTTGCTTTAAGTGACTTGCTCAGGGTCACACAGTGAGCATGTGGCTCTGGAGAAATTCAAACCTATGACTCCAGGTTCACTGATCTGCATTCGAAACACTAGACCAAACAGAGGAAACAGCTTCTTTGTGCTTCTGCTCTGTTTAATGTGGTTACTGGAAGCTAGGTTTCAGGGTTGAACTTGAGTTACTTGCTTGCTGGGGCTGACGTCTAGCACGCAAGGCCTCCCATCACCTTTACAAGTCTTGGCCACGAGTTTCACAGCTTTGAATCATTTGCTGACTTTCACAGCGGCTGCCATTGTGTTTGAGACAAAAACAAAACAAACAAACAAAAAAAAAACTGGACAGTTTCATCAGCGGTTCCTGGTGAAAGAGGATGTGCGAGCCAGTTACCTTATGAGCAATCACGGCTCTGCAGATTCCATCGAGCAAACATTCAACTCCGAGGAAGCTGGTGGCAACAGCAATTTCACTTTTCAGACTTTTTCCTGAACTGAAATATTTTTGGAGACCTTTGGCTAATTTCAGTTCCACACAGTCTCTCTTATTGTAACCTCATGCTTACATCCTTTATATCTCACCTGTACTAGGCTTTTACCTCTGCACTATGAAGTATGTCATGCCTCTGTAAACTATACAGTGTCTCTGTACCTTGTACTTTGTATCCACCATAGTGCTGTCTGTCTCAGAGATGTCTGTTATCTGAACCCTGCCTTAAAAGAACATCAATTTAAGCAAGCTCTGCTCAATGGTATTATCCTCAGTAAAATTAAATTGAATATATATGATCTGCCATAAATAAATATATATATATATATATATATATATATATATATATATATATATCATTCTTTGATAACTGGGTAAGGCCTACTAGGCACAGGTGCCTGTTTTTAGAGGTGACCCAGGAGCACTGGGGTGATTAAGTGACTAAGTTGCACAGTACTGTATGCAAGTGGAGGTTGTGGGAATCAAACCCAGGTCTACTGGATGTACCAAGCTCATTACTCTAATCTCCAGGCTATACTGCCAGCCCATGTTTATATGTATGGTGAGTAATCAAAACTCTGAATGACTGTTTTTGACTATGTTACGCTTTGTGTTCAGCACTGTAAGCTCTGTTCTGATGGGTCAACAGGTCATGCCTGGCATTCTACGTACAAGCTCTGACATAGTGAAAACTGAAAATTACTGACTCCATGACATACATTCTGCAGAATGCTGTCTGTAATAAAAATTGAACAACACAAAATGCAGTTTTCCACATCAGTGCTTACTCAGGTGCAGTTATATATGGATCACTTAGTGGTATGAATTTCAATTCTGTAAATGGGAACATTGCAAGCCGTTACCAGTGATGGCCCATTTCCTGTCCTTTTTAAAGCACTTCTTGAAAGTGCATTTTTAATCCACAACAGTTGAGAGAAACTGGTAAGGACCTCAAACATTTGCCACATTCCATTTTCAAAAATGTTAGGACTTCTTTAGGGGAGCACTGTAGGGCCAAAAAGGGAAGCATTGAGCAGCAGCTGGTCCTGTAGCAAAAATGTTGTACCTATATCTTTTTTTTTATTCTATTTTTGGATTGCTTTTCTTCTCCTGTCTTTTAAAATTCCCATTTTCTCTGTTTTGTGTCTGCTGTAGCATTTCATTAGCTTTAGAATACTTTTTTGTTTTTTGTTTTTTCCTGGCAGGGCCACTGTCAGTCCTCAGCCCTGGTCATGGCCCCCGGGACTCCCACCATCATCTATTTGCCGCTGACTCTCCCAGTTTCCCCTGGTTTACCCCCTGGAGGGTGGGGCCATGGCAATGGTCCCCAATCTGTGCTGCAGAACTAGTGACTGGTCGGGGGAGCGGTGATGATGGCTAATCAAAGCCCTGAGGAGGTCTTCACTGAGACAGTGGCCTCCACCCACCTTCTCCTTTTTCCTGTATTCTTAGAGGTGGGGACATGCAGTGATGCCAGCATCTGCCCGCCTCCCCTGAAACGAGCGCCGGAGCATGAGTATCTCCCAGCCTCCACCAGGAGTCCTCAGTGCGCCGGGTACTTCCCCACCCTCCCCCTGGAGAAGGTAAGCCATCCATGAGACACTCCATCCTTCTCCCCCCAGCTGGCCTTCCAACGACTTGGGTCCATTTCCAAACCCGGGTCACCGGCGTCACAAGCGGAAATCCAACCGCTGCGCTGGCAGGCCGGCTTCAGCTTTAGAATACTTAACAGAGGGCTCCTTTTAATATGGCTGCCTCCAGCCCATCAATGTGATCAGTTGTATCTGAACATAAGTCACTGAACATCCATTTTTCCGTGACTACGCTGAACTAGCATGCAACAGACACCACACCCTGACCTTATGAGACACTGGGAACATCAGCGCTAACACCAGGCCACAAAACATAAGCAGTTATATGGTGAACAGAAAATGAAAGGTGGCACAATACAAAACAGATTTCGAAACAATGAACAGCTGAGATCAACAGTGGGGCTTGTAATTAATGTACTATAAAGGCTACATATTTATTTTTAGATAAATTGTTGTTTTCATACACAAAATCTGGCAAGAGCGTTGTCATATCTGTTCAGGTGCTTTTACAATATGATTTTTTTTACATATAATTTCTGATATTTCTTAGATTTTCTCCCCCCCATTTCTCCAGTTGCCCCTCCTACTGTGCTAAATTGTCATCTTTCATCTGATCTCACAGGAAGCCCTTCTTCTACAATCACCAAACCTTCCCAGTGGTTGAACTCTACTGCATTAAGGCTCTGTCACACAGTATTGAGAGGAATTCTCTATATCCGCCAGGGAAGTGTGGAAGGGAGCTCACTGGCTGCCAGTTGCATAGCCAGGCATGGGCTGTATCTGCAACTGTGCCCCAAGCCCCAACCTGGTTTTTGGGCTGTATGACTCCCCCATGCCACTAGAGGGCAATCATGCTAAGGGAATGCCACTTGTTCTCAGGGCTGGTGCACGTCCCAGTGGACTGGGCCATACCTCCCTAACATCCCAACTAGAACCTGTGCACAAGACATGATTCCAAACCCAGGTCGCCCTGATAGTAAGCAAGCATGCAAGTCACTAGACTGTGAGATAACCTCCATATTGTTCTGTAATTATTTATTTATAAAATGGGTGCCGAAAATCCTGTATTCTGATTTTTCAAAACAGGCCACCTGACCATGGATTAATCCCCTGTAAACCCACAGTTGTCTTGCTGTACTACAAAATCCTGAGTGACAGCAATGTAAAGTGACCTTTTCAGATCACTCCACAAGAGAAACATGTAAAAAACTAAAACTAAAGCATTCTCATTAGGACAAATCCATTTAGTGGAGAACTACAACCACGGCATCCTCAGAAGGACAAACCCATTAGGTGGAAGAACTATTTTATTACAAAATGCACACAAACAGTGTTTTTTTGTAAATATTTATTTAGGTAAATCTCTAAAATAAACGTGCCCATTTTATAAGTGGGCATTAATCCCCGCCTGGGTGATTGAATTCACTTAGCCTGCGGCCTCGTGCCTCACAACCCCCACCCCAGGTGTGGATTAATGTTCAGTAAGCTTATGCTCTGTTGTGGGTTAATCCATTCTTATTTTTGCATTCCTTTGCTTTTCTCCTCTTGGTTTCCCCATCCTTTACCCAGGTAATCATGGTCACCTCAGCTGCACCCTTCAAACAGCTGGAAGAGTGGGTGAGCAGCTGACTTCATAAATAATTCAAATGCTGCTGCTTGATTGGTTGCCAGGGGTATGGGCAAACACTGGGTACACTTGTATGGCATGGGGATTGTATGCTGGCTGCCCTATTCCCTTTAAAGTGGGGTGATAACAGTCGGGGGGAAGAGGAGTCTGCCTCTATAGCACTTGCACTGCAACTTTAAGGTGAGGAAGACTCAAGACTCCTAAATCCCAATTCAGCTTTTTATTGTATATCATTTGCTTATACATGTCACCATTAGTATAATTCCAATGTTTAGTAGTCTTAGAAGCCACTGCTTTCAGGGCATGCCTTGGTCTCAGGAACACTAAGTGTTATAATATAACTTGCATTTAGCAGGATTCGTATGCTTGGCTTTCCTCTGCAGCTTGCCTGCTTGGCTCATATTTTCCACTTCTGCTTGACCTTACATTAACTATTTTTAGATTATCACACGTGTATCCAGATACCTGCTCCTCAGACTTACAACACAAAGCTTAAAGATGACTACTCAGCTCCCCAGGAACAAAGCTATGAGATCTATAGGTCATGATTGTGAAAATTGAAATAGAAGTAACATTTTAAGCAACTTACTTGGCTGTGATACATCATTTTATCTGGCTGATCCTGCAAGCCATGGCCTGTTATTATTGGCAATTACTTTTCCCAGTGTCTGCCCCGCCAGCCTTCTGAGAACTGCGTATGACATGCTAAGCTGCAAAGAATGCCTATATGCATGTAAGCTCATAGTTAATGTAGCACTCTTATACAATGCATTATTGCAATAAGCCTGCTGGTACTAGTAAGCCAAGGAAAGTGCTTTCCTCAGTTGATTGGTGCCTGCCAGCTGTATAAATACAATAATGTACTGCATAAGAGTGTTACATTAACTATGAGCTTAAAGGCATATAGGTGTCCTCCTTGGCTTAGCTCATTGTGTGCATTATCAAAGGAATGTCTGCGGGGGACACTAGGGAAGTAGTTTCGGGGTGGGGAGGTTGCAAGATTAACCAGATAAAACAAAGTATATACAGCCAAGTAAGTTGTTTAACATTTTTACTTTCATTTTGGTTTTCTTAATCAGGACCTTTTGGTCCCACAGTTTTTTCTTTTGAGGAGCTGAGAGTAGGGCTGTGCAGGGACCAAAATTTTTTTCCGAAATACCATGAATAGTAGGGCTCTGGAATACTCATATTCGGGAAATATTTGGCCACCTGCAAAACAAAAAAAAAAGGAACAGCCCTATTCTTTCTCTCCTAGCCCCAAACCATGTTAAATCATGTAACCCCATCTCCCCATCCCCTATTTAAAGCACAGCACAGTACTACTGTCCTCCCTCACCAGCACCCAGTAGATTCCATGTGAGATGAACAGCTCAACCTGCCGACCTTCAAGGCCGGCCACCTTCTTAATGTAAAGCACTCTTTGCACTTACAAAAGTATAATTTAAGTTCTCCTTCCCCCCACACAGCACCCAATCCTAAACATGATCAGCTGGTTATACGGCAGCAAGCGCACGAGCACTTTCATTCATGAGAAGGTGGCCAGCTATGGAGGGGGGAGTGCTGAGCTGGTCACTGTCTCAATTTAGATTTGACAGTTGGGTGCTGGTGAGTGGAAGACAAGGGTTGGGTACTGTGCAAGGGGTAAAGGGGGAACTTAAATTATATTTTTGATCCTGATTTTGCTGTTTGGATACCTTTATATATGGCTGCAATAAATAACGTGTAGAACTTAAATTATACTTTTTTAAGCATAAAGTATACTCTATATTAAGAAGCTGGCTGGCCGTGGAGGTGGGAGGTTGAAACAGTCACCAAACAGGATCTACTTAACTTGTGGGTACTGGGGGAGGTGGTATTGTGGTTTTAATAGGGGGTGGGGGATGGGGGTTACATAATTTTACCGGGTATTGAGCTGGGAGAGGAGGGAGGGGGCTGTTCCTTTTTTCTTTTTTTCCTTTTTTAAGGGCTGAATACTGAATACCTGAATATATGGCTGCTGAATATTCAGTTCCCCTTTAAGGCAGCAGTGCAATGAAATTGAGCAAAAAATGTGACCATATATTTTTTCCTATAAATGATTCCAAGCATCTTCCAATTTTATTTAGTGGTAACATTTTCTAGTTTAGCCAAGATTTGAGTATTTTGTAAATGTTTTAGCTTTTTTTCTTAAGAAAAAAAAAATTGGCCACCACATTTGGCTTAGAAATAGCATTGTAAACCTAGGAAGAGTTGGGATTGAGAAAATAAAAAAAAAACTCATGGTGCACAGCATAGGAGGTACCTAGAAAAGTAGATCTGACAGGTATGCTAGTATTTTTATTACTTGTAGCCGAAACTAGTTTTTTAGAAAAACATGCTTGTTGTACTGCTGTTTTAATTGGGATTTAAGAGTCTTGAATCTTCCTCACCTTCTTAAACTTGCAAACATCAGATGCCTCTGACTCAACCTACCCAAAGGCTGATCACCTCACCTCTGCAACATGCCCAAGTGAGGGACTGTGGGACTCAAACCCCAGTATCCAGGTGGCAGCAGCACAGCTCACCACCACCATGTAACTGCTCCAGCCTCTCTGTGCAGTTCTGATAAGCTGGAACAGTAGTATCCCCAAGTGCTTTTGGAGACCTTGATAGAAATTTGGAATGTTGCCACACAATGCCTGGATCTACAAATGAAGTAAATTCCGAACTGAGTAGCACAGTACGTTCTATGGAAACAATGCTCCAAATATCCTACTTGGAAATGGTCTGCAACTAAAAAATACAATGTTTGAAACACAAACCTTTTTTCTGGCATATTGAGGACTGGTAGACTTATGGAGTGATGGGCTGATAATGGGAATGGTAATAGACAGTTTTTGCATCTGCAGATCTTGAGACTATTAGACCAACTGTTTAAGGAGTGTAGGCAATGCATGGCTGGTAACAGAGAGAGGAACCACACACTGTGTCTGGTTGCTTTTGATAAAAGTACATAAATGTAACTGAGGAAATTGGGCACTCACCACCTCATAAATGCCAGATTACACCACTCAAGACATTAAAAATAAATAATTTTTATTCAGCGCCATATCAGCCTGACGAGTTTTGGAAACTTGTTTCTTCGTCAAAGGCATACAGTGAAAAGTGGACACCAATTTAAATACATACAGTGTCATGACGTCATAAAAACATATTAACACATTAACAAAAGACTAATAGAAAAACATGACATTTATGTTACAAGACATGAAATTTCAATAGAACAATCTATGCCCACATTACAGTTTTATACAATTGCATGAACTAGATAAAAGTGTTTAAAAGACATTACCAATAGCAAACCTTCTGGTAAATTGATAGACTTCAAATCAAATGGTGCATTTAATCCTGTTTGTTTAGTAGCCTGCATAGTATAGATTGAAAAGGATTCATGCTTTAAAATCAAATTTTCAAAATTGCCTCCTCTCAGATGTCTGTTGACTTTGTCAATGATTTAAAAAGTAAGAGCATGGCCCACTGTATTAGATGTTTGCTTAAGATGTAGAGCATATTTAAATGCAAGCGATATATATATATATATTGTAAATTCATGGATGAAGGGGACAGTTTTAGATGCCCGAGTACAGGAATAACATACCAGATGAGAATGTTTGCCACTTGTGGCACCATGGGTGTCATTTATATGGCCAAATGTAAATGTGGCTCATCCCATGTTGGAAAAACAAACAGAATTTTCAAAGTCAGAATGGGTGAGCACTGTAGGGCCATTGTGAGTGGGAACATGAAATATGCTACTGCTCTACATATTAATCAGGTATATCTAACAGAGTGAACCATGCTTTTACTTTTCAAATTATTGACAAAGTCAGCAGACATCCAAGAGGAGGTAAATTTGAAAATGTTATTTTAAAGCGTGAAGCCTTTTGAATCTATACTGTGCAGGCCACAAAGCAACCAGGATTGAATGCGCCATTTGATTTGAAGCCATTCATTAATGAATGCTAAGTAGTTTATCAATTTACCATCAGGTCTGCTGTTGGTACTGTCTTTTAAATACTTTTACCGAGCTCATGCAGTTGTATAGAACTGTGATGTGGGCATAGATTGATCTATTGAAATTTCATGTCTTGTAATATAAATTGTCACATTTTTCTATTAGTCTTTTTCATGTTGGCTCACGCTTCTGCACCAGCCAACCTATTGCATTAGTAGCAGATTTGGAGGCGTGGTCACTGTTTGGCGAATGCAGGGCATGCATCAGTAGGTGTGTCCCTCATTCCCCAATAAGCCAGCATGCAGACACCACACCAGGAATACATAATGAGGCGAGCACATCTAAGGAAAGGTCTGCTGCAATGAGAGCAAAGCTCGTCATATGCAGCGGCACCTCCTGACGTGCCTTCCCTGATGAAACATTACAGTAAACATGGTGGCAAACTGCCTGCCACAATGCTGACTTTAGGGTGCTGAATCCCATCAGCATGTCCTGACCCAGTTTATGTGCCAATGGGAAGACCACTCCCCATCGACATAATACACCCCATTTGTTATGTGCGGTGCCCAATCTCGGCTCTGCCCCCGCCGGTATGTGCCCGATGGGGTGCCAATCCCCATTGGCTAGCCCCCAAACACTCAGCTGGCATGCTGGGATCCCACCCCAGCATGCCAAATGCCCCTGTAAAAAAAACGTCCCGCGATGTTTTTTTTTTTTTAACCTGTAAAAGAAGAAAACGGTTCCTCACGGTCTGTCCGGCTCTCTGCCCCAACCTGCACCCACCTTCTGTGCACACTGCCTCCACACACCCCCCTCACCCCATACTTACCTCCGGAGTCCGGCGCGATGATCTTCGGTGGACCGGGAACATGTCTGCACTCTTCAAAGCCGACCGCGAACTGACGAAATGCCGGTAAGCTGTATGATGGCATAAATAGTTTTTTTTCAACTTTGATGCATATCTCAGGCATTTTTTGGAATATTTGTACCAAATTTTCAACATGGGGTTATTGGGGCCCCTCCTCATGAATTAATTCACTGTCATGGCATTATTCTGTCCTGAAAGGTGATTTCATGGTCACTGCATGTAATCACATTTTGGGACTGAGTAACGAAATGACAGTGCCACTGTTCATGAGGGGGACTCTCAAAAAGCCTATGTTGCAAATTTGGTCGAAAAAATCCATAAAATGGCTGTTTTACGAGTGTGCATTGCACTGTTTCCACGCACGCTTGTAACTTCATGAATTTGTAATATTTTCACTCCAGATTTTCAGAATTGGCATTTTCCCACACCTCCTTATGAACAGTACAGCTGTTATTTTACATATCCTGGCCAAAATGTGTTTTTGCATGTCCGGCGCAGAATAGCGTGGTCGCTGTGTGAAATCAGTTTTCAGGACAGTTTCAGAAAATGACGATGACACTGTTCATGAGCAGAGGTCCTAGCAGGGGTCCTAAAATGCCTATGTTGAATATTTGGTGACGAAAGTCCATAAAATGACTGTGTTACAAGCGTGTGTTGTGCAGTTTCCATGCACCCTTGTAACTTCGCAAATTTGCAATATTTTCATGCCAGATTTTCAACACTGTCATTTTTTCACACCTACTTATGAACAGTACAGCTGTCATTTTTCACAGCCTGTCCAAAATGTGTTTCCACACCTGTGGCACACAATGGCATGGTTACTGTGGGAAATTAACTTTTGGGACAGATTAACAAAATTACAGCACCACTGTTCATGAGGGGAGGTCCCAAAATGCCTATGTTGAAAATGTGGCAAAAAAAATCCCCCAAATAATTGGGTTACGGACGTGTGTTGTGCAGTTTCTACGCATGCAAATGACCACCCATTTTTCATATTTTCACTCCAGATTTTCAAAGTTGCCATTTTTTTATGCCTCCTCATGAACAATACAGTTTTCATTTTCCACTTCCTGCCCAAAATGTGTTTTCATCCCTGTGTCACCAAATGGCATAGCCATTGTGCAAAACCACCTTTCAGTTAACAAACTGATTATGCTGCTCTTCTTGAGGTGGGGTCACAAAAAGCCTATGCTGAAAATTTGGAGTAAAAATACCAACAAACGCCTACAATGTTAGAGTTTCCAAGTGTAACACCCCACCCTGTAGAGACTGCCAGGTGTCAGGGGTGTGACATGGGATCATTGGCTGTAATGCTCACACCATTCCACCCCCACCCCCACCCTGTAGCCAGTGACAGGCATCATGGTGTGCCTTAGAGTGTTCAGCCCTTAAGTTCACCCCATTCTCCTATACTGCGCACGTCTCAGCGTATTTCTTTATGGAATGGGGTAAGTATAAGGCCCAAAGACCCCAAAGCACACCACAACACTTGTCACTGTCTACAGGGTATGGTGAGGCCCATTCTTCTGTACTGCACCCGTCTCAGTGTATTTCCTTATAGAATTGGGTAAGCATAAGGCCCAAAGACCCTTAAGCACACCACGACACTTGTTAGTGTCAACAGGGTAGGGTGAGGTAAAATGGCATGAGCATTATAGCTGATGCCCCAAAGGCACACCCCAGTGCCTGTCAGTCTCTGCAGGGTGGGGGTGGGGTTTGCATCAGTTCCATACTTCACTGCCATTCCTATTATGCATCTCTAACTCCTGCACTACTAATGCCCATGGCAGCGAGACAACATTCGGTATTGACAAATGCTTGTTGTTAATGTGTTAACATGTTTTTATGACATCATACCATTGTATGTGTTTAAGTTGGTGTCCACTTTTCACTATATGCCTTTTACAAAGGAACAAATTTCTGAAATGCGTCAGGCTGATATGGCGCTGAATAAAAATGATTTATTTTTAATCTCTTGTGTGGTGTAATATAGTATTTATGAGGTGGTGAGTGCCTGATTTACATAGTTACATTAATGAATGGCTGGTGCAATTCTCACCCCACTGCTGTCCAGTGGGCACCAAACCGCACTTTTGTGTGCCAAAGCGCTGAATAAAAATGATTTATTTTTAATCTCTTGTGTGGTGTAATATAGTATTTATGAGGTGGTGAGTGCCTGATTTACATAGTTACATTAATGAATGGCTGGTGCAATTCTCACCCCACTGCTGTCCAGTGGGCACCAAACCGCACTTTTGTGTGCCAAAGTGCATTTGTTTGTACTAGTGCATGTTGAGGCATGCTTTTGAGTGTGCACTTAGCTTCATTCTGGTGCATGAAGTTTGGCATTATTTTTAAGTTCACGTCAGTATAATAGGTTACATAACACCAAGGGAACTAATGTTGCAGTACTTACCATTTTTTTTTCTGTAATTGCTGGTTTTTACTTTTGTGTCATGGTAGTATGATGACTAACCAAATCTTTAAAATAATGTTGACAAAATGGGTTGGAAATCACCTGTTTCCTGATTGGATGAATAAGTTTCAAACCACATTTGTTAATTTGCCAGAAATACTTAGGTTGGAACAAGCTCAGTCACTGAAATTAAGAATTTGGAAAATTCACATGAAGAATTCATGACCCACTTCACTCATCCCTATCTGCCCTCAGAAATATGGCCTTACTAACAGCAAACCTTCAACAAGGCCCTAAAAACTAAAACTCCCTTACATTATTAAAACTAAATAACTAAATGAAAAAATAAGTCTTTATTCTGTTGACCCCTCATTGCATACATAAACAAATTAAAAAAAAATTTAAGAACTATTCACAGTTGAAATTTCTAGCATTGCCTTGGAATCTTTAAAATTCCCACTGGGGTGGAGGGAAAATTACCTGGTTCACCTAGGGTCCTTGAGTAACATGGAGATAGAACACTTGGGCAAACTCGATGGGCCTGGAGGTCCTTATCTGATGACAGTTTCTATGTTTCTATATCCTCACCAGCATGCCATGGCAATCTCTGCTTCTTGACCTGGCACAGATAAAATTGAGCCCTAGGCTCCGTATAGGACCTTCTATTGTGTATAAAGAGGTGGTGGACATTCTGCCAGAGGAATTCTGCAGAAGCTTGAATTCTTCCTGTATATCATAATAAACAAACATTACATCTATTGAATATGGCTGCTCTTGTCGCCTGCTACACACTCCTGAAAAGCCGACATCGGGGTGCCCAATCCCCATGTCGGCATCCTCCCTCTCAGTGTGTTTTTTCTGGTTAAACAATATCCCCTTTCCAAC
The DNA here is from genome assembly GCA_016271365.2 of Neoceratodus forsteri. NCBI lineage: Eukaryota > Metazoa > Chordata > Ceratodontiformes > Ceratodontidae > Neoceratodus > Neoceratodus forsteri. Next base: position 219,892,146 of record CM028138.1, on the reverse strand, counting down.
ACCGGGATCCCACTCCCAGTGTCAGATGCACCCCCCAACCCATCTATTTAGCTTGCCAATATTGGAGTGCCCAATCCACATGTTAGCATCTCCCCTTCCTGAACTGTGACACACTAGGAGGCCACCCCAAAGTGCCATTTTTTTTTTTTGTAACCTATTTAAAAAAAGAAAACCTTCCCTCGGGGTCTGTTTTTTTACCTGCAAAGAAGAAAACGGTCCACCATTGTCTCCCCTCATGTCCCTCCCATCCCCACCCTCCCTCTGCACACCCACATTCCGCACCTCCCCACCCATAGTCCGGGTCAGGAGCCACGATCTTCTCTGAAGCAGGACACGTCTGCACTCTTCAAAGCCAAACTGCGAACTGAAGAAATGACGGTAAGCTTTATAATGGGTGGTTTCAACTTAGGTTGCTATCTCAGCCATTTTTAGGACTTTTGGCCCCAAATTTTCAATATGGGGTTCTTGGGACCCCACCTGGTGAACATGTAACTCATTTCGTTTCTCAGCCCGGAAAGGTGATTTCGGCGTCACTGCACAGAATCACCTTTTGGGACCAATTAATGAAATGACAGTACTAGTGCTCATGAGGAGAGGTCCCAAAAAGCCCATGTTGCAAATTTGGTGAAAAAATCCAAAAGAATGGCTGCGTTACCAGCATACATTGCGCAGTTTCTACACACGCTCGTAAGTTTACCAATTTTTAATATTTTCACTCCAGATTTTTAACATTGCCATTTTTGCACACCTCCTTTTGAACAGTATAGCTGTCATTTTTCATATCCTGCCTGAAACATATTTTCGCACCTGTGGTGCACAATGGGCACGGTCGCTGAGCGAAATCAACTTTTGGGACACAGTAACAAAATCACAGTGCCACTGTTCATGAGGAGAGGTCCCAAAATGCCCATGTTGAAAATCTGGTGAAAGAATTCCCCCCAAATTAGTGCATTATGGGCGTGTGTTGCGCAGTATCTACGTACGCTCATAAGTTTGCAAATTTTTCATATTTTCTCTCCAGATTTTCAACATTGCCATTTTTTTACACTGCCTCATGAACAGTATAGCTGTCATTTTTTGCATACTGCCTGAAATGTGTTTACACACCTGTGGAACCCAATGGCACAATTGCTGTGCAAAATCACCTTTCAGGATTGAGTAACGAAATGGTAGTGCCACTGTTTATGAGGTGGGGTCCCAAAAAGCCAATGTTGAAAATTTGGAGTGAAAATACTAACAAACACCCGGGGCATTAAGGTTTCCAACCATACACCCACCCTGTAGATACCGACAGGCATTGGAGATGTAACTTGGGTTCGTTGCCCATAATGCTTGCAACATTCTACCCCCACCCCCCACCCTACAGCCGCTGACAGGCATTGAGGTGTGCCTTGGGTTCTGCCACCCTAACGTTCACCCCATTCTCCTATATTGCACCCATCTCAGCTTATTTCCTTATGGAATGTGGTGAGCTTAAGGGCTGAAAATCCCAATGCACACCCTGACACCTGTCGCTGTCTGCAGGGTGGGGTGAGGTGGAATGGTGTAAGCATTATGGCTGACCCAAAGCCACACTCCCAACGCCTTTCAGTCTCTGTGGGGGGGGGGGTTGTTGGTGTTAGTTCAATACTTCACTGCCATTCCTATTTTGTATTTCTAACTCCTGTACTACCAATGCCAATGCCAGCAAGCCAACATTCGGCATTGACAAATGCTTGTTTACATTGAGTCTCAGTTAACCCCTTTGTAAGTGTAATAAAAAGACACTCCAAGTCATTGGTATCTGGGGTTAACACACTTCCAAGTGCTGAAGACACTCAGCACAAGGACCTCGTGACGTACTATGTACCTGGGTGTGCCTGAACTATGCAGTGTCATATTGCTTGCAGAGTTTATTTTTTGTGTACTGTCTTTCATGCAAACTGTACCTCAAAATGATTTAGAGTGAACATAAAAACAAAAGTGAAAACTATGGAACAGAAGTATTTAAAATTATACAATGGGGATAAGAAAGCCTGTGATGTGATTGGTTGGCAGGGGTCTTTACTCCTGGGTAAATTCTACCATAACCCACAGGTAAAGTTCCAGCCATCCTAGCTAACTGCTGTACCAAAATGAAAAAAAATGCATCTTCTTTCTTTTTGTTTTCATCTCTCTTAAGTTGCAAACTTTACTTCCTACCAGTAACTCTCACGCTACAGCAGCCCCCAAACCCACAAACCCACTTTCCCTAACATAAAATGCATACATATATATATATATATATGAGGCAAAAAACTCCATTTAATGCATTAGTTAGGGTTGTTCCACAGTGACAAAAGTGAGGAAATTCAGTGTTAGGTTTGAAAAAAACCCTTGGACACCCCCAGCCCACACCCCCAACCAGCATCGGGGTGCGCGTTGGGGTTGTCAGTCCTAACTCTCACCCCATTCTCCTATACTGTACCTCTGCTTCTTCACACATCTGTTGGGGTGAGAGTTAGCCGGCAACCCCAACTGCACCCCAATGTCAGTTGGGGGGTGGGCGGGGTCCAAGGAGCTTTCAACCCTAACACCGACTGCTTTATCACCTGACCAAGGCCCCGCCATGTGATGTCTTGTCACATAGTAACACAGTGCCCACAAATGCAAATGGTAATGCGCATGGTGACGCAGAAAGCAAAACACAAAGATAAACAGTACTATAGACACAAATGGTTAAAATAACACAACGCAAGCAAAATGAAAACGCAGGGTAACGACATGGTGCTGTAGATCGGAACAATAAGTGAAACGGTACAGAACCACAAGCAGAAGCAGTAAGAGTAACAGTAATGTAAGCGCATGGGCTGGTTTTCCCCAAAAGCTGCATAGAGAACGACAGTGAGTACAAAGAATGTATGCATAACAATGGGTCTCGGAGCAGAAAATGAGGAGTTGGAATACTAAATTGCTTATATCTCAGGAACTGTACGACGTAGAAAAAAATGTAAAAGTCATATGATTTATGACTTTCCTGGATAGTTTTGTATTTAGCCCCCAAGCATTTTTCTGACAAAAAATCCATATCTCGCACCGTTTCCAAGATACGGGCCCTGAAAGGCGTGGCTAACGCAGAATGTTATCCTATGGGGAAAAAGAGAAGAGTTCAGAGTGCTGTAACTTTGGCGCCGCCCTGTAATATTTTTTCACCAAAACACTAAAAGGCACATCTGTGGGATGTTGGCTTTCTTCCCTCCAAATTTCAGCCCAAAAGACCAAACCGTTATTTTGCAGCAGGGCAGCAAAGGATTCCTGTAATGCGGCTGACGCTGTAATGTTATCCTATGGGAAAAAGCATCAACATTGGAGTGCCATAACTTTGCTGCCCTGTAATAATTTTTCACCAAAACACTGAAAGGCACATCTGTGCGATGTTGGCTGTGTTACCTCCAAATTTCAGCCCAAAAGACCAAACTGTTCTTTTGCAGCAGGGCGGCAAAGAATTGCTGTCATTTTCCCACAGCTTGGAAAAGTACTGTTGAATTTTGCGAAAGCTTTTGCAAATTCATGCGACAGTGTCGCAAATGCGAAAGTACTTTGTGAAAGTACTTTTTCCAGAAATTTTAAAAATATATTTCTGGGGTGTTTTACCCCAAAATAAAGACATGCCTAGCATCCCCAGGGTCCGACTAGGTGAATACAAAAATAATTAGGTTGCTAGAGGGTCCCAAATTTAAATGCCAAACATTTTTCCGATGACCAACTGAAAACAAAATGGTGGATTTGCGACAGTAAAAGGGCCATTTGCGAAAGTAAAAACTGCATTTGCGACACTGTTAAACTTTTTGTTAACTTTTCCCATTGACGTATAATGGGAAATTGTTTTTTGAATAACTTTTGAACCGTTCAATATTTTTTCACGAACTCTTCAAAAGGCACATTGGGGACCCTGGCTGCACGTTCCCTGGAGATTTTGGACCAGTCACACAAACTGTGCAACCTGTAGAGACGAGCAAAGAATTCCCAAAAAGCGTAAATGTGCAAGCAAATCATGTTTAATAACTCCACAGACGTATATCTGAACAGTACAAAAGTTGGAAGATCCCAAGATGTATGGTTCTTGATTGTGTATTCCAAATTTCAGGCAAATCTGTTGAATGGTTGCAAAGTTATTAAGGTGCAAAATTTTAGGTTTAACATGTAAATGGCTCCTCAACCTAACTATGGTAGCACTACCATGCTACCATAAAATATATATATTAATATGTATATATATATATATATATATATATATATATATATGTATATTTGTTTACAATTGCTCCTCCAACTGCTTCTATCTGTCTCACCTGTCTCCATATCTCTTTTTCTCTTGGCACAGCTCAGTCCCCATGTTCCACGCTGCCCTTCAGCTGCCAGCTCCACAGTACTTGCTCCTTCACATACTCTTTTAGAATGATTGTAAATGCTCTAGTGCCTGCATGATAAATGTCCACTCTCCCAATCACTTTAACAAAACAAAACCCCCAAAATGCAGAGTCAGACAGACCCTCTCTTCCTCCCGACTGCAAAAGCCACAGTAACCCCGGAACCAGACCCTAAATTATGGCAGCACTCAATGCTCTCGACCACGCTCTCACACATCCTAAACTACAGAGCCACTTACAACTCACACCAGGCTCTATCTTAAAAACGACAATTAAATTAAGTGTGTGTGTATGTGTGTATGTGTGTAGTTGGGGGGGGGGGCTGTAGGAGGGTGTGTGAGCTGTGGGGGTCAGGAATCTTTGCCCATAATCTGACTAGTAAAAAGGGACTATATATCAAGGAGGAAGAATATTACAAAAACAAGCTTTAAAACAGTAAATTAAACTTTTAAATAACTTTTTTTTAATTCTTTTATTACAGTTTATTGTATAATCACAATAATCCACTCCAGGATGTGGGTTATGGTGGGATTTACCCATGTCTGGTGTGGTCAAGTCACTCAGCCTGCACCCTCATGACTGAACCACGTCAGGCATGGGTAAACGCCACCAGAACCCACACCCTGTCATGGATTATTGTATTGCTTAACTGTATCATGTAAACAATGTACATGACATTTGGATATATGAACTCATTTCCCTGCTGAAAACAAATAGCACATTTACTGCATGTTATTCTAATCACAAGTTCTCTGTTTGAGAAAAGGCAATATTTACAAGCATGGTTGGCATTCAGTCCCTCACCTCCTCACCCTCCTTGTGTTCCCTGAGATGCTCTGATCACAGCTTTCTCAATGCCACTGTAAGAATTCAGTGGTCATGCTGCCTTCTCCAGTAGTCTTCTCACCTTTGGAACATCCTCCCTATCTCTATCCTTTCTTCTTTTCCTGTACACCATCTGAAGTCTCTGCTCCTCGAGCTTACAATCCACAGCTGTCACTGCATATAGCACTTCATTTCCTATTTCCAACCAGCTGATCATTGTTTGGTATGACCTGCACCTAATTTGTTTTATGGCCGACCTCCGTGCCCATTTGTTTTTAGTATTTGCACATGTGGTACTGTATATTGTTTTGCACATTATTTTTATTTGCACGTCTGCATACTGTTCACCTTCCTACTGTGTAGTTTTATTAGCATACATTACTTTGTATTCGCCTGTGTTTTTTCTCCCAAGACATATCTGAAAACATGCTGTTTCACAGCTCAACATGCTTTCCTGGCCAAATCTTATAAAGAAGTAAAATACAAATATTTTTTATAACTTTACAGATATAGGCCCAGCACAAAGCATACCTAAGGTTTGGCCCTGTGTCCTAGCAGTAGCATATTGTGCCAACACCCAGGAGACCAGGATTCTTATGTGATCACAGGAATCCAATGCTAGAGTTAGCTTGGAAGTTGGGTGCACAGTGGAAGTGAGGCAGTCACCTTCTACGAATGGTGGCATGGGTTGCATTCTGTATTCGTACATCCACCACCAACCAACAAAGTAGTGGCATTGGGGTCTGCCATGAAGGAAAGTGCTCCACTCTCCTCCAGGGATCAGGATAGGTACAGCTGTGGTGACCCCTTCAATGGGGTGGGGAGCAGAGAAAATATAAAGAGAGTTATTAAAAATATTGGAATCATTAAAAACATTAAATCATGTCAGTACTGTCTGTTTTACTCTGAAGCCCACTTGGGGTACCCACTTTACTTGTATACCCACTGAATATGACAGGATAGCACCATCCCATAAATTGAAGCTCCATTTTATTTGAAGACCAGCTAAACATGGGGTTGCAACTTTCCATCAGAGGGAGCCTGGCTTTAGTTGTAGACCATCCAGGTATGACAGGATAGCACATTCCTATAGAAACATAGACACATAGAAGTTGTTGGCACATAAGAACCACTTGGCCCACTTAGTCTGCTTTAAATTCCCTACCCATAGTGCCACCAGAGACCCTAATTGGACTCTGACTTACACCCCCATCTTGCATCTAAGATTCCCTTGTGTCTATCCCATGCATTCTTAAATACTGTGACCATTCTAACACCCACCACTTCCGCTGGGAGGCTGTTCCAAGTGTCTACCACCTTCTCTGTGAAGAAGTACTTCCTCACATTTCCTCTGAGTCTCCCCCTCCAGCTGCATATTGTGACCCCTTGTCCTTCAGCATCTTTTCTTATGGAAAATGCTCCCTTCCTGTACCTTGTTTATTCCTGTGAGGCATCTGAATGTCTCTGTCATAGCCCCCCATTCCCTCCTGTCTTCTAGGGAATGCATACCTAAATCCTTAAGCCTTTCTTCATAGGGTTTCTGATACAGGCCCTGCACCATTCTAGTTGCCCTCCTTTACACTGCCTCCACCCTATCCATGTCCTTTCAGAGGTGGGGCCTCCAGAACTGTACACAGTACTCGAGGTGGGGTCTCACCATTGATCTATATAGGAGTATTATTACCTCCCTCTTTCTGCTGGTGTTACCCCTCCCTATGCATCCAAGCATTCTGATAGCCTTTCCCACTTCCTTGTCACACTGTTTAGCTACCTTCTGGTCATCAGAAATGATAACACCCCTAGGTCTCTTTCCTGATTTGTGACTGCTAATACCCCCCCCAACCCCGTGTTGGTATATTGCTCCTGGGTTTTTGTGCCCTAAGTGCATGATTTTAGACTTTTTTGCATCAATCTTAGCTGCCAATCTTGTGACCATCCTTCTAACTTGTTTAGATCTTCCCTCATTCTTTCAACCCCCAGTGTGTCTACCCTGTTGCAGATTTTTGTGCCATCTGTGAATAGGCATACCTTCCCCGCCAGTCCTTCTGTAATGTCACTAATAAAGACATTGAAGAGGAACGGGCCTTATACTCACACCTGTGGTACCCCGCTAGTCACCTTGTCTTCTCCAGAGTGTACCCCATTTACCTCAACTCTTTGGCTCCTACCACTAAGTCAACTCTCCACCCATTTTACTATTTTAGGACTTACTCCTAGGCTACTCAGTTTGTTTACCAGCTTTCTATGTGGAACAGTGTCGAAGGCTTTGCTGGACTCCAGATAGACCACATCAATTGCTCCTCCCTGGTCCACTTCCTTCATTACCCAGTCAAAGAACTCGATCAGGTTTGTCTGGCAGGACCTCCCCTCCTGAATTCATGTTGCCTTGGATTCTGAAGACCTCTGGTAACAAGGTATTCTCCATACCTTTCCTTCAGTAGTGATTCCATTACTTTGCCCACCACTGAAGTCAGGCTGACCAGCCTGTAATTTCCCGCCGCCTCCCTATTTCTACTTTTGTGGAGTGGGACTACATCTGTCCTCCTCCAATCCCCCAGTACCTCCCCTGTTTCTAGTGACTGGTTGAACAGGGCTGTCCGAGGTGCAGTCAGCTCCTCCCTGAGCTCCCGTAGCAACCTGGGGTGCACCGTATCTGGACCCATTGCCTTGTCTACATATAACTCCGACAACTCCCTTAGGACTCTTTCCACTGTGAAAGGGCTAGTGTCCACCTCCTGACCCTTTATGCCCTTGTCTGGTAACAAAGGCCCATTTCCCACCCCCTCCTCCATGAATACTGTATAGAAGTATTTGTTCAGTATGTCTGCTTTTTGGTGGTCCTCTTCTACAGAACCCCCCTTCCTTCCTCTTTCAGTCTTACTATCCCTTCCTTGGACTTCCTCTTTTCACTAGTGTATCTAAAAAAATGTTTTACTCCCCTTTTTTACTAATTTGGCTATATTTTCCTCTGTTTTTGCTTTTGCACTCCTAACTGCCTTCCCTGCCTCCCCTTGTTTCTCCTTGTAACTCTCCCTATCCTCCTCCTCCTTCTGTGTTCTTTTGTATTTTCTGAAGGCTAGTTTTTTTTTGCTTTTACTCTTTCCACTACCTCTCTAGAGAACCAATAGCGGTCTCTTTTTTCTCTTAACCCTGCTGACCTGCTTGACACAGAGTTTAGTAGCTATCCTTTGGAGGCTTTATTTCAAGACCCAACAAACATGACAGGATAGCAAATTTCCATCAGCGGGAACCTGGCGTTATTTGTAGACCATCCATATAGATGACAGAATAGCACATTCCTGTGCTTTGGAGGCTTTATTTACAGACCCAACAAACATGGTGGCATAGCAACTTCCCATCAGTTGCAGCCTTGCTAGGCTTGCAGACTTTATAAACATGGCAGAATACTGCTTTCCTTTCAGTGGGAGCACCACTTTGTTGGTGGACATGGATATATAGAATATGCTGGCAGATGGGGACCGAAAGGTCCATCTATTCTGCCCATGTTTTTTCCTATCCCCCTACTTGGAATTGCTTGTTAACATACTGACGTGTCTGTCTCATGCTGATTTAAACTGCTTGACCATCTTTGCCTCCACCTGTTCCATGGGTCCACCACTCTTTCAGTAAAAAAGAACTTTCTACTACTACTTCGAAAACTACCCCCCCCCCGTTGCATGTCATGCCCTCTTGTCTTACTGCAACTGCTAATCTGGAAGAGATTCTGCAATTGGACCTTGTTGATACTCTTTAAATACTTGAAGGTCTCAATCATGTCTCCCTCTCCCTCCTTTGTTCCAAGGAGAAGAGGTTTAGTTCCCTCAGTTTTTCACCGTACGTCTTATGGTGTAGGCCATGAATCATCTTAGTTGCCCTTCTCTGTACTGTCTCCAACCTATCGATGTCCTTTTTGAGGTGGAGCCTCCAGAACTTAACACAATACTCCAGGTGGGGCCTCACCAGGGACCAATACAGTAGCATTATCACCTCACACTTTCTGCTAGTGATGCCTTTCCCTATACAACCCAGGAGGCCATTCACCTTCTGTGCCACCTTCTTGCATTGCCTCCCCATCTGTAAGTCATCAGAGATGATGACTCCCAGGTCGCGCTCCTGCTCTGTAGCTGTTAGCTTCTCCTCTTCCAGATGGTACTCTGCCCTGGGTTCTTCTTTCCCATATGCATCACCTTGCACTTTTTTACGTTAAACTTGAGATGCCAGTCTTGTGACCATCTTTCCAATCTTAACAGGTCCTTTTTCATTTTTTGCAACACCTCTGGTAAATCCACTGTACCGCAAAGTTTCGTGTCGTCTGCAAACAGACACACCTTTCCTTCCAGATCATCAGTAATGTCACCGATGTACAGCTTGAACAAGACTGGTCCCAGCACTGACCCCTGTGGAACCCCACTTGTCACCATCCCCTCCCGTTTCAATGCTCCATTGACCAACACTCTCTGCATTCTGCTGTTTAGCCAGCTTCTCACCCAAGCTATTATTTTGTGGCTCCCTTGTGCTTGAGTTTGCTAGTCAATCTTCTGTGGGGGACCGAGTCAAAGGCCTTGCTGAAGTTGAGATAGACAACATTGACTGCGACCCCCTGGTCCACCGTTTTAGTGACCCAATCAAGGAATTTGACTAAGTTGGTTTGGCAGGACCTTCCTGCAGTAAAACCATGTTGCTTTGGGTCCACCTGCCCACTCACATCTAGAAAAGTCAGAATTTGCCCTTTTAGAAGGGATTCCAACATCTTATCCACTATGGAGGTGAGGCTGACTGGACGGTAATTTCCAGCCTCATCCCTGCTCCTGCTCTTGTACAGTAGCACCACTGTAGCACCTTTCCAGTCCTCTGGGTCTATCCTGCTTTCCAGAGATTTGTTGAAGAGTGCAGCTAGTGGAGCTGCTAATTCCTTTCCAAGTTCCATGAGCATCCTTGGATGCTTGCCTTCGGGTCCCATTGCTTTGTCCACTCGCAGCTTACTGACTAAGCATGGTGGGATACTGTTCCATTAACAGGAATCTCACTTTATTTGTGGAGTTACTGAACATGGTAGGATAGTGCCTTCCCATCCAAGGGAGCCCTACTTTTCTTTGCAGTCCCACTGAGCATAGAAGGATAATACCTTTTCATCAGTGGGAGTCCAACTTCATATGTTGAGCCACCAAACATAGCAAGACAGCTCCTTCCCATCAATGGGAGCCTAGCTTTATGTGAAGATTCACTGAACACATTGTGATACCACATTTCTTTCAGAGGCAGCCCTACTTGATTTATAGACTCACTGAGCATGGTGGGATAGCACCATCACATTTGGGGGGGGGGGTTGCTTTTTTGTAGACCCATGGAACATAACAAGCTAGTACCTTCCCATCAACTGGAGCCCCACTTTATTTGTAGACCCACTGAACATAGAAGGATGGAACCTTCCAATTAACAAGAGCTCTGCTTTATTTTTAGACCCACTGAACATGACAGAATTGCACTGTTTTCTCAGTAAGAGCCCTGGTGTATTTGTAAAAAAACCACACATAGCGGGGTAGCACCTTCTCGTCAGCGGGAACCCCAGCACACATCTAGCTCACCTATAATAAAGTATGACTTGACTGCTCTCTGTGCATATTTTATGTTTATTGGACATTTTGTGGATTTGTTTCTGTGTATTTTTGGATGTCTGTGCATTTGACAATATGTGGCGATATGTATCTATTTGTGTAATTTGTGTACCAATGGCATAGTTGGAAATTGTCCTATGACTCTGTCCACCTGCTTATCAAACAATAAAATCTAAGATCCAACAAACATGGTGAGAGAGCGACTTCCAATCAGTGGGAGTCCCACATTATTTGTTGAGCTCATTAAGAATGGCAGATGGCACTTTCCATCAGTGAGAGCCCAGCTTCATTTGTACAGTCACTGAGCATGGGGAGATAGTGCCTGTAGGTACATTGTTTTTTCTTTCCATACTTTATATAGGTGACAGTGGACGGGTATGAATACAGAGCTAGGAAGTCTAGGAAGGGCAGACCTGATGGACCTTTTGCCACCAAATTCTATGTCAGTGTCAGTGGCTCATTAGGTAGTACACTCACCTCTGAGGCCGAAAGATAAGATGGCCATGAGTTCTAGCACCACACCAGGTACTTTGGGGTAATACCCATAACTGACACTGTGGTGCAGTATGAGGGGGGTGCTGCACTGGTGAGATGCTGTCCTTCAGGTGAGATGTTAAAGGATACCTAAACAACATTTTGACAACAAACTATTCAAAAATCTGACTTCATAGGGGACTAAAGGAAAGGCTACTGTATACATTAATGCTAAAACTACATTTATATAATTTACCTAAATGCGGTTCCAAAGCATTTGAAAAATGTAAAATCAGGCTTCCAATTTCAAAATAACTGCTTACCTGCTTCCTAAAATGGCCGCCAAATGTGTTCAGTGATGACATCACTGGAGCCAGAGTCAGATAGCTATATGGCTCTCTGTAGTGCTAACTAGTTCTTTTTTTCCTTTGTTTAGAATTGTTTCACCAAAATGGTCAAAACCATGTTCATTATTTTGATCAATACACATGTTAGGCTATGGTTCTGTTCATGCTGTTTACTTTAACATGCTAAAATTGTGTTTTAATCCAACTGACTGTCTCTTTGGCAAACCACAGTGCAGTACAAATCTTAAATAACCTGGTGGACTAGTGGTTATAGCAGATCCAGGATGTTACAGTGGGGGGTGCTGTGTTGGTGTGCATACTTGTTATGCACTTTTTAACATTTGTATTAAACCCTTATATTGTCTGTTATTATTTGTTTCCAGTACGTTTTTGACAGAACCTACAAATGTAATCCATAGTTTTGAATGTAAACATTTGTACAATCAATAAATGAGGCTTCTTCAACAAAGTGAAATGCAACAGCAGCAAGCAAGTACGTTACAATGAGGGGGAAGGTGCAGCCGCACCCTTCACCACCCCTAGATCCACCACTTGTTTGCAGCAAAGTTCTTGTGTAGTCCAATACCAGAATTCATACTTTCTCAGAAATCAAAATTATGCTTGTCTTGTTTTCTTTTTCCATGGGAAATAATAATAATAATAAGAATCAGTATTTATATAGTGCTTTTCATACACATTGTATCCCAAAATGCTTTACAAGCAGGCTAGACTGGTATTGAAGTGACTGAACATGTAGTGGCAGCCATTTCACACATTAATACCCACACACAGCCTTGGACAATTGCATGAACTGGTTTTATGGGAAGGGGAATGTTGGCCAGGACAATGGGGTCAGCCTCACATCTTATATCTCACAGTGATCAGCTCATATTTCTCCCCTTCTGTCTTTCCCCTTCCCTGAATATAGCAGTACTTTGAAGGAGTGGCCTTTTCAGTCCCCCTCTGGCATTCATTCTTCACACCTTCTCCCCACAACAAAAACTGGTGAGCTCATCACCCTTCTGCATCATGAATGCAGGTAGTACAGTCCCCAGGTTTTTTGACATATCACAAATAAACAAATCTTACCAGTAGGTCAGGCTGATAGCAGCAGGGAACAAGGGGAAAGATGGGCTTTCCTATCCTTAAAAGATCTAGGCTACCTTTGATTAGGCACTATTAAATGACTGGTGTGTGAATCATTATACATGTTATTTAATAGTGCCTAATCATAGGTGGTTTAGATCTTATATGGATAGGAATGCCAGTGTTTCCCCTTGTGCCCTGCTGCTATTAGCCTGGTTTACTAGAAGACCATGTTTATTATTAATATGCAAAAATAACACGGGAGACTGTACTAACCACATTCATGATGAGGAAGGGTAGTGAGTTCACCAGGTTTTGGTGTGGGGAGCAGGTGAGAAGCATGAATGCCAGAGAAGGACAGAAGAGGACATTCCAGCAGGGTACAGCTATATTCAGGTTAAGGGAAGACAGGAAGGGGGAAGCTGAGCAGATCATTGTGAGATCTGAGATGTGGGGCTGCCAATACCATGATCACTACCTGACTGTGGATGAGAGCAGCCAGCGATGAAAAATACTCAGAGTGGCAAGGCTGCACCTAAACTGTTACTTGAATTCAGTGTAGGGAGATTACCCTTTGGTGGTGGGGGGATGTTGACATTTGTTAGGACAGTATCAAGGGAGCAGTGTACAGCTCATTCAAGATTTGGAATGGTTGTAGCCAGCCAACTCACATTGTGAAGTCGGGCATAGAAAAGTACTGGAGAAAAATTGTTGGGAACTGTCCTGCGGAGTTCTGTAGATCACAGGTAAAGGAGTAGACCGACACTGGAAGTTGAGTGGATTCGCTCAAGGCATTAGTATGCCTCTCCTGCTAATAATATTGTTATCCATAGTAAGTGCAGCCCTTATGAGGGGGTGAACAACAGTTTTTCTGGTGTGTACTGATGCTTATTTCTTGGCCTTCCAGGAAGACCCACTTGTTGGTTAATGAGGTGGGAAAAAAACCACAACATGGGGACTGTACATACTGCCTTCACTGTGCAGAAGGGTGGTGATCCACTCTGTGGGAACAGAGGTCAAATATTGAGAAAGTGGACTGGGGAGTGATTTGGGAGGCATTTTTAACAGTGACAGCTAATGAAGCATATCGGTATAGGTGTGCACAACTCTCTGTGGTACAAGATTACAATCTGAGGTGTGATAATTCTCTTCATGAGACCACAAGCTCATATGCAGCCCCAGGCAGTGCTAAGGACAGAGTATGGCTGGTGGGGTGTTTAACAGAAGGCAGGCTAGGTGCAGGGGTTTCACGTGGAAAAAGACTACAAGAGAAGCTTGTTTGTGAATTACCAAGAAAGCATGCGCTTTAGAATTGGACTAGACCAGTACTTCACTATAAATGTCAGGGCATCACATAACCACTAGATCATCAGGTATTTGAAGTGTTATACTGTACTGCGGTTTGCCAAAGAGAAAGTCAGCTGGATTACAAACATTTTCAGCAAGTTAAAGTAAACAAAATGAACAAAACCATAGCCTAACATGTGTACTGATCAAAATAATCCACGTGTTAACACATGGGGCCAGATATTCAGACTGCGCCAGGCAGGGACACAAGCCTGGGCGCAGTGCAACTGGATTGAGCTAGGGCAAAGCCCAGGTGATATTCAACGGTGTTGCGCCATGGCTCAGCACCATTGAATATGGCACTGGGAGCAGCTGCACTGAGCACGGCGCAGTGGCACGGCGCCAGCGCAAGTGGCAGGTGAGGAGCAGGGGGATGCGCCAGTGCAAGTGCGGGTGCACTAGGTGTAACAACCATGATATTCAGTGCTGGGCATACAAAGGAGGCCATTATGCATGCAAGGCGCAAATGGGGCCATTTGCATGTCATTATGGCCACATTTGCATGCGGTGCGCCGATCCCTGGCAACTTGCGCCTGGTGCCCTGCCAGGCTGCAGCCGTCGGGGACCAATTCCCCCTACCCCTCGGTGGGCAACATGCCCCAATGCCCAATCATGGGCATAGAAGACATATATCCCTGGTGGTCCAGTGGACCTACTCCCATGCCCGATCGTGGGCATAAGTGTTAAAATAAACTCCCTGGTGGTCCACTGGACCTGATCCCTGCCCAATCGCAGGCATAAGTGATAAAAAAACTCCCTGGTGGTCCAGTGGACCTGATCTCCTGCCAGAACGTGGGCATACATGTTAAAATAAAACCCTGGTGGTCCAGTGGTACCCCCTTCCCCACCTGTCCACAGAGACCCACCACCCTGCACCCCCTCGGTCTGCGGTGGGCAGCAGCTCCTCACCCACAAGCCGCCTGGCTGCCTGCCGACTGACAGCACATAGTACGGCTGTACGGCTTTTAGTCCACTGCGTGGGCAAATGGGCGGCAGCCCATACTGCACTATAGTCCTGAAAATGTGAATGAACCATTCACATTTTGGGTCTGTGTCGTACAGTACAGTCTGCATGCCCATTGGCCCATGCAGTGGACCAATAGGCATACAGCCGTACTGTATGCTGTCAGCCAGCGGGCAGCCGGGTGGCTTGCAGGTGGGGAGCTGCCACCCGCCGCTGACTGAGGGGGTGCAGGGTGACCGGTCTCGGTGGGTGGGGAAGGAGGTACTGCTGGACCACCAGTGTTTTATGTTAACACGTATGCCTGCGTTCGGACAGGGGATCGGGTCCACTGAACCACCAGGGAGTTTATTTTATTTAACACCTATGCCCATGATCGGGTGGGGAAGCAGGTCCCCTGGACCATCAGGGATATGTTCTTATTATGCCCATGATCGGGTGATGAGGCAGGGTCCACTGGACCACCAGAGATAGTTTCTTACACTTATGGCCACGATCAGGCAAGTGGGGGCACGACGCCCAGACTGTGTCCTGGGAGGTTGGATGGCCACCCACAGCAGGCGGCTGCTGTGTTGCATCCAACAATACAGTGGCCTGCCTGTGGGTGTCCCTCGACATGTTCCTGTTTTTCACGGGCACATCTTTGCGCCCCCCCATACGGCGCAAGGCAGGTTTGTACCTGCATATGCACCACACATGCCGGGCTGAATATTGGGATGTGCCACATATGCATGGGCACGCCCCCTGCACTTGCACCGCATACATTACTGGTGCGCCCAGGTGCATCGGGGGTTGCGCTGCGTAACCTACCCCTTTGAATATCACACCAGGGCACATCAGTGGGTTGTGCATGGCTCAACACTGTTGCGCCATGTGCAATCCCTTTGAATATCCCATCCAAGGTGTTGATCATTCTGGTGAAACATTTCAGAACAAAGGGGGAAAGAAGAAAAACTAGTTAACACCATAGGGAGTCGTGGGTCTCTGCTTCTGGCTCCAATGATGCCATCATGATTCATCACTTAACATACTTTGCTGACATATTAGTGAGCAAGTAAGGCTGTTTTTTGGAAGTGAAAGGCTGATGTTTACATTTTTCAAAAGCTGTGAAACTGCATTTATGTTATTTACATAAATGCAGTTTTAGTATAAATGCAAACTGCAGCCTTTACTTTACGTCGCTATGAAGCCAGATTTTGTAGTTTGCAATTTTAAGAAAACTGCTTGTTAAGGTACCCTTGAAACAGAGGTATCTTATGCCCAACTATGGTCACTGTCCAGGTGGAAATAAAGGATCCCTTGGCACTTACTAATGAAGAGTAGGGGAATTTTTTATTATTTTAAAACAAAAATCAACTTGCGTAATTACATACAAACAAAAAATACATTTTGAAAATAAACATGAATCATAATAATTCGACTAAAAAAAAACCATAAAGAAATCCTTCACCCAATTCCCTCAATGATTTCCCATATTTCATTTGCCCTTTTTTCTCCTATAAGATCACATTCCCTTTTGTATATATAATCTATTTCAGCCTTTGACATCTTGCTTGCCAAATTGTCCATTTTAAAACTGCAAAAATCACATAAAGTGTGCTTTTATTCCACTTCTTCCATGTTTCTGTTAGTTGTCCATATACTAGCACACTACAGCTCATGCTTTTCAGGATATCCATCCCCCCAATGTCTGCAATCTTATCCCAAAACATTTGAATGTGTTTACACTTAAAAAAGAGGTGGTCCATATCTTCTTCCACTAGACCATATTTTGTCACAGGACATATTCTTTCCTCTTTTCTTTTATGTTTTTGAGTGCCCTTTACATTTAACTTTCCAAGGCTACATAACTACACAAAATCTTCATCTTCTTTGGAATTCTCTCATCTAATGTACATTCTAAAATGTTTTTCCTCTATTATATTCTTTGTGCTAAATATTGGATTTTCAAAAAAATTCCTTTCCATAGTATCTTTGTAATTCTGCTTTCTTCTTTTAATTAATAGTTTATCTAGAGTTAAACCCCATTGCACCATATATTTCCTGGCTATTTCCATATATTCTGGTATCTCCTTTTTCCCTTTATAATTTCCTTTTTTTCAAATGTTTTCCATTAAAATCTTAAACCACCCTTCTGTTAACCTTCCCCCATATTTTACCTTAATTATGTACCATTTGTACAATATTAGCATAAACAAGATGTTCAAGAAAGAACTATTTGCTGGACCATGTTTAAACCTCCTTCTTTTATAGGCCTGCATGTGTGACATCTCTTTACTGGGTTCATTCTTATACCCCACAAAAGTTGAAATAAAATACCTAAAATTCTTCTTTGCATAGAAAAAAGGTATTGAAAATACATATGCTATATGCAAAAAGATTGGTATAATAAAGGATTTCAAAAGATGTATCCTTTTTTCGTTTGTCGTAGAACAATTTTTCCAATTGTTGACTTTCTCTTCTGCTATTTTATATTTTCCTTCGCAGTTACTTATGTCTGCTCTACCAGTCCCAAATTTTAAACCTAAGAAGGAGAACTCACCTTCTATTATGTCTAAAGCTCCCCACTTTTGACACCCTGCATGTCTTAAGGGGTAGATTTTATTTTCGCCTTTATTAATCTTAATCCCCGTATTTGATTGATGTTGTGTACAAATGTCCAACATTTTTTCCCCTGATTCTTGACTAGGATCATACTATCATCTGCATAAGCACGTTTTATTTATTTCTCTTCCTTCCCACTCAATCCCTTTTATTTCTTTATCTTGCTAAATTTTTCTTAAAATTGGGTCTAGGCTTAATACATATAAAAGTGGGCTTAGTGACACCCTTGTCTCACTCCCCTTATGTATATATAAAGGGATCCCCATGTGTCCATTTATCAAAGGTTTTATCTGGGATTCATTATATAAAGCTTGTATTAATCACCTGATACCTTCAGGAAACTTATATTCCTCCAGTACCTCCCACATATATCCATGCTGTATAGAGTCGAAAGCAGTCTCCTGATCTACTGCATATAAATATTCTTCTAATTGTCCTTTATGTGCTGCATTTACTACTTCTCTAATGAAAATTAAGTTATCTCTTATATCCCTACCTGGTATGGCACAAGTTTGTGATATTTGCACTAATTTGTCCGCATACGTTATTATCCTGTTATTTATCAACTTTGCCAGTATCATATAATCTGACGCTAACAGACTTATTGGTCTCCAATTTTTAAAACAGGTTTTGTCCCCCTTTTTATGTAAAAAGATCATTATGCCTACTTTCATACTGTCCGTCAGGTTCCCTTCCTCCATTATTTGAGTAAACACATGTGTTAGCATTGGTGCTGTCTGTTCTGCATATTTTTTATAAGAAACATTTGGTATTCCATCAATACCAGGAGCTGTGTTTATGGTTAATTATTTAATTGCTGTTGTAAATTCACCTTCTTTTATTTTCCCATTCAAAGATTCTGCTTCTTGCTTATTTAAGTTTGGCAACTCACCAATTAGGATATTTTCATTTTCATTTCCCCTTTCCTGGAATTTTTCTTTAAGGAACTCCTGCACCTTATGCATAACATTTTCTAAACTTCTGTGCTCGTTACCAAGTTTGTCCTTTACCACATATATTGTTCTTTCTCTACCCTCTCTCAGTTGCTATCTAATGGATTTATTTGCATTTTTGTTCCCTGTGTTCCATATTTTTGTTCCATTGCCAAAGATTCTGATCTATTATATTGATAGTTCCACGTTAACCCTTTAATCTCCTGTTTTCTCTGAATTATTTACTTTGTATTTAACCTGATGAGAAAGTAGTTTATGCAGCTATGCCCTTAAGCTTAAATATTTCATGTCATTTGTTATCTCAGTTTTTTTGTGACACCCCTATCATTAGTTGTTTTATGTCATTCTTTGTATCCTCCCACCATTCAAAGTTTGAATCATATAATTCTGTCACAGAGTTTCTTGCCAAAAATAAATCTAAGATGTTATTACAGTTTTTGTCTTGTAGTCTCTCAGTGTCCATATCAATCAATCAATCAAAATCTTTATTTAGTCAGGCGAACATCATTGAGCGTAGCTCATTTACAAGATGGACCTGAGTGGTCATACAAATAAGAGTACAAGTATTTTTACATAGACAAGAATAACATAAACAGTAGTACAATGACATAAAGTGATAATATACAACAATTTACATATATACAAGGCACAGTAAAACCACTTAACCTGTAAGAAAAAGGAGACAATGGGTATAGCAGGCATAATATATAAATTATAGGGCCTAATTGGCTTTTATGAGAGTATATCAGGTGACTGGAAAATAGAAGTAGAACTAACATAATGGAACACGGAAAAGGGGTGAGGGTAGGTAGGGTAGGGATTAGGCCTTATAAAAGCAATTGCAGAGCTCTGGAAATAGGGTGGAGAATAATCTTTTGAAGGATGTTAAAGGTAAGAGGCTATTTAGTTTCATGGATTTTGGAGTGAGTTCCATGCAACTGCTAGTGAGTGGCTGATAAGCGGCCCTCCCAAACTGGGTGCAGGCATTGGGGACCTTTAGTATGATGAGTTTACTGATCCTTAAGGTGTATGGCCTAGAAGTAATTGTAAAACAGTCTGTGATATAGGTGGGTAGTTTGCCTGATAAAGCTTTGAATATCCAGATTGCAGCATTCCTATTTCTTCTGTGTTGTAGTGATGTCCAGTTGACTGCCATATAAAGAGAGCAATGATGGGTGCTGGAGGGAAGGTCAGTAATAAATCTGATGGATCTATGATACAGGGTGTCCAGCTTGTTTAAGAGGGGGAGTGAACAATGGCCATAGAGAAAGTCAGCATAATCAATGAGGGATAGGAATGATGCCTGGATTAATCTTTTTTTGGAGTCTCTGTTAAGGTAGTGTTTTATTCTAAAAAATAGACCAAGCCTTTGTCTCAGTTTTATTAGTAGCTCTTCAATATGGACAGAATAGTCAAGCCTATTATCAATCCAGACTCCAAGGTATTTGAAGTTATCAACAAATTCCAGCTTCTCTCCAAGTAGGGTGGATAATTGTAGGATGGTGGGTGATGGGGTAGTGGCAGAGCAACTCTTTGTGGCAAAGAACATAGCTTTTGTTTTTTTGGCATTTAGAAGTAGTTTTTTTTCCAGTAGATTGTGTTGCAGGATGGAGAATTCAGATTGTAACAGCTCACAGGCTTTAGGTAATGAGGGATTGCTGACATATAATACAGTATCATCAGCAAACAGATGAATGTTAGATTGAGTGAGGTTGGCATCGATATTATTAATACAAATGGCAAAGAGGATGGGGCCAAGAATAGAGCCTTGCGGTACACTCTTAGCAGTGGTTTTAGGTGGATAGGTAATTTCCATTTTTACCAGTTGTGACCTATCTGATAGGTAGCACTTAAACCAGTTGAGTGAGAGAGAATCCAGTCCTAGTGAGCTAAGGGAGGTGATTAATGATTCATGATCCACTGTGTCAAATGCTTTACTCAAATCCAGGAACACAGCACAGGTACTGTTCTTCTTATCCAAGGCAATCTGCCAATCGTTAGTTACTTTGGCTAGGGCAGAAATGGTGCTATGCCTTGATCTAAATCCGATTGTGCTGAATTTAGGAGGTTATTGTTATCCAGATAGTCCCTTAATTGTGAGTTTACTAATTTTCGAGCATCTTGGATAGTACTGATAGGATGGAAATGGGCCTGTAATTGTTGAGGTCCATGGGATCACCAGATTTAAGTAGTGGAACTACTTGAGCTGTTTTCCAAGTGGAGGGAATGGATCCAGTAGTTAGGGAAAGATTGAAGAGATGAGTGAGGGGGGCAGATAAGACGTGTGATGCAATTTTAAGGAAGTAGGGATCCAGGGAGTCTGTACCTGCACTCTTAGAAGTATCTAAATTAGAGAGGAGGTCTTCTACTTCTTTCAAGGATATTGGGTTGAAGGAAAAAGTTGAAGTAGCCTTTTGTCCCACAGTGGATTGAAGGTTCAAGGAAGATCTTAGGAGATTTGCAGGTGATGAGTCAAATGCTAGGCCAGCTGTGGTGAAGTGGTCATTGAAGGTATTTAGGATTTCTTGTTTGCTCGTAATTTCTGTATCATTTAGTAGCAGTTTGGAGGTTAAGGCAGGAGTAGAGTTTTGGCCAAGAATTCCTTTTATAGTACCCCAGAGTCTGGTTGGGTTATTGTAGGAGGCATCCAATTCAGCTCTATAGTAGGCAGCTTTGGCAGTTCTTATTTGTTTTGTACATGAATTCCTTGCTTTTCTGAAATTTAGCCAGTCTCTGGTATCCTTTGTTTTTCTTGCCTTTTTCCACAGTTTGTCTCTGGTTAACAAGGCTGCTTTAAGATCAGTAGTGAACCAAGGGCAGGATCTTGCTTTAGTTCTGATACTGGTGATTGGTGCATGAATATTGAGAGCATTAGTGATAATGTCCTTTAAGGTCTGGAGAGCTGTTTCAACTGAGGTTGTAAGGTAGAAATCTGCCAATATATTGTATTACTCAAGTCATGGAGGTATACTGAGATGTTGAATTTCTTTTTGACCTTTTGAGGACACATTCTGCAGGATTGGTGGTTTGAGTGTAGATCTTATGCCAGCTATAGGACAATGATCACTTACATCACGTAGTACTCCTGCATGTGAATATAAGTGAGGCTTGTTTACCAACATAATATCCAGGAGTGAGCTGTTGCTAGAGTTTTTAGGTTAACCCTGGTTGGGTCTTTAATTAGTTGTGTAAATCCATAGGTGTCACAAGGTTACCAATGGTGCAGATACATTAGATAGCCAGTTTAGATTCAAATCACCAAGGATGATGGTATCTTCAGGGGCCTAGACTGAGTATTGACCCTAGGTGAGATAGTAGTTTGAGGCCTGCAGAGGGGGGCCTATAGCAGCCAATCAATTTAAATGAAGACAAGTCAGGAAGGGATATTTTGATTGACAAACATTCAAATTCCTTTGGTTCGGATGTATTGATGAGGCAGGTTGCAGAGATGGTGTCCTTAATGTATATGGCCACCCCACCACCCCTGGAAGGGTGATCTGCACTGAAGAGTTGATAGTTGGGAAGGTTTACAACACTGTCTTTTGTTGTAGGTCTGAGCCAAGATTCAGAGATGACCAGGAAGTCAGGTAGAGTATGTGCCACCCAAGCCTGTATTAAGGAGAACTTTTTTAAGAGGCTGCAAGCATTGAAATGTAGGAAGCTTAGGCCATTTATGGAGGATGGATCAGCAGGGGAAAATAAAC
Organism: Neoceratodus forsteri; assembly: GCA_016271365.2. Classification (NCBI taxonomy): domain Eukaryota; kingdom Metazoa; phylum Chordata; order Ceratodontiformes; family Ceratodontidae; genus Neoceratodus; species Neoceratodus forsteri. The sequence continues at coordinate 219,869,842 of CM028138.1, read as the reverse complement.
TTTCAATGGGGCCAGGATTTATTTCAATAGTACCAATGCAGATCAGAAGGAAGAAGATTAATTTGAGGAGGGCACCAAGGGACAGGGATAGTGAGTGGTCAGAGCGTTTCCTCTTCTTCCTGGGTGCCCGCTGTGTGATGGGAGAAGGTCCTGTTATATAGGTGTGAATTTTATCATAACATAATAATCTGATGGACAGGCATAGTGGGTTAATATAAAGCCAGGATACATGTAAGGTGCTAGGGGAGTGTTGAATTGTTAGAGAGGCTTTATGTGGGATACCCCAGGGGTTGCAGTGTAAAAGTGGTTCGAAATGAATAAGGAATAGGTGGCTGTCCATTGTGGATGGCAGGGGTGGGCAGATCGTATTCACTAACTTATTCATCATGACAGGGGGTATATCATAATTATCATAAGGGATTGGGGGAGAAGAGAGGCTCAGGAGCAAAAGGAAGCAAAGTAGCATTGTGGAGGTTAGGTATGGGTTAAGAGAGGAAGGGAAATAGATGTGGGCATGGATTAGAGAAATGGCGGGGGAAAGTGTATAAAAAGAATCAACCGAGAGGGGGGGGGCGGGCAAAAATTTGCGGCTTTGCCCGTACCTTCTGCCTGCTTCTCCCGGCCTCCTGGATCCCTCGGTTGGCTAGATGGACGCCGCCGGCCCGCTGGCGGCTCGGAGCCCCTCCGGTCTCTGGATCTCGAGGGCTGTGCCGGCTGCAAGGTAGGGGACAGAGGAGAAGGCAGTGAGCAAGGTACTTTATTGCAGGCAATCTGCAAAAAGGTGCTAAAGATCTGAATCTGCACAACAAAAGACTGGGAGGGTATGGGGGTTGACGCCTAAGCGTCAACCCCACACAGAACTCTAAAAAGGCTGTAATCACAAGCTAACAAGATATCAATACAACCCTCAAATCGGGCACAATTAAAGAGTAAAACAGCTCTTTTTGGGTGAATTTAAGACTAAAATAAAAATAACAGAAATCCTGGCCAGAATAGTGTTGCAAAAGTCCAGCTAAAGTCTATGGGAAAGGCGCACCAATCGAAAGCAAGGCAGAGTCAGCGGTCGCTTTCTGATTGGTTTGCGGCTTGCCCGTTCCTTCTGCCTGCTTCTCCCGGCCTCCTGGATCCCTCGGTCGGCTAGGCAGACGCGCCGGCCCGCTGGCGGCTCGGAGCCCCTCCGGTCTCTGGATCTCGAGGGCTGTGCCGGCTGCAAGGTAGGGGACAGAGGAGAAGGCAGTGAGCAAGGTACTTTATTGCAGGCAATCTGCAAAAAGGTGCTAAAGATCTGAATCTGCACAACAAAAGACTGGGAGGGTATGGCGGGGGGTTAGGCGCCTAAGCGTCTAGCCCACACAGAACACAAAACAGGCTGTAATCACAAGCTAACAAGATATCAATACAACCCTCAAATTGGGCACAATTAAAGAGTAAAACAGCTCTTTTTGGCCATATGCCAAATACCCTCTCCCAAAGTACATTTGATTCCCTAAATCTAAAACTATTTTAACCCCCATATGATCTGTAGTTTCCATTGGCACCACTGTCACCTCTTTTATTTTTGACTTTTTTTCGAATAAACCAAAAATCTATTCTTGTGGACAGAGTGCCTTTGAAAAAGGCATGTTCTATTCTCTTATTTCTTATTTTATATGCATCCATAAGGCCTCCTTTTTTTAAAACTTCTTTTAATTTATGAGTGTCACAGAACTCCTTCTTTGTTTTCCTCACCCAATCTTCTTTACCTAAACAGCAATTGAAATCCCCTTCCCATATTACCAATTTGAAGGTGTGTATATATGTTTCTATTTGCTCCACAATTCCTCTTCTTTCAGCTTTCTTTTGTGGATTATAAATGTTAATCATTCTTATAGCCATTCCACTTAATACCACATCTATAAGTAACACTCTTCCTGTAGATAAATCCATTAATTTTAAGAGTTTGACATCATGCTGAAAAAATACAATTCCCACCCTAGAACATCACTCTTCACCTGTTGACCACCAAGAAGGCCCCCAGTCCTTGTGTGCTTGATTTATTTCTTCCACAGCAGTTAGTCTAGTATCTTGCAGTATTGCTATATCTCCCTTAATTCCTTTTATGATTTGGAAAGTGATCTCCCTTTTTCTTTAGCACTTAATACTATTAACATTTAAGGTTAAGCAAGATAATTGTTGCATATTTTTAATTATAGGATTGTTTTAACACCAAACCCCAAACACTCTTCAGTGTTATTCACAAATCCTGTCCTTTTTCCTTTTTTTGACACTTGTGTGTCTGTTGTGTCCCCATCTTCAGATTCTTCTGCTTCAGATTGATCTGCCCCTGAAGAAACTAATTCCTCATCCTCAAAGGATTCCCATTCCTTGACTTGAAAAATTGTGTATCTGTTTGTCAATTCAGTTCCTTCTCTATCCCTTTCCATTGTTTTTTTCCTTGCACATTTTTTTCCTACTTGCTCTTGTTACCTTGGTGAATTTGGATTATTTCTTCTTTTCTTTTTGTTCATCTGACTTTCCTCCATTTTCTCCAGTACCCCTTACTTCCACTTCCCACCTTTTTTGGCCTTTGCGGTAGAGTTGTTTTTGTGCCTTGTTTTGTTTCTCAATAGTTGCTTGGATTTCTGTTTCTTTATTCCTGCCTTTATAAATAATGTTATTTTCCTTTCCCTCTTCCTTTTGTGCTACAGCTAGGTATACATCTTGTTCTGTGGCTATACCCAGTTCTGGGCTATTGTGGGCCACCCACGGGCAGTGAAGAAAGAAATGTCCCTCTTCTCACACAGGCTGCACCTGACTTTATTGGTACAGTCCTCCCCCTTATGACCTACTGAACCACATAATTCACATTTTACTTGGCCACATGCATTGCTTAAATGCCCCTTATCACCACATTTGTAACTTGCATTTGTTTGACCAGCATAGAAAACCACTCCTCGGTCTCTTCCTAAAAAAAAAAAAAAACAGTTTGCCAAATGTTGTATTTCTCCTTCTGTTTGCCTTAAAGTGACTTTGTATTTCCAGCCCCCAGTGCACAGACACTTACCATCTAATATAGATTCAGGTGGGCCATGCACCACGCTTCTCTGTTTTAACCGAAACGTACTGTCAGATACATTCACGCCGTCATTTCTAAAACGGACTGTCACAATTCTGAAGGCTGGTTTCATTAAGGGTATTGCTACAAATTGATTCCATGGTGCTGTATTTTTAAGCTGAGTATATAGTTTCCAAAAGTGATCCAGGCCTGCAGCATGTTTAAAACTCACATCATATTCCACACTCCCTGGCACATGTCAGAGCATATATCTCATAGGGGTAGTATTTCACACTTTTTTTTAGCAAGATCCTCCCCACAAACATCCTGTCTGGTGCATCCGCTGTAGACCCTTTAAATCTTAGTCTTACAGCGTTTCTCCTTTTTCCCTGCTGTAGTGTTTGCTCTGGAAAAAGTCTCTATCTGGTATTTTCCTCCTACATTTTTTCCTTTTTTCCCTCTTTGTCAGATAAAATTGTATTTTGTTCTGTTTCCATAGAGGATTCCTCACTCTCCAGTCCTGTTATTTCTTTTGTATCATCAGTGTGTATTTCTGTTGTTTGTGCTCTGTCTTTTCTTTTTTTCTTTTCCATTTCACTAATTTTTTCAGTGATTTCACTTTTTTCTGATGTACTCGGCCTGTTTGGGTCCCACCCTCTTCCATCTCCTGTTCTTTTCCATCCTGCTTCTAAAAGAGCATTTGTGACCCATTCAGGTGTGTCATCCACCATATTTCTATTTCTGTCTGTCTTTATATATTTAACTTTTTCATGTCCTTTTTCAAGTTGGGGCTCCCATTCTCATTTTTGGTTATTATTTCTTCCTCATTTTTATGCTCTTTATTTTGTTCAATCTGTGAGCCGAGTTCTGTTTTAAGGATTCTTTCCCAACTCTTAAGCTGGGCCTTTCAAGATCCATATTGGATATTCCTTTCAGAGTTGTATCCTTAGAAGCTTTCCATTTTGATCTCAGCTTTTTACTTGATGTGGCCTGTTTGCTGGATGCCACATCAGCAGTCCCCCGCTGCTCTTGACAGGCCATATCTGCATCACTGCCTGAAACACAATCTTGTTCTATTTCTTTCAGGATTTTTGCTTTCTTTTCCTTTAAAATACATTCCTCTCTCTCAGTTTCACACAGCATTTTATTTTTTGCAGACTTACTGTGAGATTTGCTGTTCTCCATTGCAGTCGTTGCTTTTTCTGCCTCTGTGTGTTTCTTTCCAAAAACCTTTTCTCTGGATCCATTTTCTTCACTATGACATGATATTTCATCAGGAAAGCTGGTCTCCTCAGGTATACTGACTGGAGTGGAGACCACAGCTCCAGTCTCCCACACGTCTTCACTCATCTGCTCTCACGCACAGACTCATTACTCTCACAAGTCCACACCACTGCCACATCAGCACTTCCTCCTCTTCTGCTGTCCAACACCAAACTGAGCTCCTCCACTCTGCAGCAAGTCAAGCCTTCTGTTGGCAGAGTAGGGGAATTTCCTTGGTGAAGAGTAGGGGAGTTTCCCTCATGTCATGGTCAACATTTCTCCTGTCAATAAAACAGGCCCATGCAACCCCCCAGGACACACCTAGAAACAAACTATATTAGCTTAGTGTGCTTTTCCTGGTCAAAAATTACAAAATAATTTCAAATGTTTCTGTGAGATCAGGTTATGAGAGCTAACCAGCACAGTCATAGATAAATTCTACACCTACAGTAGGAACATAGAATTCATGAGCCAGAGCAAGACCAAGAGGTCCATTTAGTCTGTCCCCCTCAGCTGCCATCTCAGTAGATGTACCCATCACGTGATTTATTATAGCTGTAATGTGCTTAAGTAACCACCCCTCACTCCACTACCTTCTCTGTGTCACCTTTTATACTCAGTCTCCCCACTCCTGGACTAGGTGGCTGGCAGTCCTATGAGCCCCCTCAGCTATTACTGCTGTTTGCTGTTCTTAGCTGAGGGCTGATGAAACACAGAAACATACTGCAAAAACATTGAAACATATACTTTGATGGCAGATAAGGACCATTTGGCCCACCTAGTCTGCCCATTTCCCTACCTACTGGATAAGCTTCAGATCCTAGTTAACCCACAGCCTATTTCTTCCTACCCCCTACAAGAATTGCCTTATGTCTGTCCCATGAATTCTTGAATTCTTCCATAGTTTTAGACCCCACATCCTCCTCAGGAAGGTGGTTCCATGTATCCACCACCCTCTCTGTAAAAAAATGCTTCCTCACATTGCCCCTGAGCCATCCCCCCTTTATCTTCAAATTGTATCCCCTTGTTCTTGCACATCTCTTTTTCTGAAAGATGCTACCCTCTTGGACTTTGTTGATTCCACTGAAGTACTTAAAAGTTTCTATCATGTCCTCCCTCTCCCTCATTTCCTCAAGGATATACATATTAAGCTCCTTTAGTCTCTCCTCATATGGCTTCTCTTGCAGACCCTGTACCATTTGAGTTGCCCTCCTCTTGACTGCCTCCATCCTGTCTATGTCCTTGTGGAGTTGGGGTCTCCAGAACTGGACGCAGTACTGCGGATGGGGTCTCACCAACTGTTTGTACAGAGGGATAACAACTGTTTTCTGCTGGTGATGCCTCTTCCTATACATCCCAGTATCCCCCCAGCCCTCCCTACTTCCTTATAACATTGCTTGCCAACCTTAAGGTCATCAGATATGATTACCCCCAGGTCCCTTTCAATTTTTGTTGTTGTTACTACCTCCCCCCATTGTGTACTCTTCCCCTGGGTTTTTGTTTCCCAGGTGCATTATTTTGTACTTCTTTGCATTGAATCCAAGCTGTCATACTTCTGACCATTCCTCCAACCTTGCTAAGTCCCTTCTCATCCTTTCCATGCCCCCTTTTGTATCAACCCTGTTTCAGATCTTTGTGTCATCTGCAAAGAGGCATACTTTTTCTTCCAGTCCCTCTGCAATGTCAGTTATAAGGACATTAAAAAGGACTGGACCCAGTACCGAACCCTACGGTACCCCACTAGTAACCCCCCCCTTTCTTCGGAGTGGACTCTGTTTACTATTACCTTCTGTGTCCTGTTGTCCAGCCAATGTTTTACCTAAACTACCACCCTGGGATCCATTCTGAGGCTGGCTAATTTGTTTATTAATCTTTTGTGTGGGACTGTTTCAAATGCCTTGCTAAAGTCTAGGTGGGCCATGTCCACAGCCCGTCCCTGGTCTACTACTTTGGTCACCCAGTCAAAGAAATCAATTAGATTCATCTGACATGACCTTCCCACTGTGAATACATGCTGCCTTGGGTCCTGTGCCCCACTGGCCTCTAGGTACTCAACAATTCTTTCCTTCAGATGTGATTACATCATTTTTCCTACCACTGAGGTCAAACTAACAGGTCTGTAGTTTCCTGCCTCTGTCTTACTCCTACTTTTGTGAAGGGGAATCACATCCATCCTCCTCCAGTCCTCAGGTACCATACCATCCTCCCATGATTCGTTAAAAAGAGTAGTCAGTGGTGTCACTAGTTCTCCCCGTAATTCTTTTAGAATTCTGGGGTGAATCCGATCAGGCCCCATTGCTTTGTTCTCCTTCACTTTTAGTAGTTCTTTCAGAACCCTTTCTTCTGTGAAAGGACTGGGATTGACTCCCCTATCCAGAGTGTTCTGTTAATTGGATTAGGTACCTCCCCCTCCTTTTCTTTTGTGAATACTGAGCAGAAGTATTCATTCAGTAGCCCTGCTTTTTCACTGTCCCTCTCTGCCCACCCACTGTCCATTCTATTCAGCCTCACTATCTCTCCCTTTGTCTTTCTATGTTCCCATATGTGCCTGTAACAGGTTTTATCCCCCTTCTTAACCCAGTTGGCTATCTTTTCTTCAGTTTGGGCATTTGCTATTCTGACTGCCTTTCCTGCTTCTTTCTGCCTTAACTGGTACAGTTTCTGTTCTGCTCCTTCTGTGTTTCCTTATACTTTTTAATTGCTATCTTTTTCTCCCTAACCTTCCCCGCCACCTCTTTTGAGAACCATAGTGGCTTTTTTTTGTTTTGATTTGTTTATTTGCTTCACACAAAGGCTTATCGCCTCGTGATGGCAGTTTTGATGTTTCCCCATTGTTGCTCCGCCCCTCCTTCTTGCCTGTTTGCTAGTGCTTTTCTAAGGCACTCTCCCATCTTGCCAAAGTCAGCCCTCCTGAAGTCCACTATGCTCACTTTTGTGTGGCTTGACTCTGCAGCTGAGTTTATTGTGAACCACACTGTTTGGTAGTCACTTGTTCCCAGATGGCTACCCACTTCTAGATCTGAGATCCTCTCATTGTCCCCATTTGAGAGTATGAGGTCCAAGATTGCTCTCTCCCGAGTGGGTTCCAACACTAGCTGTCTGAGGCATTTCCCCTGTAGGGCATCAAGAATGGCCCTGCTCTTTGATGTGGCTGCAGCAAAGGTGCTCTTAACATCTGGCATGTTCAGGTCCCCCATCAATGGTATCTCCCCTTTCTCTGCCATCTTTAGGATGCCTTCTATCATATCCTTGTCCATTTCCTCCCCCTGACATGGGGGTCTGTATACAACCCCTGTGCAGATTGTGGTGCCATTTCCAGTCTCTAAAGTGACCCACAATGCCTCATCTCCTCCCTGTTTACTCTTTTGTTCCATTGCTTTTATTCCTTCCCTTACATAGAGAGCTACCCCTTCCTCTCTTCTACCCTTCCTGTCCCTCCTGTAGGTTGTGTACCCTGGTATGTTAACATCCCAGTCATGGTTCTCTGTGTACCATGTTTCTGTGACTGCCATAATATCCAGGCATCCCGCTTCCATCAAGGCCTCCAGTTCAGGGAGCTTGTTGCCTAGACTATGGGCATTGGTACTCATTACCCTCCATTTCTTGATAGCCTTACCCCTTTTTGCCCCATCCCTGTCCTTATTGCCTTTGTCATTTTCTCCATTTACCACTGCCCTTCTCCCTATCAACATCTTTATCTTGGTGTTTACCTCACTAACTACCTTGATTTTATGGGGGGAGCTAGGATTTCCCTGCTCCTTTCCAGTGCCTCCCCCCTTGGCTAGTTTAAGTGCTAGCCAATGAAGCATTTAAACCTAGCACCTAGGACTCTGGTTCCCCTCTTGGACGGATACGGACCATCATGCCAATATAGGGCTGCATCACTCCAGGTGGACCCCCAGTCCCCAATGAAGCCAAAACCCTGAGCTCTGCACTAGTTTTTCAAACATTGATTGAATTCCGTGGTGTGGAGCACCCTAGCCTCACCCATGCCATAGATGGGCAGCACCTCTGAGAAGGTTACCATGTGGGCTACTTGTCTAAGGCCCTTCCCCAACTCCACAAACTCTTCCTGCACTGATCTGATCCCTTTCCCAGCCAGGTAATTTGTTCCTAGGTGGACAATGACATCCAACTCCCTCCCCCCTGCAGCTGCTCCCGCGATCCTGAGGATTCACTCCCTGTCCCTCCAAGCCATGGTGCCAGGCAGGCACCTTACCTCCATCTCCCCTTCCTCCCTCAGTTCTACTCTTCTAACTACATAGTCCCCTACCAGGAGTTGTTTCCTTCCCCTGTGAAGTCCCATGCCACCCTCCTGTGGGTCTCCTTTGTGGAAGTTCCCAGCATCCTCCTTGGTCTTCACTGCGGGTGCCTCAATAGAGGGACCACACTTTGCCAGACCCGCATATGAATTGTGGAGAGGTACAACTGGAGGGATGCGCCTCTTTTCCACCACCCTAACCTCCCTGAGCTAACTGTGATCCAACCACTCCTCTCTTTCTTGGCAACCTCTTAGGCAATGGCGATGGCCCTGGTGGTCCCTGGGTGGGAGAGGAGGTCCCCCAAATCCTGGCCAACTTAGCTTGGAGATGAGCAACCTCCTCCCTCAGCCCATGCCATATGATACCCCACTCTTGGCATCAGGTGGAAACCTAGGTGGTGGCCTTGGCCCCAAGGGCACCCTCTGTTTTTAGGGATAGATGATAGCTGCTCACTGGAGGCCTTCCCTGTACAAAAACAGACACTTTAATATTTGCATATTTGCAAATTATTTTCCTTCTTTTTACTTTCTTCACTTCTAGGTGAGTTTCACACAGTATCAGTTCTGTCAGGACAGAAACAAATCACTCTGATGGGTGATGGGCTGTTGCCATGTTTGCTAACATACTTACTTCAACCCGTGCCCTAGCCAGGGCAGACTGGGACCCCCTAACTCATGCCACAGGCAATGCAACAGGCCACCAGCTGGGAAAACAAAATACATCACCCCTAGCTCTGAGGTGAATACCTGGCTCGACAGTCTAAAGGGGTTGGAAGGTATAGGGTACAAAATAATATTTATATTTATTCCAGGTTCTGGGGAGAGGTGCTAGGCATACGCTAGGTCTAAAACTATAACTAGGCAGACAGCAACAGGTCAAAGCTCAATGCAATCTCTCTCCACTCAAATCCCTCATGAGAGGAGTCCTCCAGGGTTCCGTATTACGGCCATTGCTATTCGTGATCTATGTCAATGACCTTGATCTCCACAGAGCCTTCAGATTCATTACTAACTCACCCTACAGTACACACCATTGTTCCCTCTGTGCTGATCTTGGCTGGCATTCACTAAATACCAGGAGATTGAAAAATGCTGCCATATGGGCATACAGAGCCATTATAGGCAAACTTCCCCAGTATGTCTCCAATCTCTTAGCCTACTCCGCAGGTATGTACTCCCTGAGAAGATATTCCTATATTACTCTCGACACCTCCAGGACCAGAACTCGGCACAGCCACATCTTCTCTAAGCTATGCCCTTCCTTCCACTTGGAATTGAATCCAAAAATCTCTAAAACTCTCACAAATCATTAACATGTCAACCTTTAAAGCATTGCTTTGCAACCTTTTGAAAGATACCTGTAAATGTTCTAAGCCCTAGCTCTCTTACCTGACCCCTCCCATCTGATGCCTGCCTTCCACTCCTTCACAGCTGCCTGATCAACTCCTAAGTTCAGCCAAGCCACCTGCTTCCCCTCTAACTGGCAGACTCGAGTCCTGCTAAGACTTTTTTCTTAACCTTCACCTTTTTCTCTTTACCCTCACAATCTGTTTTATATTGTAAACTTTGTAAATCACGTATCCTATTACTAGGGATGTAAGTTTGTCATGGCAGTCATAAACATCATGGATTCCATGATGTTTGGTCTTTATTCAGGACTTCCATGACTTTCACTATTGTCATCAAAACGTAGCAATGATGACAGTGCCACGATGTTTACTAATGTGTACTAATGATTCATGAACAACCAACGGGTCATTAAAACCTCATCCATGACAAACTTACATCCCTACCTATTACCACTGTACATATGCCTTGTATGTACTCTGTTTGTGTTTTCAGTATTGCATCTCCAACCCAGGACCCTTCTAAATTCTAGTACTCCGTGACTACTAAGCATAAGCATCTTTATTTATAAAATAGCGTAATTCGCCACGAAGGACCATAGTGCTAGTACAATAGCTAATAAAATCAATAAAAAACAGTAAAAATTACAACTAAAAACTCCATTCATCATAATTGTCAGATTTACACAACGTCACAGAAAGCAAGATTAAACATATAAGTTTTCAACGCAGATTTAAAACTCTCCACCATCAGGCATTCTCTTATCCGATGAGATGGAGAATTCCACAGGGTGGGAGCCACAAATTCAAATACTCGAGCCCCAGAGGTCTTCAAACAAACCGTGGGAGTTTCTAGCAATCCCTCGTCGATGGAGCGAAGTGGGCGGGAGGGGCAGTAGGGTCGAAGAAGCTCTTGCAGAAAACTCAGCCCCTGTCCATGTAGGGCCTTATAGGTCAGCAAACCAACCTTGAAGGTGACCTGCCACTGAATAGGCAGCCAGTGCAGATTGCACAGCAAAGGCATGACATGGCAACCTCAAGGCAGCCCAGTCAACAGCCTCGTTGCTGTGTTCTGCACCAGCTGTAAGCAGTGGATATCATCCAGTGGTAGCCCTAGGTAGAGGGAATTACAGTTCATTTGCTTTGTATTTACTCTCTATTTGATTTTATTTTGTACCTCCTACCCAGGACCACTTTGCAAATAAGTTCTCTCAGCAGTGTTTCTCCTGGTAAAATAAAGATTGATTCATTGATTGATTGAGTAAGGGTCCCAATAACGTTTCACTCGGGATGCAGAGATTTAATGTCCAAACAGAAAAATGGGATTGTGAAGTATGGCTTTATTCTGATAACAAGTTGGCAAACAAATGCAGAACAGGGTGGACCCCCAAGTTTGTCACTGTACAGGTGAGGAATGCTGACACTCTTTTCTCAGAACACACAATGCAAAATTGTGCTTTCTTCTGTTAGCATAACAATTTGAACACTGTTCCACCCTTATGTTCAAGGATATCTAGACATTTTACTCATTCCAACACTGGCAACGTCCAGCTGTCTTTCCTAGGGGTATACTGGACATTTCTTCTCTACGAGTGTCTGTTTACATGGTGGGTTGCCACACACTCAAAACATCTCCTGACTTTGATGGGCTTAGTTAACATCTGCATGCTTAAAACGTTGCTCCCCTCCAAGACCTGTTAGCCCTGACTGGAGTTTTGAATGGCGTTCCTCCCACCCTAGCCCCAGCCAGCCTCTGCCATCCCTTTAGGGTTATGCAAAAAAATGACCCTCCACCCTCACCAGGGTGATAGAGGTGTCCACAGCAAATCAGAAAACATTCAGCACATATCTGTGGTGAGGCTGGAGTTCTGCCTGGTTCTAGCCTCAGTTGTGGCACATACAACCAGCAGACAGCAACCCAGAGAAAAACACATTCCATTAAGTCTCTGTCTCTGTACTTACAGCTTTGTTGCATTATTCAATCAATCAATCAATCAATCAATCAAAACGTTATTTAACCAGGCATATCACCATTGAGCAAGCTCATTTTCAAAGTGGTCCTGGACAGTAAGGACAAATACATGATAAGACAATAGATAATTCACAACAATCAGTAGACATAAACATTAAGTGCATCAACTGTAATGTCATTAGAATTCAAACAAACTTGTAACAAGAACATGCCTAGTACATTAACACACGTACAGTATGTAAATAAATCAACAAAGGCCTCTGTGGTGTTCCCTAGAGTAAAAACATACAACAACCCCAATCCAAAACGCTCAGAAGAACCCCCTGGAGAAAAATAACAACTAGTCAAAGAAGAGTATTTAAGAGTAGAAGGGGAGGGAGGTAGCTAATAAAGCCAAAAGAAAGGAAGAAGAGTAAAAGAAAGAAAAGAGTTGCTGTTAAGGAAAAAGTGCTAGCAGTGTAATAGGCAGAATTGAGATTGTACAGAACCAAAAAGCAACGAGTATTCAGCATGAGGTCACCTATAGCAATTGCAGGATCCCCTCAGACAACCTGCAATCAGAGTTTAAAGATGGAGGAACCTGGAATAGTGGTGATCTTTGATGCTCTTTGCATAGCATCCCACATAGAGGGGAGAGAGAAGCTAACTGCGGCTGAACCATGCCACGACTTTGTCCTAGCCATGTTATAAGTGATTAATGTGAAGTGTCTCCGATCATATAGCCCCTTTGCACGCATGTATAAACTAGAGATATAGGTTGGCAGTTTATCAGTTTATGTACAGACATCTGACTGAAATTCACACTTGCATCATAGATCTCCATAGCTTTCAGACCTGGAAACACTCTCTGTCTCCTCTAGGGCAGCTGACTTTCTTTGGGTCATCAGGGGATTGCCTCTTGGACACATTGAACTGCAGTCCCACTCTCTCTTCTCACAGGAAAAATGACACACAGGTGTCCAGGAATTGACAGTTTCCACCACTTCATATGGCAATGTAGATGTCTCACTAACTAGGGTGAGAAATACTGGAACAAGGGTCCTTCACCTGGCTATCTGGCTAAGCTGGCAGGCACCTCACACTCAGAGCTCATTTCTGTATTGCTGCTCAGCACTAACTCTACTATAGACTGACTGTACTACCGTCTGAACATTCTAAACCTCCCCAGAGCAGCTGATTCGGAAGTGGCTTATGCTACTGTGAGAATTCTAAATGACATAATCCATTCTCTGCTCAGCCTAGCTGAGTAAACAATGATGTAATCTACATAGAGCTCCTAATGAGCCCTCTGCCTTCCTATGGCTAACCTGATGGTATTCTAGTAACCCCAGGGGTCTGGGTGGTTACATTACTATTAAACACACATGGGAACATGGTCCCCAATACACTGTGTTGGTTAGTAATGCAAAGAGAGGCTTTTTCTTGACCAGAAACATAAGTCAGTACCTCAGGGCCCCTTACAGAAAGGTTGTACTCTATACACATCATTCCTATGGAGCGCATGATGGCTATGTTGAAAGACGAGTCAAAATATTGAAAATTAGTGAAGTTATGAGTGAATGTTGAAATTTTACTATATTTTTCCACAAAAGTTTCAACATAGTCTTCTTATGACCCAGATTCATGAACCTGTTGGACGAAAGTATTCAAATCCCACCCGGAAGGTGATATTGCAGAGCAGTTGCAAAAGCTCCTTTCAGGACATATTTGAAGAATTTTACCTACCTTACTCATGAGGTGGGGTCCCAAAAAGGCCATGTTAAAAATTCAGTATAAAATATTTAAAAATGACAATGTTATAAGTAAATGTTCAAAATGCATCAAAGTAGGTTAACTGGACTTGTGTTATTTTCTCATATTGCATCTACGATTCCAGCAGGAGGACATCTTTCTGATCAGAGAGTGGATTTATGCCATGGGACCATGTGTAGGTGAGTAAGGATGTGTGGGAGGGTGCTGAGTGGGGAGGGTCGTGGTAAGTTGGGTGGGGTGGGGCCCAAAGCGACTATGCACCATTTTCTTATTTTCAGGTTAAAATAAAAAAAAAATAAAGATCAGTGAGGGATGGTTTTCATTTTTTACAGGGGGACCATAGCCAACACTGGGATTTAAGTACCCCAGTGTTGGAATAGTCTTTGGCAGCACTGGGGTTGGTAATCCCTGGTGCCACAATATAAGTATGGGGGAGTGGGTGATCTGGAAATGAAGGGGTCTGCTAAAGTGGTACTAGAGGTGGGCACCCCAGTCCACTTAAAATAAATGATTAAATATAAATGGTAAGGACAAGGGAGGGATGGCTGGGCTGGGAGGGGTAGGGACCATGTAAGTTTCTGTGGTTTTGGGTGCAAGCTGAGAATTTCCCTGTCACACCACTTTGTGTGCTACAGAGGAATTCTTGGCTCATGACCTGAAAAATGAGTTGTCTCACTAAGCTGGGAACCCAAGATTCTGGGGCACCAGAAAAGGTATTTCTGGGCCAAACTGTAAAAAGAAAACACCAGAATCTTGCTAAATGGGCCCTTTTTAGCTAGGTTCATGTGTTGTGTTTTTCAAAATTCAAATTTGTATGAATTTCCCATGTTTTCTAGTTAGAGAAAGAAAAAACAGATGGCGACCGTTTCAACCTGAAAAAGTGTTTTCCTTGTTGTGAGGACTTAAGTGGTATGAAAGCAAAGTTATTGCAAAACCAAAATTTTCATGTTGTATCAGAGGGTTATCTTAAAATCCTACCAAGCATGCTTAGAAAAAGAAACTTTAAATCCTTATTACTCTGAAATAGATCAATATTTTTTCATGAAACATTTGAAAGGACTACCTTGGCACATGCTGCTTCTACCCTAAAAGTTTCAGAAAAAATCCATACCATGTAGGCTGTAGGTGACAGCAGAAAAACATGTACTAAATATAGGAAAAAAGTTAGATTTAGTAAAAATTACATTCTGGACCTCAGAAACCATACAATCTGCATCACAAAACTTCTCACATCTTGAGAACTTGCCTCCAAGACAATGTATGCCAAATTTGGGGCAAGGTTACATACATACATACATACATAGACACTGTCAGCAGATAGTGGCCTATGGCCCACCCAGTCTGCCCATTTGAGCTTGTAAGTTCCCTTTACATTTTTCTAGAAGTCTGTTGCCCCTTACCCCTGACCTCCAGATTTCCCTTATGTCTTTTCCAAGCATTCTTAAATCCCGTGATTGTTTCAGCCCCCACCACTTCCTCTGGCAGGGTGTTCCACTTGTCCACCACCCTTTCTGTGAAGAAATTCTTCTTTGCATTTCTTCTGAATCGCCCTCCCTCCAACTTCATCCCATGTCCTCTAGTCTGGAACATCTTTTTCACTGAAAATAGTGTATTCTTGCACCATGTTCCTCCCTGTAAGGTACTTGTATGTCTCTATCATATTCCTTCTCTTTCTTCTCTCCCTCCTCTCTCCCAGAGAGTACATATTCAATTCATTCAGCCTGTCCTCATAGGACTTGTGATGCAATCCCTCTACCATCTTTGTTGCCCTCCTCTGAACCTTCTTTACCCTATCTATGTCCTTATATAGGTAAGGTTTCCAGAACTGTACACTGTACTCCAGGTGGGGCCTCACTAGTGTCTTGTATAGTGGAATTATGACCTCCATTTTTCTGCTGGTGATGCCCCTACCTATGCATCCCAGCATCCTATTTGCTTTACCTGCTGTCTTGTCACACTGTTTCCCTACCTTGAGGTCATCAGAGATGATAACCTCAAGGTCCCTTTCCTGCTTGGTGCATGCTATATCCTCACCCCCAACTGATATGTTGTACCAGGGTTTTTGTGCCCATATGCATTATGTTGCATTTCTTTGCATTGAATTTCAACTGTCAAACCCCTGACCATTCTTCAAGCTTCTGCAGGTACCTCCTCATTCTGTTTACACCCTCTGGTGTGTCCACTCTGTTACAGAACTTTGTGTCATCAGCAAACAGGGAAATTGTGCCTTCTAGATCCTGTGCAATGTCACTGAAGATGTTGAATAGGACCAGTCTCAGCACTGATCCCTGTGGTACCCCACTGGTCACTCTTCCCTCTATGGAGTGACAGCAATTTACCACCACCCTCTGTGTTCTGCCACCCAGCCAATTACCCACCCACTGCACTACTGTCCTGCCCATGCCCATATTCCCCAGTTTGTTTAATAGCATTCTATGTGGCACAGTGTCAAAAGCCTTGCTGAAGTCCAGATAGGCCACATCCACTGCCCTCCCCTGATCCACCTCCCTTGTCACCCAGTTGAAAAAATTAAATGAGGTTGGTTTGGCATGACCTCTCCCCAGTGAAACCATGCTGCCTTGGGACCTGTAGTCCTCTGGTAACCAGATGTTCCACCAATCTCTCCTTCAGTAGTGCTTCCATGATTTTCCCCACTACCGTGGTCAGGCTGACTGGTCGGTAGTTCCCTACTTCCTCTTTGTTCCCGCTTTTGTACAAGGGAACTACATCTGCTGTCCTCCAATCTTTGGATACCTCCCCTGTTTCCAGTGATCTGCTAAACAGGATTACCAGAGGTTCAGCCACCACCTCTCTTAGTTCCTTTAGGACTCTGGGGTTCACCCCATCTGGCCCCATTGCATTATCGACTCTCAATCCTTCCAGTTCCTTTAGGATCTTTTCCTATGTAAAGGGACTTATGTCCATTTCTGCACCGTTCCCACCCCTTGTACTCCCATCAGGATCATTACCCACCTCTTCCTCAGTAAATACTGAGCAGAAATATCTGTTCAATACATCAGCTTTACTGTTGTCATCCTCTATGCTGTTCCCGTCCTCCCCCTTCAGTCTCACTATCCCTCCCTTTGCCCTTCTTTTTTCACTTATGTACTTGTAAAAGGTTTTGTCCCTTCTACCCACTGATTTTGTGATACACTCTTCTGTCTGAGCTTTGGCTTCCCTTACTGACATCCCTGCCTCCCTTTGCTTCTCTTGGTACTTCTCCCTATCCCCTTCTGCCTATTTCTTTTTGTATTGCTGGAATGCTATCTTTTTGGCTTTCACTTACTCCTCTACCTCCTTGGAAAACCATAATGGCATCCTTTTCCTTTTCCCCTTGCTAACCTGCTTAATGCATAATTCTATTGCTCTTGTAATCCCTGTTTTAAATATTGCCCACTGTTCCTCCACCCCTGATTTCCTCCCTATTCCCATTAGTGCCTCTTTCAAGTATGTCCCCATTTTCCCAAAGTCTGCCCTCCTAAAATACAGCATATGTGTTTTGTGCAGTTTGGTTCTGTTCCTTCTATCATTTCAAAGACTGTTAGGTTTAACATTAAACACCCTATTCAAGCCTAAGTATACTGGCGCTACCATACTGGTAACATATACTGAATATATATATATATATATATATATATATATATATATAGTATACTAGCACAGTAGTGCTAGTATAATTAGGATTGAGTAAGGTGTTTAAGGAGGAACCCCAAATTTTGCACCTTAATAACTTTGGTGGCATTCGACAAAATATCCCCTAATTTGGCATGCAATGTTTGGCTGGCAGGGTCTCAGTATCTGAAAAGTTTTGTGATGACATCTTGTGTGATTTCAGAGATACAGAACATCAATTTTTAATTAAATACACTGCTTTTTTCCTATACTCATTACATTTTCTTTTTTGCTTTCATGTAAAGCCTAGATGGTATGGAATCTTTTTTCTTTAAACTTTTAGGGTGGAAGTGGCCAGTGCCAAGGTTGCCTCAGTCAAAGGTTGTGTAACAAAATATTGACTGGTTCCAGAGTTATAAGGATTTAACGTTTTTTTTCACCCGAGCATGCACAGTAGGGTTGTTGGATAACTCTTTGCTATAAACTAAAAATGTTCAGTTCAGAGAGCATTTCTGGTTCGCATAACTTAGTGACCACATACCAAAAATGGTTCTGATGAACCAAATATTTTTTCGAAAAAGTGAAGTAAAAATTAACAAACAAACAATTATTAGGAAACATGTGTAGTGCCAGCCTTCACTCCAGGCACATAGTGCTTTGTGATACTGTGCCAGTAAGCTGAGATTAGAGAGAAGCTTAGTAAGCTAGCTGGATGAACCAAGGCTGAGGAGACTACGCTGTCATGCGGCACTTCCTCAGCCTGTAAAGGGAATGCGCAGTGTTGCCTGAGTGAGCCCAAGTATTATATAGCAAAGAGAAATCTTCTCTTGTCATAGGGCCCTGCACTTCTGCACCTGTGGCTGCCAGATGACCCTGTGCTTTGGCTGGCAGATGGGTCCCTTGCCTTGCATTTCTGTTTCTGCACTGACGTGGAAGTGCAGAGCCCAGAGGTCCCTGCGTTTCTGCAACCTGATCGACAGCCCCACAAATTTCTGACATCCATTGCCACACAGAAGTGTAAGTCCCGGAGGGATCAGCACTTCTGCAGGCAGATGGATTCTTTCCTTGGCACAGGACGCAGCAAGCCTTGAGTGTCTACATGTACAATTCCACAATCTCAAAAAGAAAGCAAATTCTTTGCAAAAAAAAAACTGCATTAATGCATCAGTTAGGGTTCATGCCACAAAGTAGAGAAATGTGGCATTAAGGTTTCCAGTCCTAATTCCCCACACCCAATACAGCAAAAGGAGATGACCATACAAGCAACCACAGACAGCCATCATCAGGTAAAACAAACATACAACTGTTTCCAGATGACACAAATGCAGTAGCATTGATGTACTACCTTCATAGATTTGTACCTGCAGCTACAAAAGCACAGATGATTCTGCAGCCAAAAGTGTGTGTATGTCTTACTGCATGCATGATTACCTGTGGCTGCAGAGGCACTAGCGACACAGGGCCCTGTGCTTCTGCAGACAAAAGTAGTGCTGCAACTTAAGTATCGTGGATTTCTATATGCAGTACCACAAGTGCAGAAGTCAATGTATATGTCTCACACCTGCAGCTGTGGAAGCGCAGGTCCCTGAGGCACCTGCACTTCTGCAGACAGACGTAGTGTTGCTACCTCAGGGGCTTGCACTTCTACAGCCAGAAGTGTGTGTATGTCTTACAGTGTGCATGAGTACCTGTGGCTATGGAAGGATTGTCCCCATAGATGCTTGCGATTCCATGTCATAATGGTGATCACGGAATAGTGATCACTGTTACGGCGAGTGTACATCACTGAAAATGAATTTTGATGATGTACACTCACGGTGAGGATGAAAAGGGTGCTCAAGACCTATGGGTGCTTTTTTTAATGCTGGGGCAGTGCCCCTCACACCTCCCACATGGGGGCTTTGCCCCCTGCATCCCCCTATTAATGGATTCTTAACTCCGGGGGCTGCATGACAGTGGGGGGTGAAAAACTTGGAAAATCCGTGTGCACATCTGTTCACACTACCTCGCCTACCTGGTATCCGCTCGCTACCCTGCCAGGTAGCGCTGTACACAGGCATCGTGATTGAGTCACCCTTTTTGTAAATGCTCAATCATGGTCGTCCTGACATGGTATACTGGTGCCTGTACTTCAGCAGACAAAAGGACTCTTGCAATTTGGGTATCACGGATTTATATCTGTGGCTGCAGGGGCCTGTGCTTCTGCAATGTACAACAAAACAAATATGCACTCTCCAGAGTCCTTGCATCAAGGTGAAACACAGTAGTGGTCCTCAAAAAAAAATTTCCACATGACTGCCAGTTCAAAGTGCAGTTTATTCTGAGGAGTGCATTAGAGACAATTCACCATGTAATTCACAGATAATCCACAAATATTACAAAGGTGAACTAAGCAACAACACCAAACACTGCATGGCCTCAGACACCTCAGCACTTTGCTCAGAGAATGTGGTCATGGGTCGGGCTCTGCAGACCAAGGGCATACTTGTAAGCCCATTATTGGCTTCTGATTTGAATATAGCAGTTCCAGGGGATACCTACTTACATTGTACAGAAGGTATGCTTGAGGATGTAGCACTTACTGATTATGGTCAGAAGTGCAGATGCGGAACAGTAAAAATTTACGAATTAAAATAAGAGTTCTACGAATAACATGTATCCATGGAGTTAAGCAAACAGTACTACAACAGTACTACAAGAATAACAGTTGCATGCCAAGTGTACATTCTAGGTTATGGCCAATTCAAAATTGTACTTCAGGTATGTCTTTACTGATTCCTGAGCTAAACAGAATCATAGTTATAACCTGTGGTAACAAAGGTAGCTGGTTCCCTGGGGGTGAGTTGAGGGTGTTAGAGGTTGAAAGTCATAAGAGGATAGGGTATAGGAGACAGGAGTGGTATATAGGGTGGGTAAAAAAGGGAAGGGGGTTGTGTAAGGATCAGCATCATTCAGATAGTGAATTCAGGAAAACCCCCAAACAATGTAAACACTGTGTAAAGATTATACTTGGTGCAGGCTGTCTTAGAGAATTTCTTTTGTAGCAGGGTTTAAGGATTGTTATCTAATTCATATTAGCACTATACAATAACTGAAAATAGAGAGAAATAATTCAAACCACTTGTAAATAAATACCCCTTGGATGGTTCGAGAATGTTTGAAGAGAGAATTATCTGAAAGAGAGTAACAATAATTGTGTTAACCATATATGCAGCCAACAATGTTTTGGTTAAAACATATCTGTTCGACAAATAAGAAATTGTCAAGACGTCGGAGAAACAGTTTCCATTCAAATTCCTCTTTTTTGAGTTGTGGATGTAGGCAATCCCCCTTCCCCATTTGGTGGTACTACTCACTAGAGCTCACAAATGTAAGTGTTTTTGGATTGCAGTTATGTCTCTCTTTGAAATGTATGCCCACTGGAGTGTCCTTTTTAGTCATGATGGATCTTACACGTTCTTGTATTCTGGTTTTATGTTGGCAGATGGAGTGTTTGTATGTCTTACTGTGTGCATAAGTACCTGCAGCTACAGAAGGACTGGCCCCATAGGGGGCTGTATATCTGCAGACAAAAGAATTTGTGTAATTTTTATTATGGATTTGCATATGTGCTGCAAGAGCCTGTGCTTCTGCACACAGAAGTAGTGTTTTGATTTGAGCTTTGTGGATTTCTAGCTGCAGCCATAAATGAGTATGTATGTCTTGCAGTGTGCATGCCACAGATACAAATCCACGAAATTAGCACTTCATTGCTACTACATTTGTGTCATTTAGAAACAGTTGTATGTTGTTTGTCTTACTTGATGACAGCTGTCTGTGATTGCTTGTGTGATCCAGTCCTTTATGCCACATTTCCCCACTTTTGTGGCATAAACTTGAACCCCAACAAGTACATTAATGCAGTTTTTTTGCAAAGAACATATAGGGAATACATAATGGACTGCAGTGGAATAACACATTTATCTCCACTAGTGAGTGATAAGACCTATAACTCATGAGTGGCGAAGCCACAAGTAAGTTATGAAGGTCTTACCACTCGTGTGGAGATAAATGTGCTTTTCTACTGCAATCCATTATGTGTTTGATGTATACTGTACCATGTGTAGTGTTTTTATTGGTGTTTTACCTTGTTTTAGCTTAAAACTGCCTTTCTTCCCATTGTAAGTTCCCTTTCTGACCCATTGTTCTGTGTTCTGTGTTCCATTTCCAGATTCTAAGTGGAAATAACATGTTCTAAGTTATATAAATTATGTTCTAAGTGAAATAAATGGTGCTGTAAATGAAAATAAATATTTATCCCAAAATAGCATGATTTATTTGCTCAATTTATTCACCACTAATGTGGTGTATATAGAGAATAATAGGCAGTGTGTTATGGATTTTTTTGCACACCTGAGGTGTGTGATGACCTATAAACCTCAAGAGTGAAACTCTAGAGGTTTATGAGGTCATCACACACCGAGGGTGTGTAAAAAATCCATAAGCACACAGTTGCTTATTTTTTATAATTACTGGTGCAGATTTTGCTTAGTGTCTCAGTCTGTCCCCTACCTGCAGAGACACACACAGTCTCACAGCAGACACTGTCTCTCACAGACACACACACACACACACACACTCACGGGAAACTTTCCTTTTTTTGTATATTTTTGTTAAGAAAATGATACTGTAGGCTGCAAGGAAGCAGTCAGATTTGTGAGGGCGCCAGGTTAGGCAGAAGCTCCGACCGAAGCATGACAATGACCATCTGTGAGCACACTGGGTCATCCGAAGCCTCGACCAAAGTGCGACCACTTCAGGATCAACCAGATAACGTTTTTTTTTGTTAATTATTTCATACTACTAAGTTTCATACTACTAAGAGTATTTGATGTACAGAAGGTTTTTTTTAAACCCATATAAGTACATCTCCAGAATCTGGATGTCTTTATACGTTATTTAATAAAAATTTGTCAAGATTACATTTGAAGGTTTCCACATTATCTGTTTCCAACAAATATCTTGGTAATTTATTCCATATTGATATAATTGTTTGTGTGAAGAAGGAACGCCTAGTATTTACTTTAGGATAAGTTAATGCCAATTGAAACCCATGGCTCCTGAGGTTACATTCTCTCATATTGAGGCACATTCCTAATTGTGTCATTAAGTCATTATCTCTAATGATATTAAACATCAGAAGGAGATCTCCCCTAGTTCTTCTCATTTCCAATGAGTACAAATCTAATTCCCTCATTCTAGCCTGATAATCTCTATTTTGCAAACCATTGATCATCTTGGTGACTCTTCGCTGAACCCCCTCCAGTACACTGATATCACATCTAAGGTCTGTGCTCCATAATGGTGAACAGTAGTCCAGATGTGGTCGCACATACGCTCTGTATAGTGGAAGTATACATGCCTTATTTCTGGTAACAAATGATCTTTTTATACACCCTATTATTCTATTTGCCTTTTTTTATGTAGTTACAATGTGATATAAATGTGAACTCTGAATTTATAATAATACCTAGATCTTTCTCCTCTTTAACTGATACTAATATAGAACCGTTTAGCATAAATTGTACATTTGGGTTATTTTCTCCTAGATGCATTATAACTGTTTTATCGACATTAAAATCCATACTGTTTTGTTTAGCCCAAATTTCTAAGAGTTTAAGATCTTTGGCAGCATCTCTTATTTCATCCAATGTTCCCACTTTAAGTGCAATTTTAGCATCATCTGCAAATTTGATAGCTTTATTCCTGAGGTTTTTAGTCATGTCTGACATAAAAATGTTAAACAAAGTAGGTTCAAGGACAGATCCCTGCGGAACCCCACTAGTCACTGCACCCATGGTTGAGGTATACCCTCTTATGCGTACTACTTGTGTACGATTTGTCAGCCATTCATTTACCCAATTTATTAAAAGAGGATGTATCCCACATTATGTCATTTTATTTATCAGTGTTGAGTGAGGAACTTTATCAAAGGTCTTACATAGATCCATGTATACTATATCTACAGGTAATTTATCGTAAAGCAAACTGCTAATTTTTTCATAAAATACCAAATTACTAGTCAGACAAGATCTGCTTTTTTTGACGCCATGTTGATCAAGATCTACAAGTTGTTTCATAGCTAGGTCCTCTTCCAATCTAGTTTTTAGAATGCTTTCAAATATTTTACCCAGTATTCTTGTTAGGCTAAGCAGTCTATAATTAGATATTTTACTTTTATCTCCTGTGTTTATCCCCTAAAGGCAGTATTAACCTGATAATAAAAAAACTTGCTGTAGCCGGGTAGGACTACAGTACTTCAAGGAGTAGGCTGTTGATTGCAAGGGAAATTTTGCCGCCATGTTTTTTGATATGTTCGCCCACCGACAGAGGGAGTAAGGGCCAATAACACTACATGCTACAGATGAATGACACTGTTACTGGGAGGAAGTTTAAAGAAACACTGTAATAACTTGATTTCAGGTTATTACGGTGTTTTGGAGACCCTGAAAAAAAGTTGATAAAGGGGTCACCCGTAATTATATACATATATTATACAATTTATTTATCAATTTCTTGGAATTACAAGTACCTATGAGCCAGAGGCTCTTTTACAAAGGTTCCACATCAGGTGGGTCAAACAACTGACAACAAGGACAGATGATAAAAAGAAACAAAGCAGAACTTGACAAATAACATTACAGACAGTAACAGTTAATGTAAAAATCTGGAGCAGGTAGCACATGTATACTGTAGCAACAATAGTGCAGTCAGTAAGATGACTTTGTCAGTAATTGAGTAGTAAGTAGTGTTACAATTGATGAATGCAAAGCAGCAGTTATTGTTAACATACATCAAAAAATAGAGATAATAGGTTCCAAGTAGGTGCAACAAATGTGTATTGTAGCTCAGAAATGCAATCAACAAGTTGGCTTAGTCTGTACTAGTTTATAAAGTAGGGTGAACCAGGTGGGGGCAGAGGGAGAGGGGCCGAGATCTACAAAGTGGCTCATACTCAAGAGAAGGGAGTGAGAGAAGGGTGAAGCAGGTTACGAAGTTAATAAGCAAGGTGGAGGAGGGGTAGCTAAAGTAGGAGTGGGGGAGGAGGTACATAGTGGGGGAGTAAAAGGCACATTGGGAGGTAGGGGCCAAAATAGAGAGTAGGATAGTCAGATGGGGCAGTCACAGCTGGTAAGTGTTATGAGGTGTTGGCGGAGTTTGAACTTAGACCAAGTTTGGTTTTGTTCAGGATGTCCGAGGGGAGGCCATTTACCCAATGAGGTGCTCTGAACATAAAGGACCATTGCGCTTATGTAGTGCAACAAAACATAACTTGGTAGGAGTGCTCATACTGCAGACATTGGGAGCACACGTGAGAAATCTCTTGGTGGTTGGTGGGGTAAGGCTGAAGCTTATTTTATTTTGCAAGCAGACAGGTCTGGTAAGTGATCCTGCCCTTGAGGTGCAGTCGGTTGGTCTGGGTGTATAGGTCACACGTATGGGTGCACCTGTGTGCACCAGAGACCAGACTACAAGATTTGTTAAGTGCAATGCTTATTTTTTAAGGGTTGAGTTTACTGCAGCCCTGTAGATAATTAACCCATAATCAATAATTGAGAGGATCGAGCTGGTGACAGCTAATCGGAGTGCTTCAGGGAGCTTGCAGTGCCTATGTCTGTACAGTAGGCCAGTTATCATGTTTACTACCTTAGAGATAAGACTTGACATGTTCAGAATAAGACAGTGTGTTATCAAGTGTTATTTAAAGTTATGGACCTAAGTCAGTAGTTTTTATATACACACACAAAAAAACACACACATACATCTATAAGCATGTAATGCCTATAAACATAAACTTTAACAAATAACCCTGCTTGTCACTGATCTACAGTGAGAATATCACAATACTCTTACTAGTTGGATGACAAAGCACATATTTGCACTGTGGGTCCCTTTAAAAAACAAGAATGACATCATTTCATTCCAAAGAAAACCAAAGGATATAGTGGCACCAACAAAAAATATAGAGACAAGGAGTGTTCCTAAGTGTTTCCTTGTAGTGCTATGTGGAAAAATGGCATGCATAGAACTGTACAAAAAGACAAATACTCAGGTACATACCCCAGTGCTTCGACCACCTGTATGATCTTCCTCAGAGAGTGAAGTGACAAGGATATCTGATCCCTTTGTATAGAATGAACAAGTACTTCTGCTCAGTATTTACTGAGGAGAACCCAGGGAATGGCCTACAAATGGCAAAGCACAACACCCCTGAACAAGGAGTTGATACTAGCCCCTTCACAGAGACCAAAGTACTGGAGGCAGTAAATAAACTGCAGGTAGTCAAGGCCATGGGGCCAGACGAAATGCACCCCAGAATCTTAAAAGAACTGAGATTAGAGCTGGCTGCCCCACTGGCTAAACTATTCAGTAAATTCCCAAAGAGTGGGGAGGTACCTGAAGATTGGAAAAGTGCAATTGTGGCCCCACTCCACAAATCATGCAGCAGGGAGGACTCTGGAAATTACAGGCCTGTAAGCCTCATGTTCTGTCTTTCGGATGAGACGTTAAACCGAGGTTCCATCTGCCTGGATTGGTGGTAGTTCAGGTGGATGTTAAAGATCCCATGGTACTTCTTGAAAAGAGTAGGGGAATTTCCCCCGGTGTCCTGGCCAAATTTCCCTCATTCATTAAAAATACCACCAACAGCTTAATCTGGTTCAAGGTCAGTTGGCATTCATCCATATCCTCCTCCCCCGGGTCGTGCCTGAAAATAGGCAGGATTTGTCTAGTGCACTTACCTGGTCAACAAAAACTAAATAAAAAATAAAATAAACATTAATAGTGGGGAAGTTAATGGAGACACTACTCAAACAGAGGATCATGGCATTCATGGAAGCTAGCTGCCATCAGGACCCCAAGCAGCGCGGTTTCACAGTGGGTAGGTCATGCCAGACAAACCTGATTGAGTTTTTTGACTGTGTTACAAAGGTTATAGATAATGGTGGGGTGGTAGATGTGGTCTAGACTTTAGCAAGGCCTTCGACTCAGTTCCACACAGAAGGCTGGTAATGAAGCTAGACCACATAGGAGCTGGATCAGAAGTAGTTAGATGGGTTAAAAACTGATTAAAAGGCAGAACTCAGAAAGTGCAGGTACAAGGAGCACTGTCATCAGAAGGTAGAGTAACCAGCGGTGTGCCCCAGGGTTCAGTACTGGGGGCCCCTGCTCTTCAATATTTTCATATCGGACATGGCTAACTAACTACAGGGAAAGGTATGTCTGTTCGCAGATGTCACCAAATTAAAGAAACAGGGTTGACACCCAGCAGGGAGTGGGCAAGATGGAAGCTGACCTCAAGAAACTAGAAGAATGGTCTGGAGCATGGCAGCTGAGGTTCAATGACAAAAAGTGCAAAGTCATGCACATAGGAAAAAGAAATCCAAATAAGGCATATTACCTTGGAGGGGAAAGACTAGCTGCCTCCACCAAACAGCATAATTTGGAAATCATTATCTTGAAGGTAGATAAACAGTGTGAGAAGGCAGCGTTAAAGGCCAGCGGTATGCTGGGATGCATTGGGAGGGGAATCACAAGCAGGAACAAGGAAGTGATCCTGCCGCTGTACAGATCACTGGTTATACTTCATCTGGAGAATAGCATCCAGTTCTGGAGGTCCCACCTCAAAAAGGACATTGACCAAGTGGAGATGGTGCAGAGAAGTGCAACAAAAATGATTCAGGGATTGCACGAGATGTCCTACGGGGATAGGCTAAAACAACTGAACATGTATTCCCTGGAATAGAGAGGAGAGAGAGGGGTGACATGATCTAAACTTTCAAGTACATAAAAGGCATAAACCAGGTGCAGATAGATGATCTCTTCCAATTTAAGAAGGACAGCAGAACCAGGGGACACGATCTAAGGCTGGAAGGAGGGCAGTTCTCCACCAACACCAGGAAGTTTTTCTTCACAAAAAGAGTGGTGGATGCCTGGAACAGACTGCCTGCAGAGGTGGTGGGGGCAAGCACAGTGGTAGGTTGCCAGAATGCTTGGGACAGATACAAGGGAGCCCTCAAACCCAAGGGCAGTTAGAAGGCTAGGATAAAAGAAAATGGGCAGACCAGATGGACCTGGTGGTCTCCTTCTGATGTCAGCTTCTATGTTTCTATGAGCTAAAGACAGTTATAAAGCTGCTTCAACAATTTAAGACCACTGATCCCAATTAACTATCTAATCTATTAGTTAATCCAGGCTTCTAAGAGATAAACCCCTTAAGGCTTAAAAGAAGAATGAAGGGTGCTAGACACTATTTTAGGTCAGCACAGGGGTCTTCATATTCCTAACCTAGTAGTTAATTTTTCAGTAGTTCTTACAATAATGCAAGGGTACAGTATACTGTCTACACCACAGGATGTTTTGTTAGCAATTATCTTTAATATAAATTTATAAAACAAAATACAAAACACCCTGGACTCAATGTTATAAGTCACCGTTATATACTAAGGTTCATACTAAGGTATCTACGAGCCAAAGGAGGTGGTTATCCCATGGTATTTCTCTTTTCCATTTACCCATAATACTGTACAACATTTCCACTTAATATGTATCTATCTAGTTGCTGTTTGAATTGCTGTTTACTATTACTTACAATAATCTCTAGGGGTAATCCGTTCCAGAGGGACACCACTCTCTGTGTGAAAAAAGTCTTTCTTCTATTAGTATTGAACTTCCTGGATTGGAGCTGCAGGGAGTGTCTCCTAGTGCATACTGAAATATTTTTAAATTCTAGCTGTAGGTTGTTCATTAAGTAATTGTCCTGCATTATGTCATAACACATCAAGAGGTCTCCCCAGACTCTCCTTTTCTCTAAGGACATGCAGTTTAGCTCGAGGACCCTATCCCTGTATGCTTTTTCCCTTAATCCATATATTATTTTTGTGGCTCATCTCTGTCTTCTTTCCAAACCATCCATGCCACCTCTAGATATTGGACCCCACAGCAGGCTACCATAATCCAGCAACGGCCTCATGTATGCCCTACAGAGTGGCATAATCACCTCTTGGCTTCTACTTTTAAAGTTTCTTTTTATAGCCCATAGTAGTCTATTTGCTTTGATTATTTGAGTGGAACATTGAGCTTTACATGTTAGCTTATTATCTATAATTATGCCCAGGTCCTCCATTGAATGCCTTAAGGTTTACCCATTTATGGAATAATTAGCCATCTTGTTATGTGTTTCCAGGTGTATAACACAGCACTTGTCAGTATTGAAACTCATACCCTTTGTGAAGGCCCAAACCATTTATCCTTTCAAGAACATACTGTATAGATGTTATGTCATCATCATCTTGTGCAATCCCTGTAAGTTTAGTGTCAACAGCATATTTACTTATCCAGTTTGTGGTATCCTTTCCCATACTAGATATGAATATAAATCCCACTGCATCTAAATGCAGAAGTAACTTGAACAATTGAACAACCTCAACCTCACAGTCTGCATACTAATCTTGTGAGCTCCTCCTCCTGCCTACCTTTTAAATAATCCACCTTCTTCTTCTTCCCCAGTGTCCTAGGTGGTCGTGAGGGCTTCGCATGTCCTGCCCTCCCCCCAAGCCGGACCCCCACTAAAGGTCGGAGCTCTCAGGTATGCCAGGCCATGTGGCAGCACAGAACGCCAGATATTTCTTCAGTGCTAGTGAGGCCTTGCCGGCACTACGTGCTGGCTGCCCCAACACCCCCGCCACCACCCTAGGTGAGCTCAGCTTTATATAGGCTGTAGACTTACAATAGGCTGTAACATTTATATAGGCTGCAACACGTGATTGATATAACCAATCAGCCCATTTTCCCTTTAGCAGGTTATCTGCTATCACCACTAGTGGCCGCCCAAGACATCCCACTGGCCGAAACACAATAACAAAACATGCTGCCTTTATACCTTTCTATGTTGTGCCTGTTCACATCCCTCACATCCCTCCCACCTTCATCTTACCCAGCAACACAGTCTGACCCCATTAACCTAAGCTGCGGAGCAGCTCCTCCTCACCACCATGTCACCCCTACCTCTCAACCTTTTGTCCCCCAAATGTGGAACATTGCCTGTCAAAATGTGGAACAAATGGGCAAAATGTGGAACACTTACTCAAATCTTTACCCAAGAAGCTCAAAACACTGTTAAAATGTTGCATTTATGCTTAGAAAGTCTGTTATTAATTGAATAATTTATTTTTTTCCATCATTTGCTATGGATGTCTGCTTTAAAATGTTGACTTTGAATGTGGAACAAGTCCTCACAATGTGGAACAGGGAGTTTTTTTGAAGTAAAATGAGGAACGTTCCTCGTAATGTGGTACAGTTGAGAGGTATGATTGTCACCTCCACCGTAGGGCAGCCACCTCAAAGTGTCCTGATTAACTGGGCTTCCATCCTCCCGCCCTCCTTTCACACTAGTCTGGCTGCATTAAAATTATCTGCTAAAAGCAGTTTTCCGCAAACCTACCAGCTACCTTCTGCCTCGCAAGTCCCAATGGGCTATGCTAAAAACAAAACAACTACTCACACTAATGCTACTCCTACCAGGAGATGTAGAGCTAAACCCTGGACCTACACCCCACCCCCTCCACATCTCTCAAATTACCAAGGGGTTTTAAAATAGTGCACCTGAACACATGCAGCATCTTGAACAAGCTCACCGCACTACAACCAAGTATCTTAATGCTGCAAACTGACATACTGATTATTACTGAAACTTGGCTGAAGCCCCACAACCTTGACATATAATTGTCTATCCCTGGCTAGTCCCTCATTCAGCATGACCACCAGGGTTAAAAAAGAGGTGGTGGCATTGCCATGTTCATCTTCTCTCAGCACCAGTTCACTCCTGTCCAGCTCTCCATGCCCATGCTGTCCATAGACTCCTTGCTCATCAAACTCCCACTCCCACACTCAATTCCATTATATGTTGCAGGGGCCTACTGTGCCCCCAACACCCTTACACCTGTCATACTGGACCACCTATGCACCCTAAAGATGCTAGTTTTGAGGGGCAAGCTATATACCCTAGGTGACTTCAATTCTAACTGGCTCTCCAACGCTAGCTCTAAGTTACGCAATCAAGTGAATGACCTAAAGCTGACCCAACAAATTTTGGAATCCACACACTTGAATCACAAATCCCAGAACCACTCCCTCTTAGACTGGACCCTCACCTCACACCCACATTGGATACTTGAGGATGGACTCCTTCTGGACTCTCTAAGTGACCACCACATGATCTACGTGGTAAGGAGAATATTCAGGCCCAAAGCACCTCCCCCGCATACACTGCTCACCAGGTTCTACAAATCCCTTGACCTTGCAGCACTCTTAAATGACCTGTCAAATGTTGACTGGTCCCTCTTCCCATGGGCATCCTCCATCAACACTGCCCTTGAACTTTTCAAGTCCAGATTCCTCGCTGTCTGGGATTACTACACACCGCTCAGAAGGACTCAAGTAAGGGGTGCTCACCTGCCTTGGGTCACCACCAATATCATTGACCAATTCCATTCTAGAGACCAGACCTGGAAAACATATAAGGCAACCAGCACCCTGGAGGCACACCAGCTGTACCGCACACTCCATAACTCCTGCACTAGGCTTCTCCGTCAGGCCAAAGCAAACTACTTCAAGGCCTCCTTCCTCCCTAATATAAATCACCCTGCCAAATTCTGGAAAACAATCAAATCACTATCCCCACCCCCCACCCAGTCCCATACCCAGCCCTTAATGTAGCAGGCTCCACTGTCTCTGAACCAGGCGCAGTGGCCTCTGTTTTTAACACCTTCTTCACTAGCTGCACATCCTGTCTTCTATCTTCTCTCCCTCACCACCCCACAAGCCCTCCCCTCCATTCCACCCACCTCCCAGGCCTCCTGCTTCTCCTTTCACCTGGTTACCCCAACCGAGGTGCTAAAAGCCCTGTGGGCACTCAGTCCCTCTAAAGGTAAATGCTCCTCATGTCTGGACTCCAAAATGCTCCACCTATCTGCCCCTGCCACTGCCACCCCACTGGCCGCTCTCTTCAATCTCTCTTTCTCACTCGGCTCAATCCCATCTGACTAGAAACATGCCACAGTCGTCCCCCTTCCTCCTTCTTCACTCCCTATTAGGCTGGTTTAGGAAGTTGCACTCCACCATTACCTCCCTTCTCAGGCTCACCGACTCCATCCTCACTGGAATGAATTATGGGCACACCACCTCAGCTATCTTTGCTGACCTTGCCAAGGCTTTCAACACCATCTCCCATGCCCTGCTAATATCCAAACTCTCCCAAGCTGGACTCTCAGGTGCAGCCACCAGCTGGTTCCACTCCTACCTGGCAGACAGGACACAATCTGTAAGAACTGACTCTCACACTTCTGTCCCCCTCCCTGTAACTACTGGGATCCCACAAGGCTCGGTACTCGGTCCGATACTGTTTTCAATTTTCCTGAATTACCTGCCCTCAATATGCCCACTCACATCCGTTCACTTGTACGCTGATGACACTGTACTGTATGCATCGGGTCCCTCCCCATCTGAAGTGGCTGCTAGACTCCAGGAGGGCTTCAATGCTGTTCAGCATTGGTTTTCCTCAAACCAGCTCTTTCTTAACCCCAAGAAAACTGTCTCCCTTACCTTCAGCACAAGGCAATGACTCTCCCGACTACCCTCGACCCCCACTTTCCACACCACTGATGGGACTCCGTTGGAGGCTTACACCTTTTTCAGATACTTCAGTGTCTGGCTTGACCAGCACTTCGACTTCTCAGTTCACATTGACTCAATCCACAAGAAACTTCATCCCAAGCTTGCCACCATATATCACAACAGGGGCTTCATCCCTCTGGGAACACACAAGGCAATCATCCAGAAACTGATCCTCCCTATATTTGACTATGGAAATGTAGTATACAGCACTGCCCCCAAGTCCTCCTTAGCCAGATTAGATCCCTCTTCCACTCTTTCTGTCATTTTTTCCTGGACTGCCGTCCCACGATGCATCACTGTGACCTCTACAAGTATCTAGACCTACCTTCACTCCAGGATCGGAGACAGGCTCACTGTGCCAGGACTACAGTGAAATTCTGGACACAGTCCCTTCCCCCCTACCTCGAGTCCACTTTCTCAGTTTAACTCCCTTCTGCATACTCACTCAGGAACACAAACTCTCGGTTTCTCCATGTCCCATGCATGGCCACATCCAAAGGCCAAGCTACCTTCAACTACTGCATGCCTAAACTATGGAACTCCTTGCCGGCAGACATTTGGCATGCAGACAACACTCAGCATCTAAACCAGCTCCTCAAGTCGCATTTCTCCCCCATCTGCAACTGCACCCAGCCCCACTGAGGAGATTAGTGTCCTCCACTTGTGTTTGACTAGTACCCTGGCTCATTACTAATCGCTCACTAACCTGGGCCATCAGGCTAACACATGATGTATAACCTGTCCAGTGGCTGATCTTAACTATATGTAACTATTGTACTCTCGGTACTGATCCACTAATGCATATACTCTGTACTTACTTTTAAGCATAGCATAGTGTAACTACCTTTGAACATGATGATAGTACTAATTCTCCTCTGCATTCCTGTATTGCAGTATCAGCATTGAGCTTATTAGGTTAATTTACTGTACTGTATATTAAATTGAATATATTGAATTCGCTGTATATTGTACTTAACCCATATTCACCCTACCCCCAGGAAGCACCTGGAATTGAGTGGTACTCTGCTCAGTGTGCCTTCCTGGTAAAACTTTAAAATAAATAAATAAAAAATATCCTAAACAACATCGGCCCCAGCACAGATCCCTGCAGTACACCGCTCGTTGTTGCAATGGCGGGGGGGTATCCATTTAGACACACCATCTGGGTTCTGTCTGTCAACCATGCATCCACCCATCAAACTATCCCCATGTCCAGTCCAATATCCATCTAGCTATTAATAATTTTCCTGTGCAGCACCTTATCAAAGGTCTTTGCAAAAGCAAGATATATGCAGTCCACCAGTCTTCCATTGTCCAATGCATAAGAGATTTTTTCATAGAAACATAACAGATTTGTAATTTGTAATTATCTGAGGAGCTGGCAGGGCCACTAGCAGACCTATTTAATAGTTCACTAGAGTCAGGCGTGGTACCACAGGACTGGAGAACAGCACATGTAATGCCCCTCCACAAAAGCGGTCAAAAGGGAATTACAGACCAGTCAGTCTGACCTCCATTGTGGGCACGCTGATGGAGACCATACTAAAGGAAAGGTTGGTGGAATATCTAGAGCAGCATGGTATCCAGTATGAGAGGCAGCATGGCTTCATGGGGGGGGATCATGTCAGACATATCTGATTGACTTCTTTGACTGTGTCACTAAGACAGTAGACAGGGGCCAAGCAGTAGACATTCTCTATCTTGATTTCAGCAAGGCGTTTGACTCTGTGCCCCATGAAAGGCTGATCTGGAAGTTGGTGGACCTTGGAGTTGGAGAAAAGATGGCCAGATGGGTGGGAAACTGGCTGAGGGACAGAACCCAGAGGGTGGTTGTGGGGGAAGACTTATCTGGCACCAGACAGGTAACCAGTGGGGGTCCCACAGGGCTCTGTGTTGGGGCTGGTGTTGTTCAATGTCTTTATCAATGACATTGAGGATGGCATTAAAGGCAAAATGTGCCTATTTGCGGATGTCACTAAGCTCTGTGGGAGAGTGGACACAATTGAAGGGATACAAGACCTAAAGAAAGATCTGGAAAAGCTGGGAAGGTGGTCCAGGATCTGGCAGCTTTGCTTCAATGCCAAGAAATGCAAAGTTATGCATATTGGAGCCAAGAATCCCAGGACAGAGTACTACCTGGGTGGAGTCCGAGTATCTGCGTCAGAGGAGGAGAAGAACCTGGGAGTGATGATCACTAGTGACCTGAAGCACTCCATGCAGTGCAATAAAGCAGCAGCAAAGGCAAACAAGATGCTGGGATGCATAGCTAGGGGGATCAGTAGTAGGAGAGAAGAGGTTATATTGCCCTTGTACAGGTTACTGGTAAGGCTGCATCTAGAATATGGAGTTCAGGACTGGTGCCCACACCTCTAAAAGGACATTAACCTGCTGGAGAAGGTACAGAGGAGGGCTACAAAGATGATAGCCAGTCAGCAGTCCGAAGCATATGAGGAGAGGCTGAAAGCACTGAACATGTACTCCCTGGAAGACAGGAGAGAGAGAGAGAGAGAGAGAAAGGGGACATGATTGGGACCTTCAAGTACTTGAAAGGGATAAATAAGGTTGATAAGGAGAGTCTCTTTAAGCTGAATGGCAACCATAACATGAGGGGGCACAGTCTTAAGATAGAGGGTGGGAGATTTAGGAGGGAGGTCAGGAAGCACTTCTTCACAGAGAGGGTGGTGTACAATTGGAATACGCTGCCGGAAGAGGTCATCTCATTGAAGACGGTGGGCAGCTTTAAGAGAGGCGGGGATAGCCATGGGGGAAGATAAGGATCATGGGTAGGGAGGATGGGAGGAGTGGGGAGGGAGGACAGGGACATTAGCTCAAGCTGTGGATCCTGCAATACAAGCAGACTTGATAGACCAAATGGCCTTCTTCTACTGGCTTCTTCGTATATCCATATGTGTGTATGTAATGCATGACCTACCAGCCTGGAAACCATGCTGTTTATTGTCAACCTGACCGCTTTTTTCAAGATGGGAGTTTATCTCCTCTTTAATTATGGCCTCTAAGAGCTTCTCCAGGACCGATGTCAAACTAATTGGTCGGTAATTTACATGTTTTGCCCTATCACCCTTTTTTGTGTATAGGTACCACATTTGCTGTCAGCCAATCCTGTGGAACCTTATTTTTAGGCAGTGATTTTAAAAATATTATTTTAATGATCTTGCTATCTCTGGGGATATATAGGCACATACTGCACCGAATGGCCAATTGCATCAAACCTGGGTGAGCCAGGGACCCTGAGCCCAATTATGGAAGAAATTTGTGTCTTGGCCCCAAACTCCTCAGGTTTGCCACAAGTGGACAGCTGCGCTGATGAATCAGTGCACTGGAGGGGAATGCCACAAGCTGTGGGATGGGCTAGCAGCAGCCAGTGCTGGTGACCCACCTGCCGGTCGTCCTGGTGGCTGGCAGGTCATCTGGGGCATGCCCTGGCTCATGGGAGGGAGGGATGACTCAGGCTGGGGAGGTGACAACTGCCCATGACTGGGCAACTGTAGGGACAGTTTGGGTCCGTGGGGGGGGGAACGGCAGAAGCACCAGTACCACCACCTGGAGGGGTGTGGTGTTGGACCTGCCACGCACCACTGGCTGCTCCAGCAGTGGTCTGGAAGGTGTTGGAGGCTGCAGGATGCCTTCTTTGGGAAGCACAGGGTCACCCCCCGCCCAGTGAGGGCTCCAGCATTGGCACAGGGCCAGTTAAACCACTTCTGGGCTGGTCTAACTCCTGGGGAGCACTGCACCCATTGCAACCTTTCCAGAATCCTGAAAAAGGGGATGTACCAGCACTACCAAGACACAAGCCCTCATCCACCAGGGTGTAGCCATGTTTATTTATTTTTTATTTTATTTATTAGGTCTAGGATTGCAATACCTATGAGCCAGGGCTCTTTTACAAAAGTTCCATGTCAGGTTACAATTCAAAACATAAGACATGTAAGGCAGATTACAAATTCAATACATAGGACAAGGTTACAAAAGTGTAAGCTAAACAGAGTTACAAAGCATCTGAGAACCAAACAAGCTTTGGAGGCTAGGTTACAAGGAGATAGCA
The DNA here is from genome assembly GCA_016271365.2 of Neoceratodus forsteri. Lineage (NCBI taxonomy): Eukaryota > Metazoa > Chordata > Ceratodontiformes > Ceratodontidae > Neoceratodus > Neoceratodus forsteri. The sequence continues at coordinate 219,833,827 of CM028138.1, read as the reverse complement.
GATGAGGTGCAGAGAGGATAGAGGACAAGAGAGAGAGGAAGAGTAGAGGGGCCGGGAGCGGTAGAGGAGGAGCGCAGCCAGAGGCATTGTCATAGACATAACATGGGGAAGTGCATGCTAAGGGGTAACCAAGTGCTAATAGGAGAGAGAACTGCATAATGTTAGGGAATTATTCATGGGGTCAGCTAATGGAGGCAGTCACAGGAGCTAGAGGCAGTGAGAGAGAGGCGGAGCCTTGATTTAAATGCACCAAGGGTAGGAGTGGAGGATGTGACTGTTTAGACCATTTTGCCAGCTGGGCGCCCTGTAGGCAAAAGATCTTTGATCTTGTGAGGTACAACGACATGGAACCTGCAGGAGCTGTGATTCAGACCCCCTTTTAGAGCGGGAGTTATTGCTAGGGTGCAGGAGTGCACACACTCCAGGGGGCGCCATGGTGCAGGTTAGGTACTTTATCCGATTGGTGACTTGCAGTCATCCAGCTTGTGCACAGAGGTCGCACGTATGTGTGAGGTGGTGGGATCCAGTGAGAAGTTGGCAGGCCTTATTGAGGGAGGTGGATATGCGTCTAAGAGCGGTAGTGAAGGCCTCTGGGGTAAGATGTTGCCTATGCTGGAAGAGAAGGCCAAGGTGAATATTTGTTGCTTTGGCTACAGAGTCAATGTGGGCACTGTAAGTTAGATGAGAGTCTAGAGTGATTCCAAGGTACTTAAAGGCTTGAACCTGTTCTAGGGTGACTCCATGCTTGGTTTTGATGGATAGGGGTGCAGCTCCTGCTTATTAGGAGAGCTGCTGAACATCATAGACTTTTTTTCTTATTATTGAGGACCAGATTGTGATTTGAGAACCAATTTTCAACAGATGTGAAGCCAAGCTGAAGGTTGTCTTATAAAGGTTAAAGATCCTTGTGGGAGGCAAGAATTACAGCATCATCTGCATAGAGGATGATTGTTTCAGAGCAAGAATTTGGAAGGGAGTTCAGGAACAAGCTGAATAATAGGAGGCCCAAAATGGATCCCTGGGGGACACCTGGACGAACAGGCCTGGTATCAGAAAGAATATCTGCAATTTTTACTCTTTGAGACCAGTCCTCCAAGTAGCTTTTGAATCAGGCAGTGGAGTTAGGAGAAAGCCCAGCTTTCAGAAGTTGCACAAGCAGTAGGCGGTGATGGACAGTGTCAAACACCTTAATCAAATCGATAAAGATGGACCCAATTAACTGAGCTATGTCCAGTGAGCTGTGAAGAATGCCAGAGAATTCCAGTAGGGCAGATGAGGTGCTATGTCCTTTCCTGAAGCCATGTTGTTACCAGCACAGGATATTGTATTTATCCAGGAAATCTGTGAGCTGATCTGCTGCAATACGTTCAAGGGCCTTGGAGAGGGGTGGAAATATAGAGATTGGATGGTACTTTCCATGAGTGGCCATCACCACTTTTATGGACAGGGGTAACTGGTGGATTTCCATTTGTCAGAGAACTGGCTGAGCCTAAGTGAGAGGTTGAAAATATACGTCAGTGGCTGTAACATCTCATCAAGGGTGAGGGACAGCAGTTTAAGCTCAAGTGTATCACTGCTGGATCTGGATTTGGTGATGGCTTTGGTAATGTATTTGCAGGCATCATGTATCTTGACTGCTTTGAAATAAAAAGGTGGGTTGCTAGAGTAGTAGGAGGCATTGGGGGGAGGAGAGGGAGAGTCATAGCCCTTGAAAAAGTCAGAAGGGAGAACACTGCTGAGATCAGTGAATGCAGTGTTGAACGTATCTGCTATGATTTTAGAATCAAGCGTAGTAGACCCATTTATGTTGAGTAAGGTAGGGGAGGTTTTTGGCTGTTTCACAGTGACCTCTTTAATATTGTTCCAAAATGCCCTCCATTACCCCAGGTATCCACGAGAGCGTTCTTGAAGTAGGTAGATTTATTTTGCCGGATAGATTTGGTACAGTCCTTCCATGCACGTTTATAGTTTTGGCTGTCAGTTTCTTTACCAGTGGTTGTGGCCAGATCTCAGAGGCGAGCTCTAGATTTTAGCCAATGTAAGAGATCAGCCAAGAGCCAGGGATTGCAAAGGGCTTTGACTTTGTACTTTTTAAAAGGAGCGTAGGAGTCACAGGCTACATTGAAAGTGTTGATGAAGTAATCCAGTGCAGTATTTACATCTGTTGCTTTGTAGATAGAGGACCAGTGTTGGAGGGTGAGGCATGTTTTGAGGTGTGACAACAGCCCACATGGTAGGACTCTACTAGAGATGATATTAGGAGGGGGCTTGCAGAGTTTGTTTGGCCATTCACAGATGACAGGGGAATGGTCGCTAAGCGAGTCAGGGAGGACTGAGGTATTTGTGATATGAGTCGGGTGGCTGGTAAGAATCCAATCCAGGAGGGTGCTGGTGCTGGATTTGTAGTTTTTCCTGGCCAGAGAGATGACCATCTGGGTGAGATTGGCTGATGAGAAAGCATCCTTATGGACCCCTGCATCAGAAGCGAGCCAGTTTATATTAAAGTCTCCAAGCAGAATCATTTCAAAGTCACGAGGTTTGGACCTGGTGAATTCCAAGACAACGTTATGGTCATTCCCTTGTTCTTTCAAGGGGATATACACTGAGGCACCTGTGAGTGATTTGTTATGGGCACCTGATACGATTCTGATAGGGAGAATCTGCACAGCAGTGGCTGGGAGGGGGATAGTGATGGGGTGTCCCAGTAGTGAATCTTTAAGGTAAATTGCACATCCACCACCTCTTTTGGACTTCTGGTCCAGTCTGAAAACAATGTAGCCTGGAAGAGCGATAGCCAGGTCGGGGATTTTGGGTGTAAGCCTGGTTTCTACAATTGCCAGGATATCTGGGCTGTGCTGATTGGTAAAGATTTGTAGGGCATCCAGCTTGGGGAGTACACTACAGATGTTGAGAGATGCTATGGAGAGTGTTCCTGAGGGTTTTTACTGGTAGTTAGAGCTAGAGGTGATTGGGCCAGGGTTAGGATGGATGTTTCCCGACAGCAGCAGGAGGAGGAGCACAAGCTTCAGGGTGCTCCAGCATAAGACCCTGAGAGTGAGTCTACATGTCTGTTTTTTGCAGGAACTTACATTAGGTTGGTGGCAATGATCCCAGAGTGATGGCACGTGAGAGAGTGATGAGAGTGTCCAGGGCCTGTGTACAGTGATAGGCGGGGACTGCCATCCATTTGAAGAGGGGAGCACCCGGGGGTAGGGGTGAGCTCATGATAGAGAGTACCTGAGTGATGATAGGCAGTGCCAAGTAGGATGCTGGGGGGGGGAACGCTGTCCAGGCTTCCAGGGAAGAAGAAAAGTGGAAAGAGGGATGAGAGTAAGAGAAGCAGAAACTGCAGTGCATGGAGGGACAACATGATGTGACAGTCAGGAGGACTGTATTGTATTATATTGGGTAAGTGTGCTTATAACTGGGCCCTCTAGGGGCTAAAAGATATAATCTGCTAATGGAAAAAAAAAGTTTAAACTGAAGAAATTCAGCATCTGAGTATTAAAACAGACCAGATATCAGAGGCAGTACTGGATTAGGGGAGGAAAAAAGGTTAAATAAGCTGGCCGATGTTAGTGACATAGTCCAGTCAGGAGGAATTTGGAAATGCCTGGTAGGATGAGGAACCAAACACGGAGCTCGTGTTCCATGGACAGCCAATAAGAGCTGTCTCAGGGTAAAGGCAATTGTCCTCAGAAAGTTTACAGAGACAGCCACATAGCCTTGAGTTCCTGGAACGCTGTCCAGGCTGTACCTGCTAGCAAGGGCTTGGGAAGTGTGGCAGCAGGCTCTTCTCACCATAGAGGTGTGTAAATCCCCATTTGAGGTGCTGTTAGCCCAAAGTGCTATAAGGATGCCTGCTATCAAGGGCTTGGGGAGTGCGGCAGCAGGCTCTTCTCACCGTGGAGGCATGTAGACCCCCATCTGAGGCACTGTTAGGCCAAAGAGATATGAGGATGCCTTCTAGCAAGGGCTCGGGAGTGTGTGGCAGCAGGCTTTTCTCACCGTGGAGGCATGTAGACCCCCACCTGAGGCACTGTTAGCCCAAAGAGCTATGAGGATGCCTGAGTGTCCACTGCAAATTTGGCACAAGCACAGCTGGAGCAGGTGCCCATCCCCTCATTGTCACAGGTGGCTTCTGAAAATTGGGAATGAGGCATAGTGTGGCACAATTTGCCCCTTGTGCCATTCCTTGGTGGCACAAGTACTGTATGCCATTCCCTATCATTTGATAATCAGGCCTCCTTTGTGTAATAAGTGCAAGAACTGCAAACAGTGAGCTACTAATCGTCCTTCCATATATTTTAAACAGAGCAATTATTTTACATATATTGAATTACATCATCTAATGCAGAATAATTGATTTATCTTGATTGCCAAAAATTATTTCATTGCTGTTGACCAGTCGCTACATATCTAATAAAGAACTAAATACACACTACTAGAGATTCACTGAAGCTTGTTCAGTTTTCTACATTAAATGGATCTGTATAAAAGTTTCTATTCTTTTAATTATATTAACACTTGAAGTTATACATCTCGATTTATATGTTTCTGTGTAGTTGATCCAGAGATATATTTACAAACAAGAAGTCTCAATAAGACAGTGTGGAAACTTCCACTTCTCCAAGATTTCATATGAAAAGTAATGAGTCCAATCATTCATTTAGACCTTTTGGGGCCTTGCTGGCTAACACAAAAATTCAGTGTGCTTCCAAATGGAGAAGTCTTCTAATTCTATCCACTCCTCTTTTGAAAGTTGGTATGTGATCTATGCCCACTACTGTCATGCAGCTTGGATCTGAGTTATGCTTTAAAGGGTTGCCCTAGTGCTTTCTCTGTGTTTCATTTGAGGATGTAGACAACATGCTGCTGTATTTTCTCTTTGAACATCTGGACAGTTCGACCTTCATAAATGAAAGAACAAGAACACCAGACTACATATACCATAAAGCATGTATTAATAATTAAGTGCATCACTCAATGGTCTTTTCAGCATTATTTGGACTCTGGAAGATATTTCTGTAAGTGCAGTATTTCCAAGTGTTGCAATTTTAGCATTTGAAAAAGTCTTTTAGTTGTTTCCTAATCCAAGGCGGGTTTCAATTTTTTTTTGGTTCATAGTGATTGTTAGTTAGCATGTCTCCAATATTATATCCTCTATTATATGACATGCTAAGGTTTTTTGATAGCTGTCCTGTAATGTTACTATGAAGATCAATAATGTTACTATGAAGAGCAAATGTAAAAAAAAAAGAAAGAAAGAAAAAAAAAAAACAGCACACACACCACGACTCGGTATAAAGTTTTATAAATGTATTACATGTGCAAAGTCCCAGATTGAATGGATGTTGGGCTCTCAGCCTCTATATAACACCTCTCGAATGAGGCTTTATCTGAGGGCCAATGCTACTATCACTGAGCAACACACTCTGGTGTTGTGTCATTACGGCTACTCTGTTGGCCATTTCATTAAATTCTGTGCAGAATGTTATTGGTTCTGCATCTTCATCTCCTTGAGTTTTGTTAGTCTTTGGTGTTAATTCATTCTTCCTTTCAATTTTTTTTATTTTCTCAAATGATGCTTTTAAATTTTTCAAATCATACCCTCTTCTCTTGTAGCTTTTTTCCATCTCTTTTACCTGATATTCAAAATCTGTCTGGGAAGTACAGTTTCTCTTCAGTCTTAAAAATTGACTGTAAGGTATTGATGAAATAAGATTAGGATTGTGGGCACTTTTGGCTTGTATAATACTGTTAGCCTTGATCTTTTTCTGGCAACATTTGGTTTTCACTATCTGACAATGAGTTTAATTCTCAGTTTACTAACCTGGGTATCTATCGTCAAAGCTTCAAATGCCATTCGCAAGTACAGCAGATCAATACTACCTTAACTAGACCACACTTTTATCTAAGAGCTGTTATAAAAACTGTGGTTTTTAAGGTGTTGAATAAGGTGAAGCCAGATAAATCCAGTGGGTATGATGACCTAGTGCCAAAACTTCTGAAGTTGACAGCAGAGGAAATAGCATACCCAGCAAGCTTAATATTCAACTTGTCTTTTTCCTTGGGACAGGTTGCAGACCTTTGGAAATATTCTTATGTTGTGCCTGTTCATAAATCTGGGCCCCTCTATGACCTTGGAAATTACAGGCCAATTTCTATGTTATCAGCCCTTTCAAAAATTCAAGAAAAATTAGTGTATCATCAATTGGTTGACTATGTTGATAAATATAATCTCTTATCAGTTAATCAATATGACTTTAGAAAAGGGCATAGGACTGAGACTGCCTTGGTTGAATTCACAAGTGAAGTATATGATACTATGGAGGGGGATGCCTTATTGGGGTAGCCTTTGTGGACTTAACCCAGGCATTCGATCTTGTGGATCATACTTTACTAGTGAGAAGGTTAGAGCAACTGGGATTTGGGAAACTGGTTTTAGAATGGTTTAATGACTATCTGACTGATAGGTATCAATCTGTCTGGTATGGAGGTAGTATTTCTAGAAATGTCAGGGTGGGATGTGGTGTCCACAGGGTTTGATTCTCTGATATATTTTATTCTGCTTATGATCCAATAATGACAGTCATAAATGAAGCAAAAATAAAACTTCATGCTGATGATGCAGTTATATACTGTCATGGGTCATCAGCTACTGAATTAGAAGTGGTTTTGAGAAGAGAACTGGCTTTAATACTGAACTGGTTATATAGGAATAACATGGTACTTAACTTATCAAAAACAAAGACAATGGTATTTGGGACTTATTCCAGGTTGAGAGACCATGGTAATAGTCTAAGCGTGTTGCCATTAGATTGGACAAAGTATGAAATGTTTCTTCTTTTAAATATCTTGGGGTAACTTTGGACCCTAGTTTGAGCTTTGGCCCCCCACATGGACATAGTCACATCGAAAGTTCATGCAAAAATTCCCACTTCATACAGAATTCCAAATTTTCTAACACCCGAAACCAGAATGGCAATTGTTAACCAAAATCTACTACCAATAGTTAACTACGCTTCAACAGTGACTGACATTGCCCTGTCAAATTTATTGTCTAAGAAGACAGTCTCACTTCACAAGATACAGAGATTTGCATTAACAGCTCCAAATACAATGCATCATTGTGAGACACTTGGAGGTTTGGGTTGGCTTCCTGTCCCCTTGAATTACAAGCTTTCCTTGTCCCGATTTGTTTACAGGATCTGACAGGCAGGCACCCTTCCTACTCTGCCTAAGTCTCTTATGGACTATGTGCCAAGTTTCAATTCACGCACTTCATAAGACCAACACATTCTAAATGTACCATTTGCACATACCCTAAGTAGCCAACATACTTTTGCTCATTCGGCAGCATCCACCTGGAATGAAATGCCCCTTACATCAAGTGTCTACCTACTTGCAATGCTTTTTCTACATCATTATCAACCCACCTGACTGGTCTACTCAAATGTGAATGTTTCTAATACTTTGTATCAAACTAGTTGTATTATTTAACTGACATGGAACTTACAGTCCCTAATTATTACTGTTGTGTTGAAGAATCCATTAAATATGTCTTCAGGTCATACCTTTAAATGGAATTGTATTCCAGTCTACTTACCTGAACAACACAATAAATAAATAAAAAATAAATAAATAAATAAATAAATGTTCTCCCCTCTACTGTAAAGTCCAGAAAGTTCACTGACTCTGGACTCCATTCAGCAGTGAACCTTAGATTTAAGGCATTATCTTTCAAATAACAAATTATGTGTTCAATTTACTTGGTTTATGTGTTCAATTTACTTGGTTTACCCCTGTATACATACAGGGTAGTGTCAGTATAATGGTTCTGAAAGATGATGTCCTGTGCATGTGGGTTCATTTCTTTGTCTATAAAACCCACTTCCTCCCACACAGCCATATGTACAGTAGGTTGGTATATGCTGGGGCCACAGAGTCCCCAACACAGTTCCCTATGTTTGTAAGTAAAACTCTTGTTTAAAAGTGAAGAAGTTATGTGTAAGTACTTACTCCAGTCCCTGTAAGATAATTGTTTTGATATTCCTGAACCATAATTCTCCAAAGAGTGTCATGCTGTCCTTAGACCATCTGCATGTCATATGGCAGTGTACAGATATTATACAGCCATAATGATCCATGTGTATGATTTGTCCCACACAAGATCATTTAACTTCCCCAGGATGGCCATCATGTCACATAAATAGATTGGTGTTTTTATTAAAAAAATTTTTCAAAATAAATCCAGCATTTTTCCTAGATTTTGCCACAAAGTCCAAATATTTGACACAACTGGACATTCTGTGGGACTCTATAAATGCTTACATATCTTGGGAAGGGCATATAGGATAGGGGTAATTGGAAACTGTGGTAGTTTATATTCTGCTTCATGTTCATCTTTTATCCTGTTTTCCAATGTCCTTTCAACCAGTTCTCTCAATTTGATACTGAATTTAGCTGTTTGGTCACCACTGAGATTTTTTGTAACTCTCTTTATCATTTGATAAATAAAACACAATTTTTTCATAATGCATCTTACTCTAGTCATCACATTACCCCCTTTTCAGCCTTCTTACTCTCAATCTACTCATTAGTTTTTAGATATTTTAATGCTTTTCTTTCAGGGGGGTACTATAGTGATGTGTACCATTTTTGTACTGTTTTAATATTTCACTAATATCCTTACATATCAGCCTCTGAAATGTTTTAAGGCTGTATTCTGTACAGTGAGTAGGAATTTAGATGTCATGCTAAACAACCTATTTATTTCTTCTTTTGAAATGTCAATGTTACTAATGTTCTCTTCGACATACTTAACATTAAATTCTTGCTCAACATCATTAGTAATTGTTCAATGTCATACATATCAATCAGATCTTTCATGTGTTCATCATTTATAGAGCCCATTTAAGAAAATTCATGAGTAGTTCTAACAGACTCCCCCTGAATAAACACTTAAATAGCAAACAATTCTGTATATAACATCCCTTGACTCTCTGCCACTCTATTCCCGCCATTGACATTTTGTAAATCATCTACTGGAACAACAAAGCCCCCTTCATTAACACAATCTAGTAATACATCAGAGTTATTTTCCATGTTTAAAGTCCCTTGGTTAATTTGATGTTTTGATAAAAAAAATAATATTTTCAGTTGTATTTTAAGTGGAAATGTAAATGCATCATTAAAAACCTTGAATGAGTCTACTTTGGTGTATGGGGCTAATTAAAAGTCCTAAACATAACATTTTAGTTTGTTGTTCTATTAAGTTATGCATGGATATGTTTATTACCTTTACGTTGTTTAAGCTGTTCCCCCCCTTCACCCTCAAATTGTGTTTCTTTTTCTGTATTTTTTTTCCTTTCTTCCCTCCTCTTCTTCCCTTTTCATCTAGCTCCAGATTTTCCTGTGATGTATCTCTAAAAAAATCCCAGCTGGTGCTTACTCCCTCTTTCTTTGTAGAGTATACAATAATTACAGACTTTTTTGTTGATTTTTTTTCTTATCTTGTCCTCAACTTGTTTTCTGTTTTTGGGTGTCCCTCTGTTTCCACTTCTTGACCTCTTTCTTCTTTCTTCCTTCCAAGTATATACCTGGCCTGCCTCATAGTATTTTCAGTCCCTTTTCAATTTGTTTTGTTTTCTTTGTTTAAGTTCTTTCTCATATCTATCTGTTTTTTCATTCAGTTTTTTAGTCAATATTTCAAAGTCTGGACATATTTTATATTCTTTTAATTCATCTTTAACTTCTTCTATAGCTTGTTGAAATTCTGTAAGTTCGTTTTCATTTGCCTTCACTAGTAATTCAAGAAAACCTTTGGAACACACATTCATTACCTCTTTCCATTCTGAACAATATTCAAATGCTTTGCTTTCAACAGATTGTAATGTATTTATCCTTAAATCTAGTCCATCTTTTTTTCCAGGTATGTATTTAGGGACAACTTATTATGACAATATTCAGTTCAAGTACAAAGAGTCTTTCCAGTTTATCAAATAGCTCCTTAATGTCTTCCAATTCCTCATTAGGTTCCGTCTTTGTCTATGGAATTTAGATGACTTGCTCAACTCTGTTGCATAACCTTTCCTGAATGTTTCCCATGCAAATCTGTTCAGCTTATTTTCTATTGCAGTCTCCTGGCTTTCAGTGTTTTAAGAGCTCATTGTTTTACTTGTCAATTTATTTTAGTTAAATGCCAGTAAGACATTCATTATGTCCTTTTAATTATCTCACAATTGCCAATCTCTTCCAATGGAATGTAAATACCTTTTACATGTTTTGGGGGAGCGGTTTCTTAACACTCATATTTCATTGACTGCATATGTTTTAATTATGAAGACTAATGAATTTAAGAATGGATGCAGTCTGTGTCAAACAATGCATCTCACTTCATTTTTCTTCAACCAGGTTTGAGTTAATTCTGATTTATAAAGGAAAGAATTGTCCAAGGTGTTTTTACAAAACTGATGGTTTCAGTTGCAGTTCCTTTATCTTAATTGACTAGTTATCCTAGTGCATCTATAACTGTTCATTAGTGTTGTGCCACAGAGATTGGGTGCATATAAATAAAATTGCCTTGCCTTATACTTGGTGCAGATATCTCTCATCTTTCAAATTTCGGAGCTGAAAGGCATAATATGGACCAGACTTACATATCAGCTTTTGGTTATATATCTTCCAGTTCCCATTTTGATTCCAGCTCTCTGCAGTAAACTGGAGTTGGCTTGTTAGTCTTCAATTGTCTCACTTCCCCTTTCCTTCTTATTCACATTACCTTTTGCCGACATTCATTATTCACCTTGGACATTCTGCCCACTTCTTCATCTTTGTAAAACTGTTTTCCTTAGTTATGGTGCTTCAAACATCTGTATCAAATGAAAAAACTAACAAGAGGATAGAAAGTACTTTCCACTGTTCCAGATTCAGCTTTTTAATTCAGTTTCAGTGTACTGTTGCCAGGACCCACACATGTATTTTTATACCAAGCCAAGGTTTCCTGGTACCATTTATCTCTGACCCAGATTTATCTTATGGCCCATAACCTTGCAGTTGATAAATTTCTTTGCTTAATCATACTTTGATATATATTAATATTAATATTAATTGAAAATTGAACCACAGAAAGGTCGCTCATTGCTTATTTAAGTTTTGGGCATTTAGCCCACCAATGTTGAAAAAAGCTAATTAAATTGCTGAACAAAAAGCTGCCTATGCACAGTCCAAAAGAAGTGTGTTTTGAAGGTGTTTAACATGAAAACACTTTTACATTCCTGTCTGCAATCTCGCATCACTTAGTAAGTGAGTGAGCTGTGCTGCCAGGCTAAAGGAAGGCTGAACAATCACACACTGAATCGAAAAAGCAACATACAGGTAAATTCAAACTGCTGTGCACACCATTAAAATTGGAACAGCCAGTCCTTAGTACACAGAAAACCAGTGGCTATAGATTAGTGGCACAAATAAAAATGATAGAGACAAGTGGCTCGATTTTCAAAGCCCCGTCAAAGTGCCCCGCTTGCAGCACACTCCGGCGCAGCAGGGATCCTGCACCGGATTTTGGTAGACATGGAATCCTGACACCAAAGTCCATGAAAAAGCTGTACAAGAACCAGTGTGTTAAACAAATGGTGCTTGACAGAGGTTTGGCAGAGGCTGCCGCCACCCTGTGGCATGCAAAAAAACAGCTCAATGTGTTGCAGCGGGACTGCCTAGTCATTTGTAAACAGCACAGTAGGTTGCCAGAGATGCTGAATAACTGTAAGTGGTGTTTGTGCTGCCTGTGTGACAATTTATTTTATTTATTTGTTCTAGGATTACAAATAACTTTGAACCAAGGCTCTTTTACAAAAGTTTCACATCATTGGTACAATTGAGACAAACATAAGCAAAGATAGTTTATAAAATAAAAAAAGAAAACATAGTCTTGTAGAGGAAAAAAGAACATTAAGGTGAAACTTTGGGGAGGGAAACGGGAAAGGAGGAGGATGAAATCAGGGAGACTAAGTGGATGGGAGAAAAGGGGAGGTAGGTGAGAGGGGAAACAGAGAGAGGAGAGGTGGAAGGCAGATAAGAATAGAGGTAATGCAGCCGGGTGGCATTTGTCATGGGCCAGCAGGGGAGGTGAAGATGGGGGGGGGTGCTGGCAAAGTGCAGGAGTAGATGTGGATCCAAAAGGGCATCTTCAGCTATGTAACCAAAAGACATGTTTAGCCACAACAGTCACAGAGGTTGGAGGCAGTGAGCGTTAGGTGGAGCCGATGGTAATAAGTGGAAGAACTGTAAAGCCTGCAATTACCTTTTGCTTGTATGACAAGAACAGTATCCCTCCAGCACTGAGGGAGGAATTACAAAAGTGAAGGTGGATTCCGCAAGCCCCTGGTGCACCAAACAAATGGCGCAGGGGGCTTCTGGCATTCGCCTGATGCAGATCATGATTTTTAGTCCCCTGCACTAAAAGGCAAAGGTTACACCAGCTGCCCCCAGTCTACCTTTGTGCCAAATGGGGACCCCGTTTATAGGGCTTTTGCCAGTGCTTTGGCGCAAGCTGTTGTAAATTGTGGATAATGTCACAGCTGCGCCCGAGGTACTAAAATTGGGCAATGGATAAAGCAAACTGTTTGGCACAGCTGCACCAAACACTGCAGTGGATGCAGGGTTTATGCAAGCCCTGCATCCACCTTTGGAAATTAGGGCCCATGACTGCAGGATTGCAGAATCTGCATATGTTTGTCCAGATGCAAGACAGCTTAGCCGATTGTGAGCTCCTCTGAAATGACAGTTACCGTTTGTTAACAAATGTTATTGGGAGTTCTGTGTAGAGTGCACCAAGGTGTACACAAGGATGCATTGCCTATTCTCTTGGGTATACGGACAATTGAAGAGTGTCCTGCACCACAGCAGCATACAGCGGGCAACAGCATGATGCCAGACAGTGCCAGGCACAGAAACCAGTATGCTTGAGCAGTGACTTTCCGAACAACACCTGGGGGCTGTTTAGTTGTACCCCATACACCTCATGTCCTAGACAAGTGTATCAGCTCTGGCTGGTCTAAGCAGCAGAATGACTTTCAGCATTTATGAGATTTTCAAAATCCCAAAGTAGGGGATGATGCAGACAGGTTCTGCTGCAAGCCCCCTTCTGCTGTGGGTCACCCCATGTCTGGCACAGGGCCAGTCTGGTACAAGGGCACCCAGTTTTGCCACAGCCTGCATTTGAAAATCAGGACTACTGCAACTTTTGATGCATGGTGTACCCTGCATCAATTGTGTCTTATGCAAGCACCATGTGTCATTTTACTACATGTTTTATTGTACTATGTGAATAAATGACATACATAGGACTGTGCAAAAAGGCAAACACTCAGCTACATACCCAGGATGAGAAAGTGTACGTGACAGGCATAGCTCACAACAAAGAGAAAGGCCCCCAATGTATTTCCCACTGAAGCCGCAGCACTTTATCACCCTATTTATTGCACCTCAATAAAACTGTAGCACTTTTGTGCTGTGTGGTGCTTTTTGATTGCTGTGGATTGCTGGGTAAGGACAATTCTTTTGCTTATGACACCAATTACACCATTCCATGCTGTTCATCTAAATGGCCTGGAATGGTGTTACTGATGTCATAGAATGTTCAGACAGTATGAAAAGAGACAGCAGCAACTGTTGAGGAGAGAGGGATGCAAGGTAGTTACAAAACAAGCATTTGTCAATGCCGAATGTTTGCTTGCTGGCATTGGCATTGGTAGTGTAGGAGTTAGAGAGATGCATAATAGGAATGGCAGTGAAGTATTGAACTGAAGCCTACCCCGCAACCACCCTGCAAAGACTGACAGGCATTGGGGTGTGCCTTTGGGTCATCAGGCATAATGGCCATGCCATTTCACCACACCCCACCCTGCAGACACCGACAAGTGTCACAGTGTGCCTTGGAGTCTTTGGGCCTTATGCTCACCCCATTCTGTAAGAGATACACTGAGATGAGTGCAGTATAGGAGAATGGGGTGAACTCTGGGGCCAAAGAGAAGAGTCCAATGCACACCTCGATGCCTGTCACTGGCTGCAGGGTGTGGGTGGGGGTGGAATGACAGCAGTATTAAAGGCGACAATCCCAAGTCACACCCCTGATGCCTGTCAGTCTCTACAGGGTGGGGCGTCATGGTCGGAAACCCTAATGTCCCAGGCGTTCATTGCTATTTTCACTCCAAATTTTAAACATGTGTTTTTGTGACCCCCACCTCATGAACAGTGGCAATATCAGTTTGTTAGCGGAAAGCTGATTTTGCACAGCGACTATGCCATTTGGCACCACTGGTGCAAAAACACATTTCAAACAGGATGTGAAAAATGACAGCTGCACTGTTCATGGGGAGGTGTAAAAAATGGCAATGTTGAAAATCTGGAGTGAAAATATAAAAAAACTGGTGAAGTCACGAGCGTGCGTAGAAACTGTGCAACGCATACCCATAATGTAATTAGTTTGGGGATTTTTTACAGCAGATTGTCAACACAGGCATTTTGTGACCTCAGCTCATGAACAGTGTCACTGTGATTTTCTTAATCTGTCTTGAACACTGATTTCCCACAGCGACTACGCATTTCTGTGCCGGAAGTGCGAAAACACATTTCGGACAGGGTGTGAAAAATGACAGCTGTGCAGTTCATAAGGAGGTGGACTGAAAATATTACAAATTCGTGAGCTTACGAGGGTGTGTGGAAACTGCACAATGCACGCTCGTAACACGGTCATTTTATGGACTTTTGTTACCAAATTTTCAATATAGCCATTTTAAGACCTCTGTTCATGAATAGTGTCACTATGATTTTCTTAAACTGTCTCGAACATTGATTTTGCACACTGACTGTGCCATTGTGTGCTACATGCACAAAACACATTTTGGGAGAGATGTGAAAAATGACAGCTATACTGTTCATAAGGAGGTGTGGTTAAGTGGCAATGTTGAAAATCTGGAATGAAAATAGTAAAAATTCAGGAAGTTACGAGCGTGCGTAGAAACTGCGCAATGCACACTCGTAAAACAGTCATTTTTGGGAATTTTTTCACCAAATGTTCAACATAGGGTTTTGGGAGGCCTACCTTATGAACTGTGACACTTTTGTTTTGTTACTCAGTCCTGAAAGGTGGTTCCACACAGTGACTGTGAAATCACCTTTCCGGACCGAATAACAAAATGACAGTGACTGAGTTCATGAGGTGCGGACTCAAAAACCCCATGTTGAAAATTTGGTGAAAAGATTCCCCAGAATGGGCGAGATATGCACTAAAGTTGAAAACCCTATTTATGTCATTATACAACTTACCGGCAATTCTTCAGTTCGCGGTCAGCTTTGAAGAGTGCAGACGTGTTACCGGTCCTCCGAAGATCATCGTGACTGGGCCCGGAGGTAAGCATGGGGTGAGGTGGGGGGGGAGGTGGGTGCACAGAGGATTGGTGCTGGTTGGGGAAGGGGGCAAGATAGTCAATGAGGGACCGTTTTTTTGTTTATAGATTTTTTTTTCTTTGAAGAAGAAAACCTGGGACTTTTGCCACGCTGGGGTGGGCTCCCAGCATGGCAGCTAGAAGGTTAGTTTTTTGGGTGGGAGCAGTGGAGCCGACGGGGGATTGGGCACTCCCGTCAGCCATATGAACATTTGCCATGCTGGGGTGGGCTCCCAGTGTGACAACTAGAAGGTGTGTTTTTTTGTGTGGGAACAGGGGACAGTGGAACTGACAGGGGATTGGTCACCCCGTCGCCATACAGATGCTTGCCACGCTGGGGTGGGCTCCCAGCATGGCACCTGGAAGTGTCTTTGAGGGGGAGCAGATGGACGTTTACCACGCTGGGGTGGGATCCCAGCGTGGCACCTGGAAGTGTGTTTGGGGGGGCAGCGGAGCCAACAGGTGATTGGACACCCCTGTCGGCCATATGGTGTACGGGGGGGTGCATGAGCACGCTGGGGTGAGCTCCTAGCTTGCATGTATGTGTTTGTTGGGGGGGATGAACTTTCTATGACGGTTCAGATGCAGTGCCGACGCAGGCAGTTTGCATACTGCCAATGGCAGTATGCAAATTGCCTGCGGCAGTATTTTCCTTAGAACTGTATGCCACTGCATCTAAACAACTGTCATAGACAGCTCGGACATTCATTGGTGCAGTGCAGCCATGCCTGCAAAAGGGAGCAGGGCATTGGAAGTGGGGAAGGCACACCTACGAAAACTCGTATGGTGGCACTATGTTTCTTGCACATGCGTGCAAGCAAACATAAAAACAGAAGGTTTTGGTTTTGTCAGATTACCTCTGGTTTTCTTTCTGGATTTGGACTCATGGCCAATTTTAATAACAGTTGCTGCTCACTAATGAAGCCAGATCCCTTCCGAGGAAAAACCCAGTACCTAATCGTACTACCTTCCTCGGTCACCTTGGGGAAATAGATGGCAATGATATTGAGTAGTTAGTGCACGTTTCAAGGCAAGGTATGAATATGAACTAGCTAACTAGCAAGACTACAAGTTGGGGCTACTATGCAACTACCAAGAGCTGCCCCCTCCCTCCACAAAGGTTTCACATGACATAAGCCTTTATTTGACAGGACTACACAAGAATGTATACATACACACATATATATATATATATATATATATATGTATATGTGTGTATGTGTATATGTGTGTGTGTGTATGTGTATATATGTGTGTATATGTATGTGTATGTATATATATATATATATATATATATATATATATATAGTATATTGTCCTGTCCCTGTCCCCGCTCCTGCTTGTGTGGAAAATGGAAATGGCTGGTGACATTGTGCAGACAAATGCTACTCAACTGCTGGGCTTCCCCCTCCCTCCAAAATGTTTTGCATGTGATGGAAGGCTTTATTTGACCTACATAAAAAGAAATGGTCCTCCTGTTCCTGTCCCGACTTCTGCTTATGTGGGAAATGGCTGGTGACACTGTGCAGACAGAGGCTACTCAACTGCCAGGCTTTCCACTCCCCCCCAAATGTTTCACATGTGACGCAAGACTTTGTTTGACTGGACTACACTAAAAATAAAATATCGTCCTCCTGTCCCTGTCCCAACTCCTGCTTGTGTGCAAAATGGCTGGTGACACTGTGCATACATGCTACTCAACTGCTGGGCTGCCTCTCCCTCCAAAATGTTTCAAACATGATGCAAGCCTTTATCTAATAGGACTACACAAAAAATATGGTCCTATCTGACTCCTGCTTGTGTGGGTAATGGCTGGTGACACTGCTCTGACAGAGCTTTGGGGTGGCTACACAAGTGACCCATAATGCCTCACAGTATGCTAGATCTGTATCCCTGCTGAATAAGCTTAGTCACCTCTCTACTCTCAACTCACCTACAGGGCACCACACTGGTATAATGTTCTTAACTGGGATATCCTAACAACTCCCAAACTTGGACCTTTCAAGTGGCTGCTCCGGGAACTCCTCACCTCCACCAGTAGTTGCGAATGTTTCATATAAGAGCACCTCCTCCCTAACTCTCACCAAGGCTTCTGTTTGCAATTTCCTTCCTTGCAATATACTTCTGCTTTCCAACTCCTCCAATTCCCCCCCCCCCACCAGCATATGCACTTCTTGCCCACTGTTCCCTTCCCTCTAACCTCTAGCACTTCTCACTCATTCCCCCAGCCCCTGACAATGGCCATCTAGCCTGCCAACCCCATAGGGTTTCCCCTACTGTCTACTCCACATGTATCTATTTACTTAATCTTCCTAGCTGTGCCTAGTTCTCTGTCATAGCTAGACTCCTCTCTTGTATCACCAGCTATTTTACTCTATCTCAGCCTTTCTTGTATGATCTTGTATAAACCATGAAATGAAGTTCACCCCTGTATATATCTGTTTTACTATGTAAAAAGGTTCACCCTGTGTGCTGTCTATCTTCACTTTGACATGGAACCTTTGTAAATGAGCTGTTCTATCTCAAATATGTTAATCTGAGAGATAATAAATAAAATAAAATAACAAAAACTTATTTCCAGGTAAGACCCATTAGTCACAGGCCCTGGGAGCACTGGGGAGGTTAAGTGACTTGCTCAGTCACACAGTAAGCAAGTGGAGGTTGTAGGAATCAATCAAACCCAGGTTTGTCTGCCGAATGCACCAGCAAGCCCATTCGCAGCTCATTACTGCAACCTCTAGGCTGTTGTGCCAGGCAGCCAGGTTCAAGCTCCAGTGCCATTGCAGTGGAACTGAACTTGAACTGATCTTCACATTCTTGCACTGCAGCACTTGTGCTTTTCTGTTTCTGTCTGGTGCTGCACTGTGCCACTGCTGTGCTTTAGGGCTAGGAAATAATGCAGTCTCCCACTGCCCTCCCCCCCGCAGTGTCCCTCCACTAGTGCCTTGCCCTTTACATAGAAATATATAAACATAGACTCTGATGGCTGATAAGGACCGCTTGGCCCACCTAGTCTGCCCATTTCCCTACCTATTGGATAAGCTGCAGATCCTCGTTAACTAACAGCCTACTTCCTCCAATCAATCAATCAATCAAAACTTTATTTAACCGGCCAAAACACCATTGAGCAGGTTAATTTTCAACGTGATCTTGGGCAATAAAAAAGCAGATCTATAGAAAGTAATGACATACAAGGAACTGTAACAGGCATAAGTAACATAAAATAAATACATAATGAGAATAGTACAGTCAAAAATTAGGCCATGATTAGGATAACACAATCCTAGTCGCCCACCAGAGTAAAGTTACTCGGTGAGGCTTCTAGGATGAGACCTGGGGTTAATTAAAAAGAAAAAAAAAAGATGTCAGAGGGGGGTAGGGCGAGAAGGCAAGGAAGCAGTCGAGAGGGAGGGCAGAATCTTTTTGCTGTACGAGTAGTGAAACCATAAGGGGGAAGATGAGTGAAGCCTTAGAAAGTCCTACCCCTAACCAGAATTGCCTTAAGTCTGTCCCATGCATTCTTGAATTCCCCCACTGTATTTGACCCCACAGGCTCCTCAGGAAGGCCGTACCATGCACCCACCTCTGTGAAAAAAATACTTCCTCAGATTGCCCTGAGCCATCCCCCTCTATCTTCAAGTTGTGTCCCTTGTTCTTGCACATCTCTTTTTCTGAAAGATGCTGCCCTCTTGGACTTTGTTGAGTCCCTTGAGGTACTTGAAAGTTTCTATCAAGTCCCCCCTCTCCCTCCTTTCTTCAAGGGTATACATATTAAGCTCCTTTAGTCTCTCTTCATATGGCTTCTGTTGCAGACCCTGCACCATTTTAGTTGCCCTCCTCTGGCTTGCCTCCATCCTGTCTATGTCCTTGCAGAGATGGGGTCGCCAGAACTGCACACAGTACTCCAGATGGGGTCTCACCAACTGCCTGTACAAGGGAATAACAACTTCCTGTTTTCTACTGGTGATGCCTCTCCCTATGCATCCCCCAGCCCTCCTTACTGCCTTCTCACATTGCTTGCTTACCTTTAGGTCATCCGATATGACTACCCCAGGTCCCTTTCCATTTGTGTTGTTGTTAATATCTCTCCCCCCCACCACTGCGTACTCTTCCTCTTTGTTTGGTACTTGGTACTTTGGCAGCCAGCTTCTGTCTTTGGGCATGAGGTGCTCCTACCCCCCCCCCCACACACACACAAAGTCGGTCCCTGGCCTATGCCTCTCCCAAGTCCCGCCCCTGCTCTCAGTTTTTTTTTCAATTATTTTCTTTTATTTTTATGTTATTATTTTTGGTGGTGTGGGTGAATAAGTAACTGGTTCACAGCGTAGCCCATTGTATCCCTTCCCCCTGGCCGCTTGCTTTGCTGTTTTCCAGTCCCTGGCCCACATCCCTCCCAAGTTGCCACCCAAACCTCTCCGTTTTTTTTATGTTCTGTTTTTTTTTTTTCTTTTGTAACTGTTTTTGTTGGTGCCTGCCTGGTCCACACTCCACACAGAGACTGTTCCATCCTGCCTAACTGCTTGCTTGTTGATCACTCTCTGGAGTTCCTCTCTCCTCGGTGGATCAACTCAAGTGGCACGGAGGAGAGCTGTGCATTCCAGCTATACTCCAATTTGTGAATGTGCAAACCAGAGCATGTGAACTGCTGACTCACCAGTTTTCTTCTGACCTGTCACATGACAGGCAGGAGCTGAAAAACAAGAAAAAAAAGTCAAAGATCCAAGCCAAGCTGGCAAGGTTTGTCTCAGATCTCATGGAAATTGAGTTGGCTATGTTTCATCCCCACAGTTTCTGCACACCTCAAGTTACAAAGGTAAAAAAAAATTGATTTGTAGTTAAAAGCAGAAGCGCAATGAAAAAAATGTTTTGCAAAATACTAGTTTCAGATAGGATTTTTTTTGTAGACATATTTTATTGAGGTACTAAGAAACACAAGAGCCGGCCCAGTGGCACTGAGGGTTGAAGTGCTGGACGCCACACCGGCGACCCAGGTTCGGGAACGGACTCAGGCCACCAGGGGTTGGTGGGGCAGGAAAGGGTCAAATGTCCGGAGGATTGCTCTCCTTCCCCACCATCTGGTGACCCCTAGTGGAGACTGGGAGTCCCTTCCTGAAGTTGGGGTCCACCAATGGGGATCGGTCATTGAGGCTCTCCTGCGGGCGTGTACGGGAGCGCGCACGTAGTACGTTGGAGTGCATTGCACTGCCAGGCCAGTGGGGGGAGGGGGAGTAAAGCTGAAAAAGAAATGATCCGTGGATAGGCGAAAGCCCTGCCTATGACCTGGCCACACTTCCGCT
The DNA here is from genome assembly GCA_016271365.2 of Neoceratodus forsteri. Taxonomy (NCBI): domain Eukaryota; kingdom Metazoa; phylum Chordata; order Ceratodontiformes; family Ceratodontidae; genus Neoceratodus; species Neoceratodus forsteri. The sequence continues at coordinate 219,813,081 of CM028138.1, read as the reverse complement.
GTCGGACCCACCATCAAGGGGGCAGGCCCCACTCCAGTCTGTCGCTTTGGATTCTTGGTAGAGCACCAGGGTGGGTGGCCTTACCCAGGAGGGCTCAGAGCTGGGGGGATTGCTGGGCTGGCGGGGCCTGTAACTGGTGTGTTTCAGACTGGGAGATAGAGCCAGTCATGGGGCAGTGGATGTAGAGAGTTCCGCAAGGCAAATCGGGGGGCATAAAATAGAACAAAAAAAAAAGAAACACAAGAAAACAAAGGTTACATTGTACACGTTTATGTAGACATTAGGATTTGTACATTGTGGTTGTGAAAAAGCATTATATAATTACACTTAAGTACATACAGTCAAGTTGTCCTTACATTGGGGAAAATACTACCTGTCTCCAAAATCATAGTGCTATAATTATTTTCCTTAATCCTCCTAGGCTTGGTCTATTCCATGACATAATATAAAATATGGTATGTTATATCAAGGAATATACTATACAACTTCCCCTATTGTGGTTCCATATTAGCTAAGTTGCGGTTTTGTTAGTGCTAATGGCACGTGTCATGGGGTCCAAAGTCTTATGAAACAGAGCTTCTTTACCAGTGGCTTACAGCTGGTAACTCTCTAGCCTCATACATAACAACAGGTTGACGAGGCAATGAGAAATTGTTGGTGAGGAAGAGCTGAGCCAGTTTTGCACCACTGTCTTCCGAGCATTCAGAAGTGCAAGACCCCATAGCCGACAGTACAGCCTACTGCCCCAGCCTCTCTGTGGATTCTTATCCACCCTCAGCATTAACGTCAGAAGTGTCTTGAGGAGGGCACCTTATAGTATTGTCTCCATGATCTGGTGCATTTGGTACAGAAAGTGGGCAACCCTTTGGCACATAAGAGCCACATGGAGCAAATCTCCATCCTCTATGCCACATTTTGGACATGTCGGATCATATGAGGTCTTGAACTTATGGAGTTTCTTTGGTGTATGGTATGTTCTATAAAGAAAATGTAGTTGTATACACCTTAGTTTGTTTGATGAGGAGCAATTGTGAACATGTCTTATGGCAGTATGCCACATCTCATTATCTATATTTTGAGCAAAATCCATGCCCCATCATTCTCTTGCCTTTAGTCTAGGACCTGGAGTTGTGCCAGCCAATAATTTATAAATGGATGCTAATGGCTTTGATCCGGGTTATAGTTTAAAAAGTATTTCTTCAGGTGGGGAGATCACTAGTGTGACCTTAGAGAAGAACTGCCTAACTCGCAGGTAGGCAAAAAAAGTCCCCTGTTTGCAGCTCGTATTGCTGTTCAATAGTATTTAAAGACTTCAGAGCACCCCCATGCAGCTGAGACACTGTTCAAACCCCTTTTCCTCCACCTTAGTATGACCTGATGTAAACTGACATTGTACCCTTGTGCTCTTTTCACTGTAGCCAGGAGACCTGCCCTAACAGACACTCCTGGTTTTTGGTGAATCAACTTGTGAGCTCCTATCCATATTCTGGCCAGCTGATGAGTGTAAAGGTTCCCCCCCTGTGGGCAGGAGTGCTTGTTTAAAGCTGGTAATAAATATCCAACTAGCATTCCATCAGTACATATCTCACCCGCCAGTGAGACCCAGTCAGGGCGGTACCCCAATACCATCTGCCAGAAGAGCCAGCTAAGCAACCCAGTAATAGTACTTAATATTTGGCATAGCTAAACTGCCCTCATTTAATGGGAGCTGGAGGACAAATCGGGTTTTTGCACTGGTTTACCATCCAATAGGAATCTTTGTAGAATACTATTAATTTAAAAAAAAAATTTCTGGAACTCTGATGGGAAAATTTTGAAATAGGTAGATAGACTTTAGTAGAATATTCATGTTTACAGTGTTAATTCTGCCTATTAGGCTGAGCGTAGGCCTTCCCATCTGTCACAATCATGTTTGATAGCATTTAACAGATTATTACAATTGCCGTGAAAAGCCTCAGCTCCTTTATCACTAATGTAGATTCCTAGGTACTTAAGAGTGTTAACTACTGTCATATTTAGTGGGTTATACAGCAGAGATTGTCTAGATCCTTTACCTACTGGCAAAAGTTCACTTTTTTGACCAGTTTTATGACTGGATATTTCACTGTAGTCTTACAAAATTTGGTGTACCCTGGGCTGGGCTTTCCCTCAGCTGGCTCCTTCAGAAAAATGAATAAGTCATCAATGAACAGTGAGATTTTAAAGTGATATTCAGCAGTGTGGAATCCGGTGATCCCTCAATCATTCCATATAACACTGGCCAATGGTTCCAGGGAGAATACACATAGCAATGGGGATTAGAAGGCATCCTTGTCTAGTGCTGTGGGTTAATTCAATAGTTTTAGATAGCCTCCCATTCACCAGTACTTGTACTGTAGGCTGGTTATATAGTGTAGTTATCCACCTCATCATATTCGAACCCAGTCCAAAATATTTGAATGTTCTGAACATGTATCCCTACTCCACGTGGTCAAAAGCTTTTTCCGCAGCCAATCCAAAGATTGCCACCATTTCCTAGTTCTCTCCTCTGTTAACCTATTGCCAAAGGATATTTAGAGTTTGGCTGACATTAGGTTTTCCCTAGGGCACCCTTGCACAAATCCTGCCTGGTTTGTGGATTATAGAGGGCAAGGAGGTCCCCAGTCTGCCAGCTAGTATTTGTGCGGTTATTTTATAATCAGTTGTTGATAGAGAGATAGGGCTATAAGACTCACATTGCTCTGGGTCCCTGCCTGACTTAGGGAGGACTGTTATAGTGGCTGACCAGTAGTACCCCTTTCTAAAGACTTTCTTCTATCATATCTTCCAGTTGCTCATGCAAGTCATCCATTAAGGTCCTGTAGAAGTACACTGGGAACCCATCTGGTCCCGGGGCCCTCTCTCCCTTCAAATGTTGAATTGCTTTATTCCTTTCTTCCCAACTCAGGTTTTTCTCCATGTCATTCCTCACATCTGAGCTGATAGTCAGAAGTGTGGCCCTATCCGGAAAGGCTTGGATTTCCTTTTCAATCACCTGGGTTTCTGAGGTGTAAAGATTCTGGTAGAACCTTCTGAAGCATTCTCCTATATGTTTATCAGAGTGTTTTAACTCCCCCTTTATATCTCAGATATAAACTGCATTTTTAAAGCTTTCCTTGTGTTTCGGTGGCCATGCCAGTCACCTACCGCCTGAGTCTCCCTCAAAATAAGTAGTTGCATGATTTAACAATATATTATGTTCTACTCTTGAGCAGGATATCTGATTAAATTGCCATTTTAGTTTTTGTAGTTCATAGTATTTTTCAGGGGTAGGGTTCTGTATATGCTGTTTTTGGGCCTGTTTGAGTTGACGCTCTATGTCTGAGAAGTGTTGGTTTTCTGGTTTTCTCTCATGACTTGTGTAGGATATGATTGCCCCCCCTTCAATATTGCCTTGAGTGCCTTCCATCTAGTGCAAGCAGATGTAACCCTTCTATGGTTTATATGAAGAACAATTTTATCTGATCCTGAATGAAGGTGACAAAGTTTGTTTTTTGTAGCAAGACAGGGTCTAGCTTATAGTTTCTACTATTTACAGGAATACCCCAGTTCCTTATATCCAGAAAAACTGGTGTGTGATCCATGATGCCAATAGGGCCATGTTGGATATCTTGTATAAAGGGAACCACAGACTGAGAGATAAAAATTGCATCCAGTCTAGCATACACCCCAGCTGAATGGGAATAATAGGTATATTCTGAAATGCCATGCATCGGTCAAACAATAGTCTGCAATAATCTCTGCATGTGCCTTGGAATTCCTTGACATGGGGGTATATTCTTGGAAGACTTATCCATCACACCATCCTGGACACAACTGTAGTCCCCACAAAGAATCCAGGGCCCTTCAAAATCTGTCATTTGTATTTTTAATCTTTGGTATAATTCTGGGCATTTTATATTGGGTCCATACACGGATCCCATTGCCACGTTGTGCCCTGAATTCAGCTGGATCTGTATGATAGTAAATTTCCCTCCTGGATCTGCATATGATTTAGTAACTGTCCCTGGGCATCTTGGCCTGACCCAGATTGCTGTCCCCCTGGCCTTTGATGAGAAATATGCTCCATACTATTCTGCTCCCCAGATCTTGCCCATATAGGCCCCCTCCTTTTCAGACATTTGGGTTTCTTGTAGGCAGACAATGTTTGCCTCCATAGACTTGATCCTGGCCATTGCCTTCTTATGCTTAACATGTGACATAAGTCCATTAATATTCCAAACCTTACCAAAAGTGCTGTCTCAACTATGATTATATTGTTGTATTTACCCTTTACCTATTAATACTTTATAGTACAAATCCTGCAGGTTAATTTTCCTACTACCTTTTTTAAACAAACATTTACAAAAACAGTAAACACAGTATAACATTTAAACCTTGTTGACATCACAATTCCACTTTGACACTCATGTTTCCCACTTAACCCTCTCATTAAAGCAGCCCAATCCCACATCCCAAAAGCCCCAACCACGAGTAATGAGAAAATTAGGACCTTCATTTTCATTACCACAAAGAGAGAAATAGTCCCATCCTGTACAATCCTGGAACCCCAACTAGAGACCAAATGGTCAACTAAACTACCCCTTTAGCTAGTTTGAGCACTAAACAGTGCAGCCTTCCAGTAGCACTTGATGGGTACTACAACACTTTCTGTCCACCTATCACCTAATTATCAGTAAAGAACAAGAATTAAAGTAAGAGAAAAAAGAAACAATGAAAAAAAAAAACTTATCTATAGACAGACTAGCTGTTGCATAGGAGGAGACCCTATCCCACCTCCAATTGAGTGAAGGGAAGGCCATCCCCCAGCCTGTTTATTTATTTTTTTTTTGAAATTTAAGTTTATTGATTTTAACATAGTCAACACCAAAAAAATCCATTAGTCATATACAGCCAGTAATCATACATGGTACAAATAAGGAAAAGAAAAAGGAACCCCCGCTCCCCCTCACAGATCCCACCCATCCCTCCACCCTCCTCCAGAACTGCCCACCCCCACCCCTCTATCATCCAAAACACAACCACTCCCCCAGACATTGTCATAGAGTGTGCAAATGAAAGCATGGCAAATTCTGTTGACTGTATCACCACAAAGTATCAGCCAGTTCACATTGACAGATTAGAAGAAGCAGGTGGAGAGCAAAGAGAAAGGGAAAGGAAAAAGAGCAAAGAGAAAGGAAACTCTACTAGGCACCCAGGGAGGAGTCAAGAGATCACTTATGTAGGTATAAAGTATACAATTTACCCCATCTTTTGTGGAACAAATCCATATGGTTGCGAACACTGGCTATAAGTCTCTCTGTATTGAAACACATTGAGAGTTCAGTCAGCCATTCAGAGTAGGTCAGGATCAGCTGATCGGTCCAATGTTTAAGGACCAACCTTTTAACCACTATGGATATCAGGGCCATGTAGTATCGACGCTCCAGGCAATCTATACTGGAGTAGTCACCTATAATACAGATATCAGGTGTAAAAAAGTTAGTAAGGCTGAGCATCAGATCAAGTTGGTCCTGAATAGAGGTCCACAAGGGGGCAACTTTAGAGCAATACCAAAAAATATGGAGTGAATTCCCCTCACTATGTGAGCATCTAGAGCAAAGGGGAAGAGGGAGCTTATTGAAATGGAATAATTTACTTGGAGTGTAATACTACAGTATTGGATAAGCCTAAATCTATCTTGGGTGTGATACCTATGTAGGTCCTTCCAAATTCGGGACCAGTTAGGGGTGAAGTCTGGGAGTAGGGACGACCAGATGCAGGAGCCCTTGAGCGGCCCCGGGAATTTGTAATCCAGTAGATATGAGTATATTAATGAGACGGAATGCAGTTTAGAGGCAAGGGAAAATACATGGGAAAGGAAAGGGCTGACCTTGGAATCACGAAACTCTGACCCGAATTTAGTAGCTATAAGATGCCTTATTTGAAAAACCTTAAAGACCTTACTATTGGGAATATCAAACTTAGTTAGTATATTTGGAGATGAAAGGAGAGAGCCTTGATCGTAATAATGTTCTAGAGTAATTTCCTTGATTTGTGGGAGCCATTCAGGAGCAATTATCGAGTTACCTAACTTGATATTAGGATTAAGAGTGAGAGGTTGTGAGAGGTCCATTTTAGGTGTGATTTTGAGAAAATATAAACATTGAAAGAGAGCCCTGAGAGAAGTGATAATTGTTTGATCAGACAACCAGGGTGAGAGTGTTGAGGTGGGAGTATAAAAAACTGCTTGGGGATCTATTTTAGCCTCTGAAAGGATCTTTCTCTCAATTTGGAACCAGATCGGGGGAGAAGCTCCCACATGGGGTGAATACCATTTACCCAACTTGGAGAGATGGGCGGCCCAATGGTAGAGTATCAGGTTAGTGAGTCTAAGACCGCCTTTGTCCTTAGGGAGGGATAATTTAAGAAATGACTGCCTAACAGCTTTCTCACACCAAATAAATTTAGAGAAAATGATATGGAATTGGCTTAAGTATGAGAACGGTAGCCAGAGACCTAATAAATTGAGGGGATAGAAAATGCGGGGAAGAATATTCATCTTGATAATATTGATCCTACCCCACAAAGAGATGGGGAGATTAGACCATCTTTGTAAGTCTAGTTGTATATGGATCTTAAGGTCATCTAGGTTAAGCTTCCTAAGCAAGAAAGGGTCCGAAGCGAAGTGAATGCCAAGGTACTTAATCGACTTGGGAGACCATCTCATGTCGAATTTGTCAAGATCGTAGTTGTGCGTAAGGGAGTTCAGTGGAAAAATCTCAGATTTTGATATATTTAGTTTATAGTAAGACAGATTGCCGTACTGAGCGATAAGGCAAAGTGCATGTTCTATTGAAATGGCAGGATGAGTGACATGGAGCAATATGTCATCAGCATATGCTGAGAGGACTAGTTCCTGTTGATGTATCAGACAGCCCTGGATAAATGGGGAAGATTTAAGTTTCAGAAGAAGGGGTTCAAGATATAGGTTAAACAAGAAGGGTGAAAGGGGGCAACCTTGTCTGGTACCAGTGTGAAGATAAAAGAGAGAGGGACAAAACGCTGTTACAGTATATTTTGGCCGAGGGGAACTTATATAAAACCTGGATCCATTTGAGAAAAGAGGGCGGGAAATCCATTTCGGCCAGTGTAGCCCAACGAAAGGACCAGTTGACCCTGTCAAACGCTTTTTCCGCGTCTAACGAGATCAGGGCCATTGGGGAGGGAGAAAGCTGGGCAGCTTGGGAAATATGGGAAAGGGTTCTAAGATGATCTGCTGGGGAGCGGGATTGAACAAAACCAATTTGTTCTGGGCTAAGGAGATGAATCCAGACTTTTTTAATCCTCTCGGCCAAAATTTTAGACAGGATCTTCATATCGCAGTTTAGGAGACAGATAGGTCTATAACTTGCTGGGTCTGTAGGAATTTTATCGGGTTTGAGAATTAGAACAGTAGTGGCCTGTAGGAGTGTGGGGTCCAAGATGTCGACGGTGAAAATGTAGTAGTATAACTTATGGAGTAAAGGGGCAAGTTCCTTGGAAAATACCTTAAAGAAATTTTAGGGGAAGCCGTCTGGACCTGGTGCTTTATCCGGGGCCATAGAAGCGATGGCTTCTTCTACTTCGGAAAGAGAGATTAGAGAAGTCTGGGTTTCTTTATGTCCGGTCGAAAGTTGGGGAATGTTAAGGTCCACTAGATAGGTTGATATATCTGAGAGAGATGTGGGAGAGGAAGGATTGCTATAAAGGGTTCTATAAAAATCTTCAAAAATCTGCGTAATTTCTCTGGGAGATGTTTTAATGAGACCGTCAGGAGCTTGCAGGGCCGAGATTAGTCTGGAGCTCTCCAATGTGCGCAGTCTTAGGGCCAGGAGCCTACCAGCCTTTTCCCCTTGTTCAATATATTTAGTTTGGGTTTTAATTAGACAATATTCAGCTTTTTCTTTGAGGAGATCCGTATATTCATTCTTAGCCGCTAAAAGGGTTTCAAGAGCTGACAGAGGGGAAGAGGGGGAGTAGGAGCTGTCTAGCTCTTTGATTTTGGCCATTAATAAGGAGGCACGGGCTTGTCTAGACCTTTTCCTTGTTGAGGCTAATTTGATCAGCTCGCCTCTTAAGTAACACTTCAGAGAGCTCCAGATAATGTCGAACCGCGGAGTGGAGTTTATATTATATTCTCGAGAAAACTAGAGATGGACGTTTTAATATGTGTCACAACTTGGGGTTCCTTTAGGAGCTGGGTGTTAAGCTTCCAAACGGTGTCTCGTTGAAAATTGGGGTCAGGAGAAATCTTTGCCCATGCTATAGCATGGTCGGAGAGAACAATCGGTTCAATACCGGTTTGAGAAAGGCCAGAGAGGAGAGTTTTACTGACTAGGATGTAGTCGATTCTTGACCAGGAACCATGAGGTTGACAGTAAAAGGAAAAGGACCTAAGGGAGGGATTAGATAAGCGCCAGGGATCACACAGCCCTAACATATGTAGAAAGTCTGACAGGGATCTTTGGATCGGAGTAGGTGGATGGTTTGAATCTGGAGCTTTATCCAGGAGGTGAGATGGTGGGATATTCCAATCTCCCCCTAATATAAGCTGGGAAGGAAGAAGGGAGCTAATCGTATCTGCCAGGGCCATTAAGAATTCGGAGCTACCTCCTACTGGACCATAAATAGAACCCAGAACAGTAATACAATTATTAAGGGAGCCTTTGACCAGGATGAATCTACCCTCAGGGTCCACTACAGTAGTTTCCATCAGGAACGTAACATAATTTTTAATAAGAATAGCCACACCCCTACTCGATCCTGACCCATTCGCGGCAAAAACGTGTGAAAAGCCAGATCTGAACAGCCATCTCGCCTCAGAACTGAGTAGATGGGTTTCTTGTAACAGTAGGATGTCAGTTTGGATGAGGTCGCAGTGATTAAAAACTTGGGTTCTCTTGACTTTCTTCCTGAGCCCACGTACATTCCACGATGCAATTTTAACAGAATTTATAACCATTTCAAAAACAGGAGAGTATAGAAGTAGTCAACAGAATATGTAGCTATGGACCAGTAAAAATAGCACACTCTAGTCCCAAAACCCGAGTCTAACTGTGAGACAAAAAAGTCAGATCTTTGGAGTGGTGTAGTCCAACAACGAGAATAAAAAATAAAATATAACTCCTGAAATTTAAAGCAGACTAGTCTTAGATCCCTCCACCCCATTATCTCCCCAACAAAAAAAACCCCTACAAACTATGTACACTCTGGTGTCTAATAAATCTTGAAGGAATAGGTGAAACCAGAGACATATAACTGGGCACCAGAACCCCATGACAAACCCCAAGGTTGACCCCATCATTAAAACAAAAACACTAAATACTGTCAAGGAAAATGGAGACCAAATGCCCGATAGGAATGACCCAATAATGCTAACGAGAAGTCCCCAACCAGAGGAATTAGGGCTGCCATATCCCCCCCTTGTAAGCTCGTGAGGCAGCATTCCTATGCACCGAGCGTCTCCGGGGCCCCCCCCCCAGCATTCAAACTTTAGGTCCCTGTCAAACGACGGCCTTATAAGCCTGTGAGACCTATCAAGATGAAAAAAGAAGCCCCGAGAAATTTTAATAATTTAGTTATTTATTTATTTATTATAACATCAGTTTAAAAACCTTTGAGCCAGAGGCTCATTTACAAAGGTACCTCGTCGAAGGCAGACACAACATACATACATGAGGTAATCCAAAATAATGTACAGTAAAAAAGACAAGGCAAGTAGCAGGCAGAGGCGAGACAGTCAGCAACAGAAATTAACAATAGGCAAAATGTCACAATTGTAGGCGAATGAGTACCAAAACACCATTGTCAGTTTAAACTTTTTTTTTTGTTTTTTTTTTATACACATATCAAAAGGAGGGGCAGACAGCAGGGGGGTCAGGGCAGTGGCAGGAGTGTGAGACGAGCAAGTGGTTTTTAGATAGTTTTGAAGCTGGCGAGTGAGGGGCGATTGTGATACCAGCAGGTAGGGAGTTGTACAGGAGGGGCTCTATAGGAGAACGCCTTTGGCCCTGGGTGGTCTGTACCGGATGACTAGTGCAGTTTTGCTGGAGGCACGGTGTGGACTGTGGGGTTGGACCGACTAATAGAGTTGGCAAGGCTAGGGGGATAGACCATGGAGGGCTTTGTAGGTAACTTGGCAGAGTTAAGAACAGGAGGCACTCATCGAGGTTGAGTAGGGAGGCCAAGGAGTACAAATGACAAGTATGGGTGAGTCTAGGGCACTGGTAATAAGTCTACAAGCTTTGTTAAGCTAGACGAACCTTTTGAAGGCTGTCGGGTCAGCTGCGCCATAAACAGGGAGGCCGTAGTCAGCCAGCGGCACAGAGGAGGTGACCGCCAGCGAAGAGAGTTAGTGGGGAGGCATTTTTGTGCCGACAGAGGATACCAAGCCGAGCATTGGAGGCTGAGGTCAGAAGAGAGATATGGTTATGAAAGGAGAGAGCAGAGTCGAAGATTAAGCCAAGGTATTTATAAGAGTGCACAAGTTCCAAGGGGTGGATCTGAGCGGAGAGAACAGAGAGAGGGAAGTTGCTGGACTTATTTTGGGGGTGGGCAAAAAGCATAGATTTAGTTTTCTTCAGGTTGATGACAAGACGGTGATCAGAGAACCAGTTTTCAGCTGAGGTGAAGGCACGCTGTAGGGAGTTTTGGAGTAAGACGGGGTTATTGTCAGAGGCAAAGAGCACAGCGTCATCTGCGTAGAGAAGGATTTTACCAGCGCAAGCATTGGGCAGGGAGTTGAGAAAGAGAGAGAAGAGTAAAGGCCCAAGAATAGAGCCCTGGGGAACACCAGAGCGAATTTGGCAGGTAGGGGATAGGGTACCACCAACCCGCACACATTGGGAGCGGTTGTACAAATAGCTTGTGCACCAGGAGACAGGACCAGAGGCAAAGCCCACACTGGCAAGGGTAGCTAATAGTAGAGGGTGAGAGACGGTATCAAAGGCTTTCGATAGGTCTATAAATACCGCACCAGCGAGGGCACTGGCATCAAGTGACTTATGAAGGAAGTTAGCAAACTCCAGGAGAGCAGTATTGGTGCTATGGCCAGTTCTGAAACCATGCTGTTCAGGACAGAGGACCTCATATTTTGTAAGGTAACGGGAGATTTGACTGGCAACTATTTTCTCCAAGGCTTTAGAGAGGGGGGGAGGATAGAGATTGGTCGGTAGTTACCTGCGTATGATCTGTCACCACCTTTGTGAAGACGGGTAACAGTGGCGACCCTCCAGATGGCGGGGAATTGCCCAAGGCAGAGGGATTTATTAAGGAGGCAAGTAATGGGTGAGATGACCTGATCCAGGACCTGGCGTAGGAGACAGAGATCAAGGGAGTCATTTCCGATTGAGTTGCACTTTAGGGCTTTTTGTAAATAGGGCCTAACCTCATGGGTGGACACAGTGCGAAGGTAGAAAGGGGGGTTGGGGATGGGAGGAGCCAACATGGGGTAAGGGGATTGAAGAAGTTGCTCAGGAGCACTGCACTAAGGTCAGTGAAGGCATTGTTGAGGTGAGTAGCAATGAGTGCAGGGTCAGTGCAGGAAGACCCATCAATGTTAAGATGTGCAGGGGGGAGTGAGCGTGTGCCACCATTAAGCTGCTTGATATTATCCCAGAAGGATCTAGGGTTGCCCCAGGAGGAGGTAAGAGTAGAGTTGTAATAAACTGACTTAGCTTTGTGGACAGCCCATGTACATTTGTTCTGGGCAGCTACATAGGCCAGTCTGTCAGCAGGGCGGCCAGTTTCAATGGCCAGGTGCCACAGGTTGTCACGCTGCTTGAGAAGTGAGTGTAAGGTAGGGGTAATCCAGGGGGTGTGCCTTAATTTAGATCTAAGTGGGGTGAATGGGGCGTATGTGTCACAGGCAAGGTTAAAGGTGTGGACAAAGAAGGCTAGCGCCTTGTCAATATCAAGGGTATTTAGAAGCGGGACGATGAATTGCCAGCTAGGTGGCGTTTAAGTCTTTTAGCCCACCGGGTCTAAACCGATGACGGCGGGTGGTGAGAACAGAGGGCTTGGGCAGGGAGGTTGCCCAGAAGAAAAGAACTGGGGAGTGGTCACTAAGGCAGTCTGGGAGGATTTGAACGTTGTGGACGCGGTTGGGCCTGTTAGTGAGAACCACATCCAGAAGAGTGCTTGTTCCCGTGCTAGGGTTTAACCTGGTGAGTTGTGAGACTAGTTAAGTCAGGTCAATGGCAGCGAATGCCTCAAGGGAGGTAGACTCCTTAGGAGATAGCCAGTTGATATTTAGATAACCTACCAGGATTTGGTCAGAGGGGTTAGGAAGAGAGGAGATGTAGTCAACAGGGGGCCCAGTGCATGGGCTTGATTTTTTGGCGGTATGTAGGCAGTAGTCAGGAAGATTGGGGCCCTAGCAGGGTCAGGAGACAATTTTAGGGTTAGGGCCTGGGCATTGTAATCAAGGGTGGGGGGAAGGGCAAGACTATGAAGTGGGTCTTTAACATAGATGGCACAGCCACCACCCCTCTTACCGATTCTGTCAAGCCGATGGAGGGAGTAGCCTGGGAGAGAGACCTGGGCATCTGGGGTGGAGCTGGACAGCCAGGTTTCAACTAAGGCAATCACATCGGGATTGTGATCTGCCAACCAGCAATGTAGGGAGTCCAGTTTTTTTAGGAGGCTACAGATGTTAATAGATGCAATGCGCAGACCAGAAGATTTACAAGGGGAGACATTGGGGACCGGCCCAGGATTAGGATGGATATTGCCAGAGAGGAGCAGAAGGAAGAGAGCTGCCTTAGGAAGAAGGTAGTGGTGGAGAAATTTACGCCGGCCTGGGGAGGGGGTAAGGGGGGGTGAGCCAGTACAAGGGATAGGCAGGGAACTGTAGATGGGGAATGCTGCAAGAAGTGATGGAGGAGTGAGCAGGGGAGTGGGGAGGGAGGCCAAGGTGATGAAGGGTGTATGGGAGGTGTGGGTGTGTGTGAGGCAGGAGGGGCAGGGGCAACAGGGGACACAGGAATAGCTATGTTGTGGGCAGAAGCTAGTCATAGGAGAGGCAAGGAATATAATAAGGAGGAGCGGAGAGGGAACAAGCCTGACCAAGGAGGGTAGTCATATTAGGTGAGGAGGGAGATAGCAGTACCCCTGCTGAGGAGGACTTAGAGCCCTAGTGGAAGCACCAGTGGCGGTATAAGGGAGGGATGAAGGAGAGCTAGGGAGGAGTAGAGACAGACACCACCTAGTGGCCACCCAGTATAAGCTGCAAATGGAAAAATGGGACTTAGGCTACTGACTGCGTGACAACACAGGAAGTGGCGTCCAGCGTCTGGAGGCAATAAAGCAAAGGCCGCCCCTGGGTGGGGGTGGTTGGGGTGGGCGGCTGGCTAACCCGTTGACTCTGCCACCTGAGATAACCTGGTCTCTGGACCTACCTCCATCCAAGTAATACTGCAGTCCAGGCAAGGCCAGCGCAAAGAAAGGGAGTGGGGTCGAGACAGAGTCGCGAGGCTGACTTCAGCCTTGTTTCCCGGGGAGCAGAATAAGCTGTGGGACCAAAATCGGTCCGCTTTCTAAACTGTCAGACCGAACCGAAAGTCATCAACCCAAAAGGTCTGGGGTAATTATTGGGACCAAATGAAAATGGGTCGCGGCCCACTGCCACCACCGCCAAGACACTGGATACCCCAGCTTCCAGAGAAAAAAAAACACCGAAACAAAGAACCCTACAGGTAAATTAATAAGCCTGATATTAACAAATTTAAATTCCAAACGCAGGCAACAAGCCAACCATTAAGTTGGAAAGAGTCAGATTATTTGTCCTTAAACAAATTGGGTAGTCTGGAGGTAAGATCCTTAGTAGCCTGTTCAGGCCCTCGTGAAGTTGAGGAAGAGCTCATCGATCGTAATCTTGAGTGTAGCAGGGTAAATCATTCTGAAGCGGATACCTGTTGCAATAAGCTTCTGCACCACAGGATGGAATGCCGCTCTCTTCTGCCTGGTCTCAGCTGGCAGATCCTGGGCAATCTGTAGCTTGTTAGAGCCCCACATAATAGATTGCAGCTCACGAGCCTTCGTAAGGACATGCTGCTTTTCGATGTAGCCAAGGAACTTAATAATAATCGGCTGCGGGGGAGAGTCCGGTGGGGGTCGTGACCTCAGGGACCTATGGGCTCTCTCTAGATGGTATTGGGGATTGAGAGGCGAAGGGCCGACGGCTTTTGCCAGGAACTTCTGAAGAAAGGTGATGATGTCTGAACCTTCTTCTTGCTCAGGTAAACCTATTATCAAGAGGTTGTTTCGCCTACTATGACCCTCTAGGTCCTCAGTCTTAATCTGCAGTTTCTTCACCTGCTGTTTTAACAGGATGATTTCAGGATCCACTGTGCCCCTCAATTTTTCCTGGGACCAGATCATAGCCTCTGAATCGGAGACCCTGGTTGTAAGTGAAGTGAGGTCCCCTTTAATCAATTTAAGCTCCGACGTGATGCCTTCTAATACTTCTCGGAGCGGCACGATTTCTTGTAGGAATTTCTCTTCCATAAGGGGACTCGTTGAGGAAGCAGCACCGCTCATTTTACCCAAATTATTGGTAGCTTGGCCCCTCGCTTTTTTGGGTAATTTTTCCGGTGTAGCTGGAGGGGTATGCCGCATCGCGGCCTGTTTCATCTCTGCCTCCATCCTTAAATCAGGTAACAGGATGCGATTTAAAAATGCACTAAGGCCAACAGGCAGAGATTAAAGGACGGTTTGGTGTCTTTATTTCCAGCGACGGTTGTGGCTAACCGCTGTAAGGAGAGATTTAAGCTGGTAGGTGGTGGGAGCCCAGAGACTGTACAGCCATTAAGGAGCTAGCATCACGTGACCTCCCGGACTCCCCCAGCCTGTTTATAAAAACATCGGCACTGGAGCTAAACATACTTTCCTTAAGTAGAATATTAACTGCATTAATTGTTTAATGAAACTGTCTCCTGGACAATCCAGGCGTAACATAGTGTGAAAACAAGGTGATAGCAGAATAGTGCTGCTTGTCGGACATCCTCACATGTGGTACCAATGGAGATCAGTCCCCTGGACAGTGGCCATGGGACTACCAAGTCCATTAGCTGCTCACCCTTTTTTGGTCTATAATTTCTGGAAAGGGCTCTACATGTCCAACCAGAGGTATGAATCTCAAGAAGTCCCCCCCCCCAAAAAAAACAATCAGAAGCACGAGAGGGTATCCAGACTGGTGCCTATTCAAACCTATCTTTCCCAACCAGCTTCTCTTACATTTGATCATTTACCTTAAATGTGGGGTGTTACAAACCTCCAGGTGATATTTAAGAGCACCCTACTGAGGCCACTGAAACCAACCCGCACAAGGGTGTGTGCTGTGCTACCCATTTGCACAGTTGTGTCATTCTCTCCCATCTGCTAGTTGAAAAGTTGCACTTGCATTCTCCTCCGCCATCACCTCTCAACCACCCCAGATACACTCAGAGCAGCTAGGCTGTAAAGAGGGAGGGGGACAAATGTCAAGTTCAGCCATGTAATCTCTACCATTGTGTGCATTGTTCTGATTATTAATTACTTTTACAGCTTGTTACTACAAGCAAGTCCATTGGACCCCAGACCTACATAAAAAAACATGTCACTAGTAGGAGATTTAGCACTCTGGGAGTTCAACATTCACTACAGCCTTTCATTCTCCTATGTGTTTTGCCTCACACTAAATAGGCAGCTTTGTTCTTTGCAATACTGTCAAAGTATTTCAGAGTTATTACATGTCTAGTTGTCGCGCGCCATGACTTCCCTCCGCTGGTACCTGCAGCCCCAGCTGTGGTCAGAGGGATACCACAGAGCATATGAAGCATCACAGTGCACATGGTAGCATTTGGTCATGAATTTCCATAAATGAAATCAGTCCATGAATGAAGGAGTTTATTGCAGTTTAGTGCAGCTCACCCATGGGGTTCCAGTGTTCCTATGGCTCTCATTAATTGACAGTAATGTCACAATATATTTTCTTTATGAGCTGTTAAAATCCTCATGCCTTCCTCCCTCCACTTGTGCCTGCAGCCCCTGACACAGTTGGAAGAGAGGAAGCAGGATACGGACCTATAAGGCGCTGGTTTTGGTGACATCCGTCAGTTCCAACTTCTACAACAGTTTATTGTAGTGTTCAGCTGACAGGTAAACCAATGTGCATCTTTCTTTAGTTTGTCCATAACAGCCACAATTATCCATCATTGATACAGCAGCATTCTAACAAGGTCAGCTTGAGTACTCATACTGTAAATGTTATTCTTGGTTTGCAGCTGCCACAAAGCAGGGTGCCATGCTACATAGTTCACACAGTCATGTAGAAGACCACATGGCACCTTGCACAAGGTTTCCCTCTTCATTCAGCATGGAAAGGCCATTTTGTTCAACTCATCTACCTTTTTGTGGATCTGGGCATTGAGTCTCTACATGCACTTATATTGCACATAACTATAGTTTGAAATAGAAACATGTACAGCGAGATTATTTCTCACAGTCTTAGCGATCCACCCATCGCGTTCATTATTAACTTAATCTCTACGGCAGCCCAGTCAGCATTACAAGCAACCAGTTCTTGTCCCAAGGATTGCACAAGCCCCCTTGATTTACACTTTTTTACATAAAGCCAAGTTGACTTGTTAGACCCTCATACTATACAGGTAAAGAGCTCACAGGAGAATCATTTTATAGTGAAACAGCAGACATCACATTTTGGCCCCCACATCTTTGTATTATATATACTGTAGCTGATTTAATTGTGACAGTCACCCCTCCAGCAGCATACCATCACCTTGTTTTAGTAGTTTCAGTGGTTGCCTTCATGTGGGTGATTGGACCTTGTTCACAGTCTGCCTTCCCTAGATGCTTCAATGGTGCATACATACTCCTCAGCCTCTAAGGGGTTATTAAAAAGATTTTGGGGGCAACCAGTGCAATTTATCTGTAGCTTGGCCAGGTACATGAGGGCAAATTCCCAGCCTACTGCATGCAGTTTAGTCTTGACCCCACTGAATTTCTGTCTGTGCACCTGTAATTCATGGCTAAAATCCTGGTACTTAAATACCTTTGTCCCATTGATATCAAAGGGACCATTCTTGCAGGTGGCACACATCATTAGCTCCTTTTCAGGAAATCAGAGGTATTTTATTAAACGGTGCTGAGGGTCTGCTATTTTCCTTGATTTGGGTCCAGTCCTATGAGCCCTCTGTATTTCAAACTGGGCTGCCTCCTGCTCCATTCTCAGCTTCTCCACCAGGAGCTTTTGTATCGCTGTACCCCCTTCCTTGCCTTTTATATTCTACAGTAATCCAATGGGTCATATGTTTGAGTAGCAACCCCATTCTCCTGGTCGTGTGCTCATTCTGCCCAAAGCTGCATTTTTTCTTTCAAAATATTGTGATCTTTGCACAGGTCCATTTTAGTGTCCTTCAGTTTACTTATAAATTTTTCAGTCTTGTCTAATTTGCATGTGTGTGTGCTGAATGTCTCTGCCAGTCCAGCCCCCACTGTTTGTAAATGGATAATTTGGGCAGTAATATTGGCAAATCCAGCCCTTACCCCCTGCTGTAGATTTTGGAGTAAATTTTATAGGGATGGTTCATGTTCTTTTACAGCCATTTGCATTCCCGACTCTGATCCCCCCACTGCCATGCTTTTGGCCCTGGTAAACATGTCACTGGTCAGCTTAAATGCAGCGTTTGTTGGCTCAAAAGTAAGCGTACACTGCTTTTTCTCCACTTATGCCCACTGCCATCGATCTGCAGTTGCTCTCTATTTTAAGGATCTAGTGCACTTTTTTCCACTAGTTAGCTGCCTTAATTGTTGGTGCCAATCAGACCCTCACTAAAAGCCAACTGCCATGCTCAGATGTGGGGCCATGACCCCTTCAACTTCATTTAACAAAAATATTTGCATATGTAACCCCTAGAATGCCTAACACTGAGAGGGCTACTACCCCTGCCTGTATGACTAGTGAACAGGTTGAGGGGCCTGGGTCCTATGATGCGGTGCCTCCATTTTTATAAGTTGAACATTTGGGGAGAAAGATGTCACTCAGCATGGTGACTAGGTCTGACTACTCTGCACAGGTGCACCCAAAGTAACCCAGAGACTAGAAGTGATAACATAATGTCCAATACCAGGAGATGAGATTCTAAAGTGTGGCTTTATTCAACAACACTAAATGAAAAGCATAAATGGACCCCCAAGGGGCTACACTCCTTGTAATGCAGATAAGGTGATGACACAGACACAATCCATTCTTGGATCTTAAACTTCCTTATGTCATGGACTCTTTAACTAGTGGCACACTACCACCCTCTACTCCATCCCAACATCTGGGCACCCTCTTCAGGCACTGGCCAATACCTGACAGAAAGGTGACTGGTGTTTCAAAGCGAATCCATAGAGGTGAGCCCTATTACACCAGATGGGGGAGTTTCCCACTTTTTGTTCCATAGACCCATACCCAGCCATTCCTTTGTTTACACACACACACATCCTTGGCTACTGTAGTGAAGACAGTACATGGCTTTGTAATGCAGTAACTGTCTTTCTCAGAAGACCCCCCACATACATTAGTCATTACATCTCACTGTTCCATAAGCTTCTTTCTTGGCTACTATAGTGCAGACTGTACAAGGCTTTATAATGCAGAAACTGTCTTTTCCTTGAAGACCCCACATACAACAGTCATTTCATCTCACTGATCCATAAGCCCTGGACTTGGCATCCTGACTGACCAACAGCCCCAGAGACTTATTTACTCACTGTTTTGGTGAATGACACTGGCCTTTCATCAAAGCTTCATCACCCTCCATGTTGCAGGTGTCCAAAACTCTGAATGAATCTTTATTCCACAAAACTGCAGTGCCCCAGCAATCTTCATCAGGCAGCTTCTTCCTTTTCCCAGGCCAGGGGGTTGCCCCTGGGAGTTGGTTCCTTGTGCCTCTCTTATGGCGGAAGCACACACCCTAAGGTAGCTCTGAGTCAGTGCTGACAGCAGGGGGGCCTGCCCCTGCAGGGCACCCCCCTCTCTCTCCACTGTAATACAGGATCTACATCCTTCTCTCTCAAACCTACTCCAGACTGGAAACAAAAACTAGACTGCTGACGTCAAGGATCAACTCTAGACTGACTTTTAAATTCCCCAACATTCTATCTAACTCCCAACTGCAACATTCCATTGTGGCTTATGCTGCTGCAGAATTCTAAATGATGTCATAGCCCCAGCTCAGCAGAGACTGAAAACAGAGCAAGACATAGTGAAATCCATTTAACTAGAGTTTCACTAGCTGCCTGTCCCTGCCTGCCACTAGATCTAACTAGGGTTCTAGTAACCCCGGATAACGGGGGGGGTTACACTCACCCTGGGCCAGGAAAATGACTGTCCACAGTCATTAGCCACCTGGCTTAGGCCATCTCACCCTATGTGTTGACTATGGGGAGGTAGCGCTACCTTGTCCCCTACCATGTGCCAGCACAGGCAGACAACACTAAGGGCCTAGAGGCCTTCAGCTGATGCATCGGCCTCTACTCTACCCGCTAACTATGGGTACCTAGTGGCTCTGGTAGAATTGTCCAGTGCATAGCCCTAATAGCTCAAACTGCGGTCCCTACTGCAGATCAGGACCGCAGCCTGTCTATCCCCCCTAGTCCTCTAGGGGAAAATCCTATCTGCCTTTTTACCCAAACAAAAACATTAAAGGGGACCTCCCCAACCCTGGACACCTGCAACAACACACCTGTGAAAGAAAACAAGTTAAAACACAGTTAACTTCTTACAACAATACTTTAATTAGTACCAACTAAAGCAAAACTGAACTCCGATGAGTTCCAATCCACTTCTTGTCTTGTCTTCATCACCTCTCCAGGAGTACCTGCAAGACAAAAAGGAAAACATCCTCCATAATCTGCCATTACAATCCTGTCTAACTAAGACATAAACAAACCACAAGCCCCATCCATCTGACACTGGAGAATCCCAAAAAAGCATTTTCTTTTTTTAGAAAAGGTAGAAAATAGAAACAGTATATACAGACTATTTACAACACGCATTTAGCAGTTCTTTGGGGATGGAAGGCCCTACAAAGTCCCAACTAGTGACTAAATACAGGCCCGAAGGCAAGTCCAATAGAGTCTCTCCTGGGCCAGAGCCCAGTGAAGCAAAAATTCTGCAGGCAAATGTCCCGTAGTGGAGAGTCTTTGAGGACCGTCACAATGAATGTCTGCTGATGTAGGATGTGTACTGCAAATGTCAGAAACATTGAAAAAAGTCTAGACTCACCAATCCCTTGAAGAATGAAATGATACCACACCTGGTCCTCAGCCGAAGACTCTCCCTGGTAGCATTCTTCCAATACAGCTGGGCAGACATCTTCCGAGAAATGACAGGAGGGCACATCTGAAAACTGCTGGGTTGATGTCATCTTTGGAGATGGAACATTGGAATAGGAACAAAAAAGGAAAACGGCTGGTCTGAAGTCATCCGATACCCAGGCGATGAATCAGGATACAGCTGGACTGGGGTTCTTTCTGGATCTGAAGTCATCTGGTGGGCCAGTCGATGGATTCTGGAAGGTCAGTACACTGTAGAACTTATGAATGTGGGGCACCTGAGTCCTGGACTTCCAGACCAGTGGAACAACATAGGCATGGCAATGGCTGGAATGGCAGCACTGGCTATTATTGCTCTACACTCCATTTGGTAGGCATGAGCACATTCGCAGGAAGGTCTTTGCATTGTGGCCAATAGCACAATGGGTCAGGTGCTTGAATTATTACCCCGTCTGGGCACTCATAATCCACACTGTGAAAGGTTTCATGTCCCTTGCCATCCACGATCCGAACAGTGTCAATAAACAGAGTTCTGCCCACCTTCCATTGGCTGTATTTTTCTTGAAACATTCTGTTCTTGACATGCTTGTTTGCGCCAGCATGCACACATTTCATTCCTTCTTCCCAAATCCAGGATTTCCTGCTTTTTTCAATCTCCTCCCAGACTCTCCGAGGAAAGGTAGGAAAGGATATCCCATAGATTTCTTTCGCTCTCCTATGAACCAGTCTTTCCTCTTTACTAGCTTTGGTCAACTTGAGACCTCTGGCCTGGCTTGGGGGTGGCCAGTCCTGGCTCTGCCAGCTACGCATTCTTAACGACACAAAAAATGGATCACTGGCTCCTTCTTGCACAACCAGGGCAGTAGAATCGATACTCTCTTCCATGCATTCCTCTAAGCCAGGAACTGGAGGTTGTGAACCCATGCCTTCTTTGTCAGACCACATAGGTTCCCCCTTCTCATCTTCACTGAGAATCTGTGCCCAGGAGTGAGCAGTTGTCCTTACTCCTGAGATTGTCCACTCTTTGCTGGGAGCGGAGGTCAAAACCTCCCATTCAAAGGCCTCCCTCATCTCGCCTTCACCTATGAGACTTGGGCTAGGCCCCTCTCTCCACGGGTTGGCTGATGCTCCCACTCCACTGCCTCTTAGTGGCTCGGACGCATAGTCATCAGTTGTCTATGCTGCCTGTACATCTGCACCCTCTAGCTTTTTGCCACACTCCTCTGAACCTCCCATTTCAAGCTCTCCCTGGTGCTGGATGCTGCCAACTGCGGGTTCTTGAACTTTTGTCCATGTGGGAGCCAAATGAATCTTGGGCGCTTTGATTAAACCACATTTCTGTAGGCACCCAGAACAGTGAGGTACCATGAAGACGTCCCTTCCAGCATTTAAGCACATCACACATACTCGCACTGGATATCCAGGAATCGTCACATGGGGAGGCAGTCATCCCCCGTAGTAACACTTCTCAATGTCCCTTAACTAGTTAACTTCTACTGCTATCACAGCCCAGGCATGATCTGGGTAACGGGCTAGTCCTGAAGCCATGACTGCAGAGAAAAAACAAACAATGCTCACCGTTATTTCAAGTCCCACATCACTGAAAACTTTTTTCTTTCAAAATAGCTCTCTGCTGCTGTGTTTACATTATTTCACACCTGTAATGGCGGAGGCAGCATCCTATGCATCAACATTCTGTAACTGGGTCAAGCCACTGCGCATCCGATTTACACACACTACTGATAACTTTGCTCAAAATGCACAAACTTGCACTGTTCTTTCTGCTAGCATATTTATATGATTTACCATGGACTTTTCACTTGCTGAAGACATTGCTCTAGCTTACAGTCCCTTAAAGCCTCAATATTTTATAGTACAGAATTGCCTGTATTTCTTGCTGCATATCTCATACAACTCAGTCTCTCACATGGCTCTGAACATTATACTGATGCTGAACCTAATTATGCTCGTAGTCTTTTGCTTAGAACTCTTGCTTTTAGCTGGTTAAACTTAACACAGTCCTTCTTTGCAAAGCGATTACACTGCTATACATAGATTCAGCTGTTTTTTGGCAAAATCACTTAGTTTGAGCTGTTTCATTTGGCTGGTACTCACTGTTATCAGTAGCTGTTTGCTGTGATGGAAAACGGCCTGCAGCCAGTCTTGGAGGCCTCTGGAAGGAAGTGGGTTGGCAGTCCTACCAATTGTCCCCCAGAACACCACACTCACAGTCCAGACGATCGAGATGCTGGTTGAGCCTGAATTTAAACAGAAAAGTCAGTTTTTTAAACTTTTACAGCACTTTCAGTCACTGTGATGCTCCTCCTGGTAAGTCAGTTCGCACACTCCACTCACTCTCCTTCTTGAATGCTGTGCAGTCGCTCTACAGCTGGCTTGGGGACGGGACTGATTACAGTCTCACCAATCACTCGACGCCATGCAAATGAACCTCTTTCCTCTAGTGCTCTTCTCCTCACGGCGATCGTCAAGCAGGCAAAATTTAAACTGCAAAACCACTTTTTTTTTTCTTCAACGACTCCTCATCGGGAGCCCATTTTAACCATTTATCATGGCCATTAAGCACAACAAGTCTCTCAGTCCACAAAGAAAGCATTTCCAACATCTATGGGACAATTTTCCTTTTTGCTACCCACAGTTTTACACACTTTTCTTTGGCACAACACTTTTAAAAAGCTGGCAAACGCTGTAATTTGATGCAGAACAAGGGCATACACTCTCAGGCTTGACTGCTCCTTGGTAAACAGTTTTCATTTTAATAGCAGCACATGGATAACAGCACACAGCGACACATTAGTTAAACGTTGCTTCAGTTGTTTTGGGCTACCCACTGCCAGATAGTCAAAATACTAGTCATCAGCTGAGAAATCTTTCTTGTTCCTTCTCCCAAATTTCAACAGAATCCCAGCGGTAGCCTCCAAGATGTAACCCCCAGCACACCTAACACTGAGAGAGCTACTACCCCTGCCTGTATGGCTAGTGAACAGGTTGAGGGGCCTGGGTCCTATGACGCGGTACCTCCATTTTTATAAGTTGAACATTTGGGGAGAAAGGTGTCACTTCGGCATGGTGACTAGGTTTGACTACTCTGCAGAGGTGCACCCAAAGTAATCCAGAGACTAGAAGCAATAACATAATGTCCAATACCAGGAGATGGGATTATAAAGTGTGGCTTTATTCAACAACACTGAATGAAAAGAATAGATGGATCCCCACAGAGCTACACTCCTTGTAATGCAGATAAGGTGATGACACAGACACAATCCATTCTTGGATCCTAAACTTCCATATGTCATGGACTCTTTAACTAGTGGCACACTACCACCCTCTACTCCATCCCAACATCTGGGCACCCTCTTCAGGCACTGGCCAATAGCTGACAGAAAGGTGACTGGTGTTTCAAAGCAAATCCATAGACATGAGCCCTGTCACACCAGGTGGGGGGTCTTCCACCTTTTGTTCTATAGACCCATACCCAGCCATTCCTTTGTTTACACACACGCATTCTTGGCTACTGTAGTGCAGACTGTACATGGCTTTGTAATGCAGTAACTGTCTTTCTCTGAAGACCCCCACATACATTAGTCATTACATCTCACTGTTCCATAAGCCTCTTCCTTGGCTACTATAGTGTAGACTGTACATGGCTTTGTAATGCAGAAACTGTCTTTTCCTTGAAGACCCCCCCACATACAACAGTCATTACATCTCACTGTTTCATAAGCCCTGGACTTGGCATCCTGACTGACCCACAGCCCCAGAGACTTATTTACTCACTGTTTTGGTGAATGACACTGGTCTTTTATCAAAACGTCATCACCCTCCACATTGCAAGCATCCAAAATTCGAAATGAATCTCTATTCCACAAAACTGTAGTGCCCCAGCAATCTTCATCAGGTAGCTTCTTCCTTTTCCCAGGCCAGAGGGTTGCCCCTGGGAGTTGGTTCCTTGTGCCTCTCTTATGGTGGAAGCACACACCCTAAGGTAGCTCTGAGTCAGAGCTGAGAGCAGGGGGGCCTGCCCCTGCAGGGCACCCCCCTCCCTCCGCTGTACTACAGGATCTACATCCTTCTCTCTCTTGAGCCTACTGCAGACTGAAAACAAAAACTAGACTGCCGACTTCAAGGATCAACTCTAGACTGACTTTTAAATTCCCCAACGTTCTATCTAACTCCTAACAGCAACATTCCATTGTGGCTTATGCTGCTGCAGAATTCTAAATGATGTCATAGACCCAGCTCAGCAGAGACTGAAAACAGAGCAAGACATAGTGAAATCCATTTAACTGGAGTTTCACTAGCTGCCTGTCCCTGCCTGCCACTAGATCTAACTAGGGCTCTAGTAACCCCAGGTAACGGGGGTTACACATTCCTGTCAAATATACTTTTCTAGATACTCGCTGTGCTGTGCATCATGAGTCTCTTTTTATTTTCTCTAGCCTAACCCTTACCATGTCTACAATGGTATTTCTATGTAAAATGTGGCACCATCTTTTCTCTTTAAAAAAATACATTAAAGCATTTATAAAATACTCAAGATTTTGTGGAAGTAGAAAATTGTGCCTCCAAATAAAGGCGGAAGCTGCCTGGAATATTTTACAGTGAAAAAAGGAAGGGAAAATGTTTTGCTCAATTTCTTTGCACTGCTGCTTTAACAAAAGAAAGCCAAACTATATCAGAATAATAGAAAATAAAAGAAAAACAGGAGGGCATCTAGAGGTATAAAACAGTTTCCTATCAATTTTAATTAAAATGTAAGAAAGTATGTATTTAATTACTTTGGCTTGAATTGTAATGCAAGAGGTATTTATTCTTATTGCTTGATAAAAATTGAGGAAAAGCAGGCTTCATTAATTTATACCTGAATTTTAATTAAGGAGATTCTTTGAAAAGAATTATTAGTAACTGACAAGTTTCCAATTATAACTTTTTAATTTCAACTCATTGTTAATTTTGTGTTGATAGATGGTTTTCAAATTCAGGGGTGAGTTAATGCAAAATAAGGAGATTGTAAGTGGCTTCTCACCATTAATGTAAACTGAGAGGAGGGGTATATAGGGCAATGAACAGTGGCACCTTTTAGTCAATGAGGTAGGTTGCCAATGCCAGAGTGAACTGCAAAAATAAATTTTAAGTGATTCAAGACAAAATATTATTGCTTTGCAACAAGATGGGAAAGGAATATCTAGGGAATACTGCATGTGATGAGGTGATAGTCTCAGGGTGTTCCAGGTCACGATGAAGTAGTCTGTCTGAGATAAGCAGGCAAGTTTGATGGGTCTCAGATTCCCCAAGGTTGTTCCTCTCACTGCTAGGATCCATAACAGATAAATAGAATAATGGATGGGCAATGCTGCACAACAAGGCTGTGATCCCATTGAAGAGTCCTTGTGATGCCATAAACAACAAGGCTGAAGCTGGAATGGTCTATGACGTGACAAGGACACCCATGATGGGAAAAACAGCCTTGTTGCACATAAATGCCCATTTGGTATTGTTATAGTGTAAGACTAGTCACTTTTGCTGGGCGCTTACTGTGGTCAGTTATTATTGTGACAGTTAGTTGAAGTATTTGTACAACTGCAACTGATATCAGGAAGGTCTTCTTTACCATCGATCTCATGTCAGAACAACAAGCCTATGGTAGCTAAAGGAAAAGAAACTGTCCCAGCTCCTGAGTCAGAAAATACCATTCTAGGAGTCAAAAAAGGTGCACATACCTGCCTGCATGCAGGCCACCATGAATTCCAATGTACAATATACTGTGTGCTGATGGCTAGGTGCGGACTAGCACCCAAAGCAAAAAACAAACAAACAAAAAACCAGTACACTTTCCCACTAAGTGGAAAAAGGTCATATTATATTAGAAGGTCACACTTGCAGTAAAAACATTTTCCATGCAGATAGTTCCCATTTAATATGACATCTGGAATCTTCTCCTGGTACACTCAGGGTCTGCATTTCTATTAATCCTGAGAGTATAAAACCTACCTATTTAAAAACATGATTCACTGTGAGTGGGACCTTCCAATAAAACGTGACTTTCCTTCGCTTATTAGGAAAGTCTACTGCGTGTTGTAGTTTGGATGTTGTCTGCACCTGGCCATCAGCGTAGAGTCTGTTGTGCCTTGGAACAAGGCTGTGAGGTGAGTTTTTCACTATGGAAACAGTGTCAGAGTTAAGCAGTAAAAGTAGAAATATTCTGCAGGGAGGTTGCCCAGAAGAAAAGAACTGGGGAGAGGTCACTAAGGCAGTCTGGGAGGATTTGAACGTTGTGGACGCGGTTGGGCCTGTTAGTGAGAACCACATCCAGAAGAGTGCTTGTTCCCGTGCTAGGGTTTAACCTGGTGGGTTGTGAGACTAGTTGAGTCAGGTCGATGGCAGCGAATGCCACACGGGAGGTAGACTCCTTAGGAGATAGCCAGTTGATATTTAGATAACCTACCAGGATTTGGTCAGAGGGGTTAGGAAGAGAGGAGATGTAGTCAACAAGGGGTCCCAGTGCATGGGCTTGATTTTTTGGCGGTATGTAGGCAGTAGTCAGGAAGATTGGGGCCCTAGCAGGGTCAGGAGACAATTTTAGGGTTAGGGCCTGGGCATTGTAATCAAGGGTGGGGAGGGCAAGACTATGAAGTGGGTCTTTAACATAGATGGCACAGCCACCACCCCTCTTACCGATTCTGTCAAGCCGATGGAGGGAGTGCCTCTCTTATGGCGGAAGCACACACCCTAAGGTAGCTCTGAGTCAGTGCTGACAGCAGGGGGGCCTGCCCCTGCAGGGCACCCCCCTCTCTCTCCACTGTAATACAGGATCTACATCCTTCTCTCTCAAACCTACTCCAGACTGGAAACAAAAACTAGACTGCTGACGTCAAGGATCAACTCTAGACTGACTTTTAACCCCAACATTCTATCTAACTCCCAACTGCAACATTCCATTGTGGCTTATGCTGCTGCAGAATTCTAAATGATGTCATAGCCCCAGCTCAGCAGAGACTGAAAACAGAGCAAGACATAGTGAAATCCATTTAACTAGAGTTTCACTAGCTGCCTGTCCCTGCCTGCCACTAGATCTAACTAGGGTTCTAGTAACCCCGGATAACGGGGTTACACTCACCCTGGGCCAGGAAAATGACTGTCCACAGTCATTAGCCACCACGCTAGGCCATCTCACCCCTATGTGTTGACTATGGGGAGGTAGCACTACCTTGTCCCCTACCATGTGCCAGCACAGGCAGACAACACTAAGGGCCTAGAGGCCTTCAGCTGATGCATCGGCCTCTACTCTACCCGCTGACTATGGGTACCTAGTGGCTCTAGTAGAATTGTCCAGTGCATAGCCCTAATAGCTCAAACTGCGGTCCCTACTGCAGATCAGGACCGCAGCCTGTCTATCCCCCCTAGTCCTCTAGGGGAAAATCCTATCTGCCTTTTTACCCAAACAAAAACATAAAGGGGACCTCCCTCCAACCCTGGACACCTGCAACAACACACCTGTGAAAGAAAACAAGTTAAAACACAGTTAACTTCTTACAACAATACTTTAATTAGTACCAACTAAAGCAAAACTGAACTCCGATGAGTTCCAATCCACTTCTTGTCTTGTCTTCATCACCTCTCCAGTAGTACCTGCAAGACAAAAAGGAAAACATCCTCCATAATCTGCCATTACAATCCTGTCTAACTAAGACATAAACAAACCACAAGCCCCATCCATCTGACACTGGAGAATCCCAAAAAAGCATTTTCTTTTTAGAAAAGGTAGAAAATAGAAACAGTATATACAGACTATTTACAACACGCATTTAGCAGTTCTTTGGGGATGGAAGGCCCTACAAAGTCCCAACTAGTGACTAAATACAGGCCCAAGGCAAGTCCAATAGAGTCTCTCCTGGGCCAGAGCCCAGTGAAGCAAAATTCTGCAGGCAAATGTCCCGTAGTGGAGAGTCTTTGAGGACGTCACATTAATGTCTGCTGATGTAGGATGTGTACTGCAAATGTCAGAAACATTGAAAAGTCTAGACTCACCAATCCCTTGAAGAATGAAATGATACCACACCTGGTCCTCAGCCGAAGACTCTCCCTGGTAGCATTCTTCCAATACAGCTGGGCAGACATCTTCCGAGAAATGACAGGAGGGCACATCTGAAAACTGCTGGGTTGATGTCATCTTTGGAGATGGAACATTGGAATAGGAACAAAAAGGAAAACGGCTGGTCTGAAGTCATCCGATACCCAGGCGATGAATCAGGATACAGCTGGACTGGGGTTCTT
Organism: Neoceratodus forsteri; assembly: GCA_016271365.2. NCBI lineage: Eukaryota > Metazoa > Chordata > Ceratodontiformes > Ceratodontidae > Neoceratodus > Neoceratodus forsteri. The sequence goes on along the minus strand of CM028138.1, from coordinate 219,784,428 downwards.
TCTGGATCTGAAGTCATCTGGTGGGCCAGTCGATGGATTCTGGAAGGCCAGTACACTGTAGAACTTATGAATGTGGGGCACCTGAGTCCTGGACTTCCAGACCAGTGGAACAACATAGGCATGGCAATGGCTGGAATGGCAGCACTGGCTATTATTGCTCTACACTCCATTTGGTAGGCATGAGCACATTCGCAGGAAGGTCTTTGCATTGTGGCCAATAGCACAATGGGTCAGGTGCTTGAATTATTACCCCATCTGGGCACTGTGAAATCCACACTGTGAAAGGTTTCATGTCCCTTGCCATCCACGATCCGAACAGTGTCAATAAACAGAGTTCTGCCCACCTTCCATTGGCTGTATTTTTCTTGAAACATTCTGTTCTTGACATGCTTGTTTGTGCCAGCATGTACACATTTCATTCCTTCTTCCCAAATCCAGGATTTCCTGCTTTTTTCAATCTCCTCCCAGACTCTCTGAGGAAAGGTAGGAAAGGCTATGCCATAGATTTCTTTCGCTCTCCTATGAACCAGTCTTTCCTCTTTACTAGCTTTGGTCAACTTGAGACCTCTGGCCTGGCTTGGGGGTGGCCAGTCCTGGCTCTGCCAGCTACGCATTCTTAACGACACAAAAAATGGATCACTGGCTCCTTCTTGCACAACCAGGGCAGTAGAATCGATACTCTCTTCCATGCATTCCTCTAAGCCAGGAACTGGAGGCTGTGAACCCATGCCTTCTTTGTCAGACCACATAGGTTCCCCCTTCTCATCTTCACTGAGAATCTGTGCCCAGGAGTGAGCAGTCATCCTTACTCCTGAGATTGTCCACTCTTTGCTGGGAGCAGAGGTCAAAACCTCCCATTCAAAGGCCTCCCTCATCTCGCCTTCACCTATGAGACTTGGGCTAGGCCCCTCTCTCCACAGGTTGGCTGATGCTCCCGCTCCACTGTCTCTTAGTGGCTCGGACGCATAGTCATCAGTTGTCTATGCTGCCTGTACATCTGCACCCTCTAGCTTTTCGCCACACTCCTCTGAACCTCCCATTTCAAGCTCTCCCTGGTGCTGGATGCTGCCAACTGCGGGTTCTTGAACTTTTGTCCATGTGGGAGCCAAATGAATCTTGGGCGCTTTGATCAAACCACATTTCTGTAGGCACCCAGAACAGTGAGGTACCATGAAGACGTCCCTTCCAGCATTTAAGCACATCACACATACTCGCACTGGATATCCAGGAATCGTCACATGGGGAGGCAGTCATCCTCCGTAGTAACACTTCTCAATGTCCCTTAACTAGTTAACTTCTACTGCTATCACATCCCAGGCATGATCCGGGTAACGGGCTAGTCCTGAAGCCATGACTGCAGAGAAAAAACAAACAATGCTCACCGTTATTTCAAGTCCCACATCACTGAAAACTTTTTTCTCTTTCAAAATAGCTCCTCTGCTGCTGTGTTTACATTACTTCCCCACCCTGTAATGGCGGAGGCAGCACTCCTATGCATCAACATTCTGTAACTGGGTCAAGCCACTGCGCATCCGATTTACACACACTACTGATAACTTTGCTCAAAATGCACAAACTTGCACTGTTCTTTCTGCTAGCATATTTATATGATTTACCATGGACATTTCACTTGCTGAAGACATTGCTCTAGCTTACAGTCCCTTAAAGCCTCAGTATTTTATAGTAGAGACTTGCCTGTATTTCTTGCTGCATATCTCATACAACTCAGTCTCTCACATGGCTCTGAACATTATACTGATGCTGAACCTAATTATGCTCGTAGTCTTTTGCTTAGAACTCTTGCTTTTAGCTGGTTAAACTTAACACAGTCCTTCTTTGCAAAGCGATTACACTGCTATACATAGATTCAGCTGTTTTTTGGCAAAATCACTTAGTTTGAGCTGTTTCATTTGGCTGGTACTCACTGTTATCAGTAGCTGTTTGCTGTGATGGAAAACGGCCTGCAGCCAGTCTTGGAGGCCTCTGGAAGGAAGTGGGTTGGCAGTCCTGCCGATTGTCCCCCAGAACACCACACTCACAGTCCAGATGATCAAGATGCTGGTTGAGCCTGAATTTAAACAGAAAAGTCAGTTTTTTAAACTTTTACAGCACTTTCAGTCACTGTGATGCTCCTCCTGGTAAGTCAGTTCGCACACTCCACTCACTCTCCCTCTTGAATGCTGTGCAGTCGCTCTACAGCTGGCTTGGGGGCAGGACTGATTACAGTCTCACCAATCACTCGACACCATGCAAATGAGCCTCTTTCCTCTAGTGCTCTTCTCCTCACGGCGATCGTCAAGCAGGCAAAATTTAAACTGCAAAACCACACTTTTTTTTTCTTCAACGACTCCTCGACGGGAGCCCATTTTAACCATTTATCATGGCCATTAGCACAACAAGTCTCTCAGTCCACAAAGAAAGCATTTCCAACATCTATGGGACAATTTTCCTTTGCTACCCACAGTTTTCCATACTTTTCTTTGGCACAACACTTTTAAAAGCTGGCAAACGCTGTAATTTGATGCAGAACAAGGGCATACACTCAGGCTTGACTGCTCCTTGGTAAACAGTTTTCATTTTAATAGCAGCACATGGATAACAGCACACAGCGACACATTAGTTAAACGTTGCTTCAGTTGTTTTGGGCTACCCACTGCCAGATAGTCAAAATACTAGTCATCAGCTGAGAAATCTTTCTTGTTCCTTCTCCCAAATTTCAACAGAATCCCAGTGGTAGCCTCCAAGATGTAACCCCCAGCACACCTAACACTGAGAGAGCTACTACCCCTGCCTGTATGGCTAGTGAACAGGTTGAGGGGCCTGGGTCCTATGACGCGGTACCTCCATTTTTATAAGTTGAACATTTGGGGAGAAAGGTGTCACTCGGCATGGTGACTAGGTTTGACTACTCTGCACAGGTGCACCCAAAGTAATCCAGAGACTAGAAGCAATAACATAATGTCCAATACCAGGAGATGGGATTATAAAGTGTGGCTTTATTCAACAACACTGAATGGAAAGAATAGATGGATCCCCACAGAGCTACACTCCTTGTAATGCAGATAAGGTGTTGACACAGACACAATCCATTCTTGGATCCTAAACTTCCATATGTCATGGACTCTTTAACTAGTGGCACACTACCACCCTCTACTCCATCCCAACATCTGGGCACCCTCTTCAGGCACTGGCCAATAGCTGACAGAAAGGTGACTGGTGTTTCAAAGCAAATCCGTAGACATGAGCCCTGTCACACCAGGTGGTGGGTCTCCCACCTTTTGTTCTATAGACCCATACCCAGCCATTCCTTTGTTTACACACACGCATTCTTGGCTGCTGTAGTGCAGACTGTACATGGCTTTGTAATGCAGTAACTGTCTTTCTCTGAAGACCTCCCACATACATTAGTCATTACATCTCACTGTTCCATAAGCCTCTTCCTTGGCTACTATAGTGTAGACTGTACATGGCTTTGTAATGCAGAAACTGTCTTTTCCTTGAAGACCCCCCACATACAACAGTCATTACATCTCACTGTTCCATAAGCCCTGGACTTGGCATCCTGACTGACCCACAGCCCCAGAGACTTATTTACTCACTGTTTTGGTGAATGACACTGACCTTTTATCAAAACGTCATCACCCTCCACATTGCAAGCATCCAAAATTCTAAATGAATCTCTATTTCTCAAAACTGTAGTGCCCCAGCACTCTTCATCAGGCAGTTTCTTCTTTTTCCCAGGCCAGGGGATTGCCCCTGGGTGTTGGTTCCTTGTGCCTCTCTTATGGTGGAAGCTACACCCTAAGGTAGCTCTGAGTCAGAGCTGAGAGCAGGGGCCTGCTCTGCAGGGCACCCCTCCCTCCGCTGTACTACAGGATCTACATCCTCTCTCTTGAGCCTACTGCAGCCTGAAAACAAAACTAGACTGCCGACTTCAAGGATCAACTCTAGACTGACTTTTAAATTCCCCAACGTTCTATCTAACTCCTAACAGCAACATTCCATTGTGGCTTATGCTGCTGCAGAATTCTAAATGATGTCATAGACCCAGCTCAGCAGAGACTGAAAACAGAGCAAGACATAGTGAAATCCATTTAACTGGAGTTTCACTAGCTGCCTGTCCCTGCCTGCCACTAGATCTAACTAGGGCTCTAGTAACCCCAGGTAACGGGGTTACATATCCTGTCAAATATACTTTTCTAGATACTGCTGTGCTGTGCATCATGAGTCTCTTTTTATTTCTCTAGCCTAACCCTTACCATGTCTACAATGGTATTTCTACGTAAAATGTGGCACCATCTTTTCTCTTGAGAAAAAAAATACATTAAAGCATTTATAAAATACTCAAGATTTTGTGGAAGTAGAAAATTGTGCCTCCAAATAAAGGCGGAAGCTGCCTGGAATATTTTACAGTGAAAAAAGGAAGGGAAAATGTTTTGCTCAATTTCTTTTGCACTGCTGCTTTAACAGAAGAAAGCCAAACTATATCAGAATAATAGAAAATAAAAGGAAAACAGGAGGGCATCTAGAGGTATAAAACAGTTTCCTATCAATTTTAATTAAAATGTAAGAAAGTATGTATTTAATTACTTTGGCTTGAATTGTAATGCAAAAGGTATTTATTCTTATTGCTTGATAAAAATTGAGGAAAAGCAGGCTTCATTAATTTATACCTGAATTTTAATTAAGGAGATTCTTTGAAAAGAATTATTAGTAACTGACAAGTTTCCAATTATAACTTTTTAATTTCAACTCATTGTTAATTTTGTGTTGATAGATGGTTTTCAAATTCAGGGGTGAGTTAATGCAAAATAAGGAGATTGTAAGTGGCTTCTCACCATTAGTGTAAACTGAGAGGAGGGGTATATAGGGCAATGAACAGTGGCACCTTTTAGTCAATGAGGTAGGTTGCCAATGCCAGAGTGAACTGCAAAAATAAATTTTAAGTGATTCAAGACCAAATATTATTGCTTTGCAACAAGATGGGAAAGGAATATCTAGAGAATACTGCATGTGATGAGGTGATAGTCTCAGGGTGTTCCAGGTCACAATGAAGTAGTCTGTCTGAGATGAGCAGGCAAGTTTGCTGGGTCTCAGATTCCCCAAGGTTGTTCCTCTCATTGCTAGGATCCATAACAGATAAATAGAATAATGGATGGGCAATGCTGCATAACAAGGCTGTGATCCCATTGAAGAGTCCTTGTGATGCCATAAACAACAAGGCTGAAGCTGGAATGGTCTATGACGTGACAAGGACACCCATGATGGGAAAAACAGCCTTGTTGCACATAAATGCCCATTTGGTATTGTTATAGTGTAAGACTAGTCACTTTTGCTGGGCGCTTACTGTGGTCAGTTATTATTGTGACAGTTAGTTAAGTATTTGTACAACTGCAACTGATATCAGGAAGGTCTTCTTACCATCGATCTCATGTCAGAACAACAAGCCTATGGTAGCTAAAGGAAAGAAACTGTCCCAGCTCCTGAGTCAGAAAATACCATTCTAGGAGTCAAAAGGTGCATATACCTGCCTGCATGCAGGCCACCATGAATTCCAATGTACAATATACTGTGTGCTGATGGCTAGAAGTGACTAGCACCCAAAGCAAAAAACACAAACAAACAAAAAGCTAGTACACTTTCCCACTAAGTGAAAAAGGTCATATTATATTAGAAGGTCACACTTGCAGTAAAAACATTTTCCATGCAGATAGTTCCCATTTAGTATGACATCTGGAATCTTCTCCTGGTACACTCAGGGTCTGCATTTCTATTAATCCTGAGAGTATAAAACCTACCTATTTAAAAACATTTTTCACTGTGAGTGGGACCTTCCAATAAAACGTGACTTTCCTTCGCTTATTAGGAAAGTCTACTGCTTGTTGTATTTTGGATGTTGTCTGCACCTGGCCATCAGTGTAGAGTCTGTTGTGCCTTGCAACAAGGCTGTGAGGTGAGTTTTTCACTATGGAAACAGTGTCAGAGTTAAGCAGTAAAAGTAGAAATATTCTGCACCACAGAAATACAGGAACTAATGTTGGGATGTGACTGTCATGGGTTACAGACTAAACAGATGGACTGCTCAGCCTGATTCTGCTTCTTATTTCCAACGTTTCTATTCCCAATACTGAGGCTTCTAAAGCAGTGGATACCAAGGACCAATGCATTGTGTGCCTCAAACATGAAAACCCTTTGCTTTTCCTACAGTTCCATGGAACACATTGTTTTACAATTTGTGTTCTCATTATCAGCGTGTTTGTGAGTTGGGGGGGTGCTCAGAGGTTGGAGGCCTTATTTCCAATCAGTTTTTGAGTTCAGAAGACTGATGCACAGGGAGGCCGAGTGGCTTGCCCAAAGGTCACACGGTGGCTGTGGTGGGATTTGAATAAAGTAGAATAGACTTTGGATCTAAATAGCACCTTTCATACACATTGTATCCCAAAGCACTTTACAAAGCAATCTGTTAGATAATGGATATGCAGGGACTGTAGAATAGAATTTGGATTTATATAGCACCTTTCACATGCACTGTAACTCAAAGTACTTTACAAGGCAATAGGCTAGATACAGTTAGTGCAGGAACCATACAATAGAATTTGGATTTATTTAGCACTTTTCATATACACTGTACCCATATCAAAGCAACCAGTTAGATACAAATAGCGTATGGACCATAGAACAGAATAAAATAGAATAAAGAGAAGAGAATGTGATTTTATAATGTATGGACAGTGTCTATTACCCCTGGTTTCAGTCAGTTTATAACCTGATAATCCCATCGTTATAACATTAGTATGCTGTAAATCTTGCTTAGAAAATGGGACAAACACTATCAGCTCTCTGACTGGCTGAGAGTTATAACAGGGGGGTACATTAAGTTACGATAGATGCCCTCTTCAAAAGATGTGCCAATTTGAGATGCCCCATTACCGAAAAATATCTTTGAGCACCCTGAGTTGGCATCTGTCGAGCCACCATTCTTTTCCCTCGCTAACCGACAGAGACGTATTGCGCCACTGTCCCCCACCTGCCGTGCCAGTCTAAAGGTTCAAAAGTATTAAAAAAATGCCTTACTTGAATCCTCTGTCCCTCACTCTCCCCTGCAATGTTTTTTGTCTCGCTCTAACTCCCATGGCTTTCACCCTTGGTCACTCATTTTCTGAGTCTCCACTTCCTGGTTATGGGATGCAGGGTCATGCAAGGTTACGTGACAAACATGAACAGCCTTCCAACCCATGCTACCAATGGGGGGGGAAGCTTACAGGAAAGAACACTGCCATTCTTCAAAGTAAGCACAAAAACCCATGGCAACTAACAAAATTATTAAAGTTTACAGTGAACTCCATCTCTTGATGTGGTACTGGAAGGGGGAGAGGATAACTAGAAGGGAATGGCTGGGGTGGTTGCAACATCAGATGGAACAGCATAAAATCTGAGGGACTATTTCATCAAAAATATGTATTTTTTTGCTCTTTGTGTTTATTTACAAACTAATTTCTTCTTTTTTCTTACTACTTAATTAAAATTTACAATGATACCCATTTTCTAAGCTCAATAATACACTCCAGGGTGGGTGGTATGGGCAATATCGGACCGGCCAAGGGCTATAAGGCCCTCCGCCTGCGGCGTCGGGCCTCATTATGCCCCTGGCTGGTCCTGTTTTGCCCAATACCGCCCACCCTGTTGGGCATTATTGCTTGCTTAACTATGTCATAATGATGGGATTACAGGACAGAATGTCACCACCTGTCAAAATTCTTGGAAAAAAAAGGTGATCTGCTGCTTGGACATTCATTCAAAACACACACATTCCATTCAGACAGTTACAGATCCACTGCAGCATAGATCGCAATTGATAATTTCAGCACTATAGTTGATCAACATTCAAACCAAGAATCATTCATAGCCAATCAGGAGAACAAATGCATATTGAAAAAAATGTTAGTTTTCCCACAGTGGCTATTTTTTCCATACACTATAAAATACAATGCCTGAGTAACAGTGGCCAACCATGGATGTAATCACCTCTTGCAGTTGCCATGACAACTGTAAACCTCTTGAGCTGTGCGCTTGAGGTTTAATTGGTTGTCCTGGCAACTGCTTGAGGTGATTATATTGTGGTTAACCACTGTTACGCAGGCATTATTCTCTATACATAGCATGTTTCATACACCCGCTATACCAAAGCACTTTACAAAACAATGAGTTAGATACTGGTAGTACAGGGACTGTAGAATCAAATTTGTATTTATATAGCACTTTTTATACACACTGTATAGTACTTTTTATACACACTGTATCCTGAAGCACTTTACAAACCAACAAGCTTGATACAGATAGTACAGAGACTGTAGAATAAAATCTGGATGTCAATAATACCTGTCATAGATGTTGCATCCCAAAGCACTTCACGAAGCAATGCATTAGATTAAGGTAGTACAGAGATTGTAGAATAGACTAGCATTTGACTTATTCATCACCTTTCCTGCACACAGGCTTGAGTTTCAAAGGTTTACATAGGGCTTGCACCACTCCCTATGTCAACCCTGGACTTTGATGCAGCAGCGAAACCCCCTTTGCCACAACTGTGCCCTGTCTTGGCAGGGTGGATGCAGTTGTGACAGTTTACCTGATTTATGGCAGCTTGCACCAACTCTTTGGCATAAGCCCCATAAAATGGGTCACCAGGACTGCCACAAGCTAAGCCAGAAAAAGTTGGTCTAACTTGCAACAATCAGCGCACAGGATTGAAAATGTCGATTGTCAGAGGGGTGATTGCCACAAGCCCTGTGCACCAGATCTTTGGTGCACCTGAGGCTTGTGGTAGTCTTTGGGGTTTTAACATTGAGCCCAGTATCCCATGGTTCTGTACAAAGCAATGAGATAGATTAAGGTAGTGCAGGAACAGTGGAACAGAATTTCGATTTTTATAGCGCCTTTCACACACGCTATACCCCAAGGTGCTTTACAAAGCAATGAGTTTGATTAAGGTAGTATCAAGATGGAAAAATAGATAAGAATTTTATTTATACATCGCCTTTCATGCACACTGAATCCCCTTACATGATGTATAAAGTGGGTCTTAGGGCAGTTCCTACTTGCAATAAATGTAATGACGCTCAGGGTGGTCGTGTTCATATGTTTTGGGAGTGCCCCTCTATACAAGATTTCTGGTTAAAGGTTAAAGAGTTTCTTGTTAATATATCTCATACAGTGAGTCCTTTAAATATTGAGATGTACGTTTTGGTGCACTTTAATGGTTCCCAGATTTGATCTCTGAGACAGAAATACAATTTAGCCCTAATTGGTGTGTCTGTTAAATTATGTGTCTTAAAATACTGGCTAAATAATATTTCCTCATCTTTTCATACGTGGTTAGGTGTTCTAACAGAGCTCTGAAAATAGGGAAAAATTAACCCTTCATATGACAGATAATGCTCTTCCATTCTTTAAGATCTCTATAATTTTCTATGTACTTTGTCTTAGTTTTATAAAATCGGATTGCCTAGAGTTCCTTTTGTTGTAAACTACTTGAGGGATTTAGTTCCGCGCTTCTTTAGATATTGGTCATTTCATTGCTCTTGCTCTTTGTAGCTGTTGTTCTTGTGGAGGTGGGAAAATACTATAATATGCTTTTCACTGAACACGTACAGTAGCTCGGCTACTCGGTCTCTGCCCAGAAGAAATCCACACACTCTGTGTCAGGATACCAAACTGTTTATTTGAGTAAAATTCAACAGAGTAGATGCATCACGCATCTGGCCTCAATGATCAACCAAATGTTTTCAGCTTGAGAAAGCACTAGTATCATGTTGGGTTCCATGGTAAAGGGTGCACTATGAAGCCACTTTATTATTATTAAAGAGCTAGTGGAGCCAAAACAGGAAGACACATTTTAAGTAGTTGTAGTCAATTGTGACTTTTTATTTCTGAAGAATTTTTCTTTATCCTTTTGCTCATCAGAAAGTGTTCTATGTGATGATATTGTGCTGGATGTGTGAAACAGTTCTTAGCCTGGCAGCTGACATATCTAACTCTACTGCCCCACACTACACCATCAGCATTATGATCTCACTGACAGTGATATCACAGGTGAATGACCTGGCAGTCACTTACCTGCTGTTCCTAAGTAGCAGTGAGGTCACAATGCTGATGACGTAGTATGGGGCAGTAGAGTAAGATACATCAGCTGCCAGGCTAAGAGCTGTTCCACACATCACACCTATTAACATCAGGTAAACAATCTTCTAATTAAACAAAGGGAAAAGAAAAAGTACCTCAGATATAAAAGGGAATGGCTGGCTGCTTTTAAAATCTAATATTAGTTTTAGGCAGTAAACTATTTTTTTAAGGTTTTACAGTATAATGAGGGGTCATTGTATCTTTAAAATCTCTTACTGGATAATTTAGATGGTAAATTAATGTATTCAGTAGTTTTTTTGGTTCATCTGCTTAGATCTGGCATTTAGAATATTATTCCGTTCATGGGTAAAATTGCAATCATATTAAAAATTGCTGATAACCTTTTTAACATTTTTCAAAGTGAAGCCCGATTTTAGAAATGGTGTAAATAATACAATTTCTAAACTAAGATTTCATTTAATCAAATTCCCATTTCTTTTTAGGTAATGGTGTTTATAACCATGTTCAGCCAATGGCATGTATAACATTTATAATCTTAAGTAAAGGCTGATTATGCTGCAGAATCAGTTTTTTATTATATGCCAGTAAATCGGCACATTTTGATGTGTGTCAGTACTCATAGCACATCAGCCGTTATTCACAAAAAACGTGCATGGGGTGGGCAGCTCTGCATCCTAGGAGTTACACATGGGGGCCACATTCATGAACACTGGCCCCCACCCGACTCCCTTATGTGGCCTCACCCCCCCCCCCGGCACACAAGCTCACGGGCCGGGGCAGGTGGGTGTTCCATGGTGGATCCTGGTGGGCAGCCAATTGGCTGCCGGGCAGGGACCCATGGTGGGTCCATTGTGCACAACGGGTGCCATATTGCTGGCCAGCATGCAGATCGCTGACCATGCCAATGTGGGGTGTACCCTGTCTGCCCATCCTCCTGAAGTGCCCTGACGGCAGGGGCAGCATTGTTGGGGAGATGATGCCCCCTACCACGTCCACTGCATCCAGAAACAGCTTCTCTGGGGGGCACATAACCACTGCCTGGGGTTTATGGCTGCCTTCTGGACAGGGAGCTGGCAGCCCCCACGCACAGCACTCTGCAGGTTCATGAATGCGTGGAGTGCTGGCTTTCCCCCTGCATCACCCCCAGGCCTGCCCCCACACAGAGCTTTGCAACTGGCGAGAGTATTGGGTGCATGGGGGGGGCTTAACCTCATCGAATATAGGGTGGAGGGGGTGCAGTGAGTGCAGGCAGCTGTGCGGTGGCTACATGCCCAACTTATGAGGTGCATAACCTTTGTGAATAGAGCCCATTGTTGGTTGTGACTGCATCCCTTAATATTGAAGCCTAATATAACATAGTGCATTCAAATGAGCCATGTTACACTATGATTCCATTTTAATCCTGCAGTTGGTATGGTAGCCCAATCATTTTAAATGATGTGCATCTTTACTCTGTAGGGTTTACAAATGTTTATAATGTAATGGGATCTCAGTTAACATCATGGAATTGAGCAAATCAACATTCATGGTTACATATATTTGATTCTAGTCCAGTTCACTTTTTACCCATGCTATTAAGCACATTTTTAATGTGTTCTATCTATCTTGTATTTATTGATGGTGTTTAAAATGGGAACAGAGGTGAGCATGTCAACGCGCACCCATGTGAAATGCTGGGGCAATGTGTGGCTTTGTCTGCAGTGTGTTCACCTTATTGCTGAATAAAGAAATTGGATCATCTGTACACTGGCTTCAAGTGCAGTTTATTTTTTGTTTTCCAAATTCCCATAGGAGTCATCGACCAAATCCATGTGAAGTAAAAAAACAAAACATTGCACTTCACATAGTTCATCCTGAAGTGCGGAACTCTGCATAGTATTTTATTACATGAAGTTTGTACTTCACAAGAACTGCAAAGCAAAACTTCACACTTCACTTAGAAAAATATAAGTGAAGTGTGTTAATTTGCTGCCACTTCTCTGAGATGTTGTTTCCTGCAAAGTGGACTTTTTCTTCCCAAAGTAGCCAGTTCTCAAAAACTCCATGAAGTGTGAAGTGGCCAATTTGTGGCCAGTTTGCTGGTGAATTTTAAATTCATAATGAGCCCGTTATTGGTCCTCGTCCCTCGGCCTCATGACATGGAAGAGTACAATCCTCTGTGGCACCCTGGTACCTATGTATTTGATGTTGTATCTATTTGTAGTTTGCATTCTGTGCTGTCTGTCTTTATTACTGTATTATTTTTTTCTGGTCTTGATCATTTTTATTTTATATTGTACAGGTGGGCGCTATAAATCCTAGTTTTGGAGGGGCGCCCCAATATAAAAACACTACCACTTACTACTATGACTACTGTACTAATGTGCTGCTGGGCATATTTCCCAAACATAACAAAACTGGCAACAGAAACATGAGAAAATTAAAAAAGATGAGGGAGAGGAGAATAGGAAGGGAGGTCTTGGATTGGTCAGCGTGGTCCAATAGACATGTCACTCAGTGGCATAAATGAAAGCTTGTATCAATTAAATTGAATTAGTTTATTGATCAGTAAAAAACACCATTACAAACACGAGACTAAAATTCCATAAAATGTCTAGCAAGACATAAATATACAATGTTTAATAATAGATAAATGTATAGTTTCCATATAGTGCAATCAAGATAATTCAAAGTGCGCAGCAGTATCCAGTATAATCTTTTCCTATGTTGAAGGTAAATAGAGTGATGGAAACCAGCCAATCTTGTTAGTTTTGAGATACCATTAGAAGTAAATAGCTCTTGTATTATTCAGTTTGTGGCTAATCTCATATTGCTCAATATCCTCCCCGCCATCTATCTCTATTTTTGCTATAGAGGAGACAAAGTAATACCACATGTTTAAGATCATCCTCGAGTTGTCTCCCATGCCTACAAAATGATGAAATAGCCTCAGCTCTCTTTTGAATGTGGTGAACATAATTTGCTTTGTATAGTTCTATCTTAAATCTCGTAATCAAACACCTATGTTCTGTCTTTGTCAGTATAAGTAGGTAAGGTTCTAAATGGTGTATTTGTTTGCACGACCTAAAACATTTCGATTCGGCCAATCGAGTATAATTTTTTGCTACATCTGTATCCCTAATTCTTGTTACCCTGGTTTTAATTTCATCTCAAGGATTGATATATAGGTCAGCTAAAAGATTTCCTAAACCTAGGGGAAAACCCTCCTTTTTTATCAGGTGCAAGGAAGGGGAGAAGAAGCCTCTCTCCAGGTATTCCATCTCCTCTTCAAGGCACCAACAAGGGAGTTGTGAATGTGGCAGAAGAAAAAGTTTTAACAAGAATAAAATTATTCTTTCCAAAACTATGGACTCCAAATAAAACTGTCCGAGCTCAAGCTGTAATACTGCTTTGGGGACTGATTGGGGGACCATTAGAAGGTATCTGTATAATTTGTTAATTGAGGTTTCTATTTCCTTCATACTATCAGTGCCTCAAACTTCAGTGGCATATAGGGCACACATTTTTATTTTAGCATTTAGTACTTTAAGTACCCCCAATACTGAACTTTTTCCCAATATTGCATTAAATGTTCGGAAGGTGCCAGACGCTATTTACATCTTATTTTGTACAGAAGTTTTATATTTTCTCCAGGTAGTGTCCTGTGAAAATCTTGCCCCTAAGTAACCATAAAATGTGACTGTCTCTAGTCTATCCAAATATATCTGGACTGAGGGGGATTTCTTAGCCTTGTTTCCAAACATGACCATTTTAGTTTTATCTTTGTTTATTTTTAATGTAAGGGCCTTGCAAAGTTTTGAGAAAAGATTCAATTTTCTTTGGAACCCAAAAGTGAAGTTGAAATAAGTACAATATCATTGGCGCATGCCAAGAGTTGAACATTTGTATTTTACAGCTTATTGCAGTTTCCAATACAAGATGGACAGCTACATTTTACTAGAAAGCTAGTGTCACACTTCCTGTTTACATGAATTAGGAGTTACTTAGAACCTACAGTAACCTTTTTAAGAACTGGCCTTCAATGACCTCTGCCATTTTGGAATGCACCAATCCCTCTTTTGGAAAGAAACCTGCTTTGTCTCTGGTAGCTGAAAGTTTTCTGCAACGAGTATCCCTGGCTGTGTGTGGAAGTGCTTATGATGACATGGTGTGTATTGTCTTCTGGGAACAGAGCTAAGACATACTGCAGCTTGTCACAGCTAAAGGCAGAGCCCCCATTCAAACCAAGGCATCTATTCTGCTAAACTCATCCCTGCCAACCCCGGAGAAATACAGTATGAGAGACAGGTGCCTATTAAGTTACATTTTCTAAATTGTTCAGGGATTTGCTCTTTTTCAGTTCCTCCCTGTCCCACATGTGTTGCTAAGTCTGCTCTCCTCTGGTATCCTGGAGAGAAGGTATGTGGCTGTTTTTGACATTTATGTCAAAACAGTGCCTTGGTATGCCAGCTGAGGGTGCTTAAGTTGATACCTGCCAGCACAAATAATTTGGTTGGGGCAGTCCTGATGTTTTCTTGTTATAATTTATGCTGGAAAGTCCAGCTGGGATGCAATATCTTGTCTGAGATGGCGTCCAGCTTTGACTCATTTTTTTCTCATTCCCTTTTTTAATATATTAGTTATGCCCACTTGTCTCTGGCTCCGCCCCCTTGGCCTCAGTTGACCTCCCCACCCTGATACGTCTTAACTTACAGGCTCAGAAATGCAACAGCCTTTCCACTGTGGTGTGTCAGTGGTCCCCTCTGGAACACTCATTGGCAGAACAGAACATGACAGTGTGGGACTCGGGAGTGCTAGGCATCATCCTGCCTGACCAGGAAGGGCCCTCCAAGTGTTCTTCTCCCATCTCAAGGACACCAACGAGAATGACCCAGGCATGTGTGAGCATAGTGTAGTGGGGCTGAGCTAGTCTGTGTCATCCTTCCTAACTGATGCCTTCCAGCAGCACTGCAACTTATGGTCACCCAGGAGGGAGTAGTGTACAGCAGAGGAGACAGGAGAAGATCCACAGAAATGTTCAATCTTCCTTCCCACACTGCCCCTGCAATGTGCCAAGTTTAGGCTGTGAACTTAGGTCGCTAATGCTGTAAGTGGTGATATTGCCTCACTGTCAATGGGCTGGCCCTGCTTGGACCCATTTTTACAGCTGGGTGGTCTAAAGCTCTGGGAGGTTAAGAAAGTTGCTTAGGGTCACAAAGTGAATGAAGTGACTGGTTGATTTGGTCCTGGGTTTCCTCATCCCTAAGTCTGATCTCCATCCATTAATTAATGCTACCTCTAAACTGATTGTTAATTTCCGTCTCCTGCTTCCTACTTCCCCAGTCATTTGTCTTCTATTTTTATGGGTGTTGGATTTTCAGACAGGGAAATTAGGAAAAAAACTTGTCTGAAAGTGGCTCAGCATCTGCTTTGCTTCTTCCTGTTCCTTTCACCACCCAGCCTTATCTCCCTTTGTCCCTTTCCCACCCAGTCACATCTCTCCCTGTCCCCTTCCCTATTGAGAACCGCACATCCCTGACTCTCCCTATTCCTTTCCTCACCATGCCCAGCCTCGCGTAATCTCTTTCCCCACTGAGCCCTGTCTCTCTCCATCCTCTTCCCTACCCAGCCCCACCCCTGCCCATTCATTTTGACAATCATCCCTACATCTATTCATCCTACCCCCCACAGAGCCACAGCTCTCCCTGTTCCTTACCCTCAGTATCCTGCATTTCCCTTTTCCTACCCAGCCTCATCTCTCACTCCCTTTCCCACATAAACTGACTTCCCCATTCCTTTCCTCTTCTAGCCCCACCTCTCCACATCCCTCTCACCACCCAGGAAGCCTTTCCCCACCTAGCTGTGTTTCTCCTTAGGCTGTCCCTTTCCATGCTCAGCCTCCCCTTTCTCCATCCCTTTCCATTCCCAGCCCATCTCATCCTGTCCCTTGTTCCACTCATCCCTGCCTCTTCCTGTCCCTTTATTTTATTCAAGCATATGTTTCCCTACCTCTGTCCCTAGACAGTGCTGACTCTCTTCACCTCTTTTCCCACTCAGCTCCTCCTGACCCAGAAACTGATCCCCTTCCATTATAAGTAAATGGAAGTTGCATGATTTACTTGGACTCCCTTCAGAGCTATGGGGCCTCATCTATAAACTAAGCCTCTCCTCTACAATATAAGTAAATATGTGTTGTGTAAGTTACTGAGGTTATGTCAGATCTATTGGGACCCTGCAACTCTGTAGTATAAAAGGAGACCCCCCAAAAAACAAAAAATAAATGAATATTAGTGTTGTGTGAGTTACTGAGAGTCATTTCAGAGTTATGGGGGGGGGGCAGTCTATAAACTGAGACCCCTCATTAAGTAAATGCTTGTGTTGCATAATATACTGGGGCTCACTTCAGAACAGGGTAGAGTGAGCCACTACTCCCTCATAATTCAAATTGCTGGCCTTAACAGTTAAATGGCCCCTTCAGTTCTTTGTGTTTCACTAGTTCAGTTCTTCCTGCACTCAAACTGAAACTGTTAGAATCCATTTACTTAGTACTGTGGGGAAGGGGGAAGCGCTGTATATTTGTTTCAGAAAAGAACTGGAAAGGCATTTCTCAGAAAGAAGACTCTTATTCTTTTATACTTTTTCAAAAAGGGAACTGTTGTAGAGAAAAAAGTGTCTTCATCAGTTTCCAGTTATGTAACAGTGACACAGACCTGCATGCTGCTCAACAGTATCACCAATAATAATAGAGAGCACTGGTAACTGAAACAGACATTCATTATATTTGGAGGTCATAGAAAAGGATGGTACTGTAGTTTGCATTAAAAATGATACTAGGAAAGAACATATGTCCAAACTGGTTTCTGTATATGTAACTCTCTTTGTCTCTCCTCTCCCCCCAACAGCTTGCATATGGCCCAAATGCAGTGCAAAACCTTATCCTACACCAGGATTTGCATACTGCTGCCTATGATCTAAATTACCTATTAAGAATGTGCTTTCTGTTCTCCATGACCTGCGTCTGCCCATAGGCCGCTGGCATGGCTGCACCTCCTCTCCAGCCCAACCTTACCCCCTCCCCCCTATAGTGCTCCGTTCTCCTCTTCTGCCCTGAATACTATTGTTATTCCTATTGTTGAATGATGGAGCAACCTTACCCTATTTACCTAAATGTCATATACTTTGTTTGCTCAATTGCTGATGTATCTGGTACTCTTTACCTTATATTTTCTCTGTTAGTTTGACCTACACTGGATTCCCTGTTATGTTCCCTGTATGATCCATGCTGTTCTCTCACTGTATTTTACGCTGTTTGTGCCAGTTTCTGGTTTGGGCTGTGCCTGAAACAGGTCTTCAGATCAGTGCACCAACCCAGTTACCAAATGAATGAATAAATAAATAAATAAATATTTGATGCTCTGCACTGGGTTTTGGACTTTACAGTTAATGCATGTGGGCCTCAGCCAGCTCCAGCCCTATTACTGTTCTATACCTATTTTGCAATACATGCTGGCATTTACACTTCCACACAATATCTTTCATTGTTCAGCCATAGTAAAAGCCATTACAATCTATAACAACATAGTAATAAAAGAAGTTGAAACAGTTCCTTGTAACAATCTGTCCAAAATTGAATTACTAAATGTCTGAACAACTTCCTTCCTTAAGAATAGGTCATTTGGGTGTCCTCTTACAGGTAAAAGTAAGCATCATATTACTCATGTAATATTTTTCAATAATAAAACTTTTCCTTGTAGACGCTAGAAAAAATCTTGTCAAGTTTGTCAGCAGTGTTACATTTGTATTCCTAAAAGGGAGCTGTCATCTGCAGGATTTCTTAATGTCTGAAAACCCATAGAAAGCTAATTTGAGTGGGCAATTGTGTTTATCTGTGAGTATTTGCAGTCCAGAGTTATTCATATGTAAATCAGCCTGTAATTAAGGGCTGGGGGCAGCCATATGTTTTAGGCTTCTGACAGAATATGATGTCACCAAGGGAATTGGCTCTACTTTGACTGTAGGTTAAACAGGAAATCATCTGTTTTATTAAGTGTGTTTGAAGGTGTTATTACAACAGTTTCTACATTTATAATAATTGCTATGTATGTGCATTGAAACTAGTGAGTTATCACCATCACATTTTAAACTTTTAATAAAAATAATCCATCTTCAGGATTGCTTTAATCGCTAGGCTATACTGCCAGCTGATCATCAAAAACTATACATCTCAAGGTTAGCTCTGGGTTGCCAACAGGTATTGGGGCCCCATATCAGGATTTCTAAACCCTGGCTGTGTTCATGTCAGTACAGATTTCTGTCTTTTTCCATTCCCTTTCTGATAACCTTTTCTCTTGCAATTTTGCGTGTGAACTCAGGCCTTCAAGATGCAAACGTGGCCCCATACCTACTGGCCTAGCATCATGGGGATAGTCTTGAAATGTGTTTTTGGTTATTAGCTGGCAGTACAGCCTTGACAGCTGTGAACAAGTTTTGTTCATCTAGCAGAATGGGTTTTGATTCCAACATGCTCTGCTTGTATATTGTGTGACCAGAGCAAGTCGCTTAACCTCCCCGTGCCCCCAAAACACACACGGGAACAAGCTGCAGCTCAGTGTGCCTTTCCTGGACAAAGACAGTAAAAACAATCTGAGCACATGTTATGATTCTGAAAATATTATGCTCTTTATATCCAGATTTGACTTGAAAAGAAAAAAATAGGACACAATTACTTGCTTATTAATTGCAAAAACACATAGATGGACACTGTTGTTAAAACATGCATAACCTGAAATGCATTATTAAAATATAGAATAATATATGGGTGGGTGCATGTAATCAGAATTTTACACACACACACACACACACCCACACAAACACACACACACACACCTGAGGTGCAGGATGCTACATAAAAGCATCCCACACCAAGGGTGCATGCAAAATTCAGTTTTTACACACACACACACACACACACACACACACATGCACACAGGCATATTTTATTTAATTAATGGTGATTTTTTTTATTTTAGCATAGTTCAGTTAGTGCAGCACTTCTGTCAGAGACACACACACACACACACACACACACACACACACACACACACTGACTGGTTCTTCCTTTTTCCCCCCTTTTCTTTTGTGTTGTTTTTTCCTTCCTTCCTTCCTTACGTTACAGTGGAAATGGCATTCTGGAAAGTCATGAGCTGTCAGCATAGCTGTGGAGTGTAAGACACTCTCAAAAGGTATGAGTGGCAGGATCAACCAGAGTGATTTTTTTTTTTCATTTTCAAGGCAGGATCAAAAAGATAAATATTTGAAAATATTTTAAATCATACTTGCCTTAACAGTGTTAGGTAAAGCTTGAGTGCCAGTACCTGTGCTCGCTAACGGAGCCGCCATGTTGGACAAGATGTTCAGCCAACCCACAGAGAAACTAAATGCCAGTCTGGGGCTTGCAGCATAGCCTAGAGGTTACAGTAATGAGCTTGGTACATCCAGCAGACAGTCCTGGGTTTGATTCCCACAACCTCCATGTGCATACTGTGAGACTCTAAGCAAGTCATTTAACTTCCCCAGTGCTCCCAGGCTGTCCCTGAAAACAGCCACCTGTGCCTAGTGGGACTTACCTGGTTACCAAAGAATTGAAAAAAAAATTGCTTTCTGTGGCTGTGCTTGATTGCCAAGTGCTGATTACAACCTCCTGGTTGTAACCAAAAATATCAACCAGAAGGCTGTAACTGGAGATAAAAGTGCCGTTATCCATATGTAAACATTATCACTTTTAAATAAACAGTATTTTATTGCTTTTGATGAAGTTAAAAGTATAACAGTTTCTTACTGAAATACTTTGGATGAAATGGGATTTTCTACAGTAACAATGCCAGAATTCTGCTGGATTATTTTTATTAACAGTTTGAAATGTAAAGGTGACAACTCACTTGTTTCAATGCACATGCAAAACTATTATTACACATGTAGAAAGCGTTGAAATGACAGCACTTTCTACATTTATAATAATTGTTTTTTATGTGCATTGAAACTAGTGAGTTATCACCTTTACATTTCAAACTGTTAGTAAAAATAATCCAGTAGAATTCTATAATTGTTACAGTGGAAAATCCCATTCCATCTAAAGTATTTCAGTAAGAAACTGTTATACTTTTAATTTCATCAAAAGCAGTAAAATACTCATTTAATAATGCATTTCATGTTATGCACGTTTTAACAATTTTGTCCATCTATGTGTTTTTGCAATTAATAAACAAGTAATTGTGCCCTATTTTTTTCTTTTCAAGCCAAATCTAGATAGACAGAGCATAATATTTTCAAAATCATAACACTTGCTCAGACTGTTTTTACTGTTTTTGTCCAGGAAAGGCACACTGAACTACAGTACAGCTTGTTCCTGGGTGTGTTTTGGGAGCTCGGGGGTTAAGTGACTTGCTCTGGTCATACAATATACAAGTAGAGCATGTTGGAATCAAAATCCATTCTGCTGGATGAATGAAACTTGTTCACAGCTCTCAAGGCGGTACTGCCAGCTAAAAATCATAAACTGCACACTTCAAGGCTGGCCCCTTGATGCCAGGCCAGTAGGTATGGAGCCGCATTCACATCACAAAGGACCTGAGTTCATGTCCAAAACTGTAAGAGAAAAGGCTGTAAGAGAGGGAATGGAAAAAGACAGAAGTCGGTGCTGTGGCAGACCCAGAAATCTGTACTGACATGAACACAGTCAGGGTTAGATATCCTGATATGGGGCACCAATACCTGGTGGCAAAACAGTCAGCCTTGAGATGTGTAGTTTTTGATGATCAGTGTTCTGCACAAATTTCTGAGGATGGAATCCCTTGAGTCAATGATAGCATTTGTTCAGCAAAATCTTTTTAATTTATTTTCTAGTTTATCGAGGTGGACTTTGCTCACACTTTCATGGCATACAATGCGTAAGCAATCTTTTTTTGGTTGGTTCATCTGCACAGAGGATGGCCACTGCAGCATTGCCATCATATTTTGTTGGCTCTGATAAACCCAGGAGAGTAGATTACTTTTTTGATTTGTCCATGTTAAGTTCTAGTCTATAGCCATAAATATTAATATTCTTTGACAACCTCAGTGTTAATAGTGGGTATTGACTGGCATAACTATTTTTCCATGCTTCAAATGTTAAAATTTGAGATTTTGTAATATTTGTAATGAATTTCTATTCAGTACAGCAAAACTCCAGTTTACGTTGTTTTTACAGGTCAAATAACATTAAACGAAAGCAGTCAGTACTAAGGCACCACGTACAAGTCTGGGGCTGGTCCTGGTTTGCACTTTGTGTGCAAAAAACATTTTTTTGGTTTTGTTTTAGCATAGTAGATTGTATCAAACAGATTCTGTTGACTTGCAAGCTGACATTTTCTATAACTACAAATCTCAGAATCCCCTGCAGCTGTCATCTGAGGAATGCTGCAGCAGTGGTAGATTCAACAGCCTGCAGCGCATGTTAGAGTTTTTATAAGCTCTGATCTTTTGATTGCTGGTTCTGCTGTACTCCCTGGGTTATGTACAGTCACAGAGGACTGTACTTAGCTCCAAGAGAATGGTGGGACTGGCAGACATCTGACTAGAGCTTATAAAAGCTGTGACACACACAGCAGGTTAGAGAATCTCCCGCAACTGCAAACCTCTTCTAATGTCATTTGCAGGGGATTCTGGGATTTGTAGTTATAGAAAATGTCAGCTTGCATGTCAACAAATTTTTTGCAAGGAAAGTGCAAATCATGACCAGCCACACACTTGGGTGTGGGGCACTTAGTGCTGACTATTCCATATAAGGACAGAATAATTATATTGTTTGCATAGGCCAAAATTGGTACTGGTTTACTATTGCTGGTGAATGATGGCATTTATTTGTTACATTTGCTAATATTTAAATTAAAATAAAAAGTGGTTAGTAAATCATTTCAACCATACTGTACCTGAGACAAGGTGTCTGTGTAAAGATTAGTACAGATTCTTAGAAGTCCCTTGTCTATACCCATTGCCCTCAATTTAAGCCATAGTCAATTTCAGGATAGTGAAATAAAGGCACCTTTCAAGTCAATAAAATCTATATAGACTGTTTCCTAATGTAGTTATACTGTACCTGTACTGTAAGTTGTGTGTTAGAACAAAATAGTGGTCAGCTGGTCCATACTCAGCCCATAACCCAGCCTGTCATTCCAAGAGAATATAATTATATGCCATTTAGGATTCTAACCTGTTTAAAATGATCCTGGTAAATATATATTCTGCACTATCGATTAGACTAGTTGGCCTATACACATCCAGATTTTGTACTAATCCTTTTCGATGAATGGAAAAAATAATATTCTCTCCAGTAACAGTGAGCAGGGTGGGTTTGTTGCCTAATAAATAATTATACTCATGCTTCTGATTGGTAATGAAATATATTTCTAAAATAGTCTCTCCAAGTCTCAGGGTCTACATAAGATGGAATCGCTGATGAAAATTATTTTTGCCTCTTGCAACCAGATTTCTATACTTTTTTGCATATTTTGCCTGTAAAGCTTATATTTCTAATGGGCCTGTTGGTAGTTAGACTTCTGAGAAATTCTTATACTGTAATATTTTGTTTCTCAGTTTAATTTAGGCAAATTTTTACAAGCAGGGTCTTTTGTTTGTGTGATAATTTGTATATTAGGATATGTTTCTGCCTGCTACAAGCTTTATTAAAGTAAGTAATATTCTGATGATGATTACATTGCTCCTCATACATAACTGAAATGATCTTCTGAAACTTACTCAGTAAATGAGTGCAATTTCCCTCTGCAGTTTCTTTTTGCGTAATCTGTACCATCATATCAAGTTCTTTAGAGTAGAGAATTTTAGTCAAATCCCAGTTAATATTTTTTGTTCCATCTTATGCTCTGTTTATTAATTACTTCTAAATTGTTCCTAATTAACATTCGGCATATTGATTGGACATCTTTTGATGAGCGTTCAATTATTCTTGTTAGATTAATAGCAAAGTGATCACTCTCAGATCATATTTTTGCCCCAAAATCTTTATTCTTATGGATATCCATTAAAGCGATTACTCTCAAATCGAGCTTTGCCTGTGACTGGGACCTTTAACATGTTAAATCACCTTTCTTATCACTACTAAACCTCCCATTTAGAGCAGTTAGGACATTGTCCTTGATAAACTTAATTAACATTTTTGTATTCACATTTACTTTTTCATCTACTGTATTTGTTAAGTATACTTCATATTCTGTTAATGGTAATATGAAATCCTGACGTAACAAGCTGCTATAAGATAATGTTCTAGCATTATAATTGCCTATTGATAGTAAATCTACTAGATAATACTTGTCTTGCATTTTCTTGACCTGACAATCTAGGGTTTGATAAATATCATCTGAATAATTAGAATGCAATAATATTTTCTTATTAAACTTAATATCAACAGTATAGCTTAGAGGTTAGAGTAACGAGCTGTGAATGAACTCAGAACATCCAGCAGACCTGGGTTTGTTTCCCATAGCCTCCACTTGCATTCTGTGTGATTCTGAGCAAGTCACTGAACCTCCCCAGTGCTCTCCAGTCACTCCTGAAAACAGGCACTTGTGCCTAGTGGGCCTTACCCAGTTACCAAAAGAATGAAAAACAATTATCATTTTTAAATAATATCTGTATCAATTTCCAAACAGGAGAGATTTTAATACTAAACATCAGGCCACCAACTGGACATCCTAGGGATTTTAACATTTTTGCTGTTGGCAAGAATAGATGACAGCCATTAAACAGATCTGTAAGCAACCCCATAGCCTTGGTTTCCTTATAGCAAATTATGGGCTGGATTCACAAAATGAAATTGTACTAAGTTCCACTCTGCAACTCCAATTGTGGACCAAAATATCTGCAGCTGCATAGATTTGTATTAGCAGTCCCCCGCAGCTGTGGAGATATTACGCCTGGTCCCACTGGCCATAACATTTTTCCACAGCTGTGGGAAAAATATACTCGAAAGCTGCCATAAACTGGCTCCACCTTTGTGAATACTACAGCTGTGGAAAAACTATGACTGTACAAGTGACAACCCACTTGCACCGGGTTTTTCCCACAGTTGCAGGTTTTTTGGGGGCTTTGTGAATCTGGCCCTATAACTTTGCTATAAATAAATACAGTAAATTCTGTGCCAGGTATTTTTATCCAAAGACTCAAAATTAGGGCTGTGTGGAATTAGAAAATTCTGAATTCACAAATTTTTGATAGAATTCCATAAAATTCTGTGGAATTTCATGAAATGTTTTTATGCGGTCAGAACTCAACTGTCTATTGAATGATGGACCTGAAATTGGCAGGATTACTTGCTCTTGTGTCCTGAGACCATGTCATGCGTCATGACATTTAATTGTTTTATTTCATTTTTGTTGACTGGCAAAGGAGGACTAGGCCATTCTGTCTATTTTTAGTCTTGTCCCAGGGGGAAGGGGAGATACAGATGCAACCAGATTAAGCTGTTGGTGTTATTTTAGTGAGAGAGGGGACATTTGCTCTGGACACTGGGGATCTTTAACATCCACCTGAACAACCACCAGAATAGGCAGACAAGACCTCAGTTTTTTTATACTCTGTTTATTGAGCAAAAAATACATTTTACACCAAAATAAACAGATTGCATTATCATCTATACACTACCTCATGGATAAAAATGTTGTCAATGCATTTATCTGTCCTGTCTTTTACAGTAGCACTTTTGTTATATTGTTTTTTCCATAAGAAAAAACAAGATAGTTAAAATAATAATAAAACAAAAAGAAAATTACCACTCAGTTGGGCCTCACAGTTCCTTATTTAACATTAGTAAATAGAAAACTACTACATTCCGCATCATACAATAAGATCTGAGTTATTTTATTTTATTGTGCCACTGATATCCATTCTCACGTAAAACCATTACAGTCCTTCTTATGTTTTGATCACTCATTTCCCCATTATTTCTATGGTAGGGTGGTCAGGCTCAGCCATGGAGGCCACAATTCCACTGTCTTAGGTTATCTGATTCTCATAGATTAACCACCTGGTCCACCTATTTTGAAATTTTTATGCCTGTTGTGACAGTTCAAAATGTTAGTTTTCTCTAGCCTCTGCATGTTATTTACCTCATCCATCCACTATGATATTTTTGGGGGTTCCTGTTTCAACCATCTCCTTGTCAATGATTTTAAGGTGACAACTATTAGTATGGCCCATAAATATTTCTCATCCTTGCCCTTCATTCCCAGAGAACATATTCCCAAAACTAAGTGTTCTGGAGCCAGCCGTATGGGGATCATGAAGAGCTGCATCAGGTGGCATCCCACTTCCCCCCCAAAAGGCAGTTATCCCCAAGCACTGACAGAAAATATGTGCTTGAGGGGCATGGGTTTCCCCACACCCCCACCAACATTCTGAAGAACCTCCAGGATGGTGGTGTGCCACCTGAGCTGGTACTAAGAAGAACGAGGCCCGTATCTTCCACCCAACTTTCTCCAGGTAGGGGAGGAAGCAATTTTCCATGTGTTTCTCCAAACTAAAGTCCATTGTTCCTTGGACAGTGAGATGTTAAGATCCCCTTCCCATTTCTATTTGATGTATAAGGAGGATATAGTCTAACCCACTATATAGTTGCTATAAAGGAGGGAGATAGCCCTATCCCCATTCAGTGATGATCACATTTTCTGGAAGGGGCTCCTAGCCACATTTTCCACCCCCCTCAGGTCCCGCCTTTCTCATTTGAGCCTGCACATAATCTCTAATTTGGTAGAATCTCAATCAATCTCCATGACCCCACCCAAAGTTCTGCTGTGCTACTTCAAATGACAACAAAGTGGATCCCATAAATAATTGGACTGGGGATGTCAAACAATGTTTGGCTTGCTGTGCAAACCAGCCATCATGCACGGATGGGGCAAACTGGGCATCATAGATCCACCACCTATATTTCCATAGTTGTTTTTTGGTGAGGCCTCTCTGGGTCCCCCTCCTCCACCCCTCTAGTACCACCCTTGTACCTGAAAACTTTGTTTTGGTCATTTCCTTACCACCCTCCATGAAGAACACTGCCCACGATGGCAGTTCTAGGTACTGTGCTACATTAGACCATTTCCACAATGAATCATATTGTGGGTTTCCCCATAAAAATGCCACTCTCACCTGAGCCCCCGTCCAGTAACCATGTAGGTGCAGGAGGGCCAGCCAGCCCCCCCCCCCACTGCTTAGGAAGATAGAGAAAGGTTCTCCTGACTCTAGACAAGATTGCAGTTTAACATCTCATCTGAAAGATGACACCTCAGGAGTGCAGCTTCCCATCTCCATGCTGCACTATAGTGTCAGTATTGGGATTTATACCAAGTTCCCAGTGTGGGTCTACAACCCACAACCTTCTGATCTTCTGGCCTCAGAGGCAAGTGTGCAGGTTGCTGAGTCATTGATACTTCAATTTGAATCAGTAGTTTTGAAAATACAGGGTCTCAAAGTCTGGCATTTCATTTCAGGGGAAATTTCGAGCAATTTTATTTTTATTCTTAACTGGGTAAGGCCCACTAGGCACAACTGCCTGTTTACAGAGGCAACCCAGGAGCTTTAGGCTGGTTAAGTGACTTGCTCACAGTCGCACAGTATGCAAGTGGAGGTTGGGGGAATCAAACCCAAGTCTGCGGAACCAAGTTCATTCACAGCCCCTTACTCTAATCTCTAGGCTGTACTGCCAGATTTTTACCTGCTTGTAACCTGGCCACCTTTGGAGCAAGATATATACAAATTATCCTTTTCAGAGGGGTCATAGAAACTGTTAAATATGGAGGGATTTGGTTTAGAAATAAGTTATGCGTGCTCATAATTTCACTATATATTTATTTGTGAAAGTTTGATAAAATGTTCTAAAAATGTTGATATTTGGAACATCCCTTCTATTGTGGTCATAGACCAGAAATGTGGCATCCATATCCAAAATTATTGTAACCTGGTATCTAACAAAGCTGGGCATTTTTGGTTTAGTAATCACATTTACACAGCAAATAAAATACTGCAAGATACCATTGGCAACATAGCCTCAAATATTCATGGTAGCATAATCGGTAATACCTCTAGAATTCCACTTGTGAGATTTATCATTCGAAGAGCACCTAGCACCATTACATCTAATAATCTGAGTTGTTTGCAGTTCTATAGTTCCTTCCTGGGTGACTGTTTTTCCCACTTATTTTTTCTCTTATCTTGACCAGATAGACTAAGTGAAAGCATCTGACCCCCTGATATTGTCCTTGCTCTTCACAGTGACACACTCCCTTAAAAATAGTCACCTACACCTTTTCCTGTCAGACCAATCACAGGAATAGATAAAATTCCTCCTTCTTAGTGTCCCAGGCATTTTCTTCCCCCACTACATTTCTCTGAGTGCCTCTAAGCCTTATACTTACTAGTACATAAGGCTCCCTTGCAGTGGTATGCAGTGTTTTTTTTTTTAGTAAGGCATGCAACTGGTGCTCAGGGCAATTATAAATGGCCAGGGGTCTAGGGGCTGCCTAGGCCCCCAGAAGCTATAGGATTTTTCATGCTTTGTGGTGCATTTGGGGGGGGGGTATTTTGATACATTTTAGAATGTGTATGCCACCAGCACCATTACTCCACTGCAGAGGCTGCAGTGGTGGCATTAGCCAGTCAAAAGCAATAATTCTCCCTACCCAATTTGTAAATAAATATAATACATGCATACACCAACATTAAAACAAGCAATGACTCTAGCAACATGAGATCTCCCAAAATTCATTAAAGAGATTCAGGGTAAAAACTTGAGCTCAAACAAAATCAGCACACTTCAGAAGTCTGCAGGTGCCACAACTGGAAAAATGCTCTCTGTCCACTAAATTCACTGAGACAGCCTTTACAGTTTCTTCTAGGTAAAGTTATCCCCTCTGCCCTCAGCCAGCAGATATACATGCTGAGAGAAGAAAGGTAGACTGGGCTAGAAAGGGAACGCTCCACTTCATGGGCTGACATGACCAGGTAACCATGGTTGGACACTTTACTTCCAGCACAATCACCCCACTGGGCCAACAGAGGGACTACCAGAAACTGAGCTAAAGGGCCACAGAGAAAACTACAACCACAGAGAAACGTATCTGCCTACTTCACAGAGGAGAAAACATACTAGGGAGATTGAGAGGGTCCACCAAATGAATCAACAGGGCTGGGAGGTCCAGAGTTGGAAATCAGTGCACAAAGCTAGAGGATACTGCTGCACCAGCATTATGGATAGAGGGTGAATCAGCCACTTTATCGCAGAGACAGAAGTCAATCACCACTACTGAACATATAAGCTTTGGTACAAAAACAGAAGAAAAATGCAGTATTTCAGGACCCAGCACAGATATCAACAAACAAGTATCATTTGCCCAAAGGCTTCACAAACAAACACACCTTGATTCTTCAGTTTTTACACCCCAGCATACCTCTTAACTGTATCACATTATGAGGAATGTTCCTCATTATACTTCACAAAAGTTCCTTGTTCCACTTGTGAGGACTTGTCCCACATTCAGTGTTAACATTTTAAAGCAAAATGTGTAGTAAATGATGCAAAAAATATATTATTCAATTAATAACAGACTTTTTTTGAACATAATTGCAAACATTATAATAGTGTTCAGAGCTTCTTAGATAAAGATTTGATTAAGTGTTCCACATTTTGCTCATTTGTTCCACACTTTGAGAGGCAGTGTTCCACATTTGGGGGACAAAAGGTTGAGAGGTATGTACCCCAGGTAGGGAAAGAGTACCCAGGCAATTGCTGTACAGCAAATAGCAGGATGCCCAGCTTCTAACCTCAAGTGAACAGCGCACATAAAAGGCTGCAGAGCAGTTCCTGATGGGCAGGTTGGAAAACAAGCTACAGCACTTTTTCCGACAGGGAGCAACACATGCTAATGGTTCTCCTCCACATCACGCAACTCTTGGCCTTCATTTGGGTCAGAAGTTCTGTTGACTTTACCTAGGCTTGGGCTAGGGCAGGTAAAAGTAAATGGCAGTACAGATTTTAAAAGCCCTAAGCTAACACTAAATGCATTTTTAAATGCTGGAATGTAAGTACTGAACTAGGAAGCATCAAATCTACCCCCAAGAATCAAGATGAAAAAAGCCTACAAAGAGAAAAATGGTAAAAACTCTGTTGCAGACAAGCATATGTCAGAGCAAAAGCTGCAACAGTCATCTTGCCACACACATGAAGTCAGTCTGAAAGAATGTAAGTTGCAGATAATGAGTTCCAAGAGGTACAGGGAACAAATTCCTTTCATGGCTTTTTATAAAAGAACAAAGACCTGGAAGTTCATTCACTGTCTCCCAGGCAACCAGTGCAGCTCAGTAACTGAGTCACATGGTTATGTTTGCATCAACATTTATACCTCTGCATTGTGCACTAACTGCATCAATGTCTCTGCTGAATTTAACCCATCATAGTGTCGAGGGACACAGTGCACAATTTCATGGCAAGCACATCAAACTCAGTATCTTGTCGAACTAATTCCAATTTTCTTCATAATTGTTGTCTCTGCCTCCCAACCAAACTGCTCACTGGCCCCTCTCACCTCTTTGACTGTAGTGTCTTCTGAGCCTGAGCCCACTGTGCAGCTCCTCAATTACTGTCAATCGGATTTCCCAGGACTGCTGCTCTCATCTTGCTCTCTCTGACCATCTTCCAATCTGATTTATTAGTGGAGAGTCTACACTAATAAAATGGATTGCCGTGATCGTGGCACTGTTGCCCGCTGTGATCACGGCACTTCTGCCTGCTGTGATCATGGCACTGCTGCCCACCATGATCATGGCACTGCTGTCCACTGCCACCACACCACTGGGACAGAAACCTTTGTAAAATAAGTGCCCCAGCCCTGTTTGCCTTTCAGCTCCTGCCACTCCTTCAGCCTGCTCCACAGAATGGCGCCCAGCTTCAAGCTATCATGCCTATGGTTGTGCCCCATCCCCTGGATGTAACATCTTCTCTCTCTTGCTCTGTTTTCCCCTCTGATTGATTCAAGTCTCACATTGCATGCCTTGGCCACTTTATCCACAGCAATGCTGGTTGGAGATGGTAAGTTGCACAGTGTCACCATCACCTAGGCAACCAGATACACCTTGGATTGTTGCATGCCATTTCCAGTAGGGATAGCCAATGTCCAAGCACCGCAGGTGCTCCTGATCCCCTTAGTGAGTCATGATGACAGACTCCATACAGAACTGAAAGAAAACAAAGAGAAAAAAAATGAACACACTAATTTATAGGCATGCAATGCATACCTTGCATACATTGAATCCACACCACTGCTCCCAGGCTAGT
Organism: Neoceratodus forsteri; assembly: GCA_016271365.2. NCBI lineage: Eukaryota > Metazoa > Chordata > Ceratodontiformes > Ceratodontidae > Neoceratodus > Neoceratodus forsteri. The sequence goes on along the minus strand of CM028138.1, from coordinate 219,753,935 downwards.
CAGTTTTGTTGGGTGATTCTTATATGACCAACATTAAAGCTGAATGTGTCCCCCTATGCCTCCTTTCTCCAGCAGGAGGTCTACAATGCTTGTGCTATAAAACTCAGCTATCCTTTTCTTGGTGAACCTATTCATCTAACTCTTGCCTCTGGTGACCCCCTGCACCAGCTGTCTTACAGTCCCTATCCTTTGATTTAAATCCCCCAGATGGCCCTGTCCCTTGATCTGACCAGTACATCCTCCTTTGTGGCACAGCTGTAGCACATCCTGAGCATGTAGGCATTCCTTGCCCATTAGCAGTGTCAGTGGCTCAGTAGGTAGCACACTCGCCTCTGAGGCCGGGAGATCAGAGGGCTGTGGGTTCAGTTCCCACATCTGGCACTTGGGTTAATATCCCAGTACTGACACTGTAATGCAGCATGAGAGGGGTGCTGCATTTCTGAGGTGCCGTCTTTCGGATGAGACGTTAAACCGAGGTCCCATCTGCCTGGATTGGTGGTAGTTCAGGTGGATGTTAAAGATCCCAAGGCACTTTCATCGAAAGAGCAGGGGAATTTCCCCGGTGTCCTGGCCAAATTTCCCTCATTCACTAAAAATGCCACAAACAGCTTAATCTGGTTCAAGGTCAGTTGGCATTCATCTGTATCCCCCTCCCACGGGTCGTGCCTGAAAATAGGCAGGATTTGTCTAGTGCACTTACCTGGTCAACAAAAGCTAAATAAATAAATAAATAAATAAATGCCCTTTAACTTGCCAGAAAAGAAAGACCCTCCTTCATTCAACAGAATCTTAACATTTAGCTTGTCTAATTTCTGTCACTGATTTCTCACAGGCCCCAGTTACCTCCTCATGTCTTCAGAACTTGTACTGTCTATCACAGTGCACACAATAATCAACTCCTAACTCTAGCCACAGCACTTATCTATGAATCACACTCACTTCACCTGTACTACAGGCAGGCAAATCACCTTACCATTGCCAATCACCATTTCCAGCTACCCCATGGACCCTTCCTGCTAATAATCCTATTCTGCTACTCAAGCTTGTTTGAGACCAATCAGGGACTGTTGGGAGGGGCTTACTGAGCCCAGGAAATCCAAAACTGCCTTTGTATGTGAGACGCTGCCTTAGTTCATCACACTATCTTCAAGCCAGCTGCTCTGAGAAGAGTGAGGGATTCTACCATAATTTTCAAGCACTCCAGCACCAATTGCCATTTCAGGCTACCACACAGACCCTTCCTGCTGATAATCCTATCCTGCCACTCAGACTTGTTTGAGGCCAATAAGGGACTGCTTTGTGGGGCTTACTAAGTCTGGGAAATCCAAAGCTGCTTTGTGTGTGAGACGCTACCTCACATCATTGCATCACCTTTAAGCCAGCGGGACCTGCTGGTCTGGGGACAGTGAGGGCTTCTACCATCATTTTCCAGCCCTCCTCCAGCACTAATCATTTCAGGCTACCCCTCAGGCCTTTCCTGCTGATAAGTTTTTCCTGCCACTCAAGCCTGTTTGAGTTGGGACCAATCAGGGACTGCAGCAAGAGTTCAGAGCTGCTCTGCAGGTACTAGGTGCACTATGGCAATAACACCACAGAAATGTACAGGAGCCAAGGAACTCACCCCAGTCTCTGAAATAACCCTTCCTTAAGTTGCAGTTTCTGCACCATGCCCTCCTCTCCACTCTTTGTCCCTCTCTTCTCTGGCTCTCTTCCTTGCTCCAATGGGAGGAAGTCCTGTTTCATCCACTTCCTTATATTTCTACTCCTCCTATTGGCTGGTAATGTGGATATCAGCCCAGGTCCATTCTTTCCCCTTCCCTCTGCCACTGGCAAGGGACTTAGAATTTTTCATCTCAATGCTAGGAGCCTTCTCCCTAAGCTAGATCTCCTCTCTGTTGGAGTCCTCCAGCACTCTCCAGACATCCTCTGCATCACTGAATCCTAGTTGACCCCCAGGATACCACTCTAGCCTGGTCCATCCTGACTTCCATCTTTTCAGGCAAGATGGGGAAAACATGGTGGAGGTGTAGCCATTTATGCATGCCAAAGCCTCACCTGCACCCTCGACATCAGAGAGGCTGCATCCTCCTCCCATGAATTTCTCCTTGTCTGGGTATCTTTCTCCTCATCTGTCCCCATCTTTATAGGGGCTTTATGTGCCTCACCCATGATCTCACCTGCTTCTCTGTTTGACTCTCTCTCTATAACATTGACCCACATTTCTACTCTGGTGAACTCTTTCTCCTGGAGGACGTCAACATAAATTGCCTCTCCCCCTCCTCAAAATCAACCACTCAAAGGAATGAGTCCATAAATTTGTCCCAGGTTATCTCTGAACCCACATGACTTAATCTCCATTCCTCTAACCACTCCCAGTTTGACTGGATTCTGGCCTCTCACCCCCACCACATTGTGGCAGCAGGTACTTTGCCAGATTCCTTCAGTGGCCACTGCATGACATATTATATAAGGAAAATCCAGCGTTCCCCTCAGCTCCAAAATATATCTGGTTCAGTTGCCTCCAGTCACTTAACATAAATGCTCTTTAAAAGTGACTGCCACTACTGATAGATCTGCCACCCTACTGGCCAGTGACATTGATGTGGCCCTCTCCCTTTTTCATACCAAATTCTCCGCAGTCTGCAACCTGTATGCCCACTCAGAAAATCCCTTGGTGTGTCCCCTCAGAAAATCCAGGGTCAGATCTTCCCATCTCCCCTTGATTTCCACCAAAATCTTTGATCTTTGCAAGTCCCACAAACTTGACTGGGCACACTATATAAATTATTCCACTCCTTTCCTGATCTCCTCTGCTACAGGACCCTAAGAAACAGGTACACAAAGGTTATCCAGATTGTGAAATCCCTTTATTTTAAAGGAAACCTCCAGAACAACCTTAACTGCCCTACTAAATTCTGGAAGGTAATCTACTCCCTTTTTGACCCCTCACACAGTCTGCTTCTACTGTCCTCATGGTTAATGGTTCACCTATGCCTGATCTTTCTTCTGTTGCTACTCACTTCAATGAGTTTTTCACCACATGTGCTCTCCCCCTCCTGCTCCTGACTTCCATTTTCTTGCCCCCCCTTCTCTCACCCACTAACCTCCTTGGGTTTCCAATTTCCTCCCCCACTCTTCAAGAAACCCTGCTTGCTCTTTTGTCTCTCAATCTGTCAAAGTCTAACCATGATGGGCTCAATCCCAATTATCAGCTCCTGCAATTGCTGCTCTATTTAGTCACCTGCTCAACCTCTCTTTCTCCCTCTGTGCCATTCCTCAGTTCTGGAAGAGTGCAAAAATCCTTTCACATCACAAAAGGGGTGACAGAGCCTCTCCAGGCAATTTCTGTCCTAGCTCCCTCCTCCCCTCCCTTACCAAGCTTTAAGACAGCTTAGTCTGCTCTAGACTCCTTGATCACCTTACCTCTTCCAGATTTCTCTTCCCGTTGCAGTCTGGGTTCCAGAAGCACCGTTCCACTGTTGCCTCCCTGCTGTGAGTCACAGATTTCATCCATTCAGGGATGGATCAGGGGCATATCACAGCTATCATCTTTATCAACCTGGCTAAAGCTTTCGACTTAGTGTCCCACCTGCTTCACCTGGATAAGCTGGACTTTGCTGATCTCTTAGCTTCCACTGTTGGCTGGTTCCATTCCTACAGTACGGGACGTCAGTAGTACGTACATGTTGGAGGCACCTTATCATCACCCCTTCATCCAGACTGGGGTCCCACAGGGTTCCATATTAAATCCTATCCTGTTTTTCATTTTGTTGAATGACCTCCCATCTGCCTGTGTCAGTTCGCATATACACATGTATGCTGATGATACGGTCATCCTCACCTCTGATTCTTCCTCTTTGACCTTTGGGACCAGACAGAAGTTGGTCAGGCCCTCAAGACTTCTGAGTCTTCTGCATGTTGGCTGGCTTACTTTTGAAGTGATGCACTTCTTCAAGTACCTCAGTGTGTGGCTAGACAGCAAACTTGACTTTTCAGTCCACATTGGTGCCATCCTGCAAAATTTTGTCCTAAACTGGGTGCCCTGTACCATAATGAAGACTGCCTTCTCCTGCTGGTCCACCATGAGCTGGTCACCAAAATGGTACTCCCAGTCTTTGACTATGCTGATGCAGTTGACAGTACTGCCTCCTCCACTTCCTTAGCCAGACTGGACATCCTCTGCAAGGCTTTTTGCTGCTTTGCAACTAACTTCCCTCCTCGTATTCGCCATTGCTGCATCTACTCCTTTCTTTCCATTATTCCCCTACCATTACATCACCAGCTACACTATTCCTCCTTCATATCCAAATATTGGTTTGGTTTCCTTCCTTCCCATCTCTCATTGCTCCTCTTCCCCGGTTAACTTTACTTCTTGCCCTCTTCGTTCCAGGGACCAGTTAACCTTCTCCATTCCTGATCCACATTCCTCTGCAGGGCAATCCGACTTCTCCTATCACTTTCCTACTATCTGGAACTTGCTCCCATCATCCCACAGTTATTCCACTGTTGCTTTCCCTTTTTATCAGTTCCCTTCGCACTGATAGCCTTACCTGCATGGCACTACTGTTTGTCGACAATCTAGTACTATCTCAGAGCAACAAATTCCTAACATATCTAATACTCTTACGCATAACTATATGGCAGCCCATGCTTGGTTCCTGTCCAACAGGCTATTGGTCAATGAGAAAAAAATGAATGCCATGCTACTGGGATCCAAACCCAGACTTGCTAAATTTACCTCCACTAATTCCTCCCTCACTGTTCTCACACCCAAAGGCCCACCATTACAGAATGTTCCTTGCCTGAAATATCTAGGTGTCACCCTAGACCTCTCCCTAACTTTCTCGGAGCATATGAACAACACAGTGTGATGGGCCAACCAGAAAATTGGGGCTGGTTTTAGACTCATACAATAATTGACCCTGGAAGTGTGTCATGCCATTGCCCAAGGCAACCTCGTCCCCCTCCTAGATTACTGTGCCCTAATTTTCTCTCAAGTTTCCTCCTCCCAGCATGCTAGGCTTAACACTGTATACAACAGTATTTGCAGGTTCACGTTCATGGCACACCACTCCACACATCACTGCTCACTTTAACAGTCCCTAGGGTGGCTTCCTCTCAAAGGATGACAGGATTACACCCTCACCTGTATCACTGATAACACCATGAGAAGCGGCAACCTACCACCCTACTCATCCCTGCTTAAACACATAGTCCCCCCAGGTGCCCCCAGGAATCCTTCCCACCTCTGAAAATCCCAAGGATTGACACTGTTCTGGGTAGTAAAGCCCTGTCCTTTGCAGCTCCAATGCTGTGAAACAAACTCTCCACCTCCCTCCATTCACTGCACTCACACCTTACTTTCAAAACCAAGCTTAAAACCTGGCTGCTGGCTGAAGCCAAATGTTCCTACTCAGCCGGGTAATTTTCTCAGGATGAGTCCCCTCCCCCCATTTCCTTGGCCAGATTCTGTTCCCCCCTATTGCTATGGTCATATCTGGAACTGGTTTGACCATCCCATTGTTATAATGCACTTAACTACACTGTCTTGCACATAGATTTTTGAAATAATCATTCCTGTACTGTTTGTCACTCATATGCAAATTGGATATCATGTATTCCAATGTATTGCAAAATTATAATGTTTTTTGCCTTCCTTTGATATATTACTGAGTTTATGTTAATACCCTGCACCTGTATTAAGTTCTGTGATTCTATATTATGTCTGTATTTTCTTATGTGCCATCTTCATGGCCCGGGTCGTGCCTGCAAACAGTCCATGGGATCAGTGCACTTACCCGGTAAACAAACCAATAAATAAATAGATAAATAAAATTACATCACCACAGGCTCCTTCGGGCACCAGCTGAACCACCTACCACCCCTGACCTGCTCCTTCGTATCCCAAGAGGCCTTCCCTGTTACACTGGCATCATGGGGCTCTGGTTATTTTCCTGTTTGCACCTGAGTCTAATGCACTGCATTGCTCAATGCTGATCATACTGTATGCAAGTTCTTGCCGTATCTGGCACATGCACTTGGCATGATACTTGTATATTAGCTTGCCACTTTAATCTCCTCCATGATGTTCCTGTGAAGGATTATACACTGTATCTTACCTGCACTTTAATTTTGTGCCTTGTAATGCTCTGTATTTTGTTTCGTTGCTCCTTCCTCTTCCCTTCTCTCAGGTCACTCCTGGAAATAAGCTTTGGCTCAGTGTGCCTTTCCCAGTTACCAATTCTCAAATAAATAAAGAAATAAATAACCTGCATTAGCCCTTGGATCCTGGAGTGGTCCTCCAACTTTCCTGCTACTGTTACAGTACCGTCCCTTATATATCGAACCTTATTATTACTTTCACCAGACTATTCCTTTCTCCTCCATGGCAGGTCAGGTGTATGACTGAGGAAAAATACATGGATATGGCTTCCACAATATTATCACAAAATTCCACAATTTTCTCGAAGACTCGTGGAATTCTGTTTTAGGTACTGATAGCAAATTCTGGCACCTTATAACATGGACATCAACTAAGCAAGAAATTAGACAGATGAAGCAGACAGCTTCCCTTTTAAGGCATATAAGCCTGCCAAACTGAATGGCATTGCATTCCCTAGTTTCAAAGTTACAGGCATAATTATTTCACAGTTTATATACAGTACAGCGATTGCAAAATTTAATTTAACATTTCCTGGAAGTTTGGCTACTTATAACTTGGTCCTCTTCAATGCTAGGAACTTGAAACATTGCACCTATATCCATGTGATATAGTAGTTTAAACATTTTGAATTTGGCAATTTTTTTTATCCAATGGAAATAACTGAAAATTACATTTTGGCAAAATGCTTGGCTGTCTATAACTCAGTCCCTCTTTAAAGGTTAATACCTTAAACTTGGTACACACACCCATTTTTTATTATTCTTCAAATCTTTTAAATGTGGGCAAATGAGGATCAGCCATTTTAAAATTACATGGAAAAACTGAAAATTAATTTTTGATTAAATATTTGACTAGCTGTAACTCAGTCCCCATCAATTATAGGAATCTGCAACTTGGTACACATATACATGTGGTAGGGAACTGTACACATGCCAATGTTGCTAATGTTTGGATGAGTGATTTTAAAATGAGACAGAAATAACTGAATGTAAACACTGGCAAAATTTCAAGGAATTAGAATCATAAGTCTGCCTGAATTCTGCCAGTGGAATTTTACACTCTGCACTTCTCTACTTGAAATGTTCCAACTCACTATTTTACTGATCTTTCAGTTGTTATCAAGATTATCATTTCAGATTTACAGTTCTGGTGGTATGTCTTGTAATACCATTGTCATTGGCGTAGCAAGTTATACCCTTGATTCTGAAGCCAGAAGACTGGAGACTGTGGGTTCTAGCCCCACACCAGGAAATTGTGATAAAATCCCAATTCTCACACCATAGTACACCATAAGGGGGGTGCTGTACTTCTGTGGTGCCATCTTTTGGATGAGATGTTAAACTGAGTTCCTGTCTGCCCATTCTGGTGGTTGTTCAAGTGGATGTTAAAGATCCTGTGACACTTTTTGAAAGAGTAGAGGTGTTACTTATTAATTAAAAAAATATGTACAACAGCAAACCAAACTGTAAAAACTGTTATCAGCATAATAAACAAAAGAAAGAAAGAAAACTTGAACAAAGACACCTCACCCAATATAAAGAAAAACAAAGAGAAACAGAATCATAACATAGAAACAAAATCATAACATAAATCAAAAAACCTAAAAAACTCCTACAGCCTTCTGGTGACTCCCCACAAACAATGCCAATGTAAACTAACTACTGAGAAAGGTACAGCCAGCCTATCTTGCTTAATTTAGTCTAGTGGGGGGGGGGGGACCACTAGACTACCAGGGACTGGGGAAGAATTTTATTATTATAGCATGGATCAGGGGTTGGGGAGAGACCACTGAACAGTGAGGGTACCCAGCCCTTGACAGTGGTTAGACGGGTCTGTGCATGGTTAAGTGCTAGGTTTCAGAAGTGATAAACTGCACTGCTGCTGGTGGCAATTTGGCACATCTGAAATCTTTCAATATTGTGCTGCACCACATATGCATGAGGGAATCCTCATTTGCATAGGCACAGCACTATATTGTGCGGGTCAGCACTGTTGGGGGTTCGTCACTCATCTGTGTCCTTTGAATATGGGCATGCCCCCAACAGCTGGCACAATTCCAGGTTAGGGTAGCAGTTTTAGCTCCTATATCTGTGGAGGTTAGTCCACAATTGAGGATCACCCTTTTATTTCTATACAGAAAAGAGTGAATCAATTGAAAAAGGTCAACTCTTTTTGCCTTCTAGTGGGAGGCATATACATTAATTAATCTCAAATTAAAATCACAAAGACCAACATCTGACAGGTGCCCTCTACATGGAACAATATCCACCAACCAGGACACAAGGACATTAGGGTTAGAAAAAAGTATGCTCACCGTGGAGAACCTATACACACCCAAAGACAACAAAGAAGTACTAAGGGGCCAATATTTTTGAGCAATGCTGATGTCCCTATTAGTGTGGAGCCGGGTATCTTGGATAATTATAATATCACTCTTTGTCTCCTAGAGAAAAGACATGGTAGCCAGCAGCCTTTTATTGTTTTTATACTGTTGACATTCAGGGTGCCTTCTGAAAAATTCTGGAATAACTCCCCCTCTCCCCATCATAAGAAGTAAAAGACAAAGTAAAATGCCCATGATTATTCTGAACTTCTCTTACTTCCCTTTAATTTTGACCTTCTTTTCTTTGTAGACTGCAGATCAGGAGGTCTCCCTTCATTTTCTAAAAAAGGGTCATGCTGCAAGGATGTCAGAGAGAAGACATCCAAGTCCTTCTCTCTCTCTCTTCCCCAGTCCTTTTTTTTCTGTAAAATGTCAAACTTATTCCTTAAAATGAATATCCCCCTTCTTCATCATCTTGGGTTTGGGCTGACCGAGGCTCCTTCTATGATGAGTCACCACCTGAAGATTTTCTGTATTAGGCATGGAAGGAGCAGACATAGAGACAGATACAACATTTCTTGTAGATTCCATAACAGTGTCTGGTTCCCCAGCCTCGGGATAGGTGTGTCCGAGGTGGTAGCCGTGGCTAGTAATTCTTCAGTGTCCATCAGCATTGGGCTTGTCTGGGTTTATGAGTACTGGGCTCTGTGACATTGGATGTTCTGGATCCAGTGGCATTTCTGGCACAGTTGCCACTGAAGAAAAATGTTCTGGGACTGCTGTTTCCTCCTGATCCTTTGGTTCTTCCTTAATATGTGGAGCAGGAGATTCTTCCTCATTGACCATCTGAGGCAGCTCATGCCTGTGTGACCTGGCTGGTCTGGAATCTTCTCTCTGAGGGCCCTCTATCTGGTCATGGTTTGTATAAAAGTCCTGCTGAGCTTATTCCATTGGGTCATCCTTGTTATGAGCAGCCCAAGAATGCCCCAACTCATCACACAAGTTGCACTCCATGATGGTAGTGCATTTCAAACTCAGATGGGCCAGCTCTGCACAGAGACTGTACAGAGAACATTACTTAGATGTGAGGTGGAACCACACCTATAATAAAACTTGGGCTGCCCTTGGTAAAATAGTACCCCCTTGATCCCTCCCCAAAAAGAATCAGTTTCCCAACTGGTGTATTCCAGACTCTGAATGAAGTAGTTGGACCTTTGATCTTCCAGCTACCCATCCAGATATACTTGGAATTTATGCTAGGATCCAGACTTCCAAGGACTGTGCACCTCTGCTGGAGTTAGTGTAAAACATCAACAGTGTTGACCCCTTCATTTCTGAATAATATGGTGACATTCTTCACAGCCAATTAAGTGAAGGGGACTTCAAAGAAAGGGGTCTGTATACTTCAGCCCTGCATACATTTCCAGAAATGATCAAGCCCAGTAGGAGATTTGAAACAGATGTTGAAAAAAGAGTCTTCTATGGCATGGATGAGGGCAAATATTTCTAAACCACCTCATTTCTGTTTTCAATAAAGTTCTTGTCTCAGCACAAAAACATAGAATTTGCCAGCAGATAAGGACTGCTTGGCCCACCTAGTCTGCCCATTTTTACCTGCCTATAACATTACCACAGATCCTACTTGATCTTAGCCCTTTCACCCCCCCACTTTCCCTAAGATTTCCTTATGCCTATCCTACACATTCTTGAATCCTACCACTGTTTTCACCCCCCTCTACCTCCACTTTAAGACTGTTTCAGGAATCTGCCCATTTTTCTGTGAAGAAGTACTTCTTCACATCTCTCCTGAATCTACCCCTTCCAACTTCTCATCATGCTTCTTTGTCTGTGAGCACCTTTTTTCTGAAAAATACTTCCCTCCTGTACCTTATTTACCCCAGTGAGGTATTAAAGGTCTCTATCATATTCCCACCGCTCCCTTCTCTCTTCAAGGGTGTACATATTTAGGTCCTTAAGTCTCTCCTCATAGGGATTCTGATGTAGACCCTTCACCATTTTAGTTGCCCTCTTCTGGACCGCCTCCACTCTGTCTCCTTCCAGAGATGTGGTCTCCAGAACTGAACACAGTACTTTAGGTGGGGTCTTGCTAGTAATCTATACAGAGACAATACCGCCACCCTTTTTCTGCTGGTGATACTTCTCCCTATGTACCCCAATATCCCACTAGCCCACCCAACTTCCTGGTCCCACTGCAAAAATGTGATCAGTCATTTCTTCAATGCCCCCTCTGTAGTGAAGCCTGACCATATTCCATCTTTTAGCATGTTCAGAGGTAGGTCAAAAAAGTCAGAATACTTCTTTTGATCAAGGGGGGAAGGAGCTTTGAACTGATCCCTTGATGTGCTAGGTTTGGGCCAGGAAGGTTTATCAGCTAGAGAGTCCTTTGCAGTAGGTGTACGCTGTAGCAGGTCACTCAGCTTCTGCTGTGATATAGTCACAGGGTTTGAAGGGGGCATAGAGCCTAAAGGGGAGTCCTGTGTAGTTCCAGTAGAGGTCTGCACCTCCAAAACAAACTGTCCAACAAAACAGGGTTAGATTGAATATCTTGGTAAGTAGCAGGAGCCCCAGCTGTAGGCTGTGCCTGAGGAACCTGGACACCACCTGTATTGTCCTTCGAAGGGAGAACACTCCGAATGCAGTTGCATTCCATCTGTTCTCTTTTTAAACAAAACCAGCTCCTGTACAAATATAAAGGAATCTGGATCCTCAACAGAGAAGTGAGGCAATATAGCAAGTCCTCCACTCTCCTCAGAGGCAGTCCCTTGCAAGTCATCGAAGTTAGCAGGGCTTGAATGGAGGGAGGGAAGGAGAAGAGAACAGCTTGCATGGCACCTGTTTTACACCTTCTAGCAAGCCAGCCTTATTTTCAGCTTAAGGGGATATACTTCGTGAAACGTACCCATGAGCATTCACGTGTATGGGCATAGGAATTTACTCAGGGCCACACATTTTTATAGGGGACTGCCAGGGCTCTAACTCAGTCCATCCACATTATTTTCCCAAGCAGTTTGCACCAATTCTTTTAAATATGGGATGCTATCTGAATGTGCTTCATTTTCAGTAACATTTGTTTTCTGAGGCTGGCTGTGGGTTTTGCCTGAGAATGCCATATTTTTTCCATACTTGGACTGAGGAGTAAATTTTCCAAGAGAAAAAGTAAAGATCCCCCACTGCCGCCCACTGTCATTGTCAGAGCAGGTGGCTATTACAGGAGATAGGCTGTAACCTGTGATCTGTTTCAATTTTGCTGTCTGATGGCTCAGCCAAAGTCATAAGATCAGCTGCTACAGTTTACAGCTCTGAGAATGGTCAGGACTCAGGCGCCAAATTTTCAGGACATAACATCATCTCTTTCTAGCTGAGAAACAGGAAGCAGAGCTGGTACTGGGGTTTACATGCTTCATACGGATTCTGTGTTTTTTAAAACTGCAGTGTTCCTCCTCTTTGATGATTAACATCAGTAAAGAAGCATTCTTGTTCTACAAGTCTCACTCCAAACACTGTTCTTCCTGGGGCTCGTCATGGAGCTTCACTGTGACCATGGAAACAACTTCAGCAATCTCAGGGATCTTGGCAGGGTCCTGCACCTTCACCAGACTTGCTGTAGTTGCGGGTAATGTTCCTGTAGGAGGGATATTGGAGTGCAATGCCTCAGGACTGGTTTCAGACACCGTCTTTACTTTTCTCACTACCCACAGGTAAGAGGCTGCTTTTGAGTTCACCCAAAAAACAAAGAGTGCTCTGTAAATTAGAGGTAAGCAGCACGGATTTGGTCGCCCCCCCCCCCAGCCAGACCGCGACGAGTGTCTATGATGTTCTGCAGGGGGCTGCCCCCGGTACTTTCCCTAAACTATATATAACATCTTCTGGGTTGGGCATGACATGAAGGGCGGGCGGTGCAAACACAGTGTGAGTGTGGAATGCTCTGAAATCCAGAGCACCCCTGTCACTCATGACCTTGTTGCATCACCCACATTCCGGCACCCTAATCACGGTGCCCTTACAACAGTATATGCTGCTTCTGTGTTCTTTCTCTGAAGCAGATGACTCCTTACTACTTTCACTAATTGTTGTATTTTGTGCAGACTGCACAACCAGTTTAATTCCAACAACATCTGTAGGGGCTTCCTCAGTACTCCAAGTGGGAAAGGAAGCTAGCTTCAACACCTGGGACACCACAGCAGTTTCCTGCTCACCAGAAATCTCCCTCTCCCTGACAGGAAGCAGCAAAGCCCCCTGCAGAAAAAGTAGGGGAGTTTCCCTGCTGTCTTGGCTAAATTTCCACCGTTCATTAAAATACCACTAACAGCTTAATGTGATTCAATTTCATCTGGTTTCAATCTGCAGCTCCCCCCCCAACCCCGCATACCTCTCAACTTATTTATTTATTTTTTTAAATTTTGATGACTGGGTAGGCCCACTGGGCCCTGAAGGTTCCTTTTTCAGGGGCAACCCGGAGAGACATTACATGTCATTACATGGCATACAAGGTGATACAGACAGTAAACAGGTATTAACTGACATTCAGGTTCAATAGTTACAGTTTTTGACATTGATTCATAACAGTAGAGGCAAACTATCCATAATGGTTTGGGACGACTCTTACAGGTTAGGTAATTGGCATAAGTCTGGGGGGGGACCGTCAGGTGCCATGACATAGGCAAGTGCTTACCTCAAGTAGGTGCACCTTCAGCCTGGTACAGAAGTTCATAAGCGAGAGGGCTTCCTGTATCACTGGTGGAAGTTTGTTCCACAGATGGGGGCTGTGATGAAGAAAGATTTCTTTGCCTGCACAGGTCCTGACCCTGGGGGTTTCTAGCAGAGTCCTACCTGTGGACCTCAGGGTTCGAGGGTTATGTTTGGAGGCTAAGGCAGATGACAGGCTGGGTGGAGCAGTAGGGCTGAGTAATTTAAATGCTAGGCAGAGGAGAGGGTATTGGAGGCATGCTTCAAGAGAAGGCCACTGTAATTTGGCTAGAGTGTCGCAGTGGTGGCTTCTTGAATGGTCCTGGGTAGTGAACCGCGCTACCTTGTTGTATAGAATCTGCATCTGGTGGACCTCTAGCTTGGCCATTCCCTGTATTACAGGGGCTGCATAGGTCAGTGTGGGGAGCAGGATGCTTGAGGCAATGGAGAGCCTGGCTTCCAGAATAAGCTGATCCTTAATCCGATACAAAATGCCAAGTTTCCCATGGATGGTCCTGGTCACTTGTTCCACATGAACATAGACTTTGATGGCAGATAAGGACCGCTAGGCCCATCTAGTCTGCCCATTTCCCTACCTACAGGATAGGCCGCAGATCCTATTTAACCAACAGCCTATATCTTCCTGCCCCCCACAAGAATTGCCTTATGTCTGTCCCATGCATTCTTGAATTCTCCCACAGTTTTAGACTCTACAACTTCCTCAGGAAGGCTGTTCCATGCATCCACTACCCTCTCTGTGAAATAATACTTCCTCACATTTCCCTGAACCCCCTCCTTCAATCTTTTAAATTGTGTCCCCTTGTTCTTGCAGGTCTCTTTTTCTGAAAGATGCTACCCTCTTGGACTTTGTTGATTCCCTTGAGGTACTTGAAAGTTTCTATCATGTCCCCCCTCTCCCTTCTTTCCTCAAGGGTATACATATTAAGCTCCTTTAGTCTCTCCTCATACGGCTTCTCTTGCAGACCCTGCACCATTTTAGTTGCCCTCCTCTGGACTGCCTCTATCCTGTCTATGTCCTTGTGGAGATGGGGTCTCCAGAACTGGACACAATATTCCAGATGGGGTCTCACCAACTGTCTGTACAGAGGGATAACAACTTCCTGTTTTCTGCTGCTGATGCCTCTCCCTACATCCTGCATACCCCCGGCCCTCCCTACTGCCTTCTCACATTGCTTGCTAACCTTAAGGTCATCTGATATGATTACCCCAGGTCCCTTTCCTGTTTTGTTGTTGTTACTACCTCCCCACCCATTGTGTATTCTCCCCTGGGTTCTTGTTTCCCAGGTGCATTATTTTCCCTTTTTGCATTGAATCCCTAGCTGCCATCATCAGACCATTCCTCCAACCTTGCCAAGTCCTTTTCATCCTTTCCACACTCCTTGTGTATCAACCTTGTTGCAGATCTTTGTGTCATCTGCAAAAGGCATACTTTTCCTCCAGTCCCTCTGCAATGCCACTGATGAAGACATTAAAAGGACTGGACCCAATACTGAACCCTACGGTACCCCACTAGTAACGCCCTTTCTTCAGGCGGACTCCATTTACAATTACCTTCTGTGTCCTGTTGTCCAGCCAATGTTTTACCTAGGCTACCACCCTGGGACCCACTCCCAGGCTGGTTAATTTGACTAATAATCTTTTGTGTGGGACTGTGTCAAATGCCTTATTAAAGTCTAGGTAGGCCATGTCACAGCCCTCCTGGTCTACTGCTTTGGTTACCCAGTCAAAGAAATCTATTAGATTGTCTGACATGACCTTCCGCTGTGAACCCATGCTGCCTTGGATCCTGTGCTCTACTGACCTCTAGGTACTCAACTATTCTTTTCCTTCAGAAGTGACTCCATCACTTTCCCTACAGAGGTCAGACTGACAGGTCTGTAGTTTCCTGCCTCTGTCTTGGTCCCACTTTTGTGAAGGGGAATCACATCCACCTTCCTCCAGTCCTCGGGTACCACACCATCCTCCCATGATTTATTAAAAAGAGTAGTCAGTGGTTTCACTAGTTCCTTCCTTAATTCTTTTAGAATTCTGGGGTGAATTCCATCAGGACCCATTGCTTTGTCCACCTTCAGTTTTAGGAGTTCTTGCAGAACCCTTTCTTCTGTGAAAGGACTGGGATCGACCCCCCTATCAAGAGTGCTTCTGTTAATTGGATTAGGCACTTCCCCCTCCTTTTTTGTGAATACTGAGCAGAAATATTCGTTCAGTATTCCTGCTTTTTCACTGTCCCCCTCTGCCCACCCACCGTTCATTCTATTCAGCCTCACTATCCCTCCCTTTGTCTTTCTCCTTCGCTGATGTACCTATAAAGGTTTTATCCCCTTCTTAACTGAGTTGGCTATCTTTTCCTCAGTTTGGGCCTTTGCTATTCTGACTTCCCTCCTGCTTCTTTCTGCCTTAACTGGTACAGCTCTGTCCTGCTCCTTCTGTGTTTCTTCTACTTCTGGAATGCTATCTTTTCTTCCTGACTTTCACAGCCACCTCTCTTGAGAACCATAGTGGCTTTTTCTTTCATTTTGATTTGTTTATTTGCTTCACACAAGGCTTGTTGCCTCTGTGATAGCAGTTTGATAATTCCCCATCGTTGCTCACACTCCTTCTAGCCTGTTTGCTAGTGCTTTTCTGAGGCACTCTCCCATCTTGCCAAAGTCAGCCCTCCTAAAGTCCAGTACCCTCACTTTTGTATGGCTTGACTCTGTAGTAAAGTTTAACGTGAACCACACTGTTTGATGGTCACTTGTCCCCAGATGGCAACCCACTTCTAGATCTGAGATCCTCTCACTGCCCCCGTTTGAGAGTACGAGGTCTAAGATTGCTCCCTCATGAGTGGGTTCAGAAACTAGCTGTCTAATGCCTGCCACCTGTAGGGCGTCAAGAATGGCCCTGCTCTTGAATGTCGCTGCAGCAAATGTGCTCCAGTTAACATCTGGCATATTCAGGTCTCCCATCAACAGTATCTCCCCTTTCTCTGCCATTCTAAGAATGCCTTCCATCATATCCTTGTCCATTCCTTCCCCCTGACATGGGGGTCTGTACACAACCCCTGCGGATTGTGGTGCCCTTTCCAGTCTCCAAGGTGACCCACAGTGCCTCCTCTCCTCCCTGTTTACTCTTTGTTCAGTTGCTTTTATCCTTCCTTTACATAGAAACTACTCCTCCCCTCTTCTCCCCTGTCTCTCTGTAGGTTATGTACCTGGTATGTTAACATCCCAGCCATGGTTCTCTGTGTACCATGTTTCTGTGACTGCTACGATATCCAGGCATCCTCTTCCATTAAGGCCACCAGCTCAGGGAGCTTGTTGCCCAGACTATGGGCATTGGTACTCATTACCCTCCATTTCTGATGGCCTTACCCCCTTTGCCCCATCCCTGTCCTTCTTGCCTTTGTCACTTTCTTCATTTACCCTGCCCTTCTCCCTATCGACACCTCCATGCTGGTGTTTGCCACACTTACTACCATGATTGTTTGGGGGCTAGGATTTTCCTGCTCCTTTCCAGTGCCTCCCCTTGGCTAGTTTAAAAGCTTGCCAATGAAGCATTTAAACCTATCACCTAGGATCCTGGTTCCCTCCCGGACAGATGCAGCCCATCATGCCAGTATAGCTTGCATCACTCCAGGTGGACCCCAGTCCCCAATGAGCCAAATCCTGAGCTCCACACCAGTTTTTCAACCACTGATTGAATCCCATGGTACGGAACACCCTAGCCTCTCCCTATGCCATAGATGGGTAGCACCTCCGAGAAGGTTACCGTGTGTGCTACTTGACTCAAGGCCCTCCCAATTCCACAAACTCTTCCTGCACTTCTCTAATCCCTTTCTTAGCCAGGTCATTTGTCCCTAGTGGACAATGACATCCAGCTCCCTCCCTGTACAGCTGCTCCGGCAATCCTGAGGATTCGCCTCCTGTCCCTCCAAGCCATGGCGCCAGGCAGGCACCTTACCTCCCTCTCCCCTTCCTTGCCCAGTTCTACCTTCCTAACAATGGAGTCCCCCACCAGGAGTTGTTTCCTTCCCCTGCAGGGTCCCCTGCCACCCTCCTGTGGGTCTCCTTTGTGGAGGTTCCCAGCATCCTCCTTGGTCTCCACTGTAGGTGCCTCCATAGAGGAACCACACTTTGCCAGAACGACATAGGAATTGTGAAGAGGTACAACTGGAGGGATGTGCCTCTTGCCCACCACCTCACCTCCCTGAGCCCACTGTGGTCCAACCTGCCTCTTTCTTGGCAACCTCTGAGGCAACGGCAGTGGCACTGGTGGTCTCTGGATGGAAGAGGAGGTCCCAAAATCCTGGCCAACTCAGCCTGGAGATGAGCAACCTCCTCTCAGCCCAGAGAGGTGCCTGCAGATGGGACAACACCGCATCCTCCAGAACATCTCCGGAAGACTGCTGCTCCACAGCCACTGCACTGCACCACTCCAATCATGTCTTATTTCTGGCCCTTAACTGTTTGCAATCCTTACTCTTTCCTCTGTTTTTTCTCTCTCTCCTTACTTTCTGCCTGTGTGCCTTTAAGCTCCTGATTGTCCTGTTCTGAGACAAGAATATCCTATATTTCTCAGTAGACCGCTTACTTGTTCAGAGGCAGACCTCCAGCAGCTGAGGGGCCGGAGGCTACTCTTGCCCTTCTAGGATGGTGGGTCCTGGTGGTTCTGTGATCACTCACTTCCTGCTCCTAAACAGGAAGTTCCTGTTGTCAGTCAAATCCTGTGCCTATAAAAATAGAACTAGCTTTGGGTGAGGGGTGGAGGGGAGGAAGGAGGGCAATATAGTCCCAGTAGAGAGTTCAGTCACACAGCAGTCCTTTCTCCTGGAGTGTTCTGCCAAGCTATTAGCAGAATCTTTCTAAGGCAGTCTTTAAATGTAGCTTTCTTCTAGCTAAGCCACTCCCCTACTTACCAGATCTTTCTACAAGTAATTTAAACCTCACAACAGTTAAGTCCTTTCAGTCACCTGAGTTTACACCTAGATGACTTTTCAGTTACCCATTCAGTTCAGTTAACCCAAACACACACTTTTTTGTTTTGTTTTGTATGTTAGTTTTTTACCCTAAATTAAAGGTCTAAATACAAAAGTTCTTCTACTTTAGTCCCAGCAGAGAAGTTCAGTCACACAGCAGTCCTTTTCTCCTGGAGTGTTCTGCCAAGCTATTAGCAGAATCTTTCTAAGGCAGTCTTTTAAATGTAGCTTCCTTCTAGCTAAGCCACTCCCCTACTTACCAGATCTTTCTACAAGTAATTTAAACCTCACAACAGTTAAGTCCTTTCAGTCACCTGAGATTTACACCTAGATGACTTTTCAGTTACCCATTCAGTTCAGTTAACCCAAACACACACTTTTTTTGTTTGTTTTGTATGTAGTTTTTTACCCTAAATTAAAGGTCTAAATACAAAAGTTCTTCTACTTTAGTCCCAGCAGAAAGTTCAGTCACACAGCAGTCCTTTCTCCTGGAGTGTTCTGCCAAGCTATTAGCAGAATCTTTCTAAGGCAGTCTTTAAATGTAGCTTCCTTCTAGCTAAGCCACTCCCCTACTTACCAAATCTTTCTACAAGTAATTTAAACCTCACAACAGTTAAGTCCTTTCAGTCACCTGAGATTTACACCTAGATGACTTTTCAGTTACCCATTCAGTTCAGTTAACCCAAACACACACTTTTTTGTTTTGTTTTGTATGTTAGTTTTTTTACCCTAAATTAAAGGTCTAAATACAAAACTTCTTCTACTTAGTCCCAGCGAGAAGTTCAGTCACACAGCAGTCCTTTCTCCTGGAGTGTTCTGCCAAGCTATTAGCAGAATCTTTCTAAGGCAGTCTTTAAATGTAGCTTCCTTCTAGCTAGCCACTCCCCTACTTACCAGATTTTCTACAAGTAATTTAAACCTCACAACAGTTAAGTCCTTTCAGTCACCTGAGATTTACACCTAGATGACTTTTCAGTTACCCATTCAGTTCAGTTAACCCAAACACACACTTTTTTTGTTTTGTTTTGTATGTTAGTTTTTTTACCCTAAATTGAAGGTCTAAATACAAAACTTCTTCTACTTTAGTCCCAGCAGAGAAGTTCAGTCACACAGCAGTCCTTTCTCCTGGAGTGTTCTGCCAAGCTATTAGCAGAATCTTTCTAAGGCAGTCTTTAAATGTAGCTTCCTTCTAGCTATGCCACTTCCCCTACTTACCAGATCTTTCTACAAGTAATTTAAACCTCACAACAGTTAAGTCCTTTCAGTCACCTGAGATTTACACCTAGATGACTTTTCAGTTACCCATTCAGTTCAGTTAACCCAAACACACACTTTTTTGTTTTGTTTTGTATGTTAGTTTTTTACCCTAAATTAAAGGTCTAAATACAAAAGTTCTTCTACTTTAGTCCCAGCAGAGAAGTTCAGTCACACAGCAGTCCTTTCTCCTGGAGTGTTCTGCCAAGCTATGGTTGTTGAAGGTGAGACCTTGGTCAAGCGTAAGCCCTAGGTATTTTAAGGAGGGCCCAACTTAAATGCTGGTCCCAGCCAGTAATTTAAGCTGTAGGGAGCCGGTCCTGTCTTGCCCCAGGGATCTGGCCCTGAACAGCATGGCTTTTATTTTGCCTATGTTCAAGACCATTCTGTTTATTTTTAGCCAGTTCTCCAGTGATGTAAGGTCAGATTGGAGTAAGGGTCTGAGAGCCCCCAGGTTATCCGAAGAGTGGTATATGATGGTGTCATCCGCATATTGTACTACTGCACTTTCCCCACAGTGGAGGTTTAGATCATTGGTAAGCAGCGAGAATAGTAGGGGACCAAGGATGGAGCCCTGTGGTACTCCCTCTTTTAGGGGTAATGGGTCCGATAGCGCACCCTTCCAGCTAACTCTCTGGGTGCGGCCAGATAAATAGCTCACGAACCACTTAACAGCCAGGGGGTCTAGGCCTATCTTTTTAAGTTTTACTAGCAGGAGGTTGTGGTTGACAAGGTCAAAGGCCTTAGACAGGTCAATGAATACCACGCCAGTGGGGGTCCCTTTGTCCAAGGCACTGAGTATGTCTGTCATGAGGTTTGTGAGGGCAGTGTCTGTGCCATGGTTCATACGAAAACCATGTTGAGAGGAGGCCAGTAGTTCGTAAGTCTCCAGGTAGTCATTGAGTTGGCTATATATTAGTCTTTCCTGCAGTTTGGCAAACAGACAGAGCAAGGAAATTGGCCTCTAGTTACTCGTGTGTTCCCTGGAGCCACCCTTGTGGATGGGAACCATGTTACCCTGTTTCTACTGGTGTGGAATGGTGCATTCCAGCAGAAATCTATTTATGAACCAGGTCAAAGGTCTGGAGAGGGATTGGGCACCATCCTTGAGCAGCCTGGGATTAATTCCATCAGGTTCACCTGGGCCTTTGATTTTCAGGGCCCTCATCAGAGTTAGCACCTCTTTAGTCCTGACCAACCTGAAGTGGAATAGTGGTCGTTGTAGTATTGGGGGTTTGGTGTCATTGGGTGCCAAGGGGTGAGGGGGTAGTCCAGCCTTATATGTGTCAACATTGGCGAAGTGAAGGCTGAGAGCTGTGGCAATTTTGGGCCATCCTGCACTAGCTTACCAATGACTTCCATAGGGCCTAGTTCAGCCTTGGAGTTTCCTCTGATCAGCTCATTGATGTGAGACCAAACTAGTTTAGTGGTTCCTAAGCTATTTTTTTGAAGGCTGTGACATACTCCCTTTTAGTCCATTTTATTGAGCTCTTGCATTTGTTTTGCAGGGCTTTATATGCCACAAGGTTGGCCGGGAGAGAGGTCTTCTTAAACCTCTTCCAGGCCTTGTCCCGGCTGATCATCAGTGCTTTTACAGTTGGAGAGATCCACTTGTAGCAGCTGCCTTGCACTCTGAGCTTCTTTAGTGGGGCAAAGAGGTTGGCTGCTTTAGTCAAAGAGTTTTGGAAGTATTCTAGTGCCACAATCAAGGAGGGGAGGAGCCTGATGGGTCTCCAGTCCAGGCTATTGAGGTAGTCATTGTATTGTGCCTCCGAGAAATTTGAGTAATCTCAGGCTGTCAATATTCTGGGTTGAACTTTGGGCACATTTTTCCTCCAGATGCAGAATATTGGGGAGTGGTCACTCAGGGCATTGGCCATAAGCCCAGCTTTCTGGATATTGGTGGCATTTGTCACCAGAACCCAGTCCAGGATAGTGTGGTTCCCTGACTTACGATTCAACCTGGTGGGTTTTGAAATAACCTGTGTCAGATTCTCCTCCTGTGTCAGGGACATGAGGTCTTTGTTGGGGTCATGGACCCAATTTAGGTTGAAGTTCCCCATAATAAGCTCCGTGGCAACATCTCTGTTCGTGGATCTGGTGTTGGCCTCTAGGGATTGGAGAGCCGTATTTGGGGGATTGTAGATACATCCTATAGGGAAGTGCTTGGACTGGCCAAGGGTGACCCATATGAATATTGATTCACTCTCTGGGGTGGGGTCTGGCTTCAGAGTTGGGTTTGACACCATTAGGTTGTCTTTTGTGTAGATTAACACACCACCCCCCTCTTTTTGTCTCCCTATCCTTGCAGAAAGAATTGTATCATTGTGCCATGATCTCATGATCGAGGATGTTGGTCTTAAGCCAGGTCTCAGAGATGGCCAGAATATCTGGCTTGTAGAGGTCTAGCCAGGCTTGCACCTCTTGTATTTTTGGTCTGATGCTGCAGACATTCATGTGTGTAATCTTCAAACCCTTGGAGCGTGTCAACAGAGAGTGTCCTGTTTTTTGGGGATTTCCTGAATCTATACTCCCTGTCCTGAAGTCCCTACTTGCTTGCTTCTTTTCCAGATTTTTTAGAATGCCAGTGTAAGCCTATTAGATCTGTTTAACTCTTAGGCTACCGACAGAATTAGAAAGCATAGGAATTCTGGACTGATACATCAGTCAATGGCACAGCAAGGGTTAAACTGGTCCAAGCAGAAAAAAGCAGGTTGTAGAAGACACCCCTTCCCCAGCATTCCACAGGCTCATCTGTTTCTGTAATGAGACTCTTCTGGGAAATACACACACTGCACTCCAATACAGTAAATTTATGTTCAGTTAAGTTTGGAAATTAATAACACTGGATCCTTAAAAGCCTGGAAATTAACTTAACACTGGATCCTAAAAAAAAAAATTTAGCAATGCCATGTTCCACTTTAGTTTCAAGTAGGTAAATGAAGAGAAAATGACAACAGAAACATGCAAAACATTTGCCTGCATGTTTGTATTGTGACATTTGGTAGTATGCAATTGCATTTGACATTTAAAAAGCACAAATTAAAGATACTTTACATATGTACAGTGCACTACATTATGTGATGTTCATGTCATGCAATGGCGTGGCAGCATGCTGAATAAAATATGGTGTCCCTGACTTTGGTCATTTGTCCCTGATTTTTAGGGGGGAGTGTCCCTGATTTTGGTCCTAGCAGGTTGAGAGGTATGTTCCCCTCACTCCCCCCCCGCCCACAGGATGAGGCTGAAAATGGGCAGACTTACCTAGCCCTCCTACCCCAGTCAACAAAAATTAAAAGAAGAAAAAAAATTTCTAAACTCTGTTATTTCTAGTCAGTTTGACCACTAATCAGTCCTGTATGGGGCTCATAACTATTTATGTGGGGAATTCTCACTGATCGAGCAATTGAAGTAATAACAGATGGGTACCTTGCTGCAGAAATACTTTTTACTGCTTCATTAGAATCCTGAAATACAGCCTTCACTGGTAGTTTAGCAAAGCAAGGCACTAAGTTATACATGATTATTATGCTTATTCCGAGGATCTAAATTTTCTGTGGCCCTTAAAATTGCTTTTGCTGAGTCAGCATCTCTGATTCTAATATCCCCTTGTTCCCCATTTGTGCTTAGGCACAGTATTCTGTTAAATTCTATGATTCATTTATTCCCCAGTTTAATCCACAGAAAATTCCTCAACAAATTGCAAATTGATTTTAGAAACATAGAATATGACGACAGATAAGGACCGCTTGGCCCACCTAGTCTGCCCATTTCCCTACCTGATGGATAAGCTGCAGATTCTAGTTAATTAACAGCTTACTTCCTCCTACCCCCCACTAGAATTGCCTTATACCTGTCCCATGCATTGTTGAATTCTCCCACTGTTCCTGACTCCACAACCTCCTCAGAAATGCTGTTTCATGCATCCACAATCCTCTCTGTGAAAAAAATACTTTCTAACACTACCTCTGAGCCTTCTCTCCCTCTATCTTCAAATTGTGCCCCCTTGTTCTTGCTCATCTCTTCTTCTAAAAGATACTACCCTCTTGGACTTTGTTAATTCCCTTGAGTGGCAAGTAATCAGATTCTGTAGGTGTCTTTCAGCAGCAATATTTGTTAGTTGCCAAAAAATTTAATCATTGTTTTTTAGCAATAATATTCTATTGGCATAATTAGATTAATCACCTGCTTATTTTTATTTCATGCTAATATTTTTAAAGCAGCAGTATTTGTTAGTAACCATATAGTTTTTTTCAGCAATGATGTTTGTCTAGCAAAAATATAAAGATACACACATTTCATTTATTTCATTCTTGAACCAAGATACAGGATTTTGAAGCTTTTAAAAGTTCCCACTCCCATGCCATGCCCCCTCATGACAAAATTAAATATCTTGGTACAGAGCTGTGCTGTTTACCATCAGAAACAAGTGGTTGCACCATCCTAATACTCTTATGATATAAAACTAGCATGTATATTCAACAGGTAACCTCAGTGGAAGAGATTTTTAGAAATTGCACGTGGCAGCCATCTTTAATTATGTGAGTCATTAATTACAAAACTAGCTGTAAAAGCTGTTTTAACAACATCTGAGAAAAGTAAAAATACCCTGACTATGATTCTTAGGATGTCAGAAGTATGTTTTTGTTATAAAACTGTATGATATTTTTTTTGGCTGACTAACAAATACTGCTGCTTGAAAACAGCTTTCATTACTAAATTTAGAATGAATAACTCAAGTCATAAAAGATGGCCCCCACTGGCAATTTTTAAAGATCCCTTTCTTTTATGTTATTTTGTAACTTTGCATGCTGAATTCACTCTGTGATGTATGAGGAGGATATGAATACACATTTCTGAGTGCAAATAGCACGACACAACACAAAGACATTTAATTTATTTATTGCGGATGTGGCCAGAGAGTAGTAACTTAAAAACTTCAGAATCACATATCACAGTTCAGCCATGAAACGCATATCTCAGTTCAGCCAGGAAATACAATGAAAGAAAAAAAATGGATATATTGATGATTTTGCCAGACATGCATTATTGATAAAAAACTATATAATTAAATGTTTTTTCGCTAACAAATACTGCTGTTACAAGAAGGCCAACAATAAAATTATCTGTTGTGGAGGAATCATAACTGTATTCTTTTTTCCTTCTTTTTCACATTGTTCTGTTATTTCTGTAATATTTTTTTTATAATGGGAAGGCTTTGCCCATAGTTCAATGTGGGGAATAGCTCCTGCCACAACCTTTACTTAAGCCCTATGCTAACCGCACCTCCCTTGCTTAGAGAGTGTTTTTCGTCCTAGGTTTCCTGCGTGGCTTGTGTGGCTGTGCTTCCTTTCACCTTGCTGCTGCATCTGTTCATTTTGTTTCTCTCCCATGCTATGCCTTCCTCCCTCCCGTCCAATCTCATTTTTCCATTGTTTGTACATACCTGCTGTTCCTGTTTCTGGCTGGTTTCCTCTTTGGTGGCTCCTGCCACTCCCTCATCCCGTCGTTTGTTCGTTCGTTCCTTCCTTCCTTCCTTCCCAGTTGCCCTGGGTTCCTCCCCTTTCTGTGTTTTTCTTTTTGGGCTGTTCTGATGCCTTCTGAGCATCCCCGCTCCTGCTCTGATGCCTTCCAGGTATCCCCGCTCCTCCCCACGTCCCTGTCCTTCCTTAGCTCTCTTCCGCATGTACTTCCTCTTCCTGTCCGCCCACTAGCATCCCCATCTCCTTGACCTCAGCTGCCCGTGGACTCCTCCTCCTCCTTACCTGGAATCTCGATTGAGGGCAGGCCTTGCTCTTCCACTCCTCATTACCACTCCACACCTGGCAGAAGGGAATCTAGTTTGTTGTTTCCATGCCATCCCTACATAGTAAGTACCTCATAGTATTTCATCAGCAACCATTGTGCGTTTACAGGCATGCATACTTTCTGCATTGCCCCTTGCTCTCATTAGTTCTATATTTAAACTGAGCCTTCTCTTCAACCAGTAATGATTTCATTTCTGGGACAACTAATCTACCTAGTGTAATGACCTGGACACCCTGTTCCTCACATGGAGATTGTTGCTATTTTGTTCACCACCACCCTCATCTTACGGACATGTCTCTGGATTTAGCTTTCTAGTCAAGATGCACGTTAGCAGTAGCTTGAGTTTCCTTTCAGCTACTTTTTCTTAGCTCCATGAAAAAAAGGGGAGGAGGGCGCCTACCATAGGCCATCTTGTTATTTACACTGCTTTGGCATGCGGTACCATGCTTGTTTTTTTTTTTGCCCAATCCTCCATTCTCATTTTATTTATTTTACCACATCCCTGGTTGCTCATGATACCCAACTCTGCTGGGCTATTTGTGATATCCCTTCAAGACGAAAGGGGAAGCTTGCCTCATGCTACAAGCTCCACAACCCATACACCTCCCCTTCCTCCTCCCCTGCAGCCTATACCCTCACTTGCTATAATTGCCTTATGCCTGCCCTCATTCATGCCTTTGTCCTGCCAGTTCCTCTCCTCCATTTAAGCTTCAAAGCAGTTCCCCCATACTTTATGCCCTGTCTATATGTATCCCATAACTACCACCCTGTGTACATCTCACCATGTCAAGTACTGCTTCCTCATCTTATTTCTGCTTCATGTCTTAATTCTACTCTATCTTTGCAGCAGCATTTGTGCCTTGCCAGCCCATACCAGCAGTATTCTGCACTATGTCCCTAACTCGTACCTTCTGAGGTGCTGAGCAAAGGTAGGCTTCCCTCTGTTTATCGTGGATGGGAGTTCATGCCATTCACTGCCTCCTATTACCTACCAACTTGACATCCTCCATCCCTAACTCTGCTTAGCAGCATCAAGTGAAGGTCAGTTCACCCTGACTACCAGGGATGGAAGCCATGTCTACAATCTACAGACTGTACTGTACTTTCTCTGCCTCCTACCAGTTGCCACTTCCCTTTGGGAATGGAACTTCTATGCCCATGGAACTCATGATTCTTACTAATCTTGCTTACCTCAAGTTCTCATCATCCCACCTCAGCCGTCCCCAACAGGTGTTTGACTCTCTGTTCTACTGCTGCATTTATGCATTCTCAGCCTGATACTCGAATGACAAAGAACCTTGGTGTGCAAGCACTGAGGCAAAGGTTACTCCAAAGGGCATTGACCAGAAAGCCAGGTTTCAAAGAAATACACAATCACACATACTCCCATAATGCAAAGCATCATGGGCTGTATATGCATATCACCACAAAATGTTATGCTGGCTCAACTTTAAGCAGAAATGCATAGTGCGGAAAGGTCACTCACACAGTTTGCAAAGGGTACCAACAGAAGACATACACATGTTTTGTCCTACCAGAACTCATCATTGTGCCTCATCTGTATGACACCCCAGTGGAATGAACCAGCTACCGTAAGTTGGTCTATCTGGGTTGGGTTGTGGTGAGCCCAATAAAAACAAAAAAACAAACTAAAAGACAAAGAACCTTAGCGTGCAAATACTGAGGCAAGGATTCCTCTAAAGGGCATTGGCCAGGAAGCCGTTTCAAAGAAATACAGAATCACACATACTCCCATAATGCAAAGCATCATGCATATCACCACAAAATATTATGTTGGTTCAACTTTATGTAGAAATGCATGGTGCTGAAATGCCATTCACACAGTCTGCAAAGGGCACCAACAGAAGACACAGAAGCCAAGTTTCAAAGAAATACAGAATCACACATACTCCCATAATGCAAAGCATCATGCATATCACCACAAAATATGCTGGTTCAACTTTATGCAGAAATGCATGGTGCTAGAAGGCCATTCACACAGTCTGCAAAGGGTGCCAACAGTAGACACAGACACATGTTTCATCCTACCAGGACTCATCCGTGTGCCTGGTCTGTATGACAGACCCAGTGGAATGAACCAGCTACCCTAAGTTGGTCTATCTGGGTTGGGTTGTGGTGAGCCCAATAAAAACAAAAAAGAAACTAAAAGACAAAGAACCTTAGTGCATAAGCACTGAGGCAAGGGTTACTCCAAAGGGTACTGGCTGGAAGCCAAGTTTCAAAGAAATACAAAATCACACATACCGCCATAATGCAAAGCATCATGGGCTGTATATGCATATCACCATAAAATATTATGCTAGTTCAATTTTAAGCAGAAATGCATGGTGCCGAAAGGCCTCTCACACAGTCTGCTACTCGAATGCTGCTTCCCTTTGGGAAATTGACTTTGCCTGCCTGGCTTTCCCCATCATTTCTAGTCTGCTGCCTCACTCCACAGTTCTATTCCACTAACTTCCATGACCGGGAGCCTGACTACATCTTAGACTGTTTCCACTGTCTACGTCTTCTTCCTGATACAGGTCACCACTTCTCTTTGGGATCGGGACCACTGCACTCCACCTGCCTTCCACCTTGGCTTTGACCTGTTGATATCAATTGAATGTCATCTCATCGACATCGAGGACTGGTAGCCTGTTCCCGGATTCACTGGGTCATAATATTCTCCATCTTGCTCAGTCACCACTTTCCATCTGAAAGGACTTCAGTAACAGCATGCCTTCCGCCTTCTACCTCCATAGAGTGGGATTGAAGACTAGTTCTCTGTCCTCATTTCCCAGGCCTGGAAGCTCATTTTTACAATCACTTGTTTCAATCTTGCCTGCTCTCCCCTGGACTGGTTCTGGCTGCTCACTCCTGGACTTGAGTATCCCCAAATGTGCCTTCCCCTTAACCATTATCTGGAGTGTCATGCTCTTCATCTCACCTCACTTACCTTGGTTAGAAATCTGCTTCAGCTCCTGCTGGTCCCTCCTTCTGCAATTTTCCTATTATTCCTTATTCCTGCTTCCCTCCAGACTCAGGACCCCTTACTCCAACTACCATCCATCCTTCTTCACTAGTCACCATTCCGCTCATTCATGGACCATCAAGTTTGAACCCCTTGGCCTCCTGTTTTGAATATTGCTAGCTGGTCTGGTATCTGTTTCCCTCCAGTTCATCTGCCTCCAGTAATTCTCTGCTGCAGGTCACCCTCCCAATTGATGTCCGAGTGTATTTCTCCTTCTGACATGGGAACTTTATTATTATTCACTCCAATACCTTTCTGTCCCTTCACAGGTTGTTCAAAGCCTTCTTCACATGTAGAACTTATGACCATCAACCCGGTTGCTCTTCATACTTCGCTTCGCTCCTTGGCCCTCCATGGATCATCTTCTAGTGACTGCTACAGATTTCCTGCATTCTGCTGCTATTCGCTGGGGTGCTGACCTGGTCCTGTTCCTTCCTGCACAGTGTGTCATCTGGATCCACTTGCCTTGGCACCTTTCTGGACCTCTCCTTCTACTCATCAGGATTTACACCGGACCTTCATTCCATCTTCAGATTGCACTCCTTTCATCTCCGCCTTGCAGGCTCAGGACTTCATTATGTGTACTGTGGCTCTTTAGGGCATCCTACCATATCCCAGGCCAGTATTCCTACTCAGGCAACTTCTACCCTCAGTTATTCATTGCACACTCATACTCTGGCCATCCCTACCACTCCAATTCACTACTCGATGGATCACTGTTCCTTTCAGTTGAGAAATCTACTTCTAGCATGCATTCTTTGGCAACATGCCTCAGAAACTCTTACTTAATTTACCATTTTCCATACTATCCAATCAGCTCCTCTTGATCACTCTGGACTCTCATTTGTATGGACACTAGAAACATACATGTCTCTCTCCACTGGATACTCCCAACAGATTTTGCCCATTCAGTCTTCGTGGACCATGCCTCACCGGGTATCCTCTCACATGGTAAGGATGTAATTTCTCCTGTTATGCTCCGACTTACCCTCCATCATCACTTCTCTGGATCCCGAGACTCACATGATACATCATGGCACCTTGGACATTACCTACTTTCAGTCTGCAGCTTTCTACCATCATCAAATTTGCTGATTATGTTATCAGACTCCTACTTCCTCAACAGACTCTGCTTGTTCTAAGAACTCCCTAGCTGCTTTCAGATTATCCCTCATTGAATCTTTGCCACCTAACTGCTTACAAATGCCACACAAACCAAACCATCATTTTTGGTTCCTGGACATCACCATTCCTCATACAATTATCTGCACTTCTTGATCTAGTACCTTCAGTCGGTTAATTGCCCTTCCAGCAGACCCTTCAGCCTCTCTTCCATGAACTATCTACATTAATCTCTCCAGTAAAGACCATCACCGAGAACAGGTTTTTCCTATTTTCATCCAGAAATCCGCAACTGTTAAGCCTATATGCTCTTCAACATATCTGCCTCCAAGCTCCTCTCAAAGACATTGGATTACCTTTAAATCTATCCAACCATAAGCCACTACCGTGCATCTCATGGACAATCACACAGCAGAAATACCTGTATCTACTTCAACTAGCATACCCGCCAAGTATACAAGTATATTTATGACATTGTGCCCAAATACGTCATACATTCCATAAACCAAACATCTATTCAGTCTCTATACATATTCAATTAACATCAGGCACAGCATCTGCAAATGTTCCTCTATTTGTATACTAGTCACTTAAGGCAATCCTCCTATCAGGCATGCACAGACTCTCCTCCACTCATTTCTATTGTATGGCTGCCTACTTAGCTACTCATTGAGTACTGCTACATTCTTTGTCTCCAGACTTTACCTTGACAGTCAAACCTTACACAGGTTGGATCACTCATCTACAACTGCACAACTCATTGCAATTCCCACCGTTCACTGTCTGGTAGCATATCGATCAAATCATGCTCTCCTGAATCATTACGCCCCCACAATCCCTTGGACAAGCATCCTTCATCCTCTTGGAAATCTGGACTCCATTTGCCATTCCTCAACTGGATCTGCTTCACACTTAGAATTCTACTGTTCCTTCAGAAAAGACATACTTTCCATCCTCAGGATCATCAGTCCATCTACATTGCACATAGATCGAAGAAGGACCATCATCAGCAAGGCACTCAAAGACTCTTTTTTACTCATTTTCCACTTCACGGAAGCTTTCTTAGTGACTCTTAGCTCATTACCAATTCCTTGCCTCCAGACCATACCTTGAAAGTTGAATCTTACTCAATTTTCTATCATTCACCCACAATTTTTCGTATCATAGTAGGTCCACCCTCCACTGCCTAGTACTTATTGATTAATCCATGCTCTCTCTGCTTAGTATGTCCATGCAACCCCCTAAGGACAAGCATCCTTCATCACATCAGAAATCTGGACTTCATTCGCTCTTCTCTAACTGGATATGCTTCACACTTAGGATTTCACCGCTCCTACAGTAAGATTGATTCTTCAACTTCAGGATCATCATTTAATTGGCATCGTCCATGGCTCAAGGATGGACTGTCGTATCTCCAAGAAGATCACCTTCCCTAACTTAGCTATGGTTAGAACCTAGGTCCTTCTCCTTTTAGCATGCCCAGTAGACGGGTAGACCACTGGCCATGGGTCCTAAGAGGTTTCCTCCACCTGGGGGGATTTCCTCTCCCGAGTGCCATGGCTTCATACTCTCTGTGAGTTGGAGAAGGTTATCTTTTTGGACCTGCTGTTCCCTATAAATTACTACCTACATACCTACTACTGAAGGGTAGGAATAGAGTTAAGCCACAAAAAGTACTATAAGTTACTCAAGCACTATATACCCCATTGCTATTCCACAAACATTGAATGGGAGGACTTTGCCAGTGGTTCAATAGCTCCTTCCACAACCTCTGCTTAAGCCCTATGCTAACTGCACCTCTCTTGCTTAGGGAGTGTTTTTCATCCACCACCATCCCACCTCCTTCTCACCCTTGTTCTTGGGCCTTCCATTTCCAACAAATTACTACCTACATACTTACTACTCAAGGATGGAAATAGAGTTAAGCCACAAAAAGTACTACAAGCTACACAAGCACTACATACCCCATTGCTATTCCACAAACATTGAAATGTAGTCTTTTGAGGGTTTTAAATAATTTGGAAATAGTGACTGGAGAGTTACAGGCAATTCAATTATTATATTACTTTTTTGTAATCAGTCTTTTTTCAAGAACTGGGTAAGAATCTTTGACAATTCTGCTTCTCTTTTTGCACATTTCTAGGTGATGTTTGGTAATCTTTATTTTCTCCCAATAATAAATATCCATTTGTCCACCAATATTGCTTGGCTGGGTTACTTTATCCAGCATAAGACCAATTTTTCTTGACATCCTGCCCAGTTTTGAAATTTGATAGGTTAGAGGTTACAGACCATCAACAGTCATTTTCAAATGTTCTTAGACTGATGGTGATGGTCCATTTTGTATATTTTCCAGTTCTGTTAATAAAAATACACTTGACTGGTCTAATTCAGAGAAATATTGGTGCAAAGTACACTTATTATCCTTTAGTATCATAGTCATTTGGCTTTTATGGTTATCATAGTGTCATGTCATAGTGTGTCATAGTGTATCATGTTATCATCGCAGTGTCAGTGGCTCAGTAGGTAGCACACTCGCCTCTGAGGCTGGGAGATCAGAGGGCTGTGGGTTCAGTTCCCACATCTGGCACTTGGGTTAATATCCCAGTACTGACACTGTAGTGCAGCATGAAAGGGGTGCTGCACTTCTGAGGTGCCATCTTTCGGATGAGACGTTAAACCGAGGTCCCATCTGCCTGGATTGGTGGTAGTTCAGGTGGATGTTAAAGATCCCATGGCACTTATCGAAAAAAATAGGGGAATTTCCCTGGTGTCCTGGCCAAATTTCCCTCATTCACTAAAAATACCACCAACAGCTTAATCTGGCTCAAGGTCAGTTGGCATTCATCTGTATCCCCCTCCCCCGGGTCGTGCCTGAAAATAGGCAGGATTTGTCTAGTGCACTTACCCGGTCAACAAAAGCTAAATAAATAAAATAAAAATCATGAAATAATCCATCCAGTGCTCTAAAGATAGATAACTGAGGTGGGTACTTTTTGGGCACTCTTTTTAACAGTATTTTTAGCTCTATGGATTTGATTTATATTAAGTATATTTGGTATTAAAGTCTGGTGCTTGTTACAGTTCTCAGACTGTTGTATTTCATTGTCGATATTTTTATACTGAGTTATCTAGATGCGTTGAAAACGATATTGGGATATGCAGGTAGCAAGCTATTGAAGGTAGGGTAATCAACTAACTACAAATAGAGAAGGGACGGGAGGAAAAGGCTGAAGGAATGAGGCAGAAGGGTACAGGCTAAGTTCAGTTGTAATAAAGGTAAAGCATGTAAGCAACATGGGATTGGTGCAGTGTAACAGGTGTGGAGTTGCAGTCTTTCGGGACACATTCTGGAAACTGAGGTGATGCTCCATTTGCATGTACCTCTCTGGATAGAGGGCAGAGGTCAGTGGACTCTGAGCCAAGCTGGCAAGGATGCAGAGGATCTTTTGCCTCACCCAGTTGCCACGTAGCCTGCTGCCACTGCCTCAGAGGATTCCTAGACAAAGGCAGGATGACTGGACCTTGGTGGGCTTTGGGAGGGTGGGGGTAGTGGGTAGGGTACACACTCCTCAGCCTATGCCACCACAAAGTTCCTTTGCCATAATGGCATGATGGGGCAGTTGGGAGGAGGCACCTGATGGGGTAGCAAGGTAGGATGTGAAGGTTCTTGGAAGAGGAGGCCCCAGTGTCTTCAGTCAAGTAGGAAGCAGCTGCTTGTGGGTGACTCTGCCATTAGGTGGATAGACCTGGGACAGGAAAAAGAGAGGAGTTGGAGGTAAGGTGCCTACCTGGTGCTTTTGCTTTGAGGGATGGAGAGCAAATCATGAAGATCGCTAGGGTGGCAGGTCATGAGAGGGAACTGGATGTCATCTACCTGAGGACTAATGAGGCTGTGAGGGACAGAGCAGGTGCAGTGCAGGGTAAGTTCAGGAAACTGGGGAGGGTCCATAAGCAGGTAACATGCACAGTGGCATTTGCTGAGGTACTACCTTTGTAAGGCTGAGGGGAAAATAGGGCACTCCACACCTACAACAGTTGGTTAAAAGCATAGTGCAGTGAGGAGGGTTTCAACTTAATTGGGGATTGGGGGACTACAGGAAGGATATAGGCCTCTACAGAGGCAATGACCTGCATCTTTCTGGAAAGGGAACCACAGTCTTCAGTGCAAGGTTTAAATGTTACTTGGATTAACATTTAAACTAGCTGGGGGGGGAAGTTGTATTACCAAAGGAGGCCTAAACTGCTCCCACTGCAGGCTGAAGCAACAAGGAGGAAGGGCCTCAGGGGGAAACCCCAGGGCAGGGGTGCAACATGAAGGTGGTGTAGACAAAGTGGAGGATAAGTGTGTAAGACCAAAGGAGGCAGATAGAGAGGTGTAGTGGAAACAAGAAACAGAAAGAGTAATGAGAGAAGAGAGGAGTCATGGGAGTTATGTGGAGTAGCACAGGCAGAAAGGGGGGAGGAAGGGAGGTGTAGGCAAGGAGAGACAAAGGTTTGGAGAGTTATGTGCACCAACACAAGAAGTTTTGGAAATAAAATTCTGGATCTTGAGGCATGGCTTAGCCTTGGAGCAGGATGGCTGCTTAAGTGTTAAGCTCTTCTCACTGTGGGACAGAATCCTAATCATCCGACCTTTGGAGATTATTTCTGCATCCTTTTCTCAGCCACAGTAGCAGAGGGATGTACCTACATCTGATTTCTGCCTTATTTCCTACATTGGATGGTAGATTGGCTGTTTAATCCGGCTTGTTTTGTGATCCCTTAGGCCCACCCACTCTGACTACAACTGACTCTGCAAAAATGAAGCACATGTTCAGACAATTGCTAGAGCAAATGACACAAATGACTTTAGCAGTCAACAATAACACTCAAACACTGCAGTCAATTGAAATTAGACTTTTTCAGACTGAGAGGCATCTAAAGGCACATGCGCTGCCATACAGGATCTCTTGGCCATAACAAGAGAGCAATCTCAGCTAATCCAGACTCTTCAAGAGAAAGCAGTTGTAGCAACAACTTGCAATTTCTTGGCTTTCTGGAAGGCTCAGAAGGCTCAGAACAGAAGGATTCCACCAGCATTCTGCAGTGCACCTTCCCTCAATTACTTGATCTACCTCCTGGCACTGCCCTACAGATTGAGTGGGCACACCGCTCCTTTGCTCCCACTCCATAGCTCGGACAACACCCGCGCCCTATCCTGGCTCACTTTCGGGACTTTTTCGCCAAAAGGACTAGGTCACTGCTGTGACCAGAGATAAGGGGCAACTTAACTAGAATGGCCAGAGAGTGCAGATTTTCTAGGATTATACCCGGGAGTTTTCAGAGCAGTGAAAGGTCCTCACAGAATGCCGGAAAATCCTTCACTGACAAAATATCCCCTTCACTTTGTGTTACCCTGCCACTTTGTGGGTCATGTACAATGGCAACCCCCTTCTGTTCTCTATCCCAGTCTAATGGATTTTCTCAGGAGAACCTTCTCGGAGGACTTCTGAGGCCTGGGTACCCCTTTTGCTGCAGACTGCTACTCACCAGCCAGTGGGGAGCAAAACGAGGGATTTTCCTTTTTTGCCTCAACAGCCCGTCCATTCAGAGGTCCTAGTTTATGAGGCCTCCCTTCCTCCACGGAACAAGAAGAGCCACACTCCATACAGACATGAATGGTGGCAGCACCCTGCGGATAGGAAGAAGGGGGAAGATCAAATGGACTATGATTGAGTAGATCTTCAATGCTTTCATTCCCCCAATCACTTTGCCGTGCTGCAGGACTCCACCAAGAAGATCTCCCAGAATGGAGGAGCAGGCTCGCCTAACATATCATGGGTTGCACAAGCCCATTGCAAGGCCAGAAGTCATGGGCTGCTATTGTGGCAGCCAGTCTAATGCAGGAGTCGGTGGACAGCAACTCACAGACCACTCCTCCGTGCTCTTCTTGCCATGAGAAGGATGCCAATCAGGTAAACAGGAGCCGCCAACCCAGGCAAGAGACAATACCCCCACATGAACTGCCAGATAAGTGCCTTTCACTTTGTTAGGGTGTTGTGGTGGGGGGTGCATGAGAAGCTAGGGGCCTTATGCCTGTTAGGGAACTCCTGGTCTTCTCCTTTATGGCCCCCTTCCTCTTCTCCCCGACAGGTCACCCAGGTGGAAGTCTTGGGATAACTCCCCCCCTTGGAACCCCCTTGGACTCAGGCCACTTTGGGCCACACTGAATTTTGAACTGCATATCACAATTGGAGGCTGGACATTGATGGGTTTATAATGATTTGACAAGGGTTGGTCCATTCCACCCTTGAACTGTAACTTGTCTTCACTATATGCCTCTTATTGTATATACTGTTTCTAAACTTGCAATGTATGTATTCTGGTGTGTTCTCTGTATATTTATTATTGTATATCATGTAATTTCTTGTAATGTATGTATATCTGACATGGAGGCTTTGCAAAGGAGTCCTTGACTCAAAGGTTGTAATTCTGATTCCTTCAATAAATAAATAATTAACTGTCAGTGCAGAGTATCCATAAGGTTGTTAGGGTCAACAGATCAAGTGCAATATAAAGTGAATGTGCAGAATAATATACTAGATTAATACATTAAGCAGCACACACCATCCTTAAGCAATACCCTCAGGCGCCAGGTCCACCACTATGTCCTTCTCCCCCCCCAACTCCAGACTTGCACTGGCAGTGGGGGACTGGAACAATTACTAGGATTTGGGGATTTCAGACCCTACCCCATTTTGACCTGGCCTGCCTTATTGCTCTACGTCGATACTGACATAGGCAGACCCCCATGACCTCTCTTAATACCCTAGGTCATCTGGTTTCTTCACTAGTGTGAATATTCTGAGAAGCTGCCTACAATGTGAGATGCTTCAAAATAGGGGTACCCCCCATAACTGTAGCACCCACAGTGTGTTAACTATCTCTTGGGTTGTCCTTGACCTGTGCTTAGCTGAGTGTCAGCTGACAGAGCATTTGCTCTAGCCCCACCACAAGAGGAAAACAGGTGGCATTGGCAATGGGATTTCTGGCCTTACTATGTCTCTCTGGTTAGCTGGACTCTCATTCGTCTGTACGGATGTGTTACAGTATATGTGCTGTTTTCTCCCTTTATGTATGGTTCTTGTTTATAAGCCAGAAAACATGTTTGAATATCTTATGGCAGACTTACTTATGGTATAAGTGTTTGTTTCAAGCAGGTATTGCTGATGTTTTCCTGCATGGGATGTTAGCTGGCCTCTAATGATACTGGTTACATATCCCGCAGTACATCGCTTTTTTCTGTTTTGGACCATGGGTGGCCTTCATGGTTACACCTGGAACGTTCGGGGATTAAATACCCTGGTAAAGCATAAACAGGTGTTAGCACACCTTAAGAGGTCGAGGGCTACGCTGGCATTCCTGCAGAAAACTAAACATATGAAGCAGGACCATGACAAGCTGGCTAGGAATTGGGTGGGACAGGTTTTTTCCTCCTCGGCCCCCACCATAAAAAGAGGAGTGGCCATACTTTTACATAAATCCCTTAAATGGTCTCCTACCCAACTTAACAAGCATTTGTCGATGCCGAATATTTGCTTGCTGGTATTAGCATTGGAAATGCAGGAGTTAGACAGATGCAGAAATGCAGGAGTTAGACAGATGCAGAATAAGAATGGCAAATGGGGACTGAGAGAGGATCTCAGATCTAGAAGTGGGAACCCATCTGGGAACAAGTGACCATCAAACAGTGTGGTTCATGACAAACTCAGCTGTAGAGTCAAGCCATACAAAAGTGAAGGTATTAGACTTCAGGAGGGCTGACTTTGTCAAAATGGGAGAGTGCCCTAGAAAAGCACTAGCAAACAGGCAAGAAGGTGGGGTGGAGCAACAATGGGTAAACATCAAAACTGCCATCACAGAGGCAACAAGCCTTTGTGTGAAACAAATAAACAAATCAAAATGAAAGAAAAACACTATGGTTCTCAAAAGAAGTAGAAGGGAAGGTTAGGGAGAAAAAGACAGCATTCAGGAAGTATATGGAAACACAGAAGGAGCAGGACAGAGAATTGTATCAGTTAAAACAAAAGGAAGCTGGGAAGGCAGTCAGAATAGCAAAGGCCCAAACTGAGGGAAAGATAGCCAACTCAGTTAAGAAGGGGGATACAACTTTTTATATGTACATTAGGGAGCGAAGAAAGACTAGGGGAGGGATACTGAGGCTGAATAAAGAGGAGCGTGGGTGGGCAGAGAGGGACAGTGAAAAAGCAGGGATACTGAACAAATACTTCTGCTCAATATTCACAAGGGAAAAGGAGGGGGAGGTACATAATCCAGTCAATAGAAGCACTCTGGATAGGGGGGTTGATATCAGGCCTCTCACAGAAGAAAGGGTTCTGAAAGAACTCCTAAAACTGAAGGTGGACAAAGCAATGGGGCCTTATGGGATTCACCCCAGAAATCTAAAAGAACTAAGGGGAGAACTAGTAACACCACTGACTACCCTTTTTAACATATCATGGGAGGATGGTGTGGTACCAGAGGACTGAAGGAGGGTGGATGTGATTCCCCTTCACACAAGTGGGAGCAAGACAGAGGTAGGAAACTACAAACCTGTCAATTTGACCTCAGTGGTAGGGAAAATGATGGAATCACTTCTGAAGGAAAGAACTGTTGACGACCTAGAGGCCAGTGGGGCACAGGACCCAAGGCAGCATGGATTCACAGTGGGAAGGCCATGTCAGACAAATCTAATCAATTTCTTTGACTGGGAGACCAAAGTAGTAGAAGAGGCAGGGGTTGTGCACATGACCTACCTAGAATTTAGCAAGGCATTTGACACAGTCCCACACAAAAGATTAATAAACAAATTAGCCAGCCTGGGAGTTAGTCCTAAGGTGGTAGCCTGGGTAAAACATTGGCTGGACAACAGGACACAGAGGGTAATAGTAAACAGAGTCGACAGTGAAGAAAGAGGGGTTACTAGTGGGGTACCGCAGGGTTCAGTACTGGGTCCAGTCCTTTTTAATGTCTTTATAAGTGACATTGTAGAGGTACTGGAAGGAAAAGTATGTCTCTTTGCAGACGACACAAAGATCTGCAACAGGGTTGTTACACAAGGTGGGGTGGAAAGGATGGAAAGGGACTTGGCAAGGTTGGAGGAAAGTTCAAATGTATGGCAGCTTAGATTCAATGCAAAGAAATGCAAAGTAATGCATCTGGGAAACAAAAACCCAGGGGAAGAGTGCACAATGGGGGGTGAGATACTGACAACAAAAATGGAAAGGGGCCTGGGGGTAGTTATATCAGATGACCTAGAGGTAGCAAGCAATGTGAGAAGGCAGTAAGGAGGGCAGGAGGGATACTGGGATGCATAGGGACAGGCATCACCAGTAGAAAACAAAAAGTTGTTATCCCTCTGTACAGATAGTTGGTGAGACCCCATCTGGAGTACTGTGTGCAGTTCTGGAGACCCCATCTCTGCAAAGACATAGACAGGGTGGAGGCTGTCCAGAGGAGGGCAACCAAAATGGTGCAGGGTCTGCGCCAGAAGACATATGAAGAAAGATTAAAGGAGCTTAATATGTATAGCCTCGAGGAAAGAAGGGAGAAGGGGCCCATGATAGAAACTTTCAAGTATCTCAAGAGAATCAACAAAGTCCAAGAAGGTTGCATCTTTCAGAAAAAGAGATCTGCAAGAACAACGGGGCACAATCTGAAGACAGAGGAGGGACATCTCAGAGGTAATGTGAGGAAGTATTTTTTCATGAAGAGGGTTATAGATGCATGGAACAGCCTTCCTGAGGAGGCTGTGGAGTCAAAAACAGTGGGGGAGTTGAAGAATGCATGGGACAGACATAAGGCAATTCTAGCGGGGAGTAGGAGGAAGTAGGCTGTTGGTTAACTAGGATCTACAGCTTATCTATTGGGTAGGGAAATGGGCAGACTAGGTGGGCCAAGTGGTCCTTATCTGCCATCAAATTCTATGTTTCTATGTATTGAACTTCACGCCAACCCCTCCTCCACCCTGCAGACATGGACAGGCATTGGGGTATGCATTTAGGCTGTCGCCCATAATGTTCATACCATTTCATCTCACCCTAGCCTGCAGACACCGACAAATGTTGAGGTGTGCCTTGGGGTGTTCGACTTTACAGTCACTCCACTCTATAAGGACATACACTGAAATGGGTGCAATATAGGAGAATAGGTTAACTCTGGGGCTGAAGATTTCAAGGCACACTTCAATGCTTGTTCACTGGCTTCAGGGTGGGGGGGGGTGGAATGGCATGAGATTACAGTTGGTAATCCAAAGCCACACCCCTGATGCCTGTCAGTCTGTACAGGGTGAGATGTTATGGTTAGAAACCCTAACACCCTGGGAATTTGTTGGTATTTGCACTACAAATTTTCAACATGACCTTTTTCACAAATCCTGCAATTTACCAGATGATCTGGCATGGTGCCAGAGATGGTCCCTCTGTTTCATGTTATCTATTAGCTCAGGGCTAATCCACAGAGGCACAGTGCTGTATACCTTCATTTTGTTGAGAGGAGCATGTATGTCACAGGCGGCAATGAACACCTTAATAAAATGTTGGAGTGCTACATTAATATCAGCAACGGAGTCCAGTAGTGACCAATCCTGGAACACAGTTGTTGTTTTAGAAGTTCCAAATGGCCTTGCCTTAGCACTCTGTGGAAAATAGTTTGAGGTGAGGTGGGGGGGGCATGAAATTTGTTAGACCAGCTGCAGGTGACAGGGGAGTGGTCATTGAGTGGGTCAGGGTGTAGTTACATTGGAGATATGCTCTGGGTGATTTGAGATTATCCAGTCGAGTGTAGTGCTTGACCCAGTTTTATAGT
Source organism: Neoceratodus forsteri (assembly GCA_016271365.2). Classification (NCBI taxonomy): domain Eukaryota; kingdom Metazoa; phylum Chordata; order Ceratodontiformes; family Ceratodontidae; genus Neoceratodus; species Neoceratodus forsteri. The sequence goes on along the minus strand of CM028138.1, from coordinate 219,713,701 downwards.
TAATTCTAGTAGGGATACTGACTAATTGAGTAAGATGCAGAGCCAATAGTGCACCTTTTACAGGACCGGTGGCAGTTGACAGCCAGTTTATATTGAAATCTCCTAGAAGTATGTCCTCAGTGAGGTGAGTTTGGGTTCACAGGTAGTCCAGGACTTTCTGGAGACCAGGAGTTGGGTCCTTGGATGGTATGTAAACAGATAGCATTGTGAGTGTCTTGTGGTGTGCCCCCAGGAGCACTTTAATTGCTAGTACCTGTGTTGGGCAATCAAGGCCTGCCGTCAGCAAGGCCAGGCCCTTTAGTGAGCTTTTTAGATAGATGGCGCAGCCACCTCCACGCTTGCAGAACCTATCCAATCTGAATATTGTGTATAATCAGGTAGGGCAATAGCAGTGTCAAGTATTTTGGGAGACAACCATGTTTCCATGACAGAGTATGTCTGAGTCATGTAGTGAGACACAGGCTTTAAGGAAGTCAATTTTGCATAGCAGGCTACAGATGCTGAGAGTAGCCAAGTTTGGGGATCCTTGCTTGCAGTGAATATCATTTGTAGTTGGGCTTGTTGGTTCTGGGTTAGGGTGGATGTTGCCCAACAGCAGAAGTAACAGGAAGGCTATCTTTAAGAGACATTCTCTAAGCAGTCTTGATACAAGACAAGGCAAGGATAGATAAAGGGAGGGGACCATGGCCCAATGGTTATGCTGAAAAAATCCTCAGATGTCCAGCCTTTGTTGTAGTGGAGGTCATATCCAGGCACATTATCAAGTGGTTGAGTACTGCAGGGGTTAGGGTTTTTAGAGTAACAGAGAAGGAAAAAGAGGATGATAAGATGGGGTAGGGCAGCCAGGGTACACTTACACATTGTAGCCAATAAAGATATTATTTGGTAAATAGGTAGCAGGGACCAGCTCAGCAAGGGGGAGGACCAAATAGCACAGAGAGATGAGAACATTGAAAGTGAGTGCTGGCAGGATAACATGTCTCACAGGGTCCTCAAATGGCCATCAGATATTAACCCACTATTTTCCCATCCAAGAGCTAGGGGAGAGACAGCCAGTTAGGATGGGAGTGGTGGGGAGGGTTGTGCTTAGGTGTATTTAATAGCAGCCGGGGTTGGGGTGGGATGGCGGGAGAAAATATATAGTTTAAATTTGTAGCAGGGTATACAGTTTAAATTGTAGCAGGGAGCTGCTCAAGAAGATGCCGTCCCGGATGAATTCAAGATTAGGAAAAGGTTTCAAAGTCAGATGATGGTTGTACAGCAGGGATGCAGCGGTGTCCAATTGCCATTAAGCCTGCATGTAGTGGACCAATCAGATGACATCTTCGAGACCAGGATTGCCCCCAGAAGACATACCTGGCACAGCAGCTAGAAAGCAGGCTTCAGCGGAGGCAGCCATCGTGGGCGAGGGCCGAGCAATTACAGCCCCAGGTCAAGGGCTGGGGCCTAAGGGGGGAGAAGATATTAGGACAAGATGTAGCAGTGTCAGCTCAGCATTAAATCGGAGGGTGAGGAAGTCAGACAAAGGCAGGGGATTGTTAGAAAAATGGGGTAGAGGACAGAAAAGCAGCCTAGACGCTGAAGTGTGTATTAAGTGGCTTCAGGCACCGGGAAAGAGTTTACAAGATAAAGAAGGTCGGGGGCCAAGTGGGTGAGCAGCCGCTAGGTCAACAGATCTCAGTTGTTACAGGGAACTGGAGTTAAAATTAGGGAAACCCCAGAGCATGGTCAGCTCAGATCTTGGTGGCCAAAGGGGGGTTAGCTAGGAGCTAATGTAGGTAGTGGCAAATAAGGGCTAAGAGGAGAGAAAGAGAGGTAGAGAGCCGGGGGGGGGGGTGAGAGAGATACAACAACTTTCCCAAGATGGCTAAGCAGTATAGCATAATCACAGTTCTTAGTAACTAATTTTAACAATCACACATGCAATAACAATAGCAAACAATCCCCCACATGTAATTCCTGAAGCAGAAGCAGTTCAAAGGAAAAAATAAATCAATTCAGTGGGAGAAAATATACAGTTTAAATTTGTAGCAGGGTATACAGTTTACATTTGTAGCAGGGAGCTGCTCAAGAAGCCGTGCTCCCAGTTGAATCAAGATTAGGAAAGGGTTTCAAAGTTGGACAATGGTTGTACAGCAGGGATGCGGTGGTGTCCAGTCACCATTAAGCCTGCATGTAGTGGACCAACCAGACGACAGCTTTGAGAACTGGAGTGTCCCTGGGAGATGTACCTGACTGGGTCCCAGGCATGGCAGCTGGAGGGCAGGCTTCAGTGGTGGCAGCTATCAGTCGGAGGAGCAGAGGCCATGGCAATTACAGCCCCCAGGTCAAGGGCTGGGACCTAAAAGGGCTTGTACCCAGGACTTCATTGCTCCTTTCAGTCTGAAATGGGCATCCGGAATCCTTGTTCTATCTTGGGGTACATATCTTCCCAGATATCACAAAATATGTGACCTCAACCTGAAGCCACTTCTGGCAGAGCTCAAAACTGAACTGGATAGACGGAGAACTATAAACCTCACATTTGCAGGCAAGATTTCAGCCCTCAAAATGATTACAGCCCCCAAGATCTTATATCCCCTGTCTCATTTTCCTCTGGAATTACTCACCAAATAGTTTCAGGCTGTAGATGTGGCTATTGGCAACTTCCTATGGGAACGGAAGAAACCCCGCTATAGTAGGAACAAACTAAGATTCTACTGGAAAGATGGGGGTTGGGGCCTTCCATGGCTAGAGGGTTATCAATGGGCCTACTCAGCAGCCCAAACATTAAAATGCTTCATCAGTGAATCTCCCGACTCCCCTCAGTGGTTGCACATTTATTTATTTATTTCGTCTTTGGTAACTGGGTAAGTGCGCTGATCCGAGGGAACGTTTTCAGGCATGACCCGGGCCAATAGCGGCACTACAACGTAGGTACAGATACAGTACAAGTGGTGATGGTTACAGAAGTCAGTTCTAGATAGATGGAATTGTACAGGATGACAGCAACTGGGAAAACATTACAGTGAGAATGATACAAAAGCAATTAATCAAGTACAATAATATGTCAGGGAAGATCAGGTAGTATTACAGAAGAGCAACTGTTATAATACAATACATAATTTCGAGCAGTAGCAGTGGCAACAAGGACATATAAACAAGAGGGGAGAGTACAGCGTGGGTACAGGTATGTGGGGACAGGAAGGGCACTGAGGGGCAAGGGTAGTAGGAGATCAACACAAAGAGGGTTCCTAGCAGATTAGTAGTAAGGTAAAGGGAGGAGCACCGGGGGATAAAATGAAAAGACAGCAGGCCATCCTTTTGAAAGACTAAGGGAGGGGGTCAGGGGAGATGGATGAACATGGCAAACGCTGTTCGGAGGATGCTACCGAGTAAAGCAGGAACACTTGTATATGTTGGCTAACTAAGCTTGGAGGTTGTGCTTGAAGGTGTGATGGGACTCAGATGTGTGAAGATTAGGGGGTAAGCCATTCCACAGGGAGGGGGCTGCAGTGGAGAGAACTTTGTCTCCCATGCTGATAGCAGACTTAGGCACCTGGAGAGTGGGAGCAGAGGAGGAGTGCAGGTTCCTTGAGGGGGCACAAAAGTTAAAAAGGGGGGCAAGAGGGGAGACAGTGGCAGTTCTCATGGAGGTATCCACCAGGCAGGCCAGGGAGTAGTCAAAATGCTCTTGCAGAGATAGCCAACCAACGGAGCAGTAGAGGTTGCAATGGTGAGTGGCGAAAGGAGCTGCAAAGGCAAAATGGCATGCATTGTCATATGTTACCGAGAGTTTAGCTCGAAGGAAGGCAGAGGTCCTGGAGTATATAAACGAGCAGTAATCAAGGATGGGGAGCAGGTTTCCCATGACTACAGCAAGGCGGGCCTCCATGGAGAGATATGGTTTTAAGTGGTAGGTAGCCTCAAGTTTTTGATTTACCCTACGGACAATATGATCCACATGGTTGTTGAAGGAGGGGAAGGGTCTAGCAGCACACCCAGATACTTGAAACAGGTAATGTTTTCAAGGGCTGATACGTCATTTGAATGATGGGTCTTGGACAGGTATGGTTTAGAGCCAAACAACATGGCCTTTGTTTTTTTTGCGTGAACTAGAAGGTTGGAGGAGAACCAGCTGGACACTGTGCAATAGTTCTTAGATAATGTGGAGGATAAAAGGGGTATGGATTTGTCAGTGTGAAAAATGACAAGATTATCTGCCTAGAGCAAGGAGCTGCAGGTAAGACTATCATTAGGGAGGGCATTTACAAATTTAATGAAAAGTAGGGGGCACAGGATGGATCCCTGGGGCATTCCAGTGGTAACTGGTAAAGGGGGGATGTTGTGGATCCAATTCAGACAGATTGTGAGCACCCTGAGAGATAGCTACAGAATCAATTTGTGGTTTCCTTAGAGCAGCCCAGCACCGATAGCTTGGGGATGAGTAGGGAGTGATTGACTATATCAAAGGCCTTTGATAGGTCGGCAAAGATGGTACCAGTGGTATATCCGCGATTCACATTGGAGAGGATATGGTCCGTGAGAAGGGCATGTGCTGTGGCTGTGCTGTAGTGCTTATGGAAGCCCTGTTGTTGGCAGTATAAGAGGTTGTGGTTGGAGAGGTAATCCGTAAGCTGACTATGAATGACCCTTTCAAGTAGTTTACTTAGGTGGGGAAGAATAAATATTGTCTGGTAGTTGTTGCTTGAGTGTACATCGCCGGACTTAAATATGGGGACTACCCTGGCAGACTTCCAAGCATCAGGCATGATGGATGATGTTAATATCAGGGGGGAGATGAGTTTTAGGAAGACTGGGGAGAGGCCATCGGAACCCGGGCTACCCCAGGTGGGCAGTCGTTTTAGAAGCTTGTAAGTGTCCTTGGTCGATATAGCCTTGAAATAGAAGGGTAAGTTTGGGGGGGGTCCTGGTAGGCAGAGCCATCAGTATTCAAAGATGCAAATGTACCAGTGAGAGTAGAGGGGGTTGTGGGGAGGTGGGAGGGGAAAGGGGGTTGGGGAGTGGACGGTGGCTTAGAGGGGTTGGGTGGGAGCTTGCAAAGGAGGGCCGCTAGGTCAGTAAATTTGATGTTCAGGGCTTCAACAACCATTACAGGATCAGTCAGTAGGCCCGTGGGGGAGCTCAGGTGCAAGTTGGGGCTTTATGAATGTGGGTTCAGGAGTGAGCCAGTGGCATCCCAGAACTTTCTGGGGTTGCCCATACTTTCTTGTTGGAGTCTTAGAGAGTATTCACATTGGAAGAATGGAACATTCTGTGGCTCAGGTACACATTCTTCCTCTCTTGCTATATAACCTGCTGCCGAAACCCTTAACAGTTCACCCAACGATTGCCCTGTCAGTTAAAATATGGAACAAAATGCATACACGTCTTAAAGCGTACCCCAGACCTCTTTCCCACACTCCTATATTTCACAACAAGCACATCTTAGTAGAAAAACAGTCCATTTCCTGGAGCTATTGGGAACAAAACAGCATCTCCCACTCTGACAGATGTTCTGGACAAGATAGGGCAAGGCTATTACCTTTTCAAGAATTAAGTGGTAAGAAAGGGCTGGGGAAGTCTGACTTCTGGAGATATTTGCAGCTTTGCAGCTCTATAACTACATATCTCAGACTTCACCCACATAGTACCTCTGGGTCCCAGAAGCTGGCAGAGTGGCTTTTGCTCCCAAGGGTACAGGCTAGCAAGATATATTCTGCCCCAAGACAGAATATTTCCTCTCAGTCCCTGGAATCCAAACATAAATGGGAAAAAGTTCTAAAAACCACAACTGATAATGTCCAGCGTAAATTATGCTGGAAGTTGGCACGTTTGCTACCCAGATATGAGGGAGTAAACTCATGCAAAATAAAATCCTTCACCATTGGTACAGGACACCTGATATGCTCTACAAATTTAAACTCCTGAACAATAATCTATGCTGGAGGTGCCCCACTCAGGTGGAGGATTTATGCCACATGCTATAGCATTGTCATTTGCTCACCCCCTTCTGGACTGCCATTTGCCAGCTGGCTACACATGTTGTTGGCTCCAAGATAAGACAGGACCCTCTAATTGGGATACTTGGCATCCCCCCCAGGAAATTAGATTGCCAGCCCATCAACAGCACTGGCTAACCTTGCTTAGTAGTCAGGCTAAACGTCTTATTCTATGCCATTGGAGTACCACTGAAGCACCTTCTCTTTCAGAGCTCTACCATTCACTTACCCAGATGGCATCACTGGATCGCTTGTCACATGTCGTAGCTAACACATTATCAAAATGCTACTCCTGATGGAATCCCTTCTTTACATTTTTACAACCTAGAACTGGCACTGGCTGACTTGTTACACCCTACTGCTACTTGTTACTACTCTGTTTTATTCCCTGGCTGCTAATTAGAGTGCCTTGCTTCAAGCTACGTAAGATGAGTGACCCTGTAGAGGTTAACTGATTATTATTTTCAGAAATGTTTTCTGGTCTTTCTGTTTCCTATGTATTTTCTTTGTTTGTTTTGTTTCGACTAGGTCAGATAAGTCACCACAGGATGTGGGACAGGCAAATTAAGTGAAGCTTACATTACATTCTTTTGATTTTAGGTCTCTTACCCCTGGTAGGTGCTACTCCTTTCATGTCTCCACTTGCAAATCTACCAGTCTTAACAAATGTTAAGTACGATGATGTATTCATTCTCTGCACCTATGTATGTGTTGTGTACGCTCTTACAATACTGGTAATATGATTCATGCACTCTGTATGTTTATACTGAAAATAATACAAATTATTAACAAAAAATAAATAAATAAATACAATTCTGGACCTGGAGGCCATCATGATGGAAACAGACCTGGATCTGGTAGCCATAACTGAGTCATAATGCACTGAAAATCATGACAAGGACATGGCCATACCAGCATACTCTCAGTTCAGAACAGGTAGGGCGGGCAGGAGGGGAGAAGGGGTTCTTCTGCATGTGAAGGAGGGTATCTGGGCTATGGAAGTGCAAGGTAACCTGGAGGTAAAGAGAGTGCTGGAGGTGCTGTGTGTCATGCTGGAGTCAGGAGCTGGGGCCTCTGTTCATAGTGGGGTGATGTACAGACCTCCAGCACAAGATTCGGAGTGTGTTGGATAAAGTACTAGGGCAAACCATCAGCAGGATGATAAAAAAGGGGGAGGTGCTGTTAGTTAGGGACTTAAATCTGTCAGATGTGGATTGAAGCCTTCCAACTGCAGCTTCAGCTAGGAGCAGAGCCGTCCTTTACTCTCTGCAGGGGGTGTTTTTCAGGTGGCTATTCAGCGAACCCACTAAGGATGGGGCAATACTGGACCTGATGCTTACTAATAGAGGCAGTATTGCAGATGTCACAGTGGGCTCTCTCCTTTGGCCCAGTGATCACCAAACAGTGTGGTGTAACATTATGACAAGTGCAGAGGCACACCACACAAAATGAGGGTCCTGAACTTTAGAAAGGTGGATTAAAAATGGGAGATTGCCTCAAAAGCAGCATAGTGGGGAGGATTGCTGGGGAGGGGCTGAGGAACAGTAGAGAAAATTAAGGGAAAGCATATTGAAGGCAACCAGCCTCTGCATGAAAGAAGAGAACAAAAGCAGCAGGAAAAAATGACCATTATGGTACTCTAGGGAAGTGACCCCAGAGGTGAAGGAAAATAGGGTGGCATTCAGGAGGTACTAAGAAACACAAAGGAATGAGGATAGGGAGGTTTAGCAAGTAAAACAGAGGGAAAGCAGGTAAGGCAGTGAGGGTAGCAAAAGTGCAAACAGGATAGAACAGCTAAATGGGTAGTAAAAGGAGACAGGACTTTCTTCAGGTACATAAGTGAGGTGAGGAAGGCAAGGGAGGGATAGTAAGGATAAAGAAAGTGGCAGAGGGAGACTACAAAGAGGGGAACAAGGAAAAAGCATGCATCTAAAACAGGTACTTCTGCTCAGTTTTCGCAGTGGAGGGAGAGGGGGATGGACCATCAAGGAACAGCAGGACCATGGTGGGGGTATACACAAGTCCATTTTCAGAGGAAAGATTCAGAAAGGACTTGCAAATCTGAAAGTGGACACGGCCATGGGACTGGATGGAATATTCCCAAGGATGTAAAGGGAACACGGGGGGGGGTGCTTACTGTACCACTGAGCCCTTATTGAACAACTCACTGGAAACAGGAGTGGTTCCAGAGGACTGGAGGACAGCAGATGCAATCCTACTCCATAGGAGTGGCAGCAGGGAGAAGGCTAGCAACTATAGGACAGTGAGTCTCACATTAGTGGTGGATAAATTAATAGAAATCCTGTTGAAGGAAAGGCTAGGGGAGCATCTTGAATCCAATTGACTACAGGACCAAAGACAGCATAGAATCACAGGGGAGGGGGTATCACTCCAGACAAATCTGATTGATTTTTTCGACAGGGTGACCAGGGAAGTAGATCAAGGTATGGCACTGGAGGTGGTCTACTTGAACTTCAGCAAGGCCTCTGATACTGTGCCACATAGGAAACTGATAAAGACATTGAGCAGTTGGCCTGCCTGGTTGTGTAGAGGGCTGAGGCACTGGCACCTTACCTCTTACCATGCCGGCAACCCAGGTTTGGGAGAGAGATCAGGTTGCCGGGGGTTGGCCATGGGAAAGAGGGCTGAGCATCTGACAAACAGCTCTCCTATCTTGGGGAAGGGTGGGTTGTGGATCCCTGGCAGCAGCGACAACATGCAGAGGCATGCTATGCAACAGCCAGGGCCACTTAAGGAATCAAAGGGAGGTGATGGCGGACATCCGTGAGAGGTGTGCGGGAGCAAGCTCTTACCAGCATTGGACATCATTACACGTCGATGCCTCTGGGGGGTGGGGGGAAACCACTGAGCATTGGGAGGAAGATGCCACTCTACCTCACCATATCCTCCACTGGCTCCTGCTCTCCAGATCAGAGCTCCCCCACCCTTCACCTCCACCTGTGCCTGGTACTACATGTGAGGGATGATCGCTGAGGAGCAGAAGGCAACCCCACCCCAGTGGGTCATAACCAGGGGGCACCTCACAGGTGAGTCATGGGTAGGATGGTGTAACAGATCTCTGGTTAGAGAGGAGCACAGCAGGACGGGATCAGGGCAGTGCTGGCTGATGGGGCCCCAATGCACAGTAACAGGAAGGAAAGAGAGTAAAAAAAAAAAGGACACTGGACAGTCTAGAGGTGGGATCTAAAGTGGTAAGCTGAGTAAAAAACTAATTAATAGATAAGTGACAGAGGGTGATGATAAACATCACTCACTGTAATTAGAGGAGACTGACCAACAGGGTGCCGCAGGGCTCAGTACTGGGGCCGGTCCTCTTCAATGTCTTCATAAGTGACAGTGCAGAAGAATTAGAAGGGAAGGTATGCCTTTTTGTAAAAGACACAACAATCTGTAATAGGGTGGATACTCAAGAGGGGTTGGAGAGAATAAGTAAGGACCTTAGAACAATAGAGGGGTGGTTGATGGCATAGCAACTGGGGTTCAGTGCCAAAATGTGCAAAACCCAGGAGCTGAGTATAAAATGGGGGGGGGAGGGAGTACTAACAGTCACTTAGCAGACAAGAGATATTGGGTAATCATATCTGGTAATGACCTCAAAGAGTGTGTGTGTGTGTGGGGGGGGGGCATGTGACAAGGCAGTGGCAGGGCCAGTGGGATGCTGGGGTGCATAAGGAGAGGTAACACTAGCAGGAGAAGGGAGGTGGTGTTACCACAGTATCAGTCACTTGTGTGATCACACCTGGAATACTGTGTCCAGTTCTGGAGGCTATATGTTAGAAAGGACATAGTCAAGGTGGAGGTAGCCCAGAGGAGGACAACTAAAATGGTGCAGGTCTCACATCAAAAGCCCTACGAGGAAAGACTGAGGGATATCAACATGTACACCCAAGAAGACAGAAGGGAGAGAGATGACATAATAGAGACCTACAAGTACCTAATAAGGGTGAACAGAGTACAGGAGGGGAGTCTATTTCAAATAAGAAAGTGCACCAGGACAAGAGAGCATGCAATACAGCTGGAAGGAGAGAAAAGAGAGATGTGAGGAAGTACTACTTCACTGAAAGAGTGGTGGACACCTGGAATGGTCCCTGCCAGCAGAGGTGGTGGGGCAAAAACAGTGGGGGGGGGCTTTAAACCTGCATGGGATAGGTATAATGGAATAGTGGTAAACAGACTAAAAGGGGAAGGGTCAACAGAGACCAGGTAGGGTCTGCAGAGACAGAACAGGCAAGGAAAAACTGGGCAGACTGGATGGGTCAAGCAGTCCTTTCCTGTTGATAATTTCTATGTTTGTTTCTATAAGAATTAAGCAGGGTAGACACAATTCAACTGGTTTGGGGTCTGCCCTTTCCTGTATGATATTATTACCTTCTCCTTGAATTTATAAATCTTTTGAATGGAATCAGTTATATCTTGAAACATCTGCATGAGATAACTTTTTTTAGTTTCTCTGATTCTGCTTCTGTTTACATTTTGTTTTCTGTTTTTTTTTTATCTTCCTTTATCCCAGTGTCATTATAGACTTCCACTCTTCTTCTTGTTGCTACCATCATGATCATGAAACAAAACTTTTGATAACACAGTTACTAGCGTAAAAGGTCAACTCCCAACATGTACAATATTCCCCATAACTCTCATTTAAACAAGTATATAATGATATACAAGAATTACTTAATTGTGATGTAAATAGGGAGTGATGATCACTAGTGACCTGCAGCATGCCACAAAGTGCAAGAAAGCAGCAACAAAGGCAAACAAGATGCTGGGATGCATATCTAGGGGGATCAGCTGTAGGAGAGAAGAGGTTATACTGCCCTTGTGCAGATCACTGATAAGGCTGCATCTAGAGTATGGAGTTCAGTACTGGTGCCTGTGACAGTGTAGAACAGGACCCCGTCCCATTTGTTTTGGAGAAAGTATTTAAATGCAAGGATCTGTATTCTTTCCTTTTCTCTCTTCTCTGTCTGGTTGCGCAATCAAATGTTCCTGTGAGACTTCAGACTTGATCAACCTGAACAGTCTCACAATTCTTTGCCTCTCTCTGTCTCTGTTTCCTCTTGCTGTCTGTTTTTCCTCCCTTGCATATCTATGTCAGCTAATTTAAAATATATGAGAATCAATGTATGGAGTGAAACTGATAATGGGATCACATTTGTATAGAAAATTTCTGGTGTTACTGTCAAAATGTGTGTGTGTGTGTGTGTGTGTGTGTGTATATATATACTGTATATACATATATATATATATGTATACTGTATATACATATATATATATATATATATATATATATATATATATATATATATATATAAAATTTGAGATAACTGTAAAAAGCCAGAGGTTATTTGAGTGCAAATGCCCAAACCTTTTGCAAAGGCTGGAGGGACCTCAGGAAGCTCTCAGTGTTCTAGCAGCTCCTGACATTTACAAAGAACAGGATGCTTGCAAAGGATGGGGGTTGAAAAACCTTATAAAACAGCTGAGCTGAGCTGCAACTAGAGAGATTACAAGACATTTTATTTTGCTTCTGTATATAGTTATTCTGAACAGGTTTATTTTATTTTATGTTACTGCAACTACAAATGAACACTTTTGTGGAATTTTACAACTGCTCCTGGGTTTTCTCTATGCTTCCTGACCTGTGCCTCGACAACAGTGCCCACGCCTCAAAAAGGACATTAATCTGCTGGAGAAGGTCCAGAGAAGGGCTACAAGGATGATAGTGGTTCAGCAGGGTAAGGCATATGAGGAGAGGTTGAAGGCACTGAACATGTACTCCCTGGAAGACAGGAGAGAGAGAGAGAGAGAGAGAGAGAGAGGATATGATTGGGATTTTCAAGTACTTGAAAGGGATAAATAAGGTAGATAAGGAGAATCTCTTTAAGCTGAGTGGCAACCATAACACAAGGGGGCACAGTCTTAAGCTGGAGGGTCGGAGGTTTAGGAGGGAGGTCAGGAAGCATGTCGTGGACACTTTGAATGCACTGTCGGAAGAGGTCATCTTGTTGAAGACAGTGGGCAGCTTTAAGAGAGGCTGGGATAAGTATGGGGAAGGGAAGGATCATGGGTAGGGAGGATGGGAGGAGTAGGGAGGGAGGGCAGGGATATTGGCTCAAGCTGTGAACCCTGCAATACGGGCTGATTTGATAGACCAAATGGCTTTCTTCTGCTGGCATCTTCATATATTCGTATGTTTGTATGTATATAACTAGTTAATAAAATTATTTAAAAAATTTCCTATGCAAGTATACACTTGTATTGCACTCAAGGTGCACTGGTCCTCTTACATATATTTCTTTGGTTTGACTTTAAACATTTAAAAAGATTAATCTGTCACCAGTCCCTAATAGACACCAGTTTAATAACTGCAGTATTATAGACAAGAAACAATAGCTCATTTTTGTTTAGTTATAAACAACACCAAGGGAACAATAACATAAATCTTGTTCTCAGTTTATATATTATATCATGTCTGTTTATCTATTCTGAGGTATAACAATCATTGTTAGTGCCCGCTCTACACCTTTTCTTTGAGATCCAGAGGGACCCTCTTCTCTCTTACAGTACACTGAGTTTTACTTAATAGGTCACTTTAGGTTCATACTTCTGAATCTTCATATTCTCTGTTCCTCCTGTTTACTTTTGCTTATTTTGCTTCAATCCTTGCTATTTTAGATCCAGACTGCAAAGTCTATAGCTGCTAAAGTACAAATCTGAGCTCTCTTATTACTAGAGTTGCTAGCCTCAGGATAGCTGATAACTATAAAAGAAACAAGTATTTGTCAATGCAGAATGTTTGCTCACTAGTATTAATATTGGAAGTGCAAGAGTTAGACAGATGCAGAATAGGAATGGCAGTGAAGTATTGAAGTGACACCAACCCCACCCTCACCCTGGAGAGATGGACAGGCAATGGGGTGTGCCTTTGGGTTGTCACCCATAAAGCTCATGCCATTTCACCTCACCCTATCTTGCAGACACCGACAAGTATTGAGGTGTGCCTTGGGGTGTACGGCTGGGAGATCAGAAGGCTGTGGGTTACACAGTGTCAGTAGCTCAGTAGGTAGCACACTCGCCTCTGAGGCCAGTAGATCAGAGGGCTGTGGGTTCAGTTCCCACATCTGGCACTTGGGTTAATATCCCAGTACTGACACTGTAGTGCAGCACGAGAGGGGTGCTGCACTTCTGAGGTGCCATCTTTCGGATGAGACATTAAACCGAGGTCCCATCTGCCAGGATTGGTGGTAGTTCAGGTGGACGTTAATGATCCCATGGCATTTATCGAAAAGAGTAGGGGATTTTTTTATTATAATAACAGCAAAAACAAATAATGTACAAACAGGGCTGAGTCACACTAAACAATATACAAATCATAAGGTATGAGAAATCAAAATAAGGACAAAACAGTGTTAAGTCACACAAAAAATATAGAAACCAGAAAAGAAATCAAAGGAGTATTACAGTCATGCTTACTTAAATGAAACTTTTTAAGAAAACATTTAGAAACCAAAATTGAATCATAATATGAAAAAGGATCACCTCCCTCCACTAAGAGTAGGGGAAAAACCTTAAAGTAAAATATACAAAATCGAAGTGCTGCATACAAAAACATATTGAAGGAAGAAAATAACAGAAACACAGATTACATCATATGTGAATGTCAAACCAAAAAACTTTATGTACACATAACCCCTATCCCCAACCCACTAAAAGAGTAGGGGGAAAAAAAGAGTCATAGCACATCAAAAAGCAAGCAAATACAAATAGTGTAAATTCACACCAAAGAAATGTACAAATATAAAACAAACAAACAGATAGTAAAGTCATACAGTATCAGAAAAATAAATGAAACTATCAAGAAAAAGGAGTTGGGCAGTAAAATATGGTATACATTACTACAACCTCCAAAAAATAACAGAAAGGCCCAAAACTCTATATTAGCAAAAGGAAAGAACCAGAAAAAGGGAAAAAGTGTCCTAAATAAACCTCTAACCCATATCAAGCCAATTCATTTTCCGCCACCAAAGTTTATAAAGATCTGGGTGCACTTTCCTCTTTTCCAGCATCCTCCATCTGAGTACTTCCGTTTCGCCAATGAGGGATTGCTGGAGATTCCCAGGGTTCGATTAAAGTCATCAGGATCTCGTGTCTTTGCTTTTTCAGCACCAACCCTGTGGAATTCTCTACCTCGTTGGTTGAGAGAATGTCCAACCATCGATAGTTTTAAGGTTGCCTTGAAACATATTTATTTGATCTAGCATACTCTAGTTAGTCGTGGTTGACTTTTAAATGTTTGGATTTTACTATTTTTTAATGTTTTTGTACAGCGCCTTGGATTTGAAAGGCACTATATAAATAAAATTGAATTGAATTCTAGTTATAAATAAAATTTGATTTTCAGTTTTCAGCTGTTTCTGAAGTGTAAGGCTGCAATGAGCCTGCCAAAGCTGAAAGCCAATGTATCCCATTAAAAGACGAATCGTGACAAAGTCATAAACTATACATGAGCCAGGAAGTACCCCCTCTGTCCAGATCTCAGATGACTGACCTTGGAAAGGGTTCAGTGGCCAGGCAGCATGGAATTTAGACCAGAAGTACATAACAAAGGGACAGTCAAAAAAGAAATGCTGCAAAGTTTCAATTACTCCTGTACAAATCTCTTCCCTGGGGCAAAATCTCTCTGAGAGTTCCTTATGCTTCATATTGCCCTTCACCCCCATCCGTTTATGCAGACAAAGCCATAAAAAATCCCACATATATTTAGGGACTCTCTTACTAACTGCACTTTGGAATGTTGATCTGCAATGGGCAAGTCACGAAACCATGGGTTTACAAAAAAAAATCCTGCAGCACACAATTATAAACTTGTTTACGAGATTGAGTATAAAGAGACCGTTTGGCAATGTGCCAGGACTTTAATTTCCTAAACATCCCCTGAAAGTGACTAGCATAAGTAAACAGCCTAGCTTGACATGGTAAAAAGGTAGAAGAGTCCCATTGTTCCAGAAGGAGACCAATACCATCAGCCACCCACGGGGTCCATATCTTGCTATCCCCTTTAAGCAACGGAATTAAATTATCAAAAAATAAAAGTACCATGAAGAAATACCACCAGATTCAACATCCCCAAACCACCCTCACTAACAGGTAAATATGTTATACCCCTCTTCACTGCATTCAGCCTACTTCCCCATAAACAAAGAAAAAACACACTATAAAGTCATGTCTTCAAAGAAGGGGGGGGGGGTAAACTGCCTCCAAAAACAAAACATATGGTAATGAAAAGGTCTTAATAAGATTTATTCATTTAGCTTTTGTCATCTGTCCCTTATTCCAGAGAGCCACCTTGTCACGGGCCACCAACAACTGCCTTTCCCAATTATAACTATGGGCATCAGCACCCCCAAAATAAACACCAAGAATCCTCCGATAGCCTAAATCTATAGGCATGTTCCAAATTAAGGCTGCATCAGCGGTATTGTAGCCTAATGGTAGGATCCCACTTTTAAATGTATTAATGGAGGAGCCAGAAATGTCAGAGAAGGTCTGCAATAATAACTGAGCCACTGCAGCAGCAGATCTATCCACCAAAACCAAGACCAAATCATCTGCATAGGCTACGGAAACAATCTGTGGATCTGCACAACCTACTGACAGAATTATAATGTCCTCTGACATGTTCAGGGCATGCAATAAGGGGTCTAAGGAAAGCACATAAAGCAAAGGGCTGAGTGGGCACCCCTGCCTAACACCCCTATATACCATAACCTGCCGCCCTAGCCAACCATTCACACTTGGCAACAGACTAATACCCTTATAGCACGTTTGCAGCCAACCTATGAATTGTAAAGGAAAGCCATAACTCCACAAGGTCTTCCACAGGTATACATATTCTACCTGATCAAAAGCTTTCGTTTGATCAAGACAGACCAGATGACCAAAGATTTCCCTTGAAGCCCTCTTATGTAAAATCTCCCTGAGAAGAATCAGGGCATCCTGAACCCTCCTATTTGGAACTCCACTAAATTATGAGGGATGTAACAAGGAATCCAAGATCCCTTGTAGATGATTACAAAACACCTTCATTAAGATTTTATAATCAGTATTTAGCAGAGACAAAGGCCTCCAATTATCCAAATTTCCTCGATCACCTTTGTTCTTAAAAATTAATAACAAAATGCACTGTAACATACTCTCAGGGAGATCACCAGCTTGTAAGCCTACATCAAGACCTCATAAAATTCCACCCCCAACACTTCCCAAAGCACCTTATAGACCTCATGAGGGAGTCCATCAGAACCAGTAGTAGTCCCTGCTTTCAAGGACCAAACTGCAGATTTCAATTCTTCCAATGTAATGGGTTTAAGCAAAGTATTCTGTAAGTCAGGAGCCAAAGTAGGTAAAGTCCTACAAGCTAACCAATCACAAATAGAGTCCTTTGAAAGAGATTTATTCCTAAAAGAGTCAGAAGCATAAGCATAAATAGTATCTAAAATACCTTTAGTAGTCAATACACGCCCTCCCCCTTTAGTATTCAAATGCATCATACGACAGGATTCCCTAAAAAGCCGTATAGATTCAAATGGTAAGGTGTCCCTTTTTTGCCAAAAATCCCATACTTTTGCTTCCGCTCCATATCCAGCAAAACCTGTGACTGTAACCGTGCCAGCTCCACCTTCAACTCTTTAATCTTGTCAATACAGTCAGACTCTAGATGCTGACGGAAAGTGGACCAGGAATGAAGTCGGCCCCTTAAATAACGAAGCTCAGCATGCCGCAGCCTCCCATTAATTCTACCTATCATTTTAAAATATGTCCTGACTTCATTTTTGGTATCCCTTCACCAGTCATTTAAATCATCATACAAAAAAACACAGACTGATGTGCCATCAAAAGAGAATGGAGCCCTTTGGCTACACAAGGGATATCCAGTAAGGTGGCATTTAACTTCCAAAGTCCAGGTCTCCTCTGGGCCACAGGTACATCACATAAGGTTAATTTAAGTAACTTATGGTCAGATGTAGCCACCTCTTGCAAGTGTTTGGACTGCACAACAACCCCTGAGGAAAGAACAAATTAATCAATCTGGGATGCCCTGGGACCACAAAAATATGTATTACCAGACCCTCCAACATTAGGTCCAAAAGCATCTACTAAACCAGCATCTGCGATTAACTGAGCCAAACAAGCCACATCACAGTAAACCTTCTTACCGCAAGCTGGAGGTACCTATGAGGGTAATGAACAATTAAAATCACCTCCCAAAATAACCATAGAAGAAGTGCACAAAAAGGGGTAAAGTGATTTAAAAAGGGTCACCCTATCAAATTTAATTTGTGGTGCATAGACATTCAATAAACGCAAAGGTAGTGAACCCCGTTTAATATCCAGAACCAAGGCCCTACCTTCCATAACTTCTACATGATGAACCACCTGAATGTGTGAAAGGAAAAAACAGATCCCAATCCTGCTACATAAATCCTTCCCTTGTGATCAAAAACAGTACCCCCCCATCCAACCAGTGGTAGCTGCCAGTAATTCCTCAGGAGAATGTAAACGAACATCCTGAAAAAAACACAGTCTAAATTCTCATGTACAAACTGAGAAAAGGTGTGTTTATGCTTAGCAGGTGTTTTAATGCTGCTTGCATTCAAGGATGCCACCCGAAAGTGAAATGGAGCCATAAGTCACAGAAAGAAAATATCACTTCACTTTACTAGAGGCCCCAGTCACCCTCCCGCTTTTACAATCCTGAGGCCTAGGTGCCATATGGTCTCCTGAAAGCTCCAGAGCCTCAGGCTGAGAAGGGGTCACAGAAGGCTGAACCAACTCCGACACCACCTCTGAATCACCCATCAAAATGTCATAAATATTGGAGTCAGCCAGAGGAGGGACCAAGACAGAGATAGTGGATTTCTTAGCCGGTTTACTTTTCCTTTTAAGCGCTTTCCCTTTCTTACCACTAACTGTGGTAAAACCTTCATCAGGGGGGCTGGATCCGAGGGCGGGGGGCGGCAAGGACCAGCATCACCCACAACACCCAGCTCAGGTTCAATGGGCGCCACAACTCCATTTAAATGAACAGCAGCAGAAACAAAAGCAGACTCATCAGTCAGGATCTTCCCTGCCGGCGGAAGAGGCTGTATGATTCACTCCCCCCAAAGAAGAAAGACCCTGCCAAACAGACAACCGTATGTAATGGTCTTGAACCCCAAAATCTGCTTCAGCCGTGTTCTTAGCAGCCGAGCATGTCCTATCTCATCACAGAGATTACATCTGGATGTCTGAAAGCAGTTAGCACTGGGGTGACCAGTTTCTCCACAGTGGGTACACTTAAGCACATCACACGAGGTGCTAATATGAGTCTTAGACCCACATTTGAAACAGACTCTGGGTTGGCCTGGGTACAAGAGGAAACCCTTATCTCTAACTAGAAAAAAACAATTAGGCAGATGTATTAGGTCAGTATCTGTAGAATGAAATTTCACTTGAAAATTCCATCCCCCATTCTAAAATCCCTCAGTGTCCACGATAGGAACAGGATTTCCCTGACTGTCACACCTCTTGGTTAACCAGTTCACAATATCTACCACATTAACCCCTTTGTTCCTAAAAAGGATGGTGATAACCCGAAAGGGCTGTTTAGATAAAGGCAAAACAAGAAAGTCAGACCATAAAGGATTTGTTTTCAAATTTAAATAACAGCACCAAAAGGTCTCTAATAGAGCAGGGGTACGAAAGCTAATATCAAAGATAAACTCCCCAGGAACATGAATCAGTGCATAAACTTCAGAGGTTGAGAATCCCATGCTTTGTTTCAAAAGCGTTTTACCAACATAAAAACGATCAGGGGGATTATCTCTGGGACCCACATAGCGAAGACGAATGGCATTATGCCTCTTAGCTAGTTCCACAGGTTGACAAAAATGACTGGCATAAGTAGGCCTGTAAGAAAGGTCAGGAACCGGCTGCTGCACTGCATCTGTAGCAAGAGCAGAATCCTCAGCCACCAAACCTTTCGGAACAGCTTTCGGAAGGGCAGACTCAGGAGCAGGGGAACCATCACACAGTACAGGGTTAGAGATAGAAGGAACATCAGCAACAGAGCTAACAGTACTTATCTGTGTATCAGGACCAACATGCACAGTTGTAGTAACCCCAGCCGGCTTCCAAGCAGCTCCCGACACAGGGATCCATCCAGCATACCGCAAAGCTCGTTCTGGAGACCAAGTAGCTTCAACAAGATCCCAAGCCTGTGGTGCTGTACAAATAGCAGAAACTGGCCGCTCTACAGCTGTATGTATCTTACTCGGGCCCACTGCCTCCAGAGCTCCTGGCAATGTCTCAGAGCGCTTCCTCTTCCTGTCGTCCTCCAGGTCTTCCTTCCGATTCCCCTGCACAATCAATTCACTCACCCTGAGGAGTTCCTCCTCTAAACAATGCCTCTTTTCATCCAAACTTAAAGGCTGTACTTCGTGTACTTCCAAGGGACCGCTGACTCGGGCGGTATGCTGGCCACCCATCGGGTGCATCCCAGCCACCACCTCAGCGGATCCCTTGTTCGACATAACTATCGGTACTCCAGTACCCTGCGCCATCATAGCCCTCTGCTGCAAACCTCTCTCCTCCAAGGTCACGGTCAGAATGACCACCACGCACAGCAACAGGGTCCCCCTGCTGGCAAGAGATGGGGAATTTCCCCGGTGTCCTGGCCAACTTTCCCTCATTCACTAAAAATACCACCAGCAGCTTAATCTGGTTCAAGATCACTTGGCATTCATTTGTATCCACTTCCCCCGGGTCGTGCCTGAAAATAGGCAGGATCTGTCTAGTGCACTTACCCAGACAACAAAAACTAAATAAATAAAAAAACAGTCACCCCATTCCATAAGGAAATATGCTGAAATGGGTGCAGTATAGGAGAATGTGGTAACTTTGGAGCTGAAGTGTCCAAGGCACACCTCAATGCCTGTCACTGGCTGCAGGGTGGGGGTGGGGGTGGAACATGGGCTTTTTGTGACCCCATCACATGAACAGGGACACTGTCAGTTCATTAGCTGAAAGGTGATTTTGCACAGCGACTGTGCCATTTGGCGACACAGGTGCAAAAACACATTCCGAACAGGATATAAAAAATGACAGCTATACTGTTCATGAGAAGGTGTAAAAAAATGGTAATGTCGAACATCTGGCATGAAAATATAAAAATATAAAACAATTGATGAAGTCACAAGTGTGCGTAGAACCTGCGCAACACACACCCGTAATGCAATCATTTTAGGGATTTTTTACACCAGATTTTCAACATAGGCATTTTGGGACCTCTGCTCATGAACAGTGGTACTGTGATTTTCTTAATCTGTCCTCAACATTGATTTTGTACAGTGAACTCGCCCATTGTGTGCCAGATGTGTGAAACCACATTTCAGGCAGGATGTGAAAAATGACAGCTGTCCTGTTCATAAGGAGGTGTGCAAAAATGGCAATGCTGAAAATCTGGAGTGAAAATATTAAAAAATCTCGAAGTTACGAGTATGCATGGAAACTGATAATGCATGCTCGTAACAGTCATTTTGTGGAATTTTGTCACCAAATTTTCAACACAGGCATTTTGGGACATCCACTCATGAATGGTGTCACTGTGATTTTCTTAATCTGTCCCGAACACTGATTTCCCACAGGGACCACCCCATTATGTGCTGGATGTGCAAAAATACATTTAGGGCAAGATGTGAAAAATGACAACTGTTCATAAGGAAGTGTGAAAAATGGCAATGTTGAAAATCTGGATTGAAAATAGTAAAAATATCTTCAAGTTATGAGCTCTGCATGGAAACTGTGCAATGCACGCTCGTAACAGTCATTTTTTGGAATGTTTCCACCAAATTGGCAACATAAGCTTTTTTGAAGCCCACCTCATTAATTGGTCCTAAAAGGTGATTATGCACCTTTCGGGACTGAATAATGACATGACAGTGAGTAAATTCATGAGGTGAGGTACCAAGAACCCCATGTTGAAAATTTGGTGCCAAAAGTTACACAAATGGCTGAGATATCCATCTAAGTTGAAAAATCCCATTTATGCCATATACAGCGTACCAGCATTTTTTCAGTTTGCGGTCGGCTTTGAAGAGTGCAGACATGTTCCCGCTCCACCGAAGATCATCGTACCAATCTCTAGAGGTAAGTAAGGGGTGACGGGGTGTGTGGGGGGAGGTGGGGTGTGCAGAGGGTGGGTGCGGGTTGTGGGAGGGGGCCACAGCAGACAAGAAGGGACTTTTTTCCTTTACAGGTTAAAAAAAATAAAAAACATGTCACGGGAAGGTTTTCTTAATTACAGGGACATTTGGCATGGTGGGGAGGGCTCCCAGCATGCTACCTGTGTTTTTTTGGGGGAGGGGACTGGAGCCAATGGAGATTGGGAACCCCGTCGGCAAAAAAAAGAAAACTTGACCAGCCGGAGGGTGAGCCAAGGAATGAGGGAGTGGGGAGGACAGCAGCAGAGGAAGAAAGTGGGAGGGATTTATTTTGTAGCTGGAGGGTGAGTCAGGGAATGAGGGAGCGGGGAGGACAGCACCAGAGGGAGGAAACAGGAGGGATTTAATTGGCAGCGACGTGCAGGAAGGCTGGAGAAATTGCGTGATGTCAATATGCTAAATACACATACGTAACCACCGCTGATTGCAGTGGTGGTTTTCTTTGAACTGAAGATCACTGCAGCTGAACTGTTGTCATAGACAGCTCGCACATCCATTGATGCGGTACGGTCACACCTGCTAAACGGTGCACTGCATTGGACAGGAGGGTCACACACCTTCAAAAAGTCATACGGTCGCAATATGTTTCTTGCACATGTGCACAAGCAAACATAATAAAAAGCAATAATCTACACTGCAGGTAATTTATTAGTGTGCAGTAGAACTCCCTGTACATTGCAGGGAATCTGAAGGGATACAGCAGTAATTGCTTAGAGTATTCTCTTCTTTGATCTTCAAAAGTAAAGACGCCATCATATATTCTGTTGCTACTGTACAAAATGTGAATGAGAATCAAACCCTAGAGTGCTACAAGAGAGACTCTAAAGTGGTCTGCATCTCTGCTCTTTGCGCTCTAGGCTCTTCAGTTAGTAGATGTTTCTCTGGTCGATTCAGGGATTTGGGGCCCCTGTCTGTCTATACTTGTTCAAGGATTTGGAGCCCCTGTCTGTCTATACTTGTTCAAGGATTTGGAGCCCCTGTCTGTCTATACTTGTTCAAGGATTTGGAGCCCCTGTCTGTCTATACTTGTTCAAGGATTTGGAGCCCCTGTCTGTCTATACTTGTTCAAGGATTTGGAGCCCCTGTCTGTCTATACTTGTTCAAGGATTTGGAGCACCTTGTATCTCCCAACTCAGATACCATCACGTTTGCCCCATTCACCCACAGTTGCAGATAATTATGCAAACCCTCCTCTGCAGTAGGAGTACCTTTACGTGGCACCAAATTAACTTAGTTCCTTACTTTATACTTTGTTCACACATTCACTCAATGCTTAAGCATTTGGTGTGAGATGGGCTATTAGGCACAAGCCTCTGATCTTAAATTGGGGATCTAACACATGAGCACCTGTATTGACCTCAGGATCCATATTTGCTGCATCGCTGCCCTGGTGAATGGGGATGTACACCACCAGCATATCATAAACCCCGGACCCAGACACCAGCCTTAAGCCAACTCCTGCCCGGTGGTTGGCTTTTGGCAAAACAATGAGGTCTCAAAATCACAACCCTCAAACAGACATCACTGTAGCACTCATTTAAAACTGGATTTCAGTTTACTGGAATTTGGGAGAGACTTATGTACCTGGATTCTGCCTGGTTCAGTTCCTCACTGAAGCTTCCAGCTTCTGTCAAATGCTGGAATCCACCAAATCACTTGATGCAGCCATAAAGACAATCCATTTGCCCATCATCTCCCTGTGGTGTCCTTCTCCCTCCAGAACCAGGCTACTGGAAAACAAACCAACAGGGAGACCTACGCCATATTCCAGAGTTAGGGCCCCTAATGCCATACACTAAGACTGGCGTATACCCAGCAGTCAGTTACAAGTGACGCAATGGGCTGGTGAGCCTTGACGGGCTGAGCAAAGATGTGGCCTCCTGACTCTTGGTCATTTAGCTTTTCCTAAGCTCCCCTTTTATAACACCAGTGGCCACTGCAACCCAGGCTGTCCTAACAATTAATTTCCTGACGGTGCCCCTGTTTACTTATTTTTGCAAAAAAGATATAAAATTAAAATGTCCTGCTATTGACACTCAAACAGGAAAGCGTTATTTCACAAAATATTAACTCCTGCTTGCCTGAGTGGGATTACACATTCGTTCCAGTTTAGACTAAAAGCAACACACTATTGACATGAGTTTTATCCTTTTGGGAATCCTAAGTGTACTGTAGTGCAGTCACTGTCTCAGTCAAGTACAAGGCTGGCTCCAGAGAAAAGCATGCATCTAGAACTCAGAGGTAACATACAATACAGGAGATGCCATCTGTAGGAAGAGCAGTGCACAGGATCCTTTAAAGGATACAGGAAAATCAGAAATATCCTAATTGTTTGTTTTTTTGGGTGTCTCACACATATGCTCTAAAGCCTCAAACCCAGTGCAGTGCATCATGGGTAGTATGTAATGCCTACTGTGGGCCAAACTTGCTTGATGAAGGTAAATTGCACTCATGACAACTACTACAGGATCATTTTATAATATATTGAATAATGCATGGGCTGGAGTACATACTGAGAGTTTTATACACACCTAAGGTGTGTGATGCTATATAAAGCCTGAGAGCGGAGCTCAAGGCAAGGCAATTTTATTTGTATGGCACTTAATCCCAGGGGCTCTGGGGCTTCACAATATGCACAGCAATTTAGGTGAAAGGAAATTAAATAAAATCAAATAAATAACAGAGAATATAAAAACAGCAGGAAAAAACTTACACACAGCACCAGGCCCAAAACTCAATGTAAACAGATGAATGTATTTGAACATGGCCAGTGAAGAAGCACCTCTCACCTCCAAGGGAAGGGCCTTCCAAAGAATCGGGACAGCCACTCTGAACACCCTATCTCCCGGGGATTTTATACAACAGCTTGGTACAGACACGAGGTCTACCTCCACTGACTGGAGGAAGCAGCCAGGAGCATATGATGTCAGGAGGTCATTCAGGTAGTCCAGACCCAGACCATGCAGAGCCTTGTAAGCTAAAAAGCATACCTTGAAGCTGATGCACCACCACACTGCCAACCAGTGAAGGCACAGAGAACCAGCATGCTATGCCAAACTGAGAGGTACCAGCAACCAGCTGGGGTGCCACATTCAGGACTAGCTGCAAATGATGCAACAAATCTGCAAATAACCCAAGGTATAGTGTGTAGAACAGCACTGGTGGTATAGAGGTCAGCATAACTGCCTTCCAAGTGGTTGACCCGGGTTCAATTCCTGGCCAATGCAGGACGCAATGTTAAGCTGAAATTTGAAAACATGTAAGGAGATTTTGAAAATGTGATTGATAATGTTTCACATTTCCCAGCCTGAGCTGCATGACTTAAACAGACATAACATGCACAACTACTACATTATTAAATATCACCAAGCAGTCTGCATTTTTTTATGGAGCATTGGTGGTATAGTAGTGAACATAGCTGCCTTCCAAGCAGTTGACCCAGGTTTGATTCCTGGCCAATGCAATTACATGTTTATATAAGGGAACACAGCGGGATGAAGGCAGGGAGGCATACCAAATTTCCCTAAAAGAAGCAGGGAACGCAGTAAGGCAGGCAAAAGCCCAAACCAAGGAAACACTAGCACGAACAGCAAAAGAAGGGGACAAGACTTTCTATAGATACATTAGTGTAAGGAGAAAGTCCAGAGGGGGTATTGCTAAGATCAAAGGGGATAAGGGGGATTGTGTGGAGGAGGACCAAGGAAAAGCATCTATCCTAAATAGATACTTCTGCTCAGTATTTACTGAGGAGAAGGTAGGGCAGGGCTCACAGCTCAGCACCATGGACACAGGGGGGAAGGAGGTGTGCACAAGTCCCTTTACAAAAGAAAGGGTCCTACAAGAGGTCGCTAAGTTCAGGGTGGACAAGGCAATAGTACCTGATGGCACACATCCCAGGGTACTAAAGGAGCTAAGGGTGGAACTAGCAAAGCCATTATCAGAACTGTTTAGTGAGTCTCTGAGCACAGAAAAGGTCCCAGAAGACTGGAGAAGGGCTCATGTGATCCCGCTCCACACGAGTAGTAGCAGGGAGGAGGCAGAGAACTACAGACCAGTCAGTCTTACCTCAGTAGTGGGCAAGATTATGGAGGCACTCCCTGAGGAAAGGATAGTGCAACACTTGGAATCCATAGGGGCATAGGATCCAAGACACCATGGGTTTACAACAGGAAGGTCCTGTCAAACTAATCTCATAGATTTCTTTGACTGGGTAACCAGAGTGGTGGACCAAGGGGGTGCAGTTGATGTCATCTACCTTGACTTCAGCAAAGCTTTCAATACTGTTCCACACAGAAGATTGATAAATAAGCTGGGTAGGCTCGGGGTGGGTCAGAAGTTGATTAACTGGGTGGCAAACTGGTTGGTGGGCAGAAAACAGAGAGTGGTGGTAAATGGTATACAGTCAGAAGAGATGCAAGTCACAAGTGGGGTACCTCAGGGATCAGACCTGGGGCCAGTCCTCTTCAATATCTTCATCAGTGACATTGCAGATGGACTGGAGGGTAAGGTTTGTCTCTTTGCAGATGACACCAAGATCTACAACAGAGTAGATGATCCAGATGGGGTGGGCAGAATGAGAAGAGATCTGGATAAACTGGCAAAATGGTTGAAAGAGTGGCAACTGGGGTTTAATGCAAAGAAGTACAAGATCATGCACATAGGGAAAGGAAACCATGAAGCCGCCTATAGATTGGGTGGGGAGTTGCTGGCAATCACAAGAGAAGAAAGAGACTTGGGCATCATCATCACAGATGACCTGAAATCATCCAAGCAGACCACTAAAGCAGTAGGTAAGGCTAGAAGGATGTTGGGGTGTATTAGTAGGGGTATCACAAGTCATAAGAGGGAGGTAATAATCCCTCTTTACAAGACACTGGTTAGGCCCCATCTGGAGTACTGCGTGCAGTACTGGAGGCCATATCTTCACAAGGACATTAACAAAATGGAGGCAGTCCAGAGAAGGCAACCAAAATGGTGCAGGGACAGCATTAGAAAACATATGAGGACAGATGAATGGAGCTCAATATATTTACCCTACAGCAAAGGAGGGAGAGAGGTGATATGATTGAAACATTCAAACATCTTAAGGGCATTAACAAGGTGAAAGAGTCTAACATGTTTCAATATAAGAAAAATAGCAGGACAAGAGGGCACAGCATGAGATTAGAGGAAGGCCGATTAAGGGGTAATGTGAGGACGTTCTTTTTCACAGAAAGAGTGGTGGATGCATGGAACGGCCTACCTCAGGAAGTGGTGGATATGAATACAGTGCAAGGCTTCAAACAGGCATGGGATAGACATAAGGCAGCAATACAGATGAGTATGAATAGGTAGGCCATTGACAGAGTAAAGGTCTATGGCACATTCATAAGGTAGAAAAAATGAGCAGATTGGATGGGCCTTGTGGTCCTTATCTGCCGTCAACTTCTACATTTCTATGCTACAGTAATCCAGCCTTGATGAGACAAGTGTGTGCAACAGTGTTGTTAGGTCAGATGGCTCAAGAAAGGGTTTGGTCCGTGGGATGTTCCAAAGATGATAAAAGCCACTGCAGACAACAGCCGATGCCGGATGTTCTAATGTCAACTTGAAGTCCACAGTGACCCCCAGATTCCTTACCCTGTCTGTAGCTCCAAGTGCTA
Organism: Neoceratodus forsteri; assembly: GCA_016271365.2. NCBI lineage: Eukaryota > Metazoa > Chordata > Ceratodontiformes > Ceratodontidae > Neoceratodus > Neoceratodus forsteri. The sequence continues at coordinate 219,686,800 of CM028138.1, read as the reverse complement.
TGCCATCCAATGAGGGTAGGATAGTGCTACTACTGAGGGCGTTTATACAATCTGAGTTACTCACACCACTGTATGTTTCATATTTTGTAAATGCTAGTCCCAAGATTATTTCAGAAACATTACCCCACTCCACTCCCACACGCTGTTTGGCATGTCTGTTCCCATTACATTTTGTTCTCTTTCCACCACCCTCATGAATATACTGTACCCTCAGCACCGGTTCATCAAACCTGCTCCCATGGCATTTTGTTCCTCTTCTATCTCCCTGATCAACAGATACTGACAGCACCAGTAAAATACATCTCCCAGCAGTATTTTCTCTAGCACCCTCCATCAGAGAACAGAGTGCTGAAAAAAGGGCAAGTTTTTATATAGATTTGCTGTCTCTGTTGAATTCATGTTGTTTTTCCTGGTATCGACATGCCCTTTCAAGTTTAAAATACAGTTCTCACAGTTGTGTGTGAAGAGGCAGCGTGTGTTGTCTTGAGACATAATAAGAGGCTCTATGAGATGCACATGTTGACCAGTTGGTTATAACAGAAAATTGTGCATGTTTTTTTTCTATAGGAACAAAGACAGACCAGCAATTATACGTATAATTTAGTCACTATTAATTAGTACTTGTTTGCACAGCATGCTTGTTGGTTTCCAATTTTGATGCAGAGAGTGGATTTGATGGTTCCAGACTGCATGCTGCTCTTGAATAACTATGCTGCTACAGTATATTATATTAGAATGCTCTGGGATCAGTTTAATAGGTGGCCTAATCCAAAATCAGTTTAGCAGCCAAACTTATCCAGAAACAAGTTGGCAAACTGATACAGAATCAGATTAGCAGCTGACTAGGGTCACTTTACCCACCCAACTGATCTGAGATCAGTTTGTGTCAAGATGTGTCTAAATAAAGCTTGGAAAAAAAGCAGTAAATACAGTATAGAGGTTTGAGCATATGGATGTGAGCCAGAATATCTAGGTTTGAATCCCATTCAAATCAATATATATTTAAAAATGTCTTTTTAAATAGTATATAGCTACCAGATACCTTAATGTCTGCATTAATGTCATTTTTTTGCACTAATTCTCCTTTCTTTTTGTGATAGTGGAATGATCCTCATTTGTGCAGGTCCCTTTGGGACCTGCATGAATGATGTGGAAGCACACAACCCTCAGGGTCCTACAGAAAGGGAAGAGTCTGTTTGGCTGAGGATGTGCAGGGCCTTTTTGGCTCTGCACTAAGGAAAGACTGCGGCTGGCTGTGAATGTGCAGGACCCTCTGGGCTCTGCATCAAGGAAAGCATCCATCAATCCGGATGTACAGGGCCCGGGGGGACCCTGAGACAAAAGAAAAAACACAAAACAATGCAAAAATCCCTTTAAAAAAACACTCACAAAAGCAAAAATACCTTATAAAAGCATTTTCATATATCATGAAAGCTATTTGATGAAGACATAAATTTGTTTTTCCTTTGTACATTGTGTTAACCTGTCAAACACACAACTTAAAGCTGGAAAATCTGCCCCATTTATAGTTGTTACAGTGTAACTATTTCTAATCTGAATCTGACAGAATTGTAAAAATAACATATAAAACCATAAGTGTGAGTGACAAAATCATAATGCCAGAGCCAAAAATTATTTATGCTTTTGTGAGTTCTGACTTTTCACAGATGTTATTTTCATAAAAATAAAACAAAACACAAAAATATATATTTGGGGCAAACAGTACAAAGCCAGCTCCTTTCAGAATAATATGTTGATTACTCAAAGAGCAGACCACCCCTCCAGGTAATTTTCCTATTCTCATTACACAAAGAGTTTACATTTTGTTTAGTGCTCATATCAATAACGCATATTAATTTATGTATGTATGCATGTAGTTTTTGTTAACCTGGTGAGTAAACTATATAAATGACCATTTTTAGGCATGACCCAGGAGGTTACATACAAAATGATGATAAGGTAATACATACAAAATGATAATAGGCAATACAGTATACAGTGACTAGAGCAAGGAATAACAAACATTACACAGCAGCATAAAAAACAAGCATTTGTCAATGCCGAATGTAGATTGTGTTGGTCCGTTGAGCTCACTCACTGCCCCTCTATCACTCACTCGTTCTGTTTCTCCCAGTGCTGTAGGGTGTTGTTTTGTACTGGGTTCCTGCCTGCATTGGCACCCTTTTCTGTCCACAAAGAAATCTGCAGCTGTCCTGACAGACTCCGTTGTGGTGGCTCACTCCCCCTCTCTCACTCGCTCATTCTGTTTCTTCTGGTGCTGCAGGCTGCTCTTTTGTACTGGGCTCCTGCCTCTGTTGGTGGCTTTTCCTGCCCACAAAGAAATCTGCAGTAGTCCCGACACAGGTCCATTGAGCTTGTTCACTCCCCCTCTCTCACTCACTCGTTCCGTTTCTACCGGCGCTGCAGGCTGGCCTTTTGTACTGGGTGCCTACCTGCGTTGCCGCCTTTTTACTGTCCACAAAGAAATCCGCAGCAGTCACGATAGAGCTGCGCTGAGCTCGCTCACTCCCCCTCTCTCACTCACTCATTCTGTTTCTCCCGCCGCTGCAGGCTGCCCTTTTGTACGGGCCCCTGGGTGCACTGCTGCCTTTTTCTGCCCACAAAGAAATCTGCAGCGATCCCAACAGAACTCCGTTGAGCTCATTCACTCCCCCTCCCTCACTCGCTCATTCTGTGTCTCCCACTGCTGCAGGCTGCCCTTTTGTACTGGGCTCCTGCCTCTGTTGGCACCTTTTTCTGTCCACAAAGAAATCTGCAGCAGTCATGACAGAACTCCATTGACCTCACTCCCCCTCTCTCACTTGTTCATTCCATTTCTGCTGGCGCTGCAGGCTGGCCTTTTGTACTGGGCTCCTGCCTGCATTGGCACCTTTTTCTGCCCATAAAGAAATCTGCAGCAGTCCTGACAGAGCTGTTGAGGTCGCTCACTCCCCCTGTCTAACTCGCTCATTCCGTTCCTGCCAGCGCTGCAGGCTGCCCTTTTGTACTGAGCTCCTGCCTGCATTGCAGCCTTCTTCTGCCCACAAAGAAATCTGCAGCAGTCATGATAGAGCTCCGTTGAGCTCGCTCACTCCCCCCTCTCACTCGCTCATTCTGTTTCTCCCGACGCTGCAGGCTGACATTTTGTACTGGGACCCTGCATGCATTGCTGCCTTTTTCTGCCCACAAAGAAATCTGCAGCAGTCCCAACAGAGCTCCGTTGAGCTCACTCACTCCCCCTCAATCACTCGCTCATTCTGTGTCTCTCGCTGCTGCAGACTGCCCTTTTGTACTGGGCTCCTGCCTGCATTCGTGGCTTTTTCTGCCCACAAAGAAATCTACAGCAGTCCTGACACAGCTCCATTGAGCTCGCTCACTCCCCCTCTGTCACTCGCTCGTTCCGTTTCTGCCGGCACTGCAGGCTGGCCTTTTGTACTGGGCTCCTGCCTGTGTTGCCGCCTTTTTCTGCCCACAAAGAAATCCACAGCAGTCATGATCAAGCTCCATTGAGGTCGCTCACTCCCCCTGTCTCACTTGCTCATTCTGTTTCTCCTGGCACTACAGGCTGCCCTTTTGTACTGGGCTCCTGCCTCTGATGGCACCTTTTTCTGCCCACAAAGAAATCTGCAGCAGTCCTGACAGAGCTCCACTGAGCTCACTCACTCCCCTCTCTGACGCGCTTGTTCCATTTCTGCCGCCGCTCCAGGCTGCCCTTTTGTACTGGGCTCCTGTCTGTGTTGCTGCCTTCTTCTGCCCACAAAGAAATCTGCAGCAGTCATGATAGGGGTCCGTTGAGCTCGCTCACTCCCCCTCTCTCACTCACTCATTTTGTGTCTCCCGCTGCTGCAGGCTGCCCTTTTGTACTGGGCCCCTGCGTGCATTGCTGCCTTTTTCTGCCCACAAAGAAATCTGCAGCAGTCCCAACACAGCTCCGTTGAGCTCGGTCACCCCCCCCTTTCACTCGCTCATTCCATTTCTGCCGGCGCTGCAGGCTGGCCTTTTGTACTGGGTTCCTGCCTGTGTTGCCGCCTTTTCCTGCCCACAAAGAAATCCGAAGCAGTCATGATAGAGCTCCGTTGAGCTCGCTTACTCTCCCTCTCTCACTCACTCGTTGTGTTTCTCCCAGTGCTGCAGGCTGCCTTTTTGTACTGGGCTCCTGCCTGTGTTGGCATCTTTTTCTTCCCACAAAGAAATCCACAGCTGTCCCGGCAGAGCTCCGTTGAGGTCGCTCAGTCCCTCTGTCTAATGTGCTCATTCTGTTTCTCCTGGCATTACAGGCTGCCCTTTTGTACTGGGCTCCTGTCTCTGTTGGCACCTTTTTCTGCCCACAAAGAAACCTGCAGCAGTCCCGACAGAGCTCCATTGACCTCACTCACTCCCCCTCTCTCACTCGCTCATTCCGTTTCTGCCTGTGCTGCAGGCTGTCCTTTTGTACGAGGCTCCTGCCTGTGTTGCCGCCCTTTTCTGCCCACAAAGAAATCCGTAGCAGTCATGATAGAGTTCCGTTGAGCTCGCTCACTCCCCCCTCTCAGTCGCTCGTTCTGTTTCTCCCAACGCTGCAGGCTGCCCTTTTGTAGTGGGCCCCTGCATGCACTGCTGCCTTTTTCTGCCCACAAAGAAATCCGCAACAGTCCCAACAGAGCTCCGTTGAGCTCACTCACTCCCCCTCCCTCACTCGCTCATTCTGTGTTTCCTAGTGCAGCAGGCTGCCCTTTTGTACAGGGCTGCTGCCTGTGTTGGTGCCTTTTTCTGTCCACACAGAAATCTGCAGCAGTCCCGACAGAGCTCAGTTAAGCTCAATCACTCCCCCCCACTCGCTCAATCCTAATCTGTCCCAAACAGTGATTTCCAACAACGACTGTGGTATTCTGCACCAGAAGCACGAAAATGTATTTTGGCCAGGATGTGAAAAATGACAGCTCTACTGTTCATAAGGAGGTGTGGAAAAATGCCAGCATTGAAAATGTGGTGTGAAAAATTACTAATTTGTGAAGTTACAAGGGTGCATGGAAACTGCACAAAGCACGCTTGTAACAGTCATTTTATGGAGTTTCATCACAAAATTTTTAACATAGGCATTTTAGGACCTCTGCTAATGAACAGTGTCACTGTCATTTTAGTGATGTGTCCTGGACACGGAATTCTCTCAGCGACCTCTCTAATCTGCGCTGGAACTGCAAAAACATATTTCAGCCAGGATGTGAAAAATGACAGCTGTACTGTTCATAAGGCAGTGCAGAACAATGGCAATGTTGAAAATCTGGAGTGAAAATATTATAAATTCGCGAACTTACGAGCGTGCGTGCAAACTGCAAAACGCATGCTCATAAAACAGTCATTTTTTGGATTTTTTCCACCAAACTTGCAACATAGTCTTTTTGAGAGCCCATCTCATGAACACTGGCACTGTTGTTCCATTAGTCAGTCCCGAAAGGTAATTCCGTGCAGTGATCGCAAAATCACCTTTTGGGGCTGATTAACACCATGATAGTGCCAGAATTCATGAGGAGGGGTTCCAAAAACCCCATGTTGAAAATTTGGTGCCAAAATTCCAAAAAGTTGAAAAAGCCCTATTTATTCCATTATACAGCTTACCGGCATTTCTTCAGTTCGCGGTTGGCGTTGAGTGCAGATGTGTTCCCGGTCCACCGAAGATCTTCGCACTGGACTCCTCAGGTAAGTATGGGGTGTGGGGGGTGTGGGAGGCAGGGTGTGCAGTGGGTGTGTGCAGGTTGTGGGAGGGGCAGGGAGACTGCGAGGAGCCGTTTTCTTTTGACAGGGTAAAAAAAACATTGCAGGACCATTTTTTAACAGGGCATGTGGCACACTGGGTGGGCTCCCAGCATGCCAACAGACTCTTTTTGGGGGGGCTGCTGTAGCCAATGGGGGATTGGGCATCCCCATTGGCACACAACAAAAGGGGGGTACAGTATGCCGACCGGGATTGGGCACCCCCGTCAGCACACAACCAAAGTGGAGGGGTGACATTATGCCGATGGGGATTGGACACCCCTGTCAGCACACAACAAAAGCGGGGATGCGTGTTACATAATATCAGTGGGGAGTGGGCTCTCCTGTTGGCAACATCACTTGGGCACTGAAGCCGATGGGGATTGGAGCCCCCAACAGCAAACAAACACGGTGGGGGGCACATGCTGCCAAGGGGGATTGGGCACCCCATCAGCAGGGGGGTGCTTAATATTGTTTGTGAACACAGCGGCAAGCCACAGCCATGTTCACAAACAATATCACTGTTACAAGATTCCACCTAGCAATGCATGGTTGCTCCCTCATTTCAGTGGAATGGCTTACGCTGCAATGACGAGGCGACCCCTGATTGCAGCAGCTGAAACCTTACAAGGTTGTGGCATGCTGGCTGAATTAGCGTCAGCAACAGCATGCCATGGCATTAGGGGAAGTGGGCCAAGTCTTTAAAGGATGTGGGAGCATTGGCCACAACAGTGCCGTGCCTCCACAACCTGCTTCTTGCAACATGTTTCTTGTGCACGCGCGCAATCAACATAAAAAAACAATAACATGAGGACTGGCTTTGGATGTTAAATGATATAAAATTACGTGAAGAACATAGAAATATCAAGATATAAAGGCAATTAGAATTATTCAATTTGATACAAGTCAGAGCAGCACAATTCAAGGGCAAGAGCAGCTTGCCATACTGAGAAGCTATTCACAATACCTGCTACAAAACAAGGCTACAGAGAGGTAGAGATGAACATCAGAGGGTACGGAGTCCCATAACCTTAGGGACATAGGCAAATGAAGATTCACCTACCCTAGTCTGAAGTTTAGGGATAATCAGTAGATCTTTCACCAGGCCTCTGGGGGTAAGCACTGTGCACAGATCTGAGGAGCTAGGCAGGGGATGGGGCAGACAGTTATACAGGGTGCTAAACATTATGCCTCCAAGAGTATGGTCACAAAGAGAGGATGGCAGCAGCCAACCAAGAATGTCATAAAAAAGCAAAGATAGGTGAGATGATGGGTTGACAGTGAAAATCAGCAAATATTATTGTAAGTGATACCACAGCTGAGGAAAGTAGATTTCGAAGCAGCATGAAAGACAGAGGCTCCATAGAGGAGTTTGGTAAGTAACATCTCATGGCAATGGCGAGACCAGCTTGGGAAGTAAGGTTATGTCTACTTTGTAGGAGACACCCAGCATGGAGTTAACTGATTTACAGACACCCATCAGACACCCATCACATAAAGTGAGTAATTGAGGGAGGGGTCAAGGGTAATTCCAAGGTAGGTAAAGGAAGCAATTGTGGGGACTAAGATACCATCGAGATATGTTATGGATAATGAGAACAGGCAGAGCCTAAGTCTGGAGGATGTTTCAAACAGCATGGATTGCACTGTGGTTATATTAAGAATCATTTTTTTGGTAGACAGCCAACTGTGTACAGATTGGAGGTCAAGAATTATATATGGGCTAATTTGACCAATATCTTTTGAGCAGGTGTAGAGAACAAGGTCATCTGCATAACGGATGGCAGAGCAGTGGGACAGGCATTGATTTATGGAGTTAATATGAAGGGCAAACAGAAAGAGACCTAAAATAAACCCTTAAGGAACCCACACCAATGTTTAGGCAGGTTCAGATAGGGAGGACTCATATTTTACTCTTTCAGATATGTTTGCAAGATAGTTACTAAACCAAGGGAGAGCAGTGGATGAAATTCCCAAGTTAGCAAGTTTGCGACAGAACAGGGAGTAGTCAACAAGGTCAAAAGCCTTTGTAAACTCTATAAAGACTTCAACTGTGAGGCTGCCTATTTTCATCCCTGAAGCAATACTGTTAGTGATTGGGAGGAGGGCAGTAGTAGTAGTACTACGCCCTTTTCAGAAACCATGCTGTGTAGGAGAGCAGTGTTCATAAATGGAAAGACAATCGACGAGCTGGGCAGAGATAATTTTTTCAAGAATTTTGTTTTATACAGGAAGGATGGGAATATGCCTATAGTTAGTTGACTTTAAGATTGACACACTTAGTGTTAGATAGCGTGGGGTTAAAACAAAAAAGTTAGGTGAGGTAAATTATGACAAAGAAAAAAAAAACACTGAACTCGATGGATACACATATACATTTATAACAAAGTAAACTATTTGTTAGAAGTGAAAAGGATTCTCACATAAGAAACTAAACTTTTGTCACCATATCAGACAGTTTTCACAGGAATGTTATAACATCTACTTTCCCCTGGGTCGCACCTGGAAATGAGCCTCGGCTTAGTGTGCCTCCCCAGTTACAATTTTTAAATAAATAAAAAATATCCCGTACCTCTTTTAGACCTCTCAGTTGTATCAATTTCATTCTGAATATCAAATCTGCTTTCCATTTTAACATTTCCTTCTCTCTGTCTTTCTCCGTTTTTCTTAATGTATTTGATACCCATGAATCTCAGCTTTATCACATCTTGACAATGTTTGACATTCAGTGAATCCCAAAGGGGTGTCCCATTTCCCATTTGTGATTGTCCTAACATGTACTTGAATTCTTAGTTTCATTTACCTAATTGTTTGGCCAATATAGACTACAGGGCAATCACACCAGGTCACATAGCATACAAATGCAGTTCTGCAATGAATGAATTTTCTCACTGCAAATGAAATTTGATCTTTGGGTTTAAGAGATATATCACCCTGGTTCTCAAAATTACAAATATTACACAGGCCACATTTGTGGAATCCCTTTAGAGTAGGGTCTAGCCATGTAAAATTCTGTTTTTGAATTAATGTACTGGCTATGACCAAAATCATGCTCTAAACATATTCCCGTACTATACAATTCTGTTGTTTGTCTCGCCACATCAGTCAAATCCTAATCCTTACTTAGCATGTGCCAATGTTTATTTAAGACAAAACAAATATGATGTCATCAGCATTGTGAAAGCAGCTCTCTGGTTGTCTTAGTATTTTATTGTGGTGATACTGACCATAAGATATATATATATATATATAATAACTGGTCAGCAATTTCTCTCAATGTACTGACCAGGTTGATATTTTCCATAACAACCGGCTGGTTGTTATGGCATTCATGAGCCATGCCACTCAAACTCTGCTGCTGCCTCATTGGCCAACATTCTGTATGTGGGCGGGGCCAAAAAGCCTCACAAACTGCTGGAGAAAAATTGCTGGCCTGTTATTATAAAAAATAAAAGATGGGGAGGGTGTCTTATATGAGAATTTAATGCACACCCTCATTGTGGGATGCTTTGATATGTAGCATCCCACAACTCGGGTGTGCATTAAATTCTCATATCAAACCTTCCCATCCATTATTCTCTATGTATATATATATATATATATATATATATATATAAAGCAGTGTCAGTAGCTCAGTAGGTAGTACACTCGCCTCTGCAGCTGGGAGATCAGAGGGCTGTGGGTTCAGTTCCCATATCTGGCACTTGGGTTAATATCCCAGTACTGACACTGTAGTGCAGCATGAGAGGGGTGCTGCGCTTCTGAGGTGCTGTCTTTTGGATGAGACATTAAACCGAGGTCCCATCTGCCTGGATTGGTGGTGGTTCAGGTGGATGTTAAAGATCCCATGGAACTTATCGAAAAGAGTAGGGGAATTTTTTATTGAAAACAATATAACAAAGCAGAGACTTCACAAAAACAATATAACACAATAAATCAATACAGTAGATCTTGAAAAACAAAAAAAAACCTACAAAAAAAATAGAAAGGTAATACACAATATATAAATGAACCAACTAAGAGTAATACATGAAGTATCAAAACTGACACATTCTCTATTTCAAGTAACCCCTTCAAAAAGTATTAAAGGGAGTGCTCTCCACCAATATGCAACTAAAGCTGCGGGTAACGCCTTTTTTTCTGATTCATACACTTGCAAAATTTATTTAATAAGACATTTCAACCCAGTCAGTGAAGTCTGTTTTTGTTGAAGTACAAACAGACATCTATTATGCCAAATGCACCATTTGAAAATTGCAAAAAGGGCTCTAAGAGTACCAGGATAAAAAATGTTCCAGCCTGGCCCAAATGTCCCATATACGAGATCAGTGTATGTTGTAGTGGCTAACATGGGTAAAGACCACTCACGAGCCAGCTGAGCCCATAATGGTTCTATAAAAGGACAAACAAAAAAAGGTGAGCCATAGTTTCCACTTGGCAAACACAGGAATCCCTGATACAAAACCGTTCTTCTAGCTGCTTATGGGCTTGATTCCCTTTAATATTTAACTTATTATAACAGCACAGCCATAAAGTGCAGAATAATCCAAACAAAATTCAGTTTGCCAAGAAAGCAATTTCTGCAACTGTCAATGGCAATTCAAATGTTTAAGATACCGACTAGAAGAAAAGGGTTTAGAAAACCATTGGCAAAATTTCCTAATTTCCATTTTGGTGTCCTGCCACCAGAAAGCAGGATTATCAAATACTTCAAACACAGAAATTTAGTCTTGGAGAACCATGTACAATTCCTGCCAACCATGTTCCTCCTCCACAACAGAAATATTCATATTCCAAAAATTATGAGAGTCTGGTTTAGTAAGAGGATGTCCCAAAGATAAAACAAGCAAACAATGGTCAGAGTTTTCACAAGGAATAACTGAATACTGAACACCTGGTAACCATTTAGAAATAAAGAAATAATCTATCCTTGTGGTTAATCTTCCAAGATGAAATGTGTGTGCAGGAGGCTGAGGACCAAATAAAGCCCCATCTATAAGGTTAGCTTTAGTATATAATGTGTTAAGAAAATTCGAGTCAGTGTATAACTTCTGGGTCACCCCTGTTTTATCAGAGACAGAGATAAAATACAATTAAAGTCCCCCTCCCCCCCGAAAATTATTGATTTAGAAGAATGGAGAAAAGGCTGAATAGTTTTAAGAGTGGCTATTCTCTGTGTTTTAATCTGGGGGTTATAAATGTTGATTAATCTCCATTCTTTTTGTTGAATAATAGCACCCAAAATAAGGACCCGACTCTGAATTAGGTCAATAAGTCTGATCACTTGGACCTCTAAATTATTAAAAAGAATACCCACTCCTACACACACAACTTCCAAGAGACCAGAAAGATAGTCCACTCCTCCAATCACGAGATGCCTGACTAGACTCTCTGAGAGAGTGAAGTCTGGTATCCTGTAAAAAGACAGTATGGAATTTAATGGAAGTAAGCAAAGAAAAAAATAGCCCATCTCGTTTTAGTATTTTTCAGGCTGTTGGCATTTAAACTACCAAATGACAAAACCTCCCCCATTTAAACTGTACAATCAGGACTTCTTTTTGCCTCTCCCTTTCCTCGGTGATTTTATTTTGCACCTCTTTTTCCTGACAGTTTTGGCGTTACCTAAAAGCTGATGAGTATCAGTTACCATTTCCAACTGAGAGGAGGCTACAGAGGAGGCATCAGAATCATCCTGTTTATGTGGCCTGTTTTCATTTATGTAACACAGCAAATTTGTTTTTAGAAAGCAAATCAGAGGTCTGAGATCCTGAAAAAGAAGGGGCCCCTTTAGAAGCAGAACTTCTTGTTTGCCTATGATTACCCACTTGAACCCAGTCAGAATCCTCTGGAGGGGGCATACCATTTCTAGGGTCAGAGAACTGGGTGGAGGTACTAGGAACACTAGTCTTATCAGACTGTAAAACAGTGTCCACAGTGGCCATGGGACCAGACGGGGGTATCAAGCTGTCCTCAGCAGGTGCAGAGTCAGTTAGTGACTGAACCTCACACGAGTTAGCCTGAGACAAAGTAGGGGGTAAGTGTACAGTGTGAGACATAGAAGAAATTAAGTGGGGAGAAGAATGTTCTTGAACAAAAGACCTAAATTGAGGCCTAGCCTGAGCATTGCATTGGGCCTTAGAGGCAGTCTCATCCTGACTCTCATGTGGCATCTCAGGGTTACTGTGAGAGGCCCAAGGACACTCTCGATAAGAGTGGGAAGAGTCTTCACACAAGTTACAATAAATCGGGCGTGGACAATTAATACTGACTTGTCCAGAACCCAGGCACAAGAAGCATTTAAGTCTGTCGCAAGCATTACTTAGATATGTGTGAGCCCCACACCGAAAACATGATTTAGGTTGTCCAGGACAAAAAATAAAGCCTCTATCCCTACCTAAATAAAAACAACTAGGTAAATGCTGAACAGAACCATTCACCACAGGCAATTTCACTTGTAACTTCCATCCTCCTGTCCAAAAGTGCTTGGAATCTATAATTGGATCAGGCAAGCCTAACACTGTACATTTAGAGGACAGCCATCTAATGATATCGGTAATTGCAACCCCTTCATTTTTAAATAAAACTGTAATTGATTTTATTGGGGAATAGCAAAGAAAGGAGGCCATAAAGGGGTATGCCTGACTTCCTGATACCTATGCCAAAATGTGTCAAGGCCTGCAGCTGTTTTAAAACTGATGTCAAAATAATTATCCCCAGAAGTATGAATAAGGGCATAAATTTCAGAAGGTGAAAACTGTAAACTAGTTTTTATCAAAGTTTTCCCAAAATATAGGAGAGCAGGAAACACCTCCAGCCCACCCCTTTATCTCAGTCGCACAGCATTTCGCCTTTTGGCTTGCTCTGGAGGAGTATAAAAGAGTCCAGGAAATGTTTTATTTCTTTGATGGCTATTAGTTCGTTCAGGAGCCCTTTTAGCCTGTGCATGGTCAGTTGCAGAGGATGGTACATTAGGCAGCAGCAAAAATCCTTCAGGGTTAGGACCTAGAGCTTCACACACTGCAGAATCCGGTATAATACCATCTCCTGCCCCAGCAGGAAGAACAGTAGAGTCCTCAAACTGCAACAAATCAGAAGAGTCTTTATTTAAAGTAGGAGGTGGAGGGCCTTCCTCTAAAGTGACCCCCATAGTAGGACTATACTTTCCATTGCTAGCAAAAGAGTTCAGGACCTTTGCTTCAGTCCCACAAATATGCCAGACAGGATTCTGTGTTAGTTGAAGTCCCGAGGGATGTTCTAGGGGGTAAGAAATGTCCAGCAGATCTCCCGGAGGCTCAGAGCCAGGCTGAGCAGGAGAGGCCCAAGTGTCATCCAGAGGTGATTTCTCCCACCCCGCTCCTTTTAGCGCTTCGGCAATCGTGATACTCGTAGTAGATACATTATTATCAAAAGCAGTACCAGGCTGACTTAAATCAGAAGCCAAGTTGGTTCTATGACCCTTGAAATCTTGCTGCAGTACATTCATTTGAGGGCAAAAATTAGGAAAGTCAGAGGTAACAGACAAGTTTATAGGAAGTTGTTTTGAGGAAAAAACAGTACCTGAATCCAAAGCAGTCGTCCGAGTAGAAGGCGAGCCCTCAATCAGCTGAGCAGGAAGACGCTGACTATGCACCAGGCCCACATATTCAAAAGGGTTGCACATGGCGCAACAGTGGTGCGCCATGCGCAACTCACTGATGCGCCCCAGCACGATATTCAAAAGGGAAAAGTGCGTGGCACAAATCCTGATGTGCCGGAGGCATCAGTAATGTATGCAGGCGCAGGTGGAGGGGCATGCCCATGCATACCCTGCACAGCCTGATATTCAGCCTGGGATATGCAGAGCCATGCATGCGCAACTCCTACCTGCGCCAGCACAAAGTTGATCCAAAAAAAAAAAAGGAACATCGGATGGCCACCCACAGGTGAGCTGCCGCATTGCAGGGCGCAACACGGCAGCTGCCACCTGTGGGTGGCCACCTGAGCTCCGGCTGCACCTGGCGGTGCCCCCCCATGCCTGATCGCGGGCATTTTTAAAAAAAATGCAGAAGTCTGTCCAATGTCCCTGGTGGTCCAGTGGACCTCTGTGTGCCAGATCGCGGGCATTTGTAATAAAGAAAGATCCCCAAACTCCTTGGTGGTCCAGTGGACCGCTGTGTGCCCGATCGCGGGCATTTGTAATAAAGAAATATCCCCAGACTCCCTGGTGGTCCAGTGGATTGCTGTCCACCCGATCACGGGCATTTGTAATAAAAAATAAAAAATATGTCCAATATCCCTGGTGGTCTAGCGGTAACCCCCCTTCCCACCTGCCCACTGAGCCCCACCGCCCGCTCCCCAGTCAGCGGCGGCAGCACCCACCCGCCTGCCAGCCCTGCCACCGCCGACTGACACCAGCCAATGGCTGTAAGCCCATTGGTCCATAGCGTGAGCCAATGGGCATGCAGCCATGCCGTACTACACATTCAGATATGGAATGGATCCCATTCACATATCTGAAATATACTCAATGCGTATGGGCTGGCGCCCGTGGCTCGCGCTGGACCAGCGACGCCCTGTACTACTGGCGGTGTCGATGGCGGGTGGCGAGCGGCGGGCTCAGCTGCCCGGCTGACCGAGGAGGCGGGCAGTGGTGGCCGAGAGAGGCACCTGAGGATGTGAACATCTTCCCAATACAAATGCGTCGAGCGCGGTCACTGGACCACCAAAACTCAGAGATCTGCTGTGCAATGCCCGTGATCGGGCACACATGTCCACTGGACCACCAGAGAGTTGGTGATCTCTTTATTACAAATACCTGTGATCGGGCACACGCGGTCCACTGGACCACCAGGGAGTTTGGGGATCTTTCTTTATTACAACTGCCTATGATCAGGCACACAGCAATCCACTGGACCACCAGGGAGTTTGGGATCTTTCTTTATTACGAATGCCTGCGATCGGGCACACAGCGGTCCACTGGACCACCAGGGAGTTAGGGATCTTTCTTTATTACAAATGCCCGCGATCGGGCAGACAGCGGTCCACTGGACCACCAGGGATATTGGTGTGTACTATATTTTACTTCAGCCCGCGATCGGGCTGTGGAGCACATTGCCGGCTTTAGGGGGCATCGGTCCCCGATGGCTGCTGCCTGACAGGGTGCCAGGCGCAAGTCTTCGGGGATCGGCGCACCTGCATGCAAATGGGGCCATAATGACATGCAAATGGCCCTATTTGCACCTTGCATACATTATGACCCCATTTGCATGTCAAGTTTTGAATACCGCTGTTGCTGTGCATAACGCAATGGAACTTGCGCTAGTGCGTCCCCATGCTCCACTCTGGCCACTTGCACTGAAGCAGTGCCACTGCACCATGCACACTGTGGGTGGCCAGGGTGCGATATTCAATGATGCTGTGCCATGGCACAGCTCCATTGAATATCACCCAGTCCACACCCCTGTGCAGCCAAGTTGCGCTGCGCCCAAGCTTGCGCCACAGCCTGGCGCAGTTTGAATATCTGGGCCCTGGTCTACGCTACGAACTTGCACCACTCCAGCCATCAGTTTTAATGTAGAAGCCTTTACAAAAATTACAGGAGAACAATCCCGAGACTCTAGACACTCGCCACCAGGCGAAAAAGAGCTGCCAGTCTCTGGAAAGACGCCAACATCAGATACTGCAGTGATCTGTGAGCAGCCGTCAGACGACTCCACAGCCCGAACTCCCTCTCGCAGCTGTGCCATGTCAGTAGACGTCATTCCCTTGATGATAGGTCCACTGAAAGCTGGAGCTGCCGGTAAAGTAACCGTGTCCTGTGAAGAAACTAAATTCAGGCAAACCTTTGATTCAGCAGCAAGGCAGGGGCTCTCATTACCACCTCCAGGTTCCCCCTCAATATAGATAGACCGTGAAACTTCACCATTTGCAGACACAGACGTGATATGTACAGAATCCATTTCACCAATAACCATGTCGGTCTCTAGTAGAGGGGAGATAGAGAAGGAGACTGACTCTCCTACCTCCAGCACGTCTGCTCTGTCCAACACCAGACTCCGAGTGGCCATCTCAGAGAAACGGCCAAGCCCCCTATCGTCAGAGTAGGGGAATTTCCCCGGTGTCCTGGCCAAATTTCCCTCATTCACTCAAAATACCACCAACAGCTTAATCTGGTTCAAGGTCAGTTGGCATTCATCTGTATCCCCTTCCCCAGGTCGTGCCTGAACATAGGCAGGATTTGTCTAGTGCACTTACCCAGTCAACAAAAACAACCACAAAAAAAAATATATATATATCTATATCTATATATATCTATATCTATAGATATATATAGATATATATCTATATATATATATATATATGATGGCCCTTACAGTACAACACACATTTTTGATATATTTCTGTTACTGTGTTCATCAGTTAAGATATCACTTTTATCTTGTTATTTTTACCCCTACTCATGTTGTATAAATATATGTGTATAGGGTTGAGGTAGTTGCTGAGTGTTAACCCCTATTTTTACACTTTAATAATGTGGCTGTGCCTGGGCTGGGCAGAATAAATTGAAATTTAGCAAGTGCATTCTTAGTGACAGGATCTCTGAATTCTGAAAATGTGGTAATGATCAGTTTAGTGGTTTAAAAGTTCTTGAAAGTTAAAATTCTGAAAAAAAGTAGTTTTAAGACCTTTTTGATCCCTGATAAAGCAAATAAAGCTATCAATCCCTGCATGGAATTTTCAGGTTTGTTAAAGTTTGGCCCAAGGAGGATTCTTTAATGGGTGGCTTCACTGAGAACTTGGCAATTTTAAATTATATAGAAAAATACAATCCCGTTTTCACACATGTATAATTTGTTTTGATTTTCTTTATTGAAATAGTTTTATCATGTAAACATACAGACAGTAAGAAAAAATATTGTTTACAAGTATGACCTGGGGGTGACAAGGCGTTTACATAAAGATTAGGTGCAGCAAGTGCAATCAGTGCAGGGGAGTCTAAGGGAGTGTGGCAGGCTCCCCTCAACCCCCCGGGCAATTTAAAAGCTCAGTGGACCATGTAGAATATCTGGTCATTATGACAGGAAGAACCCTATATTCCACATTTCCATCTGGAAGGCTGATGCATTCCTGGGAGATCTGAGCTGTGTGGCAGTGGGTCTTTGGAGAGACTATAGGAACCATAACTATTATTGCTGCACTGTGTTCCATTTTATTCAGAGACTGTGTGATCTCATGTTGCTAGAGTGTGATGCTGCTAAACCCCTTACTGACTTTGGGAATTAACTAAGACTGCTGGTGTATGACTTGTCACGGTACTGGGGTGCAATTTAATGCCGTGGAGATTTTGTTATTTAGCACTGCTGGTTTGAGTCCCTGCTGAACTGCTGTTTACAGAGTGATTACTTGTGTGCTGCTGAAAAAGGAACCTAAAGTGTACTGTTCAGGGTGTTTGTGCTGTCCTTCCAAGAGTGGAGCCGATTAATTAAGTACAGCTGCTGCCACTTCAGTAATTGCACACTGCTCATAGCCCTGTTGCTAGATACTGACTAGCTTCTTCTACCTGTTGCTAGCTGCACCCCTCCCCCCGATTGGTGGTGGCTGCCCAGTCTGTGGGGTCGAGGTGTTTAAAGATCTCACTTGCCAAATGCGGTGGCGTTTGCGAGGTGCAGGTGCAGCAAGTGCAATAAGTGCAGGGGAGTCTAAGGGAGTCTGAGGGAGGTAGGGGAGTGGGAGTGTTTGATTGTAATACTGTCGGTGTTGTAAGTATGTTATGTTAATAATGTGGGACACTAAGTGTTTATCTGTTTGGGTGTGTATTCTTTCGGGGGGTTGGTATATGTGGATTATATTGAATTATATAGGTTTCGTGCCGGGAACACTGCCTCATATGAGACAAGTGATTTTTGCTTTTCAAATTGCTTAGTTGTTGCTGTTGTTGTTACTGATTCATGGCAGTTGTTGAGTAGCCCTTTGCCCATAAGACAATGTGGGAATAGGCGTTACTTTACTTGTTTGCACTGTAGCATGTTACTTTATTCTAAATTGGGCAACTTTGTTTCAGCCACCTTTCTGTTAGTTTCTGGTGCTGTTGAACCAAATCCAGGGCCTTGCTCTTTGGATTCTATGTCTTCCTCTCAAGCATCATCTTTGAATAATTGTTTGAAATCCTGTCATGGATTTAAAATTATCCATTTGAATGTTCGCAGTTTAATCCCTAAGATTGCTGAAATCGAACAGCTTATTGCTTTATATCTGGCTGATATTGTTGCTTTATCAGAAACGTGGTTGAAGCCAGGGGTGCCCGAAAATGTGTGTCATATTGGGGGTTATAACATTTTTAGGGTAGACTGTAAAAGTTGAAAAAAGGGTGGTGGGGTCTTGATTTAGTATAGGGATCATTTAGAAATTAATTTTTTAATGTCTAGTTAGGATTTGGATTGTGATACTTATTGGTTGGTTTCGGAATTTGTTCTTGGAGGAAAGAAGTTAGATGTGGGCTGTTTGTATAATCCCCCTCAATGTGGTCTTCAAGGGCTTAAACATTTCTTGGATATTTGTGAAGTTTATTTAAAGCAGAGTGATTCTGTTGTTGTTGGAGATATGAATTTGAATTGGAGGGCTAATGACACCATGAGGCTCGAATCTCTTCTCTCTTACGGACTGACTCAGTGTATAAATGTGCCTACCCATCTCAATCCTATCTCACAGAATCATTCTCTGTTGGATTGGGTCTTGACTAATAGAGTGGGGAGGGTAGGAGTCTCTGGTGTCTTGGCAGATTCCGTAAGCGACCACATGGCCACCTTTTGTGTCCTAGATTTTCGATGTCTTAAACCCCCTCCTTCTGTGTTTCAGACTAGATCATTTAAAAGGATAGATTATTCGCTGTTATATTGTTCTTTGAGGTTAATTGATTGATCATTTCTTAAATGTATTCCAGATGTAGACACAGCACTCAATTTTTTTGCAGTCAACTTCTTCCCATTCAGGAAGGAATCCCTTTTCCCTTTGTGTACCATTCGGTGTAGAGGTTCTCCTACTGGATGGTTTGGTCCCAGCATTAAGACATTAATTAAGGAGCAGGATAGTGCTTGGACTAAATTTAAATTCTCTCCCAGTAGAGTTTCAATGGATCTCTACTGTGGACTTCGGAATTTAGTTTCTCAAACTATTAGAAATGCTAAAAAAACTTATTTCAGGGATTGCTATGAAGATAGCTGGGCAGATCCAAAGAAGTTTTTGAATAACGTAAAATTCTTTACTGTCTCCTTAATCAAAATCTGACATCTAGAAATTAAATGTTGACAACAAAGAAATTGGTGACTTGTCTGAAATTGTTAAATTGTTGAATTCTAAATTTTCAGATCTTTCTAAGTTTAGATCTTTTTTCCTCAGGCTGGTAATTCTAAATCCTTTTCCTCTGGTCCTTTGGTAGATGGACCCAGGTTTTTGTTTAAGGAAGTAACATCAAATTAAGTTTTTCATCTTCTGCAGTCTCTCCCAAATAAAGGGACTGACTGTGGGGAAGGGTTGGATGCCCATGTCTTAAAATTGGCTATCCCCTTTATTATGGATCCCCTTTGCTATATTTTTAATATGTCATTGGCTACAGGTGTTTTTCCCCTGTCCTGGAAGAAAGCTAAGGTGGTTCCAATTCCAAAAAAGAGCTGTGCTACTTCCATGGATGATTATAGGCCAATATCAATACTGAATCCCCTTAGCAAACTACTTGAGCGTTTAGTGGCTAAGCAAATTGATGCCTATTTGGTTACCCATGATTTGTTGTCAAGACAACAACATGGGTTCCATAAGCACTTTGGTATTGGCACGGCCTTGATTGGGTTCACAAAAAACATCCTACATGGGTTTGAGAAGGGTTTGATGACCAAGGTGGTGTTTGTAGACCTAACCAAGGTTTTTGATTTGATTGATTATGGTTTGGCCTGCAAAAAATTGAAAGATCTGGGGTTTTCTGATGTCGCTGTTTCTTGGGTCTATGATTATCTGAATAACAGGTGTCAATTTGTTCAAGTAGGTTCTGTGGTTTCTGATGTCTTGCCAGTTAGTTGTGGCGTGCCTCAGGGGTCCATTTTGAGACCCCTGTTATTTTCTATTTTTATTAATCAGCTTCCTGGAGTTTGTAAGTTTAATGAATCACTGCTTTGTGCAGATGATCTTGCGATTTGTGCTCAGTCAAATTCTGTGTCTGAACTTTCTTGTTCCCTAGAAAAGGATTTTGGTGCCGTCTGTTCTTGGCTTACTTTAAATGCTATGGTTTTGAACTCAGCTAAAACAAAAGTTATGTTATTTGGCATGCAATTTATGTTGGGGGACACCCTGGAACTGAGAATATCTGATTTTTGGGGTGGTCTGCTTGAACAAGTGTCTCAATATAAGTATGTGGGAACACTATTGGATCCCAGTTTGACCTTTTCACCTCAGATTCGGTCAATGGTTAAGAAAGTAAATCAAAGAATTGAGGCGTTATGCAAATTCAAGTCATTCTTCTCACAAGCAACTAGATTAGCAATTGCTATTGGTTCTCTTCTTCCATATTTTGATTACAGTTCTTGCTTATATTATAACATAGGTACAAAAGAAATGCAAGCACTACCTGTGGCCTATAATAATATTTGTAGATTTATTTTAGGAGTCCCCAATAGGACACATCGGTGTAATCTTTATTCTCGGTTGGGGTGGTTTTCCCCAGGTTGCAGAATAGAATACTTTGTTGGCTGTCTGATGTATAAATGTTTTTACTTTGGCTCCCTTTTTCCTCTTTCTGATCTTGTTGTAATGAAAGAACTGCTTCCCAGCCTGAGGTCGGCTGACAGCTCCCTATATTTTGTCCTCAGGTCTCGGCTTACATTAAGCTCTAGAGCTTCTTCAACAGCAGCACCATTGTATTGGAATTCACTCCCACTTTGTGTTAGGATTGCTTCCTCTGTTTTAACTTTTAAACAAAGGTTAAAAAGTTATTTATTACATAAATCTGTTTGTAACTGCAATTCGTAATTTGTATTTTTTGGTTTTGTATTGCTGTTAATTGTGTTTGTGTATTTTTTGTATGTTTTTTTTTCCGGGTCGGGCCTGAAAAGGGACCTTTGGTCCAGTGCCTTTACCTGGTTACCAAAGAATAAATGAAAAATGAAACTATGGTAGTTTTCATTTTAAATCTTAGCTGTTATAAAAGTAGGTAACAGAAGGGAACACTTTGCATATCAGAAACAAAACAGCGGTTGGAGCTGTACTTTGAAACTTGTGTGGTCCACAGGGTGGGGCATAATGCTGATTCTTCAAGTTTTAAGTGTTGTTTCTTTGACAAAACAATACTTTTTCAGTTAGAAATAAAATCAGATTGTCCAGTGTCATGAAAACACCTTTTTTCATGACTACATACCCTATTTTCCTGACTCCCAAACCTGTTTTTGGGACATACAACTTCTACTTTCATGATAATCTAAAGACATGAAAAAATTATAGATGGCTTTGAGGGATCTTTGTGCACAACAAGCTACAGGTCTTGGGCAATGGATGTGATGATGCTGTTGCTTTGTGAGTAGCCCACAGGCCCACTCAGTAAGTCATCTGCAGGTCTGGCACCATGCATGTGTGATGATGCAGCTGGTTTGTAAGTTGCCCAAAAGGCCACTCCGAAAGTCCAGCACAGGCCTGCTGCAGTGTGTGTGTGTGTGTGTGTGTGTGTGTGTGTGATGATGTTCCTGGTTCATAAGTTGCTTACAGGACCATTCACAAATCTAGCTACAGATCTGGTGCAGTGATAGTCCTTATGCAGTGTTCAGCATAGGGTGTAAGAAAGGTGTAAGCTAAAGGTATCAGTTGTTACAGATCTTTTTCAAAAAGTACAGAAATAAATTGCAAAAACTACTTTACAGCAGCTATTCAAGTTGAAGCACAAAGTATAACAAGTAGGGAAATAAAACATTGGGGTTAAAAGTCCCTGGAACTTCAGCAAATTGGTGGTGCTGTGTTCCATGGGGGTTTGAATGATCATACAATACAATGTTGGCATTATCCTAATACCAGAATCCTGCAACACGCCAAGTCCGCATGGAACAAAGAAGCTTGGTGAAGAGCGCATAGCATTTATGTTGAAAGATGGAAGAGCAAGATTTGCAAAATGGCATTTGTGTGAGACTGTATAGTTTTGAAGTGTTGGTACCGCACTTTGACAGAGCTGCACAGAGGCTTCTGTGATGGCTGAGGGCAAATTTCACGTGAGTGGTGGTCCATGGCGGTGTGGTGTTAGAATAGTAAATCTGTATGAGAAGTGAGTTAGTTTTGACAAAGGAGTATGTGTGAGTTTTTTTTTTCCTTTTCACTGTTTTTGCTTTAGCTGGTTTTGAGAGGCATGGTTTTGCTTTGAGACATTTTGCCTACTCTGTTTCTTACCACATTGTATAATTTTTAGCTAAGTTGACATGGAACCCAGAATCCACCAATATGAGATAGGACTCATTGGGCCAGATATTCAAAACTTTGCACCGGGCAAAAACCATTTGCGCAGGTTTAGAGCGGGATTAGCACAGGTCTGCTATATTCAAAAGGCCAAATAGTGTGGGCAAACTGCATTAGCACCAGGCAAAATCATAATGCATGCAAGAGGCGAACTGACATGAATACAGGCGCCATGCTATATTCAGCAACTAGCATTGCGCAAAGTAGTTTTGCGTGACTTAGCGCGACACTTAGCGTGGTGCACATTACCACCCAGGAAAAGCTTGTCTTAACCATGGGCAATCAGCTTTGCATGACACTTTGGCTTTGCGTGGTGTTTGCGTGATTTTTGCGTGGCTTTGCGCGACCCTAACAAATAAATATGACACATAGACAAAGCCAAACATAGAGGAAACATGCTGCTAACTGATGGCATCACAATGATGCCATCATCTGCCACCAGTCCTAGCCATGCCAGGCAGTAAGTGGTGACCCTGCCACCAGTGGACAGCATGGCAGTGTGGCCATACAGCACACACCTGTGGACCACTCTTCTGTGGACACCAACAGATGCCCAGCATACACATGTGTCACTGTGGGCATGGAGGATGTTGAGGAGAGAGTGTATGGGTGGCCAGGCTGTGCCACAGACCAGGTGTGGCCACAAGGCTGGGACACATCATGCAGTGCACATGGGCCAGTACTGGGAATACCCCAACACCAGTGTGCCTTTCTGATAATACATGCCTCCCCGCGGCCACATACCGCACAGCTATACAACTGCCACAGCACACAAAGCTGGACATGTATATGTCACTGTTAGCATCCCATTCCAGAGGTGCAGCATTTGTGGGTCACACAACAGCGTAACAGTAATGTCCACTGTCAGTAAACACTTGCAGGTTGGGCCTCTCACTGTGTATAGTGCAGTCATCATCACTGCCCTACACACCATAGGCATTGCTGTGTCCACACACTACTGGCCCCCTTGCTACTGTAGTGTCTGCTGTGCACTGTAGCATGACCTACAGTGTGACAGTTGCATGCAGTACCACCACCATCTGTGCCTATGCTATGTTGTCCCAGTACAGCTGCAGGCAGCAGCGTTTGTGAAAGTACAGTGTTCAAAACTGTATAATATTCCCCAAACTGTTTGCGCAGCACTAACACGTTTGTGCGGGTTTAGCGCAGGGCTAAACTGTTAGTCCGGTGCAAACTGCATGCAAATCAGGGCATAATGAGATGCTAATCTGGGTGTTTGCCCAGACACTACCTAAGTAGGCTCATTTGCATGTCACTTTTGAATATGGCAAAAGTTTAGCACCGGGCAAATGTGTTTGTGCCGGGCTAATGGTTTAGCCCTGCGCTAAACCCATGCAAACGAGTTAGCACTGCATAAACAGTTCAGGGAATATTTTACAGTTTTGCAGACTGTACTTTCACATACGCTGCTGCCTGCAGCTGTACTGGGTCCACGCATTTGCTGGCACACACACATTGGCCACATAGTTCACCTCTACCTACTTTCACATCGCTGTGCACTGTGTTGCTGTTGTGGTTTGCACTTCCTGGTTGCCATATTCAGAACCGTCTTATTCCAGGGCTAAGTTTGCTCTGCACTCCCAGCCCAGTTTGCCCGGCCTTATTCTCATGCTATATTCAGAAGCTGTTTGCTCTGGACTATTCCTTTTGAATATGGCTTGCTTTGTGCTCCAGGCTAAGTTTGCCCGCCAGGCAGTGCTAATTTAGCCCCGGGGCAAAGTTTTGAATGTCTGGCCCATAGTTTCATGAGCCATAGTGTTGTGCAAAATAAACAGGAAAATGCATTGGAAGTTAAGATGGAAACTAAGTGGTAAATAGTGCAGGATGTATGCTTCATTCTTCAAGGTTTTTTTGGTTAAAAAAGTTTTTAAAATGTTGGTGAAAATAGGCTGTTGTGTGTCATGAAAACAGGCCCTGCTTTAGTGACTCATGAACTTGCTTTCGTGACTTGCAAACCCAATTTCATGAGTCTTAGTGATCATTAAACTGGGGAAAGGAACAGAAAACTTAGCACATCAAAAATAGGAAAATCTATTGGATATTAAGTCAGAAATATATGTAATCAGTGTAAGGTATAAGGTTGATTCTTGAAGTGCTTCTCTGTAACAAAAAAAACAATAGTTTTTAAAATATTAACAACATTAGGCTGAAGCATGTCACAAAATAGGCCCTGCTTTCGTTACTTGTGATTCTGCTTTTGTGACAAACTTCCTTTTAATGAGATACACCATCATTTTTGTGACAATCTCAAAGCAAGAAAAATCTAGAAGGCTCTGTAGGGCCATGTTGTCTGTGAACATGCAGATGCATTATCACTTGTAGACTCTGCTACAGGGCAGGCACAATATGTGTCATTGTGCAGCTGTCTCGTGTGGCACATACAAAGTCCGCTACAGATCTGGGGCAATCTGTGTGGTTATGCAAAGTAAACTACTCTGACTGTGTATCTCAAATAGAAAGAAAATTCATTGCAGAAACTATATTAATGCACAAGTTAGGGTTTTTTCTTAAATAACAAAAGTAAGGAAATGCGAGTTTAGGAACCCTAACTCTGCCCAACTCATGCACCATCGCTGTGAACTTTACCAAAATGAATGCCAAATCACAATCCAGATTTCAAACTTGTGAGTTAACATTATCAATAAATGACAAAATACAAAGAATACAGTTATACCCCTAGATGAACACTACAGTCATTGTTTCTTCTTTTGAAAGTGGGCAGTCACAAAGTCAGCTACAGGACTGGTGCAATGAGAGTGATGATACAGCTGTGGTCCACTCATGAAGCCTGCCACAGGTCTGATGCAGTCTGTGTGATTATGCAGGTGTTTTGCAAGACAGGCATATGCATGCACCTATGTGTAAACAAACACACACATGAACGCATGCACGTACGTGCACGTACACACACACACACACACACACACACACACACACACACACACACTGAACCAATACAGTATTCTGTGCCCTTGCATCTCACAAAGCACGAGTGCAGTGTCTGTCAAAAGATACAGTATATCTGTATTCCTTGAACCATGTTATTTATTTATGATGTTAAAGCGTATTTCAAATCTTCTTTGGTATTTAGTTAAGTGGGTTTCAGGGAGGTGGTGTATGAGGGTGGGCTAATACATCACCTAATGCAAGGGCTATAAAATAATGTCCAGCTTAGTTGTAATTTGTTTGTATAATAGTGATGTAAAAATTACACGTTTACTGACCAACAGGGAAATGTTTAGGGGTCATTGATTCAGCTACCTGGTGGGAATTATATAATCTATAGCATTGCATTGCTGTTGTGCTGTGGTCGGCACCCTGCTGACTTTTTCGCTTGGAGGGATTAATACAGCAAATGTCACCATTTCTGGTGTTGGCCATCCCCTGTGGACCGCTAACGTGAAGTCTGCTTTCAGCGTTGGAAAGGGAAAGAATTTACTGATGGAACCTTTGCTCTCGTAGATTTGTGCCCTCTGTGAGCAGGTGAGGGCACAAACGACTAGTACGACTGCCCTGGACCAGACTGCATGGACGGCATACAGCTGATTGACCAGGGCAGGGCATGATTTGAATGTACTGTCCATGATCCAGTTGGGGCAGTCAGCCAGGAACTGCAGACCCCGATCAGTGTCATAGATGACTAGAAGGTCCTACTCACTCCTGCTGTTGAAGAGCAGGTACAGAGTCCCATCGCTGGTTACAGTGAACTCGTCAGAGATGGATAGCACTGTCACGGTCGTGGGTGTCACCGGTCACCCCCACCCCATGTGCCATATCCACTGCACCGTCCATCATAGTAAGCGTACACCTGCCATCTGCCCCACTACAGCTGCCAGTACCCCCGCCATACTGCCTATGATGATCTGGGATGCCGTGTCCATGCTCCACCATGCCCGGTCTTGCAGGTGCTCGAGTACCCAGCACATGCCCATGTCAGCCACATCGAGGACATGGTTGTGTTCCTGTATGATGTGCATGGCTGTGTCATCCACAGTATGGAGTGTGGCCAGGCAGTTGTAATGGTGGGCATCAACGCACCACCAGTAGTTTTTTTCTGGACCCTCTTTGTCCTTGCGATACACATAGCTAAGGTGCACCTCAAGGGGCTTGCCTTTCTGGCTCTGGATATACTGCACTGCCATCCTGCAGACAGGAAGATGTCTGTGGGCTGTGTCCAGCTGCATCTGTCTTATGTGTGCATGGTGCCTCCTTGTGATGGGCCACACCTGTCCCACCCATTACCAGTGGGGCATGAATAACGGTGCAGTTGCCCCCACCCAGAATGTCAATGTGTGCTACAGGCCTGCATGCAGCTGTGGGCCATCCACAGCACTGTGCAGGGATACTCTGCCCAAAACAACGCAGGCTGAGGAACCCTCACCACCCCCCGGAGCAGCATGCCACACTATTAGCAGTGATAAGGCATGGATTCACTATGCTTATTGGAGCCCTTGGCACTTTCACAAATGCATTTCTTGGCTTTTCTGTACCCATGGGGGCACTGGCATTGTGCACAGGTATGTTCCGTCAGCAGTCTGTGGTGTCCGCCTGTGGCTTTCTTGTCTGGGGGGGCTCTGTGCAGGTCCAGCGCCGCATTGTGTACACTCTCCTCCCACTTTGTGCTCCCTGGCTGTCCGTGCAGTGGTGTTCTCACCCACCTACCTCACTGCAAGTGTTCCTGCCCCAATGTGGTGACGCCGGTATCTTGGTCTGCCTTGCCATCCATAGTCCTCGCCTGCCCAGGCCTCACCCGCCCAGCCCACACCTGTATGTTTGTGGCCGCTGCGGAGTCACCCATAGTGGGGCTGTGGCTGTTTTCACCCTCCTAATGTCAGCCAGCCTTTTTTCAGCATTTGCCTTTTCGGCTGCTGCTCTCCTGGTGTCGCCCACCCCGACACGCTGAGAAATACACTCTCTTCCTCATGTACACCCCCCCCACCCAGTACTACTTCAGAGTTTCATTCCCTTACTTTCAGTTTCAGTCAAACACAAGCTGAAACAAAACTTGTTTTTTTTTCCCCTCTCTGCTCAGGTCAAACAGCATGTGACTTCTTTCCTCATCCTCCCCCCCACTCGCTTGCTAGCCTGCCTGCCTGTTCACCTCACCTCTCCTAATCCCACATGTGAAAGAAATCCTGTTTTCTGGTTTCTTTCTTTGTAAATACCTCTATGCCATGTATGCAGGCTCCAGTCATAGGTAGCGCTGACAGGAACTCGTAGTGCTCCTGCTCACTGAACTGGCGGCTGCTCTTCTGCACCACTCCCACTAGCAGAAACTGAGGAACCTGAAAACAAATAAAAATAAAATAATGTTGCCTAGAAAGTGAATCTCATACTGTCTCCCTAGCACCAACCAACTTGCTCGTTCACTGAACATGTTGGTTTTTAACTTCCTCAAGCAGGCTTCTCTTCAACCAATCAACATAAACACTGCCCCATCACCACTTGTGTCATGCGCCATAGAAATGGCACTTGTCACAGGTGGAGAAGCACTACTTCAAAACCAAAACCAACAAAACTTTTAGATAAAAAAAAACTATTACAAATAGATAAATAACCACAAGGTCCCTGCATATTGCATAAATTAAATGCACAGCTGGGACCCTGTGGAATACATGATTTATTTGTATTTATTTATTTATCTATAATATCTTGAATTACAAGTACCTTCTGAGCTAGTAGCTCTTTTACAAAGGTTCCACATCAGTGAATAGTACAAAGGAGCATAAAAGCAAAAACAATAGTGCTACAAAAAGAATTAACCTTCCAACAAACAGTACAGATTAAAAATCCAACAAACAGTACAACGAACATTGTAATCATGTTTACAAAAAAACATAGTGGAGTGAGTTTAATAGCTAGACAAGGAAATACAACACAATGTAGAGATGCAGTCAAGGCGGACTTATACTATGAAAAAAAGGGAGTAGATTGCAGGATGTTTAGGGAAGGGGCTGGTGTGTAGGAGTGGTGAGGGTGGGGTATGGTAGAGGGTGGGCAGGGTAGAGTAGGAGGTATATGAGAGAGTAGAGACAGACACTAGGGAAATGGCTGTGAGGAGGGTTGGGGAAGGGTTATAAAGGGGTAGGCAATGCTACTAAGTGCACTGGAGGAATTGCAGGAGTTAATTAAGGATGGCAGTCACAACCACAAAGTGCCGAGAAGTGTTGGCGAAGCTTGTGTTCAAAGGACCCAGTTTACGTTTGAAGAGAATGATTCTGTGTAGGGAGCTGAACCTGTTGGGAGCTTGGTAAGCAAAAGACATATGATACACCACTTGTGAGGTTACCCAAGGTCAAACAGCATGCATGAAAATATATCATGTATTTCACCGGTGCCTGTTGTGTATCCCATATATATTATAGGGGTGTGGTCATGCCTCTGTATTACGGGTCAATGGCCAGTTCTATGTTAAAATCAAAATGCTGCACTTCAATAACTTCACAACCATTCAAACGATTCACATGAAATATTGCATGCACCATCAGGGACCAAAGATCTCTTGATGTGGCATGTTTCATTCTAGTTGGATGTGTGGATGCGGAGATAAAAAAATTTTGAAAATTACCACTTTTGGTGAAATTCTTTGTCACGCTGCACAAAAATGACGTGGAATTATGGTCTGAAATTTTTAGAGTACTGTATATAGGTCTTTGGTCACAGATGTCCCTTTTGAAGGTTTGCTGAAAAAAAATATTAGTCCATTCCAAAGTTATTAAATTCCAAAGTTTCCCATTAATTCCTATGGGACCAGTTAGATGTCTCTCTCAAAAAAGGATTCTTTATCGCAAATGTGGAACCCTTTTTTGCAAACGGGGGATCTTTTTCTACAAATGAGGAATCTTTTTTCGTCCTGCCACCATTTCATTTTCAGTTTGTGAGTGAAACAAAATAAAACTGCAAAAATAACAGAGGGCTTTAGTAAATACCAGTAGTTGTGTTTACCTAACTGGGGCCAGTATAATTGGATTTGGGGGGTTTTGTTTTTCATAGCTTGTTCAGAAATGTGATTTTTTTTTAGCCGCAGAAATCCTTTTTCGTAAACCATGGAAAACTTATGCCATGAAACAGGATCCTTTTTCTCAATTTCGGAAAAAGGATGTTCTTTTTCACAAATTGTGAAAAAAATAACTGTGGAAAAGGATCATCTTTTGCAATTTGCAAGCAAAGAAATTTTATAAAGGTTTTTTTGTCACATCACAGTAAACAAACAGCTTGGAATTTTGGTCTGAAATGTTTAGAGTGCAAAGGGCTTGATCCACAGATGTGCCATTTGCTGGTTTGATGAAACTGTCAGCATGTGTTCCTGCACAACATTATTGTTGTTCCTGTGCTACATCATTGTCTGATGAGGAGCCTTTGTAAATGAGCTGTAGCTCAAAGGTTTAATTCTGAGTATTCAATAAATAATAAAATAAACAATACATAATATTACTTTGCTTTGCAGTTCTGTGGGGTTCAATTTTGGTTCATTTCCTATAGTATAACATTGTAATGGAAGTTGTACGGTGTCTTTTTTTTTTTTTTGTCACTCTGCAGTGAAGAAATGGTTTTCTATTTTGTTCTGACATTTTCAGGGTACAAACGGCTTTCCCCACCAATGTGCCTTTTGATGGTTTTGTGAACATATATTAATGATGTTGAGTTACACAGGTTTCAAATGTTCCCGTGTTTTTTATAGAAGATCATTGCAATGACAGGTTTTTCTTTGGGTCTGCACACTGTGGGATGGGAGTATAAGGCTTAGAGGGCCCTGCACGCCCACAGGCAAAGAAGGATAGTGCTACATTATTGCAAAGATTATGCATTGATGGGAGCTTAGGGCCTGGAGGACTCCCACATGCAAATACAGATACCATTAAGGACTGATGGTATTGCAGGACCCAGAGGGAAACACAGATACAATTACAATATCTAAAACATTATGGATGGGCACTGTGCACTCCCACATGCAAATATGAATGCTATTATGGAATGATAGGAGTGCAGATCTAAAGCATACATGGCCACATAAGGCCCAGAGGGCCCTGCACTCCCACACACAAATATGCAGAGAATGATGAAATGATGGGAGTGCAGGGTCCAAAGGACTCTGCACACCCACATGGAAATAAGGATACAGTTACAGTCTCTCAACAGTAAGCATTAGGGTTCACAACCCCAAGGTACACCCCTATGCCTGTTCCTGCCTGCAGGGTGGGGGGTGGGGTGTTAGGGTTGGAAACCCAGGGTGGGAGTGGGGTGTTAGGGTTGGAAACTCTAAGACCACATTTTCCAACTTTTGAAGCTGGAACCCTAATGGTGCATTAATGATATTTTTTGCAGAGACTACTTTGTAGGAGCATGGTCATGCCCCAATAGTTAGGGTTGAGTAGCACGTTTAATGTTAAACCTCATATTTTGCACTTCAATAACTTTGCAAGCAATCAATGGATTTGCATAAAATGTGTATGCACTGTCCTGTGGGGCAGATCTCTTGATGTGGCAAGTTTTGTTTCAGTCAGATGTGCAGATTCTGAGATCTGGATAATGAAAAAAAGTAAAAGGTTTCCCTTTTTTGCAGTTTTTTCCTCTTCACCTTGTGGCCAAACGGTGTGGAATTTTAGCATGATTTTGTAGGACAGAATGAACTTTGGTAACACAACAGACAGTGAAAATTTGGTACAATAATATTAATATGTTGCAAAGTTATTACGTTTTTAAGTTCCCATTATATTATATGGGAGGTTCGTTTTTCAGGATAGCTGTATTTTTTGCAAAAAAGGGATTTGTCTCACTAAAAAAGAATGAGTCTCACAAGAGCATTTCCTTTTTGTGAAACATGAAAACCTTTTTCATGAGGAAAAAATCCTTTTTTGAGAGCTGTTATCTTGTTTTTTTATCAACTAAAACATCTGTGAAATACATACAAATGTTATTTTAAATAACAAACACCAGAATCTAGCTAAATGGGCTCCATTCAGCTAGATTCGGACATTTGTTTTTAAAAATTACGGCCAGAAATACTTTTTCTGGTGATATGAAATCCCAGGTACCCAGCTTAGTGAGAGGAGCCTTCAGCTGTAGCTTTGCAGCCCTATTTTCTCTGGTGTCTAGTGAAACCCCTCACTCTCCGATCACTGTCCCCAACCCATTCCCTGGTTTATAGTGGCCCCCCACCCTCTGATCACCATCCCCTGCTCGCTTTTATATTTAATTTATATATTCCAACAGTGGGATGCTCACCCCCAGTGTCGGATGACCCCCCCAACCCCAAGCCTGTTGCTTTATTGATGTGCTGACATTGGGGTCCAAATCCCCATGTTGGCATTTAAACTTCCCCAGCAGTCTGGGACACTAGGGAGCCCACCCCCAGTGTCCCAAAATCTTTATTTTTCATATTCTGTATATATCCCTGAAAAAAAGGTGCCCTGTCATTGCCTACTTGCTAGTACTAGTAAACAGCACATTTTGAAAGTGCACATTCAGCTAGCGCTATCCTACAACATGGCATGGTAGGATTAAAGAATAAAAAAGAATAAAATTGTGCTTCTCTCAAAAGACGTGTCTTTGGGTAGCTAGAACTTGTGAAGTGCGCTTAGAAAAATGAATTGGAGCCTTGGACTGTCAAGTTTATCCACAATGTGGCAAACTGGACAGCATAGCGCTAGGGGAACAGGAACGCCCCATGCTAAAACTTTAACCTTTACAGTGCATCACCAGGCTGGGACTCAGAATGGAAATGTGGACTTCCTGTCCTGGGAGGGGAGTGGTCAGGGACTGACCAACTGTGCCTTCACACAAAGGGGGGAGGTATGTGATAGTGTAAACACTACACTGGGAAACAAGAGGTTAACACCTTGTTTGAGGCTGAGGAAATGCAAGGAATGCAACATGAACAGGCAAGGGGGATGCCTCCCCAGGTGTTGCTAATTAGAGGGATTGCTAAAAGGCAGAGAAAATCCAGCAAGGAGTCACTTAGAAGCTGGAAACTGCTGCAGGGAGTAGATACTCCTAGACAGAGAACCCTGAAAGATGGAGGGTGGATTGTAAGACAGGAACCAGAGCAGAAAGCCAAGGAGAATGGTTAATTATTGGAGACAGCCTTTGGGGAGAAGTTGAAACCTGCTGCTGAGAAAGAGACCATTTCTAGAGCAGAGAGTCCTGAGGTAAAGGATCAGCCTAGCCAGCTAGGCCATAAACAGTGAGTGAAATTTATGCTAATAACAGCCTGCCATTAAGGCTAAAAGGGAAAACTGTTTGTGTTTGATTTGAGACTGTGCATTCAAAATTGCTGGCCCACAAACCATTTATGTTTGATTTGAGACTATACATTCAAAATTGCTGGCCCACAGTTTATATTTTGTTTGAGACTGTATATTGAAAAACTGCTGGTCCACATAGGTGGTTCAAAGATTCCTTTTGTCATGTCAGCCGGAAAGAACTGGTTTGTGTTAACCTTCATGTTACCTGACCAGACTGTAAAAGTTGAACTGCCTGTTTATGCCTTTCTGGAGCAATAACTTACATTTGGAGCAATAAAAGTACAGTTTCTTCTGTGAACTTTAAACCCAGCATGTTGCCTGTCTGTCTACCATAGGCCAGCTTGTCATAGTAATAAATCCCCAAATACATATAAGTAGGAACTATCTCCAAAAGATCACCCTGCAGTTTCTACTGATACCTGGTATTTCTAGTACCAAAAACCATTACTTTTGTCTTACTTAAGTTTATTTTCAGAGATAAAGAATCAGAAACAGTTGCTATTAAGTCTAGTTTTTTTGAAGACCTGAAATGATTTGAGAGCATAGTACCAGGTCATCAGCACACGAAAGAGAAGAGCAGATATCTGAGCCAATTTTAGGAGAATCTGATTGAGAAGGCTATAATTCAATTAATAAATTATCCAAGTAAATGGAAAATAGCATGGCAGCCAGTATGCATCCCTGTCTTACACCTTTGTTGGTAATTAATTTACTTGATAAAATATTTCCAGTTCAGATCTGGGCCCACGTATTTTGAATAAAGATTCCTAATACCGTTAACAAGGGCTGGGAAAATATCACGATTTAACATTATGTCCCATAAAGTTGACCTATTTATTGTGTCAATGCAGAACTGTAGTCCACAAAGACCGCATACAAATTTTGTTTCCTGACCACAGATACATAGACAGTGTCGGCAGATAAGGGCCTATGGCCCACCCAGTCTGCCCATTTGAGCTTGTAAGTTCAGTTTATGTTTTCCTAGAACTCTGTTGCCCCTCACCTCTGACCTCCAGAATTCCTTTATGTCAGTCCCATGCATTCTTAAATCCCGTGATTGTTTCAGCCCCCACCACTTCCTCTGACAGGGTGTTCCACTTGTCCACCATCAGTTCTGTGAAGAAATTCTTCCTCACATTTCCTCTGAATAGTCCTCCCTTCAACTTCATCCCATGCCCTCTAGTCCTGGAACATCTTTTTTGCTTAGAAATAGTTTATTCCTGCACCCTGTTCCTCCCTGTAAGATACTTGAGTGTCTCTATCATATCCCCTCTCTCCCTCCCTCCTCTTCTCCAGGGAGTACATATTCAGTTCCTTCAACCTGTGCTCCTAGGACTTGTGATGCAATCCATGTACCATCTTAGTTGCCTTCCTCTGAACCTTTTCTACCCTGTCTATGTCCTTACGTAGGTAAGGTCTCCAGAACTGTACACTGTACTCCAGGTGGGACCTCACTAGTGTCTTGTATAGTGGAATTATGACCTCCCTTTTCCTGCTGGTGATGCCCCTGCCTATGCATCCGAGCATCCCATTTGCTTTACCTGCTGCCTTGTCACACTGTTTCCCTACCTTGAGGTCATCAGAGATAATAACCCCAAGATCCCTTTCCTGCTTGGTGCATGCCATATCCTCACCCCCCCAACTGATATATTGTGCCAGGGTTTTTGTGCCCCATATGCATTATCTTGCACTTCTTTGCATTGAATTTCAACTGCCAAACCCCTGACCATTCTTCAAGTTTCTGCAGGTCCCTTCTCATTCTGTCTACACCCTCTGGTGTGTCTACTCTGTTACAGAGCTTTGTGTCATCAGCAAACAGTGAAATTCTGCCTTCTAGGTCCTGTGCAATATCACTGATGAAGATTTTGAATAGGACCGGTCCCAGCACTGATCCCTGTGGTACCCCACTGGTCACTCTTCCCTCTGTGGAGTGACAGCCATTTACCACCACCCTCTGTGTCCTGCTGCCCAGCCAATTACCTACCCACCACACTACTGTCCTGCCCACACCCATATTCCCAGTTTGTATAATAGTCTTCTATGTGGCACAGTGTCAAAGGCCTTGCTGAAGTCCAGATAGGCCATGTCCACTGCCCTCCCTGATCCACCTCCCTAGTCACCCAGTCAAAAAATTCAATGAGGTTGGTCTGACATGACCTCCCCCTGGTGAAACCATGCTGCCTTGGGTCCTGTAGACCATTGACAACCAGATGTTCCACCAGTCTCTCCTTCAGTAGTCCTTCCATGATCTTCCCCACTACCGAGGTGAGGCTGACTGGTCTGTAGTTCCCCACTTCCTCTTTGTTCCCACTTTTGTATAAGGGGACTACATCTGCTGTCCTTCAGTCTTTGGGTACCTCACCTGTTTCCAGTGATTGGCTAAACAGGATAGCCAGAGGTTCAGCCACCACCTCTCTTAGTTCTTTAAGGACCCTTGGGTGCACCCCATCTGGCCCCATTGCTTTATCAACTCTTATTACTTCCAGTTCCTTCAGGACCCTTTCTCGTGTAAAGGGACTTGTGTCCATTTCTGCACCATTCTCACCCCTTGTACTCCCTTCAGACCCATTACCCTCCTCTTCCTCAGTAAAGACTGAGCAGAAATACCTGTTCAATATGTCAGGTTTACTGTTGTCATTCTCCACGAGTCCCCCATCCTCTCCCTTCAGTCTCACTATCCCTGCCTTTGCCTTTCTTTTTTTCACTTATATACCTGTAAAAGGTTTTGTCCCCTCTACCCACTGATTTTGCAATGTGTTCTTCTGTCTGAGCTTTGGCTTCCCTTACTGACCTCCCTGCCTCCATTTGCTTCTCCTGGTACTTCTCCCTATCCCCTTCTGCCTGTGTCTTTTTGTATTGCCTGAATGCAATCTTTTTGGCTTTCACTTTCTTTGCTACCTCTTTGGAAAACCATAATGGTCTCCTCTTCCTTTCCTCTTGCTAACCTGCTTAATGCATAATTCTGTTGCTCTTGTAATCCCCATTTTAAATACTGCCCACTGTTCCTCAACCCCTGATTCCTGCCCCATTCCCCTTAATGCCTCTTTCAAGTATCTCCCCATTTTCCCAAAGTCTGACCCCCTAAAATCCAGGATACGTGTTTTTGTGTGGGTTGGTTCTGCTCTTTCTGTGATTTCAAACCACAATGACTGGTGGTCACTGTTCCCCAGGTGCTCCCCCACTGTTACCCCTATCACACTGTCCCTGTTTGTGAGCACAAAGTCCAGTATTGCCTTCTGCCAAGTTGGGTCCATGACCAGTTGCTTGAGGAAGGCACCCTGAAGGGAGTCCAGGATCATCTGCTCCTAGTTGATGCTGCTGCTGGCATGCTCCAGTCCACGTCTGGAATATTGAAGTCTCCAACCAGTACTACCTCACCCTTGTCTGCCATCCTTTGGATGGCTAGCATTAGCTCCCTATCTATTTCTTCCTCCTGGGCTGGGACTACAACATATTTACAATTAGGTGGGAGAGTATGAAACAGTTATCTAAAGTTGACAAGTGTTCATGGAAGCCAGCTTGAGCTGGAGCAAGACCCCCCAATAGTTATATTTCCTCGTTGAGTCTTGCCAGTATAATTTAAAAAAAATGTTTTGCCTAAGATGTCTAAAAGGCTTATGGGGTGATACATTGCAGGATCCTCTTTTGAAGCCTTTCTGTGAATTGGTACAATGATTGCCAACCCATGAATCTGGTATGTAATTATTCCAGAAACATTCATTAAAAAAGAGAACCAGGAAGTCTGCCAAGTCTTCAGCTGAACATGAAAAGACTTCCCCCAAGTTTTTATCTGGGTCTGAGGCTTTATTGTGTTTAAGACTCAATATTGCTTTGACAATTTTTTGTTTTGAAAAAGGAACATGTTGAGTTTTTATATCTTTCGTATCCATACTATTGCAGACACCTTTCAGACTAGGATCATATAGCATGCTGCCATAGAACTCTACCCATCTTTTAGGTTCAACATAATGAACCAAATCATTAGTCCAACCCTTACACCCTTTGGCAGCTAAGAGCCAGAATGTCTTAGTATCACTGTTTTCTACAGCTACATGCATTCTGTCCCATTGTTGTTCACTGAAAAGTTTCTTTTTTTGCTTTATTAAAACCATGTATTGTTTCTTTGCTACCTTAAGTTCAGTTGCACTAGTCTGGTCTGCTATTATTTGGGCTTTTCTAGATATTTTCCACAGGAATCTTTTCTGTATTTTATATTCATTGTTGAACAATCCAGATACAGCTGAAAATTTTGAGTTAAGAGTTATAGATTTATATAATTTAGTCTTGAGGGTGTTAAAAAAAAGTTTTAGACTTCCATAAATCTGGTGGGGATCAGAAATGTTGCAATCCAAAGAATTTATAAAAAGAGAAATTAAAGTTATCACACCTTCCTCCAACATCCATGCCCACTCCAATTTTCTTGAATATCTAATTGTAATAGGAGTGGGCCTTGGACAAATCACCTGCTCTACTTTAACCATTTACACAAAACAATTGGAAATGATCACTTCCAACTCTGTTCACAGCAGCAAGGTCCCCTGAAAGTTTGGAGGGCCTTGCCAGAGAACTAGATCTATTATCAAAGAGCCACTATTAGAAAAGTAAGAGGGAACTAGATCTATTATCAAAGAGCCACTATTAGAAAAGTAAGAGGGAGAACCAGTACTGTCACCCTGGGTTCTACCATTTAAAGGGTAGATCAAATTGTCATTCATAAATTTTATTAATTTGCTACCATTATAATTATATTTCAAGTCAGAAGTAACTCTTTTTGCTCTGTCAGTATTTGGAGACATATAACCCAAAATAAAGTTGTCACAAAGTCCATCAAATGAGCCTATTGTGGCATTAAAGTCTCCAGTGACTAAAAGAAAAGCATTGGGTTAGTCCAATTGAGCAGCTCTGACTGGATTGATTAGTGTATCCTAAATGTCATTTAGGAGTTTCCTATTTCTTGATGGTGGAATGTAACAGTTAAACAAAAGCAATGGGAGCCCTGAAAATAACAAAAGTATCCCCAGATAATTTTGATCATAGACTGCTCTTAATATCAGAGAAAAACCCTGTCTTAATAAAGGTTAATAAGCCGCCTGAGTGGCCGCCCATCTTAGCAGACTTACAACATGGGATATGTCAGAGTGTAACCATTTATATCTAAATCATCCTCTTGCTTATACCAGGACTCTTGTAGACAAATAAGATAAAATGAACAATTTTAGTCAAGCTAATCCCTGTCCTTCATTTTTTACCTAGAACTTGCAATGTTCCATGATATTAAAAATAGAGCATTATGGTCCAAGGAGACAGATGTCAGATTCTCTGTGGACGCCTCTGGGCTTGAATCCCCCTTATCATTAGGATGACTTCTTAATTCCATTGAGTCAAACCCAGGGGAGAACTGAAGAAGTCAATCATCATACCACACTGTGGACAGAAATCTATTTGAAATTGGTGCCACAAAAGAATTTCTCATGTTATGATTGAGGGAATTATCCTTAGTTACTTGGGAATGATGAAAACAATAAGATGTAATCCCATCTCTTTCAGTAAGATCTACCAAATAAAGGCCCAGAGCATCTAGTTTGACTACCTTGCTCCAAACCCTACTGGCAATTAGAGGGTTTTTAAAAGTTATGTCAATTTGACCCTCCATTCTTAGACTGGGATGCCTGTAGATTCTTAGAACACCTTAATGGCCCAGTTTTATATTTAAGGAGTTTGCAAATAAGTTTCACAAAGCTCTTGCCAGTTTTACATCAGATTCATTATACAGTATCTGATGTCCAAATAAACTCAGCATGACTGGTGCATTATCAGAATCAGAAGAAACAGAAATCTTCCCATCGCTGAGCTTTCCCTAACATGATTAGTAGAGTCAATCACTGTGGAATATTTATCCAGTAGATTGGCACTGAGGTTAACACTTAAAATGCTGAAAGGATTTCTCCAGACATAATAGGTGGTCCTTTCAGAAGAGAAAAATATATCAACACTATCTGCAAATATGTTCCTATCTGTGTCTGTGTTCCTTTTTATTGTAGAGAAATCACTAACTGCAATGTCCAGACTTAATCTTTCATGGGTCAGATGAAAAATTCATTCCTGTAGTGGTTCGTCCTTTGAATTTCAAAGGCCATAAATTCTGATCCACGGATAGATTGGTAAGATCTGAAACTGGCCCTCATTATTCAGGGTATCATTATCATGTAATTTATCAGTAATCAGGGCAACTTCCCTTTCTATGTTAATTAAGGGAGTCTGACTACTTTCTTTTGTGAGTTCTTCCCTGGAGTTTATGGGGACCTGGTGATGTTTCTTCTTTTTTTTTTCCTGCAGCTGGTACAGGTTTCCACTTCTTATCATTCAACTTTTAATCCATTCTTTGTGTTTCTCTTACCAGTTTCTCCTTTCACGTGGCCCTTTTTTACCTTTTTCCCTTTCCTTGCCACAGATAACTCTTTCATGGGCTGTTTACCCTCATTCACCTCAGTGCCAACTTGCCTGAGGTCCTTTTCTTGAATTTTACTAACAGTCATCATGTTTTTATTAGTCAGTGGTATTTCAAAAGGGAAATCAATTGATGTGAAATCAGGTCTAATTTCATTACTTGCTGCTTCAATTATAACAATTTCTTCCATTGGGGATTGAAGATGATTCCCTAGGTGGATGGATTTCTTTCATTTACTGCTATATATTCCTTTAAATACTTGATTTCATTTCTATAAATGATCAGCTGTTCACAAAGCATAAGATTAGCAGCATACTGATTTTTTAGGACCTTAATAATGTCTTCACTTAGAATTGAGGGAGTATATACCAGAGCCGTGCTACTTAGGCTTTTATTTAATACTGACTGACTAGCCATCTAAAAATCATGGACGTATTGAGTTAAGCTATCATTATCAGCTTGTTTGTTACTTGAATTTTGATTTGCAGCAAGTATCGGAGGTCAATTGCTAGAGATATTTATTTGTGATACATCCAATTGTTTGAGCCCCTGGATGGTCACTTTGAGCTTATTCAAAACAGTAATTACGTAATGGCTATGAGCAAAAAAGGGCCAAAAATTAGCAAAAAGGCTTCCAAAAACTCAAGTTCATTAGGTCTAAATAGTTTGGTAATGTGCACTCAAACACAACCAAGCGCAGACAGATGAGACAATAGATATTATGGAAAACCAGTCTCTAGTTCCAATTCACAGTGCAGCTCACAAATGCAAAAACTGCAGTAAAGAAAAACACAGCAACAGTAAAATCAGTAGACACGCTGCATAGATGTGAACTTAACTCCTTTCCAGTTCTCCCAGATATTTCAGTGCCTCTGAGATTTCCCCATTTTTCCAAATCCAAAATTAGGCCACAAAGTTACCCAGAAATTGGTATGGCCAAGGGAAAGGAATGTAGCACTCAATAAGTTCCACAGGAAAAATTCCCAAATTCCCCAGGCGAAACAGCTGCAAGGAGATGGAGCTTGAGTCCTCTTTTACAGCACTTTTCAGTATTCGCAGCATTTACAATAAATGTGGCATCTACAAATCCACAGGGAGGGGCACCCTCTGTCTGTAATCATTGCCCGCAGCCTAGAATACAAAAAAGGATAAAGTGCTTAAAAAACTATAGGGCATGGGAAGTAAAATATTATCACCCTCCTAAGAATAAAAGTATTGAGCAAAAACACAGAACGACATAAAACAACAAATCCCAATTGCTCTATTTTAAAAGTCATGAGAACTATGCAGGCAAAGCAAGCAGTACAAATGATCTAAACAGATATGGACTAATGGAAAAATAAAACTTACACATCTTTCTGAGT
Organism: Neoceratodus forsteri; assembly: GCA_016271365.2. NCBI lineage: Eukaryota > Metazoa > Chordata > Ceratodontiformes > Ceratodontidae > Neoceratodus > Neoceratodus forsteri. Next base: position 219,646,535 of record CM028138.1, on the reverse strand, counting down.
CTAGAATCTTAAAAGCTACCAAAATGTGCGGCCTCAATGTGTAGCATCCAGCAAACGCTACTGCTTGTGAGTAATGTCGTAATCGCAATTGCAGGAAGACGCTAGCGCATGCGCTTTTGAATCTGCAAGTCATGTGACCCAAACCCACGTTTCTTAACATGCATAATAGAAAATTGTTATAAAATACCTTAAAATAGCTTAAAATCGCTATTAATTATATTGACACAAAAAAAGAAAAACAGAACCATTAATTAATATAGTATATGTGGAAAGAAAAAAAGAGAATAAGTTGGAAACTCTAAGACAAATAATTGCATAAAATGCATGAAATATTAGAACTTCCCTTGCCAAAAAGTTCCAAATCTTCAGCAAAACTTCAGCACAGAAATAGTATATGATGAGTGGAGGAGCACTCAGAATAAATCTCGCCATGCCCTTTTGCCATGAAGCAGCACTATGGGCTAACTGGGTGCTTCTTTCACAGCAGGCCCCCCACGGGGCCTTCTCCTCTGTCTTCCAGTGGCTGGCTATGGCAGCTTCCAATCTCCAGCAGCTGCAAAAAGAAAGGGAGATTGTCAGGAAAGAAGGACCAGAATCTAGCTGCTCAAGACAACCTGGAACGACTGCACACTTAGACAGGTATGGAATTGCAACAACTGTTCCAGGCAATGCTGGCATACCTTTTCTAGTAAAAAATATAGCATTGAGCAGCTCCCGCTATCTGCACTGCTCCTCAGTGCAACAGAGACTAGCTCCTCCTCCCAGCCCAGATGATACCCAATTCTGTCTTTGGCACCTGGGATGCCTGGCACGGTCAATGTGTTCAATAAGTGTCTGGCCAAGATTCAAGAATGGATGACACTGAGTTAGCTGAGGCTTACTCCTGATAAAACTGAAGTACTGGTGGTGGAGCTGGGTTGTAAGGGGAGAATAGCAGAGAGAGAGAGAGAGAAAGAAAGAGAGAGAGAGAGAGAGAGAGAGAGAGAGATTGGGGGTCTTCAGCTCAGCTCCTCTTGGCTTATAACTGCTGCTAATACCTTGGGGTCTGTAAATGGGCTGGCAGTATAGCCTAGAGGTTAGAGGAACGAGGTGTGAACAAGCTTGGTACATCCAGCAGACTAGACCTAAGTTTGATTCTCACAACCTCCACTTGCATACTGTGTGACTCTGAACAAGTCACTTAACCACCCAATGCTCCCAGGTCGCCCCTGAAAACAGGCACTTGTGTCTAGTGGGCTTTACCCAGTTACCAAAAGACTAAAAAAAAAAGGTACACTGCGACGCCTGCAGCTAGTGCAGAACACAGCTGCTAGGCATCTGCTGCCTGGCCTTTCGAGGTCGAGTCATGTTTCCCCTGCACTGTGTGAACTGCATTGGCTGCTGGTTATCTTCTTTAATGTTGAGTTACTAACTTATAAGACCCTATACGTGCTAGGTCTGGGTTACCTGTCTGATCTCCTGCACCCTCACATGTCCTCACCCTCTCTCTGCTCCACAGAGAAGGTCCTCCTTGCCATTCCCAGGGCCAACCTTAAAGGCTCAGGGGACCAAGCCTTTGAAGTGGTGGGCCTGGTCCTATGGAACTCTTTTCCCAGGGCCCTGAGGGAGGCCCTGTCTGTGGAGGCCTTTAAAAGGAGTCTTATGACCTGTTTTTTGCACATGCTTATGGGGAGTGAGGTCCCCATGATAAGCTGTGCCCAGTGCTGACTTTTAGTTTATGGCAGATATTTAGTAATAGAAAGTAAGTTTTATTTACATGGACTATAGGCTTTTATGGTATAATTAATAATAGTTTTGTTTTATGCTGCTACCTCTGTAAATTGCAATGATGCCCTGAGCTTCAGGGGAAGGGCACCACAAAGAAACAAAATCATCTACATCTACAGCTACATCTGTCTGTCTGTCTCCCTATCTATCTAGCTACAGTATATATAAGGAATATGGAAACCCCCCTACTGGAAACATTGCCAATATTTTTTGTTCGAGTGCCAGTTGACCCGATAACGAAACTGTGAGTGATGTCATCAGGTCAACTGGCAGGAGAACAAAAAATATCAACAATATTTCCAGTAGGGGCATTGCGTATTCCATTCATGCCATTTTTCTCCCTCCTATCTGAGTTTTCGAAATTCCCTGTGGGGTTTCCTAAAACTAGCATCAGAATGTGACTGCCCCAAACCTCCTTAGAGTAAAGTGTCAAATTGGTTTGTCTGAACCTCCCCAGGGTGTCTCCATTGAATTCCTGGAGATATTTTCCCCACTGTATCAATGACTTCTGACTACTCCTGCCTAAAAAGCCTAGGGCATTTTTACACCCATTATTGCTCCATGGTCATAGGCTAACCATGACATATTGCACCTTGGTCACTTGGTAGAAACTTGTACTACCAAGTGTTTCTGTTTCTGTCTAATGTGCATATTTAGAAAAATGTGATGAGCTGTATATACCTGTCTGTGATCCAACTAGGGTGTATACGACAATGCTATAAGTCATATTATGATCAATCCAGTCCTTGAGCTATGCTCCACTCCTATGTATGATGACCTGTATACAGTATGTCTGTCAGTTGAACCAGCTAGTCTAGAGTGTATAATCTGAAATGTGCTTACTACTATATGTTTCCCCTAGCGTCAAATGATGTATTTCCCACATGTTTGTTTACTGTGACAAAAAACTGTACTCTCTTTGCCATGTCTCCTTGACTGTTGTTCCTCATGTTGTACTCTCCCGGGTCATTTCTGAAAATAGGCATATTACTTGTCTAGTGTACTTACCCGGTAAAGAAAAGCTAAATAAATAAATAAATAAATATGCCATACCTCCAAAAAAGTGAAAAAAATTAATTTCTTGCCATTTTTTGCTGATTATAAAACATTTAAAAGGTATCTATAAATGAAACACCACTCAATTTGTTGATATTTTGTCCTGATCAACTTTTGTGCTCAAAGTACTATGCTATAATTTTTCATTTTAAAGTGATTTACATTTGTTTGTTGCAAAAAGTGAAATAAATTAGAATTTTCTGTTTTTTTTTCTAATTACAAAAAACTAAAAAGTATCTATAAATGAAACACCACTTGTTTTGAAGATATGTTTGTGCTTAACAAATTTCACACTCAAAGTACCATGCCATCTTTTTCCATTTTAAAGTATTCACATTTGTTTGTTGCAAAAAGTGAAAAAATGTGAATGTTCTGTTTTTTGCAAATTATAAAAAAAATGAAAGGAAGCTATAAATGAAACACCACTCATTTTGTAGATATTTTTGTGCTAAACAACATTCGTGCTCGCAGTACCATGCTATAATTTTTTTGTTTTAAAGTTATTTGCATTTGAATACGGTTAGTATTGCTACTTAGGCCAAACATTCAAATGAGTTCTGAAAGAGCCAATCAGGGCCTACTACTGTATACTGTGGCCCGGATATTCAAACTGCGCCAGGCTGTGGTGCAAGCCTAGGCGCAGCTCAACTTGGTTGTGCAGGGGTGTGGCCTGGGCATTAGTCAACGGAGCTGTGCTATGGCTCAGCAGATTTGAATATCACACCCCTGGCCACCCCCACTGTACATGGCGTAGTGGCACTGTGCCAGAGCAAGTGGCCAGAGTGGAGCATGGAGATGCGCTAGCGCAAGTGCCATTGCGCCACTCACAGCACCTGCGATATTCAAAAGGGGACATGCAAATGGGGTCATAATTTATGCAAGGTGCACATGGGGCCATTTGCATGTCATTATGGCCCCCATTTGCATACCATTAGCATGCAGGTGCGCCGATCCCCGATGACTTGCGCCTGGCGCCCTGCCAGGCAGCAGCCGTCGGGGACTGATGCCCCCTGCAGCCTGATTGCAGGCATTTGTCTAAAACAAATCCTCGTCTAATATCCCTGGTGGTCCAGTGGACTGCTATGTGCCCAATCGCAGGCATCAGTATAATAACCCCCCCAGTCCAATATCCCTGGTGGTCCAGTGGACTGATTGCTGCCCGATTATCTTCAATGGGAAAAGTTAACAAAATATTCAACAGTATCGCAAATGCAGTTTTTAGTGTTGCAAATGACCCCTGTAGTGTCATGAGTCAGCCATTTTTTTTTCAGTTACTGGTCACAGAAATGCTTGGCATTTATATGTGGGAACCTCTAGGGACACAATTCTTTTTGTGTTCGCCTAGTCGAGCCCTGAGGATGCTAGTCATGTCTCTTTTGGGGGGGGTTAAACACCCCAGAAATATGTTTTTGAAATTTTTGTAAACTGTAGTGTTACAAAGTAGTGTCACACCTGCGACACATTCGTGATTTTTTTTGAGAAATTGTCATGATTTGCGACACTACTTTGTGACACTATGCCCAAAATAACAGGAATTCTTTGCCACCCTGCTGCAAAACAACAGTTTGGTCTTTTGGGCTGAAATGTGTAGGGAAGAAAGCCAACATCCCACAGATATGGCTTTTGTGGTTGGGTGACAAAATATTACAAGGATGCAAAGATACAGTACTCCAAAGTTGATGATTTTTTCCATAGACTAAAATTACGGTGTCCGCCGCCCTTTTCGGGGCCCGTATCTTGGAAACGCTGCGAGATATGGACTTTTCATTGGGAAAATGTTAAGTGCAAAACTAGCCAGGAAAGTAATTAATTATATGAAATTTTAATTTTTTTTCTACCTCGTACGGTTCCTGAGATACAAGCAATTTAGTATTCCAAGTGCTCATTTTCTGCTCTGAGGCCCATTATTATGCATACATTTTTTGTATTTACTGTGTTTCTCTATGCAGCAGTTGGGGAAAAAAGGGTGAGCACTTTCATTACTGTTACAGTTAGCGTTTCCACTTGCATTTCCATAACCATTTGCATTAGCGTTCCCGTCTATGCCACCATGTGTGTTACACTTTGCGTTTTCATTTGCACTTGCATTTGTGTTACTGTTACCATTTGCATTTCCATTACTGTTTCTGTTTGCATTTCATTTTGCGTCAACGTGTGCATTACCATTTGCGTTTGCGTACGTGCTTCCATTTGCATTTGTGTTTCCTTTGGTGTCATCGTTGCTGTTACTGTTAGCATTTGCAATTTCAATTGCGGTACTGTGACTGTGAGCGTTACCATTTGCATTTCCATACGCACTTGCATTTGCGTTTCCATTTGCATTACTGTTTGCTTTGGCATCATTGTTGTTGTTACTGTAACTGTTTGCATTTCCAATTGCATTACCATCACTGTTTGTGTCTTCGCCACCGTTTACATTCCTGCTGCCCTTAGCGTTTGCATTTTTAGTTGCCTTTCCATTGTCGATTGCATTACTGTTTCCTTCTGCAGCACCGTTGCCTTAACCACTTGCATTTCTGTTGGCATTTCTGTTACCGTTTGCATTTTTCTTACCATTTGTATTTCCGTTGGTGTTACCGTTTAGGTTACAGTTTTCATTAACGTTTGTGTTTCTGTTGCTGTTAGCGTTTGTGCTACCGTTTGTGTTACCATTTCTGTTTTCATTAACATTTGTGCTTGCATTTCTCTTACTGTTTGCGTTACCATTTACATTTGTGTCAACATGTGCATTACCGTTTGCGCTTGCGTTTGCGTTACCGTTAGAATTACTATGTGACCACCACATTCCATTCACTATTTATAGTGCTCATTCTTAAAAAGAAGGGGAATTCATGGCAAAAATCACTGTTTAATGCATCAGCTGGGGTTGTTCCATAGTGACAAAAGCAAGGAAATTTGATGTTAAGATTACCACCCCTTACACCCCAAGTCCAACCCGTCCCCACCAACAGGCATCGGGGTGTGCGTTGGGGGCATCGGTCCTAACTGTCACTGCATTCTCCTATACTGCACCACCTCAGCTTGTTTACACATGGGATAGGGTGGAAGTTAGGACGGACGACTCCAACGCACACCCCGATGCCTGTCAGTGGGGACAGGGTGGGCTTGGGATGCAAGAGATGGCAACCCTAGCACCAAATTTCCTCACTATTGTTGCTGTCGAACAACCCTAACTGTTGCACTAAATGGAGTTTTTTGCCATGATATATATATTGTTTTTTTGTTTTTTTTTACAACATATGTTTTGGGATATATGGTATGATAAAAAGTACTGTCTTAGTCATGCAGTGGCAATATCACTGATATATCCATGTTTCTATACATCATGCTGACTATTGCTGTACATCCTAGGAAACTTATCTGGTTGATTCTGCCATTTTTTTTTCCTTTTTAAAACTCAGCTTTATTGGAAATCAGATGATCAGTACAACCATACATAAAAATGAAGCATTTTAAACAGAAGGAAAAAAACTAATTTTTCACGACATAGCGGCTATAGTATTTAACATCAGTCATGGCTATAACATTGTAGTAGCCTTTACTTAGGTTGGTATAATAGAACTGATGTCATCACAGTTTGAGTTCATTTTTGGTGTGCTAGAATTTTCATCTTTGAAGATCCTGCCATTTTCACACTGCCTTAAAAACAGCACTTTCTCTTTTCGGTGCTGTTCTGTTGCATGACCAGGCACTGCAAGTGTAACCCCTCACCCCTGTCTTTTTAGCAAAATGACAGGTGGCATGCTGTTGAAGCTGACAGCAGTACCTGGTGGGGACCTGGGTTCAGGGAGGATGAGGTTACCCAGCACAGGGGACCTAGGTTTGGCTACTCTGAGCAGGGGCACCCAAGTAAATCCGAACACAGGAAGCAATAACTTTAATGTCCAGAACCAGGAATGGGATTCTTCAGTGTGGCTTTTATTCACTTCCAAGCTGAACAAACAAAGCATAGACGGACCCCCATGGGGCTACATTTCCTAGTAATGCAGATTAGAGACAACAGAACACTTTATCACTATTTCCAGCCCTCAGGCTCTAAACCCACCAGGCACACAGCCTGGACTTGCACACAGCTTTGAGTACACAGCCTGACTTGTACACTCTTGGGTTTTCCCCACTGGCCCGGCTTCCCCGCCAGCCACTTGATCCACGGTCCATTGGAAGAATGAACCAATTATCCCATTCATGGTCCATTGGAAGAATGAACCATGGTGGGCAAGCAATGTGAGAGGGCAGCAAGGACTGGGGGGATACTGGGATGCATAGGGAGAGGCATCACAAGTAGAAAACAGAAGTTATTATCCCTCTGTACAGACAGCTGGTGAGACCCCATCTGGAGTACTGCGTGCAGTTCTGGAGACCCAGTCTCTGCAAAGACGTAGACAGGATGGAAGCTGTCCAGAGGAGGGCAACTAAAATGGTGCAGGGTCTGCACCGGATGACAGATGAAGAGAGACTTAAGGAGCTTAATACGTATAGCCTCGAGGAAAGGAGGAGAGGGGACATGATAAAACTTTCAAGTACCTCAAGGAATCAACAAAGTCCAAGAGGTAGCATCTTTCAAAAGAGGTGTGCAAGAACAAGGGCACAATTTGAAGATGGGGGGGTGGCTCAGAGGTAATTTAAGGAAGTATTTTTTCACAGAAAGGGTTGTGGATGCATGGAACGGCCTTCCGGAGGAGGTTGTGGAGTCAAAAACAGTGGTGGAATTCAAGCATGCATGGGACAGTCATAAGGCAATTCTAGGGGGTGGGGGTAGGAAGAAGAAGTAGGCTGCTGGTTAACTAGGATCTGCAGCTTATCCATTAGGTAGGGAAATGGGAAGATCGGATGGGCCAAGCGGTCCTTATCTGCCGTCAAATTCTATGTTTCTATGTTTCTATCCCAACAAACTCTGGAACCTGAAAACTACTTTTAACTTGCTTAGCCCATTACTCTAGGCTTCCCAATATTTAGTAGTTCAATCCCCACATTGTCACACAAGTCCCAGGGTGAAAAACATAGGCCCTTTTAGCCAGAGCAGACACTCACCCTCACCTTGCAGGTGCCCCACAGGCGACTCACAAATCTTTTTTTCTTCCAAATAAATACTGGAACAAACAGGCAGCTTTTCCTCCACAAGCAGAACTAGGGGGTTGCCCCAGGAATCTGTAGGGAAACCTCCCCCTGCACTGAGACCCGAAAACAATGGTCTCCACCACTTCAGTAATCTTTTGTGTCTCTCTTGAAGGTGCAGACACACACTCTTCTACTTAAAAGTAGCCCTCTGTCAGGGCTGAGGCTCCCAGAGCCTTCACTGAGCTGCTTTAACAGCAAGCTCCCTACTTCACACACACTCACTGAAGACTGACTTGAAGACACTGACTTCAAAACTCCCAACGTTCTATATAACTCCCTTTGCTGCAGATTCCAATGTGGCTCATGCAGCTGCGATAGTTCTATTAGTGATATTATCCCTCAGTCTCAGCTGAGACTGAGAACAGAGTGAGACAGTGTGAAACCCATTTAACTGGTGTTTCACAAGCTGCCTTCCCTGCCTACCACTAGGTCTTACTGGGATTCTAGTAACCCGGGGTAACAAGGGGGTTACACTCACCCTTGACCAGGAAAATGACTGTCCGCAGTCACTGTTTACCCGGCCTTAGGCCATCCCACCCTATGTGCTACCTGCGGAGTGGGGTGATCAGGCCCCCTCCTACCATGTGCAAGCACAGTCAGGCAACACTAAGGGCCTAGAGGCCTTTAGCTGACATATCAGCCTCTACTCTATCCACTTACTATGGATGCCTAGTGGCTCTGGTAGAACTATCCAGAGCATAGCCCTGATAGATCAGCACTGCGGTCCCAATGGCCATTCAGGACCACAGCCTGTCTATCACCCCTAACCCTCTAGGAAAACGTATCTGTCTCTAACCTAATACCCCCAAAACAAAAACAACCCAGGGACCTCCCCGACCTTGGGCAACCTGCAACCACACACCATTGAAATACCAAGTTTTATACCATGTTACTGTCTTCTCCCCCACCCCACAACCACACCTGTGGAAGGAAAGGGTTAATACAGTAATAACAACAATAACACCGCCACAGTACTTTAAATTTCTATTCACTAAAGTACCAATGAGGAACTCTGATGAGCCCCTCCTCCTCTTCTTGTCTTCTCTTCTGTCTTCCCAGGAACACCTGTAAGAAAAAGAAAGACAACACACACTCCTAATCTGCATACACGGTCAACCTAAAACCGCTACCATCAAAACACTGCAGAATCCCAAAAAGATTTTTTTTAGAAAAAAAGGTAGAAAGCAGTATTTACATTAGATAACAACAACATTATTTACAATACACATTTGGGGGGATGAAGTGCCCTTAAAGACCCAACTAGTGACCACAATGCCCGAAGGCTAGTCCAATAAAGAGTCTCTCCTGGGCCGGAGCCCGGTGAAGCACAGGCCAAAGTCCCGAAGGGGAGAGTCTTTGTGGACAGTTAACACATTTTGAAGTTTGCTAGTGTAGGGTGTGTACTGCAGTGTCATAAAGATAGAAAAGTTCGGACTTACTAGCCACTTGTAGAATGGAAATTTTGGGATCGACCTGCACCTCTGATGAAGACTCTCCCTGGCAGCATTTCTTCCAATACAGCTGGGCGGACATCTTCCGGGAACCACAGGAGAGCACATCTGGGAACAGCTGAGATGATGTCATCTCTGGAGACGGAACCTCAGAACAGGAACAAAAAGAAAACAGCTGGTCCGACATCATCTGATTACCAGGCGATGAACAGGATACAGCTGGGCTGGTGTCCTCTCTGAATCTGAAGTCATCTGGTGGGCCAGTCAATGGTTTCTGGAGAGGCCAGTACACTGTAGACCGATGAATGTGGGGCACCTGAGTCCTGGATGTCCATATTGGCGGATCAATAAAGGCACTTCACAGTCTGGTGTGGCAGTATTGACTACCACTGCTTGGCTCTCCATTTTGTAGGCACGGGCACATTTGCTGAGAGGTCCTTGCACTGAGGCCAATAGTACCGGGGGTCAGGAGCTTGAATTATTACCCTGTCTGGGTGCACATAATTCACACAGTCGGAGATTTCATGTCTCTCTCGGTCCACTGTTCTCACTCTGTCTATAAACAGTGTTCTGCCTCTCTTCCACTGGGTATACTTTTCGTGGAACAGTCTATTCTTTACATGCTTGTTGGCCCCAGAATGCACACTTTTCATTGCTTCATCCCAGATCCAGGATTTCCTGCAGTTCTCAATCTCCTCCCAGACTTTCCGAGGAAAGGTAGGAAAGGTTATACCATAGATCTCATTGGCCTTCCTATGAACCAGTCTCTCCTCTTTACTTGCTTTGGTCAATCTGGGACCGCTGGCCTGGCTTGGGGGTGGCCAGTCCTGGTTCTGCCAGCTTCGCATCCTTAAAGAAATTAGAAATGGATCCTTGACTTCTTCCTCCTGCAAAGCCAGGGCAGCGGCATCACCACTTTCTTCCTTGCATTCCTCCGAGGCAAGATCTTGAGGCTATGTACCCATTCCTTTTTCACAAGGCCACATAGGTTCCCCCTCATCTTCCTCTTCACTGAGGAGCTCAGCCCAGGAGTGAGCAGTCGTCCTCACTCCTGAGACTATCCACTCATCTCTAGGCACAGAGGTCGACACCTCCCACTCAAAGGCCTCCCGTATCTCATCTTCGTCTAAGAGACTTGGGCTAGGCCTCCCCCTCCAGGGGTCTATTGATGCTTTATCCGAACTTTCCTTCTGGGATCCAGCATCCGAAACTTTAACTTCTGGTTCTGTCTCTAACTCTGCACCCTCCAGCTTTGTGCCACACTCCCCTGAGGGGCCTTCCTCCACAGGCTCCGCCTGGTGCTGTGTGCTGCCAACTGCAGATTCCTGAACCTTTGTCCATGTGGGAGCCGACCGGATTTGAGGCGCTTTATACAAGCCATATTTTCTAGGCATCCAGCACAGTGAGGAATCATGAGAGCGTCCTTCCAGCTCTCAAGCATATCTGACATACATGCACTGGAAAACCAGGAATCACCACATGAGGAGGCAGCTGTCCTCCATAGCACCACTTTTCAATATCCCTCAGTCTATTTACTGCTGCTGTTACTGCAACCCGGGCATGATCCGGGTAACGAGCTGGTCCTGAGGCCATAACTGCAGAAAAACAAACAAAAGTTCACTGTACTGAAAGTCCCAACTTTATTGAACACACTCTTTAGTTGTAAAATGGCTCCTCTGCTGCTGTGTTTACTTTACTACCCCACCCTGTAATGGCGGTGGCAGCACTCCTGTGTATCAACATTCAGAATCTAGGTCAAGACACTCTCGATTTACACAAACTACTGATAACTTTGGCTCAAACTGCACAACTTGCTCTGTTCTTGCTTTAAACACATTTACAGGATTTTCCATGGACTCTTTACATGCTGGAAACATTTATTTGATTCACAGTCCCTTAAAGCTTCAGGTTTTTAGCACAGGATTGCCTGTATAACTAGTGCTGCACTTTGGCTACAACCCACAGTCTCTCTCTGGCTTCAAATTTTAAACTGAGCCTAAATTCATTACTATGCACACAGTCAATGGCTTAACAGACTTGCACTTGCTCGCAGGACTTGACACAGTTGTTACTTGCAAAGCGACTACACTGCTGCACACACATTTATATGGCATAGGGCAGAAAATCACTGTTTGAGCAGTTTTAAGGTGGTTACTTACTGTTATCAGTAGCAGTTTGCTGCGATGGGGAAAAACAGCCTGCAGCCAGTTCTTGGAGGCCTTAGAAAAGAAACGGGCAGGCAGTCCTACCGATCGTCTTCTTGACCACCAATTTTGCAATTTCAACGATTGATTAGCGGGTTGAGCCCGATTTTAAACTAGATAGTCTATTTTTTCAAGGTTTACAGCGATTTTAACACTCCGCGACACTCCTCCACTAGCCAGTACATGCACTCCACTCACACTCCCTCTCGAATGCTGGGGCAGTCACTGTAGAGCTGGCTGAGGGGCGGGACTGATTGCAGCCTGACCAATCACACGCGCCATGCAAATGAGCCTCTTCTTCCTCGCGAGGGCTCTTCTCCTTAGAGCCATCATCGAGCAGGGAAATTTAAACTGCAGAATGCAACTTTTTTTTTCTTCACCAACTGACTCCATGGTAGGAGCCCATTTCAGCCATTTAACATAGCCATTACACCGGCAAGTCTCTCATACTTTCAAAAAGCATTTCCAACGTCCAGAGCACAATTTTCCTGTTGCTACCCCTAGTCTTCCACACTTTTCTTTTCAACAGTTCATTTTAAAGCATTTCCAACATCCAGGGCACAATTTTCCTGTTGCTACCCCTAGTCTTCCACACTTTATTTTACAACAGTTCATTTTTAAAACAGGCAAAAATGCTGCAAACAATTTGATGCAGGACAAGGGCACACTCTTTGGTTTTACTGCTCCTTGGTAAACAGTTGGCAATTTTAAACAGCAGCACAAAATCCACAGCACACAGCAACACTAAGTAAATTGCTTCAGGTGTTGGGCTACCCACTGCCAGATAGCCAAAATGCTAGCCACCTTGCCCAAGCACCTTCCTTCCCAGAACAAAATCCAAAGCGGTACCTCCATTTTTGTAACCCCTCACCCCTGCCTTTTTAGCAAAATGACAGGTGGCATGCTGTTGAAGCTGACAGCAGTACCTGGTGGGGACTGGGTTCGGGGAGGATGAGGTTACTCGGCACAGGGGGACCTAGGTTTGGCTACTCTGAGCAGGGGCACCCAAGTAAATCCGAACACAGGAAGCAATAACTGTAATGTCCAGAACCAGGAATGGGATTCTTCAGTGTGGCTTTTATACACTTCCAAGCTGAACAAGCAAAGCATAGACAGACCCCCATGGGGCTACATTTCCTGGTAATGCAGATTAGAGACAACAGAACACTTTATCACTATTTCCAGCCCTCAGGCTCTAAACCCACCAGGCACACAGCCCGGACTTGCATGCAGCTTTGGGTACACAGCCCGACTTGTACACTCTTGGGTTTTCCCCACTGGCCCGGCTCCCCCACCCGGCCACTTGATCTGCGGTCCTTTGGAAGAATGAACCAATTATCCCATTCGCGGTCCATTGGAAGAATGAACCAATTATCCCATTCACGGTCCATTGGAAGAATGAACCAATTATCCTGTCGCGGATCCCCAAACCACACTACAGTCTGTGACTCCTAGAGAGAATTTTCCTTACAATCCCACGTCTGGGTACTTCCCTCATCATTGGCCAAGTGCCTGAGGCAAAGTAGAAATCCACAGAAGAAATCTGTAGAGGTGGACCTGGTCACTAAAGATGGGGGGCCACCCACCTCCAGCTCCCACAGCCCATACCCAGCCATTTCTCTGGAAACTGAACAATTCCTGTACTGAACTTTCAAATGTAGATTAAGGGTAGACGTCTGTCACATCACCTCTACATATTATTTACATCCCAACAAACTCTGGAACTTGAAACTACTTTTAACTTGCTTAGCCCATTACTCTAGGCTTCCCAATATTTAGTAGTTCAATCCCCACATTGTCACACAAGTCCCAGGGTGAAAAACATAGGCCCTTTTAGCCAGAGCAGAAACTCACCCTACGTTGCAGCTGCCCCACAGGTGACTCACATATCTTCTTTTCTCCCAAATAAATACTGGAACAAACAGACAGCTTTTCCTCCACAAGTAGAACTAGGGGGTTGCCCCAGGAATCTGCAGGGAAACCTTCCCCTGGAAGGGAGGGGGCACTGAGACCCGAAAACAATGGTCTCCACCACTTCAGTAATCTTTTGTGTCTCTCTTTAAGGTGGAGACACACACCCTTCTACTTAAAAGTAGCCCTCTGTCAGGGCTGAGGCTCCTAGAGCCTTTACTGAGCTGCTTTAACAGCAAGCTCCCTATTTCACACACACTCACTCACTGAAGACTGACTTCAAGACACTGACTTCAAAACTCCCAACATTCTATCTAACTCCCTTTGCTGCAGATTCCAATGTGGCTCATGCAGCTGCGAAAGTTCTATGGTGATGTCATTCCTCAGTCTCAGCTGAGACTGAGAACAGAGTGAGACAGTGTGAAACCCATTTAACTGGAGTTTCACAAGCTGCCTTCCCTGCCTACCACTAGGTCTTACTGGGATTCTAGTAACCCAGGGTAACAAGGGGGTTACATAAGTACTAGAAAACAAAGTGCTGCCAGACATGTTAAATAAGGCAGTCTGTATTCAAACTGTTTGGAAACTGAGCATTTTGTGGTAATGTTTATTAAGTATTTTAAAAAGAAGCTCATACAGAAACTTATCTAGATGATCCTGCCATGTTCAGACTCCCTAACAAACGAGCACTTTCACTGTTCCAGCTGTAATATAGCATGACTGAGCAGTATCACGAGTGGCACATGACATGCTGGCACACATTTTAAATAAGGCCCTCTCTGCTGGAAACCTTAAAAAACTGTGGTTCTTATCATAATTTTACTAATCTTTGTTAACAAGATGCCACCAACTATAGAAAGAGGACAGCGAGTGAGTTGGAGGCTTTAGAAAAGTAGATGCAAGTGTGAACATGTGTTGCTATAGCAACGGCCACTCTGGCTTGTGTCTACTTTTCTGAAGCCGCTGACTCACTGGCTTTCATCTCTGTACAGACTGTGGCTTCTTGTTAACAAAGCTTAATAAAATTATGACAAGAACTACAGTTTTTTAAGATTTCCAGCAGAGAGGGACTTATTTAAAATGTGTTCCAGCATGGCATGTACCACTAGTGATATCGCTCAGACATGTTATATTACAGCTAGAACAGTGAAAGCACTCACTGGTTCGAGGGTCTGAACATGGCAGGCTCAACCAGATAACCAGATTGGGGCATAAGCTCTGGGGTAATGTCCCATACACCTACCTCCCCTTCCCATGGATCTAAAATAAGTGGAGGCTCTTTCTCTTGTGGAGTTACTTCTATACTTGGTTTTGTGCTCTTCCACCTTTTTCATGTATGCCTCAGTCTTGTCACCAAAAAGAATTGTTTTCACAAGGAAAATACAAGGCCTTTTAATGTCTGGGGTAATACTGGTTGCTTGGAGCCAGGCAAACATCCTCAGAGACACTGATGGGGCCAACAGCCTGGATGCCATATCATTTGCATCCACAGCCACGTGAAATTGGTATTTTTTGGTGTCCAGTGCCGCCCTGGCAGTGTCAGCCAGATCATGTGCCACATCACCTGGAACTCTGTCAGTTAATGCCAGTACCGAGTTCCAAAGGGCCTTCCGATATGGTACAGCATATGCCATATAAGCTGTCTGTCTGAGGAGAGGGGCAGAGGCTAAAGAACCCTTCTTCCCCATTGAGTCAATTGTCCTTGTGTCTTTATCTGGAGGATGAGTTGATAGAGAGACTTTAGTTTTGTCACAGGCAGCAGCCTGTACTGTGCCCTCATGGTCTGGATGAGAATACAAATAATCAGCAACAGATCTATCCACTTGATATTCTTCTAAAACTTCTTGTCCACTACAGGGACAAAGGAAGGTGTCTGTAGAATTCTTTTTTTGTAGACTTTATTTTAGACCCCTCGTGGGGATAACTTATGAGTTCAGTGAATAGAAACCTGCATTCTTTGTGGAAATGTGTGCAGAATACTGTTTCTACAGACACCAAGACAAGCTCTGTTGTATTACAATCATTTTACTCCCTATGGCTAGAATTGCAATGTATTGTGCAACTATGGAACCCTGTAAACTTGTCTGTAGATTTTTTTAAGTGGCTTTTTTTAAGAGAATTATGGATAGGAGGGAACTCTCTTTTGGTGGAAACCAGATCTATCATATCTAAAAATTCTGCCTCCTCCTCAACTTCCATAGACTCCTGAGATGGCAGGCCGAAAGTGTCAGCCATCTGTGTGACAAAGGAAAACTGGGATGAAAAATCGTCATGCCCATGAGGAGGGGTATCAAAACCCTTGTTCTGGGGATACCTCAGGCTCAATGGGTTCCCCCAAATCTGGAACCTACTCTTCCTTCTCAATGTAAATTACTTTATCTTGGTCTGTGGGACCTGGTGGTGAGATTTGAACCAGTGAACCCTGAATAGAACCTGCGGTTTGTAAGGCCTGAATGACCTGCAAGGCTTTAGCGATGCCCTCAACAGAGGGCATTTTGGTTTTATCTGCTGGGAGCTCCCTTGCTTCTTCGGTGGGAGGTGCAGCGACATGCTATTCTTTATGTTTCTTTCTAGCATTCAGACTCTGGAGCCTGCTCAGTAGGTCTTTTATGTTTACTGTGTTCAGGCCACTTTTCAGTAGTTTGGGTGTCTGAAGAACCTTTTGAAGGTCTCTCCTTTGTTTTAAGGTGACAAGAAGAAGAGGCCTCTTCAGGGTGCTTAGGTGACACAAAGGCGGGAGCAAAAGCCATTTCCTCTAACCTACCTACTTTTCTTCCTTCTTTCCTTCCTTTCTTTCTTTCTTTTTTATTGAAATGTTTCACCAGGAAAGCACACTGAACAAGAAAGTTGCTCGCCTACCGGTGCAACCTGGGGGGATGGGATACAGAGTGGATAAACAGTTATACAGTCAAGATACACAAGGCAGCAGTT
Organism: Neoceratodus forsteri; assembly: GCA_016271365.2. Classification (NCBI taxonomy): domain Eukaryota; kingdom Metazoa; phylum Chordata; order Ceratodontiformes; family Ceratodontidae; genus Neoceratodus; species Neoceratodus forsteri. Next base: position 219,630,097 of record CM028138.1, on the reverse strand, counting down.
ACATACAGTGGATAAAACAGTAGGCAGATTAGCCGAGGACAATATAGAGTAAGTGGGAGGGGAAAACGAGCACAGGTGGGACTCTAAACAGATGATAACAACTAGCAGTAAGGGAACAATTGGATACATACAGAGTAGAGATGATTAGGGAAAGGTAAGTGGATTTGCTTTAGGTGATTCATAAAGTGCCAGAGGGAAAGGAGGGACTAGGACAGGTAGGTGATAAGTGCCAAGAAAGGGAGGGGGAGAATGGGGGTGGAAGAGGAGGGGGAAGCCGAACCCATTGGCCCCTCCAGGATGCTGAGAACCCTGCAAGTGGTCAGGGACTGCTAGTGGAGGTGGGGATTCCCAATGGCAACCAGAGTTTTTGGAGGGTAGGTAAATAAGTGCAAAGTGGGAAGAAAAGAAAAGGGGTGGGGGAAGGGAGGAGAGGCAGAAGAGGAAAATGGGAGAGCCAGGTCCATGGGCATATAAAATGCTGGGAGAGAGAGACCTATTTGGATGGGGGAGGGCCGAAAGAAAGGGGGCCCTCCAGGATGTTTAGAACCCGTGAGGGGGAGTCCCTCCAGGATGCTGAGAACCCTACAAGGGGGTAGGGAAAGGCTGAAAGGGAATATGGAGCATTTAGAGGAGAGCCAAGGGGGTGGAGGAAGTTTGCATAAAGGTTACTGGTTACTTATGGGCAGAAAGAGGTAAGCAGATGGAGAAAGAATAAGAAGGAACCGGAAGGGAGATCTGAGCCCGGTAGGGCCCCTTCAGGATGCTGAGAACCCTTCTTAATGGTTTTAGGACAAAATGTACTGCACACTTCACAGTTAGAAAAGATATGATGGACCCAGGTGCTCCAAATATAAATTGTGGTGACCAGAATTAGCAAAAACTTGAAAACACTTTATACAGTTTTTGAAGCCTGTAGGTCTCGTCCTCTTTTTAGGTCTTTCTAGCATGCCAAATGTCAGTAGACAAAAAGAAAACTCCCAAAAAGGGAAAAAATACCCAAATCATGGTTGGTTCTCTGAGGAGAAAAGGAAGTGCGATAAAATAGAAATTACATTATTTTTATAACAAATGCGATCAGTTCCTGACAAAAAAAGGGAACTGAACGCAAATAATGTAAATCACTCCCCAAATAAGAAAAAAATCAGGTACTTAAATTGAAAATTCATTTAATAAAGAGGCAATTAAAACTGCTAAAATAGTGTTACACTAAGAAAGGCCCCAGTTCCTGGGAACCACAAAGGAACCGCTAGGAACCGAGAAAGAAACCCAAAGTAGCTCTAACTTTAACAAAAGAAGCTACTAGAGGCAGAGAAATAAACAAAATAGTGAAATAACACTTTTCTGACAGAAATAAACAAACTTGCAGCGAAGTTACTGAGAGATGCTCTTCGAGGCGTCTAGTTGTCTGAACTGAGAAAATGAATCTGTTAGATGGAACACAGTCCACCCAGAGACAGCACCTAGAGACAGCAGTTTGAAAGTAGCATTCTAGTTCCATTATTTGCAAACATTCCACATTACCTCACTACAGTTCTGGTGCAGTCAGAGATTCTGGGCTGATTGCATATGTCTAATCATACTGTGAGGTACCTGGGGTTTGAAAAACTGTTTTCTGGTAAATGAAGCCATGAGGATGGGTACCAGAGAAATGTGAACCAGAAGGGGTTTAGCTGTTGTTGCCCGCTTGAAAGAATCCAAGGCTTCAGAAAGGCTATCCTGCACCAGTAGGTGCTTCCTGCATCTTCTGAATGGCTATTCAGTGCCAGTGTGCCACTGATTATGTCTCCTGAATTGCCCTCTTGCCCCTGAGTTCTGGTCCTAACGCTGGATGTTCTGAGGAAATCCATTGGTCATGTGCGTTCCAACATAGCTGGCTGAGTTCTTTTCAATTTTCATGTTGGGTTACAGTTATTGCCTTTAGATGGTGGATGATTTCACTTTGATTTCAAGTTCAAAAAAGTATGCTGGCACACTATGGCCTGTTGGGGTGAAGGGTCAAGATGCAAGCTTGCGGAATTTTCCACCAAGTGCAACACCACAAGATCCCAGACAATTCTGCAATCAGGCCTGCAATGGGACTGTGTCATAACACTTGGGTACACAGAGCCTAGTGTTTAGTCTTGTATTTGTGCTTATAGTTTTATTATTGGTACCAGATCAAAAGTTCCATACCCCATGTAAGATAGCCATCTTACGTGCTCCTTGCTTGTGCGGGGGTGTGTATATGCTGTGGGGTTTGAAGATAATTGCCTGAGGTTAGTTGCACGTACAGCAGCTTGTTATTGCCTAACCCCAGCTTTCTCCACAGCTTCTGGACCTGTGTGCCAAAATAAAGCCCAGTTTCATTTGTTGCACTTTGTCACTGTGAGGGTACTCAATTTGTACATCCTGACTGAGTTGTTGGTTGGTAAAGTAACAGCTGTTGGTGGTCCCCAGGGAGTTGTCTTGTCCAGTATAGGGAGGTAGGTAGGTACTGCATCCCAGAGGGAGGTACTGCACACAACATCTGGCCCACTAATTCTATTTGGTGGAGGCACCATGCTATTTACTCATTTGGGATGAGCGCCCCCCCCCCCGACTACAGGAAAATAAATGAACCCAATCCCTTTAACCAGGTGTGTCACATTGCAGACACCAGGTAGGGCTTTGACCTTGGTCACTGCACCCAACCATGGGGGTCAATATATACCTGCACAACATTAAACCCTATGGGACACCACTAATAACACAATTAACACAGCATTAGGAAGCTAGACAAACCACTTAACAAACTGCAAAAGAACCTGGAAAAAAAGACACACAAAACCCTGGCAAACCCCCCAAATCCCCCCAACTCTTACCTGCACTCACTACACACCATTCCCTCCTTGCTGCAAGAGGCCTTCAGGTGCCATAAAGAGATCACAAATGAGACCTCCATAACAATAATCATCCTAATGTATTATAGTGAAGAAACAATGGGTAAGGGTGGAACACTCCGAAGTATTACCCATCTGGGGGGCTAATTAGGGCAATAAGCCACTCACCCTTCAGGCTCATGTTCTTTTAGCCCTAACTGTGCACCACCCTTACCCACTGTTTATTCTCTAATATAATCCCCCTCCCACTCAACAGAAGCCTAAGCTTAGTTGTAACATTCTCCAACAAGTGAGGTAGAGAAGAGGTGGGTAACCACAGAATAAGAAATGGAGGTCCTTTTTAGCAAAACCAGTATTTCAACACTATAGCTAGAGGCAGTATGCTGATGTGTTTTCTAGTCCAGCATGCGGTTATTCAAGGGGAGGTGAGGAATGGTTTGGCCATCCACACGACATTTACAGTCTCAGCAAGGCTGACTGCACGTGTGAATATTAAATGAGAAGTACCTCAATGGCTCTCTTGAGGTCGACCAGTGGTGTTTCTTTTAACCAAGGTACTATTTATGTAGCTTCTGACTCATCTGTGGAATATGTTTTCAGTAACTTGCTATCTAATGTGGCAGCCCTGCCTTCCTCTCTTGCCTGCTCTCATTCTGTCCTCCATCTCTGTCTGTCCCTTCATCGCCTCCTCTCTCCTCTCTCTTCTCTCCCCTCTCTCTGTCTCCTCCTGAATAAATAAAAATTAACACTTACCATGCAGAGGGATGTAATGCAATATTAGAAAAAAATACTATTTGCAGTAATCTTCTTTCTTCCAATGGGTCCTTTAGCATCAGTAACTTTTTTGCATTTAGCTCACTAGGTGCAACTACCCCAGAGGTGTGCCTTTAGGAGATATTTAAATGAGCGTAGGACCAAGCCAATCAAAAGACAGGAGGGGGTGTGAGCTGAGTGTGAGCTGTTGAATGCTTCAGAATTTTTTCAAGGAAAAACTAGGGCAAATGCCCCGAAAAAGAATCAACAGGATTAAACAAGCATTTGTCAATGCAGAATGTTGTCGCGCTGGCATTGGCAGTGCGAGTGGTGTAGCTAGAGACGCATAGTGCTGTGATTTTGTGAATGTGTCTCAAAAGGTGATTTTGCACAGCGAGCACACCATTGTGCGTCACAGCTGCGGAAACACGTTTTGGGCAGGCTGTGAAAAATGGCAGCTGGACTGTTGATAAGGAGATGTGCACAAATGCCAGTGGTGAAAATGTGGCATGAAAATATTGCAGATTGATGAAGTTACAAGGGTGTGTGGAAACTGCGCAATGCACACTTGTAACACAGTCACTGTATGGAGTTTCGGCACCAAATGTTCAACATAGGCATTTTAGGACCTCTGCTCATGAATAGTGTCACCGTCATTTCATCAAACTGTCCCAAAAACTGATTTCACAGATCGGCCGTGCAATTCTGTGCCAGACATGTGAAAACACAATTCAGGCAGCTGCAGTGTTCATAAGGAGGTATGGAAAAATGCCAATGATGAACAGCTGCAGTGAAAGTATTACAGATTCACAAGTTCATGAGCGTGTGTGCAAGCTGTGCAACGCACGCTCATAAAACACTCATTTTATTGACTTTCGTTCCCAAATTTTCAACATAGGCATTTTAGGGCATCTGCTAATGAACAGTGTCACTGTCATTTTCATCATGTGTCTCGAACTTGGACTTTCCACAGCGACCACGCTATTCTGCACCAGAACTGTGAAAACAGATTTTGGTCATGATGAGAAAAATGACAGCTGTACTGTTCATTAGGAGGTGCAGAACAATGGCACTGTACAAAATATTGAGTGAAAATATTAGACATTTGCGAACATATGCATGTGCGTGCAAACTGCGCAATGCACGCTCGTAACACAGTCATTTTATGGAGTATTGTCACCAAATTTTCAACACAGACATTTTAGGACCTCTGCTCATGAACAGTTCACTGTCATTTTGGTAATGTATCCCAAACACTGATTTCGCACAGCGCGTGCTATTTTATGCCGCAAGTGCAAAAACACATTTCGGCAAGGATGTGAAAAATGACAGCAGTACAGTTCAAAGAAGGTGTAGTAAAATACCAAGTTTGAGAATCTGGCATGAAAATATTGCGAATGAGCTAAGTTACGAGCGTGCGTTGCGCAGTTGCTATGCACCTCGCAAAACAGTCATTTTATGGAGTATTGTCACCAAATTTTCAACACAGACATTTTAGGACCTCTGCTCATGAACAGCATCACTATCATTTTTGTAATGTGTCCCGAACACTGATTTTGCACCATGACCGCACTATTCTGCTCCAGAAGTTCGAAAACACATTTCGTCCAGGATGTTAAAAATGAAAGCTGTACAGTTCACAAGAAGGTGTGGTAAAATGCTAATGTTGAGAATCTGGCATGACAATAGTGCAACTGAGCTAACGTACGAGCGTGTGTTGCGCAGTTGCTACGTACGCTCGTAAAACAGTCAATTTATGGAGTATTGTCACCAAATTTTCAACACAGGCATTTTCGGATTTCTGCTCATGAACAATGTCACTGTCATTTTCATAATGTGTCCCAAACACTGATTTCGCACCATGACCACGCTATTCTGCCGGAGAGTGCGAAAACACATTTAGCCAGGATGCGAAAAATGACAGCTGTACAGTTCACAAGAAGGTGTGGTAAAATGCCAATGTTGAGAATCTGGCTTGAAAATATTGTGAATTCGCTAACTACGAGTGTCGTTGCAGTTACCACCTGCACGCTCATAAAACAGTCATGTTTTGGATTTTTCCCACCAAATTTACAACATAGGGTTTTGAGGCCCCCTCATGAACAGTGGCACTGTCATTTTGTTACGGTCGATTGGTGATTCCGGCGCGGTGACTGTGAAATCACCTTCGGGACCGAATATCTCATGACAGTGCAAGAATTCATGAAGGGTCCCAAAAACCCCGTATTGAAAATTTGGGGCCAAAATTTGCCAAAATGCCTGAGATATGCAGCAAAGTTGCAAAAACCCTATCTATTACATTATACAGCTTACCAGCATTTCCTTAGTTCGCGGTCAGCTTTGAAGAGTGCCTGACGTGTTCCCGGTCCACTGAAGATCATTGCCCTGGACTCCAGAGGTAAGTATGGGGTGAGGGGGTGTGTGGGGAGGCAGGGTGCACAGAGGGTGAGTGCGGGTGGGGGAGGGGGCACGGAGACTACTAGGGACCATTTTCGTTTTACTGGTTAAAAAACAGAAAAAAATTGCAGGACAGTTTTTGTTTTGCAGGGCACTTGACATGCTGGAGTGAGCTCTCAGCGTGCCACCTAACTGTTTGGGGGGGTGTCTGTAGCCAATGGGGGATTGGGCACCCCCTTGGCATTAAACAATTGGGGGGTGCTTTATGCCAATGGGGAGTGGGCTCCCTCATCGGCACATTCACAGGGGGCAGGGGCAGCTGACAGGGGGATTGGGCACCCCCGAAGTCAGCAGTTCCATGGCCAGTGTCCCGCCATGTACATAATGGTGGTGAGCATGGCAAGAATAGGACCGCTGCATCTGACGAGCTTTGCTCGTATTGCAGCGGACGTTTTTCTTAGATGTGCTCGCCATGTTATGTATGCATGGTGTGGCGCCAGCATGCAGGTTAATTGGGGAATGCGGGACGCACCTACTGGTGCATGCCCTGCGTTCGCCCAACTGCGACCGCGCCTCTAAGGCTGCACTGTCCCACTATGTTGGCTGCATAAGCGCGTCAACATAAAAAACATGCAAATGTCCACAAAAGTGGAGACAGAAACAACAGCAACACAAGCTAAAAACTCATCAAAAAGAAACTCCAGATTTGGTAAAATTAAGAGCCCTTCTCCGACAGGTGAACCAGGGAGGAAGGGTGGGAGCTTACTGATGCTAAAGGACCCCTTGGAAGAAAGAAGATTACTGTGGTGAGTATTTTTTTCTTTTCACCCCAGGAGTCCTTTAGCATCAGTAACTTTTTGCAGACTACCCAGCAGTACCAAGTGGGAGGCGGGTAGAGAACCTACTTAGGAAAGAGGCTCTGCAGAACCGTCCTGCCAAATTTGGCATCAGATCTGGTCTGCACATCTAAACTGTAGTGTTTCACAAAGCTGTGCACAGATTTCCAGATAGCTGCTTTGCAGACATCCAGTAGGGGAATGTCCCTTGTTGCTGCAAGTGAGGCTGTAGTGCCCCTGGTGGAATGGGCCCTGAGCCCCACTGTAGGTTTTTGACCAGCTTTTTCATAGCAGAATCTAATACAAGAGACCAACCAATGAGAACTAGTCCTCCTGGTAGCTGGTCTTCCTCTACCTACATCCCCATAGGTGAGGAACAACTAAGTGGAAGAGCCTTTGGACTGTCTAGTATGCTCTAGCTAGTGAAAGATGGATCTTTTGACATCCAAGTGGTGGAGCTTTTGCTCGCCAGGAGTGGAAGGCTCAGTAAAGAAGACAGGCAGAGTAATGAACTGGTTCAAGTGTAACTACATAACCACCTTTGGCAGAAATGTCCTATTTGTCATGAGCTCAACTTTATCATTGTGAGAGATTATGTAACTCGGCTCAGTGCACAGGGCGTGTAGCTCTGAAATCCTCCTAACAGACGTAATGGCTACCAGGAAGATGGTCTTCCAGTTTACAAATTGATGTGGGCCGTGGACATAGGCTCGAAAGGTGAATTCATGAGCCCATCTATGCAAAGGTTCATGCTCCAAGGAGGAACAGGCTCCTTGGTTGGAGGCTGGAGGTGCAAGAGGCCTTTGAAAAACTGTTTAAAAATGTCATGGGAAAAAAATGATTTCTTCTTTCCCACCGAAAGGTAGGCTGAAATTGCCAGCAGGTGTAGCTTGAGTGAAGATGGTTTCAAGCCTGTAGATGTACCAGGTAGTCTAGCAGCTGAGGGTCTGAAGCTGATAGGGGTTCAACCTTTTCTCTCTTGCACCAGAGGGGAAAAACTTTTCCATTTGGCTGCCTAAGTCTTCTTAGTGTTTGGTTTTTTTAGCCATCTTCAGTATCTTAAGGACCTGTTCAGAGTACTGTGAGGATGGAAGCTCTAACTCCTCAAGAACCAGGCCTTGAGGTGAAGAGAGTGTATGTCTGGGTGCTGAACTGCTGTCTGAGGAAGGATCAGCAGGGAGTGAGTTGGAGGCAGGCGAATGGGCCTGTTGCAGGACATTGAGAGAAGGAGAGGGTACCAGGCTTGCCTGGTCCAGACTGGAGCCACTAGGATCATCGACGCAAGCTGCTGTCTGAGTTTTAGCAAAACCCTGACTATCAAGGGAAAGGGAGGAAATGCATATAGGAACCTTCCTGACCAGTCCAGGATCAGGGCATCCAGAGGTAGTGTTCCCAGAACTGGGGGCCTGCAACAGTACTGAGAAAGCTGAAAACTGATAGGAGAGGCTAACAGATCCATGTCTGGTGTGCCCCACCATCTGAACAATGTGGTAAGTACTTGCTTGTTCAGTGTCCATTCACTCTGACCTTGACTGATGCAGCTTAGAGCATCCACCAGAGTACTGAGTTTGCCTGGGAGGTGAATAGCTGAGAGGCTGACTCCCAGGGAGAATGCTAGACACCAGAGCTTCAGAGCTTCCAAACCAAGTATTCCTGATCTGGTACCACCCTTCTTGTTTATGTAGAACATTGCAGTGGTGTTGTCCATTCAAATTTGAACCGCCTGCCCTTTTATGCTGGGAGCGAATGCTTTGAGAGCTAGGAAGACTGCTCTGAGTTCCAAAAGATTTATGTGCAACCGTGACTCTTCGGGAGTCCATTTGCAACTTACTGAGGCACTGTCTAAATGAGCTCTTAAGTCCAAAAGGGAGGCATCTGTGGTGATCACCTTTGTGGGAAGAGGAGCTTGAAAGGGAATCTCTGCCTGCAAATTTACAGGGTTCTTCCACCACAGCAAGTTTTGGAGGAACTGCTCTGACAAAGGTATGAAGTCTGAAAATGTGTTGCTTCTCTGAGACCAGTGAGCTCTGAGGTAGGCTTGCAGGAGTCTCATCCTGTACCTGACCCCTGGGACTATTGCAGTCATAGAGGCCATATGTCCCAGAAGTTTGAGGAAATGTCTGGTTGGTCTTGGCTGTCCCTGGGTGAAAGAATCTGCCACTGAAAGGAAACTCTGAATTCTTTCCTGTGGGAGGAAAGCATATACCTTCTGAGTGTCCAGCTGGGCCCCTATGAAGGTGAGCAGCTGGGTGGGTTCTGGGTGAGATTTCTTTAGATTTACCAGGAAACCCAGAGACCCCAGAGTGCATTCTGTGAGGGAAAGATATTCCTTGACCTGGTAAGAAGACTTTGCTACTCTGAGCCAGTCATACAGATAGGGGTAGAAAGTGACACCCAGTCTCCTGAGATGTGCTGCTACCACTGTGAGTGTCTTGGTAAAGACTCTTGGAGCCAAGGACAGACCAAAGGGCATTGCAGTGAACTGATAGTGACCTGAAGGAAGTCTGAACCTGAGAAACTTCCTGTGAGATCTCCTTATCGGTATGTGGAAGTAGGTGTCCTTTAAGCTGAGGGAAGCTAGCCAGTCTCCCCTGCTGTAGGGACTGTATGACCAGTGACAGAGTGACCATTTTGAATTTGTTTTTTTAGATGTTTGTTTAAATATCTGAGATCTCAGATAAGTCACCACTCCCCAGTTTTCTTTTGTGTCAGAAAATACCTGGAGTAGAGGTCCTTGCCCTTCTCTTGGATGGGGACCCTCTCCACTACTCGTAAAGCCAGAAGGTTTTGTACCTCCATTTCCAACAGCGGTATCTGTGTTGGGGAAAGAGGTCTTGACACCTGGGTATGCTTGAGGTCTGGCAGCTGCTTAAACTGTAATGACAGACCCTTATCCACTATCTCCAGCATCCACTTGTTTGACGTGATGAGGGACCAGTACTGAAGATAGTGAGAGAGTCTGCCTCCAACCGGAAATGGGGAGGTGACCTGGACACTTACATCAGGACTTAGATTGACAGGCAGATGGCTGGGTAGAGGTGGATCTTCTTTGGCCCCTTCTGCCCCTGCCTCTGAAAGACCCCCTGTACTGGCTAAAGTCAGATTGGGAATAGGGATTGTAAGACCTGGGAACAAAACTTCTGCCCCTACCGCACCAGGACGGGATCTCTGAGGGGTGGCGGGTTTAGGCTTGGATGAGTGGCTCTGCCAGGAGGTCTTGTACTCATTGACTTTTTTTCATGTAGTCAGTACTTCTGTAATCAAACAACATATTTTGATCACAGGGGAAAATCCATGGCCTTGCTTTGAGTGCCTGTGGTCAGACTGATTGTTCTAAGCCAGGCGAAGTGTCTCAGAGAGACAGCATGGGCCATTGCCCATAGGGTGCACCATTGTTGTCATCTGCCATGTGGAATTGGTACATAGTAGCTTCAAGGGCAGTTTTTGACATATCCACCAGCTTCTGCACCATAGAATCTGATCCGTTGTGGGCAATAGCCTGAACAGATTTCCAAAGGGCTTTCTGATATTTGGCTATGAATGCCATGCAAGAAGAAAGCCTGAGAAGCAAGGAAGCTGTGGCATACATTTTCTTTGATAGAAAGTCAATTTTCTTGGAATCCTTGTCAGGGGAGAGGGCGACAAGGATACTCCAGCTTTCTCACAAGCTGCCTGCTGCACTATACTAGGGTGTGCAGACAGGAACTCAGTACCATTTTTAAACAATTTATATTTTCTCTCAAGCTGCTTATCAACCCTTGATATTGAAGTGGGGTGTTGAAGCATCTTCATGGTATTTTTTCTAAATGCATTATAAATAGGGACGACCAGGGTCTTTGAAGATGAAAGACCCTTCATCTACCTATAATCTTCATCTTCATCGACATCCTGGTGGAGCTTCTGCGTAGGGAGGTCCAGGGTATCCAGCATATTTTGTATAAATGTAAACACAGAGGAAGGATCCTCGTGGTCACCCAGGGGATCCCCAAGGTGATGGTCCGGGGACTCTTGGGGCTCAAGGCCCTCAAAATCCATGTCATAGGCATCATAAAATTTATCATCATCTGCGTCAACCTCACAGTCTACAGAAGAGTGAACTGTGGAAGAGTGCTTGCCAGCCCCAGTAAATTGAGGACCCATCTTTTGAAGGGTCTGAAACAGTTGCTATGCTTTTTCTATATCTTGCACTGATGGAAGAACCTGCGCAATTTTATAAGTGTTTTGTTTTTTCTGTATGCTTTAAGCTGCCTGTTGTCTCGCTATTGGCTTTCCAGAAGCAATGGGATCATATCTGTCTTGACAGAGTTTCTCTTTAGCCACTTCATCAGAGGCTTGATCAAGCTTCCTTTTTTTTGTCACTCATTATTTTTCAATTTGTGAGGAACTTCATCTTTGGAAGCTTTATTTTTTGGCTGGGATCTGGAAGGTTCCTCAGCACCTCTGCTTCTGGTATTAGTACTTTTAAATGGCCCCTTATCAGAAGCCTTTGATTTATCCTCAGCCATAATAATCAAAGGTTTATCTGCTATGTTCATCAATTTAAGCAAAGCAAACCAGTTCTGGACCTATGAACTGAGTACAGGTTTCTGTGAAAATGTCACCAGCCAGTCCTGCCTCAGTTAATAAACACTGTCTATTACTAGTGCCTTTTTTTTTTTTGGTTGTAAAACTGGGATCTATACAGGTGCCAGTCTTAATAGAAACACAGTAATACTCAACTGCGCACAGGTGGCTGCTGGACCATTGTATTACTGGACCTTGTTATCATCTGTCTCAGGACTGTCCATAACAAAAAAAGTTTCCTCATAATTGTCAATCTAGAGAGAAACCCACCAGGCACTGTTTAAATTTGAAATCTACTGCAGGTGTCTTGTGGTAAACCCTACGAGGTCTGAGGTAAAAAAACAAGGCAACTGTCCCTAATTCGATGGTTCCCACAAGAATTTGCACCAAGAATGAAGGAAACTGTCAAAAATAAGCACCCGTGATAAAATTAGGCTTTAAACTAAATAGTCGCGGTAAAAATAAAGTCAAAATAGCACCGCCGCACTAAAAATAAAAAATTTGCGCAGCGCTAATGAAAAAGTAAAACTTTCACTCAGCACACTACAGGAAATAATTTATGAGGAAAACTTTACCCAGATAAGCACTAGGAGGCTGTCAACAAGGAAGGTTGGGAGACACCTCAGAGACAGTATTGCTCAGTCCAGTGGAGAAAAAATTCTGAAGCATTCAACATCTCTCACTAAGCTCACACCCCCTCCTGTCTTTTGATTGACTTGGCCCTATGCTCATTTAAATATCTCTTAAAGGCACACCTCCGGGGCAGTTGCACCTAGCCAACTAAGTGCAAAAAAGTTGCTGATGCTAAAGGACTCCAGTGGTAAGAACTAACTAGCACCCCTTGCATACCTATGGGAGCATGGCCATGAGCACTTCAAGAGCCTGTGATATCTCTGGGAGAACTTTGGAAATAATAAATCACTTAAGTTGGCTATTGTTTCTTTTCCTTCTCATGTGCAAAATCCTCTGCTGGTCAATCTGCCTTTATGGACCTTTGAAATGGTTTTCATTTCCAGTATTCTGCTGTCTCTCATGGGGAGATGAGGAATGGGCAGGTCGATTACACAACACTTGTGGTCTTGGTGAGGCTGACTGCACAAGTGAAAATTAAATAGAAAGTGATGCACACGGTCATATGCAAGGTATGCTAGTTAGCTGTATATAAGAGTAAGTATCACCAGGTTACCAAGCAAACTGATTTTAAACCCTTTTAGAAAGTATTGCAGATGGAAATCAGTGATTTAAAAAGAAAAGAGGCATAGAACTCTGATGCTTTTTTTGTTAGATTTTTACCCTTCTGTGGCAGGGTGGTCAACATCAGCCCTGTTCTGGTGGCCACCACCCTCTCCAGCCATGTCCATCATCTATGGCTGTAATCTCTCAGGGGTTACCTCACGTGGCAGGGCCAGAGAGGAAGGGCCATCCCACCCCCATTAGGCATGCATACTCTGCCCCTTTGGAAGAGAGTAGCCAAGCAAGTCATGGCACTTGAGAGAGGGCTTCATGAAGCCCCTCCTCCATGTTTTCTGCTTTTTCTCCTCTTGGTTACCATGAATGTGTAGTGAGCACACTGTGCAATCTCAGTCTCTGCAGAGATGCCCCCGGCACTCTGGGCATGGAACCTCCCCAAAAGCACCATGCACATACCTCCACTTATATTCCTCCAGGTGCCATTGGATGGTGGGTCATGAACACCACCGTTCATGATAGAGGAGTGCTGTCCTCTGGACACTCAATCCTCCCTTCCCAGGCCAACCCCCAGCAATCGATGTCTGTTCCCAAACATGGGTCATTGGTGTGGCAGGAGGTAAGGCACTTATAGCACCTCAGCCACCCCGCTACTGGGCCGGCTTGACTCTGGTGCTTCCAATAGTGTATTGAATGGTCTGTTATTTGTATGAGCACAAAAAAAGGTACATAGAAAAGACATTGCAAATGTGCTGGTGGTGAAAGCTGTGTACTGTTTTAAAATGCCAACTTCATAAACTAATGTTTAAACTTATATGTATATGCAGGCCACCACGTGAACAAAAATGTAATGAACTTGAAAAAAAATATCAGGAACCTTGTGTCTAGGTATGTAATTTGCTCTGAAATCTGTGCGCGTTAAAGTTCCAAAAATTAAGTGTTTTATTTTCAATGTTAAGGACACCCAATTACTTTACTAGTTCTCTTTACTTTAGAGGGGGTAGGCTTCAGCTCAGCTCCTCTTGGCTTGTATCTGCTGGTAAGATGAGAAATCTTGGAGTCATTCTGGCAGAGGGGCTGACATTTGAGGCTCAGGTGTCAGCAGCTGTCTGGAATGGCTTTTACCATCTAGGGGACATCGCTCAGATTAAATCTCTTATCCCCTCCCAAGTGACCTGGCCACACTGGTACACACTTTTGTGATCTGTAGGCTCGACTACTATAATGCTCAATACCTTGGGGTCTGTAAAGGTACACAGTGATGCCTGCAGCTAAGCAAAGGCAAGACAAATTTTATTTGAAAGACGTCCATCCCGGAGGCTCTGGGCGCCGCACATACTAAAAGAGATTCCGTAAACATACAGATATAGAAAAAATAAATAGTACACTTATAGACATCAATACACATCATTAAATTTAAAATAATAACTTCAGCAGCAATAATAAACTCAAAGGAAGCTAAGATTATTTTAAAGATCAAATTCGGAAATCGGATCAGGGATATACAGCGCAGTTCGGGAAGGCCTGATTATATAAGAAGGCCTTAAGGTGGGCCTTGAATACCTCAACAGAAGGAGCTTCCCTAACAGCTGGAGTAAGCGAATGCCACAGGACGGGGGTGGTGACACTAAATGCTGTGTCGCCAGCTGTCTTTAACCTTGTCCTGAGAATCACAAGGAGGCCCCTAGAGGAGGAGTGGAGGAGGCAGACAGAGACAGCAGGAGTGAGAGTGAGAAGATCCTTCAGGTAATCAGGGCCCAGGCCATGTAGGGCCTTAAAGGTGAGCAAGCCCACCTTAAAGAGAACCCTCCACCTGACCAGTTGCCAATGCAGGTGATGCAGCACCAGGGTGACATGACAGTACTTAGACTGTCCCATCAACAATCTAGCTGCTGCATTCTGCACCAGCTGCAGTTGACACAGAGTACCCCCAGAGACCCTGAGATACAGCGCATTACAGTAGTCAAACCTGAATGTCACAAAGGCATGCACCAAGGTAGGGAGGTCCAGAGGTGGCACTAGGGGTTTTATCCTGGCAATATTCCTCAGATGGTAAAAACTAGAATGGACAACGGATGCCACCTGTAACTCAAGTGACAATCCACTGTCAAGAATAACGCCAAGATCACACACCCTAGAGGAGACCTTCAATGGTACAGAGCCAAGAAAAAGCCCTGTCTCTGCATCAGAGGCCAAACTATCATGCCCTCTATTCGACTCCACCACCAGTACCTCCATCTTATTGGGGTTCAGTAGCAACCAGCTGCAGGCCATCTGATCATTGATCTCAGAGAAGAAGCTGTTAAGCACTTCCACTGTGCCAGATGTTCCAGGGGCAAAGGAAAGATACAGCTGGGTATCATCAGCATAGCAATGTAAACCCAGACAGTACTTCCTAATGATCTCTCCCAGGGGCAGCTTGTATACTGTGAACAACATCGGAGACAAGACCAAGCCCTGGGGAACTCCACAGGGCAGGAGAGCAGAGGAGGAGGAGGAGAAATTCCCCATCACAACCCTCTGCTTCCTATTAGATAAAAAAGACTCAAACCAGCAGATGACAGTGCCGGTGAGTCCACAGAGATCCCTTAGGCAGTTGAGTAACGACTGATGGTCCACCGTATCAAATGCTGAAGAAAGATCAAGGAGAATCAGAATTGTCCCCTCCCCTCGATCTTTAGCCCTAAGGAGGTCATTGTGCACCTGAACAAACACAGATTCAGTGCTGTGCCTTGCATGAAACCCAGACTGGAGAGGCTCGTATAAATCATGGGCCACAAGATGCTCCTCCAACTGAAGCGCCACCACATTCTCCACAATCTTACCCAAAAATGGAAGATTTGAGATGGGACGGTAATTTGCCTTGATGTCAGGGTTCAATGATGTTTTTTTCAGGAGGGGTTCCACCAATGCCTCCTTAAAGACATCAGAAAAGACCCCCTCTGACAAAAACAATCAAGGCAAACACTGGGCTAACAGAGTCAACACATCCCATTAGGAAATGAGTTGGCACCAAGGCCAGTTCACAAAAAGTGTGCCAAAGATTGAAAGCAATCTCAATGACCTCAGCCACCTCCATCAGTCTAAACTCACCCCAACCACGTGAAGTGCTCTCTAGATGCCCATAGCAACCACTGTTGGCCAACCTCTGGCCTACTGGCGAAATCCCCCATCTGATGGCAGACACCCTGTCCGAGAAGAACCAAGCAAACCCCTCACATAATGCATCCAAAAAGGCTACCTTTGGCTGTAGATAGAAAGGATGAAGAAGTCTGTCCATAGTCCAAAAGAGCACAGTTGGTTGGTTCCTCCCAGCAGCAATCTCCCTGGATAGGGGGTCTGCCTTCTTACGGTTGATTGCCCCCTGGTATACACCATAGTGCACACGCAGGGCCAGTTTATCCACCTCCAGACCGGACCTCTGCCAGCAGTGCTCTGATCTCCAACCCAAGGTCTTCATCACCTTGAGCTCTTCATCAAACCAAGGGACCTCAAGTGAGAGGACCTGGGTCATACACGGACTGGTGCGAGGGAGTCGAGCACATCAGGCAACGCCTTATTATAGGCATCAACTGCTGCGCCCTCACCCCCAACGCATGCACTGCCCCACACTAGATAGATTAGCCACTGCCAGGAAACCCTCCTAGGTCAACACCCTTAAAGGGCAGTAGCTGACCATCTCAGCAGGGGATGGGCTCTCAGCGGGTGCCCCAAACAAAAACTTCACCATGCAATGATCGGACCACACAACCTGATCAATCCTTAGACTATTAATCTCAAGCCCCAGTGAGAACACCAGGTCCAATGTGTGACAACCCTGATGGGTCATGGAGGGAACTCCTTAAGCAAGGCCCAGAGATGACATCATCTGGAGGAAGTTATAACCAAGCTGAGATGTTTTATCATCAGCCCAAACATTGAAGTCCCCCCGCACTAAACATCTGGGGGCCTCCAATGTTTCACCAACGACAAAATCGGCCACCTCCTGCAGAAATTCTCCCACCGCCCCAGAAGGGCAGTAAATAAGGAGAATCCAGCAGCCTGTGCCAGGACCCCCACGAATGGCCACACACTCAGATGAATGTGGCATTCTCACTGGATGCAAGGTGAAGCCAAGTTCAGATCTAAAACAGATGGCTACTCCCCCAACCCTGTATTCCACTCTGAGGCAGTGCACTATGGTATATCGGGCAGGATGATGGCCTCTAAAACCGGGATAACATCATCACCAATCCAGGTCTCCGTAATGCAAGCCAGATCATCTGAAGAAACAGCTAGTGCAGAACACAGCTGCTAGACTGCTGCCTGGCCTTTCGAGGTCAAGTCGTGTTTCCCTGGCACTGTGTGAACTGCATTGGCTGCTGGTTTTATTTATTTATTTATGACTTTGGTAACCAGTTAGGTGCACTGATCCCTGGGACCGTTTTCATGCATGACCCAGCCCATGTAAGACAGCACAGAGTAAAACACAAAGAACAATGCATAGAACAGTAGACAGTCTGACAAATAATAAAAGGTTACACTAGTACACAAGATATAAGGTAGCAAAATACATAAATCCACATGATACAAGGTCATCTCTTTTAATGTTGGGTTACTAACTTATAAGACCCTATATGTGCTAGGCCTGGGTTACCTGTCTGATCTCCTGCACCCTCACATGTCCTCGCCCTCTCTCTGCTCCACAGAGGAGGGCCTCCTTGCCATTTCCAGGGCCAGCCTAAAAGGCTCAGGGGACCAAGCCTTTGAAGTGGTGGGCCTGGTCCTATGGAACTCTCTTCCCAGGGTCCTGAGGGAGGCCCTGTCTGTGGAGGCCTTTAAAAGGAGTCTTATGACCTGTTTTTTGCATACGCTCATGGGGAGTGAGGTCCCCATGATAAGCTGTCCCCAGGGCTTACTTTTAGTTTATGGCAGATATTTAGTAATAGAAAGTAAGTTTTATTTACATGGACAATAGGCTTTTATGGTATAATTAATAATAGTTTTGTTTTATGCTGCTACCTCTGTAAATTGTAATGATGCCCTGAGCTTTAGGGGAAGGACACCACAAAGAAATAAAATCATCTACATCTACAGCTACATCTGTCTGTCTGTCTGCCTGCCTGCCTGCCTGCCTGCCTATCTATCTATCTATCTATCTATCTATCTATCTATCTATCTATCTATCTATCTATCTATCTATCTATCTATCTATCTATCTATCTATCCATCCATCTATCTCTATGTATCTACAATACATATAAGGTATACGCAACCCCCGTACTGGAAATAATACCAATATTTTTTGCTCGAGTGCCAGTTGACCCGATAACATCATGAGTGGTGAAAATTTAAAATGTAGTGGTAGTATATGTCTTTGCTATCTTTAATTGCTGCAAATTTAGTCTTGGCTTGTCTGACTTACCCTGTAGTTTGGGTGAGGGGAGTTAATTGTCAGGCCTCTGACCTCAGCTACATGATAACTGGAGGTGGGGCTTAGTCACAGTTGAGGTAGCATGTGAGTTTTCTTTTCTCAAAAGAAGCCAGAAGGGGAAGGAAGCATATTCAATTCAGTGCTTTACAGTAACTGGTAATTGCTATTTTTCTTTTAAACTTAGATTGTGGACTTTTAGTGACACTGTAATTTATTTGCTGTCTTTACTTAGAATTGTTTTTTGGACTATTGAAAATTTAAAACGTAGAGGTGGTGTATTTCTTTGCTGTCTTTAATTGCTGCAAATTTTCACCCCCCTCCCCTTCCCCCAACTCTTAATTATGTGCCCTGTTAAATCTGATTGACAGGAGCTAAACACAGGGGATAGTAAGGGGTGTGGAGTAGGAGGGGCATAAGGGGGAAGAAGCCCACCCTCAGCACGACAAGTGTTTTTAATCATTTATTTATTTATTGGTTTATTTTCTTTTTTTAAAAAGAAAAGTATCTGAGGATCAGTGGCAGGATTTTTAGGACAGTAAATTAATAAAAAGGGAACTAGGAAAGCTTCAGTAACAGACAAGTAGTGGAATTGCAGTATAAAGTGGGGAGTGGTGCAATGCAGTGGCTGTGGGGCAGCCATATTCAGGCAGACCTTCTGGACACTGAGGTGCTGCCCTATCTGCATGCATCTCTCTGGACTGCGGGATGAGGTAGCCAGACTCAGAGCGGAAGTAAACTGGGTCAGGAGTACCATCACCCCTATCCAGAGACCACCCAGTCCAATGCAACTGCCTCAAAGGATACGAAAATGAGGAGCACTTGGATGACAGTGGGCTCAGGGAGGGTTAGAGCTGTCAAGCAGGCACATCCCAGATCCTATTCCACTCAAGAACTCATATGCCACACTGGCAAATGGGGACAACCAAATAGAGGTACCCAGAGAAGTGGAAGGAAAGGATGTGGAAGTTAGCCAAGGAGGTGACCTCAGCGGGAGAGCAGTAGACCCCAGAGGAGGAGAAAGCGGATCCTGGTGGAGGACTCCATCATAAGAGGGGTCCAGCTAGGAACACAGGAGGGGGAGGACAGGGAGGTGAGGTGCCTACCAGGTGCCACGGCATGGAGGGATGGAAGGAAGATCCTGGGGATCACTGGGAAGGCAAGATGGGAGGGTGAGTTGGATGTTATTATCCACCAAGGTATTAATGACCTGGCAAATGGGGAGCCAAAGGAAGTTCAGGAAGAGTTTAGGAAATTGGGGAGGGGTCTCAAGCAAGTAGCTACTTCTGTCACTTTCTCAGAAGTACTACCTGCGAGAGGCAAGGGAGAGCATAGGGGTGCATGCACCAGGAACTTTAACTCATGGTTGAAGATCTGGTGCTGTGAAGAAGGGTTTGGATTCATTGGTGACTGGGGACTCACCTGGAGGGATGGAGATTTGTTCAAGCCTGACGGTCTGCATCCATCCTGGAGGGGAATCCAAGCACTCAATGGTAAGTTTAAATGCTACATTGACAAGCATTTAAATTAGCAAAGGGAGGTGGAAGGCCAGCAAGGAGGGTACCTACTTGCTCACCCCCCACAGCTAGCAGTGGAACCAGTGAACCGGAGGAGTGACTATCTCTACAAAGCAGTGTGCAAAAGATGGAGATTAGTGCCCAAGAGGTGGATCGGTAGAAAAGGGGCAAAATTCAGCAGACGGGCAGACAGCAAGGAGAACCAGGGATAAAGGACAACCAAGTAAGGGGTTGGAGTAGAACAGCGAAACAGTCTAGGGAGATCAAATCATGGAAAGCCATGTGTGCCAATGCCAGGAGCCTTAGCAACAAGATGGAAGATCTGGAGGCTGTCATGGTGCATACAGACCTGGACATTGTGTCCATCACTGAAACCTGGTGTAATGATAACCACGACTGGGAGATGGCCATACCTGGCTACAACATATTCAGAAGAGACAGGGCAGGTAGAAAGGGAGGAGGAGTGGCACTGTATGTGAAAATTGACATAAGGGCCACAGAGATCCAGGAGGAACAAAATGGGGGAGAGATACTGTGGGTTAAGCTGGAAAGGAAAATGGGGCCAGCCATCCGCACAGGTGTGGTCTATAGATCACCAGCCCAGGAGGAAGAAACAGATAGGAAGCTGATGCTAGCCATCCAAAAGATGGCAGACAAGGGTGAGATATATTTGGTTGGAGACTTCAATATTCCACACGTGGACTGGAGCATCCCAGCAGCAGCATCAACTAGGAGCAGATTTATCCTGGACTCCCTTCAGGGTGCCTTCCTCAAGCAACTGGTCATGGAACCAACTAGGCAGAAGGCAATACTGGACCTTGTGCTCACAAACAGGGACAGTGTGATGGGGGTAACAGTGGGGAAGCACCTGGGGAACAGTGACCACCAGTCATTGTGGTTTGAAATCACAGAAAGAGCAGAACCAAACCACACAAAAACACGTATCCTGGATTTTAGGGGGCAGACTCTGGGAAAATGGGGAGCTACTTGAAAGAGGCATTAAGGGGAATGGGGAAGGAATCAGGGGTTGAGGAACAGTGGGCAGTATTTAAAATAGGGATTACAAGAGCAACAGAATTATGCATTAAGCAGGTTAGCAAGAGGAAAAGGAAGAGGATACCATTATGGTTTTCCAAAGAGGTAGCAAAGAAAGTGAAAGCCAAAAAGACTGCATTCAGGCAATACAAAAAGACACAGGCAAAAGGGGATAGGGAGAAGTACCAGGAGAAACAAAGGGAGGCAGGGAGGTCAGTAAGGGAAGCCAAAGCTCAGACAGAAGAACACATTGCAAAATCAGTGAGTAGATGGGACAAAACCTTTTGCAGGTACATAAGTGAAAAAAGAAAGGCAAATGGAGGGGTAGTGAGACTGAAGGAGGAGGATGGGGGCCGCGTGGAGGATGGCAACAGTAAAGCTGACATACTGAACAGGTATTTCTGCTCAGTCTTTACTAAGGAAGAGGAGGGTAATGGGTCTGAAGGGAGTACAAGGGGTGAGAATAGTGCAGAAATGGACACAGGTCCCTTTACTCGAGAAAGGGTCCTGAAGGAACTGGAAGTAATGAGTTGATAAAGCAATGGGGCCAGATGGGGTGCACCCCAGGGTCCTTAAAGAACTAAGAGAGGTGGTGGCTGAACTTCTGGCTATCCTGTTTAGCTGATCACTGGAAACAGGGGCGATACCCAAAGACTGGAGGACAGCAGATGTAGTCCCCTTATATAAAAGTGGGAACAAAGAGGAAGCGGGAAACTACATACCAGTCAGCCTCAACTCGGTAGTGGGGAAGGTCATGGAAGCACTACTGAAGGAGAGACTGGTGGAACATCTGGTTGTCAATGGACTACAGAACCCAAGGCAGCATGGTTTCACCAGGGGGCGGTCATGTCAGACCAACCTCGTTTAATTTTTTGACTGGATGACTAGGGAGGTGGATCAGGGGAGGGCAGTGGACATGGCCTATCTGGACTTCAGCAAGGCCTTTGACACTGTACCACATAGAAGACTATTACACAAACTGGGGAATATGGGTGTGGGCAGGACAGTAGTGCGGTGGGTAGGTAACTGACTGGGCGGCAGAACACAGAGGATGGTGGTAAATGGCTGTCACTCCACAGAGGGAAGAGTGACCAGTGGGGTACCACAGGGATCAGTGCTAGAACCAGTCCTATTCAACATCTTCATCAGTGACATTGCGCAGGACCTAGAAGGCAGAATTTCACTGTTCACTGATGACACAAAGTTCTGTAACAGAGTAGACATACCAGAGGGTGTAGACAGAATGAGAAGGGGCCTGCAGAAACTTAAAGAACGGTCAGGGGTTTGGCAGTTGAAATTCAATGCAAAGAGGTGCAAGATAATGCATTTGGGGCACAAAAACCCTGGCACAATATATCAGTTGGGGGCGGTGAGGATATAGCATGCACCAAGCAGGAAAGGGATCTTGGGGTTATCATCTTTGATGACCTCAAGGTATGGAAACAGTGTGACAAGGCAGCAGGTAAAGCAAATAGAATGCTGGGTTGCACAGGCAGGGGCATCACCAGCAGGAAAAGGGAGGTCATAATTCCACTATACAAGACACTAGTGAGGCCCCCACCTGGAGTACAGTGTACAGTTCTGGAGACCTTACCTACGTAAGGACATAGACAGGGTAGAGAAGGTTCAGAGGAGGGCAACAAAGATGGTACATGGATTGCATCACAAGTCCTATGAGGACAGGTTGAAGGAACTGAATATGTACTCCCTAGAGGAGAGGAGGGAGAGAGGGAATATGATAGAGACATACAAGTATCTTACAGGGAGGAACAGGGTGCCGGAATACACTATTTTTAAGTGAAAAAGATGTTCCAGGACTAGAGGGCATGGGATGAAGTTGGAGGGAGGACAATTCAGAGGAAACGTGAGGAAGAATTTCTTCACAGAACGGGTGGTGGACAAGTGGAATACCCTGCCAGAGGAAGTGGTGGGGTCTGAAACAATCATGGGATTTAAGAATGCATGAGATAGACATAAAGGAATTCTGGAGGTCAGGGGTAAGGGGCAACAGACTTCTAGGAAAACATAAACTGAACTTACAAGCTCAAATGGGCAGACTGGGTGGGCCACAGGCCCTCATCTGCCGACACTATCTATGTATCTATGTGAAGATGCGAGTGATGTCATTGGGTCAACTGGCATGAGAACAAAAAATATCGACAATATTTCCAGTAGGGGGGGTTGCGTATTCCATTTATGCCATACCTCCAAAAAAATAAAAAAAAATTGAATTTCTTGCCATTTTTTTGCCGATTATAAAAAATCTAAAAGGTGTCTATAAATGAAACACCACTTAGTTTGTTGATATTTTGATCTGACCAACTTTTGTGCTCTCAGTACCATGCTATCATTTTTCATTTTAAAGTTATTTGCATTTGTTTGCTGCAAAAAGTGAAAGAAATTTGAATTTTCTGCTGTTTTTTGCTAATTATAAAAAAAACTAAAAAATATCTATAAATGAAACACCACTCATTTTGTAGATATTTTTTTGCTGAACAAATTTTCTGACTCAAAATAATGTGCCGTCATTTTCCGTTTTAAAGTATTCACATTTATTTGTTACAAAAAATGAAAAAATGTGAAAGTTCTGATTTTTTTGCTAATTATAAAAAAATAAATACAAAGTAGCTATGAATGTAACACCACTCATTTTGTAGATATTTTTGTGCCGAACAACATTCATGCTCATAGTACCATGCTATAATTTTTGGTTTTAAATTATATGCATTTGAATACGGTTAGTACTGCAACTTAGGCCAAACATTTAAATGAGTTCTGAATGAGCCAATCAGGACCTACTACTGTATACACATATTTTGGACCTCCAGTGAGAAATATAGAAACATAGAAGTTGTCAGCAGATGGGGACCATACAATCCATCAAGTCTGCCTTGGCTTCCTACTCTCCTACTTAGCTGCCTGCTTGTGTATCCCGCAGTGTCTGTCCCATGCCTGCTTGAATTTCCCCACTGTCTTGGCTCCCACCACCCCATCCTGCAGGATATTCCATCATTCCACAATGTGCTCTGTGAAGAAAAATTTCCCCATATTGCTTCTGAGCTTTCCTCCCTCAAGTTGAAGGGTGTGCCCTCTAGTCCTGCTGTACAGTAGTCCTTTACCTGAAAGAGGTTCTGCACGTGCACCCTGTTGTTGCCTTTAATGTATTTGAATGTTTCTATCATGACCTCACAATTCCTGTATTGTTCTAGGGAGTATAATTTGAGGTCATCCAGTCTTGCCTGGTACAGTTTCTGATGCAAGCCCTGCACCATCTGTGTTGCTCTTCTCCGTACCGTCTCCAGCCTATCTATGTCCTTCCTGAGGTGTGACCTCCAGAATTGGGCACAGTACTCCAGGTGAGGCCTGACCAGGGACTGATACAGGAGCATGATTGCTTCTTGCCTTCTGCTTGTGATGCCCCTCTCTATGCATCCCAGGATACCACTAGCCTTTAGTGATGCCTTTTCACATTGTCTACTGACCTTGAGGTCTTCTGATATGATTTCCCCCTAGGTCTCACTCCTGCCTGGTAGCCACAGCTGCTCCCCTCCCATTGAGTACAGTTTTCCTGGGTTACACTTTTCTCTGTGCATGACCTTGCATTTTTTGGCATTGAATTTCAATTGCCAGGTCTTGGACCACTCCTCCAGTTTTCGGAGATCAGCTTCCATGCTTTGCTGTCTCTCTGTTGTGTCTACCCTGTTGCCAATTTTGGTGTCATCTACAAACAGGCACACCTTTCCCTCCAGTTCATCTGTGGTGTCACTGATGAATGTGTTGAAGAGGACTGGCCCCAGAACTGAGCCCTGCCGGACCCCGCTAGTCACCCTCCTCTCCGCAGAGAGAGTGCCATTTACTCTGAGTTCTCCCATATAATCAGCTTCTGACCCAGTTTGTAACCTCGGGCCCAAATCCCATATTCTCCAGTTTTTTGACTAGTCTCCTGTGTGGAACAGAGTCAAAAGCTTTGCTGAAGTCCAGGTAAACCCCATCCACTGCCCCACCCTTATCCACTGTTTTGGTGACCCAATTGAAAAAATCAACCAGGTTTGTCTGGCAGGATCTCCCTGCAGTGAAACCATGATGATTTTTTGTCAAGCTGACCAGTTTGCTCCAAAAAAGCTATGATTCTTTCCTTCAGTAGGGACTCCCATCATTTTTCCCACGACTGATGTTAGACTAACTGGACGGTAGTTACCTAGCTGTTCCTTGCTTCCACTCCTCTGGAGTGGTACTACTGTTGCACTCTTCCAATCCTCCGGCACCTCCCCGCTCCTTAATGATTTGTTGAAGAGCACTGCTAAGGGGGCTGCCAATTCCCTCCCTAGTTCAGTATTCTTGGGTGCATCCCATCTAGCCCCATAGCCTTATCTACCTTTAACTTGTCTATTTCCTACAGGACCCTTTCCTCTGTGAAGTTAATCTGTGTCTATTCCTTCAATCAGGCACTTCTTTATGCCTGTTGTTGGTCTGTTACCAGCTGCTTCCTGTGTGAAGACTGAGCAGAAGTACTCATTGAGCACCTCTTCCTTCTCCCCGTCTTGCTCTGTGGTTTATCTGTCTTTTTTTGTGATTCTAACAATGCCCCCTTTGGTCTTCCTTTTTTTTCACGTATGCAACTGTAGAAGGTTTTGTTACTCTGTTTTACTTCCTGAGCTAGCCTAACCTCTGTTTGAGCCTTTGCATTTCTTAGCACTTTCCCTGTCTCTTTTAGTTTCTGTTTATATTCTATATTGTCCACATCGTTCCCCGACTCCTTGTACTTTCTGAAGGTATGTGCTATTCTCTCACCATGGTTGCCACTTCCTTGGAAAACCATAGTGGATTTTTCCTACTTTTGTTCTTACTAACCTGACAGGCACACTGTGGTGTGACCATGGTTAGTGCATCCTTCAGCCTTGTCCAATATTCCTCAGTGCTCCCTTCTATCGAGTTACTATGGTTGTCTCTTAGGCAGACCTTCATGTTTGTGAAGTCTGCCCTCCTGAAGTCAAGGACCTTCAGTTTGGAGTGTATGGAGTCTACAGTTCTTTTTACCCTGAACCATATCGTGTTATGATCACTGTTGCCCAGGTGGTTCCCTACTTTGTCACCTGTAACCCTATTGCTATTTGTGAATATCAGATCTAGAACCACGTTACCCATTGTGGGTGATGTCACTAGTTGACTTAGGCCTGTTTCCTGTAGTGTGACTAGGAATTCCCTGCTCTTCTGTGATGCTACTGTGTGGGTATTCCAATCTATATCTGGCAGATTGAAATCCCCCACCAGCACCATGTCCCCTTTGCCTGACATCTGGCGGATGGTTTCCAGGATATCCTTATCCCTGGCTTCCTCCTGATTTGGGGGTCTGTAGATTATTCCTACCTGAATGGGTTTCCAGCTTCCAGGCCCTATTATGATCCATAGATCCTCTGTTTCCCCTAGTGCCTGCTGCATTTCTGTAGCATTGATGGTATCCTTATCATAAATTGCTACCCCCCTCCCTTTTTCCCAGTCCTATCTCTCCTAAACAAGTTGTACCCTGGGATAGTCACCTCCCAACCTTGATTATTTGTGAACCCTGTTTTGGTCATGGCCACCCAGTCTAGTCCTGCCTCAGCTATTGTGGCAGTGAGGTCAGTCATCTTGTTAGCCAGACTGCATGCATTGAGGCATACTGCTGACCACTCTTGCTGTCTTGCTTTGTTTGTCATGCTTCCCTTGATTTTATGGTTTGTCCCTTTGTAGTTTTCCCTGTTTATGGTTCCTCCCTTTCCATTGTGATGGTCAACGCCAGAGTCGGAAAGGATTTTATGTTCCAGGCTATCTGCTTCTGTTATCCTAGAGTGTGTAGATCTGGTGATAGCTGGAGGGGGAGAGACAGCAGGCTGTGTGTGTGCTTCCCCTAGAGCTACTGTCATCTCCACTCCTGCAAGTTTAAATGTCCTACGTGGACGTTAAATTTCTGGCCCAGTGCTCTGACTCCCAGTTTAGTCAGGTGGTCTGGGGTATTACTGGTTGCTCAGAGCTAGGCAAACATCCTCAGAGACACTGATATGTCCTACAGCCTGGATGCCATATCATTTGCATCCACAGCCACGTGAAATTGGTATTTTTTGGTGTCCAGTGCCGCCCTGGCAGTGTCAGCCAGATCATGTGCCACATCACTTGGAACTCTGTCAGTTAATGCCAGTACCCAGTTCCAAAGGGCCTTCCGATATGGTACAGCATATGCCATATAAGCTGTCTGTCTGAGGAGAGGGCAGAGGCTAAAGAACCCCTCTTCTTCCCCATTGTGTCAATTTTCTCTGAGTCTTTGTCTGGAGGATGAGATGATAGAGGGACTTTAGTTTTGTCTAAAGCAGCAGCCTGTACTGCACCCTCATGGTCTGGATGAGAATACAAATAATCAGCAACAGATCTATCCACTTGATATTTTTCTAAAACTTCTTGTCCACTACAGGGACAAAGGAAGGTGTCTGTAGAATGTTTTTGTAGACTTTATTTCAGACCCCTTGTGGGGATAAGTTATAAGTTCAGTGAATAGAAACCTGCATTCTTTGTGGAAATTTGTGGAGAATCATGTTTTAATAGACACCAAGGCAAGCTCTGTTGTATTATGATCATTTTACTCCCTATGGCTAGAACTGCAATGTATTGTGCAACTATGGAAACCTATAAGCATGTCTGTATAATTTTTAAGTGTTTTTTTAAGAGAATTATGGATAGGAAGATACACTCCTTTAGTGGGAACCAGATCCATCATATCTAAAAATTATGCCTCCTCCTCATCTTCCATAGACTCCTGAGAGGGAAGGCCCAAACTGTCAGTCATCTCTCTGACAAAGAAAAGGTGGGATGAAAAATCATCATGCCCATGAGAGAGGGGTACCAAAATCTTGTTCTGGGGATATCTCAGGCTCAATGGGTTCCCCCAAATCTGGATCATCCTCTTCCTCCTCCACGTAAATTACTTTATCGTGGTCTGTGGTACCCGGTGGTGGGATTTGAACCAGTGAACCCTGAATAGAATCTGCAGTTTGTAAGGCCTGAATGACCTGCAAGGCTTCAGCAATGTCCTTAGCAGACGGCCTTTTGGTTTTGTCTGCTGGGAGCTCCCTTGCTTCTTCAGTGGGAGGCTCTGCGACATGCTATTCTTTATGTTTCTTTTTAGTATGCAGACTCTGGAGCCTGCTCAGTAGGTCTTTTATGTTTACTGTGTTCGGGCCCCTTTTCAGTAGTTTTGGAGTCTGAAGAATCTTTTGAAGGTCTCTCCTTTGTTTTAGGGTGACAAGAAGAAGAGGCCTCTTCAGGGTGTTTAGGTGACACTAAGACGGGAGCAGAAGCCATTTCCTCTATCCATCCATCCATCCTTCCTTCCTTCCTTCCTTCCTTTCTTTCTTTCATTCTTCTTTCCTTTTTATTGAAATGTTTCACCAGGAAAGCACACTGAACAAGAAAGTTGCTCGTCTACCGGTGCAACCTTGGGGGACTAGATACAGAGTGGATAAACAGTTATACAGTCAAGATACACAAGGCAGCAGTTATATACAGTGGATAAAATGTAGGCAAATCAGCAGATGATAATATAGAGTAAGTGGGAGGGAAAGCGAGCACAGGAGGAATCTAAACAGATGATAACAACTAGTAGTAAGGGAACAATTGGACACATACAGAGTAGAGATGATTAGGGAAAGGTAAGTGGATTTGCTTTAGGTGATTCATAAAGTGCCAGACGGAAAGGGGACTGGGACAGGTGGGTGATAGAGTGCCAAGAAAGGGAGGGAGGAATGGGGTGGAAGAGGAGGAAGCCAGAACCCATTGGCCTCAGGATGCTGAGAACCCTGCAAGTGGTCAGGGACTGCTAGAGGAGGGGGGGATTCCCAATGGCAACCAGAGTTCGGGAGGGTAGGTAAATAAGTGCAAAGTGGGAAGAAAAGAAAAGGGGCTGTGGAAGAGAGGAGAGGCAGATGAGGAAAATGAGAGAACCAGGTCCAAGGGCAAATAAAATGTCGGGAGAGAAAGACCTATTTGGATGGGGGGAGGGGAGTGGAAGGGTGAAATGGGGGGGGGCCTTCAGGATGTTTAGAACCCTGCAAGGGGGAGCGTCCCTCCAGGATGCTGAGAACCTGCAAGGGGGTAGGGAAAGGCTGGAAGGGAATAGAGAGGATTTAGAGGAGAGTCAAGGGGGTGGAGGAAGTTTGCATAAAGATTACTGGTTACTTAAGGGGAGAAAGGGGGTAAGCAGAGGGAGAAAGAATAAGAAGGAGGGGGGAAGGAGAGCCGAGCCCAGGAGGGCCCCTTCAGGATGCTGATAACCCTTCTTAATGGTGTTAGGACAAAATGTACTACACACTACACAGTTAGAAAAGATATGATGGACCCAGGTGCTCCAAACATAAATTGTGGCGATCAGCATTCGCTAAAACTTGAAAACACTTTATACAGTTTTTAAAGCCTGTAGGTCCTGTCCTCTTTTTAGGTCTTTCTGACATGCCAAATAACAGTAGACAAAAAGAAAACTCCCCAAAAAGGGAAAAAATACCTGAATCATGGTTGGTTTCCTGAGGAGAAAAGGAACCGCGATAAAATAGAAATTACTTTATTTTTTATAACAAATGCAATTGGTTCCTGAAAGAAAAAGGGAACAGAATGCAAATAATGTAAATCACTCCTCAAATAAGAAAAAATAAGGTACTTAAATTGAAAATTCATTGAATGAAGAGGCAATTAAAACTGCTAAAACAGTGTTACACTGAGAAAGGCCCCAGTTCCTGGGAACCGCAAAGGAACTGCTAAGAACCGAGAAAGAACCCCAAAGTAGCTTTAACTTTAACAACAAAAACCAACTAGAGGCAGAGAAATAAACAAAATAATGAAATAACACCTTTTTGACAGAAATAAAGAAACTTGCAGTGAAGTTACTGAGAGACGCTCTTCGGGGCAACTAGTTGTCTGAGCTGAGAAAATGAATCTATTAGAATGAACACAGTCCACCTAGAGGCAATAGTTTGAAAGTAACGTTCTAGTTCCATTATTTGCAAACATTCTGCTTTACATCACTACAGTTCTGGTGCAGTCAGAGATTCTGGGCTGATTGCATATGTCTAATCATTCTGGGAGATTCCTGGGGTTTGAAAGTCTCTTTCCTGGGAAGTGAAGCCATGAGGATGGGTGCCAGTGAAGTGTGAACCAGAAAGGGTTTAGCTGTTGTCGCCTGCTTGAAAGAATCCAAAGCTTCAGAATGGCTATCCTGCACCAGTAGGTGCTTCCTGCATCTTCTGAATGGCTATTCAGTGCCAGTGTGCCACTGATTATGTCTCCTGAATTGCTCTCTTGCCCCTGAGTTCTGGTCCTAACGCTGGATGTTCTGAGGAAATCCATTGGTCACGTGCGTTCCAACATAGCTGGCTGAGTTCTTTTCAATTTTCCTGTTGGGTTACAATTATTGCCTTTAGATGGTGGATGACTTCACTTTGATTTCAAGTTCAAAAAATTTTGCTGGCACACTATGGCCTGTTGGGGTGAAGGGTCAAGATGCAAGCTTGCGGAATTTTCCACCAAGTGCACCACCACAAGATCCCAGACAATTCTGTAATCAGGCCTGCAATAAGACTGTGTCATAACACCTGGCTACCCAGAGTCTATTATTTAGTATTATATTTGAACCTATACTTTTAATGTTGGTATCAGATCAAAAGTTCCACACCCCATGTAAGACAGCCAGCGGGTGTATATACTGTATGCTGTGGGGTTTGAAGATAATTGCCTGAGCTTAGTTGAGCATACGGCAGCTTGTTATTGCCTAACACCAGCTTCCTCGACAGCTTATGGGCCTGTGTGCCAAAATAAAGCCCAGTTTCACATTGGTCGGTAAAGTAACAGATGCTGGTGGTCCCCAGGAGGTGGTCTTGTCCAGCGTAGGGAGGTAGATAGGTACTGCATCCCAGAGGGTGGCACTGCACACAACATCTGGCCCACTTATTCTCTCTGAGTAGAGGCGACATGCTATTTACCTTTTTGGGATGAGCCCCCCCCAACTACAGGAGAATAAATGAACCCACCCCCTTAACCAGGTGTGTCACATTGCAGACACCAGATAGGGCTTTGAACTTGTTCACTGCACCCAACCATGGAGGTCACTATATACCTGCACAACATTAAACCCTATGGGACACCACTAATAACACAATTAACACAGCATTAGGAAGCTAGACAAACCACTTAACAAGCTGCAAAAGAACCTGGAAAAAAAGACACACAAAACCCTGGCAAACCCCCAAATCCCCCCAACTCTTACCTGCACTCACTACACACCATTCCCTCCTTGCTGCAAGAGGCCTGCAGGTGCCATAAAGAGATCACAGATGAGACCTCCATAACAATAACCATCCTAATGTATTATAGTGAAGAAACAATGGGTAAGGGTGGAACACTCCGAAGTACTACCCATCTGGGGGGCTAATTAGGGCAATAAAGCTACTCACCCTTCAGGCTCATGTCCTTATAGCCCTAACTGTGCACCACCCTTACCCATTGTTTATTCTCTAATATAATCCCCCTCCCACTCAACAGAAGCCTAAGCTTAGTTGTAACATTCTCAAACAAGTGAGGTAGAGAAGAGGTGAGTAACCTTAGAATAAGAAATGGAGGTCCTTTTTAGCAAAACCAGTATTTCAACACTATAGCTAGAGGCAGTATGCTGATGCAGTTTCTAGTCCAGCATGTGGTTATTCAAGGGGCGGTAATGAATGGTCTGGCCATCTACACAACATTTATAGTCTCAGCAAGGCTGACTGCGCATGTGAATATTAAATAAGAAGTCCCTCAGTGGCTCTCGAGGTTGATCAGTGGTGTTCCTTTCAACCAAGGTAATATTTCTCTAGCTTCTGACTCACCTTTGCAATATGTTTTCGGTAACCTGGTGTCTAATGTGGCAGACCTCTCTTCCTCTCTTCCTCGTCCTCATTCTGTCCCCCATCTGTGTCTGTCCCTCCATCTCCCTCTCTGTCTCTCCTCTCCTCTCTCCCTTCTCTCTCTCTCTCTCTCCTTCAGAATCAATAAAAATGAACACTTGCCAAGCAGAGGGATGTAATGTAATATAATTAACTAGCACCCCTTACATACCTATGGGAGCATGGCCACGATCACTTTAAGAGTCTGTGATATCTCTAGGAGAACTTTGGAAATTATAAATCACTTAAGTTGGCTCCTGTTTCTTTTCCTTCTCATGTGCAAAATCCTCTGCTGGTCAATCTGCCTTTTTGAATCCTTGAAATGGTTTCCAGTTCCAGAATTCTGCTGCCTCTCAGGCGGAGGTAAAGAATATACAGGCCGATTGCACAACACTTGTGTTCTCGGTGAGGCTGACTGCACAAGTGAAAATTAAACAAAATAGAATAGAAGTCATACTCAAGGCATGCTAGTTAGTTGTATATAAGATTAAGTATCACCAGGTTACTAAACAAACTGATTTTAAACTCCTTTACAAAGTACTGAAGCTGGAAATCAGTGCTTTAAAAAGAAAAGAGGCATAGAACTCTGATGCTTCTTTTTGTCATAGAGATTTTTATCTTTCTGTGGCAGGGTGGCCAGCATCAGCCCTGTTCTGGTGGCCACCACTCTCTCCAGCCATGTTTGTCATCTATGGCTTTAATCCCTCAGGGGTTACCCCCTGTGGAAGAACCAGAGAAGGAGGGCCATCCCCCCCCAAAATGCATGCAGACTTTGACACTTTGGAGCAGAGTAGCAGAGCAAATCATGGCACCCAAGAGAGGGCTTCATGAAGCCCCTCTCTCATGTTTTCTATTTTTTCTCCCCTTGGCTACCATGAATATGCAGTGAGCATGATGTCCAAGCTCAGTCTCTGCAGAGGTGCCCCTGGCTCTCTGGGCATGGACCCTCCCCAAAAGCACCATGCACATACCTCCACTTGGATTCCACCAAGTGGCGGGTGGATGGTGGGTCATGAACATCACCCTTCTTGAGGGAGGAGAGCTGTCCTCTGAACATTCAATCCTCCCTTCCCTCGCCAACCCCCAGCAACCAATGTCCATTCCCAAACATGGGTCATTGGTGTGGCAGGAGGTAATCCGCTTATAGCATCTCCGCCTCCCCGCTACTGGCCCAGCTTGACTCTGGTGCTTCTAATAGTGTATTGAATGGTCTGTTATTTGTACAAGTACAAAAAAGGGTACATAGAAAAGACACTTGCAAATGTGCTGGTGGTGAAAGCTGTGTACTGTTTTTAAAATGCTGACTTCATAAACTAATGGTTAAAGGGACACTGTCAACCCCCTTGGGCCTCAAAGTGTCCCTCGCTTAAAAAAACACATTTTATGATTGCTCACATTATGTAGAGATTACTGATGTAGCTGGTAGTTTGATTCAGATTCTTGTTTTCTTTTAAAAAGTGAAAACAAGACTGCCCATCATACTGGTGTTACCACGCCAAAACAGGTTTGTTTACATTCCTTGATCAACTCCCACTGCATCTTTCCTGGACTTGGGAACACCTTCAACACAGTCTAGCCACTCATGACGCAGTGCCAGTTTAGGTGGCTACTGCCTCATGAGTGACTGCACTGTTTGGGGGTGCTTCAAATGTTTATGAAGTATTCAAGAAGAATTGACTCATGATTTGAAACAAAACAAAGTTGTTTATAAATATACATTATCATGCATTTCAGTTCTACTAAACAAGGAGACAGACAAACAGGAACATTAATGAATTTTTGAAAAGGCAAGCAACCTTAAAATGTAGGTTTTTAACTAGAAATAATATGATGCAAAACAGGTTGACAGTGTCCCTTTAAACATATATATATATATACACATAGGCCACCAAGTAAATAAAAATGTAATGAAGTTGAAAAAAATAGCCGTAACATTCTGTCTAGGTATGTAATTTGCTCTGAAATCTGTGTGTGTTAAAGTTCCAAAAATTAAGTGTTTTATTTTCAGTGTTAAGGACACCCAATTATTTTACTGCAAAAACAAAACAAAAAAAAAGGAAAAAAGACACCTGAAATATGAAGTCCATGAACTTAATGTGCATTTAGGTCAAGATTTTCAAGAGGATCACCTAAAATGTGTCTGTTACAATTTTCAAAGCAGAAAGGCATCCAAAAGTATAAAACCATCTGTTCAAAAACAGATGTGATTGCCTCCAATTTGGATACAACTGCATGCGAACTGCACGCAACTCACAACTGCAACTGTTTTCTGCCACAAATTGTGACTTTTTGCCAGAAATGGTCCAACTTGTGAGAATAGCAGCCGGGTTACCTGGATGCAAGTGAAGCTATACTGGTGCAGCATGCATTTGTGTCTGCGTCCAGCCTTTTTGAAAAATCGCTTATTATTTCTTTGTAGAGAAAATGCCTGATGAAGCCCCAAGAGGGAAAACCTTGATGCAACAGCATTTGAGGCTTTCACTGGAAGCCTAGTGAAGCCCCAAGAGGGAAAACCTTGATGCAACAGCATTTGAGGCTTTCACTGGAAGCCTAGTGACTGGCCCCATGCCCATTTTTGTAATTATTCGGATGTACCAGGGCCTTTTCCTGCAGTTTTACTTCATTAAATAACTTTTCAGTGATTACCCAAAGTACCGACTGCTGCTCCATTGTTGTTTCAAAAGAAAAATAAATCTGTTGTATTATTGTATTTTAATTAATGGGTCATGTTTTTTCCCATTGAAAAAGCTGTGTATTAAATGCCGTAATACACATATGTGTATTACGGCATATTTTTAATACACGGCATCTTTCAATAGAAAAATACATGAGCCATACTGTGGCTTGCGACATCACCAAAGCACTTTCCTTCATCAACTTTCTCCCACAAAATCACTAACCTCAGGAGCCCGTAAACCAGAACAGACAGATTTTTCAGTCATATGTTCGGCGGTTCTTTTTAAAATACTTTGCAACTCTTGTCTGCATCGTGCCAACTGAAAGAGGAGCATCGAGATCAGCAAGGCCACCCAGGTAGTCTCTCCTACTGCCTCTCTTCAGCGCCATTGCCAGCCAATATCTCTTTCCTCCTTCTCTAACTTCACCCCAGGCTGGGGCGGTGAGTAGGCAGTAGCATCCCTAGCCAGGTGCTGATCGCCTAAATTGAAAGGAATAAAACTTTATTTCTGAGCTGCAGAGTGCATTCAAGGGCAGACGGGAGTCGGCAAAAAAACACGACCCCTTAAATTAAATAAAATAAAATATGGGGTGAAGTGTGTTAACTCAAATTTAACACAAACCCTCGTTGTTGGATGGCAATCATAAACCCCTCAGGCTTCGCCCTTGGGGTTTATGTGCCATCCAACAACTCGGGTGTGTGTTAAATTCTTGTAACACACTGCACCCTGTACTTTATCCTTTATATACTGTATTTTACTTACACAGAATCTGTGTCTTTGCACAGTTATTATTTGTAATGCTTTCTTATCTATTTGCAGTAACTGTATTTGTATTTATTGTTCTTAGTGTACTGCTATTTCTCTCTTACTCCCTCCCCCAGACATCTGGAAATTAGCTGTTACCAGTTCAGTATGCCTTCCCTGACAAAACGTTCAAAATAAATAAATATATAAAGCTTGCCTAGACATCTGTGGACTTTTTAGCTACAAAATTCATGTGCTGATGTCTGGCCTGGTGGTACCAGCTGGGGGAGCACTATACCACTATGTGGGAGACATGGGTTGAGACCCAAAGCTGAATCCCCCACCCTGGGCCAGTGGTGTCTGAGACACAGTGTGGTTGCATACGAGCAGAGGGACACTCATTTCCCTCTCCCTAGGGAGAGGGAGATAACTGTCCCTCTTTGCATGCACCTCCTCTGGTGGGAAGCAGTGTCAGTCCTGGCACTGGTGGTGACCATATCTTGTTGGCTAACACCCACCAGAAGGATGGTGCAGTGTACGCTGTTGGTAGATGCCAGGGTGATAGGAGGGCCAAAAGCTGGTGAGAAAAGTCTTTGGGTCTGCTGGATGATGACTTGCATACATTGTCCAATCCAACATCACTGAATGCCTTCCAGCACCATCCTCCATTCATAGACCTTGGCTGCTCAACAGTGCACAAACTGGACATCGGGTGCAGCCATTTGGGAATAAGCCCAGGGTTATGGAGGCAGGAGAATGACAACAAAGAGTGTCTGATGGGTAGTAGGTGTGTGTGTGTGTGTGCGTCGGTAGTGGGCCAGGCTGTCTCTGACTGTAATGCCATCCAGTCAAAAAGGAACATGAAAGAAAAAGTAGATATGCTTACACAAAATATCAGTGCACTGTCAAGGGTCACTCCAAGGTACTTAAAGCTACACATTGATTCTACTGGTAAATTATCTATTTACAGGGTGGCCAGAAAAAACTATTATAAAACATAATGTTGGATTCTGAAAAAAAAAAACCAAAAAAAAACAGCATTAGTCTTTCCACAATTTTAATATTAGGTCTTTTTCTATCAGTCTGTTTTGTAGACCAATTACAATCTTGTTGAAGCTTCCTTGTGATTGTTTCAATATCTCTGTCTTTAGTGAAAACAAGTGCACTATCACCATATAGAAGCAAAGCTGAATTTTTACATTCCTGATACAAATCAGTAATATAGAAGCTAAATAGTAATGGGCGATGGATAGATCCTTGGTTATGCCAAAACAGTTTTGCCAAACAGAGGCATATACTGTATGTCTTCTTAGGTTTTGTTCTCCACTCTCCCCTGTGTCCAGTCATAAATCAAGCAAAGGCTATATTTGATAAACCAAGAGTATATACTGTAATTTTAATAAAAAAACATTTGTTATTAAATCAGAAGCTTTAGTTAGATGAATGAAAATGGAAGCAACACATTATCCAGAATCCAAAGCTGTATGTAAGCATTCTGTTGGTCCCAGTAAAGCAGTTTCAATACTGGGAGTGGATCTAAATTCATGTTGCACAGGGGTAAGAATCTCATATTTATTTAAATAGCAAACAATTGGTCATTAACTATTCATTCTAAGTGTTTCAACAAGTGGGAAAGACCAGAGAAATTGGCATATTCTTATCCGTAGATATCTTGCAACCCCTCTTGAAAATCAATACTGTATTCATTAACTTCCAGATCTTTGGAATAGTTTGAGTACAGAAAGATAAATGTTTTATTTCGCAATGCGGCAATGCAAGCTCTACCTTTGCCATCTTCATTTGAGTTATGTTAATGTTGTCATTTCTCTCTCTTGTGTTATAACTTAATTTTATTAAGGTATTTTAGAACTGTAAAAGGACTGAATGACTTAAGAAAACAGGCATTTGTCAATGCCAAACGTGTTAGCTTGCATGCTGTTACAAGTTAAAACAACAGTATCTTGAGACTACAGCCAGACCTTTCTTACCACTAGTAGCCATTGTCTTGTGGACTTTGAGTTTCACTGGGCTGAGGGGTATAGGCCCCATATTCTCTATGGCAGTCTCCTTCCTCCACTACTGACTATCTCGGCCAAGCTCAGGGGACCTGGCACAATGGAGATTGCTCTCCTTGACCCATCAGCGCACCTTTACTCTCACCTCTTGAGGTCCACTGCAGGGAAAATTGGGCTCATCACCTGATGATGGAAGACTACCTGGGAAGACACCAAACCATGACCAAGCCAGCACTGCCAAACAGGACAGATGACAAAGAAAAAACAAACTATCAAAACAAAATGATCAAGATGTATTCTCTTACAAACAAAATGGCAGTAACAGCAACAGGGTGATAGATTCAGATGGGAGCTGCAGCTTGCATCCAACCCACTCCAGTATCATCTTGATTCTTCATTAGCTACTAGGGTGTATTGTTGGTTATATAGCCCATTTTTAGATGCTAATAACCCTATGTGTTACTGGTTTGCTATGGATAACCCTATGTGTTACTGGGTTGTCATGGATAACCCTATGTGTTAGTGGGTTGCCATGGATAACCCAATGTATTACTGGGTTGTCATGGATAACCCTATGTGTTACTGGATTGCCATGGATAACCCTATGTGTTACTGGGTTGCCATGGATAACCCTATGCATAACTGGGTTGCCATGGATAACCCTAGAAATATAGAAACATAGAATCTGATGGCAGATAAGGACCACTTGGCCCACCTAGTCTGCCCATTTCCCTACCTAATGGATAACCTGCAGATCCTAGTAAACCAACAGCCTACTTTCTCCTACCCCCACTAGAATTCCCGTATGTTCATTCAAAATACCACCAACAGCTTAATCTGGTTCAAGGTCAGTTGGCATTCATCTGTATCCCCCTCCCCCGGGTCGTGCCTGAAAATAGGTAAGATTTGTCTAGTGCACTTACCTGGTCAACAAAAAATAAATAAAAGTAAAATAAAATGTCTGTACCATGCATTCTTGAATTTCCCCACTGTTTTTGACTCCACAACCTCCTCAGGAAGGCTGTTCCATGCATCCATAACCTTCTCCATGAAGAAATACTTCCTCACATTACCTCTGAGCCGTCTCCCCTCTATCTTCAAATTGTGCCCCTTGTTCTTGCACATCTCTTTTTCTGAAAGATGCTACCCCCTTGAACTTTGTGGATTCCCTTGAGGTACTTAAAAGTTTCTATCATGTCCCCCTCTCCCTCCTTTCCTCGAGGGTATACATATTAAGCTCCTTTAGTCTCTCTTCATATGTCTTCTGGTGCAGACTCTGCTCCATTTTAGTTGACCTCCTCTGGACAGCTTCCATCCTGTCTATGTCCTTGCGGAGATGGGGTCTCCAGAACTACACACAGTACTCCAGATGGGGTTTCACCAACTGTCTGTACAGAGGGAAACATCTTCTTGTTTTCTACTGGTGATGCCTCTCCCTATGCATCCCAGTATCCCCCCAGCCCTCCTTACTGCCTTCTCACATTGCTTGCCCACCTTTAGGTTGTCTGATATGACTACCCCTAGGTCCCTTTCCATTTTTGTTGTTAGTATCTCACCCCCCATTGTGTACTCTTCCCCTGGATTTTTGTTTCCCAGGTGCATTTCTTTGCACTTCTTTGCATTGAATCTAAGCTGCCATACATTTGACCATTCCTGCAATCTTTCCAAGTCCCTTCTCGTCCTTTCC
This sequence comes from Neoceratodus forsteri, assembly GCA_016271365.2. NCBI lineage: Eukaryota > Metazoa > Chordata > Ceratodontiformes > Ceratodontidae > Neoceratodus > Neoceratodus forsteri. The sequence goes on along the minus strand of CM028138.1, from coordinate 219,591,479 downwards.
ACCCCACCTTGTGTATCAACCCTGTTGCAGATCTTTGTGTCATCTGCAAAGAGATATACGTCTCTTTCTAGTCCCTCTGCAATGTCATTTATAAAGATATTAAAGAGGACCGATCCCAGTACTGAACCCTGTGGTACCCCACTAGTAACCCCCCTTTCTTCAGGGTGGACTCTGTTTACTATTAACCTCTGAGTCCTGTTGTCCAGCCAATTTTTTATCCAGGCTACCACCTTGGGACCCACTGCAAGGCTGGCTAACTTGTATATTAATCTTTTGTGTGGGACTATGTCAAATGCCTTGCTAAAGTCTAGGCAGGCCATGTCTACAGCCCCTCCCTGGTCTACTACATTGGTCACCCAGTCAAAGAAATCTATTCGATTCATCTGACATGACCTTCCTGCTGTGACTCTTTCCTTCAGAATTGATTTACACATTTTCCCTACCACTGAGGTCAAACTAACAGGTCTGTAGTTTCCTGCCTCTGCCCTGCTCCCACTTTTGTGAAGTGGAATCACATCCACCCTCCTCCAGTCCTCAGGTACCACCCCATCCTCTCATGATTTGTTAAAGAGGGTAGTCAGTGGTGTCACTAGTTCTTCCCTTAGTTCTTTTAGAATTCTGGGATGAATCCCATCAGGCCCCATTGCTTTGTCCACCTTCAGTTTAAAGAATTCTTTCAGAACCCTTTCTTCTGTGAAAGGACTGGTATTGACCCCCCTATCCAGAGTATTTTTATTGTTTGGTTTAGGTACCTCCCCCTCCTCTTCTTTTGTGAATACTGAGCAGAAGTATTCGTCCAGTATCCCTGCTTTTTCACTGTCACACTCTGCCTATATTCCCTCCCTTTTATTAAGCCTCGGTATCCCTCCCTTGGTCTTTCTTCACTCCCTAATGTACCTATAAAAGGGTTTTATTCCCCCTTAACAGAGTTGACTATCTTTTTTTCAGTTTGACCCTTTACTATTCTGATTGCCTTCCCTGCCACCTTCTGCTTTAACTGATATAGTTCTCAGTCCTGCTTGCCAATGAAGCATTTAAACCTATCACCTAGGATCCTGGTTCCTCTCCCATACAGATGCAGACCATCACACCAGTATAGGCCTGTATCCCTCCAGGTGGACCCCCAGTCCCCAATGAAGCCCAGTCCATGAGCTCTGCACCAGTTTTTAAACAAGTCAATGAATCCCAGGATAGACAGGATAGAGGCAGTCCAGAGGAGGGCAACTAAAATGGTGCAGGGTCTGCAAGAGAAGCTGTATGAGGAGAGACTAAAGGAGCTTAATATGTATACCCTTGAGGAAAGAAGGGAGAGGGGGGACTTGATAGAAACTTTTAAATACCTCAGTGGAATCAACAAAGTCCAAGAGGTAGCATCTTTCAGAAAAGAGATGTGCAAGAACAAGGGGACACAATTTAAAGATGGGGGGTTCTAGGGCAATGTGAGGAAGTATTATTTCACAGAGAGGGTAGTGGATGCATGGAACAGCCTTCCTGAGGAGGTTGTGGGGTCTAAAACTGTGGGAGAATTCAAGAATGCATGTGACAGACATAAGGCAATTCTTGTGGGGGGTAGGAAGAAATAGGCTGTTGGTTAACTAGGATCTGCTGCCTATCCTGTAGGTAGGGAAATGGGCAGACTAGATGGGCCAAGCGGTCCTTATCTGCCGTCAAAGTCTATGTTTCTGTGTTTCTATATTTCCTGAATGCTATCCTTTTCTTCTTAGCCTTCCCTGCACCTCTTTTGAGAACCATAGTGGCTTTTTCCTTCATGTTGTTTTGTTTATTTGCTTTACACAAAAGCCTCTGTGATGGCAGTTTTGATTTTCCCTCATTGTTCCTCCACCCTTCTTCTTGCCTGTTTGCTAGTGCTTTTCTGAGGCACTCTCCCATTTTGCCAAAGTCAGCTCTCCTAAAGTTCAACACCCTTGCTTTTGTATGGTTAGATTCTACAGCTGTGTTTATTGTGAACCACATTGATTGGTGGTCGCTTGCTCCCAGATGGCTACCCACTTCTAAATCTGAGATCCTCTCTCCATCACCGTTTGAGAGTACCAGGTCTAAGACTGCTCCCTCCCGAGTGGGTTTCAACACTAGCTGTCTGAGACATGCCCCCTGTAGGGCATCGAGAATGACTCTGATCTTGGATGTGGCTGCAGTAAAGGTCCTCCAGTTAACATCTGGCATATTCAGATCTCCCATCAACAATATCTCTCCTTTTTCTGCCATTCTAAGGACTTCTTCTATCATTTCCTTGTCTGTTGCCTCCTCCTGATATGGGGGGTCTGTAAACAACCCCGTGCAGATTGTGGTGCCATTTCCTGTCTCCAGGGTGTCTCACAGTGCCTCCTCCCCTCCCTGTTTACCCTTTAGTTTTGTTGCTTTGATTCCTTCCATTATGTAGAGAGCTCCTCCTCCTCCTCCTCCTCCTCCTCTTTTACCCTCCCTGTCTTTCCTGTAGACTGTGTATCCTGGTATGTTGACATCCCAATCATGGTCCTCTGTGTACCATGTTTCTGTGACTGCCACGATATCTAGACATTCCTCTTCCATCAAGGCCACTAGTTCAGGGAGCTTGTTACTCAGACTGTGGACATTGGTACTCATTGCCCTCCATTCTGTGATGGTTTTACCCCTTTTAGGCCCATCCCTGTCCTTACCGCCTTTTTCTGGATTTACCCCTGTCCTGCTCCCTATCAACTTCTCTACCTTTGTGTCTACTTCGTTAACTACCCTGTTTTGTGGTGGGGGGGCTGGGATTTCCCTGCTTCCCTTCAGTGCCTCCTCCTCCTTGGCTAGTTTAAATGCTTGCCAATGAAGCATTTAAACCTATCACCTAGGATCCTGGTTCCTCTCCCAGACAGATGCAGACCATCACACCAGTATAGGCCTGTATCCCTCCAGGTGGACCCCCAGTCCCCAATGAAGCCAAATCCATGAGCTCTGCACCAGTTTTTAAACAAGTCAATGAATCCCATGATGCGGAATACCCTAGCCTCACCCATTCCATAGACAGGTAGCATTCCGAGAAAGTTACCGTGTGTGCTACTAAGGTCCCTCCCCAACTCTACAAACTTCTGCTGCACTACTTTGATCCCATTCCCAACCAGGTAATTTGTCTCTAGGTAGACAATGACATCCAGCACCCTCCCTCGTGCAGCTGCTCCCATGATCCTGAGGATTCGCTTTCTGTCCCTCCAAGCCATGGCCCTGGGCAGGCATCTTATTTATTTATTTATAGAGGATTCAGAAAGTACCTTTGAGTCAAAGACTCCTTTACAAAGGTTTCACGTCATAGAAATTACATACAAAAAAGACAAACAATTTACATAGTTGTTTAGCAGGACACAGTCTGGTTATTTCAAGGACCATTGTAAGTCTAGCAGTTAGATACTAGGAATAATTAGTGCAATCAATCAATACATATATCTTACCTCCTCTCCCTCCCTCCCTCCCCAGTTCTATCCCCTAACGATTGAGCCCCCACCAGGAGTTGTTTCCTTCCCCTATGGGGTCCTGTCCCACCCTCCTGTGGGTGTCCTTTGTGGAGGTTCCCAGCATCCTCCTTGCTCTCCACTGCGGTTGCCTCCATAGACCAACCACACTCCGCCAGAATGGTGAATGAATTGTAGAGAGGCACAACTGGAGGGATGTGCCTCTGTTCCACCACCCTCACCCTCCCTGAGCCCACCATGGTCCAATCACTCCTCTTTTTTGGCAACTTCTGATGCAGTGGTGGTGGCCTGGGTGGTCCCTGGGTGGGGGAGGAGATTTTCCGAATCCTTGCTAGAGGCCAGTGAGGCACAGGACCCAAAGCAGCATGGATTCACAGCAGGAAGGTCATTTCAGACGAATCTAATTGATTTCTTTGACTGGGTGACCAAAGTAATAGACCAGGAAAGGGCTGTGGATATGGCCTACTTAGACTTTAGCAAGGGATTTGACACAGTCCCGCACAAAAGATTAATAATCAAGTTAGCCAGCCTGAGAGTGGGTCCCAGGGTGGTAGCCTGGATAGCAAACTGGCTGCACAACAGGACACAGAAGGTAATAGTGAATGGAACACATTCTAAAGAAAGGGGTTACTAGTGGAGTACCTCAGGGCTCAGTACTGGGTCCAGTCCTCTTTAACGTCTTTATAGGTGACATTGCAGAGGGTCTGGAAGGAAAGGTATGCCTCTTTGCAGATGACACAAAGATCTGAAACAGAGTTGATACACAAGGGGGTAGAAAGGATGAGAAGGGACTTGGCAAGGTTGGAGGAATGGTCAGACATATGGCAACTTAGATTCAATGCAAAAGTGCAAGTAATGCACCTGGGAAATAAAAATCCAGGAGAAGAGTACACAATAGCAGGGGAGGTACTAACAACAACAATAACGGAAAGGGATCTGGGTGTCGTCATATCAGATGACCTTAAGGTGGATAAGCAATGTGAGAAGTCAGTAAAAAGAGCCAGGGGGATACTGGGATGCATAGGGAGGGGCATCACAAGTAGAAAAAGGGAAGTGGTTATCCCTCTGTACCGACAGTTGGTGAGACCCCATCTAGAGTACTGCATGCAGTTTTGGAGAACTCATCTACGCAAGGACATAGACAGGATGGAAGCAGTCCAGAGGAGGGCAACTAAAATGGATCAGGGTCTACATCAGAAACCATATGAAGAGAGACTGAGAGAGCTTAATATGTGCACCCTTGATGAAAGGAGGGATGGAGGGACATGACAGAAAATTTTAAGTACCTCAAGGGAATCAATAAAGTCCAGGAGGGTAGCATCTTTCAGAAAAAGAGATGTGTGAGAACAAGGGGGCACAATTTAAAGTTAGAGGGGGGACGGCTCAGGGGTAATGTGAGGAAATTCTTTTTCACAGAGAGAGTGGTGGACGCATAGAACTGTCTTCCTGGAGAGGTTGTGGGGTCTAAAACAGTGGGGGAATTCAAACATGCATGGGACAGACATAAGGCAATTATAGTGGGGGGGTTGCTGGAAGTAGGCTGTTGGTTAACTAGAATCTGCAACTTATCCAATAGGTAGGGAAATGGGCAGACTGGGTGGGCCAATTGGTCCTTATCTGCTGTCAAAGTCATGTTTCTATGTTTCTTGCCAGGCCAGCGTAGAGACGGGCAACCTCCTCCCTCAGACCAGAGAGGTGCCTGCAAATTGGGCAGCTATGCAGCCTCCAGAACAACTCCCAGAAGACTGCCACTCCACAGCCAGTGCATTGCACCACTCCCCACATTTCTACCTCCCTTCCTGTTTAAGATTATTATTATTTTTTTAGTGTATGTAAGCATGTGAGTGTGTTTACCCCCTACTCAGTGTGCTGTGCCTTTGGGGATATGAACAGGTGTATGTCCTTTGCACTTTTGGGGAAGTGATGTCAGAGCCCCTGATATAAAACATGATGCACTTGGAGTGGGTGGGGTGAGAGGCAGGGTGGGTGGGACTAAGCCTGTGCCCTCCAGAAACAATCAACTGCAACTTTGACCCACTACCTCGGTGAGTGCCTTCCTTCCTTTCAGACACCTATTTCACAGAGTTTAAGTAACAGGCCTAGTCACAAATGACTGCAAATATTCTGCCAGCTAGATTTCCTCCCTGTCAACTAAAAGTTACACTAAGAAAAGTCAACCTCCAAAACAGAGAACCAAAATACTAACTCGTACTTACTTACACAGGCCCCAAAATTAAGAATTCAATTCAGTGTACTCAATCACCTCCTTGCTTTAAGAAAGCTGGTGGCTGCTCTCTCTCTCCTCCTCAGCTACAGCAGAAACACCTATGTGTAACTGGATTGCCATGGATGACCCTATGTGTAACTGGGTTGTCATGAATAACCCTATGTGTAACTGGATTGCCATGGATAACTCTATGCGTAACTGGATTGCCATGGATGACCCTATGTGTTATTAGGTTGCCATGGATGACCCTTTGTGTAAATGTATTTATTTATTGAAAGGGGGAGCGGGATATACAGCATATTTAAATGTTACAAAACAAAACAGAGTCAGGAACATAAGATACATGATAAACATTACATACAATAGTATTACAGTATAATCGTACAAGGGATTCATGATGACTCAATAACAGCAAGGGAGGATAGCTTGAATAACAAGACACACACATATTAAGTGCTAGGTAATTAAGAGCAAATAGGCGAAGGGAGGAAGAGGAGATGTGGAGAGGGGAGAACAAGGAGGAAGTCAACAGCATGAACAGTTTGTGGTCAGGTAGTTGCGTAGAGCCGAAGTGAGGGAGCTCAGGGAGGAGGAGTGCTGAATTTGTGGAGGGAGAGTATTCCACAGTTTTGGAAGGTGGTGCGAAAAAGCTTTTCGGCCCGAGGATGTAGCTCTGTTGGGGATAAAGAAGGTGCACAGGTCATCAGATCTCGGAGAGTAATGGGCGGGTGGAGGGGTACTAAGGGAGGAGGAGAGGTAAGAGGGGAGAGAACCAAGCCAGAATTTAGAGATGAACTTGGTACCATGTAGCATATGTCGATTGTGGAGCATGAGGGTGTTTAGAGACCAGTAGAGGTCGCAGTGATGGGTGAGGTGGGGGGCATCTAGAGCAAAGCGACAGAAGGAATTATAGAGAGAGTCCAATTTAGCTAGGGAGGACTGCAGGGCAGCACCATAGACTATGTCGCAGTATTCGAATATAGGCAAGATCATCTTCAGTACTAGCTCGCCCCTGACAACGAGTGGGATGCAGCTGCAATTTCTGTAAAGGGCACCGGGCTTGGGCTTAAGTTTTTTCAGAATGGCCTCAATGTGTACTGAGAAGTTTAGGTGTCTATCCAGCCAGACACTGAGATACCTGAATGAGGAGGTGTCATCGAGTACAGTCCCATCAGGTTGTGGAATGTGGGTAGGGAACTTAGCCTAGCGCGTCTCTGCCTTGTCTCAAATGACATGGAGACAGTTTTCTTGGAATTAAGAAAGAGTTGATGAACATACATAGTTTGTCCATGCTGCCCCCCCAACCCTGTCCCCCTTGCTGGCACCATGATCAGAGAACTGAACAATGTAATTTGTTCCTGCTCCTCCTGGGGACACCAGCACCAAGATTAGATGTTTTGAGTAATGGGCCCTATTGCTTCTTTGTCCTATACTCCCCAACCATGTGAAACTGGAGTTGGAATCTTCTGACATCACTGATGACAGACCCAGTTTCAAATGGATAAGCAATTTCTTTAGTGAAACTTGCAAGCTCATCTGTGAGAAAAGATTTTCTTAATGCTGATCTCTGAGGCAGTGGGGCCCCTACCAGTGTGGGACCTACTGCAACCACAGCTCTTCCACCCCCTGGTCACTGCCCTGCTCTGTACAGGAATTGTAATTCATCCCACTGACTGTGAGGCGTGAAGTCGTCCAGAAGATGATACACCCCATCTTTGACTACTGTGATGCAGTCTATGGTGCTGCTCCCAGATCTTCCCTGACCAAGTTGGACACTCTCTTTAACTCCTTCTGCCGCTTTGCTATCGACTCCCCTTCCAGCTTCCACTACTGTGAACTCTATCACTCTCTAACCTTCCTTCCATTATCTTACATATGCATCTCTCACTGTACCAAACTAACCTCCAAATTCTGGTTTGGGGGGCTCCCCTCCTATCTCTCATCCAGTGGAGTAACCAGCCTTTTAAAAAGTGTACATGCAAGTCAAGGACTCCACCCAATAGGCTGGGGGTGGAGGCCCCCAAAAAATTTTGGCATTTTTGATGCTTTATGGTGCATTTTGGGGCCAACTGTGGGATTATACCGTACCCTTCTACCATAGGCATTTTACATACCAGTCCCATTGTTCTGTCCCCTGGTGGCTAAATAGTTTTATTTCAGCACACACTGTTGATGCCATCCTTGCAGTGCAGGCATACAGTTAGGTACTAAGCATTTATGGAAATGATGAGTGCTTAGTAACTTAGTACTGAAGGCTGTTTAAAATGTTTAAGAATTATAATATTAAAATAATGCTGGAATAAGCTGGGGGTCTGGGGGCCACCCAGGCCCCCAGAAAATTTTAGCATTTTTGTTGCATTCTTGTGCATTTTGGGGTCAATCATGGAAGTTTATAGTGTCCTACTACCACAGCCTGACATACCACTACAGTTCTTTTTAAAACCAGGGTCAGCATTTTGTGGAACTCAGAGTCATAGTAGATTATTTTCCAGTCAGTTAATATTAAATGTACCAACACCAAAGCAACAGAAACCTGATTAAGAGCATTACATTTCAGCAAGTAAAAGGGCAGTATGTGACTGACATGCTCCTACATATACAAGTAGAGGCACTGTAGAAACTGACCCAAAAACACCGAGGCCCAGATATTCAAACTGCACCAGGCTGTGGTGCAAGCCTGGGCGCAGCTCAACTTTGTTGCGCAGGGGTGTGGTCTGGGCGATATTCAACAGAGCTGCGCTATGGCTGGCACGAATATCATTTCCTTCACCCCGCGGCCATCAAGCGCGGTGGCACTGCACCAGTGCAAGTGGCCAAGTGGAGCATGGAGATGCGCTAGCGCAAGTACCATTGTGACATGCACAGCACCTGTGATATTCAAAAGGGGACATGCAAATGGGGCCATAATTTATGCAAGGCACACAGGGGGGCATTTGCATCTCATTACAGTCCCATGTGCATGCCATTACTGTCTGAGTGCGCTGATCCCTGATGACTTGTGCCTGGCACCTGCCAGGCAGCAGCCGTCGGGACCGGCGCCCCTGCACCCGATCACGGGCATTGTAGTAAAGAAAAATCCCATCCAATATCCCTGGTGGTCAGTGGACGCTATGTGCCTGATTGTGGGCATTTGTCGCGAAGATTAATCCCCATCAATATCCCTGGTGGTCAATGGACCTCTATGTGCCGATACTACTCAGTCCAGATATGTGAATGAATCATTCACATATCTGGACTAATGTCTGATATAAACTACATGCCCATTGGCTCACGCTGTGAACCAATGGGTGTACATCCCTACCGAGCTGTCAGTATGCGGGCAGTGGGGTGGCAGGCGGGTGGGGTGCTGCCGCCTGCTGGCTGACGGGGGAGCAGGGTGGTGGGGCTCAGTGGGCAGGAGGGGAGGGGGTACACTAGACCACCAGGGTAGTAGGGGTAAGTTATGTGTTACAGATGCCCGTGATCGGGTGGTGATCGGTCCACTGGACCACCAGGGATATTGGACATGGGGAGGGTGCTATACCGATGCCCGTGATCTGGCACATAGAGGCCCACTGGACCACCAGGGATATTGGACAGGGGATTAATCTTCATGACAAATGCCCGCGATCGGGCACATAGCTGTCCACTGGACCACCAGGAATATTGGATGGGGGGATTTTGCTCCAGGGATGCCTGCGATGGGGCATGGGGGGGCAACGTCAGGTGCGGCAGGAACTCGGGTGGCCACCCACAGGTGGCAGCTGCCGTGTTGCACCCTGCAATGTGGCAGCTCACCTCTGGGTGGCCATCACTTGTTCCTTTTTATGTTGGCTTGCCGCTTGCACGGCAGTCAACATATTGGGAGAGTGGAGATTTGGAGGTGCGGCTGCTGCTGGGCGAATGCAGGGCACGCATCAGTAGGTGCGTCCCTCATTCCCCAATAAGCCAGCATGCTAGCGCTGACACCAACATTATGTAAAGTGGAAAAAACTTCTAAACAAAGTGCCGCTGCAATCAGACGAAGCTCATCATGCAGCGGCGCACATTACAGAGTCGTCCACTTTACCATAATGTGCCGCCCAGTACAAGTGCCGCTGAGAGCCCACCCAGCGTGGCAACTATGCCATTGTCGAAGGGTGCCCAATCCCCGTCGGCTCCACGCCCCCACCAGAGTTCTTCTGCCATGCTGAGACCCACCCCAGTGTGGCAAGCGTCCTCGTCGTCAATTTAAAAAAAAAAAACATGTAAATTGAAAAGGTCCCATGGTCTCCTGCCCCCAACCCACACCCACCCACTGTGCACCCGCCTCCCCACACCCCAACCCATACCCTCCGGACTCCGGTGCGGCGATCTTGGTGGACTGGGAACCACGTCTGCACTCTTCAAAGCTGACCGTGAACTGAGGAAATGCGGTAAGCTGTATAATGGGCTAGATAAGGTTTTTCAACTTTGTTGCATATCTCAGGCATTTTTTGAATTTTGCACAAATTTTTCAACATGGGGTTTTGGGACCCTTCTCATGAATGCTGTCACTGTCATGGCGTTATTCGGGCCCGAAGGGTGATTTCAGATCACTCCGCGAAATCACCTTTGGAATCGATTAACAAAACAACACAGCCAGTGTTCATAAGGTGGGCTCTCAAAGCCTATTTTGAAAAATTTAGTGGCTTCAAAAAATGACTGTTCTGGCGTCGTTGCGCAGTTCCTCCTTGCGCTCATAAGTTCGTAATTTTCAATATTTTCCTCCAGATTTTCCCATAGCCATTTTACCACACCTCCTTATGAGCAGTACAGCTGTCATTTTTCACATCTTGCCCAAAATGTGTTTCCGCCCATGTAGCGCACAATGGCGCAGTCGATGTGCGAAATCAATGTATGGCACACATTAAGAAAATCACAGTGACACTGTTCATGAGCAGAGGTCTTAAAATGGCTATGTTGAAAATTTGGTGAAAAAATTCCTAAAAATGACTGTTTTACTGGCGTGCGTTGCGCAGTTCCTATGCATGCTCGTAAGTTTGTGAATTTAATATTTCACTCCAGATTTTCAACATTGCCATTTTATTACACTTCATTATGAACAGTACAGCTGCCATTTTTCATATATGCGCCCAAAATGTGTTTCGCACATGTGGCGCACAATGGTGCTGTTGGTGTCGCAACAATGTTTGGGACAGTTACGAAAATCCACAGTTACACTGTTCCGAGCAGAGGTCTTAAAATGGCTATGTTGAAAATTTGGTGACAAAAGTCCATAAAATGACTTGTTTACGAGTGAGCATTACGCAGTTTCCACGCACCCTCGTAAGTTCATGACTTTGTAATATTTTCAGTCCAGATTTTCACCAGTGGCATTTTTCCACACTTCCTTATGAACAGTACAGCTGTCATTTTTTCACAACATGGCGAAGTGTGTTTTCACACTTTCAGCGCGAAGATGCGTAATTGTGGGAAATCATTGTTCGGGAATAAAAAGAAAATCACAGTGACACTGTTCATGACCCGGAGGCACCAAAATGCCTGACTTGACAATCTGCTGTAAAAATCCCAACCTAATTATATTCTTGATTATGCGTTGCACAGTTTCTATGTACACTCGTGACTTCGCCAGTTTTTTGATTATTTTTATTGCAGATTTGTAACATTGCCATTTTTTACACCTCCCCATGAACAGTACAGCTGTCATTTTTTACATCCTGTTCGGAATGTTTTTGCACCTGTGGTGCTAAATGCCGTAGTCGCTGTGTATAAGTAGCTTTCGGCTAACAAACTGATATTGCCACTGTTCATGAGGTGGGTCACAAAAAAACCATGTTGAAAATTTGGAGTGAAAATACCAACGAATGCCTGAGGTATTAGGGTTTCCAACCATAATGCCCAACCCTGTAGAGAATGACAGGCATCAGGGGTGGGACTTGGGATTCTTGCCTGTAATGCTCATACCGTCCACACCCTGCAGCCAGTGAGAGGCATCGAGGTATGCCTTGGACTCCTCGGGCCCAAAGTTCACCCCATTCTCCTATATCGCACCCATCTCACCGTATTTCCTAATGGAATGGGGTGCTCATAAGGGCCAAAGACCCCAAGGAACACCGTGACACTTGTCAGTGTCTGCAGGGTGGGGAGTGGTGAAAAGGCGTGGCCGTTATGCCTGATGACCCAAAGGCACACCCCAATGCCTGTCACTCTCTGCAGGGTGGTGGTGGGGTGGGCTTCAGTTCAGTACTTCACTGCCATTCCTATTAAGCAGCTCTGTAACTTCTACACTACCACTGCCAATGCCAGCAAGCCAACATTCGGCATTGACAAATGCTTGTTTTATTTGGCTTAACTTTGTGCAGGCACAGGTAGGGGTTGAGCATGCATGACTCTGCACATCCTGGGCTGAATATCGGGCTGTGCTGGTTATGCATGGGCACGCCCTCCCACCTGTGCCTGCATACATTACTGATGCACTCCGGCGCATTGGGATTTCTGTGGTGCACTTTTCCCTTTTGAATATCATGCCGGGGCTTATCAGTGGGTTGTGCATGGTGCAACACTGTTGCGCCATGCGTAACCCTTTTGAATATCTGGGCCCTAGTGTCAAATTGCCTAACAGTTTGAGCCACACTATGCATATACTGCTTAAAAAAGAAACATCACAGCAGGCTAGAGATTAAGACCAACACTAGCACTGCCTCCAGTTCCACCACGATGACTGACTTGCTTTTTCCTTTACTACTCCCACGTAACAGCCACCGCCACACCACACATGTGTTTAATTTAACACTTTCATTAGACAGACCCAAACAGATTAATACCATACCATGCCATGCAGGCTGCAGCCTGTCAGAGTTAACAAGGTTTAAAAGAAAATGGGAACTTCCACCTAAGGAACCCCCAATGACAGGCAGAAGTCCCCTCAGGTGGGTCTTGAACCATTAAAACTTCTGGCTGACAGCCAAGAGTGCTACTGACTGAGCAACTCTGATTTCATGCATAACCAATTTGAATGGGGGGAAAAACAGAAGTTACAAGGAAGAATGCGACCTATTATTGCTACAATGCTGTTATGTTGTTAAAGACATGACCCTGATGAAGGCAGTAATTTCTACAGTCAGAGACAGCAGAGGCCAGGAATCCACAACTAAATACATTGTAAAAAGAACAGCCCTCCCTTTATTTCCCCAACACTAACGGCACCATTTTTTTTTACTGTTTTTATTACTAAGAATTTGGGCACTGCAAGGTTCTAAATGGAATGCACCCCAAGAAAACAGTCCACTTAAAAATAAGACAATCACTTCAAAATGCTCAAAGCCAGGAAGGCAGGTCATTATTAGAGCTGCTGTGCTGTAAAAACTAATCATAAATCACAAGTACACCTGGCACATGTAGTCTTGAAGAGCTACTTCTCACCTGATACAAGCTAAGCTACCACTCTCTCCTCAATCAGCTAGAAGGTGCTTTAACCACCACCAGTGTCATCATCCCACCAGTGACTGTCCTCAATATCAGAAGAACCCCGCATCACATCTGCACAACAACTAGATTTTTCAAGACCATGTTACCATAGAAAGTATCAACTACTTAACTTCTGAACATCTATGTATTTCTTTATTTATCAAAAGGCCAGATAGGCAGAGAAGGATGTAGCATCTAAGGGGCAGCTCTTCTCCAGAAGGAGGGGGAGACAGTCCAGTCAGTCTGTAACCTCTGGGGCAGAGGCTGGGTGCCTGGTTGAATGGGAGGTAGGACAGACACTGGCATCGAACATTGCATGCCCTGAAATGAAACCTGTTACCACATACTTGCATGGGTTATACAAGAAGATGCAGCAATCGAATAATTTACAGGGCAACATTCCAGTTACAGAAAAACTATAACAAATTGATCTGGTTGTAGCCCCCCTCCATGGTTGCTCCATGGCCACCGCAGCAACGGCACTCCCTGCCTGGGCAGGCAGTGATGGAGGAAAGACTGCACAACATCTCTCCCTAACGGCCCATCCTCTCCAACTTGTTATGCCATCCCTTTGTGCAACAGAAGCCATTCCCTGTATTCAGACAGCTCAGCGCCCACCTAGGATCAGCGGCCATGCCCTTCCATGTTATCAACATTTTGATCTGGCATCAAAATCAAAACTGTAGGCGAGCAATTCTTTCTGTCCCACTCTATTTACCGGTAATCACAGTCATAGGACACCAGCTGAATTGAGCCAGGTAACCTCTTGGCAACATCTGCATGAGGACGACATTAGACTCTCTCCACACACACACACACACCTTAAATTCTCCAAGTATATCTAATGCTGCTCACTCTTTTATAAAAGCTGCTTATTTTCACAGTATTTATCCCCTCACATACGTCTCGAGCAGAAATCCTGTAAGAAACCCCAATAAAAACAAAGAAGGCTCTTATCTAGTTACAGCTTCAGACTCTCCATGTTAGAAGACATCCTATCAGTTTACAGCAGTATTACATATGAGTGGCACAGCCATGACCAGATAGACAAATGAGATCTAATTTGCAGTTAAACTGCAGCATTATCTGTCTATCCAGATTTCTTTTAGGTTTGTGCTATTGCAAAAAAGCAAGGTGTATCACTGAAAAGAGGCAAAAATAAAAACAAGAAAAGGCAATCCCAGAATGGTATGGAATGATTTTTTTATACAATTAAAGAAAATGCTCCGGAGACGATCAAGACAAAGAATCCTTGACTGGCAACAGGAAAAAAACTCATATATACACTATAATCTTGCCTCTGATCCACATATAAACTATTAAAAACACTAAACTATTTTGACAGAAACATTCCTTAACACTCAACATATGACATGAGGCCCACTATTCTCTAAAATAAGAAAGTGCTACACTTTCACAATTTGCTTTGAATTGTGAAGACCGATACTCTGTGCATTTTCATGCTGAGAGGTATGCATTTCAGTGACAAAGACTGAGCAGTATATTATGCCCCTACCTGGTTTCCAGTTTATCGTTCGCACTCATCTGGCTCCTTGCTGTGTTGCCCACACTGCTGGTCCATCACCGGCACTAAAGAAAGGGGACATCATTTTTATCACGATTGCAGACAATAAAAGGAGAGAGGGGGGTGGGAGGGACCACCCCAGGCAGGGACAAGAACAACAATCGGCGATCACGATGATGGACTGGATGAGTCCTGGGTCCCGACTTTCCCTCTCACAAGTCACGCCCAACGATGACACTACAAGTAGCAGCTGAAGACTCTCTCTCACAGGGCAACCCAAAAACTGCTGCTAGTGGTTGGCAGGCACAGCAAAGATGCCCGTGGTCCCAGGGCTTTACCAGGTGCCAACATTTTCCAGTGCCTGCATGTCTGACTTGGAGTGGGGTCCACAACTGTCACCCCCAGCCTCCCCATGTCAAAGACTGGAAGACCAGGTTTCAGGAATTGGGATCAACATTAAAAAAAAGGATTGTTGCTGCATTTTTTCTGTACACATGCGCGTACAATAAGTATGTATGGTTACGCCACTGCTCTCATCCTCTCTCTGCACTCCACCTCCCTGCACCCACTCTCTCAGATCAAATGACACCCGCACCTTGGCGGTCCCTTGCTGCTCCACCCTCATCAGTCAGACTGGTTTCGCCCAACATTTCCCTAAAATCTGGAATTCCCTCCCCCCCAAAACACGACACTCCTCCTCCAACTACTCCCTTACCTCTGCCCTACACAATTACCTTTCCCTCAGCTGTTCCTGCTTTAACCCACCTTAATACCTATCCCCAGTTTCTGCCTTCCTACCATGACCCCCCCCCCGGCAGGGTTCTCAACATCCTGAAGGGGGGAATCAGGAAATGGCTACCCCTTCTCCTCATATTCAATTCTTGCCTCTCCCCCTCTCTTCTCCACCTGCCCTTCTGAGTCACCAGTGTGCACAACCTAACCCCATCCTTTTTACTCCAACAGCACTTGCGTGCTACCTCGAGCTTGCTCCTGGTACACTCATGCACTATAAATGGTTCTATCGCATTATTACTGTTTTGTACATTTATAGGTTCTTTTGTATGGTTTTGAACATGTATTGTAATTTACCCAATGTTCCACTACTGTTTATTGTACAATACCTTGTGTTCCAACTGTTGCATAATCTTACAATGTTGTATTGTTTGGTACTACCCACTTACTATTGTAACTGATCATCCTTCACAACCCTATGTAACCCCTCCCCCCAGGTCGCACCATGAGACGAGCAACATGCTGTTCAGTGTGCCTTCCTGGTGAAACATTTCAATAAATAAATAAACCTCTCCTCGCATGCCTTACCCTGCTGACCCGTTATCATCTAGCAGTACCTTGTTTTCAGCTGGGTCTTGTGTTTACCCATTACTGTATTTCAATGTATTTTCTCAGGAGAGATCAACTGAGATGCAATATCTCATTTTCAGTTGGGTCCTGCTTTAATGCTTTTTTTCAATATATTTACTTATGATAGCCAAGCTCAGATGCAATATCTCATTTTCAATGGGTCCTGCTTTAATCCATGTTTACAATGTATTTATCCAGGATAGGCCAGCTGATAGGCAATATCTCATTGGGCCCTGCTTTTACAGATTTTTTACACTGTATTTATCCAGGACAGTACAGCAGAGATGCTACATTTAACTTTCAGCGGGGTCCAGATTCTACCCATTTTTACCATATATTTGGCCAGGATAGCCCAATTGAGATGTAGTATCTTGCTTTCAGTGGGATCCTTCTTTTACACATTTTTACAACATATTTATCCAAAATAGCCAAGCTGGGATGCAGTATCTTGTATTCAGTTGGGTCTTGCTTTTAGCCATTTTACACTGTATTTACACAGGATGGGCCTGCTGAGATGTAATATCTTGTTTTCCACAGCACAGATGCAATATCTCATTTTCAGTAAGGGTTGTTTTTACCCATTTTTATGTTGGCGCGCTTGTGCAGCCAACATCTTGGGACAGTGCCATTTTGGAGGCGCGGTCACTGTTGGACGAATGCAGGACACGCATCAGTAGGTGCGTCCCGCATTCCCCAGACAGGCTGCATGTCGGCACCACACAATGCATACATAATGTGGCAAGCACATCTAAGAAAAGGTCCGCTGCAGTCCGAGCAAAACTCATCAGATGCAGCGGTCCTTTTCTTGCCATGCTCGCTGCCATTATGTACATGGCAGCACACTGGCCGACAAACTGCTGACATCAGGGGTGCCCAATCCCCCTGTCGGCTGCCCCCTGTGAATGTGCCGATGGGTGAGCCTACTCCTAGTCAGCATAAAGCATCCCCCATTTGTGATATGCGAGGGGTGTTCCCAATCACCCTCGGCTCTTGCAGCCTCCTTTTCCTTGTGTGCCGACAGAGGCCCACTCCCGTCGGCAAAATAACTTTTAATTGTTTAATGCTGAGGGGGTGCCAAATCCCCTCAGCTCTGCCCCTTCTTTGTGGCGCGGCGAATTGCCCAATCCCTGTTGGCATAAATTCCCCTGTGTTGTTTGCGATGAGGGTGCCCAATCCTGTCGGCTACAGACACCCCAAACAGTTAGGTGGCACGCTGGAGCCCACCCCAGCGTGCCAAATCCCCTGAAAAAAAAAACTGGCACGCAATGTTTTTTTTTTCTTTTTGAACCTGTAAAAGGAAAACGGCCCCTTGTAGTCTCCATGCTCCCTCCCGCCACACGCACCCACCCACTGTGCACCCTACCTCCCCACACAACCCCAGCCCATACTTACCTCCAGAGTCCGGCGCAATGATCTCCGGTGGACCGGGAACACGTCTGCGCTCTTCAAAGCCAACCGTGAACTGAGGAAAGGCCGGTAAGCTGTCTAATGTAATAAATAGGGTTTTTTCAACTTTAGTACATATCTCAGGCATTTTTGCAAATTTTGGCCACAAATTTTCAACATGGGCTTTTTGGGACCCCTTCTCATGAATTCTTGCACTGTCATGGCATTATTCGGTCCCGAAAGGTGATTTCTCAGTCACTGCATAGAATCACCTTTTGGGACCTCCTCTGAAATGACAGTGCCACTGTTCATGAGGGAGTCTCAAAAACCCCATGTTGCAAATTTTGAGTGGAAAATCCAAAACATGACTGTTTCACGAGTGTGCATATCAACAGCGTAACGCACGCTCATAAGTTAGCAAATTCGCAATATTTTCATACCAGATTCTCACCATTGACATTTTACCTCACCTTCTTGTGAACTGTATAGCTGTCATTTTTCGCATCCTGGCCAAAATGTGTTTTCGCACTTCCAGCGCAGAATAGCCTGGTTGCTGTGCGAAATCAGTGTTCAGGATAAATTTCAAAAATGACAGTGAAACTGTTCATGAGCAGAGGTCCTAAAATGCCTGTGTTTAAAATTTTGTGACAATACTCCATAAAATGACTATTTTCAATCAATCAATCAAGCGTGCATTGTGCAGTTTGCACGCACATTCATATGTTCGCAAACTTCTAATATTTTCACTTCAGAATGTCAACAGTGCCATTGTTCTGCACCTCCTAATGAACAGTACAGCTGTCATTTTTTACATCCTGACCAAAATCTGTTTTTGCAGTTTGGCGCAGAATAGCGTGGTCGCTGTGGAAAGTCCGTGTTTAAGACACATGATGAAAATGACAGTGACACTGTTCATTAGCAGATGCCCTAAACTGCCTATGCTGAAAATTTGGGAATGAAAGTCAATAAAATGAGTGTGTTTTATGAGCGTGCGTTGCACAGTTTGCATGCACGCTCATGACTTTGTGAATTTGTAATAGTTTCACTCCAGCTGTTCAACATTGGCATTTTTCCATACCTCCTTATGAATACTACAGCTGCCTGAAATGTGTTTTTGCACATCTGGCACAGAATTGCACAGCTGCTGTGTGAATCAGTTTTTGGGACAGTTTGAGGAAGTGACAGTGACACTATTCATGACCAGAGCTCCTAAAATGTCTATGTTGAAAATTTGGTGCCGAAACTCCATACAATGACTGTGTTGCAAGTGTGCATTGCGCAGTTTCCACACACCCTTGTAACTTCATCAATCTGCAATATTTCATTCTACATTTTCACCACTGGCATTTGTGCACATCTCCTTATCAACAGTCTAGTTGCCATTTTTCACAGTCTGCCCAAAACGTGTTTCCACAGCTGTGGTGCACAATGGCATGCTCGCTGCGAAAAATCACCTTTTGAGCCACATTCACAAAATCTCAGCACTATGCGTCTCTAGCTCTGCCACTCCCACTGCCAATGCCAGCACGACAACATTCGGCATTGACAAATGCTTGTTACAGTGTAGTTACCCAGGACTGTCCAGCTGAGATTCAGTATCTCATTTTCAGTGGGAACTTGCTTTTACCCATTTTACAGTGTATGTACCCAGGCTAGCCAAGTAGAGATGCAATATCTCAATCTCAGTGGGGTCCTGCTTTTACCCATTTTTACAGTCCTGCTTTTACCCATTTTATATGGGATAGCCCAGCTGAGATGCAGTATCTCATTTTCACTGGCATCTTGCTTTTACACATTTTTACACTTTATTTATGCGGGATAGCACAGTAGCTACTACATCTCCTTTTCCTTTTCAGTAGGGATCAGATTGTACCCATTTCTACCATGTATTTAGCCAGGGTAGCCCATCTGGGATGTAATATCTTGTTTTCAGTGGGGTCCTGCTTTTACATATTTTTACAATATATTTACCCAGGAAATGGCTGCTGAGAAGCAACATGTTTTTGCTACGTATTTAGCCGGGATAGTACAACTGACAGGCAATATTCATCTTCGGTGGGGTCTTGCTTTTAATAGTTTAAGTATTTATCCAGGATAGCACAGCAGAGATACTACATCTCATTTTCAGTGTGGTCCAGATTTTACCCATTTTTACCAAGTATTTACACAGGATAGCCCAGGTGAGATATAATATATTGTTTTAAGTGAGGTCCTCCTTTTACATATTTTTACAGTGTATTTACTCAGGACAGGCCAGCTGAGATGCAACATTTTCATTTTCCACGGGATCCTGCTGTTATCTATTTTTACATTGTATTTACTAAAGATAGGCCAGCTGCAGTGCAGTAATTTGTTTTCTGAAAAGTCCTGCTTTTAGTCATTCTTACACTGTATTTACCAAAGATAGTCCAGCTGCAGTGCAGTAATTTGTTTTCAGAAAGGTCCTGCTTTTAGCCATTTTTACACTGTATTTAGACAGGATAGGCCAGTTTAGACGAAACATGTCATTTTCAGTAAGGTCTGCTCTTACCCATTTTTACAATGTATTTATCCATGATAGTCCATGATGTGGAGTACAAAAATGGCTACCTTGAAAAGGTGTGGTCACAATCTGTTGAAGTGGCAAAGCCTGGGGTAAACATTGAAGAAGTTCAACATTTCTTTATAACTTTGTTGTTTGAGATGTTGACCCCAGAATTTCAGCACAGTCTTATTATGACCGCACCTTATGATTAAGACAAGCGGAATTTTTTAAATCCAATCTGAAAAGTGATTTCACATAGCCACAGTGGAAACGTGTTTCAGAAGAGATTTGAAAAAACTGCCTTGTTCATCAGGTGGGGTTAAACAAGACTATGTTGACACTTTAGGGACAAAATCTAGAAAGCAAGCAAAGTTATGACAAAGTGTTGAGGAATTTTCAATATGGCTGCATAACTTTGGCTTTTTTTAAGATTTATACCCCGATTTTCAACATAGTCTTTTTATTACCCCTTATGATCAAGACAAGTGGAATTTTTTTAATCCTGTCCTAGAGGTGATTTTGTGGAATGACTAGGAAAAAAATATTTTGCAGGCGATTTGAAAAATTACAGCTGCCTTATTCATGAGATAGGGTAAAGGAAAAAATGTAATGTTGAACATTTAGGGTCAAAATCCGGAAAAAAATATTGAAGTTATGAGTAAACATTGAAGAATTTCAATGTTGCTTCATAACTTTATTTTTTGAGATTTTGACCACACATTTTCTGCACAGACTTTAAGTACCTCACCTTATGATCAGGACAAGTGAGTTTTTTTGACTCCCATCTGAAATGTGATTTCACAGAGTGACTGTGAAAACACATTTCAGAGGAGGATTTGAAATGTTTCACCTGCAAGGTTTTCATGAGGTGGGGATAAGAAAAGGACATGTTGAAAACTTGGGGTAAAATATTAAGAAAAGACAATGTTATGAGTTAAAGCTCAAAACACATTAAAAGCCATTAACCAAACTTGCCTTGTTTTCAATCATTTCCCGGTAGAGCTTAGAAGAAGCAGACATTTTCTAGAAGGATCTGTGCTGGACTGGATAGGTAAGTATGGAGTAGGAGAAGGGGTTGGGGGTCCTGAGAGAATGGTTGGGGTAGGGCAGATGTTGCTAGACCGTTTTCTTGGTTTTGCAGGTATACATATAGGGCATGGGAAAGGATCAGAAGGTAGGTGGGATATTTGGAAGTGGGAAGGTGTTTTATTTTTGTAGATGGGGAACCAAGGGAAGGACTGGAAGGTGGACAGGATACCTAACAGTGGAAGGGTATTTTATTTTTATAGACAGTGCATGGGGAAGGATCAAGATGTGGGTGGGATAGGTGGAGTGGGGTTGGAGACTACACAGAAGGAGGGAGTGGTTGGGATTTGTATAACTACATAACTCCCTGACCCCAGGGTTGGCGGTGGGGTCAGGAGCCGAGAAGAGCCAGCACTGCTATTTCCAAGGCCCCTAGAATTCTGCTGCCACAGAATTTTGCACAGAACTTGCAACCTACCATAAAGCTTCTGCAGTGCCTCAGAATCCACTGTTCTTGGTGATTCTTTATTAATATTTCTGTTTATCCATAGAACCTGGTTCCCTTCTCCTTTTTTTATATGCAAAACCCCTCTGTGCTCAGAATGTGATGTTATCTGTGCTATAACATCATATATTAGCTAATGAAATGGCAGCATTCTGCCACAGAAATGAATAGTCACTTATCTACCACAGTTCCCACTGCCAGAGGTGGTAGTGCAGCACATCAGGCATGGAGATATTTGCTCAACCTGCACTACAACCTAATACAATTTTCAGTCTTATGTTATTACACTAGGGCCAACTTAAAGAAAACCTTTATAATAGCATAGACCTGTTAAGCCCATACCTTACTTTCTACAAACTTATTTTTGCCTTTAAGGTACAGAGATACCATCTGAAATGAATAACTGGTAAAATGAATTAACCTGTCATTTTTAAGAAAAATTAAGTAATTATGCCCAAAAAAGTAGAATATAATAATGTGTACACCTGTTGAAAGAATAGACCTGTTAAATAAGTAATTGCGCTGTACACATTTCTGCCAGGGTTATTGATTACATATTGTCATTGGTTGATAGAATCACCTAAAAGATATGGAGAAGTGTTGTGTGCAGGGCCAGCTGTTGGACCAGAGGGTGACATGTTGTGCTCCCATGACAGCAACTCAGGTTCAGAGATGGAGCTTTGGGGCTGGCTGGGCAGCACAAGGATTGGGGGAAGATATCACTGCTCTGAGCCTGGGAAGGTATGGCGCAGAGTTCTGTCACATGGGGGACACACTGTGATGGACTGGAGATCTTTATTTCACAGTGGGTTCACATGCATGTCATAGTCTGATGGTGTTATGTAATGTGTCAGGGGAAACAGGTTGGCATGAAAAATGAGTTTTGCAGTGTCTCCTCTATTCTGTTTATTCTATTTCCAAAAGGACCTGTATGAATGAGGATACAATATCATGGACATTAAAAAAATATATATACACACACAAACATGCATACAGTATCTGTCTCTCTCTCTCTTACTATATATACACATATATACACACAGTATCTCATTATATATACTGTATGTATATATGTGTGTATATATATATATATATATATACACACACACACACATATTTGTATGCATGTTACAGATTGCATATAAATATATAAGTGATACATAGTGGGGATCTCATGAGTGGTATAGACTGCATGAGTATAGAAATACCTTATTTATCCCATGAGGTCCCCTCTGCATATTTCATTTATGCAATAGGCTAGGACCTTAAGGGATATATATTGTTTTTGCCTTTCTAGGCATAAAATTATTTCTATAAGTCTGTTATTTTTTGAACTAGTGTGACTGTGCTTTCTGCCATCATGATTGCTATAACCATTGCTATGGACATGAAGTCAGGATGACAAGCTGACACTGTGATGTGGTAGTTCATTAGTGCCATGGAGCTTATGCAGAAATTACAAACCACCGGTGCAGAAGTTTTGTGGCAAATGGTAATCTTGCCGCAGAACTTGGTCCCAATGTGCTGCGGAAAAGTAGGGGCCTTGGCTATTAGTTGCTTCCTGACCTCAGGGAGACATCAGGGTTAGGAGCAAGTGGCAGCACTAGTGGAACTTCAAAGACAAGAAGAAAGTGGAGAGAGAGAGAGGAGGGAGGGAGGAGGGATGGGGGGAGAGAGGGAGAGAGGGAGGGGGAGAAGGAGAGAGAGACAGGGGAGAGAGGAGATGGGAGAAGGGGGAGGGGGGGAGAGAGAGAGAGAGAGAGAACACATATTCCTGCATGTTCATTATGTGCTTCAACTCCACTGGGTGGTGTGCAAACAAACATTATGTGATGCGTTTGATATCCAGTCACACTCTTCCAGATCCCCTATTTTCTCTCCTCCTCCATTCACAATGCAGTACATTGGTATAGCTCTTGCTATGCCATCGTAAAAACACAGCAAACATCAAAATGAATGCATGTTTCAAATCCACTGACCTTAAAACCCACTTACTTTCTCAGTCACAAACTGTTTCTGTTCCTCCTTCCTCCTCTAACACCATGCTACTGTTCACACTGTCTCACTCAGCTGCAACACACTACCACTTATGCTGTCTTACTCAGGGGCAGTGTCTCTGTTTCAGTGTGAACCCCAAAGAAAACCAAAAGGCAGTTTTAAACTACAAGGCTGGCAATTCCATCTCAGGTTTCTGATGACAAAGAAACCACTTGAGCTTGATGCTCATGGTTTATAGTGGCATCAGAACACCTTAAAGGAAATGCAGCCTTGTAAGTTATAGTTGGTTATCTTTCTTATGTATTTATTAAGAACTCAGAATTTCAACCTTTGAGCTAATAGCTCTTTTACAAAGGATCCTCATCAGAACAAAGGCAGAGGAACATGTATGCGAATGGGTGAAGACAGTAGCAGCCAAAAGGCATTGTAAGTCATCAGCAGAATAACAGGCAGTACAGGATAACGTACAGTAATCAATATCAGGCAACGCATAACATAAGCAAACAAGCATTTGTCAATGCCGAACGTTCGCTTGCAGGTATTTGCAGTGGTATTTGGCACTTGGACATGGCTTAAAAAAATCAGTGACAAAGAAGTACAAGCATTTGTCAATGCCGAATGTTGCTTGCTTCTATGTGCTGTTTAGGTATTTGGAAGTCATTGGAGTGCAAATATTGAAAATTCACGAACTTACGTGCGTGCGTAGGAACTGCGAATGCACGCCGTAAAACAGTCATTTTTAGGAATTTTTCACCAAATTTTCAACATAGCCATTTTAAGACCTCTGCTCATGAACAGTGTCACTGTGATTTTCTTAATGTGTCCCATACATTGATTTACGCTTACCGACTCGCCATTATGTGCTACATGGGTGGAAACATGTTTTGGGCAGGATGTGAAAAATGACAACTGTACTGCTCATAAGGAGGTGTGGTAAAATGGCAATGTTGAAAATCTGGGCGAAAATATTGAAAATTCGCAAACTTACGGCGTCGCGAGGAACTGCAAGCGCGCTTATAAAACAGTCATTTTAGAATTTTTCACCAAATTTTCAACATAGCCATTTTAAGACCTCTGCTCATGAACAGTGTCACTGTGATTTTCTTAATGTGTCATACATTGATTTACACACTGACTGCGCCATTATGCAGCTACATGGTAGTACGTTTGGGCAAGATGTGAAAATGACAGCTGTACTGCTCATGAGGAGGTGTGGAAAAAATGGCAATGTTGAAAATCTGGAGTGAAAATATTGAAAATTCATAAGCGTCTACGAGCATGCACAGGAACTGTACAAACACCTCGTAAAACAGTCATTTTAGGGAATTTTTTCACCAAATTTTCCAACATAGCCATTTTAAGACCTCTGCTCATAAACAGTGTCACTGTGATTTTCTTAATGTGTCCCATACATTGATTTACGCACCTGACTGCGCCATTGGTAATGCGCTACATGTGGCGGAAACATGTTTTGGGTGAGATGTGAAAAATGACAGCTGTACTACTCATAAGAAGGTGTGGTAAAATGGCAATGTTGAAAATCTGGAAGTGAAAATAATGAAATTAAAACCACAGTGTGCATAGGAACTACATAACACACACTAAATAAAACAGTCATTTAGGAATTTTTTCACCACATTTTCAACAAAGCCATTTAAGACCTCTGCTCATGAACAGTGTCACTGTGATTTTCTTAATGTGTCCTTACATTGAGTTTGCACACCGACTCGCCATTTATGCGCTACATGTGTGAGCGGAAGCACGTTTTAGGCAAGATGTGAAAAATGACAGCTGTACTGCTCATGAGGAGGTGTGGAAAAATGGCAATGTTGAAAATCTGGAGTGAAAATATTGAAAATTCGCAAACGTACGAGCATGCACAGGAACTGCGCAACGCACACTCGTAAAACAGTCATTTTAGGAATTTTTTCACCAAATTTTCAACATAGCCATTTTAAGACCTCTGCTCATAAACAGTGTCACTGTGGTTTTCTTAATGTGTCCCATACACTGATTTCGCACACCGACTGCGCCATTGTGCTCTACATGGGCGGAAACATGTTTTGGGTGAGATGTGAAAAATGACAGCTGTACTACTCATAAGAAGGTGTGGTAAAAAGGCAATGTTGAAAATCTGGAGTGAAAATATTGAAAATTTGCAAACCTACGAGCCGCATGAGGAACTGCGTAACGGACGCCTTAAAACAGTCATTTTAGGAATTTTTTCACCAAATTTTCAACATAGTCATTTTAAAACCTCTGCTCATAAACAGTGTCACTGTGATTTTCTTAATATGTCCCATACATTGATTTCGCACACCGACTGCGCCATTGTGCGCTACATGGGCGGAAACAAGTTTTGGGCAGGATGTGAAAAATAACAGCTGTACTGCTCATAATGAGGTGTGGTAAAATGGCAATGTTGAAAATCTGGAGTGAAAATATTGAAAATTCGCGAACTTACGAGCCTCGCGTGAACTGCGCAACGCACGCCAGAAACAGTCATTTTTCATGAATGATGTCACAGTCATGCATGAGCCGGTCGGCGTGATTTCCAGTGACTGCTAAATCACCCTTCGGCTCAATAATGCCATGACAGTGACATCATTCATGAGAAGGGGTCCCAAAACCCATGTTGAAAATTTGGTGCAAAATTCCAAAAATGCCTGAGATATGCAATAAAGTTGAAACCCCTATCTAGCCCATTATACAGCTTACGGCATTTCCTCAGTTCGCGGTCAGCTTTGAAGAGTGTGAGCGTGTTCCAGGTCCACAAAGATCGTCGCGCTGAGCTCCGGAGGTAAGTATGGGGTGAGGGGGTGTAGGGAGGCGGGTGCGCAGTGGGTGGGTGCGGGTTGTGGGGGCCTGGGAGAAGAGTCATGGGACCGCTGATTTACAGGTGTAAAAAACGACGACGTGATGTTTGGTTACGCTGTGGTGGGCCTTAGCATGGCACAAGGATGGCTGGGGGGCCATGGAGCCGACGGGATTGGGCACCCCTGCCGGCAGAGGACGCTGGATTGGACGCTTGCCACGCTGGGGTGGGCTCCAGTGTGGCAGAAGGATGGCTGGGGGCCTGGAGCCGATGGGGATTGGGCACCCCTTGGTAAGACGACGTGGGGACGTTGGCCACGCTGGGGTGGGCTCCCAGCATGGCAACAAAGATCTGGGGGCGGCGGGTGATTAGTGTTGTGTGTGACAGCAGTGGTTTTCTTTGAAGAGAAGACCACCGCTGTCATACACAGCACCCGTCCAGTTCGGTGCAGGACTGCACACCTGCGCTATGGAGCAGGGCATTGCAGGAGAGGGGCACACCTTCAAAGTGTCCCATTCTCCCAAGACGTTCAGCGAACTTAAAAATGTGGGTACAGAATACAATAGCGAGATACAGTTCCCACAGCAGTGCAGGGAGTAAGTACACCAGTCTACATAAGCATAGGCATGACTGATCTGAGATGGCTGGGGAGCAACTGTATCAGTGTCTTAACAGACACATATAGTCTGTCCATCCATAGGAAGAGTAGGCCACAGTCTTAGAGGGAGAGGGGAGATAATAGAAAGAGCGGGGATAGCAGAGAAGCTCATTTAGGGTGGGGAGTAAGTGGAGGATAGTAGAGCACCGCATCTGGGGGAGGCTACAGGCTCATGGGCCGGGGGGGTAGTCAGGAAGGGGGCAGAGGTAGAAGGATAGGGGATGGCAGCAAGGCACATTGTTGGTGGGAGGGCATGTGGAAGGAAGTTGATTGCGCATAAGTGGAGGGTTTTGGGAGCAGTGGTGGGGTGGCAAGTAGGTAAGCCAGGTCAGGCGGGGGGGAGATGGGCTTCATGTCTCCGTAGGACAGTAGAAGGTTGATCCAGGCATTGCCCAGGTGGAAGGTAGGCTACTAGCAAATAGGTTAGGTGAGACAGTAACAGCTTTCTGGAGGGGAGGCAGTATTCAGAAGCTCAGTCTTAAAGGGACCGATATGGGAGAGGCTTGTGATGGAGGGAGGGACCTCATTTAGCCAGTCTGGAGCCCTCACTGCAGAGGCTCGCCTCCCCAGGGCTGTACTTCAGAATGGGACCTCTAGGGCTTGTTTGGTGACACTTATTGTAGCATGTTCAGTGGGTGAGGGGTGGAATAAAGATTGAAGGGAGGGAGGGAGGAACCAGTCCTAGGAGGACCTTCCTCCCTAGAAGGCAGGAGTGGAGCTTAATGCAATATATATAAATATATATATATATATATATATATATATATATATTTATGGGATACACTATGGCCTGACTCAGAGAATATGATATTTATGTATATTTATGTTCATGAGTGAGGGGGCAGGATTATATTTCATGAGTGTCAAAGCCATGAGTGATTTATGAAAGACGTGCCCCCTTACAAGTGATTATAAATGGCATATTGTCAGTCAAGCAATTGTATGTTCAATTTATACAGAGTAGTTTATAATGCAAAGCTTGCGAATTAGTTCTTTGCATTTGTATGTGTATTAAGATATAACTGTGTGCTTGATTTGACTGCTCTGTTTTGAGACATTTCAGAGTTGCTTACAAGAAATGGGAGCTTGAATAACAGGGGACTCAGTTATAGACTGGTAGGGGGCAGATTCAAAAGGACATGTGGAAATACTTCTTCATGGGAAAGGTGCAAGAAAACTGAAACTGGCTGCCTATCAGAGTGGTAAATGGTGAGTCTATAGCCAGGTTCATGCCTGACTGGGACAGACTCAAAGGTCTGGTCACGGTCACGGAGGGAGGATCATGGTTCCAAGATAGAGGCATCTACAGAATGCCCCTTCTAGAAAGAACACACCATGGACCAGATTTTCAAATCCCCGAGAATGTCACAAACCCGGGTTGTGTCAAATATATAATGTGCTGGCCTTGGAACAAACAAAACAAGCATTTGTCAATGCCAAATGTTGACTGCGTTGGTCTGTTGAGCTTGCTCACTGCCCCTCTGTCACTCGCTCAGTCTGTTTGTCCTGGTGCTGCAGGCTTCTGTTTTGTACTGGACTCTTGCCTGCTTTGGCAGCTTTTTCTGCCCTCTAAGAAATCCGCAGCTGTCCCGACATTGCTCCGTTGAGGTGGCTCACTCCCCCTCTCTCACTCGCTCATTCTGTTTCTCCTGGCGCTGCATGCTGCTCTTTAGTACTGGGCTCCTGCCTCTGTTGGTGGCTTTTTCTGCCCACAAAAAAATCTGCAGCAGTCCTGACACAGGTCTGTTGAGCCTGCTCACTCCCTCTGTCTCACTCGCCCATTCTGTTTCTGCAGGTGCTGCAGGCTGGCCTTTGTAGTGGGCTCCTGCCTGCATTGCTGCCTTTTTCTGCCCACAAAGAAATCCAGCAGTCGCGATAGAGCCCGCTGAGCTCACTCACCCCCCATCTCACTCGCTCATTGTGTTTCTCCAGTGAGCTGCAGACTGCCCTTTGTACTGGGCTCCTGCCTGTGTTGGCACCTTTTTTCTGCCCACAAAGAAACTACAGTGTCCTGACGGAGTTCGCTGAGGTCGCCTACCCCTGTCTCACTCACCCATTCTGTTTCTCCTGGCGCTGCAGGCTGCCATTTTGTACTGGGCTCCTGCCTCTGTTGGCACCTTTTTCTACCCACAAAGAAATTTGCAGCAGTCCCGACAAAGTTCCGTTGAGCTCGCTCACTCCCCTTTTCTCACTCGCTCATTCTGTTTCTGCCGGCTCTGCAGGCTGCCCTTTTCTACTGGGCTCCTGCCTGCATTGCCACATTTTTCTGCCCACAGAGAAATTTGCAGCAGTTACAATACAGCTCCGTTGAGCATCCTCACTCCCCCTCTCTCACTCACTCACTCTGGTTTTCCCGCCACTGCAGGCTGTCCTTCTGTACTGGGGCCTTGCATGCATTGATGCCCTTTTCTGCCCACAAACAAATCTGCAGCAGTTCCAACAGAGCTCCGTTGAGCTCACACACTTCCCCTCCCTCACTCGCTGATTCTGTGTCTCCCATGTTGGCGACTTTTTCTGGCCACAAAGAAATCTAAAGCAGTCCCGACACAGCTCCATTGAGCTCGCTCACTCCTCCTCTCTCACTCACTCATTCCGTTTCTGCCAGTGCTGCAAGCTGGCCTTTCATACTAGGCTCCTGCCTGCATTGCCGCCTTTTTCTGCCCAAAAAGAAATCTGCAGCAGTCACAATAGAGCTTGGTTGAGCTCGCTCACTACCGTTCTGTCACTCACTCATTCTGTTTCTCTTGGCGCTGCAGGCTGTGTTTTTGTACTGGGCTCCTGGCTGCATTGGCACCTTTGTCTGTCCACAAAGAAATCCACAGCTGTCCTGACAGAGCTCCATTGAGGTTGCTCAGACTCTCTCTCACGGGCTTATTCAGGTTTATCCTGGTGCTGCAAGCTGCCCTTTTGTACAGGGCTCCTGCCTGCATTGGCGTCTTTTTCTGCCCACAAAGAAATCCGCAGCAGTTCTGATAGAGCTCCATTGAGCTCACTCAGTTCCCCTTCCTCACTCACGTTCTTGTTCTGTTTCTCCTAGTGCTGCAGGCTGCCCTTTTGTACTGGGCTCTTGTGTTGGGACCATTTTCTGCCCACAAACAAATCTGCAGCAGTCCCTACAGAGCTCAGTTAAGCTCGGTCACTCCCCCCTCCCTCACTCGTTCAATCTTAATCTGTCCCAAACACTGATTTCCCACAGCAATCATGCTATTCTCTGGCAAGAGTGCAAAAACATATTTTAGCCAGGATGTGGAAAAGGACAGCTGTACTGCTCATAAGGAGGTGTGAAAAAATGCCACTATTGAAAATGTGGTGTGAAAATATTACAAATTTGCGAAGTTACAAGGGTGCGTGGAAACAGTTCAATGCACGCTTGTAACACAGTCGTGTTATGGAGTTTCGTCACCAGATTTTCAAGATAGGGATTTTAGAACCTCTGCTCGTGAACAGTGCCACTGTCAATGTCTTAATGTGTCCCGAACACTGATTTCCCACAGCAACCGTGTTATTCTGCGCCGGAACTGTGAAAACACATTTCAGTCAGGATGTGAAAAATGACAGCTGTACTGCTCATATGGAGGTGTGAAAAATGCCATTGTTGAAAATCTGGCATCACAATATTACAAATCTGCAAAGTTACAAGGGTGCATGGAAAGTGCGCAACACACACTCTTGTAACACAGTCATTTTATGGAGTTTTGTCACCAAATTTTCAATACAGACATTTTAGGACCTCTACTCATGAATAGTGTCACTGACATTTTCTTACTCTGTCCCAAACGCTAATTTACCACAGCGACTGCGTTATTCTGCGCCGGAACTGCAAAAACACATTTCAGCCAGGATGTGAACAATGACAGCTGTACTATTCACAAGGAGGTGTGAAAAAATGCCAATGTTGAAAATCTGGCATGAAAATATTGCAAATTTGCGAAGTTATGAGCGTCCGTAGGAACTGCACAACGCACGTTCATAAAATGTCATTTTTTGGATTTTTCCACCAAATGTAACATAGGCTTTTTGAGAGCCCACCTCATGAACACTGGCACTGTCATTTCATTAATCAGCCCCAAAAGGTGATTCTGCACAGTGACTGCAAAATCACTTTTAGGGGCCGATTAACGCCATCACAGTTCCAGAATTCATGAGAAGGGGTCCCAAAAACCCCATGTCAAAAATTTGGTGCCAAAAAATCCAAAAAATGACTGAGATATGCATTAAAGTTGGAAAAAAAACATTTATTCCATTATACAGCTTACCCGGATTTCCTCAGTTCACGGTCAGCTTTAAAGAGTGCAGACGTGTTCCCAATCCACCGAAGATCGTCGCGCCGAGCTCCGGAGGTAAGTATGGGGTGAGGGGGGTGTGGGGAGGCAGGGTGCACAGTGGGTGGGTGTGGGTTGTGAGGGAAGGCCAGGGAGATCGCCAAGGGACCGTTTCCTTCTTTACAGGGTAAAAAAAGACATTGCGGGACCGTTTTTTCTTTTACAAGGGCATGTGGCACTTTGGGGTGGGCTCCCCAGCGTGCCAAGGAGTCTTGCTTTGGGGCTGGCTGTAGCCACAGAGGATTGGGCACCTCTGTCAGCACACAAGAAAGTGGGGGGGGGTGGGGTTTGTTACAGTATGCCGACGGGACTGAGCAAACCTCGTGGCACAACAGCAAAGGGGGTGATATTATGCTGACCAACATTGGGCACCCTGTTGGCAGACAGTATAAGTGGGAGAGGGGTTTGACGTGAAGTCGACGGGGAGTGGTCTCCCTTCGGCAACAGAAACACTGGGGCACTGAAGCCACGAACAGGCCCCTACGGCAAGCAAGTAAACACAGCGGGTTAATATCGCTTTAGAACACGGCGGCAAATCACGCCATATTCATAAACAATATCAGTGTGTGAAGATCCTGCCCTGCAATGACGGGTCGCTTCCTCATTGCAGCAAATGACTTACGCTGAATGACGAGGTGGCCCCTGATTGCAGCGGCTGTTATTTTACAAGTTGGTAAGCACGCTGGCTGAATCCAGTGCCGCTACCCAAGCACACTACAAAAGGGGGTGAGCATTATGCTGACCGGCATTGGGCACTGTCGGCAGACAGTATAAGCGGGAGGGGCTTCATAATGCCAATGAGAAGTGGGCCTCCCCATCGGCAATAGAAACACTAGGGCACTGAAGCCAACGGGATTGAGGTCCTGTCGGCAGTAAAAACGGTGGGGTTAATATTGTTTGTGAACACGGCGAAACGTGGCCATATTCTAAACAATATCAGTGTGTGAAGATCCCCACTGCAGCGAATGGCTTATGCTGCAATGATGAGGCGGCCCCTGATTGCAGCGGCTGTTTTTTCACAAGTTGGTGGCATGCTGGCTGAACTAGTGTCAGCAGAAGCATGCCACGGCATTGGGGGATGCTGGACAAGCCTTGACAGGTGGTGGGGGCATTGGTAACAACAGTGCCGCTCCTCCACAACCTGCTTGTGGAGAAAGCTGCCTCAATATGTTTCTTGCGCATGCGCGCAATCAACATAAATTTTAGATGTTCCATCTCGTTCTGCAAATTGACGCCCACTAGACCAACTTTCTTTGATCTTTCTTTGGTCTAGATTGCATCAATTCTGGAGACTTTCAAGCATTTGCCACACGCTGTTGTAAAGCAGACTGCACCCAAGATTATAAATTGAGGTGTAGTTTTAGCATGCGGCCTTGGTGCTGCTGCAACAACATAAGGGTTTGATGCAGGGTTTGCTGCAACATCAACCTTTGAAAATCTGTCCCCACGTCACTACTGGCATTTAGGGCCTTTGTGCAGGCTAGACAGATCTCAGGTCTTTATCTGCCTGTAACATTCCATTTATATGGGTGCAGCAGAGGCAATTGTGATGTCAACAGGCATTATGCAAGCTACCCTCTCACTGGTTAATTTTCCTTTGCAACTTATTCAAAGTAAAAAAAAAATTTTCATTTTGTAATTGTCACAATTTTGTGATGTCATGAGTAAACATCCATGTCTAGTTTTACATTTCAGCTCATACATGCTTGTTTTAGACACATACCTGAACAATATATGGAACATCCATTCTCAGTGTAACAATAATTGCATGCTTGTTGCATATATGGGTCATATATTACCTACAATATATGTCATAAATACATCGTATATTTTCCCACTATTTCATATATATTGAACATCCAATAAGGGGTCAAAGTGTAATTTATTTATGATCTTTTTCCTTTTTCTGTATCTGGAGGTGGTCTCCCTCCCTTGCCCAGTGGTTATGAGTATCCACTGGGATGTTTAATCCACTTCCTGCTACTTGAGCTAGGGGTTAAAGTATTGAACTGTGAATGAGCTTGGTACATCCAGCAGACCTGGGTTTGATTTTTACAACCTCCACTTGCATACTTTGTGACCCAGAGCAAGTCTGTTAACCTCCCCAGTGTTCCCGGGTTGCCCCTGAAAACAGACCTTGGGCCTCGTGGACCTTACCTAGTTACTAAAGAATCTGGGATGGCCAGCTTGTCTACCCCCTTCCTAGCCACTGCACTACTAGACTAGATCCCTTCCTTCTTTAGAACTGTGCACAATAACATGAAAACAGAATCACTGAATATGAACACAGCTCACTAAACATGACATTCACGAGTACAGTGACTAGGGAGGTACATATTTTTTCAAGGGTTGTAGCTGTCAGGATGGCAGAAGGTAAACAAAATGGGCCAATGGCAAGGGGGTGTATGGTCAACCATCACATGGAGAAGATGTGCCTCAGGTCGACTCTCCCTCTGGGAAAACTTTCAAACTTTTAAAAGTGATAAACATTACAAATTTCCCGACAGAAAATACCCTGACAGGTAATCTGAGTAGTGGTACATCAAGTTGTGCAATTTTTGAGCAGATCAATATGGTTAATCAAAGAAAAGAGATAGGAGAAGGCAAGAAGGGCAGTACATGGCCAGTCCTAGCAGTGAGAGGAAAGTGCCAATGATGGATGAACAACCACTGCCGGAGTTCACCATCAAATATGTAATTCTTGCAATTTGGGCATTAGATCTCAGAGTAGTAGCAACTGACTCTAAATTACAAGACTTTAACAGCCATCTCACTGTCTGTGAGACCCATTCCAATACAACGCTGGCTGAGGCAAAAGAGGCAGCTGGGTCCACACTAAAAGCCACGACCAGCCACGCTGTGGACCAATGGGTGTACAGCCATACTGTACGCAGTCAGTCGCTGGGCGGCCGGGCGGCTTCCGGGTGGGGAGCTGCCACCCGCCGCTGACCGGGGGGAGCGGGTGGTGGGTCTGAGTGGCGGTGGGAGGGGGTACCGTGACCACCAGGGTTTTTTCACATACAAAGCCTGCAATTGGGCTAGATATGGTCCACTGGACCACAAGGGATATATCATTTATTACAATGCTTGCGATCGGGCTGGAAGCAGTCCACTGGACCACCAGGGATCATTTAAAATAGGTTTATTCTACACATGCCTGTGATAGGGCTGGAAATGATCCACTGGACCACCAGGGATATCTATTCTATTACATGCCCGCAATCAGGCGTGGGGGGGGGGCGCAACATCGACAGACCCTGGCTCCGGAGCTCGGGTGGTCACCCACAGCTGGCGGCTGCCATGTTGCACCCTGCAATATGGCAGCTCACCTGTGGGTGGCCAACCCTTGCTCCTATTTTTTTTGTCTCAACCTTGAGCACCAGTGTGCGGCGCACGTAGGGGTTGCTCCAGCATATGATCAGCATATCCCGGGCTGAATATCGGGATATGCCAAGTATGCATGGGCACACCCCCCACACTTGCGCCGCATACATTACTGATGCACCCCGGCCCATCGGGATTTGAGCAGCGCAGCATCCCCTTCCGAATATCGCACCAGGGCGCATCAGTGGGTTTTGCCTGGCGCAACACTGTTGTGCCATGCACAACCCCTTTGAATATCCGTCCCTCTGTGTTTAACTTCTATGAGCTATGAGACCATACTACTGTGGGACTAGCGGTGCATGCCTTAAGTCTGTCTTTCATGAGATACAGCTCTAACTCTACATAGGATGCTGCTGGACTTATGTTTTGGACTCTGATATACAGAATCATTTGCCATAGTACCTGATATACGCTGACTAACCCGGGGGCATTGTATCGAATGCTATTGTAAGGGATAATGTAATGTAAAATGTGGATCCCATATGTGCCCTTCATGTATATTGTTTAAAAATGAACATTTTATAATTAATAAAAAGAAACTTAAAAAAGTATGGGTCAATTGCCACATCCTATGTTCTTATCACTTAGTGTCTGTTTGGCTTCATTTGTTCATTCTGCTCGTCTACACCTAAACTTACAATCTTCTGTTTGTGACATCACAATCTGTGGTACTAGGTTAACACTGCAAAGGCAAGGATAGCACAGTCAAAAGTCTCGCAGGAAAAATGGCACTACCAAAAACAGCAACCAACGAAAATGCTATCGGGAACAACAGTGCCAATGGTAGCAGTCCAATAACACACCGATGACCGCTATTATGGCTAACAAATACCAGCTAAATTCAGTTTTTGCAGGGGGCTATGTCCCCTGCACCCCTCAAAATTTAAATAATCAACTCCATGGGGAGGTGGAACTCAGGGATGGGGAGAAACTTGGGAGAGGGGTACATCTGTGAGGGCACAAGTCAAAAAACATAGAACTTGGGGAGGAAGAGGGACAGAACAGAAAATGTAGGAGTTGGGAGACCAGGAACAGAACCCTGGTCTCCAGCTCTCCACCGCCTAAGCTGCTCACAACCCATCCCTCTCTACCATGAGAGCAGCTTGGAGAGACACCCTGCTGTAACTTACTTCTCTACTCCATCCCTGCTGATGACAGCTACAGGGGTAGTGGTAAAACCCTTGTGCTACACTACCCCTGTAGCTGTTTTACCTTTTGCTCCTTTGACAGCGCGGTTTTCACCAGCACCATTCTAGTTTCACTCTTTTAACCCGGTATGACAATCTGTCATTGCAGAGACAATGATGTCACCAGCATAGGACTGGAAATTTGTCGGATGTCAACAAGCTACCAGAACAGATCAAACCTAATGGACAGTGATCACGTTTTCATGCCAATGTCAGTAGTTACAAGGAATGAAGGAAATTCAGAGAATAGATAAACACAGCATAAACTGACCTGTGTACATACATTTTGTTTTACAATTTTCTGGACATATTTAGATATTTCAGAAGCATTCTATAACTTAAAGAAAGCTGGATAGCTCCCCATCCCAGACTAGAAGTGGGGGAAGTTTTGTTTTGTTATCCAAGTATGTACATGCATCACTAAGAGAGATAAAGAACAGAAATTTGAATAGCAAAACAAATGCAGCATCTCACATGCAATGCCCCCAGATGATGTCTTAAAACAATCCTCTCACTGTGTGGGAAGCAGCCATGGGACTGGTTTCTAGAAATATGCAAATGAGGAAACTATGCAAGTGAAATCCATGTGGGATGTCATCATTAGGTCTCGCATACCAGAGTAAAAAGGGTTGTGGAATTAACAGGGTCAAAGAAAAAATAACATGTTCGAATTCTGAATCTTACAAAATTCAGCTAAACACACACTGAAAATTGAAATTCTAGTTAGAATCAACTTGTTTAGCATAAATTAGGTCTTCCAGAATGATTTATAAAGAAAACAGCAATTTTTTTCTTTAAAGACAATTCCTGATGAATATACCAGTGTTTTCCAAGTATGAAATTATCCCAGTTACTGTGGCTATAAAAAGCCAACTTGGGACAATTCTGGATACCTTTCAGAATATATATATTTTTGCTTTATTGCTGTTTAGAAATACCTCTTCACACAAGTGTTCTTTTCCAAAGGTTCTGTGTAAACTATGGAAATACCTTTGAGCACAAGTGCTCTTACAAACACATGAACACACAAAAATTGCCAGCAGAAGGCCTAGTGATCAATCATGTCTGCTCACGTTGAGGAGTCCTAAGCTGCAACTAAGAGTTCTGCCCCTTAACTGCTACCTCCCCTTCTGCTCATTCCCTTTTTGGCCCTGACCTTAAACTTTACCCTATCTCACCCCCTTCTGAAGCCCTCCACAGTCTCCAGTGAGACCACCTCCCCAGGAAACTCGTTCCACCCTGCAACCACCCTCTCTGTGAAGAAATGTCTCCTGAACTCTGGCCTGAACCTTCCCCCCTCCAGTTTAAGGCAATGTCCCCTGGTGGTTTTACTGCCACTGTGACTGAAGAGACTGTGCCTGCTCACCTTGTTAATGCGCTTCATGTATCGAAGGTCTCAAGTCATGTCCCTTGTTCCCGCCTCTCCTCCAGGGAGCACATATTCAGGGCCTCCAGCCTCTCCTCTTATGTCCTATCCTGCTGACCTTTAACCATCTTAGTTGCCCTCATCTGGACTGTGTCTAGATGGCTAATATCCTTCTTCAGGTAGGGATGCTAGTACTGCACATTATACTCCAGGTGCAGTTGCACCAGCCATCTGAATAGTGGCAATATGACTTCCCTCCACCAGTTACTGATTTCTCTGGCAATACAGCCCAGCATTTTGTTGGCTTTAGCTGCTGTCCTTCTGCAGTCTAAGAAGTGCTTCGGGTCACTAGTGATCATCATCACCCCCGGTCTTTCTCTTCTTCAGATTTGCAGGACCCCTCCCAGGCTGTACTCTGGCCTCAGGTTCTTGACTTCCACGTGCATGACCTTGCACTTCTTTGCATTGAATCTGAGTTGCCGTATTCTGGGCCACCTCTCAAGCGTGGCCAGATCTTCCTTTAGGTCCTGTATCTCTTCTGTTGTATTCACCATCACACAGAGCTTGGTGTCATCTGCAGACAGGCAAATCATGCCTTTTGTGCTATTTCCAAGTCTTTAATAAAGACATTAGACAATACTGGATCAAATACTGAGCCCTGCATGAGCCCGCTGGTGACCTCTCTAAATTCTGAGAGGTCCACCAGCACCACCCTATGAGTCCTATCCTTCAGTCAGTTTGCCACCAATCCAGACAGTTTCTCTCCTACCCCCAGATCCTTTGGTTTTCTGATCAGTCTCCTCTGAGGTACAGAATCAAAGGCCTTGCTGAAGTCCAAGTTTTGGATATTAACTGCTTGGCCCTAGTCCACTGTTTTAGTGACCCAGTCAAAGAACTAGATCAGGTTAGTTTGGCAGGATCTCCTAGCCATAAACCTATGCTGCTGCTGCTGGACCTGGGAACCATTCTCCTCCAGGAACCCTAACAGCCTTTCTTTAAGGATTGTCTCCATAAATTTCCTCAAGACTGAGGTCAGGCTGACTAGTCTGTAGCTGTCTGGGTCATCCTTGGGTCCACTTTTATAGACCAGCATCCCATACACCATTTTCTAGTCCAGTGGTACAACCCTCGATTCTGGAGAACTACTGAAAAGGTCCGCCAGGGAACTTGCATGTTCCACTGCCCGTTCCCTCAGCACCCTGGGATGGATACCACCCAGGCCAGGGGATTTATCAACCTTAGGGGACAATAATCCTTTCTTCACCCTGTCCTCGCTGATTTTTACATTTGTACGCCCCCTCCCCCTCCTTCTCCTCTGTGGCACCAGGTCATTGCTCCCTTTTGTAAAGACAGAGCAGAAGTATTCATTCAATATCTCTTCCTTGATCCCACTGTGTTCCACTCACTTCTCTCCTCCCTTTAGCCATACAATACCATCTTTCTTGTCCCTCTTTTCACTAACGTACTTAAAAGTGTTTTTTTTTTTTGCATTTTTTAATCCCCTCATCTAGCTGCAGTTCCTTCCTGGCTTTGGCCAGCTGGACTGCCTTCCCTGCTTCTTTGGGTTTACATTGCTACTCTTCTCTGTCCTCATTCCTCTGGATCCTGTGGAACATCCTGTAAGTGGTTCTTTTATCCCTGACTGCCTGGGCTATGTCTCTACTAAAGCAACTGGGTGTTTTAGCTTTGGCCTCTTTAGCCTGACACACTCATATGTGGCTGCCGCTATCCCGTCCTTGATGATGGACCACTTCTGATCTACCTCAACCCTTCACTGAGGCTAGTCAGGTGATCCTTTAGCCAATCCCTCATCTTTCTGACATCCATCCTCTTCAAGTTTAGGACCTTGGTCTTACTGTTTGCCTCTCCCTACCCACATCCTACCTGAACCACACCGCACAGTGGTCACTCCCTCCCTCCCCAGCTGCTCCTCAACCTGGATGTCCTGAACATGGGCCACATTTGTCAGTACTAGATCCAGGATTGCTCCCTCCCTGGTGGGTACTGTGACACCTTTGGTCAGGAATCCACTCTGCACTGCATCCAGGATCACCACACTCCTGGCACAGGTAGTGGTAAGGATTTTCCAATCCACACTGGGCAGATTAAAGTCCCCTACAATTACCACCTCACTGTTTCCAGCAGCCACCTTGATTAAAGATCCCAACTCCCTATCCATTTCCTCCTCCTGGTCAGGTGGTCTGTAAACCTCCCTCAGCTTTACTTTCTTCCCCCTAGTGGATTGTATCTGCTCCCACAGCACTTCTGTTTTCCCCTCATCCACCTCCTCTCTCACGCAGGTTATTCCCTTCTATAGATATACTGCTACCCCCCCCCCGCCTACTCCCCTGTCTCTTCTGTACTATGCATACCCATGGAATGAGATATCCAAGTCATGATTTGGTGTAGACCAAGTTTCTGTGACTGCCACAATGTCAACCATCTTCTCCGCCAACATCGCTTGCAAGTCATCCATCTTGTTATCAAGGCTTTGTGCATTCACCATGATTTAGTGCCTTTCTTCCCCCTGGTGTGGTTATCCTGCTTTCTGCTCCCTGTTGCCTTCCTCTGTCATGCCCTGTACCCCCCATTTCTCCCGTAGTTTCTCTGAGTCCCTCTGCATGCTTCCATGTCCTCTAACCTCCCTCCCTCCCACCAACCCCCCCGTCTTTCTGCAAGTTTCTGTCCCCCTCTCCATCCCAGATCCTACTCTCAGTTTAACCTGCTTGGACTGGCAGGGGATGCCTGATGGCCCCTTCCTCTCCGTGACTCTGGGTATAAACACCCAGTCTGCCCCTCCCCCATCAGTTTAAATTAAGGCTCCCAGCTATGTACTCTCCCAGTCTGTCCCTTAGCCCCCTGAAACCTCCTTTACTGAGGTGCAGCCTGTCTGGTGCATACAGAGTTTTGTCACTAGAGGTCCCCTCCCAGTTTCCTATGCAACCACCCTCCAGGCCATTCCCATAGCCAGCAATTAAAATCTTCTATCCTCCTCTTCCTTGCTATACTGACTCTAGTTACCAGTAGCTCTTTAGAGAAAGCTACTGATCTTACCAACCCTCCTACATACCCTTCTCATTGCCTGCTACCTCCTCTCCAGCTAGGTCATTTATTCTTAATTGAATGACTACATGCACCCCCCAACCCCTGCACAAGCTGACCAATCATTGGGCACACCCGTTCTGCCATCATCCCCAGCACACACATCATTTTCTTACCTATGTGTGCATCTCCCATCCCTCCCCAGCATACTCCTTCAATACTGAACAACTCAGGATTACAGCTCTGGCTGCCATCTCCTTTACATTCAGCGTGAATGCTGATGTCCAGGCCTCGAGTCACAGCTTCACATTTCAAAGATGAAATTTAATGTGTTACATCACTTGTTCTACGGACATTTCAATAATTGCCACGCTAAGTTCAATGGCCACGATACAGCAGACTATTTGTTTTATATGCCCCCAAAATCATTAAAGTCAATAATGCGAGAGATTAGCATGAGTCTGCATTGTGTCAGTCGTGGATGCGGGAGGCAGAAGCAGATAAGGCTGGTCCACTTGAATTTCATTTCTACCTGTATCTTGGTATTTATGCTCCTCCCTGAATTTAATTTTTATAAAAAAAATACCCATTCTATGACAGTAATATCAGGTATCATATAACCTGTTAAGTGCCTGCTAACAGGATTCTTCAAACTATTAGCAAGGAGACACAGAAACTCTACCAAAAAGCTGACAGTGTCCCTTTAAGAAAACACCCCTTGTTGTTTTTTTTTCAAACCCTTTGAACAAGAAAACCATCCACAGAAACATAGAAACATAGAATTTGGGGGCAGATAAGGACTGCCTGGTCCACCTAGTCTGCTCATTTCCCTACCTAATGGATAAGCTGCAGATGCTAGTTAACCAACAGCCTACTTCCTCCTACCCCATGCTAGAATTGCCTTATGTCTGTCCCATGCATTCTTGAATTCCTCCACTGTTTTTGACTCCACAACATCCTCAGGAAGGCTGTTCCATGTATCCACAACCCTCTCTGTGAAAAAATACTTCCTCGCATTACCTCTGAGGTGTATCCCCTCTATCTTAAAATTGTGCCCCCTTGTCTTGCACATGAGTTACTTGAAAGTTTCCATTATGTCCCACCTCTCCCTCCTTTCCTTGAGGGTATACATATTTAGCTCTTTTAGTCTCTCTTCGTATGTTTTCTGGTGCAGACCTTGCACCATTTTAGTTGCCCTCCTCTGGACAACCTCCATCCTGTCTATGTCCTTGCAGAGATGGGGTCTCCAGAACTGCACGCAGTACTCCAGATGGGGTATCACAAACTGCCTGTACAGAGAGATAACAACTTCCTGTTTCTACTGGTGATGCCTCTCCCTGTGAATCCCAGTATCCTCCCAGCCCTCCTTACTGCCTTCTCACATTGCTTGCCCAACTTTAGGTCATATGATATGACTACCCCCAGGTCCCTTTCAATTTTTGTTGTTTTTTGTATCTCACCCCCATTGTGTTCTCTTCCCCTGGGTTTTTATTTCCCAGGTGCATTACTTTGCACTTCTTTGCGTTGAATCTAAGCTGCCATACTGTTGACCATTCCTCCAACCTTGTTAAATCTCTTCTTATCCTTTCCACCCCACCTTGTGTATCAACCCTGATGCAGATCTTTGTGTTGTCTCAAAAGAGACATACTTTTCCTCCCAGTCCCCCCGTAATGTCACTTATAAAGACATTAAAGAGAACTGGTCCCAGTACTGAACCCTGCGGTAGCCCCGCTAGTAACCCACCTTTCTTCAGAGTGGATTCATCAATGTCTGTTGTGCCGTTAGTCCCCCGCACCCAACTCTCTCACTCAGCACCCACCACCCCACATCCCCCCAAGCCCTTACTTACATACTGGGGGTCCAATTCCGTAATCCTCTCTGTATCGCAGACCTTTCTTCACTCTTCAAAGCTGGACTGCGAACTAAGGAAATCAGGTATGCTGTTCAATGTCTTTCAATAGGGTTTTGAACTTAATGGCATAACCTGGCCATTTTTGAAAATATTTGCCCCAAATTTTCAACATGCTTTTTTTGGAACCCCACCTCATGAACAGTGGCAGTGAAATTAGGCAAGTCTGTCCCAAAAGGTAATTATGTGGTCACTGCACAAAATCACCTTGGTAGAAGCTGAACATTTTCTCTGCCCTTGTTAATTAAGTGGGGGTCATAAAAAGGCTATGTTGAAAATGTGGCATGAAAATATAAAAAAACAACATAGTTATGAGCCTACCTTGAAATTTGAGAATGCAGGCTTGAAACTTTAGTAATTTTCAATATTTTGACCCCGAATCTTTAACATAGCCATTCTTCAAAGCTCCTCATGAATGTGACAGCTGTCATTTTTCAAATCCTGGTCAAAATGTGTTTTCACATCCCGAAAGGTGATTTTGCAGTACTGCATTAAATCATCATACAAGCAATAGATAAAAATGTTCTCTGTACTTGCTCATGAGGTGGGGTCATAAGGAGGCTATGTTGAAAATCGGGGGCAAAAATATTAACAACCAACAAAGTGTGTTTTCACACTTGTGGTGCAAAATCCCCTTTTGGGCAGGATCTGAAAATGTTTTCCACCCTTATTCATGAGGTGGGCTCATAAGAAGGCTATGTGGGGTCATAAGAAGGCTTTGTTCAAATACTGGTGTAAAAATATGAGAAAACAACAAAGTTATGAGTCTGCATCGCAGTTTTTCAATGCATGCTGGTAATGGGTAATTTTCAATATTTTGACGCCAACTTTTTAACATAGCCATTTTAGGATACCATCTCATGAATCTGACAGCTGTCATTTCTCAAATCCTACCCAAAATGTGTTTTAACACTTGTGGTGCAAAATTATGTTTCAGTCATTGTTTTATAAATGACACCTGCCATGCACAGAAGAAGGAGTGGTCATAAAAAGATAATGTTGAAAATTTGGGGTAAAAATGTAAAAAACAAAATGGTACAAAAGCATTGCCTTACCAGCGGCGAACATTCGGCATAGACAACTACTTGTTTTTTTTTTTGTTTTTTTCATTCACGCCCTGCGTCCACCATCTGCTCGGTCCACGGACTCAGAGATCCTGGCCAC
The DNA here is from genome assembly GCA_016271365.2 of Neoceratodus forsteri. Lineage (NCBI taxonomy): Eukaryota > Metazoa > Chordata > Ceratodontiformes > Ceratodontidae > Neoceratodus > Neoceratodus forsteri. Next base: position 219,548,198 of record CM028138.1, on the reverse strand, counting down.
CCGGATATTGCCGACTCCCCACGGTCATCCTGGCTTGCCCCAGAGAAGCGGGGCCGGCTCCAACCTCCCGGCTTATTGGACCGCGGAACTAGTAACTAGTCGGGGGAACGGCTCCGGAGGCCAATCAGGGCATTCCTGGAGCAGAGCGTCATATAGATGCTGGGCGTGGGCTCTTCTCCCCTGAGGAGGCGGGGACGTGCAATGACACCAGCGTCCGCCCCGCCTCCCCCCCCATGTCGAGCGTCGGCTGCGTGGAACTCCCGGTCTCCACCAGGGGTCCCCAGCGCACCGAGTGCTACCCGCACCCTCCCCCCGGAGTAGGAGAGCTGCCCATCGGACGCTCGATCCTACTCCCCCTGGCAACCCTCCGGCGACCGGATCCGTTCCCGAACCCGGTGCGGTACGTCATAGTAAATCCCACCGCTGCGCCCGGCGGCCAGCCAGACAACTACTTGTTTATTGTTAGGCTTGTTTGCAGGGAGGTCCTGCTGCTATCAAGTTTTACAACTTAGGGGGACTGAAGTAGGTATTCAAATCCCACCACCACCGTTGGCTCACTGTGTCACTCTGAGGAAGCAAACTGCAAGCATTTTTCCATGGCATGTTCCATGAAAACCATTACCTTGTCTTTTTTCATTTTAGCCTTTTGATGACTGGTTGGTGTCCTGTATTGCCATTCATGGTGTAGTCACTGAGTTTGTCTGATCTCCTTATGTTAGTACTCATGCGATGATATGTAGTTTTAGCTGGTCTGTTTATGTGATATGTGGTCTGTTGTGGTTAGTACTCATGTTCACACAGAAACAGAATTTGACAGAACATGAGGACCACTTGGCCCATCCAGTCTACCTATTTTACCCTACCTACACTATTACCACAGACCATGCCTGTTCTACAGCTCTTTCTCTCCCCCTCACACTATGTTTTCCCTTGTGCTTATCCCATGCATTCTTGAACCACACAATTGTTTTTGCCCCCACCACCTTTGTTGGAAGGCTGTTCCTAGAATCCACCACTCTTTCTGTGAAGAAGTACTTCCTCACATCTCTCCTGAATCTACCCCCCTCCAGCTTCATAGCACGTCCCCTTGTTCTTGAGCACCTTTCCTTCTGAAAAATACTCTTCTCCTGTACCCCTGTGAGGTATTTAAAGGTCTCTGTCACATCCTCTTCTCCCTCTCTCTCTTCTGTTCCATGGTGTACAAATTGAGGTCCTTTAGTCTCTCCTCATAGGGCTTTTGATGCATTCCCTCTGTCATTTTAGTTGCCCTCCTCTGGACCACCTCCACTCATGTCCTTCCAGAGATATGGTCTCCAGAACTGGACACATTACTCTAGGTGGGGTCCTACCAGTGATCTTTAGGTCATCTGATAAGATTACTCCCAGGTCTCGTTCCTGCTTGGTGGTTGTCAATACCACTCTATCCATTTTGTACTCTGCCCCTAGGTTTCCATGCCCTAAGTGCATTATTTTGCACTTTTTTGCATTAAAACCCAGCTGCCATACCTGTGACCATTTCTCAGGTCTCTGCTCATCCTTTCCATCACCCCCCCCAACATGTTCACCATGGCACCAAGATGGGAGTAGTAGTGGATGATTTAAGAGGGTGGCAGGGGTTACAAGATGATCTGGCAAAATTGGAGGCCTGGTTGGATACTTGGCAGCTAGAGTTATATGCCAAAAAATGTAAGGTACTATATTTTGGTGCAAAAAACACAAAGAGGAACTACCAGTTAGTGGGGGTTCAACTAGCCAAGACAGAGGAGAGGAGGAGGAGGAGGAGGAGGAGAAGGATCGAGGCTGATCATAACTAGAGCAATGAACAACTCAGCAAGGTGTAGAAAGGCAGCTGCACAGACCAACAGGATGCTGAGTTGTATTGCCAGAGGAATATTCTCCAGGAGCGGAGAAGTTATCCTGCTGCTATGTATGTCACTGATTAGAACGGTGTCAAAAGCCTTACGGAAATCTAGGTAAGCCACATCTGCTGCTCCATCCTGATCTAATTTCTTGGTCACTCTGTCAAAGAAATCTATCAGATTCATTTGACATGACTTCCCCCCATGAATCCATGCCACCTCAATCTTGTAACCTATTGGATTCAAGATACTTCACAAACCTTTCTTTCAGCAGTGTTTCCATTAATTTTCCCACCACCGATGTCAGGCTGACTGGCCTATAATTACCAGCCTCTTCCCTGCTGCCACGTTTGTGAAGTGGGAGTACATCTGCCCTCCTCCAGTCCTTTGGAACCACTCTTGTTTCCAGTGAGCTGTTAAATAGGACTGTGAGAGGTGCACTCAGTACCTCCCTGAGCTCCCTCAATACGCTTCGATGCGCTCTATCTGGCCCCATTGCTTTGTCCACTTTCAGATTAGGAAGTCCCTTCTGGACTCTCTCCTCTGAAAAAGGACTAGTATCCAGCTCTCCCTCCAACAGTCATTATACTGGTATCAGTAGACCAAGTTCAAGAAATGCCTTTCACTAGAGTTCAAAATTTCCATTTCATCAAGGCACTTTGAATGGATAAACTGGTAATTTTTAAACGTGCAACAGGACTGTTCCTCTAGGCTGCAGTGATATCAGAGAAAAAAGAACATATCACAATTACCAGCATCTCCTAGTAACATTGGTAGTGTGTTACCTGAACTAGTTTATCTGACAAGGCAACAGATGTTCTCTGGCTGAGCTCTAACCATCACCAAAGTCATGGCAATTGACAAAGCTCATTGTTAAACCATGGTGAGGTACATAGTTAAGCAGATGGCTGGGAACTGACTGGCACTAGAATGACTTTGGCTGACAGGATGCCTTGGTTATAAGCTAAGTAATAAGAACTAAGTAATAAGTATAAGTCTCCAAGACCCAAGATGGGCAAAATACCTGAAACATCCACTCTGACCTAGAACAGCACAGGGTCAGCATTGCTGTAGGCTCTAAAGTTTATTGCTTCTTGGGTTGAGAGTGGGGGTGGATTGGTTCAAGGAAGCCCTTCACAGTAAAATAAATGGCCTGATGATCTGACCAGATCTACAGGGTCCAGCATAAGATTTTAGCAGCCAGACAATTTAAAGGTGGTGCTTAAGAAAATCAAGTTCTGTTTTGAAACAATAGATATAAAAGTAGCAACTTTTAAGGGTAAAATGGATGTGCTGCAAGTCTTTTTCTGCTGTCACCTTTTATGTACTGTATCTATGAAAATGGCACCCTTCCTTTAAAGACCATAACATTTAGGTTATGAGAAAAGCAAATCTCAAAGTCACGTGAGGAGTCTTTTCCTCGATGGGTTTAAATGGAGACATAGAGCTCAGAGCCATATCACAAGAACACAAAACACTAAGACCTAACTGTCCCTGTCTATGATCCTTCTGTTCAAATAAAACAGCAGGGCCTTTCGCGGGAAGGGAGACACTGTGTGGTCACCCACGACCCCAGGTTCACTGCACAATCCTTCAAAGGGGGTGCTCAAGCAATGAGTAAAGACTGCCCCACTGAGTCTGAGTGCACTGCCTCCATAGTATGTCCTTGTTCTTACTGACTTCACCAGACCAGGCATGCGAGATGACCTTGGACACAAACCTGGGTCTCCTACATGGTACAATAGTATGATGCCCTACCCACTGGCATCACTGGATCAAGACTGAGGAATCACTTTGGTTGTGAGAGGGTCAAAAACAGTCTTTTCTGAAGTCCTGTAGGTTTACCATAAGCTGTCTCAAGCAGCACACTGGCACAATTCTCTTGCCACAGTTACAGTGACCACAGGACTCCAGTTTTACATTTAACTGGTATTCCAAGCACACCAAAATGTGTGGTCAGAAACTAGTTGCTGGTTGCTGGTAATCAGTTGTGAACTGTGCTGTTGTGTTAAGCCTAAGGTGGTAGACCAGATCTTTGTGCGAATATCACAATTAGAATTTGGTATTCCATTTGAAATACCAAATTTAAAACTCAGTGTCTAGCCCTGAATCACAGTTTCAGTCCCTGATTAAAGTTTAATTCACAGGTTTCTTTTCATGTTGGGGCAAAGAATGTTTAATATATTTTGCATCAAGAAACTATAATCTCTGTTTATATCAATGGACCAAATGTTTAACTTCGTTATATGGTCTCAGAAGTTAGTCTCATTGTTTTTTTTTTGTATGATTTTTGTACCTTTTGTCACAAAAGCTACCCTTTCAGCTGTGGCAGCCCTCAGACCCATCACAACCCTTCTCTGGCACTAACCTCCAGACTTCCAATGCCACAGCATAGCTCCTATGCTGTGGTGCTTTCATTGGGGGTTGCACAGCTACCCTCCCTGGTCCTCTTGTGAGGGAAGTGGAGCTGCCCATCAAGATGCCAGGGCCTGGAAGCATCATGCATCATCCTTCACCACTTTGCAGGGTTTTAGCTCAGTTTCTCCTGACCCAAAGAACGCTGGCAGGAAGGGCACCAAGTACACATGCACATGCAATTGTGTGGCTGCACACAGCCCTAGCTGGCATCCTCCCTTCCAAGGATCTCAGACTGCACTACCACATATGGTCACCCCGGTGAAAGGATTGCAGAGGAGCCTGCTGCCTTTCTCCTTCCTGGGTGGAAGACAGCACCCTCTGGGAGAATAAATCCTTCTCCCACTGGACAACCTCCAATGTCCTGAGCTTGAACCCAAACATGGGGTACCAGTCTCCTGAGCACAGCCCTGCTGCTGTGCCAGTGGGTTATCCTGAAGTCTAATTTAAAACTTATTTATTTATTTAATTATTTACAGTAGTTCATGGTTTTCTCAGAAGCTCATTTCCATGTGTGTGCATTTGTGGGGGGCATACAAATAAAAAAATTAAAAAAGAAAGTGGGGGCAGGAAACACACTACATCACAGCAATTACAAATTGGGTATAAAAAATGTGGAAACCTGATTGGCTGAGGAACTCAGAACGCAGTGCTTATATCCCAGCATAAAGCACTTAAAAGATCTGTGATCTTACTGACATGTTTACATTAAGTAGGCACAGCTGTATTAATGCATGTAATTTCACTTCTATTTCACTAAAAGGCAGAATCTGCCATCTACTGGCTAAACAGCAAAATTGCAATGGCTCAGTAGGGCTACTCTTTTTCTTCATTTTTTACCCTTTTTGTAATGTTTGCTTATCTAAATTAAAATATGTTTTAAAATACTTCTTTACTAATCCTCATTCACCCATTTCATAATCATAATAAGGCACTCCAGAGGTGCTGGGATAACATAACTTCTCAGGTGATGGAAGCATTCTGCCTTTGGCCTCATGCTTCAGCCTACCTCAGGCATGCTGTTATCCCAGCACAAAGCACAGCTTGGTATTATTTATTGCTCAAGTATACAATTCAACAAGCAGGTATACAATAAATATGCATTTTAGTGGTGTAGTGTGCTTAGCTGGTCAATAAAAACCAATTAAATAAATAATGTACTGAGGAACCAGCCAGTATGCAACACAGTAACTTGCAGTAAATGACATGTTGGAGCTTTTATAATCTGATCAGATGTTTTTTGCATGGTTCTGCTTTTCTCTAGGGGCTACGTACAGTCATCTGTGACTGTACTTAGCGCAGGGAGGACAGCAGGAATAGTAAACAAAACATAAGAGTGGTGAAGATTTAGGAGAGAAATGAGGAGACACTATTTCATGGAGAGGGCAGCAGCAAAATGGAATGCACTACCAGAATGGGTGGTATCATGTAAATCTGTGAACAGCTTTAAAAGGGCATGGGAAAAGGAACAGGGGAAAGTGAGGGTGGGGGAGGTGGGGCGGCAGTTGGATGACAAAGGGGGATGGGGCAGCAGCAAACTAGGGGTGCTAGCTGCACACTTTAGCAGACTTACAGTAGATAGACTGGGTGGTCTGTTTCTACTGGCACATTCATATGTTTGTAAGAGTTTATATAGCCTCTAACACACACTACTGACTATTGAATCTCCCTCTGCTGCCTACTGCTCTGATGTCAGCTGCAGGAGATTCTGAGATTTGTAGTAACAGAATATGTCAGCCTAGAAGTAAATAAAATTAGTCTGAAACAATCTACTATACTACAGAAACATTAAGTAATCCAAAATGTTTTTGCACATAAAAGTGCACATTGGGAGCATCTCCACACTCCCTTGGTGCGGACTGCTCCCCTTGAAATGAGTTTTAACTTTATATCTTCTTTGACTGCCTCTGTGATTATACTGTACTTTCACTCCCTCCCTACCTAAAGTTTGCCTTACCTTCCTCCAGGAAAGTGTCTTCAGTTCTCATTCTTGGCAAAAAAGTACCGTTAGCCACGTCTCAACACCCTATGTGACTCCAATGTGTCCTTTGCCTCTTTTGTCAGAAACCTTGGTGTCTTCCTTGATCTGGAACCATCTTTTGCTCAACAAAAAAATTAGACTATCTCTATAATCTGTAAATCTGCCAACTACCATCTCTGCAACATTGCCCACCAACTTGTGCTACTACCTCTACTCTCAGTCAGCTGAAACCCTCCTTTATCAACTTAAATCTGACTACTGCAGTTCCCTCTGCATGCTCACTCTGAGTGTTCTGGACATCTTGCTGTATGGTCTCCTAAATCCCTTCTCACTAAGCTCCACATTGTCAAAATGCTACTACACATTTTCCCATCCACTCTCACAGATGGGACCACATTACCACCATCTTCAGATACAGGTACCTGCACTGACTTCTCATCCTCTGGCCTTTTGCCTGGTCCTCATGGCACCTGCTCTACCATTTTGGGGGAAGGCCTTTAACCCAAGAGCCCCATCTGCTCGGCACAGTCCTCCTGCCTCACTTCATCCTCATAGTCTCCCCAACCATTTCCATACTCCAACAAAAAAGCACCTCTTTTTCCCAGCCTTCAACTCCTCTCCTGACCCTCAAGTGTCAACCTAGTATGAGTGCAAATTTGTGAATCACAAATCCCACCCCTACACATTATTTCTAGTACTGCTGTACTTGAGAATTATTACCACCATTTTTCCTTGTTTTTTTCTCTGCCTTATAAAGTGTTTTGTGATGCAGTTTATGAAAGCCACTATATGAAATTAAATAGTTTTATTTTGTATTATTTAGTGTATTTTATTGAATGCTATCCAAACAAGGGTTACAGGAGAATATGAATTTATTTATTTATTGTCCTTATAGGAAATCAAATCACAGGCAGCTACATTCCGGCACAGCACCCTTTTCTCCACTGAAGCAGGAGGGAACAAAGACAACCTCAAGAAGAATCGGTACAAGGACATTCTGCCATGTAAGTAATATATTCTGTGTAACGGGAGGGGCTGGGCAGGGATCAGAGCGAGGGAAACAGTACTGTAACTTCCCGTCTAATAGCTTGATAATGTAAGGCAGACTTAAACCAGCCAGAATAGATCCAAGCCACTATTGACTCATGGTTTCCTTTACAACCAGGGCTCACAATATAACATGAGATTATATAACGTGCATTATTACAGCACTTAGCAGCCAGAGAGAAGCCAGCTCCCCCACTAAGCCCCACCTTATCAGAGCTCACATTATATACAGTGCTGTGAGTGGTAAATTAAGGGATGCCTTTCCTAATGTGAGACATTTGAGAGGTATGACTCCTACTGTACAAATTGGGACAGCACACTCTCCGTATGGGGCAGAGAAGGTTCTCAGTGGTAAGATGAGGGATGTCCCTCCTAATATGTGATACTTGAGAGGTATGAATTCCATACTATCCAATGTGGAACAGCACCTCCTCTACGTGGGACAGCGGTGGTTCTGACTTGGTAAAATGAAGGTGTTCTTCCTAATGTGAGACATCTGAGAGGTATGACTCTTACTGTACAAATTGGGACACCACACTCTCCGTACGGGACAGAGAAGGCTCTGAGTGGTAAAATGAGGGATGTCCCTTCTAATGCATGACACTTGAGAGGTTTGTATCGTATGGTACAGTATGGAAAACATCCTTTCCATGTGGAACAGGGGAAGTTCTAATCAGTATAGTGAGGCACACCACTCCAATGTGTGACACTAGAGAGGCAGGAATCACAATGCATAATGTTGGAATGCACACTCTCCATATGGGACACGGGGTTTTGAGTGGTAAAATGAGGTTCACAGTGATCCCACTGTACAATGTGGGCAAGTATAAGTAGGCGATAAAACATTACATTACAGTATACCATGCTACATTATAGGGTTTACAGAGAGCTACTGATTGTTACAAAAAGTATAGAGGCTATTGAAAAACTATAAAAACAAGCTTCACTTCTCACTTTTTTATGTTGGCTCGCACTTATGCAGTCAACACATTGCAGTAGTAGCAGATTTGGAGGAGCGGTCACTGTAGGCGAATGCAGGGAATGCATCAGTATGTGCGTCCCTCATTCCCCAATGAGGCACCTGCAGGCACTGACACCAGTAACACGTGCTGCAGGCACTGATACCAGCAACACATAACGTGGCCACCAGATCAAAGAAAAGGTCCGCTGCAATGAGACAGGAGCTCGTCATGCAGTGGCACCTTCCGATGTGCCTTTGCTGATGAAGCAAACATGGCGGCAGTGACTGCCACCACTGCCTGCCACAATGCCGAAGTTCAGGGGATGCCCAATTCCCCTGTCAGCATGCCCTAACCCTTTTCATGTGCCAATGGGGAGCCCACTCACCGTTGGCATAATGCTTCATATTTGTTGTGTGCAGAGGTTGCTTGAGCTCCCCCTCATGCCTTTACTGGTATGTACTGGTGAGGGCACCTAATCCCCATCGGCTAGGCCCCCCTAAGACTCAGGTGGCATGCTGGGATCCCACACCAGCATGCCAAATGTCCCTGTAAAACAAAAACTGTCCTGCAATGTTTGTTTTTAACCTGTAAAAGAAGAAAACAGTTCCTGCAGTCCCCATGGTATGTGCCGGCAGGGCACCCAATCCCCATCGGTTAGCCCCCAAACAATCAGGTGGCATGCTGGAAGCCCACCCCAGGGTGCCAAATGCCCTGTAAAAAAGTCTTGCAAAGTCGTTTTTAAACCTGTAAAAGAAGAAAACGCATCCCTCATGTCAGTCCTGCTCCCTCCCCAACTCGAGCCCACCCTCTGCACACCCTGCCTCCCTACTCCCCCCTTCACCCCAAACTTACCTCCGGTGGACCAGGAACTCGTCTGCACTCTTCAAAGCCGACCACGAACTGAAGAAATGCCGATAAACTGTATAATGACATAAATAGGGTTTTTTTTCAACTTTGGTGCATATCTCGGGCATTTTTAAGAATTTCGGCACCAAATTTTCAACATGGGGTTATTGGGGCCCCTTCTCATGAATTCAGGTGTTATTCATTCCTGAAAGGTGATTTTGTGGTCACTGAACGGAATCACCTTTCAGGACCGATTAACAAAATTACAGTGCTACTGTTCGTGAGATGGGCTCTCAAAAAACCTATGTTGCATGGCTGATCCACCAGCACAGTGGTTGGATTTCCATTTGCAGCACCAATGACCCAGGTTTGGGAATGGACCCTGGACATTGGACGGCCGGCCGGGGAGAAGGATCGAGCATCCTATGGACGGTTCTCCTTCTCCAGGGGATGGATGGGGTACTGTCCAGGCATGCTGAGGACTCCTGGAGGAGGCCAGGATACATTCATGCTGCCAACGCTCTCTTACTGGGAGGCGGGGTGGACACTGGCATCATTGCACATTCCCGCCTTCAAAGGGAGAAACACAGGAAAATGAGCAGGTGGGGTGGGATCCACCATCTAGGTAAAGCCCTCCTCAGGGCCTCGATTAGCCGCCACCGCTGCTGTCCCCCAACCAGTTAACTGTCCCGCGGCATGGATAGGGGACCGCTGCCACAGCCCCAACCTCCGGGGGGTAAGCCAGGTTAACTGGGGGACACAGGCAGCAATAGTTGGCAGTGGAGGCCCCAGGAACCATCACCAGGTCTGAAGATCGATGGTGGACCTGCCGGAAAAATAGTAAATAAAAAAAAACAAGCCTATGTTGCAAATTTGGTGATAAAAATCCAAAAAATGACTTTTACAAGCATGCGTTGCGCAGTTTCCATGCATGCTCATAACTTCGTGAATTTGTAATATTTGCACTCCAGATTTTAAACATTGGCATTTTTCCATACCTCCTTATCAACAGTACAGCTGTCATTATGTTGCTTGCATGCATGTGCAAGAAACATAGTGCCATCATCCGAGTTTTCGGAGGTGTGTCAGCCCGTCTTCCAATGCAGTCAGTGTGTTTGCAGGCACAGCCCCAGTTCCCCAATGAGTGCTGCAGCTGTCTATGACAGCTCAAAATGCAGTGGCATACAGTTGAAAGGGAGAGCTCCGCTTCAGTGAGCAGAGCTCTCCCCCACACACACACACACACACACACACGCTAGGCACATTTGGATGCTGATGCCTCCCCCGATGCACACACTGTATGGCCGACGGGGTGCCTAATCCCCCATCGGCTCCCGCCCCCAACAGTTGTCCAGGTGCTACGCTGGGAACCCACCCCAGTGTAGCAAAGTGTTATAGCTGACGGGGTACCTAATCCCCCATCAGCTCCAAGGCTGCACGCCCTCCAAAGTTTTTCGCAAGCACGCTGGGAGCCCACCCCAGCGTGGCAAATCTTGTTTTGGCAGATGGGGTGCCTAATCCCCTTTGCTCCATCGCCCCTCTAGACAGCTTTTTCTGCTGCCACGCCTGGGAGCCCACCCCAGCATGGCAAATGTCCCGCATCGCCTTCTTAAAAAAAAAACTGTGAATAAAAAAGGTCCCTCGTAGTCTCCCTGTCCCTCCCACAACCCGCATCCACCCACTGCGCACCCTGCCTCCCCACACCCCCCTCACCCCATACTTACCTCCGGAGCGTGGCGCAATGATCATTGGTGGATCGGGAATACGTCTGCACACTTCAAAGCCGACCGCGAACTGAGGAAATGCCGGTAAGCTGTATAATGGGATAGATAGGGTTTTTTCAACTTTGTTGCATATCTCAGGCACTTTTGGGAATTTTGGCCCCAAATTTTCAACATGGGGTTTTTGGGACCCCTCCTCGTGAATTCTTGCACTGTCATGGCGTTAATCGGGCCTGAAGGGTGATTTCGCAGTCACTGCGCGAAATCACCTTTTGGGACGATTAATGAAACAACACTGCCAGTGTTCATAAGGAGGGCTCTCAAAAAGCCTATGTTGAAAATTTGGTGAAAAAATTCTAAAATGACTGTTTTAAGAGCGGCATTGCACAGTTCCCACGCACGCCGAAGTTCGCGAATTTTCAATATTTTCACTCCAGATTTTCAGCATTGCCATTTTACCACACCTCCTTATGAGCAGTACAGCTGTCATTTTTCACATCCTGCCCAAAACGTGTTTCCGCCCATGTAGCGCACAATGGCGTAGTTGGTGTGCGAACTCAATGTATGGGACACATTAAGAAAATCACAGTGACACTGTTCATGAGCAGAGGTCTTAAAATAACTATGTTGAAAGATTGGTGAAAAAATTCCTAAAAATGACTTTTACGAGTGTGCGTTGCGCAGTTCCTATGCACGCTCGTAAGTTTGCAAATTTTCAATATTTTCACTCCAGATTTTCAACATTGCCATTTTACCACACCTCCTTATGAGCAGTACAGCTGTCATTTTTCACATCCTGCCCAAAACGTGTTTCCGCCCATGTAGCGCACAATGGCGTAGTCGGTGTGTGACAGCAGCGGCTCTAGCCACAAATGGTTACCAGGGCACAGCTGGGGCACAGAAAATTGCAGCCAGGGCACTGATATATTGTTACAATGGGGGCAGCTCTGCAGCATATGGGGCACCAACTGGGGCACAGCATTTTTTTACCGGGGCACGTGCCCTGGCGGGCCCTGGTGTAGAGCCGCCACTGGTGTGTGAACTCAATGTATGGGACACATTAAGAAAATCACAGTGACACTGTTCATGAGCAGAGGTCTTAAAATGGCTATGTTGAAAATTTGGTGAAAAATTTCTAAAATGAATGTTTTGGCTGAGTGTGTGTTAAGTAGTTCCTACGCACGCTCGTAAGTTCGCGAATTTTCAATATTTGCACTCCAATGACTTCCAAATACCTAAACAGCACATAGAAGCAAGCAACATTTGGCATTGACAAATGCTTGTTTTACATATCCTGGCCAAAATGTGTTTTCGTACTTCCAGTGCAGAATAGCGCGGTCACTGTGCAAAATCAGTTTTCCGGACACTTTGACAAAATGACAGTGACACTCTTCATGAGCAGAGGTCCTAAAATGCATATGTTGAAAATTTGGTGATGAAAGTCCATAAAATGACTGTGTTACAAGCATGCATTGCACAGTTTCCACTCACCCTTGTAACTTTGCAAATGTGCAATATTTTCAAGCCTGCCATTTTTTCACACCTCCTTATGAACAGTACAGCTGTCATTTTTCACATCCTGCCTAAAATGTGCTTTCGCACCTGTGGCGCAGAATGGCTGGTCGCTGCGGGAAATCAACATTTGGAACACATTAACAAAATCACAGTGCCTATGTTCATGAGGGGAGGTCCCAAAATGCCTATGTTGAAAATGTGTCTCTTCAAGGTGGGGGTGAGGTTGGCCTCAGTTCAATACTTCACTGCCATTCCTATTATGCATCTCTAACTCCTGCACTACCAATGCTAATGCCAGTGAGACAACATTCAGCATTGACAAAGGCTTGTTTTATACTGATACAAGTTTTAAAGACATGTTCAATTTCTTTGTAAGATTTCATCACCTTTTTAGAAAAAAACACTAATTGCAGTAGTCACTGAATGTCAACCACATATAAACCAGTGTTTGCCAATGACTGACATGATGCTGATATTTAGCTATACAGTGAGAATAATACTTTTCTAAATAACAATCAGGTATATTTTAAAGCATTACATGTGATTCTGCTTGTAAATCTGTATGTAGCTGTACTCTTGACTCTCCCACAAGGCAAGTGGCTTCATCCTGGCATCTGAGACTTGTAACTTTCAGGCAAAGGTGCCTTGATTCCGTAGAAATATTACGTGGTGCAGATCCTCCTTCTGGGAATGTCCCTTGTAGCACAATAAGTGTACTTAGGAAGTTAAACAGTGGAAACATACAGTATTCCTAGTCCAAGCAGGCAAACTGTGCCCCAAAATACAAAGATAGTGCACATTAAGGCAATAGTTCATATAACAGCACCCCCGCCCTGAGTAGGAATATGTTTATTTTTCAAGCAGAAATGTCTTACAATCTGACAACACATACAAAAAATTAAAATAATGTAACCCAGGCATCTTGTACCAACTAGCTACTACACCGGCCTTGTGTGTACAGTCAAGGTTGAGGGGACTGGACTCTGTTCGAGATGATCTGGGAGTTTGTTTCCAAATGATTTCACGATAAGCACAGTGCCTCCACCTCGAGTAAGGTTTTGTGGGCCAGTTGGTAATTTGGGTACAACCCCCTGGGATGCTGTACCTACCCACCTCCCTTCCCAGACACCCCACACACAGAGATACACTTTACTCTGCAATTCAATACCAACCATGTAATTATAGAAGATCTCTAATAATATGCTCACAGACGCAATTTGAAGAAAAAAGAATAAACACAGTTGTATTTACAATAGGGGTAGGAATAGAAAGGGAATACCTAGAACATGGATGTACACAGGATTATGCATTCCATTACATAGCAAATGAAAGCAACGCACGAATATACCCAATAGGCATTGAACATACACATTAAACAGTGAGCAGTGAACAACAGTGCCCAACCTCCCACCAAAATGCAACCAGAGAACAGAGACCCCCTCTCATCTGGCACCAAACCCTCTAGTCCTACGTTGAGATATCCCAGACTAGTGCAGGCTTTTTGTTGCCATGGGTTGGCCAGCATTGGTGCACTTAAAAATTACAGATAATAAACTTTAACTGTAGCTCTGAACTTTAAATGTAGTGGGCTATAACAATTTTTAAACAGTTTCCCTGGACTTCCAGTGACATCATGGAGCTGACAGCAGGTAGTTGAGGAGAGCTCCCATCCCTAGGGGTCTTAAAAATAGCCTATCTTTAAAATTCACGCTTAAAATAAGGAAAATGGCAAGTATTGGCCTGCAAAAGACTGGTGAAGCAGAACAAAAATGAAGACAAGCTCTGGAAGGCAGGATGTGGCCAGATTAAAAACTCAAAAGAGAGAGACAGCAGTCAGAGCCCTTCCCCCGTGAGTAAGGCGGATACAGAGGAGGAACAGGAGCGTCTCTCACGCTCAAGGTTTGAGCAATTATTGAAAGAAATTAAGGAGATGCAAGCTAAAAACAGGGCATAATTGCGACAACTGACTCAAAAGCTGACTGGTCTGGAAAAAAGAGTGGAGGATGTAGAGAACAGGGTGTCTGCGACTGAGGATGGGGCAACACAAACATGCCTCATATTGCAAGCCCTGATCAATCACACAGAGAAGCTGCAAGAAAAATGTACTGATTTAGAAAGTCATTCAAGGAGAGAAAATATCCAGCTATATGGGTTACCTGAGGGTTCAGAGACTGGCCGTATGACAGAGTTTATGGCAGATTTGCTCGCAGTTGTCCTTCAGCTTCCCCCTGGCTACCAACTGGTGATAGAACAATCCCATAGAGCACTCCAACCAAGGCCACCTTCCTCTAGTTCAAGACCTCATTCCATAATAAGGAAATTTAACAGCTGTAAGGTGAAGAAAGAGGTCATGGCAAAAGCATATAAGCAAAAAGAAGTATTATACCTCTCAGACCGGCTCTTCTTCGATCATAATTTTCCTCCCAAAATACAAAAGCAGAGGCTGAAATATGTGGAACTTTTGAAAGAACTCAGAGCACAAGGCATCTGCTTCTGTGCTCCGTACCCTGAGCACCTCAGGGTTTTCTGGTCGGAGGGCGTGAAGGTCTATGATACCCCCGAGGAAGCCAGAAAGGCCTTGGTGGAAAGGGGCCTGATGGAGGCCCAAGAATCTGCTTCCCAGAACTCGAATTCCCAGCAGGACCTGGAGGACCTCACTGATTGGTCGGTTGCACTGAGCAGGAAGAAGAGAGGACATGGAGCATTTGCGACATCACTGGCTCCTCTACAGGCAATCCGAGCGATCCTGCAGAAAGTTCACGAAGACATGAGGAATCAGGACAAAGATTGTCTGGGCCGAGACTACTGGTAACTTTCCTTTTCTCTTACTTGGGTCAGTCGGAGGCCTTACTGAGATGTTGGGTACCTCTCATTTCAAAATCTTAGAGGTACTTAGCTGCTTGCTTGTGAACTTGATGGAGACACACCCTTAAATTTGTAAACACAAGCAGAGCTAAAGCTTTCTGGGGTAGAAGAGCCCTAATATAGGTTGGGAGTTGTAAAGCCATTTGGTTCTCATGGTGTCTCTGTACGAAGGCAGTAGTTTACACAATATTTTAAAATTTAAGTTGGACAATTAAAGGGGACTGGACTTTATACACTGAGGCTGGAATAATGATAATCTGGTCTTGTTTGTTCGTTGACCAACATCAGCATCTAAGGCTAACTTGGGACAATCATTCTGGACTATTAATTGTTATAGATCAATGCAATTTTTGGTTTTTATGATCAGAGGATGGTTATATAACAGATTAAAAGCACAAAAAAATATTATTACCCTGACATTAAAAGGGTCCCAGGGGTGTGTGTGTGTGTAGTGAGAATCTCAGGCTTTTATTGAGTTCTGCTTCATCTCATGCTCACAACATGCACAGAAAAGCGACCCTTGAGGTTCATTGATGTCAAGAGCCTAAAGACATCACCTAGGGCTCTGGATGAGAGCCACTTTTAAGTGGCAGGGCAGGGTTTTTTTCTTCATCTCCTCATTCTGGATTTTCTCTCTCCATATGGGGAGGGGACCAGATACATAGAGATCCCCTTTTTTGTTTGGGGATCTCCACAACTGGAAGTCAGAATGTCATGTTACAAGTATTTAAAGTTGATATTTGTTGTTATCTGTTCTCAACTGTTTTGTGTTATTTTTAAGGGAGAAAGCTGTATTAGTGTGCAATGTTTTGGCTGAGTATTTGGAAGGGGAGGAATCTTGAATACATGAAAACCAGTACAGCTAGTTAACTCTGGCTTAAACTTTAATAACCATTATGGATAAAACAGATATCACAGTTTTGTCTTATAATGTTAATGGTCTTGCCCATCTGATTAAAAGAAGTAGGGTTATGTCTCACCTACGTGAATCAGATGCAGCTTTCATAATGCTACAAGAAATGCATATGAATAGGGAAGAACATAAAAAAATTATTAAAATTTGGGTATCGGGAAGTGGTGTCCTCCTCATACAGGAAGGGATGTAGGAGAGGAGCAGTGGTTCTGATCCCTACCAGGACTCATTTTGATCTAAAAGACACCATTGTAGATAAGGAGGGTAGGTTTGCAGGTATTAAAGGCACATTTAATGGTTGACCTGTCTTGCTGGTGTTCATTTATGCTCCCCCAGGGATGGAATTTCACTTCTTTCAGGAGTTTTTGTTTAAAATAGTAGGATGGGCAGAGGGTCACAATCATTCGGGGGGATCCTAATTTAAGACTTAATCCCAATTTAGACTCATCTTCACAGATAACAATGAAAGAAAATGGGGTTGCTAAAAAAGTGGTGAAACTACTTGGAGAAGTGGATTTAGTGGATGTGTGGCACCAAATGAAAAAGGGTTCCAGACAATACACCTTCTTCCCACACCCACACTTAAACATACTCTAAGCTAGGCTATTTTTTAACACCCAGAGGATCAATGGGCATATGCCGATCATCCTGGTTAGGAGACATGACTTTATCAGACCACTCTCCCATGTTTTTAAAGCTTAATTTAGGTCCCATCAAACGCTCCACTTTCTGGAGGTTAAATGTTTCTCTCCCCTCCAGAGTGAAGATACATAGAAACATAGACAGTGTCAGCAGATAAGAGCATATGGCCCACCCAGTCTGCCCATTTCAGCTTGTAAGTTCAGTTTATGTTTTCCTAGAAGTCTGTTGCCCCTTACCCCTGACCTCCAGAATTCCTTTATGTCTATCCCATGCATTCTTAAATCGCGTGATTGTTTAAGCCTCCACCACTTCCTCTGGCAGGGTGTTCCACTTGTCCACCACCCGTTCTGTGAAGAAATTCTTCCTCACGTTTCCTCTAAATCGTCCTCCCTCCAACTTCATCCCATGCCCTCTAGTCCTGGAACATCTTTTTCGCTTAAAAGTAGTGTATTCCTGTACCCTGTTCCTCCCTGTAAGATACTTGTATGTCTCTATTATATCCCCTCTCTCCCTCCTCTCCTCCAGGGAGATATGTAGAAAATAATTAAGAAAACTATAGAGCAGACAATCCAGGACAATGAACACTCAGACATCTCCCCAGGGATCCTGTGGGATACTATTAAAGCAATTAAACTGGGAAGGTTTATTGAAATCTCCTCCAGGCTTAAGAAACAAAGGGAGTCATGTAAAAAAGTCCTGCAGGAACTGATTGGGGAATTAGAATTAAAACAACAACAGAAATTAGACAGGGACAAGGGCAAGCAACTAGCAAAGTTGAAAGCTGAATTTATTGCACTCACGGATTATCAGGTAGAGCAATGGCCACTTTATCTCAGACAGAGATTTTATGAGGGGGGGCCTAGGGCTTTCAAGCTTTTGACCAGCAGATTACGTCAACATAAAGCCAGCATCCCCAAAACTAGAGACCCTGCTACCCAAAAATGGCAACATACAATTGAAGGAATAGCAAATGCCTTTAAGTCTTACTATGAAAAGTTATATAGTGAGGGTATTTCTCCCACTAAAGAGGAAATCCAGAACTTTTTAGCTCCATTACAATTCCTCGGGTTGTCGTAGAAACAAAAGGGGCCCTTTGTAACCCCTTTTACAATAGGGGAAATAAATGAAGAAACTAAAAGGTTAAAATCTGGAAAATGTCCGGGTACGGATGGGCTCCCGGGTGAATTTTTTAAACAGATCAGGGAGGAGGTCACCCCTTTATTATGTCAGGCATACAGCCATGTACGTTTTGAGAAGGGAGCTATGCCCCCCTCCTGGGCACAGGCAATTATTTCAGTCCTTCCGAAGCCAGCCAGGGACCTTACTAACTGCTCATCCTACTGTCCAATTTTGATTTTAAACACAGACTATAAGATTCAGGCAGACCTTATTGCTAGAAGGGTGGAGCAGATTCTCCCAGGACTTATTCATCTGGATATAAACTAGATTTGTCCCGGGAAGACAGACTCTGGATAACATAAGAAGATCAGTAAACATTATAGAGCATTTACAGAAAACATCTCTGCCAGCATACATAATGAGTCTGGACGCTGAAAAGGCATTTGATCAAATTTCCTGGTCATTTGTGCAGGGTACCCTGTCCAGCTTCGGATTCTCTGCCTTGTTCAGCCAGATTATAGCTAAAATGTATACAAACCCAATGGCATATGTGAGGAGCAATGGTTTTATCTCACAGGCTTTTAAGCTTGCTAGAGGGACAAGGCAGGGCTGTCCCCTGTCTCCTCTCCTCTTGGCTCTTTATATTGAGCCACTAGATCAAGGGTATAAGGCAGAACTTAAAAATAAAGGGGGTGATACAGGGCAATAAATGTCACAAAATAGCCCTGTAAGTGGACGATGTCCTTTTATATTTGACCAACCCAGAAACCTACTTGGTTGAAGTCTTTAAACAAACAGAAGTATTTTCAAGACTTTCAAGCTACAAATTAAATTGTCCAAAGGCAGAAGTGCTGGCATTGGTCTCTCAAATCCCTACAGAAATACTAGCAAGGTACCCAATGAAGTGGAACTGTGATAATATTAAATATCTTGGTGTGAGGATTGGTAAGAGCCTGGTAGACTTATTTAAGGATAATCCTCCCCCCCCATTGCTGTGGCAGATATGGATTGATTTGCAGAGGTGGAATCTATTGCCCCTGCCATTCTACTCCAGGCTTCAAACACTTAAAACAAATGTATTGCCATGGCTCCTTTACTTAGTTCAGGCTGTCCCCTGCCTGATTCCACAAAAAGAGATGACAGATTGGCAGACAGGAGTGATAGCATTTCTATGGGCATATGCAAGCCCCAGAATTTCAAAACAAACGTTATTCCTCCCTAAGCATGGGGGGATGTCCTAATATACAAGATTATTGGCTGGCAGCACAAATGTAAGTGGCCCTTTTGTGGGCACACCCTAAATATAAGACCCAGTGGAAACAAATGGAACTCACACAAACGAGTTCAAAACCATTGCAGGCTATTTTATTGAATGCCCCCTCCCAGATAGATCTAGATCATTTTCTTTTACATCAGTATGTACCATAGTAAGGGGTTGGATCATGGCACTAGAAGGGGCCCAACAGCCAAAAATATGTGGCAATTTAGATGGTGGTGTCTAAATGAAAATTGTTTGCCAGCTGCTCAACACTCTTGGTTTTGGAGGCAAATGGGGGGGGGGGCTGTGTGCTTCCTGGCAACTGGTTTGGGGGAATGATGTTTTCCCATTTGAGGTAGCTAGAACTAAAGTTTTGTGGGCTCCCACAGATTGCCTGTATTACCAAATTAGAGATTACATACATGGTAAATTGCACCAGGCAGTGGGCTGGAAGGATAGTAGACCCTTTCCGTCAGCTTTCCGAATTATATAGGGGAACACACGGGAAGGGAGACATTACTATGTTATACTGGAATTTAATCAGTAGTAGCCCCACACCTGAAGCGGCCTGTAAAGCCCTTCAAAATGAATTTAATCTGCTGCAACATCAGCTTATAAACCAGAAACTGCTCTTAAATGCAAAAAAAAAAACAAAGCAATGTTCCTCTCGCCCCTTCAAAATGCAATAAATCCTGCAATTGCTGGGACACTCCCGCAGATCACTACCATTCTAGGTGAGCGGTTGGACTATGTACCAAAGTTCAAGTACCTGGGGGTCTGGTTAGACCATAGACTTACTTTCACAAATCACGTAGAAGAACTGGCAAATAAACTTAGACAAAGACTTGGTCTGTTCTTTAGAATTAATAATCTCCTCACAAGAGATGCTAAACTGAAATTGGTTCAAACTACCTTTCTTTCCCTATTAGATTACATAGACTTTCTATATAGTCAGGGACCTGCAGGTACCCTAGCCAAACTTGATATGCTTTATCACAGAGCCATAAGATTTATCACGGGTCTTCCATACTCAACCCACCACTGTGCATTGTACACGGCAGTGGGATGGTCATCCCTTGCTTACAGATGGCAAAAAAATGCAGAGGTTTGGACCTACAAAGCTATCTCAAATAAACTGCCCCAGTATATCTCTGTCTGTTTACCTTTGTGCACTCTGGGGAAGTATGCCCTGAGAAGCACCTCATATAGCTACCTTTATGTTTACAAAGCAAAATCTCGCATTGGCAGAGCAGCCATCAGCTTTGTGCTCCCTCAACTGTGGAACAAGCTGCAAAAAACTTTGAAATTAACTCACCCCATCAGCCTAGCAGCTTTTAAATCTCTATATCTACATCATAGTAAGGAGTCCTGTGCCTGTCTACCCTAAATAGTAACTCATATAAGTCCAAGCACACTTTAATTACTACTGTTAAAATACTGATCACATCTATAATCAACTCTTCCCTCTCCCCTTTTTCTACCCTCATATTTGTCCCTTCCACATTCCTTTGACCCTGGTTCCAGCTCTAAATTCTCCATACTGTATCACTATACATCTTTTTATACTAGGTTGTATTTGAGTTCAGTGCACCTGGTATGTATATTTCTTTACTTTTATGAAAAATTGTGTCCTACCCAAAACTAGCTGTATCTTCTGTTCCAAACATATACTACTGTCAATGCTACCTGCTGATACTTTGTATATACTGTATTGTTGTATCTCACTTTATTTGTATTACTATTTTCTTGTGTGTTGTATCCCATATATATTGTCCCGTATTCCTTGTTAACAAACCCAGGTCCACCTCGAAAATGAACTTGCTCAACGGTGATCGTCTGGTTAAATAAAGACTTTGATTAATTGATTGACAAGGCCCATAATATACAAATTATACATAAGAAGTGGGAACAGGAGTTAGATGTGGGACTGAATAATTTGTCTTGGACAAAGGTGATTAGAAACTGTTGGAAAACCACGTCGTCACAATAGTGGTGGGAGTATGCCTGGAAGGTTAGAATGAGATATTTTTATACACCTAATAAATTAGTAAAGCTGGGCACACTGTCAAGGCAGCCTGCTGGAGACACTGTGACACCCTGGATGCTGGCCAGGCATAGAGATTATGGCACTGCCCAATAATTAAGAGTTTCTGGGATCAGATATGACAGCATCTTGCGCAATTATTTGGAATAACTACAGAGGTGGGCCCTGAGCACTTAATACTAGGGCTATACCCAATAGAAATCAAGTGAAAAGAGAGTCAATATTTATGGGCAGTTCTTACTATAGAAACCTTGAAGGCAATTACCAAAAGATGATCCTGCAGACACCTCCAATGATAATGGACTGGTTAGAGGTTATAGTCCAAATTTACAACATGGAATGAACAACCTTTGCAGTGAACCACAGGAAGGAAGTGTTTATAAACAGATGGACTAGATGGGAATTATATAAGGATAAGATAAACTGATTTATTTTTTTGTTCTCCTCCGCCCCCCACCCTCATCTCACAGTACATCCTAACAGATACGTTTAAAATAATATGTATTTCTATTTGCACGGTATTTGTTTTTTTGTTTTGTTATCTCCCTATTCTTATGACTTTGTTCTTGGTTTTTGTCTCAATCTTTTTGTCTTTTCTTGTTTATATGTCATGTTGAATTTCATATGATGCCACATCAGTTGAAGGTTTTCATGGAGGCTAAAATTTAAATCTTTAATGAGTTTAAGTGACTATCTAACTGGATGCGTGTATTGTAAAAATCTTGTAATGGTTTGTAACAATGAATAATTGCCTTAAAACAAATGTTTAAATTAACGAGTATAAAAAAATAAACAGTTTCCCCAAGTCTTTTGCAGTACAGCCCTGTCTACTCACGGTTTAGTGAAAAGTTTAGGTGATGCAAACAACTGGAGCTGGGGGTGTGCTGAGGCTAGTTTTCATCTGCACTGTGCTGGTATCGGGGTAGCTGATGGTGTACCACAACAGCAGGATGCAGGTAGCAGCAGTGCAGGTTAAAAGGATAAAAAATGTTGGTCTTCGCCTGTCTGGCCTTTCCAAACTTTGCCCCAGTGGACCTTTCTATGCGGTGTTCACCTCACATGCCTCCCGACATCTTCCTCTCTGGTGGTCTCCTGGTTGGTCAGGGGTGGGGGAATGAGAGTTTCTTCTGTCCCCCAGCTTCAATAGGAAACTTCAATCACCCTACTAACTAGTAGTGGATGCCAAAGGGTGGAAAACGCTGGGTGATTCCCATAGGAACAGTCTCTATCTTTCTTTTGTCAGTTTGCAGCCTGGACACCTTTGCAAGCAGGCAGGACATTTCTGGTGGTGATCCTCAGTAGCCAAGGGACACTTAGGTAGGGTGCTCCCCTCAGGAACAGACAGTTTCTTATAATGTGTCAGTCAGGATCTGCTGAGATTCACTCCATAGACATGCTTTGCTGTTAAGCCAGTCAAAAAAAGTAAAGCAGAGAGTATTTGTCTTCAAGGTTGATCAAATCTCTTTTGACAGATGAGGCACTCCTCTGCTCTGGAGACACAGTTTGGAGCCCCTGTGACTGTCTTGAGGGCTCCCAACCAACTGCCCACAGAACCCTTCTTCAGTCTCAAGGGCTCGTGGATGGCAGCCTCAATCTGTAACAGTCTTTTGACTTTCTTTGCCAAATGGCAGCCTCTGATTGGTTAATATGGCTGTCCATCATGTAACATGACACCTGATTGGTCCTCATTTGGGCGCCAAGCACACTGAATCATCCCTCTCCCAGAAGACATCCCTCAGTCCTCCAAAGGCTTCTGCAAAAGCTGATTGGCTGGCAGCAGGGTCATAGGGTCCAAAAATGGCTGCTGTGATAAATATTCTAATGCAGTCCCATCTTTAAGTTTAAATTGCAGCTTCACATATTGTTTTATTTTTTTAACTTCCCCCATGGCTAGATGGCCCATACTGTACCCTACAATCCAGTGGTGGGCTTGTGGAGGAAGGGGCTGGCATTCAGTTATCACATGTTCCATTATAGAGACCCCCAGGCAGCTAGCAGATCAGCACATTTGTGGTACAGGGAACTACATTTCCCAGCAGCCTCAGCTGCTGGCTCATTTGCATGCACATAACAGTGATTTATAAAATGATTACTGGAGCCCTTTTGGTCCCTCTCTTGTGTCTCCAGACCCTGATTAGCTGATTCAGGGTCTGGGAGCATAGGGAAAACCTTCATTTTGCTGCAATAGTGGCTTTAAAACTGTAGCACACTACCGCGAATGTGTGAACCCACCAGCTCACACGTTGATGGTGTGGCTGCATGGTGGTTTGTGTCTTTGCTCCTCCGGCCCTGATTTTGCATCCAACAATTATAAAGGACTTAAAATCAACTCTATAATCAGTAGTTGAATGCAATGACAACCCAGGAACCTCCCCAAAAATATTGTGGGACACAGCCAAAACAGTCCTACAGGGGAAGTTAATCTCTATAGCAGTTTATAGGAAAAGAGAGAGGCAAAAAAATGGGTCTAACACACTTCAGGAACTGGACTCTAAACAGAAGCACAAATGGGTAAGCAGGGTGATGCTGAGATAAAACAATTAAAGCTTAAAATCCTAGACCTACAGAATGTGGAGATAGAAAAAGCTCTCCAGTACTTGAAACAGAAACATTACGAAGGGGGAGCCAAAGCCACCAATTTTTTAGCATGTCAACTTAAACAACAAGCTGCCAAAGTGGCTATCACAAAAATTCAACACCTGGGTACGGGACAGATGATCCACAGGAGTGAACAAATCTCAGATGCATTTGTCTCTTATTACCAGTCCCTATATAGTCCACACCAGGAAACTACACTACTGGCCAAGCGCAACCATCTCGAAGCTTTAAACCTACTCAAACTAACACCCAAACATGGATTGCCCATATAACCCATGCAGAAATACTAACAATGATCAATGATTCAAATGTATGCAGATGGCACAGTGCTGTATACCTCCGGACCCACTCCCGCTGAAGTTGCGATCAGTCTCCAGCAGGACTTCAATGATGTTCAGCCTGGTTTTGCTCAAATCAGCTTTTTCTCAGTGCTAAGAAAACCGTCTCGATGACCTTCGGCACAAAGCAGAGGCTTTCTCAGTTTCCCACCACACCCACTTTCCACACCCTGAACGGGATTCCTCTGGAGGTCTGCACCTCCTTCAGATACCTTGGGGTCTGGCTGGACCAGCACCTTGATTTTTCTGCACATATTGATGCTCTCCTCAAAAAGCTGCATCCCAGGCTGGGTGCCCTATACTGTAACCGAGGTTGCATCCCGCTGCTGGCTCGCCATGCAATTGTGCAGAAAATAATCTTCCCTATTTTGGACTATGGTGATGTTGTCTACAGTGCCACTCCGGAGTCCACCCTAGCCAGACTGGACCCACTTTTCCACTGCTTCAGTCATTTCACCCTTGATTGTCCTCCTTCTACTCATCACTGTGTCCTCTACCAGACCCTTGACCTACCCTCACTCCATGACCAGCGTAAAACCCACTGTGCAAGGTTAACAGCAAAGTTCTGGTCCCAGTCCCTACCAACTTACCTCTCCTTGGTCCTAACTGCTGCATTGCCTCCAGCCCACCTCCCTCAGAAACTCCGACCAACGCCTCTTGGCCATCCCGCTCATGACCACCATGGCTGGCCAGACCACCTTTAGGTATCGCATGCCTAAGTTGTGGAACTCCCTTCCCTTGGAGGTTCGGCATGTCTCCCCCACCCAGCACCTCAGTTCCCTCCTCAGTACTTACTTTGCCACTGCCTGATCATATGCTTAAATCCCGTTTTGCATGAACCCTAAAACCTCCTTGTTCTGGTTATACTTGAGTAGTACTGTACTTAGCATGTTTTAGTGTCTCGCAATCCCATCTGCCACTGTAACTGTCTATGACCTCACTAGCTGCTGCTGGGCTTCCTATTCTTACCCTGTAGCCAGTTGTTATGTACTAAGCTTCCTATTCCACTGTGACTTTATTTTTGCCTCTGTACCTATGCACTCTTTGTAAAGATATATGTATTTATTTTATGCACTGTCTGTAACTATGTATGTACTTTCCTCTACCCACTCCCCCCAGGATGCATCTGTAATCAATCAGTACCCTGCCTAGCATGCATTCCTTGTAAAACTTTTAAATAGATAAATAAATGATCTTAAAACAGGAAAATGCCTAGGCCCAGATGGCTTTAGTACAGAATTTTATAAAGCACTTAAGAAAGATGTAGCCTCATTACTGAACTGAGCATTTAATGAGGTTTGGGGGGACCCTGCCACCCACTTGGAACTATGCTACATGGAAAGGATCTGACCTTGTGCGGTTCCTATTGGCCAGAAAGGCGCACATAAAGACTTTCCTTGAGGCTTCTCAAAAGACTACTCCTGGAGACATGATACTAAATGGGGTACACTGCAACAACTCAAATACTATTGCAAACTCCTTTAATTGCATGTTCTCGGATCTATCTCCATACATCTCATCCTTCCCATCACCTCCAGCTGGCTCACAGTCCTCCTTTATGACTGATTTGCTTACCTAAGGCCCTCCTCTTAGCAAACAGCATTCTACACCTCCATTTCCTTTCAAGAAAATATCAAGGACTGAGGTCCTAAAATTGCTACAGTCCGTCTTGGATAATACCAGCTCAGGTTCTGATACCCTTGAACCAAGGCTCCTAAAGCTAACTGTACCTATTATTGCCTCCCTATTGGCTAAAATCTTCACAATGTCACTCTCCTCCAGTCTAGTTCCTGACCTCTGGAAGATTGCTTGAATCACACCTGTCTTTAAAAATGGAGATCCTGCTGAGATAACTAACTATAGGCCCATAGCCACCCTCTTGGTCCTTAGTAAAATTCTCAAGAAACTTGTTGTCAACCAAACTATAGAATACCTAACAAAATACAACCTTCTGTCTGACGCACAGCATGGCTTTAGAAAAGGACACAGTACTTCAACGTCTCTCCTTAAATTCACAATGGCTGTGCTTTCAAATATGGATGCTGGATTATTCACGGGGCAGTTTTCATAGACCTTACCAAGGCCTTTGATCTTGTTGATCACCCCTGCTCCTTTCCACTCTCAAAAATATGAACTTCTCTCCCTCTGTAATCAGCTGGTATAGCAGTTACATGTCAAACAGGTCTCAAATTGTGAAGTTTAACTCTTCTTTGTCTGACAGAACCATTATCAATATTAGTGTTCCCCAGGGGTCCATCCTGGGACCCCTACTCATCTCCCTTTCATTAATAATATCACTGATGTGTTTCACTCATGCTCTACCTTACTTTATGCAGATGATCTAGTCCTCTATTCCAGCTCCAAAAATGTCTCCTGTATAAACGCTTCACTCTCATCTGATTTCAACAACGTTCAAAACTGACTGGCAGCTCATAAATTTGTCCTGAACGCAAAGAAAACTCAAGCCATGCTATTTGGCTCTGCCCCCAAACTCAGATTCTGTCAGACTTCCCTGATGATATGTGACTCAGCCGGCTCATTAATTGAACGTGTATCCTCCTTTAAGTACCTTGAAGTCCTCCTGGATCAATCCATGGATTTCAATCTGCACATTCAATCTGTTTGTAAGGCTGTAAACATGAAGCTGGGAATTGCCTATAAAACAAGCTATATGCTAAACCCCTCTGCTAATCTGGCCATTGCCAGGGTTATCCTCCTCTCTGCCCTCACATATGGTGCTTAAATCTTTGTTTCAGCCAATAAAACTACCCTGTATAAGTGGGACGTTACCTATAATCACGTCTGCAGGTATGCCTCTTCATCTCCAAGGCAAAAGCACCACTGTCAACTCTACAGTGACTTGGGGTGGCTCTCCCCCTCTGCCTGCCAACTATTCTCCCTTGGCTCACTTATTGACTCAGTAATCAGAAACAAAATTCTGTCTTCTCTTGCAATGATGCTTGTAGCCCAATCTCCCTCCTATGGACTACAATCGGCTGATCAGTCTCTATTCTAAGTGCCAAGGTGCCAGACATCTAAGGGCTCCAGTGCCTTCCACCATGCTGCCCCCAAGTTCTGCAACTCCCTTCCCCTGGCTCTTCGTCAGACCACATCCCATCTCGGTTTTAAAAGAAAGCTTCGATCGCATCTATCTCTAGTCGACTCCTGCACTTATTTTGATCCCACCTAATTCCTTTTTGCATCCTCCTATCAAACTTAGCTGCTTTCTATACCCTCCCCCCCTTTTTTCCTCCACTTGAGAAACCTATCTTATCTGCCCTCAAGGGCGTTTTTTATTTATAACCCTCCTGTCTTCACCTCTAACACCCTGTTGGATAGTTCCTTCCTAATTATGTTTCTTTTCTTCCTATTTTAGCTATAACTGCAATCTGCATCACTTTCTATTGTCTGCTGCTTTACCTATATTTATAGTTGCACTATGTTATGTTTCCCATTATATCTGTCACCTTGTTAACTGCTGTTTACTACAGTGTGCATGCACAGTGGCCTATCTGATTGTATGCTACTTTTACCGTTTTGTATTTACTTTTACTGTTCAGCAATACCTGTAATTACTGTACTGTACATGATGTTCCTGCACTGATGGAATGTACTTGTCTTACCACTCTTTTTGTACTCTCTCGGGCCGTGCCTGAAAATAGTCATTGTTTGGCTAGTGTACTCACCTGGTTAACAAAAACAAAATAAATAAATACCCCTCCTTAATACCGATTATGAAATAATCACTTTCATTATAGCAAAAAGACATAACCCCCTACGCTCCAACATCATTCACTTAGGTCAGATAGGTTTGATCACAGGTCGGCAGGCCCCGGACAATGTTAGATGAACAATAAATGTACTTGAGGCCATCAGACATACCCAGATCCCAGCATGTGTCATGAGTCTCAATGCCAAAAAATACTTTGATAAGTTGATGTGGAGCTTTTTCTTCCTTACACTGGAGACATTTAGCTTCCCACAGGAATTCATAGAGGGTATACAAACCCTCTATACCTCCCTCCAAACATACATCCACACTAATGGGGGTATCTTATCCAGATTCAACTTACACAGGGAGATGTGGCAGGGCTGCCCCCCTCACCCCTCCTCTTTGCCCAATACATTTAACCCCTAGCGAAAAGTATCAGGGACAACAATAGAGTAGAGGGAATAGCGGTGGGAGGTTATGCGCAAAAAATATCTCTATACGCAGACAATGTTTTATTACACCTGGCTCACCCCAAGTCCCCTATACCAGAGATCTGGTTGGTTCTTGGGACATTCGGACAACATGCAGGATACTCCCTTAGTAAAACAAAAACAGGAGTATTTAAACTTTACTATAAACCCTCAGCACATATAACCCAACTGCTACCTGTAAATTGGAATGTGGTGCTAATCAAATACCTTGGAATTCAACTTCCCAAAACCCCGACCAAATTGGTTGAGACAATCTTTGCCACCCCTCACCAAAACAGTACAAGCTGACTTGAACCACTGGGCTCTCCTTAATTTGCCAAAGTAGTCTAGGATCCATTCAATAACTATGAGCATACTTCCTCGGTACTTGCACCTGATTTACAGCATCCAAATTGTCATCCACAAAACACAATTTGAAAAATGGCAACAAATTATCTCTATGTGTATCTGGGCTTCTAAATGCACAGGACCCAACTTTTACAGGCCGCTAAAACCTCTCAGGGCAGAATGCTACCAGAGCTCGAAGACTGTTATCTTGCAATCCATCATAAAACTGTTCTCCTGTGGACCACCCTTGAATGCACAGCCAATTGGAAGATGATGGAGCAGAGAGAGGAAAGGGCCCACCTCTGGATGCATGAGCCATGAACCCAGCCTTTACAAAGAAATATGGGGATTTAACCCACTGTGCACAACACCTTGAGTAGGGCGCATGGAACGGGACAACTTTAACATAGGACATCCTATCTGGGCCTTTAAATGGTTTGCTTGGGAGGACTCCTTTCAGCCATCTCGAGTAGACCTAACTTTTCAGTGCTGGGCTTGATTAGGCCTCTGTCTTCCAATACAAATCATGTGAGGGGGCATCATTTCAGATTTTCAAACTGTAAAACAATCACAACATTTATCTAACTCGGACTATGTTAGATATCTTCAACTGTGAACATACAGTATATACTAGAACAAAGTAACACAGTGTCAGGCAACTCATCAGTAAAACCCTTGCTAGATGCCATAGAAGCGATCTTGAAACAAATTACAAAGGGGCATATTTCAGCCTTCTATAAAGCCCTTAGACCTCTACATGGTGACCACGTCTTACAAATAAAACAAAAATGGACACAAGAAAATTCTAGCTCATGCAGACAAAGACTGGTCCATGATCTTTAAATCAGATATGAAATCCACTAGTTCCCCTCTATTGGCAGGAATTTACCTGGAAGATCAGAACCCACTTTTTCTATATGCCAGTCATTCAAGGAAAGTGGAATGCACGTTCCTTCTAGGCTTGCTTGAGAAAATGTGAGGAGATATGAGCACATCACTCGTATATCTTCTGAGCATGTCCATCCTTGACAGACTTTTGGCAACAGATCACTGCCATGTTACAGGATCTGTTCTCGACTGAAGCCCCGCTCACTCTCTCACATGCAGTTTTGTGCCTCCCCCAGCTGGAGTGGAAGGCCTTGTCCTGATGCATCTATGGAATATTTTAGTGCCCTCTGCACATAAGGCCATAACTTGAAAATGGCTTAATGATGAGCCACCAATGTATCAGCAATGGTTAGATAAAGTACAAAAAATGCAAAACATGGAAGAGCTAACCTGCAAAATAAATCTCTGAACCCCTTGTTTTGTGCGGAGATGGGCATGCTGCATGATATATAGAGACTACCTGCAGGCATCTCATGCCTAACTCCAAAGCATGACAGGCAAATGGGGGGAAGACCTACTTTCTCCCAACTGAGAGGTTGAAGGGTGAGGAATAGCTTTTTATTAACTCCATATTATACACATAGAGAAGTGCCTTTTGAAATTGCTGGGTTGTTTTGCCATGCTTAACCCTTGTGTGACTTGAAAATTAAATAGACATTATTACTGTGATGACCGCTGACCTTAATATACTATTTTATGTGATACAGAAACATAGAAGTTGATGGCAGATAAGGACCGCAAGACCCATCCAGTCTGCTCATTTTTTCTACCTTATGAATGTGCCATAGGCCTTTACTAGGTCAATGGCCTATTTATTCATACTCATCTGTATTTATCCTTTATGCCTATCCCATGACTGTTTGAAGCCCTACACTGTATTCATATCCATCATCCACCACCCTTTCTGTGAAAAAAAACTTCCTCACGTTACCCCTTAATCGACCTCCCTCTAATCTCATGCTGTGTCCTCTTGTCCTGCTATTCTTCCTATATTGAAACATGTTAGACTCTTTCACCTTGTTAATGTCCTTAAGATGTTTGAATGTTTTGATCATATCACCTCTCTCCCTCCTTTGCTCTAGGATATACATATTGAGCTCCATTAATCTGTCCTCATATGTTTTCTGATGTAGTCCCTGCAACATTTTGGTTGCCCTTCTCTGGACTGCCTCCATTTAGTTAATGTCCTTGTGCAGGTGCGGCCTCCAGTACCGCATGCAGTACTCCAGATGGGGCCTAACCAGTGTCTTGTAAAGAGGGGTTATTACCTTCCTCTTATAACTTCTGATACCCCTACTAGTACACCCCAACATCCCCCTAGCCTTACCTACAGCTTTAGTGGTCTGCTTGGATGATTTCAGGTCACCTGTGATGATGATGCCCAAGTCCTTTCTTCCCTTGTGATTGCCAGCAACTCCCCTTCTAACCTATAGGTAGCTTTAGGGTTTCTCTTCCCTATGTGCATGATCTTGCACTTCTTTGCGTTTAACTCTAGTTGCCACTCTTCTGACCATTTTGCCAGTTTTTCCAGATCTCGTCTCATTCTGCCCACCCCATCTGGGTCATCTACTCTGTTGCAGATCTTGGTGACATCTGCAAACAGGCAAACTTTACCCTCCAGTCCATCTCCAATGTCACTGATGAAGATATTGAACAGGACTGGTCCCAGGACTGATCCCTGAGGTACCCCACTTGTGACTTGCATCTCATCTGACTGTATACCGTTTATCACCACTCTCTGTGTTCTGCCCGCCAACCAGTTTGCCACCCAGCTGACCAACTTCTGACCCACCCCGAGCCTACCCAGCTTATTAATCAATCTTCTATGTGGAACAGTATTGAAAGCTTTGCTGAAGTCAAAGTAGGCAACATCAACTGCACCCCCTTGGTCCACCATTCTGGGTACCCAGTCAAAGAAAGCTATTAGATTCGTTTGACAGGACCTTCCTGTTGTAAACCCATGCTATCTTGGATCCTGTGCTCCTATGAATTCTAGGTGTTGCTCTATCCTTTCCTTAAGGAGTGCCTCCATAATCTTGCCACTACTGAGGTAAGCCTAACTGATCTGTAGTTCCATGCCTCCTCCCTGCTGCCACTCCTGTGGAGTGGGATCACATGAGTCCTTCTCCAGTCTTCTGGGACCTCTTCTATGCTCAGAGACTTGCTAAACAGTTCTGCTAATGGCTCTGCTAGTTCCACCCTTAGCTCCTTTAGTACCCTGGGATGTATGCCATCAGGTCATATTGCCTTGTCCACCTTGAGCTTAGCTAGCTCTTGTAGGACCCTTTCTTTTGTGAAGTGACTTGTGCATACCTCCCTCCCCCCTGTGTCCATGGTGCTGAGCTGTCCTGCCCTGCCCTACCTTCTCATCAGTAAATACTGTGCAGAAGTATCTATTTAGGATAGTTGCTTTTACTTGATCCCCCTCCACACACTTCCCCTTATCTCCTTTGATCTAAGCAATACCCCCTCTGGACTTTCTCCTTTCACTAGTGTATCTATAGAAAGCCTTGTCCCCTTCTTTTACTGTTTGTGCTAGTGTTTCCTCAGTTTGGGCCTTTGCCTGCCTTACTGCCTTCCCTGCTTCCCTTAGGGAAGTTTGATATGCCTCCCTATCTTCATTCCGCTGCATTCCCTTATATTTCTTGAAGGCCAACCTTTTGGTTCTAATCTTTTCTGCTGCTGTTTTTGAGAACCAAAGTGGTTTCCTCCTTCTTTTGCTCTTGCTTTTTCCCTAACACAGTGGGATGTTGCTTCAAGTATTGCATCCTTAATGCTTGCCCACTTTGCCTGTACCCCCTCATTTGTATTTATTCTTGCCAGGGCTGGCTTAACTCCATTGGCCATGTTATCAAAGTTAGCTCCTCTGAAGTCCCATATTTTTGCCTTGGAATGGGATGATTTAGTTCTACTTGCCAAATTGAACCATACCATGTGATGGTCATTGGCTTCCAGGTGAGCTTCTACCTGGAGATGTGTGATCCTCTCCCCACTAGTCAGTACTAGATCCAGATAGCACTGTCTCTTATGGGTTGTTGCACCAATTGTTTGAGGCCCTCCCCCTGTAGGGAATCCACTATGCGTCTAGATCCGGTGGATGTTCCTGCTGGTATTGACCAATCTGTATCTGGCATGTTGAAGCCTCCCATTATCAGAACCTCCTCTTTAGCTGTCATGTTTTATATATCTTCTAACAGTAATGTGTCTATATCCTCCCCCTGATCTGGAGGTCTGTAGACAACCCCAGCTCATATGGCAGTCCCATTTCCTGTTTCCAGGGTAACCCACTGTTCTTCTGGCTCCTTATGTTGTATTCTGAATTTCTGTAGCTTTGATATTTTCATTGATATAAAGGGCCATCCACCCCCCCTTTTTTTTGCACCTCGGTCTCTTCTGAACAGTACATAGCCCGGTACTGAAGTCTCCCAAGTGTGGTTACTGGTGAACCATGTCTCGCTAATGGCTACTATGTCCAGTTTAGCCTCTGTCATTGTTGACTCCAGGTCTGGGATCTTGTTTCCCAGAATGTGAGCATTTGTGTACATGATTTTCCATTGGCCAGATTTCGGTGCGTCAGTTACGGGGCAAGGTCCGGCTTTTCTCCTGCTCGTCATATAGGCAGCCGGACCTTTTTCCTTACCTGGTGATGCAAATGAACTATAAATATGCTGAACTCCTGTTCGACCACTAACTGAAGGGGAAGGGTGTTCTTCCCGTTCATTGTATCGGGTGCTGCACCCCTCTTACTATTTGCCAGTTTAAATATTCTGCAAAGACATCAAAATGCTACCCCAATGGACTGGCTCCCTCCTTAGTCAGATGCAGTCCATTGAATTTAAACAATGTTCGCTTCCAAAACTGTTGCCAGTTACCTACAAATGTGTGTCCTTTTTCCTGGCACCAGACCTTGAGCCACATGTTAGCTCCCCTATCTCCCCTTCTCTGACCTTCCGTCCATCTGCCCCCTCTCCCAGACAGACAGGATCTTAGAGAAGAAGATGCCAGATGAAATGGATGACAGTTTGTCTCCCAGCCTGGTCAGGTGTTACTTGGTTTCCACAACTGACTGTCTGGTGAGATCGTTAGTCCCTATGTGTACCAGGACAATGATGTTTTCTCCTATTTCCTGCATAATTTTAGCAATGCAGTCAGTGTCTCTCCACACTGATGTACCTGGGAGAAATATGACCATTAAACCTGGCTGGAGGTAGGTATCAACTCCCCAAATCATGAAGTCTCCTGTGATCTGAAGTGTTTTTGGATTTCCTTTTTGCCATTTTTGTTTTGGTCCCTGTTTTGGGTGAGTTTTACAGTGCTAGCTCCTGTGCTGCAGTGTCCTGCTGTGCAGTGTCATCTGCCCCTTTGATTTTGAAAATAGAGGCAGATACCTGTTTGTAGTTTTTATATGGTTTGTGGAGGTGATATGTTGATGAGCACTGAGTGATGGGGCACCCGATTTGCCCTTCCTAACCACCTGCCAACCTCCTGGACCAACTACCCTCTGCGGTCGAGGTGCTTCAGTTGGATGTTGGGGAAATGGCAGGTGGTTCTTGTAGTATATTTCCTCCTGAATATGTGATTTGAGGCAGGCAATCATTACCCATGCTGCCCAGAGCTGAGCCCTTAGATCTCCGCTGGTCCAGTATATACGACAGCATCCAAAATCCTGTATAACTGCCCTTTTGAAAAGTGTCCCACAGCACCTGCAGTTAATAATATCCATTCCAGTGAATTTGTCGAGTTTATAACCTGATCCGAGTAATTAGAAGGAGGAATATGAAAGCAAAAGTTTGATTTTATATATTTTTTTGTTTGTTTGATTTTGTATAACTTTTTATAACATGTTAAATTAATTGTGCCCCTGTAAGTGAGGTCACTGTGTGGATACCCCTCTGATCCTCCCCTTCCTGCTGTGCTATAGGAAATGTCATGACTGTGCTACTCTATAAAAGGAGTGTAGCATGGGGTGGTTTGGGATGGGGGTGGGTGGTTGGGCTCTTCCCCTGCTGAGAAAAAAAGAACCACAGACAAAAGAAACAAGGAGGTAAGAGCAGAAACAATCAACCAGCAACAAATATAGTCACTATCCCTCAGTCTTTTTCTCATATGCACTCCTGTAATTAGCCCTGAAAGCTTAGCCTAATGATAGATAAAACTGTAAAACCTGTAAGCACAACCCGTAACAATTTCACAGAAGATATACCCTGCAAAAAACTCTTTGCTACAGAGAAAAATAAAACAGTAAAAAAGTAAGAAAACATGTACACACAATCTGCAGAACAATTTATCAGAAGATATGCCTTGCAAAAACCTGTTTGAATCAGAGAAGATTACAGCAGTAATCTGTAAACACAAAACAGTAACTAACCTGTAGGCACACCCTGTAACAATGCAGCAAAAAGTATATCCTGTAACAGCAATTTGAATCAGAGAACAATGAAGCAGTAAAATGTAAGCAAAAAAAAAAACAGTAACAAAACCTGTAAGCACAAAAGAAAACAATAACACACAGTAAATCTGCCTAGCCAAAAGAAGCCTTGTTTGTTTTCCTTGCTCTGATAATGTTGTCCCTTGCTCTGTCCTTACAAGCAAACCTAGAACAAAAGAGTTCAGGTGAAGCTAAGTGCCTTTGATAGCAAACCTAGTCTTCCAAATGAACTATGTAGCCAAGTTTTTCAATAAAGATGAGCTTTAAAAAATGTTTCAACAGGAAAAACATACTGGGCTATAACAGCTAATTTCCAGATGTATCCTGGGGGAAGGGGATGAGGAGGGTGCAGCAGTACATTACATCAATTAGGTGGCAAAAATAAAAAAATCATGTTACGAACATACGAACATATGAAGAAGCCAGCAGAAGAAGGCCATTTGGTTTATCTAGTTTGCTCGTATTGCAGGATCCACAGCTTGAGCTACTGTCCCTGCCCTCCCTTCCCACTCCTCCCATCCTCCCTACCCATGATCCTTACCTTCCCCCATGCCTAGCCCAACCTCTCTTAAAGCTGCCCACTGTCTTCAACAAGACAACCTCTTCTGGCAGCACATTCCAAGTGTCCACCACCCTCTCTGTGAAGAAGTGCTTCCTGACCTCCCTTCTAAACCTTCCACCCTCCAGTTTAAGACTGTGCCCCTTGTGTTATGGTTGCCACTCAGCTTAAAGAGACTTTCCTTACCCACCTTATTTATCCCTTTCATGTACTTGAAGGTCCCAGTCATGTCCTCTCTCCTGTCTTCCAGGCAGTACATGTTCAGTGCACTCAACCTCTCCTCATATGCCTTACCCTGCTGACCTGCTATCATCTTTGTAGCCCAACCCTGGACCTTCTCCAGCAGGTTAATGTCTTTTTTGAGGT
Organism: Neoceratodus forsteri; assembly: GCA_016271365.2. Classification (NCBI taxonomy): domain Eukaryota; kingdom Metazoa; phylum Chordata; order Ceratodontiformes; family Ceratodontidae; genus Neoceratodus; species Neoceratodus forsteri. The sequence continues at coordinate 219,512,304 of CM028138.1, read as the reverse complement.
GTGGGCTCCAGTACTGAACTCCATAATCTATAAGAGGCCATACCAGGGACCTGTACAAGGGCAGTATAACCTCCTCTCTCCTACTACTGTTCCCTCTGAATATGCATCCCAGTATCTTGTTTGCCTTTGCCAATGTTTTCTTGCACAGCATGGAGTGCTTCAGGTCACTAGTGATCATCACTCCCAGGTCCTTCTCCTCCTCTGATGTAGATATTCAGACTCCACTCAGGTAGTACACTGTCCTAGGATTCTTGGCTCCAATATGCATAACTCTGCATTTCTTGGCATTGAAGCCAAGTTGCCATATCCTGGACCACCTCTCCAACTTTTCCAGATCATCCTGTAGGTCTTGTGTCCCTTCAACTGTGTCCACTCTCCTACAGAGCTGTGTGTCATCTGTGAATAGGCACATTTTGCCCTTAATGCCATCCCCAATGTCTTTGATAAAGACACTGATCAACACCAGCCCTAGCACCGAGCCCTGACTTATACTATTAAGAGGTAGTATAGTGATTAAGCTGTGCAAAATATAGCATTTGAAGTGCAATAATTCAGTAAAGTGCAGCTGGCAGCAAAATGCAGGCTATATAATGTGTGCAGTGGGGAACAATTTCCAGGGGCAGGGCTGGGAGGACCTGGAATTAGGGCAGAAGCAGAAGTGGGGAGAGAGGAATCTGGAGGAAGGCAGATTAAGCCTGAACCCAGAATCAAGGGCCACTGCAGAAGTGAGTAGTGAGTTTGTGGAGGAGAGGTTTCAGTGAGTGGGAATGGGAAGAAGGAGCTGTGCAAATAGCAGGGGGAGGAAGTTCCAAAGTTTGGGGAAGTAGACGGAGAAAACAGGTTGGTCAGTAGAGGATTTTACTTGGAGGGTGAGAGCAAGAGAGCATGGGCCAGAGCTGTGAAGGGAGCAGTAGGTAGAAGAAAGGCAAGAGTGGAGGCAGGAAAGGTAGGAGGGCAGGGAGTCAAGTCAGAATTCAGAGATGAAGCTGGCACAATAAACAAGGTGCCTGGCATCAAGGGAGGGAAAGGGGGTACAAGGAACAGTGGTGGGTTCTAGGGGGACTGTCCAGGGAAAAGAAGCACAAGGAATGGAAGAGGTAATCCAGTCTGGCTAGGGTGGACCTAGAAGCAGCACTGTAGACAATGTCACTGTACTCAAAGATTGGTAGAATCACCTTTGAGACAGTCTCTCTATGGGCCGGAAAAGGGATACTTGCTTTGTTCCTATAGAGCACACCTAGTTTAGGGTGAAGTTTCTGGTGGATGGCAATGGCATCCACATTAACTGAGAAATCAAGTTGCGGATCCAACTAGGACCCCAAGGTACTGTATGTAAAGGAGGAGACATCCTCAATCACAACAACATCAAGGGCACATGGGGGTGAGAGAGTAATCCTGGCAAGTGTCTGCCTGTTACCAAAAGTCATGGATACCATTTTCTTGTTATTGAGGGACAGTTAGTTGGCCCAGAACCAGTGCTGGGTGTTGCTGAAATCCAATTAGAGGTGGGCCATGAGGTCAGAGGCAGAGGAACCAGAGGCGTAAAGTACCATGTCATCTGCATACATGTGAATGGATGCAGAAGAGAAGGAAGAAGGAAGTTCATTTAGGAACATGAAGACTAGAATAGGGCCAAGGATGGATCCTTATGGAATGCTAAAGCAGACAGGAGGTGGAAGGCTATGAGGCATCACCAATACAGAGAGCGTAAGTCTTGTCCTCAAGGTAGGAGCAGAACTAGTCAACTGAGAAGGTAGAGAGCTCCACAACCTTAAGCTTGACCAAGGTGATAGGGTGGGCAACAGTGTCCAAGGCTTTGGCCAGGTCAACAAAAATGGCAGAGGTGACCAGACTCTAATCGATGTCAGAAAGGATGGAGTCAGTGAGTCACAGGAGGGCGGTGGAGGTAGGGTGGGACTTCCTAAAGCCGGACTGGTAGGGAGTAAAGGAGGAGGTGTCAAGGAAAGTGGAGAGCTGGGATAGAACCTGAAGTTTAGTTAGAGTAGGGAGAAAGCAGATGGAGTGGTAGTTACCAGGGAGGGAAGGGTCACCCCCTTTAGGAAGGGGATGACTGTGGCCTGCTTTCATGGATCAGGGAATGAAGGCAAGTGAAGAGCAGAGTTTAGAAGGTGGGAGATAGGAAGAGCAATGGTTGAAGGGAAGAGACAAGAGTTTGAGGTCAAAGCCATCAGTGTTCCCCTTTTGTATGGATTTAGAATGAGGAGGGTCTTCAGGGTAGCAGTGGGTCTGGTAGGGGAGAAGAAGAAGGGGAGGAGGGGGCAGGACAGTGTGGGCTGGGGCAAGAAGTGAAGGGGAGAAGGGAAGGAAGAGATAACACGGGAAAGGCCATAGGTGGTGAAAAAGAAGTTTAAAAATGAGGCAACAGCAGCAGGGTCAGAGATAGGGGAGTCTCCCACTTTGTGAATATGGAAAGGGGCTAGGTCAGAGAAAAGATGAGGGCATGAACTGTTAGAACTTTTTTCCTTTCCAAGGTCTGAGGGCTTGCTTCTGCAGCCTTGCCCAGCCCAGCCAAGGACAGTTCACCGCCAGAATTTGCCCCGCAGGTAAGGACAGGGAGGAGCCCTGAGTGCACTGTGTACACCAAAACTTTTGAACTTGCCACCTTTTGTGGCACTGTAGCCCAATTAAATGGAGCTTATATGTAATTGCTATTTAGAGGGAGCAGCTTGCATTTACCTTGTGTGAGCTGTGCTCCTTCCTAGCTCCTTCCAGCTGAAATTTTTGCCCACCCCCTCCCCCACTTAATAAATACTCCTTTACTCTGCCCTAGGCCTTCTCTGACTGGCTTCTGGTGATAAAGAAGTGGGGCACATCACTGTGGGAAGTCCTAGATCCTGCAGTCTACTCTGTTTGCTGCCTTGGTCCTGCTTCTGGAAAATATCAGATTCTATCACATGATCATGCAGCCCCACTCTACCTGCTAGTCCTACTGACTCCACTCTGTTGCGGCATTGCCCTGGAATACTTCACCCTACTAACTGCTGCTCCTCGGGCTTTTCTGCAGACTTGAGGGACTTTACCTTCTCCAATCTGCTACCTCTCTCCAAGTGACTCAGCAGCCATATTGAACACTCTTGCCCAAAACTGGTTCTCCACCTGACTAGGTCCTACAGTACATCTAAACGCATCTCCAAAGCTAGGGCCATCCTCACCTTTTTGATTGCTGCTACCTGGATCATTGTCCTCTCCTTATCTTTGGCAGGTGATAAAGAGACTAACCCTGGCTCTGTAACCACAAGGCTCCCTCACTATTTGGTCAGTTCTTCCACTGGGCCCCATTCCAGAGGACTAAAGATTACCCACCTTATTATAAGAAGCTTGGTGGCTAATCATGCAGAACTTGTAGCTTGGACCACCACTCAAGGGCCTGATCTCCTTTCTATTTCTCAATCCTGGCTTAAGCCTTCTCTCCCCGACTCCCTGTGTTCCCTCCCTGGATACAACTTGCTCCGGGTAGATCAGCCCAAATCAAAAAGAGGTGGCGGTCTGGCAGTATTTTACAAGTCTCATCTAAACCTAACCTCACTACCATGCCCCTCATTTGTGTCCTGTGAGGTACTTCATGCACTGCTTCTGCTGGGTGAGTTCAAAAAACTGCACATTGTTTGCACCTACATGCCTCCAGTTTCCTGCAAACATGGGCTCGAGGAGTTCCCGGCTTTTCTCCCCCAGGCCACCAAAAACAACCAAGTGTTCTGTCTAGGTGACTTCAATCAGAATTGGCTCAGCCCAAACCTCCCTGTCCTTGACTCTAATATAAGCAAGGCCAATCTAACCCAGCATGTCTTGTTGCGTACGTGACATTCCAGCAATGGTAATAGTCACACCCTCCTTGACTGGGTACTTACTAATAGGCCGGACAGAATCTCTTCTGTGACCATGCTACCAGACTCTATTAGCCACTATTCACCTGTCACCTGTGTCTGGGATGCCAGCCACCACTCTCACCCACCCAAAATCATCTCCATGTCTGACTTCTCTGCCCTTGACACCTCAACTTTCCTAAGGGATCTTCATCATGTAGACTGGTCCCCATATTCGTGACAAATAACATTGCCTTGGCTGTGGAATACTTTATCAACTCTCTGCGCTCCTTGCAGTCCAAGCACATTCCTTCCATTAGGCGCAGAGTACGGAGCCTGCCTACCAAATTGTTAACTAGCCCTCTTGAACGTATGCTTAAAGCATGGGACAAACTCTGGACCAGATGGAAACCTCCTCCTTGCTCTCTGACTTCATCGCATATCGCTCCCTTCGTAACTCTTGTAAGAAAGCACTATGGACTGCCAAAAGCAATTACTATAGAGGCCTTCTTCACACCACCTCTAGTAACCCAAAAAGGTACTGGGCACAAATAAACCACATAATGGGAGGTACCACGTCCCAAACCCCCCATGACTTTCTGATAAATAATGTCTCCTGTAACAACCCTAATACCATAGCTAGTGATTTCAGCTCACTCTTTACCACCCTCTCTAGTTCTGATGCTGACAGTCTCCCCGCCACACCTCCCCGCCTCCTCCATCCCATCTTCCTGATTCTCCACCTGGTCTCCAGGCTGGATGTCCTATGAGCTCTTAACATGATGTCTCCCCACGGCAGCACAATGACCTGATAGACTGGAACCCAGAATTCTCAAATTAGGTGCGTCTCTTCTTGCCACCCCCATCATGCAATTGTTCAACCTCTCCATTAGTTTGGGTACTGTACCCCTTTCCTGGAAAAATGCCAGGGTTATCCCAGTCTTCAAAAAGGGTGATCCAAAAAACCTAACAAACTACCATCCTATTGTGCTCCTGCTGACCCGCAATAAACTCCTGGAGAAGTTTATCCATCACCAGATGTCTAACTTCATTGCCAACTTTAACCTGCAATCTCCTGCTCAGCATGGCTTTAGGCCAAACCACAGCACCATGACAGCCATAGTGCAATTCACCAGTGACATAAAATCTGCTATAGACCAAGGCCAGCTTACTGGGGCTGTTTTTATTGACATGTCAAAGGCTTTTGACTTGGTTAACCACAACCTGCTCCTGCATCAACTAGGATCTAACGGCGCCTCCCAATACACACTTGCCTGGTTCTCCAGCTATCTGTGGAGCCGCTCCCAGTCTGTCTCCTGTCATAAAGTTCTGTCTGCCCCAGCCCTGCTTTGTTCAGGTGTCCCACAAGGTTCCATACTTGAGCCCCTGCTCTTTTCTTTGTTCCCTCCTACAGTCTCTACTTACTCTATGCCAATGACTTGGTTCTCTATGCAGTCTCCAGCTCTATTCATAAAATTAACTCAAACCTCTCCTCTGATCTTCATCATATCCAAACTTTGCTTACATCCCATCGCCTGGTGCTAAATGCTGCCAAGACCCAGGCTATGCTCTTTGGGTCACAAAGAAAATCGGTCACTTCAACTCCGTCTCTCCGGGTTTCTTGTCTTGATGGTTCCCTTGTGGAAGTGACTCAGTCCTTCAAATACCTAGGGGTCATGCTGGCTCCATCTCTTAACATCTCTCTGCATGTCAAAGCTGTCTGCAAATCAGTCAATGCTAAAATTGCACTGGCTTTCCACGTCCATCAGTTTCTGACCCCTGCCACCCGGATCTCTGTCACCCAAGGCCTTCTCCTCCCTGGACTCTGCTACGCTCTGCCTGTCTTCACTATAGCACAGGCAAACATCTTGCAAATGTCAGATGTTGCCTACCAAAATGTCTGTAGATTTGCGCTATCTGCTCCTTGTCTTAAGCACCACTTTACCCTCTACTCTGACCTCCACTGGTTGTCTCCTGTCTCTCGCCAGGTTTATTCATTAGGTTGTCTGTCTGACAACATTATTCATTCTTCTATCCCCTCCACACTTGCTGCTATGCTCACCCCCATTGACTGCCCTTGTTCCCTCCGTTTCATTTCTTTAGCTCTGCTATCTGTACTAGGATGGGTGAACTTGCCTTCTCCTTCTATGCCCCCAAATTTTGGAACTCTCTCCTACCTGATCTTAGGCACTCCAAAGCCCACTCCACTTTCAAGAAAGGCCTCTCCAATTACTTCGCCTCCCTTGACATTTGCAAATGTCCCTATCTTCATAAGTCATGCAAGTCTACCATTGTCCTGCACTTAAATTTCCCTGTGGCCTCTTGATTCCTCCCTTCCCCACTCTTCCTTAGCTACAGCTAGCACTTTGTTCCCTGTCTCTGCCTGGGAATTGTCTTCTTGCTGATTTATCAACAGCACTGTCATGTTTTGTACATTATTAACCCTAAACTGTGCCTTTTTGTCTGTTTTGTTCTTATTATAACATGTGATATGTACCTCCTCGGTGTACTACGTAACTTGCACCTCTGTATAACTGTTTGTATTCTCCTGTTGTACAACACTGTATATGTGTTTATATTTTTTACCTGTTCCTTGAATTGCACTCTTCTGGGTCATGCCTGAAAATAGGCAGTTTTGTCTAGTGCACTTACCTGGTTACCAAAAGCAAATAAATAAACTTACAGGGGTGCTTAAGATTGTTCTGGAGTGTGGATGCAAAGTAGTCGGCCTTCGCAAGCCTAATAGCTGTTGTACAGATGTTACAGAGGGCCCTGCAATTAGAAAGGTTGGTTGAGAAACCATTGGACTTATAGGTCCATCAGGCAGGAAGGCATGGGTGGATAAGCTGGTGAGGAGCTCCGTGACAGAAGTGGTGATATGCCAGGGCAGCAATAAACTCCTGCAATGAATATGCAGATGGAGAAGGGAAGGGAAAGTTTCAGAAGGAGCATCTCCTAGGCAGAAGGGGATGACAGACAGCACAGGTTCAAACTGAATGCAAGAGTAAATGTAGATAGCTATACCACCATGCCTCTTGGCGTGATCCTGTCTGATGCTGGAGAACCCAGGCACTGTAACAGCAGTAGCTGGGATCTTGGAGGAGAACCATGACTACAAGATCACCAGCAAGTCAGGTTTAAGATTAATCATGAGAGGATGTAAAAGGTCAATATTCAGAAGAGACTGCGGAGGTTAACATGAGCCACTCTCAGCCACTTGTGGATATGACAGGAGGATGACAGGGAGGACTGGGACTGAGTTCAATGTCACTTGCTACTATAAGTAGTAAGGAGACAAGGAACATAAGAAAGCCCATGAGATGCTTGAGTGGAGAGGAGGGAGAGAAGGAGAAGGAGGGAGGGAGGAGGAATGAAAGCTACTGAGTGCTGCAAAGTGGATCTAGGGGGAAGAGAAGAGGTTGTACCCAGGAAGTCAGGGGGAGTGTGAGGAGGAAGTAAGTGAAAAAGGAGGGAGAGGATGAGATGGGGAGGGAGAAGGGTAGGTAGAGGGGGGAGGGAGAAGAGGCTAGCTAGGAGGGAGAGCAGAAAAAGATTTACAATGTGATGAAGAAGTGATGAACCAGTTGCCCTGATTAACTGAACAGGTGGTGGTGGTGGGGGGTGCTGCTACTAACAGATAAGGCTATACCCATAAAAGAAGTCTGCAACAGATATGATGGTGGTGGTGGTGGAGGGGTGTTACATGCAGACAGGGAGAGAGCCTAGTGGGAAGAGTAAAAGATGTGAGCTTTATCCAGATAAGGAGTAAACTGTAATACGTATAGGGGCTTCACCCAGATAGGGTTTAAATGCTAGAATGTGGATAGGAAGGACAGCTACACCCAGACAGGGAGAAATCAATATACAGTAATATGGATATTGGCTACACCCAGGTATGGAGGGGAAACTTAAATGTGAATAAGGATGAGAGTTTCACCCAGATAGGGAGGAGCTATCGATATGGATATGGGCTTCACCCAGGTAGGGTAGGAATACTGAATGTCCAATAAGGAAGTAAGGTTTGCCCAGATATTAAGCTAAATAATGAAAATTACCTAGGCTGAAGTTGGAATGTGGCAACCATAGACAGAGAGGCTAAGCAGGTGAATCACAGAGCTGGAAACAATAGACAATGCATTCAGTTTTAAGGTGGAATTGTGGCCACAATAGACAGGGAGGCTAAGTAGGCAAATTACAAGGCTGGAGAATGTAGACCATGCAGTCAGTTTTAAGGTGGAATGTGGCCACAATAGACAGGGAGGCTAAGTAGGCAAATCACAAGGCTGGAGACAATAGACAATGCAGTCAGTTTGGCAGGTTAAACTATGATGTAATAGCAATTACAAAAACGATGGTAATTGTGGTATAGACACAGTAGGATAAACGGCAAGCAATAGTGACATCTGTAGGTGGCAATAAGCAAAAGCAGAACTGAGGAGCAGTACAGCAATGTAGTCACACTAACCAGCAACAGATAGCAGTGAGCATAATAATTCAATAGATTAGAGGTATACAACAGGAAGATACACAATGAAAGTCACTGGAGCACTCACTAGAAATTGGGAGAGTGGACAGCCATTGGCTGCGTAATGGCCGATGCCATAGCAGATACCAAGGTAAAATACTCTATCCTTTGCGCTGCAGCTCTTAGTGCTCCAGACCGCAGTTCTGAGGACTGTTAGGGAAGAAAATTAAGAGATGGAGGAAGAACCCACCCACACTTTCCAGTGCCACACTCCCAGCTGACTAGAGTGGCAGATGCTAGAAGATGCAGTCTGTTTAGCTGGCAGTATTGCCTAGAGGTTGGAGGAACGAAGTGTGAACGAGCTTGGTACATCCAGCAGGCCAGACCTGAGTTTGATTCTCACAACCACCACTTGCATACTGTGTGACTCTGAGCAAGTCACTTAACCACCCAGTGTTCCCAGGTAGCCCCTGAAAACAGGCACTTGTGCCTAGTGGGCCTTACCTAGTTACCAAAGACGAAAATAAATAAAATAAAAAAATAAAGTAGGGAGAGGGGCAAAGGAAGCAGGGTGGAGGATGGTAACCTTGAATGCTAGGAGTCTAGGGAACAAAATAGCAGAGTTACAGGCTCTCATACCGGATGGGGTGGTGGATATGGCAACCATAACCGAGACATGGGCCACCCACTACCACAATTGGGACCTGACAGTAGCAGGATATAAGATATTTCAGAGGGATAGGGTAAAAGGGAAAGGAGGGGGATGGCACTGTGTGTGAGGGAAAGTCTGAAGTGTGTCAGAGAGGAAGAGGAGGAGGGCAACATAGAGTCATAATGGGTGTAGCTCCAGGACTCTAAGAATAGGATCCTCAAGATGGGAGTGCTGTACAAGCCACCCTCTCATACTGAGGAGTTAGACAGACACCTAGCAGGCAGATCAGAAGGATCTGCAGAGGGGACAGTACAGTGATTGTAGGAGACTTCAACCTGTCTGGAGTGGATTGGGGTATCCCTGCCACCATGAATAGGAGGGAGCAGGTACTTCTGGATGCCTTCCAGGACAGCTCCCTATTGCAGATGGTCAACAAGCCAACCTGGTTAGGGAACACCCTTGACCTAATGCTGGTGAATGGTGAATTTGTGAAGGAGCGGAGGGTGGAGGAACCACTGGCAGGGAGTGATCACCACTCATGGTGGTTCAAGATAAACATGGGGAAAGAGGGAGTAGGATAGGCACAAGGGTGTTAGACTTCAGAAGGGCTGACTTTGGGAGTATGAGAGAAGTAGTACATGGGTATCTGGCCAGGATCAGTCCAGATATGGACACTAATCAGAGGTGGGAGGTCATTAAATGGGACATAGAGGAGGCAACTGCAACATGTAGAAGGGTTTAGAGCAAGAGGGCAAGGGCCAAGAAGCCTAGTTGAGTGAGCAGGGGATCATGGAGAAAGTAGGAAGGAAAAGAGCTGCCTTTAGAAGGTATAAAAGAACAGGGAGGGGGAGGACAGAGAGGAATATGTGAAGGAGTCAAGGGAGGTGACAAGGGCGGGCAGGGCAGCCAAGGCATTCCAGGAACTCACGCTAGCACAGGGCATTAAAGATGGGGAGAAGGACTTCTTTAGGTTCATCACGGAAAAACGAACTGCAAAGACCAAATTGTGAGGCTTAAAGAGAGGGGTGGGTGGGTGGATACAATGGCAAAACAGGCAGAAGCATTAAATGAGTACTTCTCTGTATTTATTAAATAGAAGGGGCAGTACCCAGGGAGGTGGGTGGGTGGGCATGGGAAGGAAGAGACAGACAGGAAAATCCCAGTGGGTAGAGTTCTGGAGGGCTTGAGGGCACTGAGGGTGGACAAGGCACTGGGGCCAGATGGCATACACCCCAGGGTGCTAAGGGAGCTAGCAGAATCCCTGGCAGAACCCCTGGCAGACCTGTTAAATGCCTCTCTGGATTCAGGGTGTGTACCGTAGGACTGGAGGATGGCACATGCGGTGCTCCTCCAAAAAAGCAGCCCCAAGGATGAGCCAGGGAACTACAGACCAGTAAGCCTCACATCCATCATGGGAAAGCTGATGGAGACAATCTTGAAAGAGAGGCTGGTTTCCCCTCCTTGAGGCTAATGGGCTGCAGGACAGCAGGCAGCATGGGTTAGTCTCAGGCAGATCCTGTCAGACTAACCTGGTGGAGTAATATGATTGGGTAACCAGGCAACTGGACAGGGGCCATGCAGTGGATGCCCTGTACCTGGACTTCAGTAAGGCATTTGATTCGGTGCCACATGGGAGGCTAGGTAGTAAGCTGGAAGGCACAGGGACTGGGGCAAAGATGGTAGGATGGGTAGTGAAGTGGCTGCAAGGGAGACAGCTGAGGGTGGTGGTGGGAGGGGGGCTCTCATCATCCAGTGCAGTGAGAAGCAGGGTGCCACAGGGACTTGTACTGAGGCCAGTGTTATTTGGGCTCTTCACAGCAGACATTTCAATAGGCAACAAGAGCAAGATCAGACTGTTTGCAGATGAAACCAAGATGGGAGCAGTAGTGGATGACCTAGAGGGGTGGCAGGGGCTGCAAGATGATCTGGGGAAATTGGAGGCCTGGTCAAACACTTGGCAGCTGGGGTTCAATGCTAAGAAATGCAAGGTGCTACTTTCTGGAGCAAAAAATCCAAGAAGGAGTTAAGAGCTAGGGGGTATTCTGCTGGCCAAGACGGAGGAGGAGGAGAAGGATCTGTGAGTGAGCATAATAGAAGCAGTAGACAATTCCGTGCAGTGTAGAAAGGCAGCTGCAAAGGCTAACAGGATGCTGGGTTGTATTGCCAGAGGCATATCCTCTAGGAAGGGGGAGGTAATCCTGCCTCTGTACAGGTCACTGGTTAGGTCACACCTGGAGTACTGCATGCAGTTCTGGCGGCCGTACCTGAAGAAGGACATTAGGTTACTGGAAGCGGTGCAGTGCAGGGCAACAAAACTGATCCAAGGACTAGGGGACTTGCCCTATGAGAGTAGGCTGAGGGAGCTGAATATGTACCCCTGAAGGAGAGGAGGGATGGGGGGGCATGATTGAAACCTTCAAATACATGAAGACGATAAATAGGATGGACACGGAGGGGCTTTTCCAGTTAAGGAGGGGGAAGGATACCCAAGGGCACAATCTAAGATTTGAGGGGGGTAGGTTCAGGAGGGAAATGAGGAAACACTTTTTTACAGAGAGGGTGGTGGCAGGGTGGAACGCATTACCAGAGGAAGTGGTATCCTGTAATACTGTGGGCTGCTTCAAAAGGGGATGGGACAGGATAAGGGGGAAGGCTGCTAGCTGCACAATCAAGCAGACTCAATAGACCATAAGGCTTTTATCTGCTGGCAAGGTCGTATGTTCGTATGTCTGTGAAGCGGGCCTACTGTTGTCTGGTGACTGAGCTGAGTCCTAGGGTCAGGTGCTGTGGAGGGGAGAGCAAGACAGCTGAGCTCTGCCCTCATAACTCCTTGATGCTGCTGAAAGGCTGAAGCCACAAGTGAAGTGAGCATCTCAAAATCAATTTAAAATCACAGGCCAGACAAGGTCCCATCCATGTAATCCAGTGCCATGGTCCCAATTGCCTGGAGCAGTGGTTGCTAGGAGATGGCCTGTGAAGCAGGCCTACTGGCTTCTGGAAGTTGAGCTGGATGTTGGGGTCAGGTGCTTTGGAGGGAGGAGAGCAAGAGAGATGAACTTTGCCCTTACGACCTCTCAGTGTTGCTGAAAGTAGGTGTGGAGCTCCGAGTGAAGTGAGCTGCTCAAAGTCCATTTAAAATCACAGGCAAAACATGGTCCCACCCACACGGGCAAGTGTCATGTGCGCGATTGTCTGTAGTGGAGGTTTCAAGAAGATGGCCTATGAAACAGGTCTACTGGCATCCAGAGGTCAAGCTGGACTCCAGGGGTCAGGTGCTGTGGATGGGGAGAGCAGGAAAGCTGAACCATGCCCTCACAACCACTCAATATTGTTGAAAGTTGTTAGGAGTACAAATGACATGTCTCAAAGTCCATTTAAAATTGTAGTTATGACGAGGTCCCACGCACACAGTCCAGTGGCATATTCCCCATTGGCTGAAGTGGTGGTTGCATGGCCATCACCATGTTTGTTCATGTTTTTAATGTAGCTTGGTATTTTGTAATCAGCTAGAGCACAGGGTGGTGCACTTTATTTTTGGCCCCTCCGCATGAGTGACAGGTCCATCTTGCATCCCTCTGTGCATACATAGATGAATAAGGACAGAAGAATTCTACTGGTGCTGTTACTTGATTATTCTGCTGTGCATATCATGGCAGCCATAAACACTTAGTGCCCTGTGGCATGAAGATCAAAGGCACCCAGCCAACAGGAAGAACTATGCTGTGCACCCCCCCTGCCCAGTTTCTACAGCTACAATTCCAAGGGGATTTGCTGAAGAGACTCTATGGCATTTGGGTATGGTGGGCAACTACAGTGGTGGTGATGAGGGGGTTACATGTATCAGCATGAACAAACAAACGTGAAAAATGAAGCAAGTTTTTAAAGATTTTTTTAATATCTGGTTGCAATTTTGTGACACATACAGTATCAATTACAAATCCATCTGTAAACTCTGTAGTTGAGCATGGTATAGCACAATGTGGTGTCAGCTTCATGTAAACTCTCTCCCAGAGAGACAGCACACTCTCTTTGTGGTGCAGAGATGGTTCTGAGTAGTAAAATGAGAGATACCCTGCCTAGTGTGCGGCAATTGAGAGATACAGTATGAATCCATCTGTACAATATGGGACAGCACCCGCTCCATGTGTGATGGAATGGGGAAGGGTCATTCTGAGAGGTAAAATGAGTGACATCCCTCCTAATTTTTAACAGTTGAGAGTTAGGAATCCTGTAGTACAATGTGGGGTAGCACACTCTCCATATGGGACAGAGGAGACTCTGAGTGGTAAAATGAGGGCATCCCTCCTAATGAGAGACAGCTGAGAGGTGTTACTAATCCCGCTGTATAATATGGGACCACACTCTCCATGTGGGACAAAGAGCATTCTGAATGGCAAAATGAAGGACGTCCCTCCTAATGTGAGACAGTTGAGAGGTATTATTAATCTCACTGTACACTGTGGAACAACATGCACCCATGTGGGACAATGGGGGTTCTAAGTGGTAAAATGAGGGGCATACCTCCTAATGTGAGACAGTTGAGAGGTGTTATTAATCCCACTGTACACTGTGTGACAACATGCACTCCACGTGGGACAATAGGGGTTCTAAGTGGTAAAATGAGGGGCATACCTCCTAATGTGAGACAGTTGAGAAGTATTATTGATCCTTATTGATCCTACTGTACACTGCGGGACAACATACTCTCCATGTGGGACAGTGGAGACTCTGAGTGGTAAAATGAGGGATGACCCTCCAAATGTGAAACTGCTGAGAGGTACAGTATACTCCCTCACAAAGCAGGACAGCACACTCTCCATTTGGGACAGCAGAGGTTCTGAGCAGGAAAATGAGGGATGTTTCTCCTAATCTGAGTAACTGAGTGGTAAGAAGAGGAATGTTCCGAACTGTTGATTGATAGCTATAGTGCCAGAGATAAGTAACAATACATCTGGTACTGTATATTACTGCACAGTCCCATTAGCTTCAATGGGAATTTGCAGTGTAATATATCCAGATATACACAACTCTACAGCATTGACTTATGATGTCATCTACCTTGAGGAACTGGGTCTAGAAATGCTGGATGAGTGTACACTGTGCATCTTCTAGTATGGTTGCATAGACATGTGCACTGACTCTCACAGAATATCCCTTTCACCATGTTTATCCATGCTGTCCTTGCAGATGACCAGACACGAGTGCCGCTCTCTTTGCTGGTTAACGAGGGGTATTCAGATTACATCAATGCCAACTTTATTAAGGTAAGCCAGCCTTTACGCTTCTATATATCAATGTAAGAAAGATATAGCAACAGTCAAGTTTTCATTAAAAATATTAAGTTTGTAGTCCTAAGAGTTACAAAATTATCCCATTTTAAAGAAATTACATTTGGAAAGGTCTAACTTTGAAACTGTTGGGGCTAGAAATGAATTGAATGAGTGTGGCCAGTTCACTAAGACTTTATTGACACAGATTTTGTGTGTCAATACTATTCTATATGTAGCCATACTATTTCGAACCTGTTTTTGCTTATATTATTAATTCATGTTTTTAGCTGGGATATAGCCAAAAAATAAAACAATAATGTCCAATACATAGTATTATGTAGTATTAGTTATACATAGTATAGTTCTATCTCATACACCCTCTGTAATTTTTACTCCACTGATTGTACATGTCACTAGACATTGTCTAACTTGGCCGCTACTGCGTCCTCATGTGACAACAGCGCTCTAGCACTTGTTAAACCCTAATTGCACTTATAACTTTGCAGTTGCTATTAGGATTGTATCCTAAGTTTAATTTCTCTGTTCTTTATGTACCCAACCTTACTGTGTACTTGCTTTGTTACATTCTCAGTTGTAATGTATTATTATGTATGTATTAAGTGTCAGTGGCTCAGTAGGTAGCACACTCGTCTCTGAGGCCGGGAGATCAGAGGGCTGTGGGTTCAGTTCCCACATCTGGCACTTGGGTTAATATCCCAGTACTGACACTGTAGTGCAGCATGAGAGGGGTGCTGCACTTCTGAGGTGCCATCTTTCGGATGAGATGTTAAACCGAGGTCTCATCTGCCTGGATTGGTGGTAGTTCAGGTGGATGTTAAAGATCCCATGGCACTTATCAAAAAGTGTAGGGGTAACTTTATTAGAATAAACACATTCAAACAATACTAACATACTAACATACTAAAATGCCAGCAGAATAGGCCTAACGGTCTTTCGTGTCTGCTCGTTTGGTCAGCCCCCACCCTGGGTGCTGACCTTGCTGTCCCCCTCGCCTTCTCTGGCTTCTCCCTTCCCAGTTCTGGATATTCTTGCTGCATTGGATTTTGCTTCCTGAACCCTTCCCCTGTACCTATCCCACCCCTCTTGAGCCCTCCACTGTCTCTGCCTCCACCAGCCCCTAGGTAGTGCATTCCATGGCTCCACCACCCTCTCAGTGAAGTAGCACCTCCTCCTTTCTCCCTGAATCTTCCCTCCAGCTTCCACCCATGCCTCTAGTGGCCCCTTCCTCCTTCCTTCAAGCACCCTGACTGTTCCTCCCTATTTACCCTCTTCATGTACCTGAAGACCTCTATCATGTCCCCCGGTCCTTCTCTCTTCCAATGTACATATTTAGCTCTTGAGCCTCTCCTCATAGGTCCTGTCCCCAAGCCCCAAATCATTTTGGTTGCCTCCTCTGGACCCTCTCCAGGAGGTTAATGTCCCTCTTTAAGTGTGGCCTCCAAAACTGCACGCAGTACTCCAGGTGCGGCCTCACCAAGCAGTTATACAGAGGGAGTATCACGTCCCTCCTTCTGGAGGTGATCCCCCTAGTGATGCATCCCAGCATCCTGTTGGCCTTGGCTACTGCCCTCCTACAAGTCTCAGAGTTGTTCATCTTGACATCCACCACCACCCCCAGGTCCCTCTCAGCCATTGAGACTTGTAGTATTTCCCCCAGGGTGTACACTTGGCCTGGGTTTCTGGCCCCCAGGTGGAGTACCTTGCATTTCCTGCATTGAACCTCAGCCCACTTTCTAGACCATCTTTCCAGAGCCTCCAGGTCCCCTGCAGGCCACCTCCCTCCTCCCCATCCACCACTGCCCCAGTTTCGAGTAATCTGCAAAGAGACTCATCTCACTCCTGATTCCTGTCCTATATGTCAGATCGTGGGCGTTGAACAGAAGGGCCCCAAGGACTGATCCCTGTGGGACCCCACTAATGACCCTCCTGGGGATGAGACTATCCCACCAACTCGACCCCTCTGGGTCCGGTCCTGGAGCCAATTGCCTCATCCATCTGATCATCTGGTTTCCCACCCCATTTCTCCTAGCTTATCCAACAGGCCCACGTGAGGAACAGAGTCAAATGCCTTGCTGAAGTCTAGAAGAGGACATCCACTGGTCTACCCAGGTCCAAGGCACTTGTCACCCAGTCATAGAACTCCACCAGGTTTGTCTGACACGATTTCCTGGGATGAATCCATGCTGTCTATCGTCCAGGCACCCTGACTTATCCAGGTCCCCCAGCCTCTCCTTGACAATGCCCTCCATCACCTTGCCCACCATCAAGTCAGGCTGACAGGCCTGTAGTTCCTGCCACCTCCTTGATCCCTCCTTGTGGATAGGCACTACATCCGCCACCTTCCAGTCTTGGGGCACCCACCCTGTCCTCAGAGAGATGGTGAAAAGCTCTGCCAGGGGTTCAGCGGGACATCCTGCAAGTTCCTTCAGCACTCTAGGATGTAATTTATCCGGCTCCGGTGCTTTCTCCGTCTTAGGGGCTGGGGCTTCCTCACTCTCTCTGCTGTGATTTCACTTCTGGTACCTCTTCTCCTGTAGCCCTCCCCCACCTGCCAGTGATGCCCCCCTCTCCCCAGACCTGCCGATCGGTAAGGGTCCCCCCTCCTCATTATCTCTGTCTCCTCCATGTATGATGCAGCATCCCCATTTTCCCTGGTGAAAACTGAGGTGAAGTACTCATTTAGTACCTCAGCCTGCTCCCTGGGTCTTGTGCCCATCTCTCCCCTGATTTAATCCTGCTAATCTGCCCCTTCACCCTTCGTCTTTCCCCAATGTATCTAAAGAACCCCTTTTTCCCTCTCCTAATTTCCCTGGCCAGGTTCTGCTCCTTCCTTGCCTTAGCCGCCCTCACCACTCTAGTGGCCCTTCTAGCCATCAGCTCATACTCCCCTCGATCCCTTTCACCCCTTGAGCACTTGAATTTCTTATAGGCTGCTTTCTTTCCCCGCACCACCTCCTGGACCTCCCTGGTCCACCAACAGGGTTTTTGGGCCCTACCGCATTTTCGTCTTACTCTTGCACAGGTGCTGGTAGCATCCTGCACCCCTCTCCTGATGATTTCCCACCTACTATCATAATACACATTAACATAATTAAATCAAACAAAACTTCAACAATCCTGCAAAGGTAGAAAAGCAAAAACACAGTAAACAAAATATATCTCTTACACAGGGAAACAAATTAAGAACAAAAACCCAGGACACCTACTTAATTTTCTATACTCCTTACCACTCTATACATTTTATACAATTCACTTACTGTATATAGCTTTATTCTAATCATCCTTAATGATATTTAATAAAGTGCAAAAATCCCCTCCACCAAAATCGTACTTTATCAGTGTTATATACTTGACATTCGTCAGTACAGATTCTGTTTAAAACATTGGTAACATAAACTCTAAACCCCTCCAAAGAGGGACGTTTCTGATATAATACCCATTGGCATCTTGTATGCCATAAGCAAAAACGCAAACTAGCAAAAAATAAACGTAAGGTATTGCTCTCAAATCTACATAGGTGAGGGGGAAAAACCCCAATCACCAAGATATCGCAGCTAATCTTAGCCAACCAAGGGAAGTCCCAAACCTGAGCCAAAAAGCACCATAATTTAGTGGGAAAAGAGCATTGTAGAAAGAAGTGCTCCATCGTCTCTTCAATATTTAAACATTCTGGGTAAGGGCAAAGTCTTTCCTCCATAGCTTTGTGTTTAGCTGTACCCCTCACATTTAATTTTCCATACATTGTAAGCCATAGATTTTCCCACATATAAGGGGGAAGTCTCTTATTATTAAGTTGCTCTAACACATTTCTTGTGTTGTCATTTGAACAGTTTTTAAAGTTTGGTTCTAGATGGTAAAATTGTGCCATAATTTCATCATACAAACTTTTGGACGACATCTTAATATCAGATCTTTAGACACTTTCCACTTATATAGTTTTTGAGCACTGAATTTAAAATAGACGGAACCCCAATTTCAGAGACCATTTAGGTGCCTGAGGGACCCACTTACTAAGATAGAGCTGAAAATATTTTGAAAACTAAACAATCTACTTCTGTAGAAGGGCCCAGGCCCTTTTTTAAAGAAAAAGAAAAAAAAAAGAGTAAAACAAAACACCACTGGATCCACCATCCCTAAACCCCCTTGCTTTTTATTTAAATAGGTACAGCCTCTCTTTACTGGGTTCAATCTATTTCCCCATAACAACTGAAAACATATGCTATATAGTTTTGACTCGAATTGTAAAGGTAACGGGAAAATAACCGCCATATACTGAATTCTTGGCAAAATGAATTGTTTTAAAATCTGAATTCGTTTCAGTTTTGAAAACTTAAACTTTCAAAGCAACACCTTCTGTGCTATGGAGTCAAGAACCCTCGACCAATTCTCCAATGGGCAGTTCTGATTCAACATCACCTAGTATTTTAAAGGTTTTAATGAAATTCTACTGACTTATAGAAAAATAATTCCTCTGATAATTGCCTACTAATAACCCTTTTGATTTATGTATATTTAACTTAGCATTAGCAACACTAGCATAAGCAGAAAGATTGAAAAAAACCTGAAATTCAGTATGGTTGGAAAAACAGACAAATATCATCTGCATATGCTTGAATGACACAGGGACTTGGTACCCTGTACACTAATCCCTTGCCACATGGGAGTACAGACCCCTTATCAGGGGTTCTAATGAAAAGTTATATAAAAGAGGGCTTAACGGACACCCCTGCCGAACTCCACACTTAACGTGAAAACCCTTCCCCAAACCTCCCTTTAAGGCTGGAAACACTTTAGCATTTTTATATAAACCTCTCAGTAAAGATATAATGTTCTGGGGGATACCAAACCAGTCTAAAGTAGCAAATAAAAAACCCTGATCCACCCTATCAAATGCTTTCTCCAGATCTAAAGACACAATGGCCCCTGAATGCCCCTCATTCTGTACTTGTTCAATAATATCCCTAATTAAACATAAAACTGAATGAATTCTTCTGTTTGGAATCCCGCAATACTGAATAGGCATGAAAATCTCCTCTGCCACCCCTTTCAGCCTATTATGAATCACAGTAGCCAAAATTTTATAATCTGTGTTTAGTAACGTTAAAGGCCTCCAATTCTTAAAATCCCCTCTATCACCTGTTTTGAAGATGTATATCTGTCGACCTTCTGAAAATGAGTTCAGCAGCCCCTCAGAAAGGAAGAAATTAAATACCAAAACAAGACATTCCACTATTTGACCTGGAAACCTTATAAAAGCCATTAGATAGCCCGTCCAGTCCCGGAGCCACATTCAATTTTAGAGATTTAATAACATTCCGGATTTCATCTTTCAAAAAAGGCAGTTCTAATGTACCCCTGCCTACATTATCTCTTTTATCCCCTAAAACTCTGCCTACAAATTGACTAATCTGAAGAGATGATGGGGTATCTCTAGGCTCTAAATCCTGAAAATGTTGCAGAATAATTGCTTCTAGTGCATTGGTGGAATACACTTTAGTGTCACCCTGATTTAAAAATTCCAGCGCTCCTTGGTCTTTAGTTGATTTACACAATTCAAATGGGTCTCCAAAAACAGACTTTTTTAAATGATTTTGAACAAGAGCTTGAAGCGTTTTTGCTCTGTCATACTGTAGATTCTTCATTTTACCTTTTATTTCAGCAATTTGATCAGAAAAATTGTCTCTAGAGGAATTAGCCCATGTTAAAACTTTCTGAAGCTGTTGTCTAAGTTTAAGGTATTCAAAAAATGCTGTATCCCTCTTCCGAATCCCATACTTTGTAAACCAACACCTACAATCATTTTTGGTTTCTTGCCACCACATGCCTAAATCCTGATACAAAAAAAACCACTGACAACCTAGCTTCCAAAATACATCTGATAGAATTAATTACCACATTCTCCTGTAATATCGAGGTGTTTAGTTTCCACATAGTCCTATGCTTGTCAAGGCTCTGATAAGCACCCACCTTAATAGCAACCAACGCATGATCAGAAAATTCAATAGGGATAATCTGTGGACTATGAATCTGGATTTGTTTTGTGGTAAATAAATAATCAATCAAAAAGCTTTTCCCTTTTGTGAAAAAGGTACCTGTTAAGCCACACTCCCTAATATTAACACAATTGACTAAGTCCGCTGTTTTTATAATATTGGCTAAACAAACAGAATCACAATAAATCTTCTTACCGGGGACAAGCCTATCAACACTATTGTTTCCCCTTAAATTACAATTAAAGTCTCCCCCCCAGAAAACCGGGATTGTAGTTATCAAAAAAGGCCGCACATCAGTGAAACACTTAACTCTACCTGCTTTAGATTGAGGCCCATAAATATTAATCAATCTAATTCTGCTCTTAAACCAGAATCCTTCTAAAATTAATACTCTACCCGGACATACCTCGATCAATTTGTGTAGTGAAAAATTAAAAGAGTTAAACAGGATCCCCACCCCATCAGCCCTATCCTCCCCAAAGGACCAAAAAGAAGGTCCCCATGGCCAATCTTTAGTAAAAGCATAAACCTGAGTATTGGCAAACATCCATGTCTCCTGTAGAAAACAGATAGAAATCCGTAAATCAAATAACAACTGAAAAACTGCTTGTCTTTTCCTAAAATTCAAAAGACTGGGTATTGAAAGTAGCCCATGTAAACTCCATCCTATGAGCTTAACCAAAGCCTTTATTAAACCCTCATTTTTTCCTTCTCTTCTTTTTTTTCCCTTTATAATCCTCCTTCTGAACTCTCCCACCCTCTTGTAGAGACACTTGGGAATCAGTACCAGCCATATCCATTTCCGAGTCCCCCCATGACAGCTCCGCAAAAGGATTTTTTGATTCCATACTATCAGAAACCTGAGGCAAAATATTTTTGGATGTTCTACTGGACCTCCTTAGTGCTAAAGGGGCTACTGGAGGCTGCAGTGCATTTGCCCTGCCCTTCTCCTCTAGAGTCTCATCATAGCATACTGGTTGGAGTAAGCTGGGAGCTACCTTTCCAATATTCTGCTTATGGACCACATTATCCACCTCTACTACTTCTTCCTTCTCCTTAACCAAGTCTACGACTTCCGAGATCACTTCATGCTGAGACACACCGGCCTCTTGCGCCTGTTGAATTAATAAATCAGAATCTCCACAAGACATTTTATTTTGGGCCGCCTAGGGACAATCTTTGAAAGCATGATTAAGCTCTTCACATAAGTCGCATTTTAAAGCATTTTGAGCAAAACATAGTGACGTGTCCAACCTCACCACAGTTGTCACACTTGGGTTGGTCACATGTACTAGATAAATGTGTTCTAGACCCACACCTGTAGCAGGCCCTGGGCTGACCACTGTAAAAACAGACCCCCCTATCTCTCCCCAACAAAAATGAGTTTGGAATATGTTCTACACCTGACGTTGATTGCCTCAGTTTAACCTTGAACTTCCATCCCCCCGTCCAAAATAATTCTGAATCCAATATTGGATCGGGTTCGCTCAATACTTCACATTTCTGGGAAAGCCAAAATGTTATATCGTCTACATGAACCCCCTCGTTCCTAAACATGACTGTCACAAATTTAATTAAAGGTTTAGATAACGGGATAACAAAAAAAGGGGTCCATAGAGGAGAAAATTTTACCTGGTTATACCTTTCCCAAAAGAGGTCCAGTAAGGCAGGGGAACGGAAGCTGATATCGTAGTTATCCTCCCCAGAAATGTTAATAAAAGCAAAAACATCTCTGGGAGAAAACTTTAGAGACTCTTTAATCAAAGTTCTACCCACATAATACCTATTTGGTTTTTCTTTTAATCCGCTTTATATCTAATTCTGACAGCATTTCTCCTCGGGGCCGCTTCTCTCTTGCACTGACTAAATAGGCTAGATAGTAGGGGTTTTCTGGGCTTGGCTCCCTGTCCCTCTACACACTCAGAATTCACAGGATTAGGCCTCGCTGCATTAACATCAGGTACTGAATCATTTAAATGCACATTGTTCCCATTCTGCAAAACAACACTTTTAGTATCAGCATGAATCCCATCTCCCCGGTTTTCATTCTGGAGTAGCAGACTGCAGACCTCAGGAATCATTCCAAGCAGAGCCTGGAGACCAAATCCCATGTTCCATCTGTTTCCACCCTGCAGCTGATAAGGCCGCCTGTGGGGATCAATTTTTATCATGTGCTCCCAATATTTCAGGAGATGCAGAAACAGTAGCCTGGGAAAAACTCAAGTCCCTTGATTTAGGCCCTGTAAAGTTTTTTATCCTGCTGGTGTGTAAAAACAAAATTCAGTTACACCATCTTGCACTCCAGCGTCTTTTTGATAAACTATGAGTAGACTTCTTAGGGTCCTGGGCCACCTTGGGGTTGTACACAAAGCCAGAGTCTTTGGTTATGGGTATAGTTGGGAAGGAAAAAGTTTTGTGCTGTGTACTTACAGGCCGCGAGGGAATAGCAGCCGGTCCCATGCCCCTCGCTCCTGTCTCAGGTTTCTCGCTTGATGCCAGCCCTGCTCTCTCCTTCACAATCGAGCTCCTCCAATATCCGAGCCCTTTCTCCATCTCTCGCTGCTCCTCTCATAGGATTTCTCGTGCCATAGCTGCCAGACTGCGTACCTGCGCTCCGCTCGCCTTCACTTCCGTGTTGCCGGCTTCCCGACTCACCCCTGGAGCCGGTCTTAAAGGAACTGCATCCTTTGCCTTCATCTCTAGTAAAACGGGATCCTCTGCTTGGTCAGCCTTCAAGGAACTCCCCGATAAATTGCCATCAAAAGACTGCATGCCTTCAATCCCTCGCGGACTCTCAGAAACCACCTCCATAAGTTTAAAGCTTGCATTTTTCCGCATCTTCTCTTCTGGCTCCAGCTCCTCCCCGCCTACAAGTGCCCTCTCCGACTCCTCCATCAACTGAGCCATGGCTAGCTCAGTCACAGCGTGTCAACACCCATACTCCCCCCACAGGCTACTGAGGTTCAGCAGCAGTAGGGGAATTTCCCTGGTGTCCTAGCCAAATTTCTCTCATTCACTAAAAATACCACAAACAGCATAATCTGGTTCAAGGTCAGTTGGCATTCATCTGTATCCTCCTCCCCTGGGTCATGCCTGAAAATAGGCAGGATTTGTCTAGTGCACTTACCCAGTCAACAAAGACTAAATAAAATTACATTGTTGCATTTGTTGTCCCCAAACCTGTTTTTGTCCCTCTACCCTTCCCCCCAGGACACACTGTGAGACAAGCAACTTCTTGTTCAGTGTGCCTTTCTGGTGAAACTTTTCAATAAATAAATTAATTAATTAATACTATTTGTTTGTAGTGATACATAAAACTACGAGGGTTTTAAAAAACTGATAACTTCTTTTTTACTTTAATTTTGGTAATGCTGAAAATTATTAAATTAGAAACTTTTGTCCTTAATTACATTGCAAGCATTTAAGTCTTCGTCTGCTGTAGCCTCAATGTTTAGAGGTGAAGCGCAGGGGTTGTTAGTGCTGCCCTGTTGCATAGTAAATTCACAGATTTGTATCACTTCATGCTTTGAGGCCACTGACTGATGACCGTGAGTGCCATATTTGTTTCTGCATTCTTGGAAAGTAGTCGGGGAAATGACCCTTGTGTGAGAACCGACAGTAAGGTGAGTGCATGTCTGATACATGAGTCGCTCTTCCAGGTTGAGTAGGGTAGCCAGGGTGTACAGCTCACATGTGTGAGTGAGTCTGGGAGCACCAGTGATAAGTCTGCAGGCCTTATTAACTGTGAGGCGAACCTTGTTGAGGGCAGTCTGATCTGCTGTGCCATAGATCGGAAGGCCATAGTCAATGAGAGACATGACAGAGGAGGTGACAGCCAGGCGGAGGGCATCAGGAGGGAGGCATTTCTTGTGCGGTAAAGAATGCCTAGCCATGAGTTGGCGACAGAATTTAGGGCAGATATATGTCCATGGAATGAAAGTGCAGGGTCAAAGGTTATACCAAGATATTTATAGGACTGCACCTGGTCAATGAGATTGGGTGTGGAGTGGACAGCTAAGGAAACTTGCTGTACTTATTTGGGGGTGGGAGAAAAGCATCGTTTTTGTTTTCTTAAGGTTGATAACAAGTCGGTGCTCAGTGAACCAGGTAGCTGCAGAGTCAAAGACTAATTGGAGGGAGTTCTGTAGCAGCATGGGTCATTGTGGGAGGCAACAAGAACAGCATCATCAGCATAGAAAGCATCTTACCCTTACAACTGCTGGGTAGGGAGTTAAGAAAAGAGTGAGAATGTGGGGTCCAAGGGTGAACCTACGGCACCCCAGAGCAGAATGGGGCATGTTTCAGAAAGAGTACCGTTGACTTTCACACATTGGGAGCGGGCAGAGAGATAGCTGGTGCACCAGGAAACAGGTCCTGAGGCAAAGCCTATTAGGTCAAGGGTGAAGAGCAAAAGAGGATGCGAGACGGTATCGAATGCTTTAGACAGGTCAATGAATATAGCACCAGCCAGGGCACCAGAGTCCAAGGAAGCATGGAGGAAGGTGGAAAATTCCAGGAGTGCTGTATTGGTACAATGACCTGCTCTGAACCTGTGTTGTTCAGGGCAGAGAACATTGTACTTACAGAGGTAGTCAGAGACTTGGGACGCCACAATTTTCTCTAACGCCTTAGAGAGGGGGGAGAGGATTGAGATGGGTTGGTAGTTACCCGGAAGAGTCCTGTCACCACCTTTATGGACAGGGGTAACTGTGGCAATCTTCCAGGCAGAGGGAATTGTCCGAGACAAGTGATTTGTTGAAAATGCGTAATAGATGAGGACCTGATCCAGGACCTGACGTAAAAGGCAGGGATCAAGTGAGTCATTACGATGGTGTTACCTTTTAGGGCTTTTAGCAAGTAAGGCCTAGCTTCTTGCATGGTGACACGCGCGGGTGGAAAGAGGCGGGCAATGGGTGGTGGCACAGATGGAGGAGTGGACTGAAAAGTTACCAGGAAGTACTGAGCTAAGGTCGGTAAAGGAGTTATTGAGGTGGGTGGCAATGAGGGCAGGGTCAGAGGAGACGGTACCATTGATGTTGAGAAGAAGGAGAGGGGGACTGGGAGTGACCATTCAGTTGCTTGATGTTGTCCCAGAGGCACCTGGGGTTCCCCCAGGAGGAGGTAAGAGAGGCTTGGTAGTATTCCGCCTTTGCTTTGCCCAGGTGCACTGGTTGTGGGCGGCAGCATAGGACTGCCTGTCAGCTGAACGGCCAGTAGCAACAGCAAGGTGCCAAAAGATTGTCGCGTTGCTTAAGTTGCCACAGTAGGGCAGGGGTGATCCAAGGGGCATGTTTCACTTTGGACCTCCTAGCAGTTATGGGAGCAAAGATATCACAGGCAAAGTTGAAAGTGCTTACAAAGAAGGCCAGGGCAAGTCAATGCTGGTTGCCCTCGTCAGAAGGACCAATCAGTGTGGGCAAGAGCGCTTAAGGCCTATGAGTCCCCAGGCCTCCCGCCTTGAGAGGTGGTTTTGACCGGGATGAGGCGAGGGTTTCCCAGTTGAAAAGCACAGGGAGTGGTCACTGAGGCAGTCAGGAAGATTTGGATGTTGTGGATGCGGATTGGCCTGTTGGTGAGGACCACATCCAGGAGGTGCTTGTCCCCCAGGGTTTTCTAGTAGGCTGTGTGACCAGTTGAGTTAGGTCAATTGAATGAAAGCCTCACAGTGGGAGGAGGGCGAGGGGCAGAGCCAGTTTATATTCAAATCGACCACCAAGATTTGGTCCGAGCCGAGTTGGGTAGGGAGGTGAGGTAGTCAATTAGTGGGCCCCAGGGCCTGGGATTGGTTCTTGGGGGTATGTAGGCTATGGTTAGGAATAATGGGCCTCTAGCTGGGTCAGGGGACAGCTTTAGAGTAAGTGCCTGGGCCTTATGGTCGAGGTCAGGCGGGGGGAGTGGTAGCCCCATGAGAGAATCCTTCAAATAGAAGACACAGCCCCCACCTCTCCTGCCGACACGGTCCAACCAGTGGAGATTGTAGCCGGGGAGAGAGACATGAGAGTTAGGAGTGGAGGGAGACAGCCAGGTTTCAACCAGGGCAACAACATCAGGTTTATGAAGCGTCACCCAGCAGTGTAGAGAGTCCAGTTTTTTCAGGAGGCTACAGATGTTCATAGAAGCAATCGCTTGGCCAGAAGAATTCAGGTGGAGGACCAGTGCTGCCAGGCCGGGATTGGGGTGGACATTGCCTGACAGGAGCAGGAGGGGAGGGCTGATCTGGGAGTGCACAATGGCGGGATAGCTTTGGCGATTGGAGAGGGGTGATGAGGAGTGATGAGGGGTGATCACCAAGTGAAAACAGCTACTAGAGAGCAGTAAAATGTGACAAGTGAGGTATTGGGAACAAATTGTTCAAACTTAATCAGGCTCCCTCTAGTGGCAAAACAATATAAGGAGCTAATGGAGAAGTTGGGTAGCTTGAGTAATTTCAGGGTAGCTGCCTGCAACAAAAGTGCAATCAATTGTGTGTGTCATCTAATTATTTTGTTTTGGGTTTATTGCAATGGACTGAGCCATCTGGCTCCAGATTACAAATATCTGGGTTGAGTGCATGTTAATGGTTTTCCTTCATAAGGGCCCCAACAACAACTGCAACACCGGCCTACCTCAGGCAATGCTTCAGGTTAGCCTGTTTAACATACTGGGTTGGGGGAAATTGTTTAACCAGGAAAGGCACACTAAGCTAGAGCTTGTTTCCAGGTGCGACCTGGGAGCACAAGGAAGTTAAGTGACTTGCTCAGGGACACACAGTATGCAAGTGGAGGCTGATGGAATTCAAACCCAGGTCTCCAGGTTTGCAGCTCAGTGCCCTTAACCACTATGCTATACCGCCTCCTTGGGTACCCAGAGTTGTGAGGACTGTGTTAAAGGGATTCACTGTGCATGCTTATTCAGCCTGAATTTAATCAGATCTGCCAATTGCTTGCTAGATTTGCACCCCACCCTTGTTCACATCCCCCTGAATAAATCAGATTGTTAGTTTTTACGCTCAGCCTGGCTAGTGTGTACCTTCTTGGTGGGGATACAGTACTGCTATTGTATGGTTGCATCACTGGTCTTGATTTCCAGGGGTCTCCATGGCATTTGCAGAAGACCTGGCCCTGGTGGTAACTGCAAGAAGTGTGAGCATATCATTACTGTCATATGGTAAATGTGAATGTTCTGTTACTGTTGCTAAACTGTTAAGGCCACTAGAAGGGTTGGTGGGGGTTATAGCATTCTGGAGGGCTATACCAGCAGCTGTTACGCTACCCCAATACCATTTCTCTGGGTGGAGGCACCCGTTTAGCGAACTCGGTCCCCTCAACCTGTGTTAGTCACACAGGCAGGGGTAGTAGCCTGTAGGATAGTGCCACCTAGGGGTTACAGTGTATAGATATTTTGTGAAGCAGGAGGAAGAATTCGCTTGTGGTCCTCATCGAAACACTGGTCTCAGAATGTTAACCATTAACATGCACTCCTTGTGAGGCTAAACCCTACATCCTAAAAGCCTTAGGTAAGTCGCATTACAGTAGTGATTCACTGGACCTTAGACTCCTCCACATGACCCTGGATGTAGTCCTCAACCTGCTAACCAAGATACTTAATCGCTCCCTCTGCCATGGTGAATTCCCCTCAAAATGGAAAAATGCTGTTATTACCATCATCCACAAAAATGGCAACCACACTTCCCCCCGGGAACTTTCGTCCCATCTCCATTCTCTCCCCCCTCTCAAAAGCCCTTGAAAAAATCATCTCTGGTCAACTCACAGACCACCTCACCGAATATGACCTACTCTGCTGGGAACAACACAGATTTCGCAAAGGGCACAGCACCACTACTGAGCTGCTGGAGCTCTCCAGCGCTATCCATACTGCCCTGGACAGAGGGAATCTGGTTGGCTCGGTCTTTGTGGATTTGTCAAAAGCCTTTGACACCGTGAACCATTTTCGTCTTTTATATGCTCTCTCCCACATAGGTGTCTTCCAGGACACCACCAAGTGGTTTGCTGACTACCTAGCCGGTAGGTCACAACAAGTTAAAATTAATGACACGCTCTCCTCCTGCCTCCCTGTTAAGTCAGGGGTGCCCCAGGGTTCCATCCTGGGCCCCCTCCTCTTTAGTCTATTTCTGAATACCCTTCCCAAGACCTGCTCTGGGCAATTACTCCTATATGCTGATGATGCAGTTCTCTCCTCCATCCACCCCGATCCGCACTCACTACAACTATCCCTCCAGAAGTACTTCAAAGACGCTGAATCCTGGTTCACTGACCACCGCCTAGTTCTAAACCACAAAAAAAAAAGTCAAGATGTTTGCTCACAACCAGAGCCAACACAAAGGCTACCCACTAATTATTCACAACTCCCCACTCTTACCCCTTAAGCAGGTTGACAACCTGGGCCTTTAACCTAAGTCCTTGCCTGCTCTTGAGCTATGACAAAGGATCTCCATCCTGCTAACCCTCTGATCCTTGCACTCCTACTGTTTTCCTCCCCAACTTCTGAATCCCTGTATTTTACTTACTGCTTGCTAATGTGTAGTTGCTGTATATACATGTAATTACTGTTCCATCACTGCCTCTGTATTGTATCTCTGAACACTGTTTTGTACTGTTTGTAATGTGACGTGCAGCCTTTGTAAATGAGTCTCTGACTCAAAGGTTTGTAATTCCGATACCTCTAATAATAATAATAATAATGTACTGTATACAAGTGTACTGTGTGCCATAACCTTCTTTTTTGTAATTTCCATTTATGCGTTCCCAGCTTTCTGTGCCTGATCTCCGTAGCCCCCCCCCCCAAGGAGAACATTCTGTCCCCCTTCCATGGCCTTCTCAAGGTGCTGTCTCCCATGCAGTCATAGTTTACCCCCAGTCGGGGATGAGCTGGAGGCCTACACCCTTGAACAATTCTTTTTTTTTTTTTTATACTTCTTTATTGGTTTCATGTCAATCCAGCAGCTTACATCTTACAGGGGTGTCAGAATTATATGTAATTTTACAAAGCATGTAGAAGTAACATCTTAAGAATAAAAAGTACTCATTATATCATTGTTCTAGTGTTCATATAGATGAAATTGATCCAAAAGGTCTCTCAGTTTAAAATACTCCTTTGAACTCTTTAAGCTTTCAGGAATTTTGTATAGGTACTATAGACCTTAAAACAACTTATTCCTCCCTTTGGGAGAACTTACAGATTTACAGTGGAAAACAAGAACAAAATTAAACTTTAAACTTCAAGAGTAAAGTAAAATAAAATCTAATCTAATCAGGGTCTCAAAGTGCTGTTATTTGCTCTAATCATGAGACCTCTAAGTCTACTGAAATTATACAGCTGTTTTTTTTTTTTTTTTTATTTCCTTGCCTAAGAGGTATAAAATCTGCACATTGACTATGGCTGGGTCAATTTAATTCTTAAAATTGTGGAGTATACCCCGAAAACCCTTCAGAGTCCAGCTCTCAGCATTGATGAACTCGAGGGGGGGGTGGGCGTACCACATCCCATTTTTATTATAATGTAGTTTTATTTGATTTTACTTAGTTTTGTTTAGTTTGATTTTTATTTAGTGTGGGCAGAGGTCTAGGGCAGTCGCTCGGGTGGGAGGGAGGAGGTGGGGGCACAACATCTTCCCTAATTAGTCCAATATCCTGGTGGTCCAGTGGACCAGCTATCTCTTGTCAGCGGGCATTTCTTGAAAAAAAGATCCCTTCAATATCCTGGTGGACGCTATCTGCCTGATCGTGGGCATCTGTATGTAAAAATAGGCATAAGTCCAATATCTCTGGTGGTCTAGGGTACCCCCCTCCCCACCTGCCCACTGAGCCCCCCCCGCTCCCCACACGTCAGCCGGCAGCTCCCCACCCACCTGCCGCCTTGCCGTCCGCCGACTGACACCGTTGGTAGGGCTGTACACCCATTGGTTCATAGCGTGAGTCAATGGGCATGCAGCCCATACCGTACTACACATTCCAGATATGTGAATGATCATTCACATATCTGAAATATGTAATACAATATGAGCTGCACACCCGTGGCTCATGCTGTGAACCAATAGGCGTGACAGCCCTGATCGACGGTGTCAGCTGGCGCAGGGCAGGGAGGAGGGGGGAGCTGCCGCCCGCTGGCTGACGGGGAGGGAGTGGGGCAGTGGGGCTCAGTGGGCGGGTGGGGAGGGGTGTACCCTAGACCACCAGGGATATTGGACTTATGCCTGTTTTTACATACAGATGCCCGCGATCAGGCAGATAGCGGTCCACTGGACCACCAGGGATATTGGAAGGGGATCTTTTTTTTTTAAACAAATGCCCGTGATCGGGCACATAGCTGGTCCACTGGACCACCAGGGATACTGGAGGGGATCTTTTTATTTAAACAAATGCCCATGATCAGGCAGATAGCTGGTGCACTGGACCACCAGGGATATTGGAAGCAATCTTTTTTTTTAAAACAAATGCCCGCGATCAGGCGGCAGGGGACATCGGTCCCCGACGGCTGCTGCCTGGCAGGATGCCAGGTGCAAGTCGTCGGGGATCGGCGCACCTGCATGCAAATGGGGCCATAATGACATGCAAATGGCCCCATGTGCACCTTGCATACATTATGGCCCCATTTGCATGTCAACTTTTGAATATCGCGGTTACTGTGCATGGCGCAATGGAACTTGCGCTAGCGCATCCCCATGCTCCACTCTGGCCACTTGCGCTGGCGCAGTGCCACTGCGCCATGCACACTGGGGGTGGCCAGGGTGCGATATTCAAAGCTGCTGAGCCATGGCGCGGCTCTGTGAATACGCAGTCCACACCCCTGCGCAGTGAAGTTGAGCTGCGCCCAAGCTTGCGCCACAGCCTGATGCAGTTTGAATATCTGGGCCCAGTACTTCATACACAATATTCAGTTACAGACAGTAGATGAAGAAAATAACTTGGAATTATAATAAGTAATACTGGACACTATAGGTGTTGATAAAATAGTGGGCAGGGCAAATAGGATTCTGGTGTGCGTAAGAAAGAACTCTATTTCATATAACATGACAGCGATGCAACAATTACATAGAAACTATGCATCCCAGTTCTGGTGACCACATCTTGAAAAGGACAAAAAGAACATTGAGTGAGTACAGCACAAATTAACAAAAATGATAACTGGTATACAGGAACCAGAGTACCAACAGAGGCTTACTTATACAGGTCACATGGATCTTGAAACTAGAAGGAGCAGGAAAGACTGTTGCTCATGCTTGTTATTATGAATGATAAGGTACTATGAGAACAAATGTGGGTTTCACTAAAGTTAAGCAGGGTGACAACCAGAGGTCAGTCAAAGCAAGAAACAATTGGTGGATACAAAACAAGAAGGACATTCTTTCTTACTCAGAAGGTTGCAGGGCTATAGAATGCCTTACATCAAGATATAACTGACTGCAGAAATAGGAACCATTTTAAAAATAAGATAGGTTGATCCAGAAAGGGAAACTGACAAACCAATACAACTGATAAGAAGGGAATAGTCCTAATGTGCATTATTGGCCTACTTCTACTCTGAAGAAACGTGAGGTAACCTAAGTAAAGGTAGGTGAGTGCCCTGTCAGTCCCCCTGGTGGAAGGTAAACAGCTATCCAACTCTGCTGCCAAAATTCTGGTTTACTTACCTTCTTTGCTACCTGCTGTTCTTTGGCTTACTCCACCCTCCCCTCTTCCTTCTCAGATCTTCTGATTCCTGCGTCTTCTATATCCCTCACTGTGAGACCTCACTTAGGCAGGAAGCCTTCTACTACCGAATCCCCCTCATCTGGAACAACCCCCGACCCACCTCTCTCTGCTCTGCCCCCCCATTTCCCCATTTTTCTTCAAATCCCTACTCCAAGAACTCTCCTATCATTCTTGTTCCGGCAAAGACCCCTCCCCATGCTCTCCTTTTCAGCCCTAGATCATGCATTTACAGTTCAGTTCCTACAGTAAAACCAGTTCTGGTTGTGATAATAATTTTCTGAAATTTACTCTATTTTCTTCATCACTGTAAATATTGTGAAACATAGAAACATAGACTTTGACGGCAGATAAGGACTGCTTGGCCCACCAAGTCTGCCCATTTCTCTACCTATTGGATAAGCTGCAGATCCTACTTAACCAACAGCCTACTTTCTCCTACCCCCCTGCTAGAATTGCCTTATGTCTTTCCCATGCATTCTTGAATTCCCCCCACTGTTTTAGACCCCACAACCTCCTCAGGAAGGCCGTTCCATGCAACAACCACCCTCTCTGTGAAAAAATACTTCCTCACATTGACCCTGAGCCATCCCCCCTCTATCTTTAAATTGTGTCCCCTTGTTCTTGCACATCTCTTTTTCTGAAAGATGCTACCCTCTTGGACTTTGTTGATTCCCTTGAGGTACTTGAAAGTTTCTATCATGCCCCCCTCCATTTCCGCAAGGTTATACATATTAACCTCCTTTAGTCTTTCTTCATATGCCTTCTGTTGCAGACCCTTCACCATTTTAGTTGCCCTCCTCTGGACAGCCTCCATCCTATCTATGTCCTTGCGGAGATGGGGTCTCCAGAACTGCACACAGTACTCCAGATGGGGTCTCACCAACTGTCTGTACAGAGAGATAACAACTTCCTGTTTTCTACTTGTGATGCCTCTCCCTGTGCATCCCAGTATCCCCCGAGCAATCCTTACTGCATTCTCACATTGCTTGCTAACCTTTAGGTTCATCTGATATGACTACCCCCAGGTCCCTTTCCATTTTTGTTGTTGTTAATACCTCCCCCCCAATTGTGTACTCTTCCCCTGGGTTTTTGTTTCCCAGGTGCATTACTTTGCACTTCTTTGCACTGAATCTAAGCTGCCATACTTTTGACCAATCAATCAATCAGTCAATCAAATTCTTTATTTATCCAGGCGATCACCATTGAGCAAGCTCATTTACAAGGTGGGCCTGCATCGTACAAGTCGAGTGACAGTGCATTTATGTACAGGCAAATAAACAGTAAATAAAAATGTACAACAGTGCAGGCAGGCCTGCAGCAGACAAGGCAAGTAAGAGTACATCTATGTTCAGGTAATAGACAGTCGGTATGGGTAAGCACGGAGGTATAACAATAAGGTAGCAGGTCAGTAAAAATCGGTACTAGATTCAACAAAACAAAAATGGTTTAGTATTCCTGTAAGGTTAAAGCATTTTTCCCAGTGAAGAGATAGCTGCCTTGGATGTTATCAGCGAATAGAAATACATAGTCAAGGTAAAAAAAAAAAAACAATGCATAAGGAGGAGACATGTGTCAGGGGTAGTGGGAAGACAGTGGGGTTGGGGGTCGGGTACTGGGAAAATACTAGAAGTGAAGGGATGGGAGACTGAGGGTAAGCAAGGATAGGTTGGTGAGGAAGGGAGGATTCCATGGCAGTGAATTAATAGGTGACTCGGGGATGGAATTTGCAAGATGCAAGGAATAAGGTTAGGAAGGGTAGGAGAGGTGCGGGAGAGGGCGGTGTAACTAAGCTAGGATCGTTTGAAGCAATTACAGGCTTCTGTGATGTAGTTTGTATATAAGGTCTTAAACACCGTAAGACTAACAGGAGTCCTCAGTTTCAACGATTTCTGGAGCACATTCCAGAGCGTCGGCAGTGTGAAACCTATGGCAGCTCTCCCAAAGCGTGTAATGGCTTTAGGCACTTTCAGAGATAACAGAGAGCGGCTTCTTGGGGCATAGGTTCCAGATGCATTGAGAGGCAGACATTCAATAATGTACTGCGGGAGTTTACCAGTAATATCTCTGTATGTCCAGAGAGCCACATTTTTATTACGTCTATACTGTAGGGATGTCCAACGTACAGCTGCATATAAGGAGCAGTGATGGGTGGAAAGGGGGAGACCCGTGATGAATCGCAGGGCTCTGTGGTAAAGTGTGTCCAATTTACCGAGGTAAGAATTAGCGCATTTGCTGTATATAAAGTCAGCGTAGTCAATTAGTGAGAGGAATGTAGACTGAACTAGTTGTCTCTTGGCCTCTGTAGTTAATAGGCGGTCTATCCTGAAAAAGAGACCTAGTCTCTGCCTCAGTTTTTTTAACAAGTCCTCCAGGTGCTCTGCAAAGGAGAGTCTGTGGTCAAGCCAGACCTCTAGGTATTTGAATGTTGGCATGAATTCCAGGTATTCTCCTAAGAGGGTGGAGATGGGAGGGAGAGTACCAGCGCCAGCAGAGTAGGCTACATGATTGATAGGTGAGAATAGCATTGCTTTTGTCTTTTTGGCATTAAGTAGCAGTTTTTTGCTGAGGAGCTGGTACTGAAGTATGTTGAAGTCAGCTTGCAGGTTGCTACAGGCAGTTTCGGGTGTAGAACGGCTCAGGTTGATCACTGTGTCATCTGCGAACAGATGGATTTTCGCCTCTTTGATGCCTGTATCCATGCTGTTGATATAGATAGCAAATAGCAGTGGCCCCAGGATGGATCCCTGTGGGACACCTCTTTTTAATGGATTTGGGGGGAAGATCACCTTCGGGCTTGACCTGTTGGTGCCTGTCTGAGAGGTAGTCGTGAAACCAGCGCAAGGAGGTAGGATCTAGACCAATAGCTTTTAAGGAGGAAAGGAGAAGGATGTGGTTGGTGTCGAAGGCCTTGCTTAGGTCTAGAAAAATGGCACAGACAAATTTTCTGTCCTCTAGCTCACGCTGCCAGTCATTTGTCACCTTAGCTAGGGCCATGATTGTACCTACCGTGGTACCCACTCCCAGGCTGGCTAATTTGTTTATTAATGTTTTGTGTAGGACTGTGTCAAATGCCTTGCCTTGTGTTTAGACTTTGGATATTTTGTGAGTTTTTGGTACTTTATTTGGAGCATTAGACAGAAAATCTATGTTGAGGCTCGATACACACACAATGGGGCCTATTCACAAAGTGGCGTAGGGCACGGGTAAATCACCCAACCTGTGCAGCTCCATGCCCCAAGACAGGCACAGGGTGCACAACAGTCACTGCCATGAGCACCTGCAGGGCACCTGTCTGCAGTCCTGCCCCCAGCATGCAGCTGCTTGTGGGTGGACTGCAGCTGCACAGTGGTGGATTGTGGGGCACAAGTGGGAATCCGATGGGATGGCTCCCCTGTTGCATGCATGTAGGGGATCCAGGGAAGATGCAGGACTTGACTGTTTGGAAACCGTGGATGTGTGCTTAACTGGCTGCCCCAGCCTTTCCCCCTTCAGCCGGGTGCACTGAGGCAGCACTGTGGAGGGGGTTCCCAGTCCACTGCTGCTGGTGGTTTTCCACTGGGGGCACATGCTGATTACAGCAGGGTCCACCCTAAACTCATGCCCCTTGCTCAGCACTACGTACAACTCCATGCCTTAGAGAATGGCATGGAGTGTGGGCACAGCCCGTCATGCCTCCAGGCCACCTGTGGCATATAGTTCTGTGGGCGGCTGGGGGGATCGAGTGTGCACTAACCTTGTGCACTAGCTGTGAATGCCACCAGGACTCCGCTGGACCCCTGCTGTGCAGCATTCTAACTTAGGGTTGCCTATGTACCTCACATACGCAGTGTGTAGGCAATCTGTACTTTTGTGAACAGGCCCCAATACATGTGAAGTACAAGACACATGCATTCATAGTTAGCATATCAACATAAATTGGCAGTTACTGTAGTATAACTTCAGGGCTGATAATCTTGCTTTCTAGTCCCCCATGTTTTGTAACCCCTTCCCAGGCTACACTAGGAAACAAGCTTCGGCTCATCTTGCAGGACTAGAGGATGGCCCATGTAGTACCGCTACATAAAAGCGGCCCAAGGGATGAGCCAGGGAACTATAGGCCAGTCAGTCTGACGTCCATAGTGGGAAAGATCATGGATAAGATACTAAAAGAAAGGCTGGTGGCATTTCTGGAGGGCAATAACCTGCAGGATGGGAGGCAGTATGGGTTCATCTCAGGGAGATCCTGCCAAACCAATCTTATACAGTACTATGACTGGGTGCAGGGCTGTGCCAACAACTGTAAGGGCCCCCCTGCAAAATATTTTGTGTGGCTCTACCTCTCCACTTATACATGTAAAAGAACCGTATGTGCATATTAAATTTGTATAGCATAAGTTTTTTTGTATCAGTCCTGCTGAGCATCCATAGTTTATCCATGCTGCCCTTGCTGGCACCATGATCAAAGAATTGAACAATATAAATTATCCCTGCACCTCCTGAGGGCACCGGCACCGGTAGACAGAGGGGTTTGAAAAATTCAAGTTCGAGCTTGATAATCACTTAACTAATAGTTATAGCCCCACACAGTGTGGAAGACAGATTTGAGGGGCTATTAGCCTCCTTCTGGCTACCTTGCCAAGTAACCAAATAAGATTAGATGTTTGGAGTAATGGGCCCTATTGCTTCTTTGTTCTGTACTGCCCACAAACCATCCAAAACTGGAGTTGGAATCTTCTGACACCAGTGCTGACAGACCCAATTTCAAATGGATAAGCATTTTCCAAAGAGAAAGTTGCAAGTTTGTCTGTGATAAAATGTTTTGATAATGCTGACCTCTGAGGCACTGGGCCCGCCTGACAGTGTGGGCTCTACTGCAACCGCAGCTGTTGCATCCCCCCAGGCCATGGCCCTGACTGGGTGACAAGGGAGTTGGATGAGGGCTATGCTGTGGATGTGCTATACTGTCCTTATACAGTACTATGACTGGGTGAGGAGGGAGGTGGATGGGGGCCATGCTGTGGATGTGCTATACTGTCCTTATACAGTGCTATGGGTGACGAGGGAGTTGGATGGGAGCTATGCTGTGGATGTGCTATACTGTCCTTATACAGTACTATGACTGGGTGATGAGTGAGTTAGTTGGGGTCAATGCTGTGGATGTGCTATACTGTCCTTATATAGTACTATGACTGGATGATGAGGGAGTTGGATGGGAGCCATGCTGTGGATGTGCTATACTGTCCTTATACAGTACTATGACTGGGTGACGAGGGAGCTGGATGGGGCCATGCTGTGGATGTGCTATACTGTCCTTATACAGTACTATGACTGGGTGATGAGGGAGTTAGGTGGGGCCATGCTGTGGATGTGCTATACTGTCCTTATACAGTACTATGACTGGGTGAGGAGGGAGTTGGGTGGGGGCCATGCTGTGGATGTGTTATACTGTCTTTATTCAGTGCTATGACTGGGTGACGAGGGAGCTGGGTGGGGGCCATGCTGTGGATGTGCTATACTGTCCTTAT
Source organism: Neoceratodus forsteri (assembly GCA_016271365.2). Lineage (NCBI taxonomy): Eukaryota > Metazoa > Chordata > Ceratodontiformes > Ceratodontidae > Neoceratodus > Neoceratodus forsteri. Next base: position 219,474,885 of record CM028138.1, on the reverse strand, counting down.
ACAGTACTATGACTGGGTGACGAAGGAGTTGGATGGGAGCTATGCTGTGGATGTGCTATACTGTCCTTATACAGTACTATGACTGGGTGACGAGGGAGCTGGGTGGGGGCCATGCTGTGGATGTGCTATACTGTCCTTATACAGTACTATGACTGGGTGACGAGGGAGCTGGATGGGGGCCATGCTGTGGATGTGTTATACTGTCCTTATACAGTACTATGACTGGGTGATGAGGGAGTTAGGTGGGGGCCATGCTGTGGATGTGCTATACTGTCCTTATACAGTACTATGACTGGGTGAGGAGGGAGTTGGGTGGGGGCCATGCTGTGGATGTGCTATACTGTCTTTATTCAGTGCTATGACTGGGTGACGAGGGAGCTGGGTGGGGGCCATGCTGTGGATGTGCTATACTGTCCTTATACAGTACTATGACTGGGTGACGAGGGAGTTGGATGGGAGCTATGCTGTGGATGTGCTATACTGTCCTTATACAGTACTATGACTGGGTGACGAGGGAGCTGGGTGGGGGCCATGCTGTGGATGTGCTATACTGTCCTTATACAGTACTATGACTGGGTGACGAGGGAGGTGGATGGGGGCCATGCTGTGGATGTGCTATACTTGGATTTCAGCAAGGCCTTCGATTCGGTGCATCATGGGTGACTAGGGGTGAAGTTTGCTGGGGTGAGGGTGGTGATAAAGATGGCATGTTGGATCTCAAACTGGCTATGGGGTAGGCTACAGAGAGTGGTGGTGGTGGTGGGGGAAGTCTCGGAGCCTAGACTTGTGATGAGTAGGGTGCCACAGGGCTGAGTGCTGGGTCTGGCACTGTTCAGGCTATTCATCTTGGACATTACACATGGGGAGGGGAGCAGGATTAGCCTGTTTGCCGACAACACCAAAATGGGTGCAGTAGTAGACGAAGAGGAGGGATGGATACAACTACAGAGGGACTTGACTGAGCTAGTGGAACGGTCTGGGAAGGTGCAGCTGGGGTTCAATGCAAAGAAATACAAGGTGTTGCATTTTGGGGCTAGGAACCCAAGGAAAGCATACTGGCTAGGGGGATCAGGCTGGGGATCACCAAGGAGGAGAAGGACCTGGGGGTATTGATAACAGCGAGCATGAAAAATACTGCCCAGTGCAGGAAAGCAGCAGTGAAAGCAAACAAGATGCTAAGGTGCATAGCACGGGGATTCACGTCCAGACACAGGGAGTTGATCCTGCCCCTCTACAGGGTGTTGGTCAGGCCGTACTTGGAGTACTGTGTGCAGTTCTGGAGGTCGTACCTGAGGCAGGATGTCAAGCTGCTGGAGGGAGTGCAGAGGAGAGCGATGAGGATGATTCAGGGGATGGAATGAATGGACTATGAACTGAGGCTAAAGGAACTGAATATGCACGCACTGGAAGAGAGGTGGGAGAAGGGGGACATGACCAAGACCTTCAACTACCTGAAGGGTGTCAACAAGGGGGGACTGGAGGGGGTGTTGAAACTAAGGAGCGGGAGAGAATCTAGGGGACATGGACTAAGAATAGAGGGAGGGAGGGAGATTCAGGAGGGAGATGAGGAAGCATTACTTCACAGACAGAGTAGTTGTGAGGTGTATTGCACTACCAGAAGGGGTGATAGCAAGCAAAAATGTGGCTGGCTTTAAGAACGCTTGGGACAGGATATAGGGGTGGGATAAGGGTGGTTGAGGGGGACAACAATGGGAGGTCAAGGGGGATGGGGAGGGGCAGCTGCCTGCTAGGGAGCTAGCTGCACAATCGAGCAGTCTTTGAAAGACCGGTAGGTCTGTTCTGCTGGCACCTTTGTATGTTCGTATGTCTTCCTAGCTGAACTATACAAATACATAATATCAATAACTAACCCCCGATGCACACTCAGTTTGTAATGGCCAGCTGCGAACTAAACAGAGAACTGTCTCATTGGTATCCCACAGAGGTAGCTGCAGGAGTAGACCGGGGTGCCTCCTACACCCAACCAAGAAGTGCTGCTGCAAGACGTGCCAACAGACATTAGCCGCCAGACAGCCAGGACCCTGGTCTTGCTTCTGACCTTGGGTCACTCACATGGTAGCACAACATACTAAATTGTGCCACTGTTTTCATGTGTTTTATTTTTTTCCCTTAAGTCATGAATGAATCCACTGTGTCAACACACTACTCATGACTGTATCATTGTTTGTTTGTGTGTGTTTGTGTGTGTGTACATGCGTGCATGCATGCATGTGTGCATGTGTGTGTGTGCATGTGTGTGTGTGTGTGTGTATGTATGTTTTAATCTCCTGAATGGTGTTGGCTTGACAGCACTGGAAACTGAAGACCTCTATTTATCCACATGACAGGTACTGTATGAGTGATCACAGTGCAAGCTGCCCCATACTTCCCCACCAATGCTTCTCAACCCTGTCATGGAGGGACCACCACATAGGTGAGAAGATAGCTGTGACTCCATGTCCATTCAGTACTTGGCCTCTCATGTGAGACTGCCATCAAGGATGCCAATTAGAATAAAGTGTGTCTAGGGTTTTGTCATGTGCCCACTGGGAACTGGATTGAGGCATCCCATGACTCATTTCACATTGGCCACAGTACCGGCCTCAGGCAATAATGACTTTTAGCCACCACTAACTTGGGCTGGATTTGAGAAAATGGCCTAGAGGAGAATATATTCTTATTAATTTGTCAGTCATTACACCTTTCTACTAAATTTGCAGTGCCTCTGTAAATAAGATTTATCTGAATCAATCATGTCTATATGAGGTCGATGTGACATAGACAGCCAGCTCTGAGTGCTGTATCATTTTTTATTTCTTAAAAATAACAGATATGTGGTATTGAATTTGTCTGTGGGAAATTCCAGTGCACTTGAAGTGACCTCCCTCACTCACTCACTCACATACCCCGCCCCCCTCAGATCTCAGTATGTGAGATGACCACACACACAGGAACTTAGATAAAAAAATCTAACACCTGCAAGGCCAAGATAATTGCAGGGCTAAAAGGTACCTAAAATCAGAGACATCCTGTTTAGCTAGTTCTATTATCAGTAGCCGAATTGGCAGGAAAGAACATATCCATTTTACAACGTTTACAGGAAAGGAAAGCAGGGCATGACACTTCTATGTGAAATTAAAAAGGCTTTGATATCTGTGAAGATCAGGAAGACCCTTTTTCATCAAAGAGGTGTCATTTGAGAATTGACGCTGTGCTGAGAAAAACAGGATCTTACTACCTTATAAGGATCCTGTTTCCTGTAGAGATATATTTTTAGTAACAATATCCTGATAGGGAGGAAGTACAGTGACCTCATTCAGGGGGCTGGAGAAAGTAGCTTTTAAAACTATGATTCTGGTTTCATAGAATGACTTCTTTACCTGACTTTGAAACAGCAACATCAAGCCTTTAGAAGGTAAGTATTTTGTGTAGATAAGGAAATATAGTTGCACTTTTACACCTTTTTGTTTAATGACCTGTATGTTTTTTGTAATAGGAGTTCTGTATATTATTGTTTACTATTTTACCTTTTGTTTAGTAAAGATATATTTTAAAAACAGAAACTGTCTGGTGTGCCTTGAAACATTTCTTTGGTTTTAAGTGAAGTTAGATGGTTTTAAAGCTGACACGGTGCATGAGTTTATGGGTGTACCAAACTGGGAAACAGTTTAAGAATTTCTCTGGGTCTTGTATAGAGTTCAAAAAGGGTTTGTTTTGTAATACCTGGTTAGGTACCCGTAGGCAAAGATATCTGGTCCCCCCGAAGACAGAATTATCTGAGCCTGACAATTGGGTATGCTAACAAGAGGTTAACAAGTTTGAATCCCTCCAGAACTTGGGACTAAGGTGACTCGAATCCACAAAACAGACAAGAGGGCTACCTTGTTCTGTTCACTGTTCACAAGGCTACGCTCAGAGGTTGGCACTTTGGGAGTAGAGGGCTGACCTGCTGAGTGAATCTGTGACAGCCGACACCTAACCTTCCTTGATTTTCTCTTTTGTGTTTCTGTTTCTCCAACTCAGGGCATCAGCAATGAAAGGGACTACATCGCAACGCAGGGTCCACTGAACAAGACGGTGCTGGATTTCTGGAGGATGATCTGGCAGTATGAAGTGAAGGTAGGAGAGCAAAGGCATTCCATGGGCACTGCAAGTTCATTCCGTCAGACCCCAGTTATAGGGGAGCTGGATTAGAACTAGAGGACTAGCAGAACTACTTCTAAAACAAGCATTGGTTAATGCCAGGGATTCTCAATTGCATGGTTTTATAATGCGAATGTAAGTGACGCAACACAGCTTCAGTATGTAGTGGTGCAGCAGAGGCTTGTGGAGGCAGATAGGCAGGGTGAAAGAGTTGCCATACTGAAGCTTCAATAGTACTGGTGCTATTAGTGTATGTGGGGCTGGGTGGGGTTAAAGAAGTACTGCACTGTGGCTTCAGTTGTACAAGTGCTGCCCAATGATCTTCTGCTACCCAATATTGCTCTAACTAGTACAGTACACTAGACTGCATGCAGGGCAGGTAGAACATGCCACTGGCTATGTTCTGTCTTTTAAAATGTGTTAACTGGTCACATGTGAAAATTAGTGTTTTGCTTACATGCTTACCAATATAAAATGGAAATGTATCCCAGATAGTGCAGGAGTGTACTAAAACTTTGGAAGGTTTAATTAGTAGCCCCTGATAGTGGTGAAAATGTTGACCCATACTTTTTTATTCTTTGCTTAGATATTTCTAGTGGACTCCTACTTCTAAACATTCCCACAGCTGGGAGGACTGGATCACTGGAAGGTTATTTGACTTGCTTACAGCCACACTAATAGCCCCCTTAGTATAGTGCAGATTCTAGAACAAGAAGTTTTCCTACCCCTGACATACGTACATAACTTCCCATCATTTACAAGGGATGCTCCTAGACACTGGAGGAACACCACTGTTATTCCACTCTACAAAACGGGTGTTTGCTTATTCAGAACTGAAGAACTAGAGAGCATACCTTATGCATACAAGAGGTAGAGGTAATGTGAGAAAGTTCTTTCTCGACCAGAGAGTGGTAAACATTTGGAGCAGGCTCACAAATGAAGTGGTGTGAATGGTGAGTTTTGAACCTTTTAAACTTAAGTTGGATCATTTCCTCATGTAGAATAATATTACTGGGTACAGCAAATAATTTATTGGGGAGGAAGGGTTTCAGAGGCTCCACACTCTTCCAGAATATGGAATGCTGCAGCTGGTTGGATGGCAGAGGATACAAACAATGAACCTCTGGTCTTTCATCTACCATCTCTTATGTAAGCCCCATGTAAGATCTTAAATAGTGTAATCAAATCCCCCCTCAGCTGTAACAATTTCATGGAGCGCCTATTTAACTCCCTTTACCTATCCACATATCCCATATTCTCACATCCATCACATATTTTGGTTGATTTTTTTTTGTACCCTTTCAATCTCAGCAATGTCTTTCTGAGGCACATAGACTAGAACTGATCACACTACTCAGGTACTGTCCCACATATAGAAGATTCTGTAACATGGCAGTACAACCTGTAGTGCCTGAACCGATCCTGGGTCATAACTGAAAATAGGCATATACTTGTCTACTGTTTCTTCAAACCAAAATGTTACCATTTGCTCTAGAGAGATATATGAGCCTGTGCTCCTGCGGTGGTCAAACCAGACAGTATAGAAGAACAAAAAGGGTGCACTTGAGAGACTGACACGTACAACCGAACTGCTTTTCAGTCACATTATTGACCAAAGAAGATGCTGAATGTCCGTCCTGGCGCTTTGACCAAAAGGGTCTTCATCAGGGTGCATGGTCAGATGTCTGAAACACATTCACCTTTCATAGGGCAAAAACTCTTAAAGATATAAAACATCATATGTGAAAAACTGTTCAAGGTTACCAAGTAAGGCACAGCACTTAAAGTTTAGTACCAGAACAGTAAATTAAATGTAGCAAAATATGAACATCTTATTTTGCAACTTTTTAAACATATTCAAATATCTGTACACATGGGATCCAATTTGCATGCAAATATCCTTTACATTGTATTTCTAACTATTTATTGAATTGGATCTATGGTAATACTGATGCCAGATGGGTTTATCGATTGTTCTTGATGAGAAAATTGAAAAATACATAGAAGATTCCCCTATGGTAATGCTTAACAAAATGTGCACTAAGTCCCAACCCGCATAGTTTTTTTCAAATTTTGTACTTGATAGTTTATTGAATTTTAGAATATAAGAATAACAAGGGAAAACACAGGATACAGTAATTGTCCTGGCCAGGGTTATCCACTTGGAAAGACAACTCTGGCAACAAAAAGAAAGCGAGTTCTCCACAAATCATGATATTACAGATGAACAGAGTAATGTGTAAACAGGCACAGCACTGGTATACAAGTGATAATGGAAACCCGGCATATATAATTTCTGTATGCTTACATAGAATCAAACAGTGGTAAATACCTATTTATTTAAATATTTCCTGGTTCACAAATTCGTAACTGCACTAAGGACATTTGTTCCAAGAAGCAAAGGACTTTAATGATAACAGAATACAGGAAATCTGAGCAAGGCAAGGGCAGACACAGTAAAAGAAAGAGAAAGATATAAAAAGAAAGAAATAATATGAAAACTGGCACCAAAGTAGGTTGATTGCACAGAAATGGGTCTGGGATATAGAAGGGGGGGGGCAGCAGGAGTTTCAGAGGTGGAGGGAAGATAAGTGTAAAGCCAAGGTTAGCGGTAGCCAGCAGTAGTAAAAGTGTGCCAGTCTTGTTTTATTTTGCTGTCACAGCAGCCGTGGTGGGCATGTAACACATTTTTAGCATTATGATGTCAGGTTTGCCCAAGGTTCATTAACTCTTCTTGCTCAGCATGCAAGTGACAGTGAGGCAACGCAGGCACCACCAGAGACAGCTGTCCCGAGAGCCTCCACTCACAGCAAGCCAGCAAGATCCAGGGACTACAGGAAAGCATGACTGAGTGACAGTACTGGCTCCTGAACACTAAACGATTACTGACACTTTCATGAACATAACGTTGGGGCGGGGTTGAGTTGGAAGCGCTCATAAAAATCAACAGTTACAAAATCTGTTCCAGTTACATGGGCTCTTTAATTTGCAGAATCCATATGAGTCAGAATTCTGCCCTTTCTGATTACTATAATAACACTGTTTCCAGAGTTTATGGATAATCCCTAGAAGCAAGCCAAAGATCAAAGGCTGAATTTTCAAATGAGTCAGGGACTAAGTCCCGACTCACCTCTCCAGCCACGGAATGAAGCCTCCGCACCTGCGGAGTATCATACTTCCAGCCAGCCTGGCTGCAGCAGATGTTATGATTGGTCCCATCAGGCATAGCTTTTACCCACAGCTGTAATGAAAAATGATCTGCAAGTGGCCATAGATCATGGAGCCAGCTGTAAATTGGATCCATCTATAAGAATACCACAGCTGCGGGAAAAACTGCAGCTCCGTAAGTAGAGACCCACTTACGCCAGTTTTTCCCACAGCTGCTGACTCTGAAAATCCAGCCCCAAAGGTTTGTTCCTAACTCTGCTATGTTCTTTTTCCTTGGGGATGCCTTTTTGTTAGGAACAGCTACAACTTAAGATGCATTTTGATGAGATCCAAGTTGTCATCCGGGACTTTGGGAAGTACGAGAAGATTCTTTCCTTGCATTCTGTATGTTGTCAACCACCCAAGCGAGCCTTGGTAAAGGATGCTTCCCTTTACAGAGAAGAGTGGACAGAATCATTGTCCAAGCACAATTCAGTAAATGATGCCCCCCCCCCCAAATTGGGGATAGACACGATTGTTGCCTGAGCACAGCTTGATAAAGAAAGCCCCCCTCTATTGAGGGGGGTGACAGAATTATGCTGACACAGCTCGGTAATGTAACTGGGTCACTGTGCCTTTAGTTTGGAAGCTGCAGTTACAACCCCTGCCTTATGCACCGAGAGACCTGCAAGGTTGAGGGGCCTGGGTTCTTTGAAACTCCTTGTGTGGGGACCTAACTTAGTGGCTAAGTGACTCTGGGAATACTGGGGTGTGTAGATTGTAGTACCATGGGGTCCTGTGTCACTGGCCCCTGGCCATGAATACCTCTGTACAAGTGTAGAGCTATGTTTTTTTGCCTGTTTAACATATAAAATGCAATACAATTGCAATCCCCCCTTACCTTATTGCCCATTTCTCCTGTTCTCCTGTCTGCCCCTTTCTACTTCTTGATCCTCCTGTATTGTCCCAAAGCTTCACCGCACCACCCCAGGTTCTAGATTGTGCCCCCAGGCAGCAGATCAGCCCCAGTCCTCACTTTTAACCAGTTTCAGGCTTGGGAGTTACACCACGAGCAGCCACTGTTTCAGTTGCTCCTTGGAGCAGGCGGTGCTCATGCATGCGTGAAAAGTGCCTTTGATCTCCCAAACACTGGTATTGTGGTCAAACAGGAGGCAGTTTAGCAGTCCTGGTGCCCCTCCTCACCCAAGAGGGGGTCGGTGACCAGAACAAAGGCCAGGAGAGCCCTCTTTTGTAAATAACGAGTGCACAGAGGTGCTGAAAACCAGAGCTCATAAATATTAATGAGGGGAGCCCTATGAATATTAATAAGCTACCTGTCCTAGCTCAATGGCAGCTAACATATTGGCAGTAGTGACAGGAAAGGGTCTGCAAATAAATGTAAATAGATGTGAGAGTTTGAGAGGGCACTTCAGCTATCAAACTTCAGGGGCTATGTAAATAAAGGTTTAAACTGGTTGTCCCAGATTGTTAATGTTGGGACTGTACTAAACTGCCTGTCTGCTGCCTAGGGACACTGTATTTCGGTAGCAGCAGCAGGCAAAAGACTGCAGAGACACAATAATTAATGGCAGCATTCAAAAGGGGATAAGAGGGGCCATTAAAATGAGGGGAAATTATTTAAATCAAGTATTTCACCTGGCTGCACAAGAACGTTCTATTTGGGACTGTGGTAATCTGCAAGAGAACTGTATATTCTAGCAGCCATTTCTGCAGCACAACAGCCAATTGAAAAGTCAGGATTTTTGTGCAAAGACTGCTGGGACAATGCCAAAGACTCTTGCAACTTTGCCAAGTGCTTGCGAGGAAAATACAGGGACCTAAATCAGGCACCAAAACAGGGGGGCCTACTGAGCATTGAGTGAGGGTAGTGAATATTCATTTTGTGGACTGACAAGGGATTCAGCCAATCGCTTTTGGACACAAAGTGGCCTCAGCCAATCGGGAGCCCCAGAAGGACTCCATAAAACCCAATGTTTTCCAGGCTGAGTAGTGAGTTCAAGCGGGAACTCCTCCACAGGGAGGGGGGCTCGGGCCCCCAATTAAGCAAAATGGGCCTAGTTTGTTTAGTAAAAGCCGCCCCCACAGGGGAGTGGTGCTTCTACCTCTGCTAAGGAGAACATGTGACTGCCAGAAGCAAAAGTCGTTAGCCTGGGGATTGCCAGAGATCACACTCCAGGGCTAGCAGTTCCTTGGCACGTTATGAAAACGTGGGAGAGAAGCCAGCAGCCGTCTGCCGTTGTGAGAGAGCTGCAAGAAATGCTTCTGCCTAAGTAGTGAGAGTGCCAAAGAATTGCCTGTAACTTTCAGAAAAAGAAAGTATTGAAAATCCTTCTGATTGGGTAAACTTCTACTTACAAGTGCAAGTTGTGAGAGATCTGTAAGGGGCAGCGAAGCCCAGAAAGTTTAGAGAGTGACTGTCTGCACCCTGCAATCTGTCTAATACTGAGAAAGGGTGGACATCTGTTACAAGTGACCAGAGAAGGGTCCAGTATTTAAGAATGTGAATGTGGCTGTTTTGCAAGTGCCTACAGGACTGGAAGGGAAGTATCCAGAGCACGTGGCTCATCCTGACATTACCTGTGAGGACAGTACCTGTCCATTTGGAACTGCTAATGCCTGCATAGCCAAGAGGGACTATGACAGTGTAATTTGTGCTTGAGAGAAGCTGCAGTAATTATTTCAACTACCAAGTCAAAGTAACCTAATTGGTGGGGAGCCATGCCTCAAGCTTTCTCTGTGTTTAAGTGCATTAAGGAAAAAGATTTGTCTTGCATGGACTGTGAGAATCTGGAGCACCCTAGCCTTAGGAAACAAGCACTCAACTAGTGAAAGTCTGTACCTAGAGTTCAAAGGACCATGGTGGCCACACTGGACCATAGTTGAAATGACTGCAACTAGTTAAAGTAAATGCGAATGTGTTATTGATAAATGTGCTGAATGCAACGCATCCATCACAGATTGACCTGGGAGACAGCCTGGCAGTGTGCTGCCTAGGACAGTGCCATATGCTTTTCCCCTGAGAGCCTCCAGAGTCAGAGTCTGCCTGCTGCAATCACCCCAGTTCTTCCTTGTAGCGCCTGATTGTGATGCACCTATGATGATTTCAAATAGTGAGTAAGCAGACTCTGGTCTGCCCACAGAAAGGGGACTGTAAATAGTTATTACAAGTTATTTCAAGTTTAAAAGCAAAGCCCTAGCTAACTAAGCATGGAAGTAACTGTTCGTACAGAGTTAGATTAAGGATAATCATCAAAGGGCCCCATCACAGCTGTCCCATATAACAGGCCTGCACCTTTAGACTCTATTACTGGGTACCCAGATAAAGGCATTTGGGATTGCAGGGTCCTAATGCATTTCTGGAAACTGGTACCACTGTAGGGAATGTGTCAACTGATTATTTATGCAACTAGCTAGAAAGATAGCCAGGTAAATCTGAATACATCAGGGGGTTGGTGTGTGGCCATTGTAATTATTGTTTAAATTTAAATGCTTATTATTTAAGCCAAATCAAACCAATGCTAATCAATTATAAACAGCTTGATCTCTACTTCCAGTTTCCCTGTCCTAACCCTCACCCCATGTAAATAAATTGTTGTTGTTTTGCATATATCTGCTTTGTGAGCATATTATTAGAGAGAGTCAGTAATTACCAACTGTCTACAAAGTGGGGTTTTGAATGGTGGGTCATGTTTGGGGTGGCACTATGATAATGTGGGTGGGGATAGCATCCCAGTTGGCTGTACCAGGTTTAAGCAAGCCCTTGTAAGTATACTCTGGGTGGAGGCACTACGCAATGTGCTAACTTGGGAAAGAACCAGTGTTAAAATACAGTGAGAACCCAGGCCCCTCAACCTTGTTAGTGGCCACCAAGGCAGGGGTAGTGTAGCACTTCAGATACCTGGTGTCCGGGTTACAAAATCAATGTTTAGTCAATGTAACAAAGCACAGTATGGAACTGAGAAAGCTGGGGAGTATAGGGAGGGGTTTTAAAAGTAGGAAAAGCAGAGTGAAGCTGCCACTATACAGATTCCTGATATAGCCTGATCTGGAGTACTGTGCTGAATTCTGGAGTCCTCATCTGAAAAAGGGCATAAACAGACTTCAGTCTGCACAGAGAAGGGTCACCAAAATGACCCAGCACCAGCAAGGCACATAACATGAGGAACGGCTTGTGGCCCTAAATATGTACTTGCTGGTGGCCAGGCATAAGACGGAGACATGACAGAAACATTTAAGTTTCTGAGATGTATAAACAGGGTAAATAGTGAGGACATGTTTGTTAGATATAGGGACGTACTCACGAGAGGGCACGAGTGCAGGTTGGAAGGGAGCAAGTTCAGGAAGAATGCAAGGAAGTTTTATTTCACTGAGAGGGTTATGGAGCTGTGGGACAGATTGCCAGAGGATGTAGTGGAGTCAGGTTCCCTAAATGGGTTCAAACATGGCTGGCACAGGGAAAGAGTCTCAGAGTCCCTGGGGGAAACCGGTACTGGGTCAATATGCTGTATGCTTAATAGCGTACGACACAAGCGCTAAACAGAAACAGTGCAGTACATGACAGCGAGAGGGTGAAATACCGGAAATGGTTCTGTGCATGGCACTGCACCCTCTCATTGTCCCAGGCAGAGGATAAGACCTCTGTTGGGACAGATTTCTACTGAGCAGCTGCTGTGGCTTGACAAGATGAGCCACTAGCAGCAAGAAACAGAAGCAGAGTGTTTGGGACCAGGTTCGATTCCTGGTCCCAGACACAGTCATTTTTTTTTTTTGCACTTTGTGCTATATTTACTGTAAACCCCCTCCAAGAGTTAGTAATCTTAGTTGTGGGGAGTTTAGGGGGGTGCGGGTGACGGAGCTCCCCCTGCAGAAAAAAAGACATGTCGCATGCAAGAAATTGCACTGTATTGGCAGCACACTTTATACATGCCGCATAATGTCTTGCAACATTATGACCCCATGCCAGGAAAACCTGGGGGCTGAGGGATGGGTAGTGATGAAAGCAAGAGACAACTCACTAGTACATGAGGTTGGTGGGGTGAGGTAGTATGTGAGGACCAGCAGTCTCCTATTACTATCAGATGCTATGTTTTTATGACCAATAGATCCGGGGGCTGGACTCCACCTACCGAGTCCACCTTCTGACAAAACATAGTGAGTTCGAGGGTATACCTGCTCCTCCCTGTCCCCACCATGGGGGCAAATTAAAGCAGTGTGTAGCATGGTGCCTCAGCCAGGTAGCGATGGCTGGGGTGGGTATCCTGGTGTAACCAGGTGTCGGTATAAAGGGTTTTTGTTGTTGTTATTTTGTGCCTGGTGCCTCCATTTTTATAACCCATTACCTGGTGAGCCTGGGTTCAGACAGAAAACATTTGCTTGGCATTAGGGGCTAGGTTTGTACTTCTAGACAGGGGCACCCAAGTAACTCTGGACACAGGAAGCAAGAACTGTGAATGTCCAAACCAGAAGTGGGATTCTAAAGTGGGGCTTTTATTCACTTACACACAGGAATACAAAGCAGGATGGACCCCCACGGGGCTACACTCACTGGTTGTACAGAACTATAGAGGTCAGAACACATCTTCACCATCACAACAACTTTTACCCTCAGGTTCTGAACACACTGGGCTCTCAGCCTGAACTGGTACTCTCTCTGTCCTGGATTCTCTGGCGTGGACCTCTGCCAGCACTGGTACACTCTTCCGTATGGCATGGACACTTCTGCTGGTGGCTCCCTCTACCACCCATGAGCACTTCCAAGCTCTAAGGGAAAACCCACATCTTAATCCCACATCTGGATACTTTCTGCAGACACTGGCCAAGTGCCTGGAGAAAGCACTAGGTGACCAAAGTGAATCTGTGGAGGTAAATCTGGTTACTCCAGATGGGTCTCTCCCACCTCTTGTCCCCAAATCCATACCTGGCCATTCATTTGGAGTCAACACCTTTCCTTTGAAACTCCCTGGTTGTAGAATACTATCTTGAAATGTATGTCACATTTTAACAATCTACTGTCTCTGGTAACTGGTGTCCTGACTTGCAACATTCTTTAAGTGGCTATGTCCATCCCTGTAGACCCCCACTGATTAGATGCATCTCAAGTCATACACATAACTTAAGTACTGTACTTGGCTGTCCTTTCCTGACCCACAGTAGCAGATACTTAACACAACAGTCTTGGTGAAAACATAGGCTCTCTAGCAGAGCAGACTCACCATGGTTCGCAGGTGCCCACAGATGTTTCTCTCTCAGGAAAAAAAAAACATACTTCTGGTGCCTCAAGCACAATCTTCTTCTCAGGCAGCTTTTCTTCCTCCAGCAGGGCCAGGGGAATTGCCCCTGAAGAGCTGATCTTGTTCTTCCCCATCCCTCTCAGGGATGGGGCACTGGAACAACTGGGGAACAGTCTCAACCACTTCAGCAAGTATTCTTCTGTGTCCTTCACTAGGACGAGAACACACACCCTCTTCTGTGGTAGCTCTGTACAGAGCTGGGGGCTGTGAGGGACTGCCAACTGCAGTGCACCTCCTCCCTCCAATACAGACTGCTCAAGACTACTACTGACTGACTACTTTGAAAATCCCCAATGTTCTAACCTCCCAGCTGCAACATTCCACTGTGGCTTATGCTGCTGCAAGAATTCTATATGATGTCATTCCTCCAGCTTAGCTGAGACTGAGGACATAGTGAGACAGTGTGAAACCCGTTTAACTGGTGTCTCACAAGTTGCCTTCCCCTGCCTGCCACTAGATCTAAGTGGGATTCTAGTAACCCTGGGTGGCAAGGGGGTTACACCCACCCTTGGACAGGAAAATGACTGTCCGCAGTCATTACTTACCCGGCCTAGGCCATCCTACACTCTGTGCTACCTACGGAGAGGGGTGATCAGGCCCTCTCCTACCATGTGCTAGGCACAGCAGACAACACTAAGGGCCCAGAGGCCATCAGCTGACGCATCAGACTCTACTCTATGATCTTTCTATGGTTACCTAGAGGCCCTGGTAGAATTACCCAGAGTATAGCCCTAATAGATCAGTACTGTGGCCCCTACTGCAGGTCAGGACCACAGCCTATCCCCACTAGCCCTCTAGGGAAAACCTATCTGACCAAAAACCCAAATTACCAAAAACAGGGGAACCTCCCCCCAACCCTGGACACCTGCTACCAAAATACAAGGATCTAATACTATACCCTAGGTATTACTCCCACACTCCCCTACAACAGTACATGTGGAAGGAAAAGTTAAACACAGCAAACAACAACACTGCACTTTAAACACTATTACTTTAAAAGCACATTAAGGACTCTGCTGAGTCCCTCTTCCTCTTCTTGCCTTCTCTTCTTGTCTTCTTCAGGAACACCTGCAAAAGAAAAGACAAAACAACCCCTATTCTACAAACACAGTACTATCTAACCCCTACCATCTAAACACTGAAGAATCCCCAAAAATAATTTTTAGAAAAGTAGAAAAACAGTAGAAACAGTAGAAAAACAATGAGATTATTTACAATACACATTATTTGTGGGATGGATTGCCCTAAAAGTCCCATCTAGGCAAGTCCAAGAAAGAGTCTCTCCTGGGCCAGAGCCCGGTGAAGCACAGTTCTGATAGGACTGTAATCCCAAAGGGGAGAGACTTTGAGGACAGTTCAAACAGTCTGAAGTCTGCTAGGTGTAGGGTATGTGCTGCAATGTCATAAAAATAGAAAAGTCTGGACTTACCAGTCCCTTGAAGAACAAAATCAATACGACACCTGGATTTCCAGTCGAAGACTCTCCCTGGCAGCATTCTTCTGATACAGCTGGGTGGAAATCTTCCAGAAAACGACAGGATGGCACATCTGGAAACTGCTGGATGATGTCATCTAGGAGATGGAACCTTGGAACAGGACAGGAAACAGCCAGTCTGAAGTTATCCAAAATCACAGGTGATGAATCAGGATACAGCTGGGCTGGTGTCTTCTCTGGAAATGAAGTCATCTGGAAGGCCAGTCAATGGAATCTGGAAAGCCAGTACACTGCAAGGCTAATGAATCTGGGGCACCTGCTTCCTGGAATGCCAGACTGGTGGAACAACACAGGTACGGCAAAAGCTGGATGGCAGCACTGGCTACCACTGCTCTGCTTTCCACTTGGTAGGCATGGGCACATTCGCAGAAAGTTGTCTGCACTGTGGGAAGTAACACAATGGGTCAGGTGCAAGAATTATTACCCCATCTGGGTGCTCATAATTCACACTGAAGAAGGTTTCATGTCCCTCTGCATCCACAGTCTGAACAGTGTCTATAAACAGTGTTCTGCCCACTTTCCACTGTCTAAACTTTTCTTGGAACACTCTGTCTCGGACATACTCACTTGCACCGGGGATGGACAAATCTTGGGGCCTCTTCCACTATCCATGATTTCCTGTTTCTTTCTATCTCCTCCCAGACTCTCCGAGGAAAAGTAGGAAAGGATATTCCATAGATCTCATTTGCCTTCCTACAAACCAGTCTTTCCTCTTTACTACACTTGGTCATCTTGAGACCTCTGGCCTGGCTTGGGGCAGCCAGGCCTGGTTCTGCCAGCTACGCATACCTAATGCTATGTAAAATGGATCTTTGACTTCTCTTTGTGGGGACAGGGCTGTGGAGTCACCAATCTCTCCTTCCATTTGCTCCTCCGAGGCAAAAGCCCAAGGCTGTGGATCTGCACCTTCTTCATAAGGCCACATAAGTTCCCCCTCATCCTCTTCCTCGTTGAGGATCTGAGCTCAGGAGGGAGCAGTTGTCCTCACTTCTGAGGCTATCCACTCCTCGCTGGGTGTGGAGGTTGACACCTCTCATTCAAAGGTCTCCCTCATCTCATCTTCTACTATGAGACTGTGGCTAAGCCCTCTCTTCAAAGGTCTGCTGATGCTCCCTCCACAATGTCTCTCTGTGACCTGGACTCGGATACATCAGTACTTTGTTCTGCCTGTAGCTCTGCACCCTCTTGCTTTGTGCCACACTCTACTGAGCCTCCTCCAACAGGCTCTACCTGGTGCTGTGTGCTGCCAAATGCAGGTTCTTGAATCTTTGTCCATGTGGCAGCCAAACAAATCTTGGGTGCTTTGATTAAGCCATGTCTCTCCAGGCACCCAGAACAGTGAGAAACCATAAAGACGTCCCTTCCAGCCTTTAAGCATATTATGCACACTCTTACTGGATATCCAGGAATCGCCACATGAGGAGGCAAATGTCCCCCATAGTAACATCTCTCAATATCTTTCAATCTGTTTACTTCTTCTACTATCATAGCCCGAGCATGATCCAGGTATTGGGCTGATCCCGGAGCCATGACTGCAGAGAAAAACAAAAGCTCACTGTTATCTCAAGTCCCACTCTGTTGGAAAACTTTTACAAAATGGCTCCCCTGCTGCTGTGTTTACTTTAGTACCCCACCCTGTAATGGCGGCAGCAGCACTCCTGCACATCAACATTCTGTTTATGACTCAAGCCACTGAGCATCCGATTTACACACATTACTGATAAAGTTCACTCAAACTGGTTAACTGCACTGTCTGTTCTCCTAGCACATTTGTATGATTTTTACTGTACTTTCTACTTGCTGTAACTCACTGCTCTTTGCTTACAAGTCCCTAAAGTCACAGTATTTCATCGCACAGGATTGCCTGTATTTCTTGTTGCATCTTTCATACAACCCACAGTCTCTCACATGGCTTTGAAAATTATACTGTTTCTGACCCCACAATTATGACACAGTCCTTCTTTGCACAATGATCGCACTGCTACACGTGGATTCAGCTAGCTTTAGTTGAAATCACACACAGTTTGAGTTGCTTTTAGGTTGGTACTCACTTAATCAGTAGCTGGTTATTGCGATGGAAAAATTTGGCCTACAGCTAATCTTGGAGGCTTCTGGAATGAAGCAGGCTGGCAGTCCTGCCGATTGTCCCTCTGAACACCTCGCTCTCTTCCCAGATGAATCGAAATGCAGATTAAGCTCGATTTTAAATGGAAAAGCCCGATTTTACTACTTTTATAACATTTTCAGTCACTGCGATGCTCCTCCTGGCAAGCCAGTTTGCACATTACTCTCTCTCTCCCTCTTGAACACTGTGCAGTCACTCTAGAGCTGGCTTGGGGACAGAACTGATTTCAGTTTCACCAATCACTCAACGCCATGCAAATGAGCCTCTTTCTTCTTGTGCTCTTCTCCTCCATGGTGATCATCAACAGGCCACATTAAAACTGCAAACTACACTTTTCTTTTTTCCAACTGTAGCTCCTCAGCAGGAGCACCATTTCAACCATTTTTCATGGCATTTCACTTAGCGGCTTTCTCTGTCCATACAACAAGCACTTCCAACGTCTAGGGCACAAATCTCTCTTTGTTTCCCACAGTTTTCCACACTTTTCTTGTCACACAATACTTTAAAAAGCTGTCAAACAATATAACTTTGATGCAGGAAAAGGGCGTACACTCTCCGGCTTTACTGCTCCTCGGTAAACTGAATGCACAATTACAGCAGCACATGAACAGCAGCATACAGCGGGACATTTGGGTGGCAGTGCTTCTACTTTTTGGGCTACCTACTGCCAGACAGCAAAAACGCTAACCCTAATCTGAGCAAATATTTATTGTTCGCTCCCACGATTCCAAATCCAAGTCCTCAGCATTGCCTCCAATTTATAACCAGGTGTCAGAATAAAAGGTTTTTGTTGTTGTTATTTAGCGTCCAGTGCCTCCATATTTATAACCCATTACGTGGTGAGCCTGGGTTCGGGGAGAAAACATTCACTTGGCATCAGGGCTAGGTTTGTCCTTCTGGACAGGGGCACCCAAGTAACTCCGGACACAGGAAGCAAGAACTGTGAATGTCCAAACCAGGAGTGGGATTCTAAAGTGGGGCTTTTATTCACTTACACACAGGACTACAAAGCAGGATGGATCCTCACTGGGCTACACTCACTGGTTGTACAGAACTATAGAGGTCAGAACACATCTTCATCATCACAACAACTTTTACCCTCAGGTTCTGAACACACTGGGCTCTCAGCCGGAACTGATACTCTCTCTATCCTGGATTCTCTGGCATGGCCCTCGGCCAGCACTTGTACACTCTTCCATATGGCATGGACACTTCTGCTGGTGGCTCCCTCTACCACCCATGAGCACTTCCAAGCTCTAAGGGAAAACCCACATCTTAATCCCACATCTGGGTACTTTCTCCAGACACTGTCCAAGTGCCTGGGAGAAAGCTTTAGGTGCCCAAAGTGAATCTGTGGAGGTAAATCGGGTTACTCCAGATGGGCGGGTCTCCCACCTCTTGTTCCCAAATCCATACCTGGCAATTCATTTGGAGTCAACACCTTTCCTTTGAAACCCTCTGGTTGTAGAATGCTATCTTGAAATGTATGACACATTTAACAATCTACTGTCTCTGGTAATTGGTGTCCTGACTTGCAGCATTCTTTAAGTGGCTATGTCCATCCCTGTAGACCCCCACTGATTAGATGCATCTCAGGTCATACACATAACTTAAGTACTGTACTTGGCTCTCCTTTCCTGACTCACAGTAGCAGATACTTAACACAACAGTCTTGGTGAAAACATAGGCTCTCTGGCAGAGCAAAATCACCATGGTTCGCAGGTGCCCACAGGTTTTTCTCCCTCAAGGAAAAAAAACATACTTCTGGTGCCTCAGTTCAATCTTCTTCTCAGGCAGCTTTTCTTCCTCCAGCAGGGCCAGGGGAATTGCCCCTGAAGAGCTGGTCTGGTCCCCCCATCTCTCTCAGGGATGGGGCACTGGAACAACTGGGGAACAGTCTCAACCACTTCAGTAAGTATTCTTCTGTGTCCTTCACTAGGGCGAGAACACACCCTCTTCTGTGGTAGCTCTGTACAGTGCTGGGGGCTGTGAGGGACTGCCAACTGCAGTGCACCTCCTCCTTCCACTACAGACTACTCAAGACTACTACTGACTAACTACTTTGAAAAAAAAAACCAACATTCTAACCTAACTCCCAGCTGCAACATTCCACTGTGGCTTATGCTGCTGCGAAAATTCTATATGATGTCATCCTTCCAGCTCAGCTGAGACTGAGGACAGAGTGAGACAGTGTGAAATCCATTTAACAGGTGTCTCACAAGCTGCCTTTCCCTGCCTGCCACTAGATCTAAGCAGAATTCTTGTAACCCTGGGTGACAAGGGGGTTACACTGGGATCTCCGGAGGGAGTTGAGGGTGAGAGAACAGAAATAGGCATAAACAGAAAGTAAAACAGAATACAAAGCAAATAAAGATAGAGATTTTTTTGTGTTTTGTTACAAGTTATTAACCTGGGAAAGACCAGCTGACATGCAACATCTTGTTTTCAGTGGGGAGCCTGCTTTTACACATTTCTGCAGCTGCAAGGAATGGAGCATTAGGAGGTAATGTGAGTCACTCATGGTCACATCACACTGTCAGTATGTGCCACTAGCAAGCCTTGAACTTGTGAGCCCCTGGGTCCTAACAGCACTGGAACCCCTCTGGCAGGGTGCTTGGGAGGACTGTGAATGTCTGGTAGATGCTTCAATGTTTGTTTTGTTCTGCAATGTAGTTACCCAGGAAAGTCCAGCTGGGATACAACATCAACACAGTGACGTCATGCTTCTACAAGGACCAGTAGTTTTCTGTTATCAAAAATGGTCTGTTTTGTTTGATAACATGTTAAAATCCAGTTTTTCACATTTTTTTTCCCAAAACTGAGGGCAAATCATTCTGTTTTACACAAAAAATGGCTCAAATGGGGGTGTCTGCACAAAATACTGGAACAAAGTGGTGTTTGCATGACAAATTGGTGCAAATAGTTTTTTCATGAAAAACTAACATCCAGGTGCTGGTTTAAAAATGGTGAATTCCATTTTAATAGTTGCTTGTACGTGCAGAGCAAAAGAAACATATTGAGGTTAGTAGAGCATTGCAGAAGTGTGGCAGTGCTGTGGCCAATGCAGGGGACATGTTAATGGGCGCATCCCTCAGCCACCAACCAACAGGGAAGCCGCCAATGACGGAAGTTTCAGAGAGAGCGCCATACTGGAAAGAAATCTGCTACTCCAATTAGGGACAGTTTTGTCACTGCAGCAGCCGATCTCCACCCCCCCTTCCCGGCAACCAGGCACATTCCAGCCATATGCATTACAGTGCACAGTAATGCACACCGCTGGAGTTATGAGCAACTTGTTTGCTCAGTGTGCCTTTCCTGGTGAAAAATATTAATAAGTAAATAAATAAATGAGCCTTGGCTTTGCATAATTGAGGGCTCCTGCCACCCACTACACACTTCACCCAAAGTCGACATTGGGCTGCCCAATCCCCATGTCAGTATGTATCCCCCCTCTCCCCCATTAATGTGGCGCACTGGGAGCCCACCCCAGTGTGCCAAATTAATTATATTTCCAACACCAGGATGCCCATTCCTGGTGTCAGATGACTCCTCCCTTCCCAAGCCCAAACGCATCTGTTGCAGACTACAGGATGCCCAATCCCCATGACGGCATGCCCCCCCCACCCCCACCCCCACTATTGTGGCACACTGGGAGTCTACCCTAGTGTGCCAAAGTAATTCTTTATCTTTTCCCAACACTGGGATGCCCACTCTCAGTGTCAAATGTGCCCCCCACCTCCCATTTTTTTCAGCCGACCTCAGGGTGCCCAATCCCCGGGTCAGCACTGATCCCTCCTTAACTAGTGTGGTACACTGGGAGCCCACCCCAGTGAGCCAAAATTTATTTTTCATACTATTTCACCTGCAAAAAAGAAAACCATCCCCTGAGGTCTTTTTTTTTAAAATCTTAAGAAAAAGAAAACAGTCCCTCATCGTCTTCGCCACCCCCTCCCCATCCCGATCCTCCCTCTGTGCACCCCACCTCCCCGCATCCCCTCTCACCTATTCTTCAAAAGCAGACTGCAAACAAAAGACAATCATGTTAAACCCTATAATAGCAATCAATGGGGGGTTTCAACTTGGGTTGATATCTCAGCCATTTTTGGGAGTTTTGGTCCCAAATTTTCAATATGGGGTTCTTGTGATCCCACCTCATGAACACTGGCACTGTCATTTCATTTCTCAGTCCTGAAATGTGATTTTGCGGTTGCTGTGTGGAATCACCTTTCAGGACTGATTAAAGAAATGGCAGTGCCACTGTTCATGAGGTAGGGTCCCAAAAAGCCCATGTTGCAAGTTTGGTGAAAAAACAGATAACTGCATTTTGAGCATGCGTTGCACAGTTTTTACGCACATTCATAACTTCACCAATTTTGAATATTTTCACTCCACATTTCCAACATTGCCATTTTTTCACACCTCTTTATGAATGGTACAGCTGTCATTTTTTGCATCCTGCCCAAAACTTGTTTTCACACCTGTAGCACAAAATGGCGTAGTCACTGTGTAAAATCAACTTTTATTTATTTATTTATTTAGCTTTTGTTAACCAGGTAAGTACACTAGACCAGAAAATTTGCCTATTTTTAGGTACAACCCGGGAGAGTACAGGAAATTACATACTTACACACTTGGGACAACATGGTACATAATTAGGAAAAGATTACACGTCATGAGACAACAAGGTACAAGTTAGAAAAAAGCAAACTCGCATGTCACGTGCGAACATTATAATATAGAATACACAAAGTACAAGGCATATGAGGCACATTTAGTTAGAATAGGTACAGCAGAGTAAGTGGTGTGTGCCAGTTTTGAAGCAGTACAAGGTAAGGATTGGTAGCAGCAAGTACAAAACTATCATCTTAAAGGCCAGCTGTTATGCATGAGTGTTAAGTGCTAACATATGTCACGGGGGGTTTTGGCACCCGCAGGCCAATCTGAGTTTGAGATAGCTCCATAGGGAGGAATGCAGGCTGCCCTGAGAGGGGGCAACATGGACCTGGGCTGGGAAGGTGTTCCAAAGTTTGGGGGCACATGCTGCAAAATCCCTTTCACCCATCTGAGTCCGAGTCACAGGTACCTTGAGTGTGGCAGATCCCTGAGACCTAAGGTGATAGGACAAGGGAACAGTTTGGGCCAGCAAACTTGCCACCCCTGGAGGGGTGCCTGTGTTGAGGACCTTTCCTGTGAAGCAACCAAGGACAAAGTCAATGTGCTTTGAGGGTGAGAGCCAGTTTAACTACTGTAGAGATCACAGTGGTGAGTGAGCCGGAGGCGCTAGGGCTGCAGACATTGTTGTAGGCAGTCGACCACCTAGAGAGATGGGCTTTAGTGGTGCTGGCAAACAACAGGAGCCCTATAACAAGGTGAGGGAAGAAGCATACCTCTAAGAGCAATACACGTAGCTGGGCGTGGAGGTTATTTTTTGCTCTGTAAGCCAGACCCAGTTTACAGTTGACAGTTTTGCATGTCTTCTGGATATGGTGGCCAAGGTCAAGCTGTGGGTCCAATGTTACACCAAGGTATTTGAAATTGTCCGTGATTGGGATTGGGACGTCTCCCTTACCGGAAACACAGAACGGCACAGGGGAGGCCTTAATCTTAGCCTGGGACCCTAAGAGAATGACCTGGGTTTTTTTTTAGATTAAGGACTAGCTTATGGTTCAGGATCCATGTCTGAATGTTTCTTAGGTCATCACTCAGGTGGTTGTTAATAACCCCCACCTCTGGAGAGTGAGACAGGATGACTAGATCATCTGCATAGAGGATTGGTTTACAGTGAGCAGCAGTTGCGGGGAGATTATTAACGAAAATGGAGAAGAGCACTGGTCCAAGGACGGAGCCTTGGGGGACCCCCATTGTTACTGGGATGGGACCAGAGAGCTCTTTGCCATATTTAACCCGCTGCATTCTACCATGTAGGTAGTTGGAGAACCAACTGAGAGTGGCAGTGGATAGTCCAATTGATCTAAGCTGTGTTGATAGCATGGCATGGTCGACCAGGTCAAACGCCTTCAAGAGGTCTATAAAGATAGCCCCCAAGAGTTTGCCTTCGTCCATGGCCTCCCTAATCCATGATGAAACAGTAACTAGGGCTGAGGAGGTACCATGCCCCTTCCTGAATCCATGCTGTACAGGAGACATTATGTCATATGCCTGTAAGTACTCTGAGAGTTGCCCTGCCACAACTTTCTTCAGAAGTTTGCTAACCGTGGATAGGATGGATATGGGACGATAGTTCTCTATCAGTTTAGGGTTGCCCTGTTTAAGGATTGGGACTACCCTGGCAACCTTCCATATGTCTGGGATAACTCCAGTTGACAAGGACAGATTGAAGATGTGTGCCACCAGAGAGGCAAGCCAGGGGGCACCGAGACTGAGGAGCTTTGGTTCCAAGTCATCTTGGCCAGCACTTGAGAAGGGTGAGAGTCCAGCTAGCAGTTTCTTCACCTCTTGAGCCACCACTGCCCTGAACAGAAAGGGCGGGTGGGGTGATGATTGTGCTATGGGCTGGTTGCCGCTGACAGCACCACCATTAGGGAATGTCGAGGTATACTCGGACAGATCAGAAAAATAATGATTGAAGGAGTTGGCAATGGTTTCTGAGCTGTTGCAGCTGGAACCTTCAATTATCATATCAGTGGACTCTGCGCTCTGTGTACCACTCACAATGTGTTTAATATTCCTCCAGAACCTCCTTTAATCCCTAGCCGAGTTCAGTAACGCAGATTTGCAGAACTTACTCTTGGCTAACCTTATGTTTTTTTGCACTCATTTCTGAGTTTCCTGTATCTCTGAAAGATAGCCTGGTCAGCTGTGGCCTTAAACTTGGCCCAGCACTTATCTCTGGTGTTGAGGAGGGCCAGGAGACTACCATGAAGCCATTTAGTAGCCATTCCCCTCACCCTCCGTCTGATGAGGGGGGCATGTTTCTCCTGCAGGGCCCTTAACGAGATGAGGAAGTGACTGACAGCAGATGTGGAGTCCTGAGCATTCCATACTGCCGACCAGTCAGTGTACTTGATATCATTTTGAAAGGAGGGCAGATCAAACCTAGAGTAGTCTCTGATCTGGATAATTTTATGGGGTATTTTCAGAAGTAGGATCTGCCAGACACAGTGCACCGGGGAGTGATCAGAGATAGAATCAGGTAGGATACCAGACGAGCTGATCCTATCAGGTCTATTTGTCAAGATCCAGTCCAGGAGGGAGCTCTTACCACCATTTGTAGAGCATCTGGTCGGATCCTTGACAAGCTATGTCAGTGAGAGACCGGCAAGTGACGATTCAAAGGCTTTGGTGTTGTCACCCAGCTAACTGAGGTTGAGGTCACCCAGAATGATTAGCTCATTCTGCCATGTTACTGCACCAACTGTGTCAAGGAGGCCAGTCAGTCCCTCTATGCCTCCCTTTGGAGGATTGTAGGTGTATACAATGTGTATCTTTTTTTTCATCCCTAGTAACAGCACCGTGTGCAGTGTCTCACAGGGGGACTGCACTGTCTGTTGATGAGGTAGGACAGATAGGTTAAGATGGCTCCTGCAGTAGACCAGGATGCCACCACCTCTCTTTCTTCCCGGACGATCATGACGGATGAGGTCATAACCAGGGAAGGCACATACAGAGTTTGGGGTGAAAGGTTTCAGCCAGGTTTCTGTAATGCCAAGAATGTCTGGACTATGATGAGTTACCCAGACACGAAGTTCCATCAGGTTTGCAGCAGACTTCTGATATTAAGATGGGCTACCTTCATCCCTTTTACCACCGACAAGCCCGCCAATGTAGGTGTGGACTGGAGTGATGGTCCTGGGTTTAGTTCTATGTCCCCTGCTAGCACAAGCGTCACCAGCAGAAGCCAGAATAGATGCCTTAATGGGGGAGATCTATCCTTGTTCTGTGACTTCCGGTCATAATGCCTGACCTTTCCGGCAGGTCTCAGAAGGTTCCTCAGGTTAAGCCAACCGAGGACCCCAGTCAGGGGTGAGCCGTCTGCTAGAATGTTTGAGAAGGTGAAGTCAGACTCCACTGGCTGGACACACATACACCAGGGGTCTCTTTTCAAGGGGTCACCCACCCTTGAGATCCAGGGGGATCCAAGATGCAGTAAGGATCACAGCGGCGAAAGTGCCCAGGAGTAACTGGCACATGACTAGCTTTGATGGGAGCTCAGAAAGTTCCATGATTGCCCCAGTACGGTTGTCCAGCTGAGACAGGAAGGGGATTTCCGCCATAGGTCACCAATGGACACAGGACAGTGCCAAACAGGGCTGGTCTGATTAAATGGTGCCTCTCTTTGTGGCTGTTTATACTCGGGCATGCACCATTCCCAGCTCTTTGTTGTTACACTGGTTACTAGCCCTTTGTCTCGCTACAGATTGTGATACTGTCTGTACAATATGCTTTGTTATCTTTAAAACTCAATAAAGTTGTGGAATTTCAAAAAAGGACAGTGCCAAACGGGTATTTAGTAGCCTGGCAAATGGCGGGAAATAGATTATTTGTACCTTACTGGCACTTATCTCAAGAACAACTAGTGTATTATTATGTGATAAAGACAGTTAGCTGACTAGTAGAGCCATAACTCTAGTATTAATCATATGGGAGATGTCAGACATAGGTTTGGGCAGGAAAGTAAACAGAACAATAGGTACAGTGCCACCTTCCTGGCACGTGTCTAGTTTGCCACCAAGAGACCAAAGAATTACCCTGCAGGTTTCCCCACCACGAGACTAGAGGATACCATGCAGGTTAACAGTCTAGAGGCAACTAGATTTATTTTGTGTGCATGAGATAGGCAGATAGGAATAAAAATTATGCTGGCAGTGATTACTTCCGCAGGCATGAGTTAGCCTGAACAGGATGTAGTTATACTGGTACACAGCAAACAAACTGGATTGAAATATATCAGTTACAAATAATGCAATAAGACCGGCTATAAGTTGATTACACTGCAAGAGGAGATCACCACTATGAATTTTATCACAGGGTTCAGACTGTCAGACAGTTAGCAGTCCGGGTGAGTAGGCACTGCACTGTAGCCAGAAGGGGAACACCCAAGAGACTACAGGGCAGTCCTTTGACAGCTGCTCCGTACCACCCTAACTCAATTTAATTGGCCAATGTTAAACTGAGGGCGTAGCTACCTGGCATTTAATGGGAGGAGGGAATGGGGTGGGCAGGTGGGCTGAAAAATCAAGTCCAGTAGAGCTCCTGTGTGCAGCTCCCAGCTCCTCCACAACCCCTTCGGTCCCCGACTAATCAGCAGAAAGTGTCCCAACAATTACTCTCATTTTTCTATCTGCTGGGGAGGTTCGCCCAGTTTCCCAGCGCCTCAACCCCACGGCATGCGGCTTCGCGGATGCAGGGGGCAAGAGCTGCCCGCTCCCTACACAAGTTCCAGTCTGTTGTAAAAATCAGCAGCAGTCTGTGCTGCTTTAAATCTCCTAGCCCAGCGTCAGCAAAAGTTTTGGGGCCAATTGGCACTTCTGCCTTTCAGCTCGTCAGAAAATGGTGCCAGAATTCAAACTACAGCAGGGGTACGATCTGAAGTCACCAACGGCAAGCCGGGGGGTCGCACAGCAAGTAAGCGACTCGGAAGAATGGCAAAATCAAGTCCAGTAGAGCTCCTGTGTGCAGCTCCCAGCCCCTCCACAACCCCTTCGGTCCCCGACTAATCAGCAGAAAATGTCCCAGCAATTACTCGTTTTTCCTGTCTTCAGGGGAGGTCCGCCCGTTTCCCCGGGCGCCAACCCCGCTGCAGCGGCTTCAGGATGCATGGGGCAAGAGCAGTTCACTCCCCTACACAAGTTCCAGTCTGTTGTAAAATCAGCAGCAGTCTGCACTGCTTTAAATCTCCTAGCCCAACGTCAGCAAAAGTTTTGGGGCCAATCGGCGCTCTGCCTTTCAGCCTCGCAGAAATGGCACCAGAATTCAAACTGCAGCAGGGGTATGATCTGAAGTCACCAACGGCAGGCTGGGGCGCACAGCAGGTAAGTGACTCGGGAAGATTAATGAAATCACAGTGCCACTGTTCATGAGTGGAGGTCCCACAAAGGCTATGTTGAAAATTTGGTGAAAATATTCCAAAAAATGACTGCATTACAAGTGTGCATTATGCAATTCTACGCATGTTTGTAACTTCACCAGTTTTTCATATTTTCACTACAGATTTTCAACATTGCTGTTTTTCACACCTCCTCATGAACTGTACTGATATCATTTTTCACATCCTGCCCAAAATGTATTTTTGCACCTGTTGCATTGAACGGCACATTCGCTATGCAAAATTACCTTTTTGGATTGAGTAATGAAATAATACTGCCACTTTTCATGAGGTGGGATCCCAAAAAGCCCATGTCAAAAATCTGGAGCGAAAATACCAACAAATACCTGGGACATTAGGGTTTCCAACTGTAACACTCCACCCTGTACAGACTGACAGGCGTTGTGGGTGTGACTTGGGGTCATCAGCTGTAATGCTCAAGCCATTCCACCCCTACTCTCACCCTGCAGCCACTGACTGGCATTGAGGTATGCTTTGGGGCCTTCGGCTGTAACGTTCGCCCCTTTTTTCTATACTGCACCCATCTTAGCTTATTTCCTTATGAAATGGGGTGAGCGTAAGGGCTGAAGACCCCAAAGCACACCGTGACACTTGTCAGTGTCTGCAGAATGGGGTGAGGTGGAATGGCATGAGCGTTATGGCCAGTGACCCAAAGGCACACCCCAATGTCTGTCAGTCTCTGTATGGGGTGGGGGCTGGCGTTAGTTCAATACTTCACTGCCATTCCTATTATGCATCTCTCTAACTCCTGCAGTACCAATGCCAATACCAGTAAGCAAACATTCGGCATTGACAAATGCTTGTTTATCAGTATTTTCTATTGAAAACAGAAAGACCCTATTCTACCTATTTTTTCGGTTGGTGGAGTAGAGCGTTGGGAGGTTTGGTGACTTGCTCAGAGTCTCACAGTGAGAATTTGGCTATAATACTGTTTGAAATAGTGAGCTCTCTCAATTCCAATAGTGTTCTAGCATACTATTTCTAGGGAGGGTGGGGGGGTATGGACCAGGAAGAGCCAGGTGCCACTGAAATCTTTTTTTAACAACCTTTTGCACCAGGATCACCCAGGTGACATGCGATATGTTGTTTCTAGTTGGGTCCAGCCTGTCTTCATTTTCTGTCAGCCACACAGCATAATTAGTAGGCAGGGGATCACTTATCTGGTCCTGGGAAGCTTGGGGTTGGGGTCTCGGAAAAAGAATAATTAAGATGGGGTCACAAAGGATCCATAGTTCTTCAGTGGGAAAACAGGACAGGTAGGAATGTTGAACATTAAACAATGCTAATATAATAAGCAAGGTTGGCAATGTCGGGAGAATGTCCTGTCAGACCTATAGAAACAAAGGGGAAAATGGGTTAATATAAATAGTCAAGCAGCTATGCTTTTTTTTTGTTTGTTTGTTTTTTTCCAATTCTGTTTATCCCTCCTTGGCATTGCCAGCTCGGGCCCCACTGGCCAACTCTAGCAGCCTTATCCAATGCAGATGAGACCTTCCTGCTTGAGACAGTGGTCCCCCTAGTCCAGTCATGACACACCCAGAAATCAGGCCCCCCTGGCTTGCCCCACAAGGTGGGGTTGCCTTCTGCTCCTTGGCCAATGCCTTTTACTATCTGGTTTGTCATGGGCAGAAGTGAAGGCCAGGAGCTGTCAGGCCCGAGCAGGGAGGGACTGGCAGAGGACATAGTGGGCAGGGAGTGGCATAACAATCTCACCAAACAGCCTGTTTCCTACTCATTTTTCAGTTTCCATGAGGACTGGACATTCAATGAAGTCTTGATTTTAGAGTACATGCTCTCACACATGGCACATTGACATCCACCACACCTCCGCCTCTTGTCTTTTGGCAATAGGCCTCCTCACCCCATTAGGTGTCAGGCAGATGGTGGTTGCCAAAGCCCTCCCTCTTGGAGGAGGACAGCAGTCCAACAGGTGTTAGAATTTCCTCCCCTGACCAGATCTCTGATGACCAGGGGCTCGTTCACAAACCCGGGTTGCTGTCATCACAAGCAGTAGTGCTACTGCTGCACCAATAGACTAGCTTGTAGCTCTTCCTGCTTGATGGGAATGATATTCCTGTAGGAAGTTAAAACATGATTTCTGATTTTTTTCAGTGTGTAAATCAATGAAATGCAGATTTTGTTTTGTGTGTTTTAGGTAGTCATCTAATCAAGATGCTTGAAATGATGTGTGCAATACAGATTGTAAAAATCAACAGAATTCAGAGCAGATGACAGTGGGGGAGGTAAGAGATATTAACCTTGTGTGATGGGTTGGGTAGCTGGTTAGAAAGTCAGAGAGGCAGGTAGGAAGAGTAGGTAGAGAGAAGTATGAAGATGTCATACAGCCGGCTGTGTGTGACACGTAATATTCTGGATACTCAAGCATTAAACCTATAAGAAGATACATGAATCCAACAGTGGAAATGGAGAGCACTGCCATTGGACCTGTGGCTTGATGGTATCCTAACCGCTCGCCAAGCTGGTGACCCGGGTTCGGAAGTTGAGCCAGGGAGCTAGTATTCAGATGGAAAGCGAGGATCGAGCATCCCATGGACTGCTCTCCTCTCTTGGGGTTGGGGTGCCAGGACATGTCACTACGCAACAAGCACTTGGGGGAGAGCAGATGGCAGCACAGTGGGAGTCTCAGATATTCTGAGCATCTGAGGTAGTTGGGCGCATGTGGAGACACACTCATGTACTTCTGGCATTGCACCAGGCTGCTCATGAGTAGAAAACAGAGGTGGAAAATGACACCAAAGGCAGGATGATGCCCAGCACACTGTACACCCCACACCACCAGCCCTGGTACTGCTGCTTCCAGATGCAATCAGTTGGGGGAGGGGGAGCGATATGGGAGATAAGCCCTGGTAGAGGTGGAAGCTGGCCAGGTGAGCTGGGGCTGACAGGGACCTCTGAGGCAAGGGAAGAAATACCTTAATTAAAGAAAAAAAGGAGAAGAACATCGCTGCTAAGGTGGGAGTATCTACTGCAAAGATATACAGCTACCTCATGCATTACCAACATGGTAACCCACCCATTACATGACAGTCCTGGGCAAGCCTCTGTTTCTGGTGCAAAAGGTAAATGGACTAGTTGGGAGGCTTATTTCCCCTTTCTAATGTTGTGGGGAACTGGGTAGAGGCATAGAGTGAGTATGTCACAAGGTCTCATAATGCCTTCTGTTAGAACTCTTGCTATACCATTAAAGTACTGCAACAGATTTACTGGGTCCTACGCTGACTGTGGCACTGGTCAAACACAATTATGGCAGCATTTCTCAGTGCAAGATTCCAGCTTATATACCAATCATGTGTTCTGCCTACCTTTCCACCTCCATTTAAGCAGTGCAAGGGAACTAAACCTACTGTGCATTGGAGCTCCATATAACCACCCTTGGCCCCAAGTCAGTGAGCATAGGCAGGGAGGGGGGTGAGAGAAGGGGGGATGAGAGCGAGACAGAGATCAAGTGCCACAGCGACAATCTGTCAATGCCAGCCATGGAAAGAGGAAGCATGTGGGATTGTGTCGGATAATTTTACACAGAAGCAATAAAGTACATATGAACATACGTACAAACGTATGAAAATACAAGCAGTTACAGGCCATATGGTCTATTGAGTCTGCTCGAGTCTGCAGCACCCAGTCTAATAAACTGCTACTTCCCCCCACCCCTTACCCGCCCTTCTGATTTATCACCCCCTTTCGCCATCACCCCCTTCCCAGTTTCCTCTCAGCATTGACCCTGTCTCAGCCCCTCTTAAAGCTGTCCACCAATTTCAATGTTGTCACCTTCTCTGGCAGTGTGTTCCACCTTGCCACCACCCTTTCCATGAAATTGTGCCTCCTCATTTTCCTCCTGAATCTTTCTCCCTCCAATTTAAGGTTGTGCCCCCTGGTGTCCCTCCCCCTTTTAATCTAAACATATCCTCAGTATTAACCTTGTTCATGCCCTTTAAATATGTGAAGGTTTCAATCATATTTCCTCTCTCCCTTCTAGCCTCCAGGGAATACATGTTGAGCTCCCTCAGTCTTTTCTCATATAGTGTGTCCTCCAGTCCAAGGATCATCTTTGTCACCCTTCGCTGGACCCCCTCTAGTAGAGTGATGTCTCTCTTTAAATAGGGGACCAGAACTGCACACAGTACTCCAAGTGTGGTCTCACCAGGGACCTGTATGGGGGCAGAATGACATCCTCCCTTCTAGAACTGATCCCCCTAGCAATGCACCCCTACATTCATTTTGCCTTAGCTGCTGCTTTCCTGCATTGTCCTGAGTGATTCATTTTACCAGTGATCACCACTCCCAGACTTTTTCTTCCTCCGAGACTGTTATCTGTACCTCCCCCCGTTTGTAGCTGTACCATGGATTCCTAGATTCCAAGTGAAGTACACTGCACTTCCTAGTGTTAAACCCTAGCTGCCATAAATAAATAAATAGCACCAGTCCTAGCACCGAGCTTTGTGGAACCCCACTGGTTACAGCTCTGGGAGTCGAGAGCTCTCCCCCAATGACTACCCACTGCTGCCTGTCCTGTAACCAGTTCCTAACCCACCCATCAGTTTTTCCCCTGCTCTGAGGCTTTTCAATTTGCTGGTCAACTTACCATGTAGCACCAAGTCGAAGGCCTTGCTGAAGTCCAGATACAGGACGTCCACCACATGTCCCCTATCGAGTGCCCTCGACAACCAATCAAAAAGTCAACCAGGTTTGACTGACAGGATCTGCCTGAGAAAAATCCATGTTGCCTGTCATTCTGTAGACCATTCCCCTCCAGAAGATCACCAGCCTCTCCTTAAGGATAGTCTCCATTAGCTTCCCCATAACGGAGACAAAGTTGACTGATCTGTAGTTCCCTGGTTCATCCCTGGGCTAACTCTTATGGAGGGGCACCACATGTGTGGCTGTGCCATCCTCTAGTCCTTGATCTGGTAGGAGGAAGGGAAGGCTGAGAGAGACAGACAGAAAGTGCAGGGATCTCATGAATAACAATGAGGTGCAGAGATGCCACTGTGGAGGCAGAAGGTAATCTATGTCGGGTGCTTATTTCCTGATCCTGGTCTCTGTCCTTATCTGTTGGTGCGAAGCCTGTGACAGGCTGGCTGGCATCATCCTGCCAGTGGGGGTTTTCCATTCCTTTCCTCCCTTTACCTGCCAACCTCCTTGATGTCAGCCATGTCCAGCGCGACCTCACATGCTACTAGCGTACCCCCACGGGACAGGCAAGTTCCTTGGCCCACTGCAGAGATTGTGAGAGTGGGGGAACCTAACGCCCTCCTTCCCTGGCTGGGAGTGCTGTCACATGGCAGCACCTTCCACTTAGCCATCAGGCGGTCCTCTGGGATGGCCCTTCTTAATGGCTGCAATTCTAATGCTCACAACCTGTACAGGGTTTGAGCTGCAATGCCACAGCTCTTAGGGAGGAGGGATCAGTTCCAATACTACTCAGTGTGCCCCCACTTGATTATAATGCGTTTCTATATCTCTGAAATAAATATTGAGTAAAAACTATTTGAAGTACACTTTTTTTCTAGAATAAATTAAAATACATCCTTTAAGAAACTGTGAGTAGTGTCAATGGAGCTGAGTTGGTTTTGGTGAGGTCTTTGACTCTGTTCCACACAGGAGATTAATCAGGAAGCTGGAGGATCTGGGACAGGAGTAATGCTAAAGTACTGGGTAAATAAACTGGTTGCAGGACAGGAGTCATATGGTAGTGCTCAAGGTGGGGGGGATTCTCAGGGGCCAGAGCAGTCACTGGCAGGGTCGCACAAGGTTTGATGCTGGGTCCGGTGCTGTTCAATTTATTTGCTGATGACACAGCAGACGGAGTAAAGGGTAAGGTCTGCCTGTTTGCAGATGACACCAAACTTTGTGGAAGGGTAGACACGCAGAAGAAAATATAGGCTCTTAGGAAAGATCTAACAGTCCTGAGAGGTGGTTGGGTATTTGGCAACTGAGGTTCAATGCCAAAAAATGCAAAGTCATGCACTTGGGGGCTAAGAACCCAAGGACCGAATGTTGTCAGTGGGGTGTACAAGTTACCAAAACAGAAGAAAAGATTTGGGGGTTCTCATCCAAAGGGACACAAATTACTCTGCTCAGTGCAGGAAGGCAGCAGCCAAAGCATGTTAGGCTGCGTAGCCAGAGGAATAACTAGCAGGATGGTGGAATCTCATTCTGCTGTTGTACACGCCCCTGGTGCATCCACACCTGGAGTACAGTATGCAGTACTGGGACCTGTACCTAAGAAAAATACCTAAATCTTCTGGAAAGTTTTCAGAGGAGGGCAACTAAAATGATCCAGGGACAGCAGGACAGGATGTATGAAGAAAGGCTCCAAGACCTCAACATGTACTCCCTGGAGGACAGGAAGGAGACAGGAGACATTACTGAAGCAGCTGAATACCTCAGTGGTATAAACAAGATACAATCTGAGAGTCTCTTCAGCCTTAGCAGTAACACAACCACTAGAGGACACTGCCTAAAGCTGGCAGGAGGGTGATTTAAGAGGGAAATGAGGAGGCACTTTTTCACTGAGAGGTTGGCGGCTTAGTGGAATGAGTAACTAAAGAAGGTGGTGTCCCTAAAGACAGTGGGCAACTTTAAAAGGGGTTGGAACAAAGTAAGGGGGGGTGCAATTAAAAGTGGAAACATGTGGGGATTGCTATTGAGAAGGGGGAAACTCCTAGAAGGGAAGAGCAAACCCCTCAGTAGTCACTGGGAGATCTGCACTTACAGCAGACAAACTAGACCTTCTGGCCGTTTCTGCTGGCATTTATATGTAAAGCTGCAGCTGGTTGTAGACCAGTCTATTGAAAGTTTTAGCCAGGGTACAGAGAATGGGAACGGGCCTGTACTGTTCTATCAGTTCTTCGCACTCCCTTTGTGAACTGGAACTAAAGTTTTGGCAAGTCACTCTGCAGGAGGGACATATTGAGAAGAGCTGCAATGGAGGCAGTGAGGGTAGGGGCTCCAAGTTAGAGCAGCCTGGGTTCAAGATTATTATAACAAGCGTAATCCTCTGCTTTTATCCTGAGTAGCTGATAAAGTACCTCCTTCCTAGTGAATAATTTGAAATTAAATGTGGGAGGAGTTGGCAGGGAGGTGGCAGGGTTAGGGGAGGTAAGATTCAAGGAAGAGCCATCATGAGGCTCCTTATACTGTGCAAGAGTTGTGAAAATCTATTGAATGCATCATCCTGTCATGAGGGGGAAGGGTACCCTCGTTACCTTTGAGCAGACGGTTAACTTGAGAATAGAAATGTTTAGGGCTTTGCACCTTTGTCGGCTATACATTCTTACATTCATTATCCTGGCCTTCCTGAGACAAGCTTTGCAGGGGTTTCTTAGCATCTGGTAATAGTGCCAGTCTTGATGTGCACCAGTGGGCCTAAAAGTACCCCAAGCCGTATCCCTTTGTTTCATTAGTTTACTAGATGTAAGCCACTTTGAGCAAAGGCTCTATACTCTCCTCTGAACCATTGGAGCATGCCTGTTAATTACACTGAGAAAATAAATGGCAGGATTTTGCCACTTTGTGAAGACAAATGAAAGAGAATACAGCAGATTTTGCAAAGGCAGATTTTCATGGAATTTTGCAAACAAAATCACAAAATTCTGTGGAATTCTGGCAGAAGCAGAATATTACAATTGCGTCCTGAGATTAGTACCCAGTATATCCTCAGTTTAAAAAGCAATCTCTTGCTCCAGCACAGTGAATGTGTACCGTTAGTGTAAGTTGAACTTCCCAAGCAAACAAACTGAACATATTGGATTTCTAGACTGATACAACAGTTTGCAGCACAGCAGGGTTTAAACAATGAAAACAGTACTTTTTGTGCTGTTCAGAAAACTGTATTTGCAGAATGGAAGCTTACTTACTTAAGTTGGCCCTTATTAATTGTTTAGCTTTCCATGAAAAAACAATCCATAGATTTTAATGCCAGCTGGGGGAATCACCTGATTTACTATTTTACAAATTCAGCGTCACACTCTATTTAATGTTCCAGTTCTATAAAATTTTGCATTCAAAGTCTAGCATTTGATAACACCATTTATTCATGCTGAGTGCAGTGCCGACTTCATTTACTGTGTTTCTGGATCCTTTATAACATGTTGCAATGCATGCATGCTGTGCCTGAAGATTGCCTCTTTAGACATGTATATATTTGTATTTGAATCTTTCTCTCTAAGTAACTTTCTACTTCATTTCATCTTTCTTACAAACTCATGGCCAACTATTGGAAGTACCAGCCAACTCTTGCTTTTTCAAAAGCCCCTCACTCCATTCCCACCTGCTAGGGCAGCAGCAGCAGCAGGGCTACTGCTCCCAATGCTGGTGACAAAGGCTAGGGGGATGTTGGGGTGTATTAGTAGGGGTATCACAAGTTGTAAGAGGGAGGTAATAATCCCTCTTTACAAGACACTGGTTAGGCCCCATCTGGAGTACTGCGTGCAGTACTGGAGGCCGCACCTTCACAAGGACATTAACCAAATTGAATCAGTCCAGAGAAGGGCAATCAAAATGGTGCAGGGACTGCATCAGAAAACATATGAGGACAGATTAACGGAGCTCAATATGTATACCCTAGAGCAAAGGAGAGAGAGAGAGGTGATATGATCGAAACATTCAAACACCTTAAGGGCTTTAACAAGGTGAAAGACTCTAACACGTTTCAATATAAGAAAAATAGCAGGACAAGAGCACACAGCATGAGATTAGAGGGAGGCCGATTAAGGGGTAATGTGAGGAAGTTCTTTTTCACGGAAAGAGTAGTGGATGCATGGAATGGCCTACCTCAGGAAGTGGTGGACATGAGTACAGTGCAGGGTTTCAAACAGGCATGGGATAGGCATAAGGGAGCAATACAGATGAGTATGCATAGATAGACCATTGACAGAGCAAAGGCTGATGGCATATTCAAAAGGTAGAAAAAGAAATGGGCAGACTGGATGGGCCTTGCGGTCCTTATCTGCTGTCAACTTCTATGTTTCTATGTTTCTGGGTTCAGGAACTAACCTGGGACAATGAAGGACTGGTGGGGGGAAGGGGTAGGTTTCAAAATCCCAAAGGATGCTCACCTCTTTGAGGTGGAAACCAGAATAATCCCTGTTGCAGGAGAGCTGCCTAGGGGCCCAGAATGGCGGTGGTGAACTAGGGTCAGCAGTAGGATGGGAAATATCATGGCATTGTGATGTCTGCCATCACAGTTTTCTTCACACCATCTTGGCCTTCCACTTTCTAAATGAATGAGAGCCTGAATAAATGAGAGCAAAGTTGCTGTCATAGTCTTTGGCTGGACCAGTGGGAGCATATAGTTTAAGTTAGGGCAGCCGATAGGGGATAAAATGTGCTGTAGGGGCACAAAATCATTAGGAAAGAATGTCTCTGCTTGTCACGAGCAACACTGGGGTGAAGGGTTCAGCTTACATAGAGGAGATTGTGGGTGATGGAGCTTTCATGTACACCTGGCCATCTAAGCAGGAAAAATGTTGGCGTCAACTATGAAGGCAGCTGCTAGCCCTCTTTCCCAGCTGGTGAAAGTGTGTTGTCATGATGACCCTAAACATCTGGTGGGATACAGGGAACCAGGGGAAAAACTGGCAAAAAAATTTAAAAAAAAGGAAAAGGATTGCTCTGCTTCCTGCAACAGCTGCTTGGTACTTACCTTCCCCTGACTGTGCTGAGCTAAAAATGTCTTACATTAAAGTTGAGTCCACTCTCAGACTGGTGGATTCTGCAGCTCAGGGAAACATGTTCTGTATCTCTTGAAGGACAATGTGGGGGATGCAAACTGGAGAAATATGAGAAAGACCAGGGAGGGAGGAAGAGGCTGTAGTAGATACAGAATAGGAAAGTCAAAAGAAACGAGCAGGTGGGAAAAGAGAAGGTAAAGGGAGCAGACAGAATGGGTGCTGGCAGGGGAGAGAGGCAAAGAGGGGGTAGAAAAGAGAGGGATGGACAGTGAGAGGGAGTCATAGGGTGGGGGACACTCAGAAAGAGGAAAGAGAGGCAAATCAAGTGGAAAGGGAGAAGGAAAAGAGGATGAGGGAGAGTGATGGGGGAAAGAGGAAAAGGTGAGAAAGGAAAGAGCCATCGCCTAATCCTAATGTTTCCTTTCTTTCAGGTGATCATCATGGCCTGTCGGGAGGTGGAAATGGGGAAAGGTAGGTCATACAGAGCAAACATTTCCTATGCAGACCGTGGGTTAAAACAGATATCTGTCTGTATCAGTGTGAACAGTGTATCAGCCTTCAAAATGTCTTCTATAAAACAAGTATTACTGTATGATTGGTTAAACTGGCCACATGAGCATCCATGATTGCCCTTTTTTTTTAACATTTGTCTACTGGGCAAAAGGTTCAATAGACATAGAAACTATCCTTTACAGGAGTAACCCAGGTGTCAAGATCGGTTACAGATGTACGGCAGTAGGTATATAACTATAAAATAGAACATATACCATAGTACATAAATAATGCTCAAAATACATTAAATATCAACACAGTCATATTTAAGCAATAATGACCAAGAAGCCGGCCATTTCTGAAGGATTAATGACCGGTTGGGGGTGTCTCGTGCCACTTCCCTCCAGCCAGTCATTAATCTAAGGAAATGACCAGCTTTGAGGTTGTAATTGCAATTACAAATCTAATCACAATAACAACTTTCTTTTTCCTTTTTCCCATTTATTTTTACTGCAATTCAGCTTTTAAGCAGAGTAGCGTGAGCCGTGCATGTCGCACAGTGTCAGTTAGTAGCTGGATTGGTCATTTCTAAGACAGTAATGACCAATCCAGTAGCCAATCAGGAGCCTCACTAGGCTCATGAATAATTAATTAGATTTATAATACATGGTAACACACACATAGTATTTTGGAAGGGACTCTAGGTCCATAACAAAGCCCCCATAGGGCTGCTGCCCACATCCTGGATCCCCTACCCCCAACTCTCTACATCAATTCCACTACATAGCTGGATCTAGCTCTCTGGCTGCTGAAGATTATACCTTTGTGCCCAGCCTTTGGCTGTTGTAAATTATACCTGTGTACCTGACAATGTTTGGCCTTGTCATGTTTATTTGCACTTACCAGATAGCCTATGTCTCTGTTTGCAATGTGTCACCCTTGTAATTTGCTTACACTGGGGCTTCACCCTCCTTTGTTTTCTTGTTCTCAATTGTTCACAATTTGTTGAACCTTTGTAAAAGAGCTTTTGCTCAAAGGTAATGTCTGAATCTTGAAATAAATAAATAAATGTCCGCTACCTCCCGCCCAACACACACACATATCACAAGCAGTGTTGAAATAAGCATACTGCGGTAACTTGCACCAGTTTATAGGGATTAGAGGTGGGCAAAAATATACTTTGCAAAGTACTTTTTGAAGTTGCCACACTTTGTGAAGTGACAATTTGCATGGAGTGAATGGGAGCACTTTTGCTGGAATTTCACTGTCAAAGCTATCACTTTGCCACTAAGCATTCTTGCAACTTTGCTAGTGAAGTTAAGTGAAGTTTACAAGGGTGACCAAAATGAGGCTGTAACGTGTGATCAAAGTCTACTGCAGAGCTGCATGTCACAGGTTACACTGCCCATGTGTGACCTGTGCTCTGTGCAGGCCTAGTTAGATCGCAGTGGAGTCAGAATCCATTGGCTGAGGAGCTATTAATGTCTTTGGTTTTATTTTGATCAAAGGGCTTTGAAAAAAGATTTTTTGTTCACATTGTGATCCTATTGATCTAGTGCGTATGTGGAGCTGATAATTTGTTGCTTTTCAGCAATATTTAGGGCTTTCCTCACAGTGTCAACATTACTAAAGATGCTGCAAGAGCAGCCTGAAAAAGATGCCTGCCTCCTCCTGTCCTCTGTACCTCTGCGATGTTGTGCTTTCCTCACAGTGGCACCATTACTAAAGAAGCTGCAACAGAAACCTAAACAAGATGTTTGCCTCCTCCTCTCTTCTGCCTCCTATACGCCACTGCCTGTACACAGCTGTGTTTCCTCACAGCCAGCCATTACTAAAGATGCTGCAAGAACAACTTGAAGATGCTTGCTTCCTCCTGTCCTCTGTCTCCTCTGTGCCTGTACAATGTTGTGCTTTCCTCACAGCATGACCATCACTGAGACACTGCAAGAGAAGCCTAAGCAAGATGTTTGCCTCCTCCTGTCCACTGTCTCCTCCGTGCCACTGCCTGTACACAGTTGTGTTTCCTCACAGGAAGACCATTACTAAACATGCTGCAAGAACAACTTGAAGATGCTTGTTTCCTCCTGTCCTCTGTCTCCTCTGTACCTGTGCACTGTTGTGCTGTCTTCAAAGCATAACCATCACACACAGTGCTGCACGTACAATCCAAACCAGACACCTACCTCCTCCTATCCTCTGTCTCCTCTGTACCTGTGTACTGTTGTGCTGTCTTCAAAGCATAACCATCA
This sequence comes from Neoceratodus forsteri, assembly GCA_016271365.2. Taxonomy (NCBI): domain Eukaryota; kingdom Metazoa; phylum Chordata; order Ceratodontiformes; family Ceratodontidae; genus Neoceratodus; species Neoceratodus forsteri. The sequence continues at coordinate 219,435,162 of CM028138.1, read as the reverse complement.
CACACAGTGCTGCACGTACAATCCAAGCCAGACACCTACCTCCTCCTATCCTCTGTCTCCTCTGTACCTGTGTACTGTTGTGCTGTCTTCAAAGCATAACCATCACAAACAGTGCTGCACGTGCAACCCAAACCAGACACCTACCTCCTCCTGTTCTCTGTTGAACCATCATCACTAAGATGCATTTTCACCTGAACCAGACACCTGCCATGCTTTACTTACAATTTACTTCTGTCAGATTAAAGAATTAAGCATGAAGACACACACTAGTTTAATACATATTTGCCTCACATGCCTATCTCCTGTTCCCCAACTTACATTGCCTTCATGGTCATCTATATTCTCCTTCATGGACTCCCTGCTCTGTCCAGTTTAAATTACTCTAAATCCAGTGGAGACACTTACAAATTTCCCGTAATATTCAAATGAACTCCACCAGCAGAGATACTTCAAGAAGTTCTTTGTGAAGTTACCTCTGTGAAGTCAGCTAGTGAATCAGTAACTGCAAAACTTTGCAAATTACGAAGCACCCAACTTTGCAGGAACTTCACTGGCAAATTTTAAATTTGCTGCATCTTTAAAAGAGAATTCCCTACCTAATCTACTACTGGGAGTATTCCCATGATAAGCAAAAATTTGTCCAGGTTTAACTTGAAGGCCTGCATTATCTTCATATCTACTGTCTCTGTCGATTGGCTGTTCCATACCCTCTAAAAGAATAGATGTCTCATAACTGGGGTTGGCAGAAATGATGAAATTCCACTTTCACAGATTTCTTTGTGAAAGTCCATGAATTTCATGAAAATTTTTGACATTCTTTAATTGGTCATGACATTCCCACAGCTAGAGGCCTGACATTTGACATGCTCATTGCTTCTAAGGGGCCCAAAAAATTTGTCAAGTTCCATGGCACTTGGAGAAGGGATTGGAACATATAAGATTCAGAATCTGGCAATTTATTATTTTTATGAACATTTTTGAAAATATTTCTCTGGTTACAACTTAGCCACCTGTAGAGCAAGATAACTGAAAACATATTTGCATACTTTCTTGGAAAAGTCTTAGAAACTGCTAAACAGGGAGGTAGTTTGGTTAAGTAAATTGTAATTAGAAGAGTTCATAATTCTACAGTTTAATTCCCACACAAAATTCAAAAAAGAACTTCCTAGTTTCTTGATTTCAACAGACAGAAGTTCTTGTATTTGACTCTTTTTCTTTAGTACAGCGTTGTAAGTTCACAACCTATAATGCTTTGTTTATCTCTCACCATTTTCTGTTGCTCTTATTACCTTGGCTTTGACCCCTTGTGACATTGACTTTGGGCTGTATCATGTTTTGCACTATCCCTTATTATTGCTTGATTTCATGATTATTGATCCTTGCCTGCTCCTTGTAACTATGTTATATGATGCATATTGTGTCTCTGTTGTTTTTCTGCTCTTTTTTAATGCTGTGAGATTGCTGCTTTTTATAATTTCTATTGTCTTTGTAACCTCCTGGGTCATGCCTGAAAATAGGCATTTTTTTTGTCTACTGCACCTACCTGGTCAACAAAAACTAAATAAATAATTATTTTTTAAATTGTGCCAAAAGTGTGCTGGCCCATGGCAAGGAAGGCTATGGGTGCTGGATGACATGCCTCACCTTCTGCCATGCAGGGGACCTGGGTTCAGGAACAGACCAGGATCTCTCTTGGGCCAGCTAGGCCCAGAGTGTCCATTGATGGCTTCCTCCTTCAGAAAGTGGGGACAGCACACACCACTGCTTGGCTGCCTCCCAGCAGAGGCTAGGTTGCACAGCAGTAGTTGCATACCTAGTTGACTGGGACCAGGCACAGAGGTGTGCTGCATCTTAATGCAGTATATGTGCACCATAACACATGTTTCAGCCTGGGACAGGGAGAGAAAAAGAGAAGAAAAACTTTGCTGCTAACAGAATGATGCTGACAACTCTGCAGGCCCTGCACCTCCTCCCTAAGCACCCACTCACCCATGGTGGTAGGAAACAGCAGGATGAGGTAAGTCCTGGGTTTGGTGGATGATGGGGATGGTGATTGCCGGGCAGAAGGTGGTCAGTGGTGAAGAGGGAGATACAAAAAAATGTGTGAAAATGTTCAAACGTTCAAAGTATTTGACTGTTTTAGCTCTGCTGCTATTGCAGGTATACACCCAAAAGTTGGCATGCATAACCAGTGTGAATAGACCCTGGAATCTAATAAAGCTGGATAAATGTGATTTATTAGGCTAAAGTTTACTGTGGAAATTTCAGAAATTACTTATTGGCAAACCGTTCTCAAAAATTCATGCACGCATAATAGGTAATGCCGCACGAACTTCATTTGTTGAATTTAACTTTCACAAAGCTCTTATCACCACTGAATCCATTTAGCTGTGCTGAGCTTTTTGCCTTCCTGTAGTTCCTTTCTCAGTGACTATTTTGTCCCCCTGCTTTTTTCTCTGCACTTGATCAGATAGACTCTGTGGACCTGCTTATCACACTGACTTCCTCCTTGTTTTTCACAGGCAAAAGAGAACTGCCCTACTCCTTTTCTCTCCCTTTGGAAGAACCAGAATTTCCCTTTCTTTGTTCCCTAGTAATTTTCTTCTCCCACCATGTCTCTGAGTTTCGCTAGATTCTAGACTTCCAAGTGTGTTTGGTGCTCAGACCAGTCAGTTTTGTGGAGTGTAATTCTCATATGTCCTGCTTTCAAGTGAGAATTGTTCCTGTATGCTTTCTTGCATGAACTGGTGACTATTCTTTTACCACTTAGCCCAGCAGCAGTTCCCTTGGTGAAACTATGCATCCAACTCCTGTCACTGGTGACTCCTGTACTAGCTACCTCCCCTATCCTATAGTTCAAATCCCCTTGACTTCCCTTTCCATTAACATGACCGCACCCCTCCCTCTTTGCAAAACATCAATCTGTCTTAGCCTGGCCATTGGTTACATTTGTTTGACTTGTACTGTAGGCAGCCAAATCACCTTACCTGCACTATCGTCATATCCCTGCAGTGTCCCTCCAACACTCCTGTGACAGTGATGCCCAGAATCATACTCCATCATGAATCACCTTACCTGCATTAGCAACAAGGCCCTGCAATGCCCCTCCAACACTCCTGTCACAGTGATGCCCAGCATCATGCTCCATCATGAATCACCTTACCTGCACTAGCATCAAGGCCCTGCAATGCCCCTCCAACACTCCTGTCACAGTGATGCCCAGAATCATGCTCCATCATGAATCACCTTACCTGCACTAGCATCAAGGCCCTGCAATGCCCCTCCAACACTCCTGTGACAGTGATGCCCAGAATCATGCTCCATCATGAATCACCTTACCTGCACTAGCATCAAGGCCCTACAGTGTCCCTCCAACACTCCTGTCACAGTGATGCCCAGCATCATGCTCCATCATCACTGAAGATATCCAGATATTTCTGTTACAGTGGCCTAAGTCACAACTAGTTGTAATGCTTGGCACCACTGGATGTCACTGTTTTCAAATGCTAAATATATACATTGTTATCTACGGTGTTGGAAAAGAGCCAGCAGCTGGCATTGTACAGAAAAAATGTTGCATATGCATGTGTTTCCACAAGTCATTTAGACAGTATGAGGTCTATTGGTTAGCAGGCATATTGCAAGAAGACAGGCTAGTGCACAGTGATGTCTATGACTGTTCTTCACTCAAGATACTGACCTGATGCTTGGCACCATTGTACTTCTACTATGAAGCCTCCTATGGTTACCTTATTGCCACCCTACCCAGTCTTTTCTTTCCTCCACAATGGCAGCTGAAGTGTATCACTGGGCAAAATGTATGGCTATGGCTTCGACAAAAGTATTACAAAATTCCACAGTTTTCTCACAGGCTCATAAAATTGAACTGTAATTACTGTCGTCATTTGCAATCTTTGGCTGCTTATAACTTGGTCAGTCTTTGAGCGAGAGATTAGAAGGTTGACACACATACAGTTTTTTAGGGCCAATGAAGCTAATAAAATTGGTGATATTCTGTTCTCTAGTTTTAAAGTCATAGGGGCTTAAACTTCTGCAGTTTACATACTTGCAACGTGTAATTTTAAAATGTCCACATGTTTGGAGGCATAAGCAGAGGAGTCAGGCGACCCCTCACTTTTGTAGTTGAAGGGTCAGACATTGAATTGAACAGTGCTTTGGGCTGGGGTGTTCTACACAGTTTTGGCCCCCCATTTTTGGTACACTCCTCCACCATTGTTTAGGGGCTTATAACCCTATTACTCTTAAAGACAGAGAAATGAAACTTGGTACACTTTTCAATGGGGAACAGTATATTCATCATACCAAATTCAGTGCAAGTGGACAATCACTTTTTAAATTACATGAAAATAAATGAAATTACAACTCTGGTAAAATTTTGTGAGATTTTCATGAAACTTTTGTGACATTTCATGGAAGCAAAATCATCATATCGCCAGATATTAGCCTTGAATTAACCCCTACTGACTTTTAGGGCCTGTCCCCACTTCCTGCTGGAGGACACCACATTCAACATTTCAGACTGTTGTCAATACCCCTGAGTATGTGGACGGCTGACACAGACAAGGAGATGAGAGGCATAAGAGAAGATCTGGCAAGGCTAAAGTGGTGGGCTGGGATCTGGGTGACTGGGCTTCAATGCCAAGAAGTGCAAGGTCAAGCACATAGGGAGGAAGAACTCAGGTGCTGAGTCCAGGTGGGGAATGGTCATCATAGTGTCAGAGGAAGAGAAAGATCTAGGATCTGTGCCCTCTCATGTTCTTGTTTTCACTGGACCAAAATAATTCACTGGGGTCCCCATGGTTGATACCCTTCAGATATTTATAGGTCTCTTTCATGTCCCCTCCTATTTTCTATTCCCCAGTGAGGTCATATTTAGGTTCTCCTGCCTCTGTTTGTACAAGTGCCCCTGCTGCCCCTGAATCATCTTGGTGGCCTGTTCTTGCACAGTCTCCAACTGGCTTATATCCTTTCTGTGATGGGAGTTCCAGAATTGAATATAGAGAATAATGGCTAGGCAGTGGTGTATTATGCCATTTTTTTTTACACACCAAATGTGAGTGATGAGCCATAAATCTTGAGAGCGAAGCTTGAGAGGTTTACGAGCTCATCAGCCACTGAGGGTGTGTAAAAAAACATCATGAACACACCACTGCCTAGACTTTATTTTTTATAATTGTTGGTGCAAGTAGTTGGTGCTGGGGACTGTTTTCTCACAAAGTCAGTGTCATTTTTGCTCATCAGTCTCACACACACACACACACACACACACACACAGTCTCTCTCACACACACACACACTCTCTCTCTCACACATACACACACACTAAAATAGCAAGATTTTTCTGTTTTTTTTATTACAAAAAATGCTACTGCTGCTGACTGTGAGGAAATGGTCTCCTTAGAGATCATGCTTAGTAGAATAGAAGCTCCGACCGAAGCGTGACAATGGCAGGATCAACCGGATAAATTTATTTATGGCTTTCCTCAAAAAGGCAGGATTAACCAAATAATTACAAAGGAAAACAATAGCTTACTGCAGCTGGGTATCTCGCCTTGGAGGAGTTATCTGGTCTTTGCTAGTGGGACACAGTAGCCACCATGTTTTTTGAACTGTTTGGCCTGCCCACTGACAGCAAGGGCCAATAACATGGTGTGCTACAAATGAGTGACAGTGATGGTGAGACTAAGTTTTAAGAAACACCGTAATAACCCAATTTTGGGTTATTACGACGTTTGAAAGATACCATAATCCATGTGATAAATGGGGTCACCAGTAATTATACAGTATTCCAGGTGTTGCTGCACCAGGGATCTGTGCAGAGGTAGTACAATCTCCTGCTTATGAACCCCCTAGCAATGCAACCCAGCATCCCATTTGCCTTGCCCACTGAATTTCTCAGAGGGCTTCAGGGTGCTTATAAGTGCTACTCCTAATTTTGTTTTTGTTTTTTAGCAGACAATCTGGATAGGATACCAATAACATTTATAAACTGTAATTTCTGAAAACAACATCCTTAGATATATATATATATATATATATATATATATATATTTAATATATAATAATACTCTCCAGATGGAGCTGAGGCTCCTGGGAGAGACTCCATTGACAATGTTGGAGCTAACAGAAAAGTAAATATGATAAAGTATGAAGAAATTTCTTCTTTCTGTAGTGCTTCACATTGTCAGTTTGTATTCTGTACCTACGGGTTCTAAGAAGCAGTACCTATTTCCCAACTGAATGGGGGAGAATAGTGTCCCATTTGTAGCCCTCAGGGCAAAGAATAACTATCTGCTAACCACCACCTGCAAGGCTCTGCTACTAAACACTGCTTCAGTTGAGCTTGAACCTTTAAGCTGCAGTGCTTAGTGAGTGTGTGGATGGAGAATCTGCCTGGCCGTCCAATAGTGAGTGGTATAGGTTCCCTAACAGAACCTTTGTCGAGATATGTGGATTCTTTTTTGAAACCCTTAGTGTGGAATTTGCCATCATACATTAAAGACACGAAAGAAGTTCTTAATTTTTTGAAAGATGTGACATTACCAGAAGAAGGATTTTTAGTTACGATGGACATTGAATCATTATACACTAATATTCCACATGAGGAAGCATTAGATGCAATAGCTTTCTTTTTAAATAAAGCGAAAATTAGTGGTTCTGACATTTTATTGAAATTTTTGGAATGCATTTTGAAATGTAATGTATTTGTGTTTGATGGAGAACTCTTTTTACAGATTGGGGAACAGCTATGGGAGCCACTTGTGCACCATCAATTGTGAATTTATTTGTAGGAAAGTGGGAAGAGGATTTTATTTTTAATAATGATGCCAATGTTTTCTATGAATTTATGATATGTTGGAAACATTTTATTGACAATATTTTTTTGCTGTGGAAGGGGGACGAAAATGATTTAAAATTATTTGTAGACTTTTTACATAGAACAAATCCTTTCTTGAAGTTTACAGTACCTATTCAAAGGAACGAATTACCTTTTTAGATTTAACGATTGAATGTAAAGAAAATAAGAAAATTAAAACTGCCCTGTTTCGTAAAGAAGTTGATGGTAACACTATACTTCGGGCAAATAGTTGTCATCCTAGGCATATCATTAAAAATATACCGATTGGTCAGTTTTTGAGAACAAAACGAAATTGCACAGAAGTGAAAGATTTTGAAGAGGGGGCAGAAGAACTAATGAACAGATTGATACAGAGGGGCTACAGTAAGAATAATATTAGGGAAGCTTATAATATAATCAGCAATACTGAAATACTGATAGGGATGACCTTTTGAAAAACAAGTCCAAAACACAAAATGATGATTATCGTTTTAATTTTGTTACGGAATACTCAGTTAAAGTGAAAGAACTTGAAAATATAATTAATAGGCATTGGCATGTATTGGGAACTGAACCAGGTTTACAAGAAGTGATTAAAAAACTGGCAAGAATGTGTTTTAAAAAAGTTCCCACTGTAGGAGATTTACTAACGAAAAGCCATTATGAAAATAAATTTAAAGGCACATGGCTGGATAAAAGAAAGGGAAATTTTAAATGTAAACGATGCACTTACTGCAGCCATGTGTTACAGGGAAATATTTTTTTCAAGTTTCAACAGTAATAGAAGTTTTGAAATTAGACAGTTTATGAATTGTGACACAGTGGGAGTTATTTATTTAGCAAAATGTAACTGTGAGGCATTTTATGTGGGGAAAATGATTAGGAGTTTTAAAATCAGAGTAGGAGAACATTTAAGAGCTATTCAGAGGGGAGATGTGACTTATGCTACTGCAGCACATGTTGCTAATACTAAAGAACCTGAACGACATTGTTTTAATTTATGGCAATTGACAAGGTAAATAGGAATCTGAGAGGTGGAGATTATAATAACCTAGTATTAAAAAGAGAAAATTATTGGATTCTAACCCTGAAAGCCAACAAGAGTCTGGGGCTAAATGGCCCCTTAGAGTTATATCCATATTTAAGAAATCGCAGTTCAGTCTGGTCACACCAAATTAGGATGAGTTATATGGCTTGACTACTTTTTCTTTTAATCTTCTTCCCCCCTTCCTCTCGTTCCCTTGTCTTCTTCTTCTTTCTAGTTTTTTAGTTTTTTAGTCAGAGTTTTTATATTGCATATTTTAACAGTTTAGCTTTGGACTTGTTAGAATAAGATTATTCTGTATTATGTATTTATTGTTTTACTGCCTTTGATATGAAGATGTAGATATTATTAAGTTAAAATGAATGAAAGTCCCTCTGTAGGACTTTAATTAGTTTGATTTGTATGTTAAGTGATTCATTGATCTGATAGAATTCACCTGGATTAATTGTGTGTTATGTGTTATATATGGTGTTCTCTGACATGTGTCTTTTATTTCCTTTGATAAAGGACTGGGGGCGCAGTCCGAAACATGTCAGGAGTCTTGTAAAATAAAGTTTTTTACTTTTACGCGTTTCTCTACAGAGTTGTATGTGCTCCAAACCTTTTCTACAAACTATTCACTGTTGGTTTTTGGAGCACTATGTCCCAGTGCACACGCATCTGGTATGCAGACTTTTGATGTTTGAGTGTTACGCATGGGTTAGGGAGAAGGAATTTATTACAGGTAAAGGCTTTTTATTCGTGTTTGGAAATTTACCTTACCTGTGTCCTGCCCTGTAAAACTCGAGAATGTACGCGTTTTTGAAGATACAGTTTGAATAAGAAAAATTAAGATGTCTTTAGAGAACACTCCAAATTTGATTTTTAATTCAATGAGTGATGAAATTCAAATGAACCCCTTGGCTTATGTGGATCAGCTTTTAAAGACTTCAGATACTCATAATCCTTTTTTGAACACTGATTTAAGATATGCAGTGGACCAAACAGGTTTGTCATCGCCTTTGGAGGCTTTCAGGAGTTTAGAAAAATCCACACATCAATTGAGACGTCTCTTTTGGAACAGTACGAATTTAGCGGCATATCTAGAAGTGAAAAGAGTTCCTAGAGGCTTAAGATTGCTTAAAGAACCAGCTTGTGGAACTGAAAGCCCCTTGTTTTTACAAGAATGGGAAAATATTCTACTAGACACAAGCTTTAAACTTATGCAACTCATTGTTAAATACATCAAGGAGAGAGAGGCTGTGCTGAAGGAAGATGTCAAAAAGCATGAAATAGAAGTGTTAAAGTTTTGTACACATTTGGACTTTGAGCGTTTGAACTTGAGATCAAAATTTTCAATTTTTAAATTGGATTCGGAAATTAAAAAAATTAAAATGACCAAGTTCCTAAGAGACAAAGGGGACTTCGAAAGGGGAATGATTTTTAAATGGAAAAATAACCAGAAGAAGGGTATTTTAAAAAATAGAACAAGAATGTATCATTTGAATATTCCACAGATTTTAGTACAGATCACAGTGACACAGAGGGAGAAAATACAAATATATACCCTTTTCAAAAGGAGCAATCAACAACGGAGCAACAACCAGTGGGGGAGCATCAGATTTACACTGCACCTTATATCCCACTACCATTGCAAAGAAGTCCAAGATTTCAAGAAGAAACAATGGATTTCCGAAGGGAAAGAGAATCCGATGAGGGAGAAGAAAGAATAAGACAATATGGAAACAGGAACTCTCGAGGGAATTACAGGGGGCAGAATGTATGGAGGAAGCCCTTTGGCAACAGGGGTCGAAATCAACAGAGGAGGTAAGAACTGAATTTTCTGATACCTCTATAACTCAAATTATCAATTTATCGAAACACGATTTGACAAGTGGAGAAATTAACTTGTTAAAAAAAGGTTTGAGTTTTGCTCCTACTACCCCTTTAAATTGGGTACAAACTTTAATAGACTTGAATCTTAACTGTCGCAAACTTAACATTAAGGCTTTTTATTCCCAAAGAGAAATGTTGGGATTGCAAGAAATGGGACATACAGTCAAGGATGTGATTGTTTTTAAAAAAAACATCAGTTTGGTGCCCCCATGTGCAGCGGTAACTATTTTTAAAGAGCTGGTTGAAAAAGACATTGAAGCACTGAGCATTCCACTGAATAATTTTTCCTATCAGAACTTAAATAGAAGTGAAAAAGAAGCTATATATACTTTAAAGAAGGACACAGATATAGTGATAAAACAAGCAGACAAAAGTGGAGCAGTGGTCCTAACGGATAAAGAAAACTATATTTTGGAAGTTCAAAGACAGATTTATAACACCCAATATTATATCAGACTGAAAGATGATCCAACATATGAGTTGAAATATGGAATTGATGAAATTATTGAAGATGCCTTTTCTAGTGGAGTTATCACTCAAGATGTAAAAGACTACCTAACAGTTTCTAATTCCACCTGGGCCACTTTTTACATTCTTCCAAAAGTTCACAAAACTCCAATAAATCTGCCTGGCCATCCAATAGTGAGTGGTATAGGTTCCCTAACAGAACCTCTGTCGAGATATGTGGATTCTTTTTTGAAATCCTTAGTGTGGAATTTGCCATCATACGTTAAAGACACGAAAGAAGTTCTTAATTTTTTGAAAGATGTGACATTACCAGAAGAAGGAATTTTAGTTACGATGGACATTGAATCATTATATACTAATATTCCACATGAGGAAGCATTAGATGCAATAGCTTTCTTTTTGAATAAAGCGAAAATTAGTGGTTCTGACATTTTATTGAAATTTTTGGAATGCATTTTGAAATGTAATGTATTTGTGTTTGATGGAGAACTCTTTTTACAGATTAGGGGAACAGCTATGGGAGCCACTTGTGCACCATCGATTGCTAATTTATTTGTAGGAAAATGGGAAGAGGATTTTATTTTTAATAATGATGCCAATGTTTTCTATGAATTTATGATATGTTGGAAACGTTTTATTGACGATGTTTTTTGCTGTGGAAGGGGGATGAAAATGATTTAAAATTATTTGTAGACTTTTTACATAGAACAAATCCTTTCTTGAAGTTTACAGTTACCTATTCAAAGGAACAAATTACCTTTTTAGATTTAACGATTGAATGTAAAGAAAATAAGAAAATTAAAATTGCCCTGTTTCGTAAAGAAGTTGATGGCAACACTATACTTCGGGCAAATAGTTGTCATCCTAGGCATATCATTAAAAATATACCGATTGGTCAGTTTTTGAGAACAAAACGAAATTGCACAGAAGTGAAAGATTTTGAAGAGGGGGCAGAAGAACTAATGAACAGATTGATACAGAGAGGCTACGGTAAGAATAATATTAGGGAAGCTTATAATATAGCCAGCAATACTGATAGGGATGACCTTTTGAAAAACAAGTCCAAAACACAAAATGATGATTATCGTTTTAATTTCGTTACGGAATACACAGTTAAAGCAAAAGAACTTGAAAACATAATTAATAGGCATTGGCATGTATTGGGAACTGAATCAGGTTTACAAGAAGTGATTAAAAAACCGGCAAGAATGTGTTTTAAAAAAGTTCCCACTGTAGGAGATTTACTAACGAAAAGCCATTATGAAAATAAATTTAAAGGCACATGGCTGGATAAAAGAAAGGGACATTTTAAATGTAAACGATGCACTTACTGCAGCCATATGTTACAGAAATATTTTTCAAGTTTCAACAGTAATAGAAGTTTTGAAATTAGACAGTTTATGAATTGTGGCACAGTGGGAGTTATTTATTTAGCAAAATGTAACTGTGAGGCATTTCATGTGGGGAAAACGATTAGGAGTTTTAAAATCAGAGTAGGAGAACATTTAAGAGCTATTCAGAGGGGAGGTGTGACTTATGCTACTGCAGCACATGTTGCTAATACTAAAGAACCTGAACAACATTGTTTTAATTTTATGGCAATTGACAAGGTAAATAGGAATCCGAGAGGTGGAGATTATAATAACCTAGTATTAAGAAGAGAAAATTATTGGATTCTATCCCTGAAAGCCAACAAGAGTCCAGGGATAAATGGCCCCTTAGAGTTATATCCATATGTAAGAGATCGCAATTAAGTCTGGTCACACCAAATTAATATGAGTTATATGGCTTGACTACTTTTTCTTTTAATCTCCCTTCGTCTCGTTCCCTTGTCTTCTTCTTTCTAGTTTTTTAGTCAGAGTTTTTATATCGCATATTTTAACAGTTTAGCTTTGGACTTGTTAGAATAAGATTATTCTGTATTATGTATTTATTGTTTCACTGCCTTTGATATGAAGATGTAGATATTATTAAGTTAAAATGAATGAAAGTCCCTCTGTAGGACTTTAATTAGTTCGATTTGTATGTTAAGTGATTCATTGATCTGATGGAATTCACCTGGATTAATTGTGTGTTATGTGTTATATATGGTGTTCTCTGACATTTATCTTTTATTTCCTTTGATAAAGGAGTTGGGGGGCAGTCCGAAACATGTCAGGAGTCTTGTAAAATAAAGTTTTTTACTTTTACGTGTTTCTCTACGAGTTGTATGTGCTCGAAACCTTTTCTACAAACAGAACCATGTTGTTGCCTGGCACAGTTCTAATATGGATGCCTCCCTTCCCTTTGTCCAAGAAGTAGCTAGAGCCCTGGTGGAGTGAGCCTGGATGAGATCCAAAGCATCCTACATTCCTGCTGTGTAAGCCTTGGTGACATAAGCCCTCTCCTACCTGATTAAGGTGGCATTTGAGACCCTGTTTTTTCCTTTTTTACCTTCTTTGCAACTTGAATAGAAAAGAACAAACTTTTTGAGTCTCTCAACTCTGAAATTTGTTGAAGTATGTCCTGACTGCCCTGTGCAAATCCCTACTGGGTCAGTATCTTGTACGCTTAATAGCGTATGTTAAAACCACGCAACAGGAACAGTATGGTAGGGTAGAGTGAGAGGGTGCAAAACTGTGAAAGGTTGTATACACAGCAGTGCACCCTTTCACTCTTCCCAGGTAGGGATGAGACCTGTGCTGGGAGGTGGGGCCGGCAATAAGCTGCCATGGCTTGACAGGATGAGTCACAGGCAGCAAGAGAGGGAAGTGGTGCATTTGGGACCGGGTTTCGATTCCTGGTCCCAGACACAATGACTTTTTTAATTTTCACACTTTGCAAAGTTAAGTGTTAACCCCAGAGTTGCTTATTTTAGTTGAGGGGTTCAGGGTGCAGCCCCCCATAATGCGGTGTGTGGGGGTGAAGCCCCCTGCAAAAGAAAGACATATGTTGCTTGCAATATATTGCGCTGTACTGGCAGCGCAGTATATTGCTGCAGCAGAATGGCTTGTGACATTATGACCCCCTGCCGTGCAAATCTGACTTGTGCAGCTCTTGCTCCCTAGCATGGTCCAGCTTTGGTTAGAAGGATGGTAGGCAGATCAATCAATTTACATGAAATGTCATAAGTATGTTCAGTATGAAGTACAGAACTTTCCTCAGGACTACCCTTATTTGTGGATGATAAGGCAAGATATATATGATAGAATTTCCAGTGACACTGATGAAGAAGCTTGAAAGGTGCTTTACAAAGAAGATTCAACACCAGATGCAGCTACCGAGGTGGGGGGGATCAGATATTGGAACAATGGCCTATTTCTGCTAGCCATTCTTAGCAGTTGGAGAGCCTCCTGATTTGACCAGAAGGATGAACCCATGGAGGTTCTCAGAACTGCCCCCAGCACTGATACCTGACCTCTTATGATACTCAATGTAAGTCCTCTGTCTATTCCCACCTGCAAGAGTTTTCAGAATTTTGTGGAACCTTAGCTTAGGAGGTCAGAGACTTCTCTCTCTAGCCCAAGCTGAGAAGTTTTTCCACCCTCTGTCATAATCTGCAGACACAGAGAAAATTCCTGGTGGTTATCTGAGTATCCACCACTTTTCTGGAAAATTTAACACTGATACCCAATAAAGGTTTAAGATGTAGATATAGATCAAAGTCTCATATTAAAGACTTTTAACAATATAAAGCCACTTTGCATTGCATTTGTATAGAATAGTACGAGAGAACAGGCATTGGCCGGCAAGAAAAACTCCTACAGTAGCACCAAATAGGAAAAGTGAGTAAGTGCCCCCATTCATCTTAAAAGATATTTTATATCCAAATCCCTAAAATGCTTAGTGAAGAAAAACTGAAGGAAAAGTGCCACACTGTTGACCAACCCCCCATAAAAGTAGAATAAATGATATCCATGGTAGCAATATATGCAGAGGCTGCCTGTAAGGCACACACCACTCAGGGCTAAAAAGGTGCAGCACAAGTCAGCCAAGTGGGTTCTGAAAAGAGAACAAATGTCTAATTCAGCTTATATCAGCACTGCCAAAAGTGGTGAACTGGCCCAAGTAAAGTGCTTCATTGTATAATCAGACACACTGATTAATTTACAGATGAATATTAATACGGATGCCTCAAGTAGACCTGCAAAAGAAAGATGTCAACATAAATTACACTAGATAATGCCCTCAATATTCCTTGCTTTATATCCTGCTCCGTGTCATGACAGAGATAATTATGGTGGGCCTAAAAAATGGGAAGGAGTATCTGAGCTTGCTTGGGTAATGAAACAAGTGCTTGAAAAATAACAAGGCACACTGTGACAGACTGGTCTCTCCCAGACTCAGCCTGCACATCATTACCAGCTTTCTCAACCCTTTAGATACCTACAAGGGTACTTCAGTAGCTGCTGCCACTCAGCATAGACACTCCCTTGCTGTATCTCTAGATCTGAATAACACCAAAGCCACTGACCATGCATTTCTGTGCTCCTTACCAAAGGACAAATGACCCCCCCTTTGTCGTGCCTGAGAACACCTGACTTTAGAAAGAAAGTATGGTAACCATAGCCTTCTCTTCAGAGATCGAAACACAGTTTTTTGTCAGTTGTAATGCAGGTATCTGTACCTCAAAGGACTCAGTCACAGAAACATGAAGTATATAAAAAATAATACTTCAAGATATTTTTGCATATAATATAGGATACTACACTAACAATATGGTGAACAGTACTTCTACAGAGAGAAAAAGAAAATGTTTTGAACAGTAGAAAAAAGAAACAGAAAAATCTTTCTACATTTCCTAACTTCCCAAAAGTAGAAAGAGCTTACCACACAGGACACCTTGGTGAATCAGGGTAGACTTAAGCCTTTGATTCTAACTCCTTGGGGTCCCAAAACCTGAATAACTTGTCTCTCACAAAACGCAGGTTAACAAGGTTTCCAAAAAACAGTCTTCATCCACCTTCGACACACACATGTACTATGACAGCACTTCCAGGCCAGATTCTTGTGTCTTGAGAGCTGGATCCTCTTGGAAAACTGGTCTGATCTGTCCTTCAGGGGTTTGTGTATTCCAAAGGACATTTCCTTTTTCCTACCCCCTCTCTCACACACAGGAAGCGAGTCTGCTTCAGTCATTAGCCAGGGCTTTTCATGTAACATGAAAAGATTGTTTTGGTCTTTAAAGCAGGAAAGGGCCGCTTTGGCTTTCATCTCTTCCCATTAACTAGTCAAGGGTCCTGTAGTACAGGACAAAGGGATTGTAATCACTCTCCAGAGGTATCTGGCATGCATTTGGCAACTATTTGTAATTTCCCCTCACAGATCCATTCAATCTTATCAGCACAGTTGGGGAGAGGGACTACAGTACAAAATTATATGGCAAGTTCATACGCTAGTCTGAACCTGTGTGTCAGCCGAAAGCTGAGAGACAGGAGGAAGGCATCTGGCTGGCACTTATACTCTGAGTCTGTACTAATGATGTGATATAAGCTGCCATCTCTGTCTTGAGGTAAATATCTAAGGTGGTAGAGACAGAGATGCAGCCTGGGAATTGTAGTCCTGGAGAAATAGCCCATGGACTACACATCAGGGATGCCTTGAACTGCCTGAGTTTTACTGCGGCAGTAGCAGCTGTCTAGAAGGGGTTGCAAAGCCCAACAAAAGGCTACAGCAGGGGTTTTAGTGTATTTTGTGGGATTGTAGAGAGGCAATTGTCCCTTGTGTGTAACGCAACCCAGGCTTTGCTTCCGGGTTGCAGCATACAAGAGCAGGTGCAGAAGCGAGTGCCAGGGTTAGATTGTATGCTAGTCCAAACCTGTGTGTCATCCAAAAGCCGAAACACAGGGGGACTCGGCATCTGGCTGGCACTTCTACTCTGAGTCTGTACTATTGATGTGATACAAGCTGCCATCTCTGTCTTAAGGTAAATGTCTAAGGTGGTAGAGGCAGAGATGCAGCCTGGGAATTGAAGTCCTGGAGAGATAGCCCAGTGACTACTCATTGGGGATGCCTTGAACTGCCTGAGTTTTACTGCAGCAGTAGCAGCTGTCTAGAGGGGTTGCAAAGCCCAACAAAAGGCTATAGCTGGGGTTTTTAGTGTATTTTGTGGGATTTTAGGGAGGCAATTGTCTCTTGTGTGTAATGCAACCCAGGACTTGCTTCCAGGTCATGGCATATAACAGCAGGTTTGGGAGCGAGCGCCGTGAGCTTGAGCATACAGTGTCATGCACAGATTCACGTGCTAAGACACATGTGTTATGGTGTGTTAAGTGGGGCAGTGGGAAACGGGACCAGAAACAGTCACATACCAAAGTTTAGAAAACAGTATCTGTTAGTGTGGAACAAGAAACACTCATGGGAGGTAACGTGTAATAAGAATAGCTACTTATTTTGTTACTTTAAAGAACGGGGATGGCACAGCGTCAAAATGTCACATGGCAGAATGCTGTGTGTCTTAATTGTGTTGTGCGTTTCCCAGTTTATCTTATTTTCTGTAGGGAGCTCTGCCCCCACACCCCCCGTTATGGGGGGCTGCACCCCCTGGACCCCCCCACTTAGCATTCTAACTCTGGGGTGGTCCAACACGGAGAGCACATAGGTCTGGGTTTCGCCATGATGCCATACGCTATTAAGTGTAAGACGTTATGATCCAGTAAGACGGACGGACCTGGGGGTGAAATGCAGGGAATGCTGCAAAGTTTGAAATAGGAGCAGATGCAAGTGCTCCAGAGTTTGTATGTGAACAATGTGAAGAAATAAAAGCTTTGAAGACAAAAGTAGTAGGATTAGAGATGGAGTTGAAACATATGAAACATCAAATGCTTGCTGGGGAGGGACTAAACAGCACAACAAATGTGGAGTTGAGTCAAAAATTAAATAGAAGTAATGAGGACAGTAAGATGTTTGTAGAAATACAGGAAGGTAAACAAAAAAAAATCCTCTAAAGGAAAGAGGGCAATGAATTTTTAACTTCAGGTCACAAATCAATATGAACCCTTGACTTTATTAGCAGACCAGCTTCAGACAGAGGGGTTAAGTAATGGGAAGTTGATACCAATTCAGTTAGGTACTGATAGAATAAAGGATCTGATCAAGAATGGAGAGCGAAGTAGTCAGGTGAATGGAGCTGAGTTAAGTCAGGAACCTGATGGGGAGAAAGGAGCAGGGTGTCCCAAGATGAAATTGGGGACAGGAGGCCTAGTAAAAGGAGAGATCAAGTACTTGCTTCTGGGCAGGAAGAACAACAAGGTCATTATGAAAGTATGGGAACTGGAGAACAGAATACAAAGAAAGTAAAATATAGAATATTTATATTAGGGGACTCAATCATCAAACATACAGACACTTACACAACAAGAACAGATAAGGAAATGGTAACACATTTGTATTTCTCTGGGGCAAGGTTAGCCGATATAAATAGATTGGTAAAAGAAATAGTAGATAAGGCAGATGATAAATCATTAGTATTGATTTATGCAGGGATGAATGGCACAGTGCACTGCAGTGTTGTATATATGATAATAGAATACATGAAAAATGAACAGGAGATTAAAAATCTAAATGGAATAGCAATGTTTTCCAAGTTATTGCCAATCCCTGGGGCAAGCAAGGAAATAAATCACAAAATTAAAAGAATAAATAATTGGATGAGGTACGGGTGTCTTATGAGAGGTTTGACATGTGTTAAAACTTGTGAGATTTTCAGTAATGATCTTAGTATGTATAGTAGAGAGGGATTGCACCTAGCCAGGAAGGGAAGCAGGGAACTGTGGAGTGTCTTTAAGAAACATGTTATGGACTATTTAAACTAGTTAGTAAGGGGAGAGGGGTCAAGAAGCAGTTTCTATATAAATCAGCAAAACAAGATAACAGCAGGGATAGAGGAAACATCAAAGTTCTCCTGTTAAATGCTAGGAGCCTGAAACCCAAAATAGATGAGTTAAAACTTGTGCTACATGAAGAGAAGACTGATGTTTATGGAATAACAGAAACTTGGTTAACAACAGATGACTGGGCAGATTATATACAAGGATATGACTACTTTCAGAAGAATAGGAGGGGAAAAAAAGGGGGCGGTGTATCCATGTACACAGCTGCACGTATAAAAGCTCAAGAAATACCTGAAGTTGAGGCCAAGCAATTGGAAGTGGAACAAATGTGGATAAAGTTTCAGGGTAACTGCAGGGATATTAAAAAAGGCCTTTGTTACAGCACACCAACTCTGGATAAAGTAGAAAATGAGGTGTTCTTTGAAACAACAGGCAGTAGGGAGGTTAAAGGAGATGTGATACTGATGAGGGGTTTTAATTTAGCAAAAATAAATTGTAATACAGCAGACTGCATTGGATATTGGGAAAATAGGTTCCTTGAACTTTGCACATGTATTAATATGGTTCAGTATGTAAGGGAAGATGCCGGGGAAGTAGTATCCTGGATTTGGTAATTAGTAACACTGAGGATAGAATTAAAAATATTAAAGTTATACATCCATTAGGAGCTAGCAATCACAATATGATCACCTTTGAAACAGCAGATCAGCTAAAGAGGCAAATAGGTGTAACAAAAATTAAGGATTATAGAAAGGCTAATATATCTGCTATCAAACAAGAGCTTAAGGGCTAGAACTGGAATAAAGAACTTCAGGATAAGTCTTTTACAGAAGTATGGGCACTTACAGCAGATAGGATTAATGGAAATGTTAAAAAATATGTCCCCAAAGTAAGTAAATATAACAGGAGGTGTAGAATCTCAAGATAGTTGACAAAAACAGTACAAAGAATAATAAAAAGGAAAAATAGAGTCTATGAGAAATTTAGGAAAAATCCATCACATGAAAACAAAGGAATCCTATGCTAAAAGGTTAAGACTAAGTAAAAAAGCAATAAGAAAAGCTAAAATCCAGGCAGCGTCCAGATTAGTCACGGCATCTAAAGATAACTATAAGCAGTTCTATAGCTATATAGATAGTTTAAGGTGTGGACAACGGCATATTGATAAGTTAGCAAATGAAAACAAAACAATAGAGGATGATAAGGAGATGGCTCAATAATTTAATAATAATTTTTTGAAAGCTGCTCCTGGTGATAAAGGGGCCTTTAAAGGAAAACTACACCCAAAACTTGAAAAAATATAGGTTGTGCAGAGTGTTTTAATTTGTATATGAAGTTCTAGTGTTTCCTTCCCTCTGACTGGAATTAGGAGTTTTTCCCAAATTAGCCTGCTAGCTTTATGCTAGTTTTACGACCCCTGGGGATCTTCATACCTGTTAGCGTAATTGTATTTCTTGTTCCCACAGTGCATCTTGTCTCATGTGACTGTGATGTAAGAGAGATCAAACATTCAGCACACACATGCCAGACAAACTAAACATCTTGGAAGCTTTACAAGCTGCACAAAAATTACCAGCAGCAAAGTTTTTCAGGACAGTAAATCCTTTAGGATGAGGGTGGTCACCAAGCTGAATTCTACAGATTTTAAAATATAGCCATCTCTATTGTTGTGAACTGATTGTAATGCAATGCTTTCTGCTGGATTTATGGGCTCTGCTACATCACCATCACATGAAACAAGGTGCACTGTAGGACAAAGAAATACAATAAAGCTATTTGATATGGAGATCTCCAGCGGTCGTAAAACTACCCTAAAGCTAGCAGGCTAATTTAGGAAAAACTCCTAATACCAGTCAGAGGAAAGGAAACACTAGAACTTCACATACAAATTAAAACACTCTGCACAGCATATATTTTTTCAAGTTTTGGGTGAAGTTTTCCTTTAATAAAAAATATAGGGGTATTGCATCCACTAGGATACTATGTCCAATGGAGATTTTTGTAAATGATGTTTATGAAAACCTAAAGAAAATGAAGAGAAACAAATCCTGTGGGCAGGATGGGATGTATCCATATCTCTTAAATGAATTGGTGGAGGAATTGGCTGGTCCACTGGCTGTGCTATTTAACCTGTCATTAGTGTCAGGGGAAGTGTTGAATGAATGGAAACAAGTCAACGTTACCCCGATCTTTAAGAGTTATGACAAAATTTCAGTGCAAAATTATCACCCCATTAGTATCACATATACAATAGGTAAAATCATGGAAGACTTTGTAAAAGAATGAATAGAAAGTAATTTAGCACAGCTGGGATTGGTTGATGTTACACAATATGGCTTTATGGAGGGGAGGTCTTGTGAATCCAATCTGCTCAGTTTCTTTGAGTCAGTGAGCTAGGCTCTAGATGGCGGACTGCCAGTGGGTATCGTATACCTTGAGTACTCCAAGGCATTTGACTCAGTATCACACAGTAGGTTGGTGACTACCCTTATGGGACTGGGTGTGAATGCAGGTCTGATAAACTGGATTAGGGCTTGGTTGACTGGCAGAACACAAAGAGTAGGCATAAGAGGGCAGTGGTCAGACTGGAGAGGAGTGGAGAGTGGGGTGCCTCAGGGGTCAATATTGAGGACTGTGCTTTTTAGAGTGTTTATATCTACTATGCAGGTTCAGGGAGGGGCATGGCTCTGCAAATATGCAGATGGTGCCAAAGTGGAAGCCATAGTTAACAACAAAGCCGCTATTCAAAATTTTAGGACACAATTGGACAGGCTAGAAGATTGGGCAGTAGAAAATAAGTTAACATTTAATTACACCAAATGTAAGGTTATGCATTTTGGAAGCACCAGTCAAAGAGCTACATATGCCCTAAATAGCTTAACAATGAACACTACAGATAGTGAAAAGGATTTGGGAGTGTGGGTTACAGAAAATCTTAGTTTTAAGAAACACAGTAAGGAATGTGTAAAAAGGACGAATAAGGTATTGGGTAATATTCTTAGAAATATAAAAAATGGGGATGAGAAGATGTTAATTCCACTTTGTTGTTCTCTGGTTAGACCACTGCTTGAGTATGGCTCCCCTTTAAGCACCCCCACAGGATATTGAAAGTTCAGTGGCAGTAGAGAAAAGTGCAATGGAGACTTACTAGAAAAGTTAGGAGTGAGCGGGGGCTACCTTATAGGGGTAGGCTTGAGAAGCTGGGTGTGTATTTAGTGGAATACCATAAACTGAGGGGTGATTTATGCTATGTATACAAAGCATTTAAAGATGAGAATATTTGGGAAATATTGGGTCTCTCAAAAAGAGAAGTACCCTATAGATGAACACAGAGACATTGTTATCAACTGAAAGGGGAATTGTATAAGACCTCTAGGAGAGGGAAGTGGTTTAAGCAGAGGGTTGAGGAAGTGTGGAATTCATTACCAGATGTGGTGGTTGAGTGCCTCTAGTCTGGCATCCTTCAAAAACCAACTAGATTACCATATGGGGAATACTAAATTAGAATACATCCACTGTTAGTGGCAAGTCAACCTGTGACTATTTTAGTTGCAAAGACTTGATTAATTACTTATGAACCTAAGTTCTTACACACATAAAAACATAGGGTGGGCACTTGTAGTACAAAGCTGCTGCTTCCCATTGCTATATAAGCAACTAAGTGTAGATGAGCAAAAGAAGTCAGTGTACAGCCAAGGTCCAATTAAAACAAACTTATTAAGTCGAAAGCATCACTGCAAACAGACAAAAAATACCAAGGTATACCATAAAGGACCTGAACAGATGCCTAGCTGTGACCACTGGCACCCTAACATCTTGAAGCATTCTTCTTCTTCTTTTTCTTCTTCTTCTTCTTCAGGATGAATGTTCATTAATACATGTACAAATGCATGTTCTTCAATATCAGTACAACCCACAGATGACACGGGGCATCTGCACTGAACCACATAATACACAAATCCGGTTTGGCAGCTATAATAGTTTTGAACTTCAAATTTTGCTGTACCTACTGGGTTAACAAATTCATTCCCTGGTATTGCAAATTTGCAAATATTGCATCTCCCATACCTAAAATATCAACAAAGCTTTGGAAGAATCCAACCCCATGATGGCTCAGACTTTGGTGCTGTATAATAGCTCCTAGTGGCTTAATTGTTTAGGTTCCTTCCTGCCTTGACAGTATGAATCCATAGGCATTCACCAATCATTTCTTGTTGCTACTTTTTAGAACGTTCCAATTTTTTGACAAATTCTAGCCCATGCATGGGAATAGTCAATTAAATTCTGTGACAAAAATAATACCTGACAATATATTAGGGAAGACTATTTTGGGGGTATGGTGTTTGTCCCAGTTAAGATTATGAGCTTTTGTATAGGCCCAGAAATGACTGTACTGATAAACAGTCTTATCGCAAGCATATGAATTGACCATATAGTGCAAGACAGTAAATGCAATAATAAGGTGCATACAGAATAAATGAAAACATACCACAGTAACGGTGCTGAGTGGGTAACTGAAACGATTCCCTTCAATTGTACTAGTATCTGAAGTTTGTAGTTCATTCATAACCATCTCCCTTCTGTACAGTTACTGTGGTATGTTTAAGCAATAAGCCACAAGGGTGTGTGGGTTATCGGAGGATTTACCATGGCTGGAGTGGTTTGCCCATGAGGCACAGCCAAGTGGGTAAATCCTCGGCAGCTGTGGTAAATCCCCCAATAACCCAAATCCTCTGAGTGGCTTATTGCGATTATACCAAGTAGTCTTTTTTTTGTAAAGAAAAAAAAAAAAAAGGGTGAAACCAGAGTTTTTCTACTTTGAATCATTTTTTTTTTAAGTTTTTGTTTTGTTTTTGCATTGTAGGGAGCTGCTCTTCTATGCTCTCCGCTTAGTGGGGAAACAAGATGGCAGTTGCAGTTCTGTGATTTCAGCGTCGGATTTTTTTTTTTTGAAAGATGCGGCCAGCTGGCACCTTTTGCAGTGATTATCAGTAGATTTACAATGGAGGTAAGGTGCCAGCCTGCCCATCTCATTGGTTGTTGTTCGAGGTACATGGTATAATTTAATTTATTTGTATGTACATTATTAATGTATTTACTGCCTTGCACTGTTACTCCTTTAACCCCCTTTCCCCAAGACACATCTGGAAATGTGCTGTTACCAGCTCAGCATATCTTTCCTGGTAAAACTAGTGAAATAAAACAAATATAAATGGGATTGCATTTTTAAGATGTGCCAGGTATGCACTATCTGCCCTTAAAAGGGTATTGCCTGCCTTTGGTTTATGAAGGCCTGCGGTTTCAATAAAATGACCATCCCTAACCATGAGGTGCAGGTCAGGAAATGTAATGCTATAAAGGACACAATAATGTGCGAACCTTAAGTTCAACAGTAAGAGTCTTCCTGAATCAAATGGTTCATAGATGGGTGTGCTAAAGTTTCAAACTCATGCCACATGACCAGGATGTCATCAATAAAGTGACCCCAAAAAGCAATGTTGCCCAAAAATGTATTGTGATAGGGATGGAATATGACCACATACTCCCACCAACTAAGGAAGAAGTTGGTATAGGAGGGGACAATAATCATCTCCATCTCTGTCCCACAAGCCTGAAGGCAATATTTTCTATTAAATGATAAATGACTCTGTGTAGGAATGAGCTGCAGAGCTTGCACTATAAATTCAGAATGTATCTGGTTCATGTAATTATTCTGAGGTAGGAAATGATCTATAGTACATATGCTCAATTGGTAGTACACAGAAGTATGGAGTAATAACACATCTACTATCATACAAATATATTCAAGTTTTTTACAGGAAGTACATCATGTCCCTTAAAAAAGATGGAATGCATTTCATAAAATCTTGAAGAACAAAGACAAGAAAGACAGAAATAATTTCTGTTAAGGACCGATTTACATAATCAAACATCCCTGATGGTTCACCTTGTCTTTATGAATCTTTGGTGGGAGGTCTAATGTTGCAAGAACTGGATGGTCCACAGATATAAACGCTGCAGCAGTTTTGGTTATTCCGCCCATATTTGCAGATTGTTTTTAAAAAGTTATCAATTCTCTTGAGAGTTATGTGGGATTTTTCTGTAAAGGTTTATAGCTGGCTGTATCTCCTAACTTGGTGTAGTTCTGCATCCCCCTAGTCAAAGTAAATGTTTCCCTTATAACTATCTTCCCATGTTTATTAGTCAGTTTGATTTAAATGGATGTGATGGCACAAAGTTCCTCCAGGGCTTTTTTCGTCCTTGTTTCAATTTCCTTTATAGAAAAGCTACCTTGATGAAAAAAAGATTGTTGATGTGTCTAAGTGCCAGTTTTGCACCTGAGGAAGCTTGGGGGCAGAAATATAAAGGTGGTTTGAAGTAGTTCTGTCTTTCCTGAGACTGTTTGCAGTATTTGCCTTCCATTTAAATCCATAAACTTAGTGATCACACTCATCGTGTCTTGACTCTAAATATTTGTTCAACATTCAATGTCACCTTCCTTCATCGGTGAAATAAGAGGTCTGTAAATGATAAGCTTCATGCTGCTGGTCATTGTTAATGTCCTGGTAAAAGAATATTTTTTGTAGGCACAAAAAACCTTTAAGATTGAATTTATTGAAGAATTTACAAAGGTCAGTTTATATCTGAAAGGAATTAACTTTTGGGTCTAGGATACATGTTGAGAGCTGGATTTTCAAAGGTCCTCTGGATACACTTGATGACTTGCTTTATGATTTTAGCACAACTGTGCTGCTTGCATTAGAAGGGTATACCACATAAACCTAGTCTACTTCTTGCTGCAAGTGCCACAAGTTGTGCTCTGAAAATGAGGCATGAGTCAAAACAATGACACATGGGTAATTTGTTTACCATAAAGCAGGGAAACACTAATGTGACAAAATGTTTGAAAATAGCAATCCAACAGTGTGGCACTTTTAATTTGATGCAGGTGCAGCTGAAAATCTGAAACCGTGCCTGCTTCATGACTTTTGAAAATCCAGCCCCAGTCCTTTACTCAGACATTGTATCTGTCTGTTAATGAGTATCATGCTGTGGATGCTCACAACCTCAGTTTCCTGTTCCTCAACTGGCTTGTAGAGTTGATTTCCTGATTGTCTTCTTTCTCCTTTTGCCCCTTCTTGTTTTCTGTTGCCAGTAGCTTGGGCCTTTTGACCATGATGCTTCTTAGTTGATGGCTGATCTGCACTTCTTCAAAAAAGGATGACACAGTACTGTACTGAAGCCATTTTGACTCATCTTTCCTAAACTCAGTGTAGGCAGAGGACTCCAAGCAACTTGAAAATTGGCTCAAAAGGAATAAATCAGTGTTAAACACTAAAAAGACCAAAGCAATGTTGTTTGGAACTAGGAAGCTTAGAAAGGACAGAGGTAATCTGTTAAAACTATATTCAGTATCTGGCACCCAGATTGAAGTGGCGAATGTCCTAAATACCTTGGTGTCCACCTCAACCAAGAATTAAGCTTCAGGCCCCATGTTGACTACCTGTCAAAAGCTGTCCATCAGAAGCTTGGCTAATGTTCTGTTTTAGGACCTTCTTCACCAAGATGACACACCTAACCATTGCCAACAGTATCCTGCTACACCACTCATTTCCACATGCATGAAACATTAACATGGGGTCATGATCTGATGAATAGGATAAATAATGTCCTTGTAATAATCCTATGACCAAATTTTAGGTACTTTATGTGTTGGCAAGCTGACTGAGTGTGACTTATTTCTGCATTTTGCTGCCCCAGCTACTATATGGGGCTCCAGTAATGCAATCAGTAAGGGAAACAAAGCTCAGCAGGCTTAAGGTGTTCTGTAACAAGACTGGTCATTTTGCTGCTGGTGTCTCCAGTAGGGAGAATCATTTCAGAGATGTCTTCCTACTAAACTTGCCCTCCCTTGAAAGTAGGCTTGACCTCCCCTCTCTGCACCTTGCATGCAAATTAGTCTTTGGTACCCCACTCACAGCCTGCAGGATATTCTAAAGCCTAAGCCACAGTGGATTACTCTTTGCTCTTCATCCAGCTTCCTCCTGGATGTTCCCTACTTAAAAGCAGGTAACAGATCTTTCACATGCTTAGCTCTAAAACTGTGAAATAACCTTCCTCCAGAAATCCAGGATTGCGGTACTTTAACTGGTTTCAAAAATAATGTTAAGATCCTTTATTTGGGGAAGAGTCACTGTCATTGTTACCACTTGAAAAGAGCTTGGTTCATCTATCTTTTCTGTCTCAGAGTTCTCTTCCTAATCCGTTCCCACTAAGGTGTTGAATTACGATCTCACTATGATGTTACTAATGGATCTTGTATAATGACTTATGTATCTGCTCCGTTTCAGTAACTTCACTTACTTTGTTATGGTCAGTATATTTACTGTGTTATAACACTGATGTGTATACCTATTTTGTTACTATAATTTGTTTCTATACTTGGTCCTGTACTATCAGACAAAAGAAGGCAATTATTGCCCATCGAGTCCATCTCCCCAGTCTGCATGGGACTTATCCTTCAACACCTTCCCCATAATATAAGAATCCCACCTGTTTTTTCAATGTTTCAAGTGTTGCAGACTGCACTCCATCCACTGGAAGTCCATTCCACCACCTCACTGTAAGCTGTGTGAAGAAATAGCACCTGTTATTTTTGTAGACTTTCTCCAACTTCACTTTGATTTCACTTTGAATTTTAGAGACAGCAGAAGGTGGAGCCCATGTACGCTGTCCCATACTAATGATAATAATCTAGGAATACTTTTTCTGCTAAGTAATTATGTTAGCGTCCTTTATTTTAATATTCCCCACAGTTCACCACCTCTGATGGTAATCCATTCTAAGATTCGCTGCCCTCTGTGTAAAGTATCTCTTGCATTTCTCAGTTTTAAAATTTTTAGATTGTATTTGTCTGTTGTGTCTTCTTAAGTTATGTTGAGTTCTGTATTCAAAGCTTAGACCCCCCACAAGTTTTTTGTCACTGAGAATTTTATACATCATTAGCAAGTCCCCTCTAATTTGTCTGTTGTGAAGTGTATTTAATTTGAGCACATTCAGTCTTCATAAGTTTTCTCCTCCAGCTGTTTTATAGACCTTGTTGCTTTTCATTGCTCCCACTCCAGCTTATGCCTGTCTGTTCTGTTCAAAGCACCCCATAACTGTGAGCCATATTCCAGGTGTGGGCTCACGTATATGTTATACAGGTGCAATCTCAGTTCCATGGTTTTGCTTATAAAGTGCCTGTTTATTGATTTCACAAAATAATTTGCTCTTCTGTAGATTTCTGAATATTGACTCTGCCATTTGAGGTAGTTTGTTATTGTAACCCCTAAATCTCTCTCTCTCTCTCTCTCTCTCTGGTTGTTTCTTCTAATGGATGATTTTCTTAATAATATTTGTATTCAGGGCTTGACCTATCAAAATGCATCACTTTGTATTTCTCAATGATAAAAGACATACCCCATCTCTGTGTCTAATTTACTAGATGTTCCAAATCTCCTTGTAAGAATTCATGGTCAGCTACGGTATTTATCCTGCCTTCTAATTTGGTATCATCAGCAAATATACTATACGATGATGTTAGATTACTTCCGATATCAAATATGTACAGCTTAAATAATATGGGACCCAATATCAATCTCTGTGGCACCCCACTAATCACTCTGATTGGGGTGGACACACACCCAATTATTTTAAGCCTTTGTTTCCTATTGGTAAGATATGCCTCAATCCAGTTCAATAAGTTTCTATTGATCTTTAATTCAATTTGATCTGTTTATTATGTGATTAAAGTGAAATCTCTCTTTTAACAAATGTTAATTGCTGTTAATGTCAATAAATTAAAATTAAATGCTACAATCTCTATCATTTCATCATCTTTTAACAATTTGTGAAGTAAGAAGAGATCAACTCTTTTCCTCCTTTTCTCTAAGGTAAAGAACCCCAAGTTTATCCTTTCACCATACAGGCAAATCCTGTAATCCAGGAATCACCTTGATCACTCTATGTTTGACTTGTTCCAGGATTTTGTTATAGTTTTTTTTTTTTTAAATGGGACTCCAAAAAGTGCTACAGTTGTCTAGATATGGTCTTATATGCATCCTGCACAGAGGCATGGTGAAATGTTCTGCATGGTTTACAAATGATTTTTGTATGTATCCTATCAGTTTATCAGCTTTAAGAGCAGTCATACTGTAGTGGTTCCCCTGTGATATGTCTTTATTAATAATAATCCCCAGGGTTCTTTCTGTATTGACCCTTTTCAGTGTTTTCCCTCCCAATGTGCACTCCTCCAATGAGTTATCCAGCCCTAGATTAGCACCACACATTTATCTTTGTTACATGTCCTATTAACTAATCCCAGGTCATGACTGAAAAATGAACTTTTAGTCTTAGTGGTTTACCCCATCAACAAAATCCAATAAAAACAGCAACAAAAACAACAACAACAACAACAACAACAAAAAGACTGTTCTCAGACCTGCGGGGATAGTTCATAGTTCAGGGGCTTTTATCAGTGGTTGCATGAGAATTTTATGAGTATTTGCATAAGATCCTCCTGATGGGGTTTTATCAAGATAGAGCCCTCTCATTACTCACAGTTTGCTAAATGACTTTGACTTATTATGTGACCTCCCATGACTTGGAGGTGACAAAGGTCTGTCTTACTTGTGCACCTGATTATTTTTATAATCACCCAGATCCCTTATACATGTATGTTTCTTCCCCAAGGTGACCTCGTTTCTCTAGGCTGACAGTTATGTTTTGAGATTAGTTTCAAACTTACTAAATTCAGAGTTTTCTTTGTAGCATGGCAGTTGTAACTCATTGATGTTATCTGAAACCTTACTGTAATTATTTTCTTTCTGTTTAATAAGTATGGAGACCAGTTTCACAGAGCACTATTCTAACACTTGTTCCCATTCAGTTCTTACTGTTATAAATATGAAGCTGTCTTGAGGCCCATCTCATTTCCTTATTAAGTATAAGTTTATTAAAGATTATTTTTTCCGATAGTGGAGGCATTCCAGATTTTAAAATAAATATTTCAGATTCAATCAGTCATTGCCTTGTGTTAGTTTCAAGGCAATCTATGTCCCTGTTACATTTGATGTCTTGCTGATGCTACAGTACTTTAAAAAAAAAAACTCTGGCCAGAGCTAATAAGGCTGCAGCTGAGGAATTTGGGATAAACATATTGTAAATTACCAAAGTTACAACCTGCATTTGTAAAATAAAACGTAGGCTCATATTTGTTTTCTAATATTTTTACACCAAATGTTCAACATAGCCTTGCTATAACCCTACTACATGAAGACAGGCAGATAAAATGTTTAACTCCTGGCTAAAAGGTGAATTTGCGCAGGGACTGTGAAATCAACTTTCAGGATGCAAAAACACATTTTGGGCAGGAGATGAAAAATGGCAGCTGTCAGATTCATGAGGTGATATAAATAAATGGCTATGTTGCAAATTTGGGCTAAAAATATTGAATATTACCAAACTTACAAGCCTGTATTTGCAAAATTCAACATAGGCTCATAACTTTGTTGGTTTTTAGAATTTTTAGACCAAATTTCCAACATAGCCTTCTTATGACTCCACCTAATGAACAAGGGCAAAGAAAATTCTCAACTCCTGTTTGAAAGGTGATTTTATGCAGGGACCGTGAAATCACATTTTGGTATGTAAAAAATAAAAACACACATTTTGGCCAGGATTTGAAAAATTACAGCTGTCACATTCATGTGATGCTAGAAAGATATGGCTATGTTGTAAATTTTGGGTAAAAATATTGAGAATTACCAAAGTTATGAGGCTGCATTCACAAAATTCAACATAGGCTTATAACTTTGTTGCTTTTTAATATTTTTACCACAAATTTTCAACATAGCCTATTATGACTGTATCTCATAAACATGGGCAGAGAAAATTGTTAACTCCTGCCTGAAAGGTGATTTCATGCAGGGACAGCAATATCTCCTTTTGGGACAGATCTGCCTAATGACAGTGTCATTGTTCATGAGGTGGGGTCCCAAAGAAGATATGTTGAAAATCTGGGCCCATAATATGCAAAAATGGCCAAGTTATGCCTCTAAGTTCAAAACACCATTGAAATACATTGAACAACATATCTGTTTCTTCAGTTCATAGTCTGGCTTTGAAGAATGAAGATGTGTCTGTGGTTCAGAGAGGATTATAGTGTTGGACCCTGATGGATCAGTAAGGGTTGAGGAGGAGTAGGGTGGTGGGTGCTGAGTGGGAGGGTTGGGCGAGGGGTCAGATTGACATTGATGGATTTTTTTTTTTACAGGTTAAGAAAAAATAATGAAGGACTGAGGATACCTGATCATGACTCTGGGGAAACTGAGCACCCCCAGTGTCACTGATATGTTTTTGGGAGGGGGTACTGACAGGAAGGGTCGGGTTGGGGAGAAACATATTAAAAAAAATCAAGGACCAGCATCAGGGAGAACACAATCATGACACTGGGGGGTTGGGCATCCCCAGCATCATTGCTATGTTTGTGCGGGTGGGGTGGGGGTGCTGATAGAAAGGTTCAGGTGGGGGGAATTTTTATAATAAAAAATAAATTAATTTAAAAAAGCAGTCACGGCGGAACACAGCTCACTCCACCATGACCAAGATGGCCGCCGCATGCTACTGCACACACGCAGCTACTAGCACATGTACAGTAGAGTGCAGCAGACATCTTGGACACAGTGGAGTGCACTGGGTTCCACCATGACTGCCAGCACTGCAAAAATAGTGCTGAGCTACGTCAATAGAGACAATGTGAGCGGAGGGCTTCACGGATGTGGAGGGGACTATGTTGCAACTCCAACATGTTGTTCTTTTGCAAGGAATGTGCTGAGTCCTTTTCTCATAGCAAACGATCTGCAGGGCTCCAGCCAATGTAGCCCTAAAAAGTGGTTGTGGGTTTGCAGCTTGCAAAAATAGATGCTGATTTTATTTTATTATTACCAGGGAATCATTTGAGCACTGGTGCTCTTTTCAAAGGTTCAGCATCAGGAAAGTTACAATAGTGACAGAATAGGCAGATAACAATGAAACATTGCAGTGGATATAAAAATGCAGAGCAGCTTATGAGTCATTAAGGAGATCAACACAGACTGCCATTGCAAAATACAGGCTTACATAGAATACTTAAATGCAAGGGTGTAACCAGAGAGTAGGCTGATTAACAGGTACAAGCTTCAGAACAGGGTCACAATCATTAGGTACAAGAACCATGAGCTGTGCTATGAGATGTGCACATAGTAAGCTTTTAAATTAGAATTATTCACTGTTATGGCTTTCCATGAAAGCCCTTTAGGTAACACAAATCCCAAAATCAAACAGCACAAACTGTGTTCATAAGACTACTACATGCTATGTGTTCCAACCAAAAATACAGGATTGCCTGAATGGAAGACATCCTAAAGCTGCCTCCCAATATTTGCAGACAGCATCCTGGCAGCATGAGTGCAAAAAAGCCCAAAGTCCAGAAACACAGTTTATGCGCTCAAGGAGAGATGGGTGACGTTTCAGTCCAGAAAACATACATTCTTCTACCTTTTTGGTAGCCGTAACATCTTACCCTTCTTTCTTTCTTTTTATTTATTTTTTATGAAGCACTTTGGGGCTTTGGATATATAGTTTTTCAAACTGAATACTGGCACTAACTCATGTTCCCCTCCGGTGCTGCAGTGGGAGTTTTATTTTCTCGTAGGCTGATACCTGCTTACTCATGTCTACCTTTTTTGGATCCACAGCATGTCATCCTTCTTTCTGATTTTCTTCACTAAGCACTTTGTGGATATGTGTGTTTTTTATTGCAGTTGAAGTGGGGCACTTATTTTTTTCTTTTGGTGCTGCAGTGGGAGTTTTTCGCTTTGTTTACACTGTCGACTTTGCAGTGCATCAGCCCGTGCACACTGGTTGATGTGCTGCAAAGTCAGCTTTGTGGACACTTTCTGGAGCACCCTGTGTGTGCTTTGGAACCTTTTTTTGATGCGACTCAATTGTGGGTGCCTGACTTAGAGTGAGTGCATTAACTAGCATTATGGACACCTTGCTGAACTTGCTCCGCTGCAAAGCCTTCTTTACCAGTAGTATCCCAGCATACTCCAATAAATTTATAGCCCATCCTTGGATTGATCTGCAGTGCTGTGAGGGCAGGCTGTGTAAATGCTGAACTGATGAAGGAGCAGCCCGCACAGCAGGAAGGGGGCATCAAAAATGCCAGAGTACTGTGGCCATGTAAACACAGCTTTTATCCTTGCAGACTGACACTGTTTTACTTGTACATTCTTTTAGACTTGCAAATCAACATGTCATTAGAAGGGAACCGAGAGCACTAAGAGCTCCACACCCAACTGTGGGGCTGATTCCACTTTTGTGTGTGCAAAAAAATAAATAAAAAAATAAAATACTTATGGTTTATTGCAATATATTTGGGCTGTCAGTATAGCCTATAGGTTAGAGTAATGAGCTGTGAATGAGCTTGGTACATCCAACAGACCAGACCAGTGTTTGATTCTCACAACCTCCACTTGCGTACTGTGTGACTCTGAGCAAGTCACTTAACCACTCGGGCTGATATTGTTGACTCCCAAGCTAACTTTTGCTGTAAGCAAAAATGTTCAGGGATCTCCTGCAGATGATGTCAGAATAGCCTGCAGTGCATGTTAGTGCATTTCTATGCTCAGGTCATATGTTTGCTGGTCCTGCTGCTCTCCTGGTGCTAGGTACAGTCCTCTTTGATAGTACATAGCCCCAGGAGGACAGCAGGACCAGCAAACAAAAGATCAGAGCTTATAAAAACTCTAACATGATTCCAATGATATTGAATCTCCCACAGCTGCAGCCCAGCTCTGACATCAGCTTCCGGGGATTCTGGGATTTCTGGTTATGGTAAATGTCTGCAAGGGAATCAACAGAATCAGCATGATCTAATCTATTATACTGCAGTAAACAGAAAGTAAAAAAAAAGTTTTTGCACACAAACTGCAAATTCAGACCTGCTCCACACTTGAGTATAGAGTTTCTAGTGCGGAGTGTCCCCCTTTAATTTTTTAAGAATCTTTTATCTGAAACTTTGATCTGGAATCTACAATTGTTTGTAAAATGTTATTGGTTACCAGTAGTGCTTTTCTTGAAATGAATGAGAAAAGTAACTCCATGGTCCATACAAGAAAACAAAAACACACAACTTTAAACTAAGGGGTGAAACTTGTTGGACCAAAAAAAGAAGTCAGTGTTTCTCACAACGTGTTGTGGCACCATGGAATGCACTTCCAACTACAGTAGGGTGGAAAGTAAAACCATGAATGTGTTTAAAAAACAACTCAACCAGTATATGGGCAAAAAGAAAATAATTTATCAGTAATGTGATTCAAATCCACCCTACGGGTGGCGAGCTCTCAAAAGGCTTCTGCCTCCTGAGCCCATAAAAATATATGAAACTGTGATGTCACATGGTGACATTAATTGAACTGTGACATAACCTCATGAGGGAAGTTAGAGGTGAAGCAATGGAGAAATTTTGTGCAGCACTTCTATTGTGTTTCATTAGTATTCTTGTATACCATGGAAAACATTCTATTTGTGTGTGTGTGTGTATATATATATATATATATATATATATATGTGTGTGTGTGTGTATATATATATATATATATATATATATATATATTTATGTGTGTGGGGAGTGAACAATCAGCTTTTAGAATTATGCAGCATACTATTTTATTCCATGTAATCACTGAGTGTGTGAATGGGGGTCACTGAATAATCTTCCCTTTGAATTACGCTGCATTTTGAATTATGTGTGTATCTATATAATGGTGGGGAGTGAACATTCTGCCTGTAAAATTATGCAGAATTTAAATGTGTTATTCCATAGTAAACAGTGTGTGTGTGTGTGTTTGTTTGTGTGTGTAACTCAACAATAAGTAGGCAGAATTTTGAATTATTTTATGGTGTATTATTTATTTATTTAAGAGATTTACCAGGAAGGCATACTGAGCAGAATACCGCTCGATTCCAGATGCACCCTGGGGTAGGGGGTTACATGAGTGCAGTAAATAAGACAAAACAGTACATACATAATTAGCAGATAATAACAGGCAGTGGCCCAGTAGGATGGTTGCAGTAACTGAAATGAAAAAAACGGTTCGTACAAATATGAAGAGTATTTCAGGCAGTGATGTAGTAGAATGGAAGAATTACAACAATTACATAGTGTAAACAAAAATTAGATTTCATACAATATGGGTAAAGCGTGCGTATCGTACAGCAACAGTAGTAGGTTCAGTAGCATATAGTACCATTAAAAAACGGAGCCCAGACTGGGGCAAGTAGGATGTTAGAATGGGGAGTGGTTGTGCGAGTAGCTGATAAGAGTTGTGCAGGGAAGTCATTGATGGGGAAAGCATGAGCAATTGGTAGCAAAATGTGCTTTGAGAAGGGCATTTCATTGGGGAGTACTTGTAGTGAGTCTGATGTCGGCTGCCAGTGAGTTCCATAATTTGGGCAGCCTGAAATTGAAAGCTACCTGACTTGATCGGGTGGATTTGTGGGGAATGTGCAGGAGCCTGGAGTCAGTGTTCCTGAGATCGTAGGTAGGTGGAGGGATGGCGGTTAGGGATGTGGATAGGTAGGAGGGCATCGTATGAGACCAGAACTTAGCAGTAATTTTAGCACTGTTCAGCAATCGCCGGTTTTGAAGTGAGGAGAGGTCAAGGGACTGGTAAAGGTCGCAGTGGTGGGTATTGGGAAAATGGTCCAAGGTGAACTGGCAGAAGGAGTTGAATAGGGGGTCGAGCCTGGCTAAGGATCTTTGGGGGGGTGGCACCGTAGACAACATCGCCGTAGTCCAAAATTGGGAGGATCATTTTTTTGTACAATTGCTTGCCTGGTCTGTAGAGGGATGCAAAACTTGTTACGATGGAGAGCTCCCAGCATGGGATGTAGTTTTTTTGCAGTGCGTCTACGTGCGCTGAGAAGTCAAGGTACTGATCTAGCCAGACGCCGAGATAGTGATATGTGGAGCAGGCCTCAAGCGGAGTTCTATCCAAGTTATAGAATGTGGGCGCGTCAGTAATCCGGGTTAGTTTGGCTCGGGAGCCGAAGATGAGGGAGACAGTTTTTTTTTAGTTTAGGAATAGTTGGTTCTCAAGGAACCAGCACTGGATGGAGTCAAAATCCTTCTGAAGGCACGCTGCCACAGCGGTTCCAGATAGGCCAGAGGCGAACAGCACCGTATCGTCCACGTACATATGGATGCTAGTTTGTGTGCAGACAGCAGGCAAATCATTGAGGAAGATTGAAAAAAGCAGCGGGCCAAGTACGGACCCTTGAGGTACGCCACTGGTGACAGGGAGGAGGGTGGATAGAGCCGTACCAATGCAGACTGATTGAGACCTACCTGATAGGTATGAGTGGAACCAGTTGAGTGCTGCTACCGACAGACCAGTTTGGGCAAGTTTGGACAGCAACAGGGGGTGCGAGACTGTGTCAAAAGCTTTTGCCAGGTCTATAAAAAATACCTGCGGTTATTTCCCCTTTGTCAATGCCTGTAAGGATGGAGTTGGTGAGGCGAAGGAGGGATGTGGTGGTGGAGTGATTTTTTCTGAACCCGGCTTGAAAGGGGGTGAAAAAGGAGATTATATCTAGATAGGTGTGTAGCTGGGATAGAACAAGGCGCTCTTGAATTTTGACTAGGATGGGGAGCAGAGATATAGGCCGATAGTTTGATGGGGAGGAGAGGTCCCCTCCCTTGGGAAAAGGAGTGACTGTGGCTTGTTTCCATTGTGTGGGGACAGACCCTAATTTAAAAGACAGATCATAGAGCATGGTTAGGGGGTGGGCTATAGCCGGGGCAGAGGGTTGGAGCATTTTAGAATCTAGGCCCGATGGACATTTACCTTTGGATGTGTTTAGTGAGTGTAGAATTTTTAGCACCTGGTCTGGAGTGACTGGGCGGAGCGAAAAGGAGGCGGGGGTGCATTAGGGAGAACTGGGGAAATTTGGGAGAATGAGAGGTGGGGTGGGGTGGGAGGAGAGTAGGAGGCAGTAGTGGTGGAGAAGTGGGCATTAAACTGTGGCAACCAGACAAGGATCATTGATGATTTTGCCTCGAGGAGTTGAGAGTGAGGGTGGGGGTTGGGTGGTGGGGTGAGGAGGATTTTATGGACTTCCAGAATTGAGAAGGGTGGGTGTGGTTTTGTTGAATGCCGCTTTGAAGTAGTTTGATTTGGACTGCCTGTAGAGTCTAGCCAGGCGTTGGTAGTCGGTATTGTTGCTGGGCGGGTGAGAACCTGTTGCCTTGAAAGATTTCCAGGCACGGTCTCTGGCTCGGAGTTGTTCCATGAGGTTTGAAGTTACCCAGGGTAAGTGGGAGCCTCTGACTCTGGATTTCCTTAGCGGGGCATGTATGTCCCAGATAGTGAGGAAATTAGTAGAGAAATAGCTCAGGGCCTCGTCCATGGTGGTGGCGCTAAGGATGGGAGACCAGTCAATGGTGGTGAGGGGGTTTAGGAGCGCAGGCAGATCCAGTGATTTGTAAGCTCTGCAGTGCAGCAAACAGGGTAGGGGGCTGGGGGATGGAAGATTTTGCGCACTATGAAAATCATATGGTGGTCGCTAAGGGAGTCCGGTAGAAGGCCAGCTTTAAGTATCATATGTGGGTGGATAGTGAGTGCCCAGTCCAGTAATGTGTGTTTATTTGATTTGTGGTTTAGGCAGGTGGGTTCCCCTATTTGCTGGTGCAAATTTAGCGCATTAATTTGGCAATGTGTCTTTGATGCTGCACATCCCAGCCAGTTCTGATTGAAATTACCAAGGATGTGGAGTTCTCCGCCTTCTGTAAGGGCCCTCAGGTTGCCTAGGTGTTCGAGGATGCTGGTTTGCGGTGTGTCCGGCAGACAGTATGACCCAGATATGTATACTGGGATACAGTGGGGCAGGGGGATTTTGATCAGGAGGGAATCTATGTTTATTAAGGGTGTTGGCGAAGTGATTACAGAAAACTGGAGATTTGAGGCGACATACATGGCAGTGCCGCCACCCTTCTTCCTCCCCTGCCTGTCTTGGCGAATTAGTGAGAAGTTGGGTATTGAGAATTCCTTGTCCCGGTGATGGGGCTTCGGCCATGACTCTGTGATGATTACAATATCTGGGCGAAGGGCCAGGACAGTTGTTTGTAGGGCAGCCATTTTATTTAGGATGCTACATATATTAATGTGGACGATTTTGAGACCTTTGGGGAGGTGTGTGGGTGGTGCTGGTGGTTGGGCAGCAATGGATGCCTATAGTCCAGGGTTCCGTTCAACGTCCCCTGCTACGAGCAGTAGGAATACCAGGGCGTGCCTTAATAGGCTCATGATCTTTATTGGTGCACCCCTCCGGATGGGGTGATTTGAGGGAGTTAAGTTTGCCTTTGGGGCTGAAAACAGTGGGAGATATAAGGCAGGTGTTGCAGCGTGGAAAGGGGGGAGGATAGAGGCCCCCAGGGTCCAGTTGTGCCTATGGTGTAGGTAGTGTTTAACTGGTGCCGAGGAGGAGTGGGGTGTAGGCTTGGGAGTTAAGGTGGGAGGTGGCAAGGGATCTGGTAGCGTGGGATTGACTGAGGGTGGGAGGGAGGATGAGGCTATGCAAAGCATAGTGATAACTGCAGTGAGAAACTGCATTATTTATGAAGTAAGTTCCTTTTGTGCAGAGGAGGGTTTGTTAGTATGCTCAGCGGTGGCCGCCAGTGGTGGAAAAATATAAGGGACTAATGGGAAAGTGGGCTGATTGGTTCACGAGCTCACGAGGTGTGGGAGCACCACTATATAAAGACAAGCCAACCAAGAGTGGTGGTGGGGGTGGTGGGGAGCCTGCGCGAATTGCAAGCGGGCTAGACTCCTCTTCAGTCAGTGAAGCAGCTGCAAGAAACTCCGGCCACCTGGCTAAGGGTTCTTCGGCGTGGTCCTGGGGGGGGGGTCTCGTTTCACTTGTTTGACTGTGGGGAGGGCTTGGGGACTCCTGCCCTCATGACCCAACCTCAGCTCTGCGGAAAGGAAAAGAAAGGCTTTAATACAGGTATGTGACTTGTAGGAGGAGCGTGCTTTCTAATGCATCCAATAGCTTGTGAATTAAGTAAGCTTATTAGTAGGAAATATGGCGTGATAAATAGCAGCCTGGGGTCCTATTACAATCAAACCACTAATGTAGAAAAACCCCTAGATAGCAGCAGTCTGCAGTCGAGGATTCTTGCAACTCACCTGGGTACAGTACACTTATCTCACACAAGCAATCCTACCCCAGAGCAAAGCTGTGCAGTTTGGTAAAAAAGTAGACAATTCCCCAGTTAAAACACACTGCCCAGACTAGCAGACCCCTCCCTTTTTACAATCAATTAGGCAGATAAAGGTTGGTGGCAGGGAGCTGTGTAAACGCGCGATGCGCACCAGCAGTTAATTTCAAGTCAGTACTGTGTCTAAAAAGGCACCAAGTTTAAAATCTGTGGCGTGGTAGAGCTCCTCTTCAGTCAGTGAAGCAGCTGCAAGAAACTCCAGCTACCTGGCTAAGGGTTCCTCGGCGTGGTCCGGGGGGGGGGGTCTCATCTCACTTGTTTGACTGTGGGGAGGGCTTGGAGACTCCTGCCCTCGTGACCCGACCTCAGCTCTGGCTAAGGGTTCCTCGGCGTGGTCCGGGGGGGGGTCTCGTCTCGCTTGTTTGACTGTGGGGAGGGCTTGGGGACTCCTGCCCTCGCGACCCGTGAAGGGTTGTTAAGGACACATTTCAATGTGCTGTGAAAAGCCATTCTGCTGTAGTAGTGATATTCGTACTGCCATTTTGCTGCACTAGGGACATCACACAGCAAAGCCAATCACAAGCTGAACACTCCCACAGCAAAGTGTTGATATGAGGCATGCAATCAACTGCCAGCTTGTTGTCAACAATCAATTTTTTTTAATTTTATTTTTTCATCTATAGCTGATGTGGGGGGGGAGGGGCTGTAAGGTGAGAGGTCAGAGGGCAGCTACTGGAAGGGTCACAGTTTGTCAGCTCAGTGATACAGGACTACTGAGAAAGAAGCGTACTGGGGATGGCTTCTTTAAGAAAGTTATGCCCTTTCTGTACTTTTTTTTCAGTTGTGGGATGATGACCGGGACAAATCTAAGAATGCCTTTTCTCAGTGTTTTGTTTTGTCCATGCACTATATAAAAGAGGGCATGGGAGCCCCCATACACAACAAGGCTCTTCTTCCACCTGGTGGTTACCATGATGACCGAGGGATCTTTCAAGCTTCGCTTTTGAGGTCCTTGCTGTGATGGTAACCACTCAATGGAAGAATAGCCTTGCTTTGTATGGGCTCCCATACACTAGTCTGTATATTCCATGGTAAACATTGTGTGTGTGTGTGTGTGTGTGTGTGTGTGTGTTGAGGGGGGGGGACTGAACATTCTGCCACAAGAATTATTCATATTTTTTTTTTAATTCATGTTAAACAAGAATTCCGTCTATTGAATGAGATGAAGAAATAGGGTGGGAAAGAGAGGCAGGTCCAGATGAGCTAACCTTTCTAAACGTAGAATCTCCAAACATTCATTCCTCCACTCTGTCATGGAAGGTGCTCCTTCCTCTAACCATTTACAAAGTATAGTATTTTTGATAGAAGTAGAAAGAAGATGTATAGTAAATCTTTATTCCTTAAACCAGGCTAATTGTTCTTCAAAATGTCCTATGAGACAAGTTTCCATAGTGAGTTTATCTTCAAGCCATTTTATGTCTCTAAACAAGTGGGCCACATCCCTCCAGAGTATCTGTATATGTTTGCACTTCCAAAACATGTGAAGCAGATTAGCATTTTCCTCATCACATTTATTGCATGTAGAATTAGCTCGAATTCCCATTTTAAACATGCGCATGGGTGAATAATATACATTATGAAGGGATTTAAAATGGACTAGTTTCATGTCAACAGTCTTGAATGTCATAAGTGAGGAAATCCAAATCTTTGCCAAATTCCAATGTCCTACCTCTTTACCCAGGGTGAGAGACCACCACCTAATGTTATCATTATCTATTCCCCTAACCAATTCTATAAAAAAGGTGTAAAAAGTAGAAACCAAAAGGCACCGGCGAGAATAAGCCAGAAAGGCCTTAGTACTGTCATTTGTGTTAGATTTTTGTAGGTCATTACTGTATAGACTTAGTATTTTGTCAGACACTAATGCATATCTGTACCGGCCCAAAATAGTTACATTATAAGTTTGAGTCAGCTCCGAGTAAGATTTAAGACAGTTATTTTTCACCATATCTCTAATGCAACAGATTCCTTCTGAATGCCAGTCTTGAAAATCTATTGTCTCACCATTATGCGTAAAGTTGGGATTTTTCCAAAAGGGCTGAGAAGTTGAAAATTTAATATCCATTTGTAAGAGTTTCTGACTAATCATTAAAAGTCTAATATTGTCCATTATAACTTTTTTCTGGATACTTTTGACATGCTTGGCAAAGAGTAGAGCAGTGATATTTACTTTCTGTACCTCAGTAATATCTCTTTCAATACTCAACCACTCAGATATTTCCTCTGTCATTTAATAGGGTAAACCATTTAACCGACTGAGAAAGCCTAGAAGATAAGTAGTACAAGTAAAAATCTGGGAATTTTAGGCTACCATTGCTTTCAAGTCTGGATATTTTATGTGCTATTCTACTCCTCTTATAGCTCCACAAAAATGTATTTACATTACTTTGCAAATCAGAAAACCACTGTTTAGGTATAAAAAAAGGGGAGCATCTGAAACACAAATAAGGCTTTCAGTAATATGGTCATTTTGCTACCCTCCACGCTACTCCAGAAATCCAGTGGTAAACAGTGCCATTTTGCCAGAGAATTATGAATGCTAAGCTTAAGAGACTTAAGGTTGACAGTAATAGTTTTCTCAGGGGTTTTACATAGCTTTATTCCAAGATAGTCCATTCCATCCTTTTCCCACCTTATCCCCATGCTGGTTATGTCTGTTTTATTACAATGGAAATTTAATCCTAAAAAAATAGATTTACTCCTTATTTAGTGTGTAGCCAGATATTTTCTCAAATTCACTTAGGATAGCTAAGATCCTATAGATAGATTTCTTAAGGTCCTGTACCGAAACAAGTACATCATCAGCATATAGGGAAATTAAACATTTCTTATTTTGTATAGGGATGCCCTTATTGGTATCATCATGTGCCATTTTCCTCATTAGTGGGTCTAAAGTGACATCACCAAGTAATGGGGATAAAGGACAACCTTGCCTGGTTCCTCTTAAGAGTGGGAAGTTATTAGAGATCATCCCACTAGTTATTACAGATGCTGATACGTTTTGGTATAATACTCTAACCCATTTAGTGAATTCTTCAGGAAACCCATATAAGTCTAGGGTATTAAAAATATGAGACCATAGGACTTTATTGAAGGCCTTCTCTGCATCTAATGATAGAAGGCCAGAATCCACCCTTGATTTGTTCACTATTTTCTGTACGTGAAAGATTTTCCTAGTATTGTCAGCTGCCAGTCTTCCTTTTATAAAGCCAGTATGTCTATTATCAACTAGTAGAGGCATTACATGTTCTAATCTGTCTGCCAGAATCTTTGCTAATATTTTGACATCAGTATTGATAAGTGATATTAGTCTATAGTTTTTACATTCCTCTGGATCTTTCTCAGGTTTGGGAGTGAGTGTAATCAAGCGTCTCATAATTTCCCGAGGAAAACTGTCTTTGTCCAAGGCCTCCTCAAATACTTTATATAGAAGTGGAGAAATCTCATCAGAGAGCTTGTGATAGAAATTGGAGGAGTATCCATCAGTACCTGGGACCTTATTTTTTTTAAGTGCTTCTATTGCCTCAACAATTTCAGCTTCACTAATAGGTCTGGCCAATTCTGCTTTGACACTTACAGGGACCTTAAGTAAAGGAACTCCCATACAGAAACTTGACAATGCTTCAAGTGGAGGGTCATTGTCATTGTGATACAATTCCTAGTAAAACATTTCAAACTCTTTGTTAATTTTACTTTTGTCTGTTATCAGAGATTACTTCCCAACTTCTCTGACTCTACTTATTCTTGTACCCCCTTTATTCTGTTTTAATCTAATGGCTAGTGTTTTGGTGTCTCTAGAACCTGAGTCAATGTAATTAAGTATTGACTGCCTTATTGCAAATTCTGCTCCCCCCTTATTAGTTCAAAATATTCTGTTTTAAGTTTTGACCAAAGAGACCAATTAACCTCGGATTTATCAGGAATTAGTTTTATCTCTGTATCTTTAATTTCTTTTAAAATCCCTTTCTTTTTTGCTTGTTTTTCTCTTTTAATTGCTGAAGAACTGCTAATAAGGAACCCTCTTAGGCAACATTTGAAACATTCCCAAGTATTGACCTATGAAGTGTCTGTTGGGTAATTACATTCCCCAAATTGTGTGATTTCTTCTTTAACTTTGTCAAGAAAATCTTCATCTTTAAAAAGGAAATTATTTAATCTCCACCTTTTTGAGAGTGCAACCAGAATATGCTCAGAAAAAGATATGACTGGAGAATGATCAGATATAACTTGTTCCAATATGTCAGTATTAGTTATCTTATTGATCAAAGCCTCAGGAACATAAATGTGGTGAATTCTAGAGCCCGAACTACAATGTTCTGACCAGAAGGTATACTTTTTATCTCTAGGATGGAATAATCGCCATGGATCCACTAGGCCTAATGTAGTCACCAAATTCTGTATGTCCCTATCAGTTTTGTTACTCCTGTATCTGGTGTTTTATCTATCAAGCAATGGGTTAAGAGTAGTATTAGTATCTCCAGCTAAATAAATTGTACTATCTAGGTAGGAATTTAATTCAGAGTCGAGAGTTGAAAACACCTCATGTGATGTGCTAGTAGGCCCATAGACATTTGCTAACATTATATCTTCATATTCTACCTTTCCATTAACAATTATGAAGTATCCAGATGGGTCGGAATATACTGTATTCAAATGAAAGTTAAGCACTCTTTTCATGAGAATTACAACCCCTGCCTTCTTAGAGTTCAGACCTGCCCCATATCCTTGTCCTACCCATTCTCTTTGCATCAGATTTATAGATTCACCATGTAGGTGAGATTCATGGCTTTTTAATGTGTCTAAGTACCACATACCTCTTTAATTTATGATTGAGATCTTTTACATTCCAGGTTATAACGTTAACATTTTTAATATCTGTCATCAACAAGTTCTGAAAAGTATTTAGAATATCCGAATGCAAAGAGAAAGAGCTCAGTTACTGAGTAGGTACACAAAGCTTGAAACTTGTCTTGGCTGACATATTGGGGAAAGAATATATTTAAGAAGTATGAAGAAAAGATAAGGAAAAGAATGAAAGGCATAAAGAAAAGAATCCAGTGTAAATTACCTTTATGCCACTTGTACCTGAGACCCTCCCAACCCCTTGTCTATTCCTGAATGTAGTTACAGGGGTCATCAGCCAAAGCGTATGGCCTTCACCCACCCCCCACCCCCCAATCATTACATTTCTCCTCAGAACATACTAGAATCTATATAGGGCAATCATTTAAAAAGTAAACATTAAAATATGTTGTAGAACAAAAGTTGATATAAACATCTAAGTTTTTAACAAATGTGATCTAATGATTTCATAACCATAAATGCATCGGACATTTGCTTAGCCATAACTCTAGGAAGCTAATTTGCTTGTCTTTATCCAATTTTAAACACCTTTCCACCCACAATCCAATTCAGTAATTCTGTAGTAAATCAGATTTGAAGACTTAAATATATTTCATAAAAACGCAACCTATCCAGCATAATGATTATTAACTGTATTTACCATAAACATGTCACTAACAAAAATATGATTCAACCTTGTGAGCAGTTCAGGAACTGAGTAATGCTTTACATCTGAAGCAGATTTAAAACAATATTGTTTCAGAGTTGCATATCACCGTTTGCTCATGCCCTTGTCACCCAATGTATTCTTCCCCACATTCCATACACAGAAAGGTTGTTATGCCCCTAAGCAAAATGATGATCTATAAAGCATGAAAATAAAATAAAGTTCTCAGCCCTTTTGCTTTGAAACCAAACATTTGAGTCGGTACAAACAAACAAAAAAAAACCTCATATTTTGGTTTTATGAGTCAAGAACCATTCTGAATAGAGAATCTGGCATCAGAAATAACACATCCGCTAGTGAGGAATGTTAGAACCTAGGATTCCAAGACTGTACTCCCATATGTCTTTGCGTCTAGTGGCATGTGCAGCTTAGAGTGATAGTTCGAGATTCAGAAGCAGATCAGAGTCCCAAGAGGAATTCAAACCCCAACCGACTTAGAATTACATTGAAAATCAAAATGGCGGAATTTCAAAAGTACAGGTGGCATCATGAGTATCTGGATTCGCCTAATCACAGAAATGAAACTGACCAGTTTTCACATCTGAAGTTCAAAGCAGGTAATTAAAAATTGTAGTTGTTCTCACCACAGATGCAGCGATAGATAACACCCCCCTGTGCTTAAGGCATATAGCTGCAGCAAACCAGAGAGAAATCCCCTCAGCAAACCATTAGTATCATTTAAACGAGCATGTGAGAAATCAGCAGGCAAACACCCTCAACTATCTACCGTTTCGCTATCTTATTTTGCCACCAAGCCAAA
Organism: Neoceratodus forsteri; assembly: GCA_016271365.2. Lineage (NCBI taxonomy): Eukaryota > Metazoa > Chordata > Ceratodontiformes > Ceratodontidae > Neoceratodus > Neoceratodus forsteri. The sequence continues at coordinate 219,390,410 of CM028138.1, read as the reverse complement.
TAGAAAAATCTTCCATCCTATCTCTCCCAATATTAAGTTAGTGCTTGCCCTCCAAAACACATTAAGATACCAGGCAACAAGAGGATTTTGGCATTTTTCCACTGTAATACACCAGGAGGAAAACAGTGAAGCCATATTCATGCTATTTCACCTATAACCCGATGTCAGAGAGCCTCTGCCCCTATCATTGGGATTCTGGGTTATCTTAACAAGGCAACACTTCCTTCCTGTAAACAGCTTTCTTTTCCTATTTAATAATAAGAGGAGTCAAAATGTAACCATTATCTTCTTTACCTACCCTACACAATGAAGGTGGAAAAGCAGAGGAGCGCATACCATGCTTATAGGAAGGACGAGGAGAACCACGCTTACTGTTGGTCTGGGAGCAGCAAGACAGCAAATGTGAGTTTATTAAAGGATAGTGTCACCTACCAACATTCACTACCTCAGGGAAAAAAAGGAGAATACAATAGTTTCTGTTACGGGTGAATTTGCAATCTTTTTTTCCCCCAAATTGAATATGCTTTATTGAAACATAGACTTTGACGGCAGATAAGGACCTCTTGGCCCATCTAGTCTGGCCATTTCCCTACCTACAGGATAGACCGCAGATCCTAGTTAACCAACATCCTGTTTCTTCCTACCCCCCACAAGAATTGTCTTATGTCTGTCCCATGCATTCTTGAATTTTCCCACAGTTTTAGACCTCACAACCTCCTCAGGAAGGCTGTTCCATGCATCCACTACTCTCTCTGTGAAAAAATACTTCCTCATGTTGCCCCTGAACCGCTCCCCCATCTTTAAATTATGTCTCCTTGTTCTTGCACATCTCTTTTCTGAAATATGCTACCCTCTTGGACTTTGTTGATTCCACTGAGGTACTTAAAAGTTTCTATCATATCCCCCCCTCTCCCTTCTTTCCTCAAGGGTATACATATTAAGCTCCTTTAGTCTCTCCTCGTACAGCTTCTCTTGCAGACCCTGCACCATTTTAGTTGCCCTCATCTGGACTGCCTCTATCCTGTCTATGTCCTTATGGAGATGGAGTCTCCAGAACTGGACGCAGTACTCCAGATGGGGTCTCACCAACTGTCTGTACAGAGGGATAACAACTTCCTGTTTTCTGCTGGTGATGCCTCCCCTATGTATCCCAGTATACCCCCAGCCCTCCCTGCTGCCTTCTCACATTGCTTGCTAACCTTAAGGTCATCTGATATGATTACCCCCAGGTCCCTTTCCTTTTTTGTTGTTGTTACTACCTCCCCTCCCATTGTGTATTCTTCCCCTGGGTTCTTGTTTCCCAGGTGCATTATTTTGCACTTCTTTGCATTGAATCCTAGCTGCCATACTTCTGACCATTCCTCCAACCTTGCCAAGTCCCTTCTCACCCTTTCCACGCCTCCTTGTGTATCAACCCTGTTGCAGATCTTTGTGTCATCTGCAAAGAGGCATACTTTTCCTTCCAGTCCCTCTGCAATGTCACTTATAAAGACATCAAAAAGGACTGGACCCAGTACTGAACCCTGCGGTACCTCACTAGTAACCTCTCTTTCTTCAGAGTGGACTCCATTTACAATTACCTTCTGTGTCCTGTTGTCCAGCCAATGTTTTACCCAGGCTACCATCCTGGGACCCACTCCCAGGCTGGTTAATTTGACTATTAATCTTTTGTGTGGGACTGTGTCAAATGCCTTGCTAAAGTCTTGTAGGCCATGTCCACAACCCCTCACTGGTCTACTACTTTGGTCACCCAGTCAAAGAAATCTATTAGATTCATCTGACATGACCTTCCCGCCGTGAACCCATGCTGCCTTGGGTCCTGTGCCCCACTGGCCTGTAGGTACTCAACAATTCCTTCCTTCAGAAGTGACTCCATCACTTTCCCTAGCACAGAGGTCAAACTGACAGGTCTGTACTTTCCTGCCTCTGTCTTGGTCCCACTTTTGTGAAGGGGAATCACATCCGCCTTCCTACAGTCCTCGGGTACCACATCATCCTCCCATGATTTATTAAAAAGAGTAGCCTGTGGTTTCACTAGTTCCCCCCTTAATTCTTTTAGAATTCTGGGTGAATTCCATCAGGCCCCATTGCTTTGTCCACTTTCAGTTTTAGGAGTTCTTAGAACCCTTTCTTCTGTGAAAGGACTGGATTGACCCCCATTAAGAGTGCTTCTGTTAATTGGATTAGGCACTTCCCTCCTCTTTTGGAATACTAGCAGAAATATTCGCTCAGTATCCCTGCTTTTCCACTGTCCCCCTCTGCCCACCCACCGTTAATTCTGCTCAGCCTCACTATCCCTTCCTTTGTCTTTCTACACTCGATGATGTACTTATAACAGATTTTATCCCCCTTCTTAACTGAGTTGGCTATCTTTTCCTAGTTTGGGCCTTTGCTATTCTGACTTCTCTCCCTGCTTCCTTCTGCCTTAACTGGTACAGCTCTCTGTCCTGCTCATTCTGTGTTTTCTTATACTTCTAGAATGCTATCTTTTTCTCCCTGACTTTCCCAGCCACCTCTTTTGAGAACCATAGTGGCTTTTTCTTTCGTTTTGATTTGTTTCTTTGCTTCACACAAAGGCTTGTTGCCTCTGTGATGGCAGTTTTGATGATTCCCCATTGTTGCTCCACTCCTCCTTCTAGCCTGTTTGTTAGTGCTTTTCTGAGGCTCTCTCCCATCTTGCCAAAGTCAGCCCTCCTGAAGTCCAGTACCCTCACTTTTGTATGGCTTGACTCTGTAGCTGAGTTTAACGTGAACCACACTGTTTGATGGTCACTTGTTCCCAGATGGCAACCCACTTCTAGATCTGAGATCCTCTCACTTCCCCCATTTGAGAGTATGAGATTTAAGACTGCTCCCTCATGAGTGGGTTCTGAAACTAGCTGTCTGAGGCCTGCCACCTATAGGGCATCG